>JBAMCL010000372.1:1315000-2630000 GCA_037075165.1 Hirtodrosophila histrioides | reverse complement strand
GTTTTTATAGTTCACGAGCTATCGAGGATCTTGAATTTTTCGCTCGTTTTCTGACGCCCGTGGACTGAACATTTGTATTGTATTGTAATAAGCAGCACAAGGAATTAGCCCCACTTTGAAGTCAGTTCTGCAGCATCCTCATCCAGCTTGACATATTGAAGTGCCGCAGAGTGGCCGATCTGTTCGGCGTGCTCACCTGCGGATGGCCATAGATGTTGGACTCATCCTCTATTTGGGAGTACTATGTGCGGCGACTATGCGATGGTGTGGACATACCACCAGCTTCGATTCAGCTCTTTGGCGATTACGATTCACGAATGGAGTCCAATTCCACATAATGTGTTGTAATCTAATTATTGTGCCATTCACCCATGGTGTGTAACCAGCTAATATATTCATATAATTTGCTTAAATATTCTAAATAATAGATATTATTCCATATATAGAACACTATATAACATATTTTCCCATCCCCCTTTTAAACCCCCCCCTTACCCCCCCCAAAAAAAGGGCCCCCACTCAAACTAGAGACTAGTTTCATAGAAACAGACGGCCAACCGATATCGCTATATCGAGTCGGCTATTCATGCTGAGGCAGAAGATATATACTTTGGTGGCTCGGAAACGTCTCCTTCAGTGTATTACACATTTCGAGACAAAATTGTAATACCCTCTGCTAGGGTATAAAAATCGGTTTTTTCACATTGAAGAAAATTGTGCGTGTCTGCGTCATGTTAAAAAAAAAAAATGCGCATCTCTAAGAGCTACCACCGGACATGGAGTCTGCAACTGAAAGCTCTGCCAACGCTGACAGGGCTTTCCGGGGTCCTTTGTGGTGGCCAGTGGCCGTTGCCCTGCCCCTTGGCCCTACGTCTGCCGCGTTTGCCGCAGGCTTTCCACTTTTTTTGTAGAGCATTTCCCTTTTAGCAAAAGGGCAGCGCAGAAAGGACAGCTACGAGGCCAGTCGCAGTCGTAGTCGCAGTCGCAGTCGCAGTCGCAGTCAACGGACAGCTGGACAGACCGACTGACAGATGGGAACGACGTCCTACTTATGATTGCCTAAAATCCAATGAAGCGTTGACGCCTTGCCCTGGCACTGTCCTGAGCTTTGGCCGGGGCAATTGCTGTCATCGGAGAACTGTTTTCTGGATAGCCACCGGAAGCTTTTGGCATCCGCAGGACTGCACAGCGGGGCGCCTGTTGGCGGATGTTCTTCATCTTTTTCCGTTGATTCTTAAAGAGCTCTCAGACTTTAAAGAGTTGATAAATTGTATTGCATACTTATCCACATGTTGGATGCAATAATTCTTTTGCTTAAAACTGTAATTTCACTGTTTGCTGGTAATCCTTTGCATGCACAACCTCATCCTGATTGTAAGTATATGTATGCAAGTGTGTGTGTATGTGTGTGTGTTAAGTTACATTTGACAGACGGCACGCAGCAAATGTATTCCAAGTGCGAATGCTGCGAGCGTTTTTATATCCTGTACCCATTAAAAATGTCTGAAATGGGTATGATAAAGAACTACGATTGGGTATTCTTAAGATTCAATCTCCATTGAATCTTTTGTAGTGGGTCCCCTTCCGATTGTCCTGCAGCCTCAAATTTAGTATCCAGTTAAACAACAACTTCTGAGAGCTCGAAGACAGCTGCGAAGCTTTTGGTTATCTAGATAAGTTTAGATTTAAATTAATTTAGTTGTAATTTAATTTTTTTTTTTTTTATGGAAACTTGTACACTTTCGAATAAATTGTAATAAATCTTGAGCACTTCATTAAAAACCAAAACCAGAGTTTTTAAACAAGATATTCCTGCTTTTACTATCTATTAATTGCATGACGATTACAAACTTACACAGAAGATTTGATTAAGCAACTATATAATGTAAAATATGCGATAGAGTACCTCAGACTTGGCTAATGGGTATCTCCTAGTTAAGTACTCTGAGCAGCAACCAGCTTGTTTCCTTTTATTTCACTTTTATTTGCCTTTCGAACGACGCGTTTTTACAGTCAACTTGGGCAGCAAATTAAATGCAGCTGACAAACAGACAGACTGACAGACACATGCGTCCCCCAAATGAAAATCATTTGGAGTGAAATAAAATGTTTTATTAACAAAGTAACATGCAACATTGGTATATAGCCATCATACTTTTAAGGCTTACCTGAGCGTCAGACATGCATAAGCTTGATATGATAGACATTGAAGCTGGCCACTCTGGGCACATTTGGCTCAATACTTATTTGTGGCGACATCTCTATAATCCTAAATACTCGCTATTTTTGAAAAACAGCCAACATCTTTCACGTCTTCCACAATGCACTTGGTTTCAATGGTTTGAAAGTGCATTTGAAGTTTAACTTGAATCTGATTTAGCATTGCAATCCGTAAGAAAAGAAAAGACAGAATACCAGCAAATTCCAAGGAATTGATTTTTCTACTATATACTGATCCAATATTGATTGGTTGAAAATCCTGTAAGAATAACTAAATTTGCCTACCGATTGTTTATATGACAGCCATAGCTGTCCAGTTTTGATCAACTTTGATCAATTTTTGTCGAGATATCTTTATAACAAAAAACGTTTGACACACAAAATGCAATTATCGACCCAAAGTTCCTATGGCAGCTTTATGATATAGCGACACGATCCGGCCGGCTCGGAAACCTATGTTTACTGTTACAGCACAAATATGCTTTTTATACTTGAGTAGGCCTCAAATTTGTGTCGCAATGTTATATTTTGCGAGTGACCGATAAACTAGTCAAGCATTTGGGCTTATAAATAATACCGATTTTCCGAATTTTCTCCACATTTAATTATTTTCATTGCTTCTTATTTGTTTACACACATTGTATACACACAAAATATGACTTCGGTTGAATACACGGATCCCAAGGGTTATCTAGTTTGTAATAAATGATAAGATTAGGTGTAAATTATCTACATATATTTAAGAAACACTTACAACCCTCTTGGTCAACGGTTGCCTTATTTACTGTTGTTGATCCTCTGCAGCTGTGGAAGATTCGTCATCTGGCGATTTGTCCACGTAGAGGTTGATTTCGGAAAGTGAGATTTCGTCTGATGTGGAGTCTTCTACCTTTACACAGACATCGGCGCTATCCAATACATTCGATTCATTTTGTTTTACCATTAAGGAATCTTGAGTATCCATAACCAATCCCTTAGCTGTTGAAGCGCGTGAATCTTCTACCCCTTGATCAGGATTATACATTTCGGATCCTTCAGCATCCATTGGCAATCCCTCGGCTGTCGAAGGTTCAGCATCTGGTACCATTACATCGTATGAACCAATTGGCTCGGAGGCATCATCTCCTTCAAATACCATACACTCCTGTTTAATTTGAAGCACTATGCTATTTCCAGCATCCATTTCCAACGCGTTAGCTGTGTTGTTCGAACCATGTGGCTGAGAGGCATCAGTGCTATCCAATACATTTAAGTTATGGTGACCTTGTATCATCGTCTCCGCCCTAGTTTCCAGGGCACGCTAATTAGAATATATGAGATGGATCAGATCGTGAATTTAATATGATTGACTTTAGCCGTTTTTACCAATTGAGCTTCGTAGTAGGGCTGAAAGTGGGGAAGCTTGCTGAAGCAGAATTCATTGTATTTGGCATCCCATTCTGCCTTGCTGAAGGCGTCAATTCCCCCCTCTCGATCCACAATATCACTCCACTTGCGCTTAACATCTTCCATTGTAATCGGCGGCATTTTCACATCAGATTTGTTCATTTTTCGTGATTTTTTCATTATACTGACGCTTGGATGACGATTGCAAATGGCGAAATATTTTTGATAGAGGTGTCAACTGCCAATAGTTCCACAATCGATAACTACGATAGTTTTGAAACAACCATTTAATACTGATTGACAATTAAGTAAAAGCGAAAGTTCTGAAGAGTTTTAACATTCAATAGGAAATTCGAAAATCAAAGACTCACACTCTTATTGACCAAAGAGATCAAAGGACAAGTTTAGTTCCATAAAACGAACCTTTTCTAACACTACTTGAATCGAACCGGTTCAGGCATTCAACTCCAGCTGTTCCGAGCCATTAATCGAACCGTGAACCAAAATAGCTGCAACTGGTTTCAAGCCGAGCATTTCATTTTCTGAAGAGATTCTGTTCAAAAACACTTAGTAATTTCCCTTAGAATGATGAATAGATGAAATTTTGTGGAAGCTACTTAGTCTACAGAAATATATCTTAAACAAACTCTGTGTTACTTATTGATACAAAAAAAATCTACCAAGTACTAGAGAATTTCAACATTCTATTGGTCATGGTATTTCATGAGGGTATTTCTGCAAGGGTATTAAATCGTCAGCAACCCAAAGATCTTTATCTATCATGGTTCTCTTACACCAATAAAAATACATAGTTTATATGGCCTGAATTTTCGATTCCTGGCTCTTCGTGATAAAGTACTGGCAATACTATACAGAGTCGTTTGCTTGAACGATCTGGCAACTCGGAAACTATATGTTGTTGCATTAATTTCAGCTGACCAACTTAAACTTTTATGTCTAGCTGGACCACATGAAATGGCTACTTTGCACACACATATAGTATATATACTATATACATACTATACACTATATTCAGAGCAATTTGAACAAATGATTTTGCAAAATGGACATAGCTTGAATGTAGTATATTAAAGTAGCTACGATTTGAGGCAAGTTTATTGCAACTATAAATATGCTGGTATCTTAGTATGGGCATCCAGTTAAGGACAACCCAGATAGTACACATAGCCTGTGCTTACCAGTGGCTGTAAGAGTAGATACATAAGTAAATATACAGCTTGGGAATAGGAAATAGGAAAATCGTTGCGATTGTTGTCCCTGGGTGACCACAATACCGTAACATGTGGCTTTTACTGGCGTTACATCGTGATATCTGTAAGCGGAGCGGCTCAGTTCAGGACTCAGGACATTCGTTGCGGCTTTGGGCCTGGTTTATTGTCATGTCCTTTGTGGGGCACAAAAGGACAACAGCGGCAGCATTTGTTAATATCGCTGGGCTTAACTAAGTGCCAATGCCTTTTATGTGATTTTCGGCGCGTCCTGCACATCCTTCTGGGTCCTGCTAAGTTTTCTCTTGTGTGTGTGTGTGTGTGTGTGTGTGTGTGTGTGTGTGTGCTACTGTGTCTGTGCACTCAAATGATAGCTCCATAGCAAATTTACTGTCCTTTTGTGCAGGTGTATATGAGCAGTGGTACCTTATTTAAGTGGGACCACATATGAAATAAAAATCCTGAGAGTTTACATTCATTACAAAAGACAGCACCATCCGACACTAGTACAATGTTTTGTTGAAGATTTTAGCTTGTTTACCATTGTATCTTATTTCAAATTCAATGAAAATCCACACCCACACGCACACACATGCACACATATATACACACAAGCTCACTTCCGAATTGGCGTCCACGTGCTGCCACGCCCATTTCGTCGCCTCAACAGCATACATAGTAAATTGCTTGTCTGGCATTTAATTTGATCTGTTGTTTGATTGTGTGCGTTTCGCTTTAATTGAATTTTATGATGATAAACACACACATACAGAAACACACGCGCACCGAAACAAGCACACACACACACACACACACACCGACATGCAGGAAGGATCACAGGCGCAACCAACGGGGAGCACAGGGCGACAGTTGTCCATTCCTGGCTTCCGGGCATAATTCGAGTAATTTGCTTACATGCAAATTAATGTAAAAAAGCACTTTGAAAGAATTTACATGCACGCTTAATCTGATTTTGAACCGATGTTTTTTTCTTTCTCAATAAAAATAATTAGTTAGCGCACTAAATAAAAATCGGATATTTTTTTCATTATTCTAGCAAACGCAAAGGAACAATAAAACTACCTGATATACAACAATATATATTTTGATAAAAGAAATGTTGTGAATTTGAAGTATGGTCTTCGCCCCTCGTAACGACGGCCATGCGCAGCACAAGGAAGGATAATGGCCAGTGTGGAATGGCCATCCTTACAACAGCAGTTGAACAAGAAAACCATTTTGGACGTTAGTATGGAGGCACTTTTAAGACATAAGAACTTTGTTTATAGCTTCGTACACATGTATCTATCTCTACAAATATATATATACATATCTATATAAATGTCGAGTTCGGTTGAATGCGCCCACCTCAAGGAGTTCTCTATGTAGTATAGTACAATAAATGATAAATTTACGCTTACGTCAATAGCTTAGATTTTTTTTTATTATTCGTATTAAGCCGACAAATATAATCCTGTGTGGGCAGTTGCTAAAGTTACTGTTGTCATGGAACTGCAGCTGCTAGAAGGTTACATATCTACAGAAACATATGGTAATCATACTCAGCCTGCTTGTACTTATCGACAGTACCAGAGGCGTTATTGTTGGCTGATCCATTCGATTCAGCTTTTGGTTTCTGTTGAGCTTCAGACGCGGACAGTTCACACTGAATTGTTAGGCCAGCAAACATCTGGTCAATCTATACATATTGTATATACATAATATATAACAGATTGTGAGTGTACTTATTAATTCGGTTCATGGCAAGTCGGCTTACAGTTTTAGCAGCGTCGTCCGGCTCCGCCTCGCATAACATGCATGCAACGAATGTGTCATATTCTTCCTTATATTCTTCACTAGTAGGGTTGGAAATGCCCATTTCTTTAAGCCTCCTTTTCCAAATGCGGTTGATATCGTCCATTGTATAAGGCTTCATTTTGACAGACACTTCGTACTGTCTTTTCTATAGCTATAATAATATAATATTTACTTAGCAGATTGTCGTTTTATTTTTTGGAATCCTTACTAATGACTTAAAAAACGAAAGTGTGTGAAAAAATCAAACACATGAAGTGTTTCTGCTTTGCTGTCAATCAGAATTTCTCGTTCCAGTGCTGCTATTACTCGTATAACCGATAGGGTTGTACAAAAAATGTTACTTAACAATAAATTATGAAAACATCAGAAGAGACCGAATCACATTGGGAGGAATTCCCACACAATTTGGGGAAAACCTGTATCTTCCACATTTTTAAAGCTATAGTCACCAAATTTGGCATACAGACTAATGTTAAGATTCCTGACAGATCTGCATCAAAAATTTGTTGACACCCCAAACCCCTTCCCCGCAAATCGGCATATGGTCTTCCCAAAACACTTTTTCACTCTGGTGATATACCACAGTTTCCTACAGTTTCATAGCTAGAGTCACGTAATTTGACATACAGACTAAAGTTGACCCCTTGGACAAATCTGCATCAAAAAATGTTTGACCTCCTCAAACCACTCCCCCGCAATTGATAAAAATCGATATCTCCTACAAATGAACATGTAGTTATCAAATTTAACATACAGACTACTGTTTTAATCGCGTCGCTTTCCGAACGTACAAATAACCAAATTGTACAGGACTGGGAACAGAGTATTCTGCGATTCACAGATTCTAGAACATATTTAACATCAGTTTCCTAAGCTGCTCCTATCTTAAACTATTACTCGATGGTTTCTTTTAAAGTCAGTAAGGAACGCCCAAGCTATCCATATTTTTGAATATGGACTATTTATGATATTGTTCCAAGGTACTTATAGTATGTACACACATATACCATATTTCATTATTATTGTCAGTTTATGAGTAATGTTCTTATGCTTTCTCATCACAGAAACTATACTTTGATGACACCACAACGAATGTGATTGAGTTGCGAGTTATTGGAGTATTCAAGAGAATTTCTCATATTTGTTGCGTTATGGCCAGCAAACTGGAAGTTACCACAAAACTCATAACCGCAGCCAAATGTAACACACATGCAACATTTACCACATGCAACAGACATGCACAACAAAATAGCTGAAGCTGCGTCCTGTCAATGACATTGTTGTGCATTATGAAATTTCAACAGGACTGCATTATTAATAAAACAATATATTAAATAATAAATGTGCAACAAAGCGACAAAACCCCAACGGAAACTAAAGAGCAATTCAGCAGTTATAGCCAACAACGTTCATTATTAACAACTAAATCCGAATTTCGTTACACGTTGTTCCTTGAAGCATATTTTATTGCAATATATTTGCGATCCCTAGATTTGATGGCCAATAAAGGTATGTGATACCATATCTCACCAATGCTTTAAGTAAAGTTGAGGAAATTTGGTATATGGATAGCTGATATAATGTTAGTATCAGTTCTAAAGTTTTGTCAAGTTTGGTAAAGCCATAGTTGTGGAAATTCCATATTAAAAACAGCGAGATTTTCTTACAAATTAAAGGAAATGTCCATGAAAGCATTTTATATTCTCTTGTGCATGCCTATTTGTATTTGGCCATTTCAATAATAGTAATTGAATTGTACAGGACGCCGCGCCTTTATATTTTTATTCTTTGATGAATAAAGGACAAAACAGTATTGCATTGTTATCGATGCGCCTGGCAAATTCCAATTGACTGTTTATTTTGCTTTGTATGGCTGTGTTATTCAGTTGTTTTTCTACCCTTGCGAACATGTTTTGTTTATTGTACATACACTTTTGTTGAGCACAAAGGGAACTATATATTTTACTCTATTTGTATATTTATATAAATATAAATGTATCAGTATTTGTGCTGTCATCAGAATGGTAAATATGTAATTTTTACAGCTGATATTTTTATATTGTGTGTACTGTGTTGTGTATACTAATTAATTATTTGTATCAGCTTAGTCATTCCATTAATGTATTATTTGAAAAGATGTGTGGGCTGCTTTAAAAAGAGGTTTTATCAACATAATTTTCATTTTATAACTTTCATTTTAAAAACTATAATCGTTACAGTCGCTGGTAAAAATAATAACAAAATGCTATAGATTCTGTAAATAATAAAAATATCCTTGTTATTCTCTACTTCGGTCCGACAATCGATCTGTTTTTTTCAGCGCTCTCCTTTGGCTAATTTAACTAAAAGGGCAAATGGTGCAGAATTGGCCGCATCATTGTCCTTGCAAATGTATTTATCTTTCAGTACTTGACTGGAAGTAAATAGTCGCTGTTATGTCAATGTATATATATATATATATATATATATATATATATATATATATATATATATGTCTGTGTGTGTGACAATAACAATGCCATTATTCTTCGGGGCTTTTGTCGCAATTTGAAATGGCTTTGCCGGCGGTTTGCTTGTGGCTGTGGTCCTTGGACTATTTCTTACCAACATTTAAGCGATTGGGCCAAGTTTCCACTGCCAGCAAGCAGCGGAAACAGCCAGTATTAAGCAATCAAGGACTGAACAAAAATCTCGAGAGAAGTCAAGATCTATTAAAGATGTAATTGCTTAAGACCTAAATAGCAAGAGCTGATATACAGAGAAGGATTCAAAATAGCGTTCGTTCAGGTACAAACTAATAGACCACTCTTACCAAAAATAGGTTTCAACACGCAAATAATTACAGTCAAAATATATGAAAGATCTTTGAAGCAAAGCAATTATTGATGGATATCTGCCATGAATATATTCTTGAATTGATTCGTGAAATTGACAATTTTTAAGGGAAATTTGAAAAATTATATGCAATTTGTTGCATCCTATTATTATATTAATACACAAGTGTATATGTATGAATTTACATGACAACTGATGAACATACAATGCATACTAATTGTACAACAAAACAAATTGTACGAAATTGTAAATGAGATGATTAACATAAATTATGGATTTTATTTTCTATTTAAAACAAACGTGTACGCAAATTATATCTGCATAAAGTGGTTTTAATAAAAATAAATTAATGCACACAATTAAAAATTAAAAAGCAATTTAATTATTTCTCACATAAAACACCACAAAGTGGCATGCCACAGTTTTACGACAGTGGGGTGTCAATTATTGAAAAACGTTGGGACTCGTGTCGAATTGTTTACTTTGAAATGGGTTTGATGATGATAGGACTAAAATTAGACTTTCACCCACCATTCAACCATAGCCCACAATTTTCCAGCAAAGAATTTGAAATTTCTAATATCGGCAAATTAGGTATCAAATCACTTTTTGCATAGATATTTGAAAAATAATGAAATAAGTTGAGGTCGATTGGATGATAAGCAAAAAAGTTTTTTCACCAATTGACTATATTTGTGATTGCAATTTATTTTTATACCCTAGCAAAGGGTATAATAATTTTGTCTCGAAATGTGTTATACACTGAAGGAGACGTTTCCGAGCCACCAAAGTATCTATATTCTGCCTCAGCATGAATAGCCGAGTCGATATAGCGATGTCCGTCTGTCCGTCTGTCTCTATGCGAACTAGTCTCTCAGTTTTGAAGCTATCGTGATGAAACTTGGCACAGACCATTCTTTTTGCTGCAGGCAGTACAGATGTCGGAATCGGTCGGATTGCACCACTATAACATATAGCTGCCATAGGAATGATCGGTCGTCAATTATGTTTTTGTATTAAAAACCCTTTATATTATAGATGTATCCTCACCAAACTTTCCCTTACCGAGTTTCTAGAGAGTTTATTCATTCAAAATCGAACCACTATATGAAACTTTTTGCTTAGCAAATATTTCATGCAAACTTAATTAATTCCTGCTAGGGTATATAGCTTCGGCACTCCGAAGGTAGCCGTTCTTTTTTTACGTTTTAGTCTTGAAAATCGCAGAAAAGGGCCTTCAACTAAAGACCTCCAAAATGGTTACTTGTAGTGGACTCCCTTAAATTCTTGAGAATCGCAGAGAAGGACGATCTGTCTTATTCTCTCTCCTCTCTTTTGCTCTGTCTCATTCTCTCTCTCTCTCTCTCTCTCGCTCTCTCTCTCTCTCGCTCTCTCTCTCACTCTCTCTCACACACACTCTATCACACACACACACACACACACTAAAGTTGACCTCCAAATTAAGCTATTGCTATTCACAAAGTATACCTCCAAAATGATAAATTGTCGTGGACTCCCTTGAATTCTTGAGAATCGCAGAGAAGGGCGTTCAAAATTAGAACACTATGTTTTGTATGAAAAACTTTGTTGTTTATAAAGATATCCTCACCAAACTCACCCAAACCGACTCCCTAAAGAGTTTATACAATCTGACCAAAATTTGATCAAAATCGGGCCACTATATCATATAGCTGCCATAGGAACGATCGGTTGAAAAATGCAATCTGACCAAATTTGGTCAAGATCGAACCATTATTTCGCTATATGAAACTTGTTTATGCAAATATGTCATCCAAACTAATAGAGAGTTTTATTATACTTCAAATTGTTTTCTATATTTTAATCAAAATCGCTTCCATATGAGCAATCAGGCAAAAATTAAGTTTTGTATAAAAATTAATTCCTGCTAGGGTATATAACCTCGGCACTCCGTTCTTTCTTGTTTTGGTATTGGATGAAAAGTATGTTTGCCACTTTTTGTTTGTATACTAAACAGCGACAAAGGAGTACCGCTGGACCGATATCAAATAGTTTCGTTTCTTTTAAGTGGCAAAGTTATCGATTGCGACTCTAATGGGAGTTGAACATCTCTAACTCAGCCTAGCGAAAAATAATTGAGAGAATAACCTTTTTATTTGTGTAGAGAATTTAGTAAAAATGCCGCCCTTCTTACTGAGAGATTTGAAGCACATGTGGAGAACGATTTTTGCTCAAACGGGGCTAGACGAGATCGACGAGGAACAAATGCAGACGGAGTACGAGAATTTCCGGCGATGCATGTTATACGACTCACCGTCCTACATGCCACCTCAATGTGTAAGGCCTATACTATCAACCCTACTAACGAGTACTTAAACTATCTGGTCCATTTTTATTGAATAGGTTGAGCAGCTCTTCAAGGCCATGAAAATTCAGGAGCAACCTTCTTACTCTGAAGTTCAACCAACAGCTGAAGAAGACGAATTGGTCATCGATTTGGCTATTGAGCCACGAGACTTGGCCAATGAGACTGAGCCAGATTCGAAGCCGGAATAGTAGAAGCAGAACCTTCAGCACAGCAAAGGGATCAGCAATAACAATCAACTCAACACCTACTGAAAGGAATTGAAAAGATCAAATGAATGTTACTATTTATTAATTAAAAAGAACATGCATATGTAAATATCTTTTATTGCCTAATAGATACTCTCATCTACACAAAGAGATTCGTTCTAGGTGCCAATGTGTCACAAGAATTATGATTTTAAATAAAATGAATCTGACTTGTGTATATAGTATGTGAATACATATATGTACATATATAGATAGATATATACAAAATAAAACATATACTCAGCATTAGGGCTGCAAACCAATCAAATTTTGTCAGGTTCCGTTCACGGTTCAAGCCAATTAGTATCTCCGGGCTCGGGTTTGTGAACCTGACTTATATAGTACATGTATCTGACTTCAGTTTTCTGTGCTTTCTCAAATTTTAAAGTATCGAAATGCTTTAATTTATTTATTTGGTATACAATTAAATTGATACATGACATGCTTTAAGTCAACAAGTAATCATTGGGTTGTCTTCCACCAAAATTTACCTATGCTGGTTCTAAGGGGTAGAAGGTATATACATATATGTACATGTATGTATGTCGATACATGTATACCTGACTTTAATTATGCACAAATTAAAAAAATTATAATTACTAAGATTTCTTGAACCGAACCTCAGAAAAAAATGCTCCGCTTGGAGCCAGGTTCACCTATTTTGGTTCACGGTTCGGAACGGCTGAAGTTAAATGCCTGAACCGGTTTGATTCAAGTAGTGTTAGAAAAGATTCGTTTTATGGAACTAAACTTGTCCTTTAGATCTCTTTGGTCAATAAGAGTGTGAGTCTTTGATTTTCGAATTTCCTATTGAACGTTAAAACTCTTCAGAACTTTCGCTTTTACTTAATTGTCAATCAGTATTAAATGGTTGTTTCAAAACTATCGTAGTTATCGATTGTGGAACTATTGGCAGTTGACACCTCTATCAAAAATATTTCGCCATTTGCAATCGTCATCCAAGCGTCAGTATAATGAAAAAATCACGAAAAATGAACAAATCTGATGTGAAAATGCCGCCGATTACAATGGAAGATGTTAAGCGCAAGTGGAGTGATATTGTGGATCGAGAGGGGGGAATTGACGCCTTCAGCAAGGCAGAATGGGATGCCAAATACAATGAATTCTGCTTCAGCAAGCTTCCCCACTTTCAGCCCTACTACGAAGCTCAATTGGTAATAACGGCTAAAGTCAATCATATTAATGAGTATAAATTCACGATCTGTTCCATCTCATATATTCTATTTAGCGTGCCCTGGAAACCAGGGCGGAGACGATGATACAAGGTCACCATAACTTAAATGTATTGGATAGCACTGATGCCTCTCAGCCACATGGTTCGAACAACACAGCTAACGTGTTGGAAATGGATGCTGGAAATAGAATAGTGCTTCAAATTAAACAGGAGTGTATGGTATTTGAAGGAGATGATGCCTCCGAGCCAAATGGTTCATACGATGTAATGGTACCAGATGCTGAACCTTCGACAGCCGAGGGATTGTCAATGGATGCTGAAGGATCCGAAATGTATAATCCTGATCAAGGGGTAGAAGATTCACGCGCTTCAACAGCTAAGGGATTGGTTATGGATACTCAAGATTCCTTAATGGTAAAACAAAATGAATCGAATGTATTGGATAGCGCCGATGTCTGTGTAAAGGTAGAAGATTCCACATCAGACGAAATCTCACTTTCCGAAATCAACCTCTACGTGGACAAATCGCCAGATGACGAGTCTTCCACAGCTGCAGAGGATCAACAACAGTAAATTAACCAACTGTCAACCAAGAGAATTTCTTAAATATATGTAGATAATTTACACCTAATCTTATCATTTATTACAAACTAGATAACCATTGTGACCCGTGTATTTAACCGAATTCGACATTTGCATACAATATGTACAAACAAGTACAAACCTATGAAAATAACAAGTGGAGCAAACTCTGAAAGTCGGTTGTATTTATAAGCTGAAATGTCAAATCGCTTAGTCGCAATACGTAACAATAACTTTGCAAAAGGTAAAGTGTTTCTAAATGTATCTTATGAATAGAATGCACTTTTATGCTGTAACAACACAGGTGTCTCCATTTTTCAAATCAGCATTTGTAACTTTATCTTAAACTCAATTAAATAAAAACAGTTGACAGACCGCATCAAAGTTAATTACTATTTATAAGGAAAAAAAGCTAGATATCGGGCTTATATCTTGATCGATGCTATATATCTAGTAAAAATATATATATATATATATATAATTTGGAAAGCCTTCTTATTGCCTTTCCTAAGCGAGATATAAAGTTAACAAGAAAGACACCCAAGCAGTAATGTTTTTAATATATAACTCTATTTTCGTCTGATTGTTCCTTTGAGACCTATGTCCTCCGATTTTTATCAAATTATAGGAAACTATAAATTAGACTCGCAACTAAGTTTGGTTGTTATATTTGTATAAACAGTTTCATTACGTAAGCTTTAAAACTGAGAGACTAGTTCGCATAGAAACAGACGGACAGACGGATATCGCTATATCGACTCGGCTATTCATACTGATTCAGCATACATATATATACTACGTTGGGTCGGAAACGTAATTTTCAGTGCATTACCCTCTGCTAGGGTATAAAACAAGAAAAACGCATTTCCAAGCAAGCCTAAGGGATACAGTTTTCAGTTAAGTACTCCTGATGCCCAGCCCTGGATCTGGCTAATATAGGGCCAGGCATTATAGCCATAACAGCAAATAATGACCGCAGCGCCGGCTTTTGTACTGTTGCCTTAGAACCTATTCTTATGAAGTACCACGTAGTCCATTCTTTTCCGGGGTTGAATGGCGCTTGTGGCGCCATCTTGCGTGCAAAACAATTAAAAAGTTTGTGCGCTACACTTTGGGGCACGGCATTTAATTAGCTACAGCAGCCGGCGAGTTTCAAATGGCTGCCAGCATTTGTTATGCACGAGTATTTACGTACTAATAGCCGGAGAAGTGCGACGTTTAATTGAATGCCAGCGGCCAAAACAAGAAAGAACCGGCGCACACAATGATCTGAGCACTCTGCTCGACTATCAAATACTCTATAATAAGTTGTAAAGTGCTGTACACAATCTATGCCGAAGGCACTATCGATAGTATCGATTATCTTTCCGCTTTTAATTTGTTTTTATTCTTGTTTAAAAGCTGAAAATGTTTAATATTTTAAAATTGTAATTGAGTTTTGAGTTGAGCAATTAAATATGACTGCGTTCACTGCATTATAATTACAAGCTCCTTAATACAAATTAAAATAGTCTTCTCAAGATAACACTATCAAAATTATCGATAGGAGCCACTATCGATAGTTTTAAAGAGCTAATTCAAAAGATATCCAAATATCAATATTATTGTTTGTTGTTATGGAGACTATCAAAACTCACAAGTAGCTTTCTTGAAAAGATTAACTTATTTGATATGAAAACAAAACCTTTTCATCAACTTTTTGAAATTCATCAAAGCTATCGATGATAATCTTAACTTTTTATGCAGAAAAATGCTTTCCATTTGCCGTTGCAATTTGAGAATATATTCCATCGATGATTTATTTTGAAATATATCTAATATTTAAGTCACACTTAAATTATAAAGCTATACCCAGATTAAATGACTCTGGCTGTTATAGTCCTAGAAATCAGCATTTAATGCCGATGAAAATGGTATATACTTACTACTTTTCTTTTGCGTTCAATATAACTGTATTCCACCAATTTTACCCATTAGCTTTGTGGCACAGGGTATATGCATGTACATACATACGTATACATAAAACAATTGATATAAGTTGGCTTGGTTCAGCTTTTGGGCCAAACGCTGGCGGCCAAGCAACTTCAATTTGGCTTACACAGCAACGCAGCTGCAGCGGCCAAATTGGCCATTTTATTAGAATGTTTTACTCGAACTTACTGGCAACCCGGTACCCCCTATCCCGCTATCCACTGCCCCCTGATCCACCAAGCCCAAGCAGAGCAGCGACCACAGACCGCAGCACGGCAGTTGCGAGTGCAAAAATGCTTTGTGCTAAACATCAGGACATCAGCAAAGGAGAGCTAAGAGCCGAGTGCAGGATTTATGAAATATGCCGTCGGCGGTTGCTGCCCATTGTGGTGGTGGTGGTGGTGGCAGCAACGGTAACGGTAACGGCAACGGTAACTGTAACGCTAACTGTAACGCTAACGTTAACGTTAACGTCTAACAGCTAAAAGTAAGAAAACAAAACACTTTTCATGTTCTGCTTTTGAAGTTGGCAGACAATGTGTTGCCCACTATGCTAAAAAGGAACACAAATCACCAGCCCAGTGCTATCAACAACAAATAATTCTCTAGGCGAGAGTGCTCGACTGAGAGATACCCTATATCCAGTTCTAAAATCGCACTGACAGCTACACACAAATCATTCATTTTATGTTTTGTTCTGTCATTGATTGCTTTATCTTTAGAATTTGCATCCGCCATCCAAAATTTGAATGAATCTTGATTAGCGTATAATTTACGAGAGCTCACATACCAAATTTAGTATACTTAGCACTTACAGTTCTTGCGATCGATGCGTTCATTTAGATATAGATTCAAACTCAACAATTTCTAACAGGATATAAACATCATCAATCAATTGTTATGAAATTTTCAGAAAATTTACAGATGACAATAAAAATATACGTATATCAGGATCTTGTAGAATGCTTAACCCTTAACTCGATAATTTCGATTTGGGAGACCGATTGACTCGTCCATTGATTCTGATTAGGAATATATCATAGATATCAAGGGAATCCCTATTGATTATCAAGCACATTTCACAAGGCCAACCCACATAGCTATGAATTTCAATTCGGTTTAAAATAGTTTGGAACTTAGAAAGTGCTTCCGTGTATGTCCAAAAAATAATCTTTCGAAGACTTGGACGACCGACTGTTCTTAAGAGCGAATATTAATGCTAAGCAATCAAAAATCTAGAGTTTTTTGTAAAGCCCCCGTACATGAACACTCTATAGGGTCGAAGAAACTTCACTTGTTTGAAACAAATAAATATATGTATTTGCACGAGTCTATAAAACAGCTACCATCCACGTTTAATGCTACAGGGTATATATAGTATATATAGAAGAACAGCAGCTTCTTGTTTCCCAGCAGATTCACCCCCTCTACCTTCCATGTCACCCCTCCGCTATTCGCTTAAGTCGCCTCATCTCACCCGTCTTGCTTATAGCTAAAATATGCAACGTCACTCGCCCATCATTATTCCCGTACACAAAACGTAAGCTCGTTAAAAGCTGCTCAAAAGCAAACCGGAAGCGCTCACTCAAATGCTCCTTTTCAGCATTTACAAGCTGTTTAGTTGGGGTGGGGCTTTGGGGTGGCAGGACTTTGGCGGCGACCATATTTATCCCAGAATCATGATCTGAACTGCTTAGTTCTTGTAGTTCTGTATGTTTGTACACCGTTAACAACAGCACTTTGAGTATTGTATTGAGCCAAAGCTAACAAGCTTAAGGGCATCGTTTTGCCTCTTTGGATCCAATAACTGTATCAAGATGTTCAGTTTGGGCTGCTCATTTTGAACATACTCATAATAAGCGGCTTTATTTGAAAATTGATCCCAATTAGCAAACAAATCAGAATATTCGCGATGTCATGCAGGTGGTGGAAAATCTTAGAGCAAATTATGAAGTGTGCAGTCAGGTTTAATATGAAAATCTGCACTTGATGGAAGTGCACTTACAAATGAAGTGTTTTAAGTGTATGGAGCATTTCTTGTGTTCATTTCAAATTGTTTTTCATCCTCTTGTCAACGAAATATTTCAATTGTGTGCATTTGTGGCAGTTTTATGTCAATAAGTTGGCAACATTCATTAACAAGCTGACAAGGCTTTTAAAATTGAATGAAATCCTAATTTAACCGGTTTGTTTTGCTAAATTGTCTGTCACCTGGCTCATATGTTGACAGGCAGTTCTGCTAACTTGAATATGCGAAAACCAAATCGAGCTTGACAACCTATTATAGTCATCTGGTTGAATACACCAAGTCGTATATGTATACGAATGCTAGTATGTCATTTATTTAAACAACAGCAAAACCATGTTGTGTGTTCTTCTTCTTTCGTATGCTTTTGTGTGTCGTATTCTTAAACGTTTTACTGGCGGTACAGCAGCCTCAATACAAGCCAAATAAAATCGGCCTGTCAGCATTTCCGAGTACTTTTTATTCCGAAGTGTATTCAATTTGATGTTCCCGTTTTTTGAATGAAATAGCAAACACTTCCCATTGGATTTTAATCGCTTTGCGGAATTCAGAACAGTTGACAATTTCGATTATGTATGGTTTTATCGGGATCGGAAAAACGAAGAGGCAGATAGTACATCCTTTAGTATTATCATCTTATAATTACACTTAATATTCATATAGGGCTGTTAGAAATTCAATAATTGACTCAATCCACAAAATATGCAGAGTGTTTTTTTATTTGAAACTAGTGTACTACTACCCAGTTATCTAGTTAAACATTAACAAGGAAAAAAACAACCAGACATGTAAGCATTGACCGTAAATAATGATTATATACCCATTTTTAAAAGTAATAAATCATAATGAAAGAGAATCGATATATGAACAAGGAAGAATGCTAAAGTTGAGCATACCCAACTACAAAACTCTCTGTACCCAAGTCAAAAATTTCCGATCGCATCTTCGTACACTTACACATATTACACAGCACAAGCGACAGCGCAAGCGAGGCATTTCAAATGGCAGCTGTGCTGCTTCTGCCCTCCCGCGCTGCAGTACCAAATCTTGTTATGTTGAATAACTTCCGTGTTTATTATCCGATCGACCTGAAATTTGGACAGTAGATTAAGAGTGAGTGAAGTATTGTACATACCAAATTATAATGAAAGAGAATTGATACAGGAAAAATGACTACACCTTGAGCATCCTTGTTGCCCACACCATTTATTGCTGCAATCAATTTTCTTGTTAAGTTATACAGAACAGCTCAATAACTAAAAAATCTTATTTTTCAGATTAATATTTTTTTAAAAAAAATTTTTTTTTTTTTTTTAAAAAAAAAAATTTTTAAAATAAAACTCAAATGTGTATTAAATTAATACTGCATTATTATTTTTTATTATTTAAAGTATTGGGCTCAAAAAATAAAAGAAATTTTTGAAAATTCTGAATAACACATTTATTTAGTATCTTTTTAGTGTTTTTCACATGAAACTAAAACAAAAAAAAACAATTTCAGTACTTATCCATAAGTCAAAAGATACTATTGAAAAATTTCCAAAAATCGCAAATTCAGTATTTTTCCAAAAAATAATATTTATAATTTTCAAGGATCTTACTCTACGCGATACTTATGCTACACACGTTTCTGTGGAATTGATTCGAATGTGGAATTCAAAACAGTTGTCTTTTGATCTTGCAAAGGATTGCATCGGGATCGAACTTTATATATACATAACGCGCCCAGCTGAAAGTCTGAATCCATAGTCATTGAGTGTACTGCCAGGACGAAGCCAACTTGCCACAAATCACAATCAGCCGTCGACGAGACGAAGTTGTCCACAGATATGCACATTTGTGGCCAACCCGACATTATCAATCAGTTGCAGTTGCAATTACGAGCTGCTGTTGTTGTCGTCGTTGTTGTTGCCACGCATCCTGCACACGCACGTAATGGCGGCTGCGTGCATTGGTGGGGCGTTGGGATAGACGGATGCGACTCAGTTTAATGGTGGCTTAATTAAGCGTTGCATGCTACGTGCGGCTTGTGAAAACAGCACAGAACAGCGAAAAACTTTCAACGTCGCAACGCATGAGTGGGGAGGAGGAATGGTGGCAACTGGATGCGGAAGGGGAAAGACGGCTGACGTAGACGCTGACATAGACACCCGGCTGTCAAATTGTCCTGGCAGAGTCCGCCTCCGACCCATTGGCCAGTCCCAGAGCCCAGAGCCCGCCCGCCCGCCTGCCCGGCGCCTGACTTTCGCCTTGTGCCTTGGAGGTGTTAACGTGCGTGATTTGTTGGCAGCGGGACGTGCGTGGGTTACAAATGGCAAATGTTACGCGGCTGTCACTGAAGACGGCCAAGGATACTACTGCTACTGTAGCGTCACGGATACGCATACTGTGAGATTGAGATTGAGCTGGAGATTGAAATTGAGATTGACATGCGGCATTAACCAACTAACAATGAGCTCTGCTCAAAATCAGCCTAAGATTCAAAGCAACCCGTGCTCGGGGCCAAACAGCCGAGTGGACTACAAAATTCAATTATATATCTTGCAACATTCAACAAAAATTCAACGGCACTTTTTGAATTACACGAAAATATTAACAAAGACGGGCTTCAGATTTTTAAAGAGCTTAGTAAGCTCATTTTGAATCGTTTGCAATCGAATCGTCTTTGTATTGAATACTGCTCAACAAACAACTTTCGCAAATTCGACACATAAAAGAATTCCGATTTAGTTTCATAGGGCTTATCGTTACTGCTCTTCAAATACTCTCAATCGGGTTAAATTTAGGCTCTTAATTTTAGGAGCGTTTACGCTATCGAAGAGATTAGCAAAGACGACATAGTGGCTATGATGATTCGCAGATAATATTGCTGGAATGACCAGAAATCCTTGAAACAATACCTGCAAGGTTACAACGCTGGAACTTATGCATTAATATCAGTAAATGTGCCAGTGTTACCTTTACCAACAGAAAGGAATCCTGCACTGGAATCCAATTGAATGGCACCACCTTAAGCCACGAATCGTTCCTTAAATACCTTGGAGTCGATAGTAATAAAACACTCAGTAATCAAAAATGTTTTAGCTGTTCTCAGCTAATAATAAGCTATCTCTGGCTAATAAAGTTCGAATTTAGTAGGCAATCCTGTTCCCCATATGGAATTATGGCTAACAAGTCTACGGAATAGCGGCAAAAGCCAATCTGAGCAAAATAATGGTTGTCCTGACTAAATTACTTAGGAATATTTGTGGAGCTCTGTGGTACATACGAAAACTTAACAGTGAACGCGATCTAAAACATTTTAAGTTGGTGACGTCATTAAGCAGCAATCGGAGAGATTTAGGGAACGCCTAAAGAATGACCCCAATGCTCTAGCCAGACAATTAGTGGCTGAAACCACAGTGACTAGATCCTGCAAAACACAAGTTGCAGCACAACAACAAGTTAAATAAATATGCAAATTCAAAAAAAACTTTTGCATTTTTTAAATCCCTGTACCCATAGAATGGGTAAAAGGGGGGTCCTAAATCTGTGCAAATATATGTAACAGGCAGAAGGAGACATCTAAGACCCTATAAAGTATATATATTCTTGACCAGCATCAAAAGAGATTACGATTGTCTGTCCGTCTGAATGATCGCGTCGATCACAGTAACTATAAGAGCTAGAGACACCAAATTTGGAGTTTAGGTTCCTGTATACCATACGCAGATTAACTTTGTTTCCAATTTCAGATATCTCCCGCGCTCCCACGCAATTCGATAAAAACGTTTTACACCAATAATTTTGAAGATATAGCTTTGGGACTTGGCATGTATAATACTTTGGTCACTTTTAATTTACTGTCCAAATTTCAAGTCGATCAGATAACAAAGAAGGAAGTTATGCACGAAAGAAGATTCAGTGCTGCAGCGCGAGGGGTCTTTATGAGTCTTTGTGTAAGTGTGTGTATATAGTGTACGAAGATGCCAACGGAAATTTTTGATCTGGGTACAGGGAGTTTTGTAGTCGGGTATACTCAACTATAGCATTCTTACTTGTTTTTTGTTAAAATTTTGCATATTTACATATTTAACTTGTGTACTGCTACCCTTTTGGCAGTTAGATAGTTAGTTACTTTAAAGTTGTACATACAAAAAAAAAAAAAAAAAACAAAAAAAAATAAAAAAAAAACACAAAAACAAAAACCAAAAAAAACCCCCCCCCACACACACATTAAAGTTGACCTCTAAATTAAGCTATTGCTATTCACGAAGTATACCACCAAAATGATAAATTGTCGTGGACTCCCTTGAATTCTTGAGAATCGCAGAGAAGGGCGTTCAAAATTAGACAACTATGTTTTGTATGAAAATGTTTGTTGTTTATAAAGATATCCTCACCAAACTCATCAAAACCGAGTCCCTAAAGAGTTTATACAATCTGACCAAATTTGATCAAAATCGGGCCATAGCTGCCATAGGAACGATCGGTTGAAAAATGCAATCTGACCAAATTTGGTCAAGATCGAACCACTATTTCGCTATATGAAACTTGTTTATGCAAATATGTCATCGAAACTAAGTGAGAGTTTTATTATACTTCAAATAGTTTCCTATAATTTCATCAAAATCGGACCACATGGCTCCCATTGAAGCAATCAGGCAAAAATTAAGGCTTGTATAAAAATAAATTCCTGCTAGGGTATATATGTAGCTTCGGCACTCCGAAGATAGCCGTCCTTTCTTGTTTTAATATAACTTCAAGAAGGAACTGCAATGTCTAAATTCAGTTTAGGATAATTTCAATCTCATTTATATTTGATCCCAACGATAATGTGACGTTTAGCATAACTTCGTTTTGTCAATGTCTGGCTAGAGTTGAAATGTCACAAAGTGTATGAAGAAAAGAGTGAATGTGTACAGAGAGGAGGCACAAACTTTTATTAACAAAGGAAGAATGTGCAGTCATTTGATTATACTCGTATATTTCTTAATAATACCAACAAATGGGCAATTGTCAAATACATTACTTTCAAGTGGCACAATAACAAATCATTGAATCAGCGCAATAACTGTGGGTATGGGGTCATTATTCGCGCTCCAAAGCCCACAATTTATTGTTAATTTATACGCATTTAAAATATAAGATCGAATCTGAATGGTTGAATGGTTTTGGCCGTGATTTGCTGATTGCTATACCGAGTACCAGTACAATCGTACAATTTGGCATATACTTTTTTTTGTGGCGCTGATTGCAATAGCTTGTCCCCGTACCGCCTGCCTCCTGCTGCTGTTCCTGTTCCTCTTCCTGTTCCCGTAACCGTTCCCGTAACCGTTCCCGTAACCGTTCCCGTTTCTATACTCGTAGCTATACCATCTCTGCACCAGTCAGTCGTAATTTCCGTACTGAAAATATATGTATAGTACTTGGGAGCGCGAACCCCAATAGCAGCATAAACAACGTGTACTTAATTTCCTTTTTCAGTGTCCTCCTCTTCAGTTTCAGCTGCTCATTTCAATTCATTTGATTTCTACCTTTTAATGGTTCGGCGACAGCATTGCGCGTACTGAATATGAATCACGTTCTTATTTTCCATATTGATTAAACTGAAGCTACCAGCCAACACCCAACCACTTCATCCATTTCATTCATTCCATCCAACACCACTCAACTCCCAACCGCTTTGCCCGCATATTTCGACATTGATTAGCACCGCTTGCCAGCGTTTTGAACGACTTTGAATGGCAATGATGAAGTGAAGTGCAGCCCCAACCCCAAGCCCAACCCCAGCCACAGTCCCAGCATCTGCTCTTGCTCCTCCACATCCTTCTCTATCAGCTGCATCACTGGCTACAAGTTGGGTCAAGCTTTTGCAAATTACAATTTACCGCTGCCCCCAACCACTTCAGTGTCGGATTTAATTAGCACTCTGTACCGATCAATGGACATGTAACAAGTGCTGACATCGCCTCATTCTGACCGACTGAAAGGACTCAACTTTGTGCCTTGACATCCAGTCAACAACTTTGAACTACATATTAAATGTATCTTTAAATTTTTACATTAAAAGTTAATGTGATATGAAATAATTTCCAAACTATATATCATTTGGGCAAAGTTTATGGCTTTATATATATTCGGGTCAATTGGATAAAATGTATTTAATGATTTTAGAAATGTTTTCGAATTTCATATTTCAATGTAACAATATACTTTACAATTGCTTGATACAAATTGTAAAGGTTTCATATTTTATATATTATTTTTGTCATTCTGCCATAAGTTAGCTAAAACTGAACAGATTGTAAAGTATGCTTGTGGAAATAATACATTTTTCTTGATATTTAATTATACATATAATTTTCAAAACAAGTCTATATTTGTTATATAATAAATGATGCCAAAAATGAACAAATAATTAAACGAATTAAACTTCTAAAACTATAGAAGAAGCATTTTCTATACTTACATTTTTTAAGTTCATTATTATTATTATTATGGGGCGCATAAGATCTATTTTAACTCTTTCGAGTTTAAAGGATTTCCTTTCATTTTACCTTTTTATTTATTTCTAGGATTAGCCTCTCAAGGAGCTTAATAACGAAATACCTTTTTGTTCTTGGCTTATACTCTGTAATTGATCATCTAACTTTTGATCGTTTCTCTATAATACAAATTGATCTTTAATTTTAGTTTTAACCCTAATTCCCGTTTTGTGCTTATGCACAGGGTATGGTATAGTCGCGATCCTTCCACAGCAGCCTTTGCACTTATACTGTGCTGCGTCCTTGCCTCAAATTTCTAAGCCAACTGAACCGGCAGATGGCCGGTCTGTGCTTTCCATTCTCTTTGTGAGCTGCTCGTGTTTATGCAAATATTTGTATTCCATTTGCATTTCAAAAATTGAAATTTTTATATCTTCTGCTCTCTCGCATTTATTATGCGATTTGCCAGGAAAAATTTAATTTTTGCACAATTTAGGACAAGTTGATTAAGCTTTTTGATGCCAGCTGCAAAAGCTGTTGCATAAATTTCTACCCCGCATCGAGGCCCCTCCCCACCCAGCTGTAAGGTCAATGATTATCGTTTGAGTTTTAAGCAGCTCAAATTCACATAAAGGACAGCAATAGGCAATCAGGACACTAAATTCCCCAAAATACGCAGTTAAGCCCTTTTTTGATAACAAGTGCTTATGTACGGACATGTTATACTAGGTATGATTGTGAATGAGAACCTGTTACTGACAAATATCGTGTCACACTGTGACTGAATATCGAGAGTAACAGTTACGCAGGCACAGTCTTGTTATTAGCAGTAACAGTTACAGTCTTGATATCAGCAGTAACAGTCACAGTGATGTTAACTGTTATTATTATTGTTCACTGTTAACATTAACAGTGCTATATCGATTTTAACAGTCAAGGAACATGTTTTGATACTACACCCCTATAGAAAGAACGACTAGCACAATTTGATAATATTTGAAGTCAATTATGATATTTCCAGCATTTTAAATGCTTCTACTTATATTTTATAATATAATAACATAACATTTTTCCATATTTCAATTCACAAAGACTTTGTATAGCATAGTCATATCCACTACCATTGTCACTAAAGCAGCCCAAAAGACCATATCGCTCATATCTAGTATATAAGAGTATATACGTACATACATAGAAGGCCCCACAGATGAGACAATCAGTATTTCTAGTGCTAATACCAAATCGATATATCGTGAATGTAATTGAACCAATTGTCTGTGAACAATTTTTAGCATGTTCCCACAATAGGCTTGCTCTTGCCAGACAAATACTTTGGCAATTTTTCCTAAAATTTGAAGAGAATACTATAATACTCTTTGGGGCTTATATTTCCAGTAAGCGTTGATACATACATATGTCAGTATTATATACATAAATGTATACAAAATTTAGAAACAGAGCCCAATCTATTTCCAAATTAGTTAGGTAAGTAACTCTTTAATATATGTAATATAGTATCTGATCAGAAGTGAATTCTTCATGGTAGTACATTTACTATGATATTTTTTACCAGGCAAAAATTTGTTCAATATCATATAAGTAATATTCAAAATCTTATATATACTTCAAATACTGCACACTTTAAGCATGTAGATTTGTTTTACTATTAGATAAAATATTTTAACAATTTGAATGATTGGATTTGATGGATTGGAATGGATTGGATGAATATTGGATTTTAAAAGTAGTTAAGATCAACAAAAAAAAATTATAAATAAATCAGAAAAAGCATTTGAAATGGATTATAGGGTATCTGGTTGGCATGCACAGTCGACATTCTTGACTATTATGCTGCTGTCATTTTGGTTGATTTCTAATCAGAAACGTGTTTGCATTCACATTGCCAATGGGACTTGTCCTGTCTTGTGCTGTCCTGTCGCTTGGCACAAGGACTCCAGCTGACAACAATGGTGTCCTCATGCATGCTGCACGTGGACATGGACTTGGAAATGAACGCATCGTTACTACGTAATACTACAACTGAAAAAAACACGAACAAAGCAAATGATTGAAGTACAATGCGTGGATTCATTTTCAATTCCATGGCCAGGACAACGTTCGCGAACGTAATCAGGCAACCGAAGGGCCATAAAAAGGACCTGAATACTCAGTGCAATAAGATACGCATAAGATGAGCCTGACAGAGATATACCCTCAGCTCAATTACAACTTCAAAGTATTGTTTTTAATAAACCTAGAATTTTTAAAACCTCTTAAAGAACGGGTATCTTTTTCTGAACAAGAGCTAAAATTCAAAATAATTCAATTCGATAAAGAGTATTATCAGAATATGTGAGGCAGTTTAAATAACCATTACTTACTGTTCACTTAAACACAGAAATAGTATCTTTGCCGGATATGAGGCATATTCCAAATGACTGAGTCATCAGAAAAGCGCGAACATGGGCATCAGTCAGAGATATATCGATTTTGGTGCATATTTCTTTCCCTTCACCGTATTTATGCTTTCTGAGCTAACCTAATTAAAAACCTTTCAACTGATATAACGAATCGTTTGCAAGTGCCGGAAAAACAACCAAATTTAATTATTTTATCGGAAAGCATTCTTCTATGCATGTCATCAACTTTATTATTTCACATTTTACATTAATTACACGTAGTATTTTTACTCTAAAGTGCTGTATTTTGGCACTGGCTGCATATATTTATGTATACTGGCCTCTTCCTATTTTCACTTTCGACAGGATTTCGCCAAATTAAGGATACGCATTGAATTTTAATCTCTGAGTTCTGGAACAGGTAAATTCTATCCTCAAGCTTTCTAAAAGTGGCAATGAAAATATATTTGGAAAGTTCAGTCAATTCAAGCCATATTATTGTGTTGGTAGAATATGGCAGATATTATATTTAATTAATTAATTCAAGGACATCAGCTGATGTTCCTTAATG
Organism: Hirtodrosophila histrioides; assembly: GCA_037075165.1. NCBI lineage: Eukaryota > Metazoa > Arthropoda > Insecta > Diptera > Drosophilidae > Hirtodrosophila > Hirtodrosophila histrioides. The sequence goes on along the minus strand of JBAMCL010000372.1, from coordinate 2,602,709 downwards.
TATTTATAAATATCAAGTTGATTTTCCTCAATTCCAGAACAATATTTTATAACAAAATGTGAATTTGCGATATGAATAAACTAAACTAAATAGTCGAAAGTGAAAATGGGAACAGGCTTCATAATAATGAAAAGAAGCGTTGAAAATATTTTTAGAATTTATATTCGCCAGATTGGCGGCATCCTCTTGGCTTGAATATCTAGTTGTGTCCGTGTGTAAGTTACTGAGTTGGTTACCATCTGCGGACCGATGTTTAATTTTTGCGAACTCACGGTAAATAGAAACAAGTGCAATTTTAGCCGCAGTCTGCTAACGTTCAACACACATAGAAAAGGACACACTATATATAAAAAATACAAACTATCTACTTACATAGGGTATCTAGTACACATTATGTTTAGGTGCGAGCACTGTCCTCTGGTTTGACAATTTTGGAGTTAAATACAATAAAGGAAAGTAGTTCAGCTAAAAAGTGGCTTTTTGTGTTTGTTTGAATACCCTGTGGCAAAAACTTATAGCAAATGGTAAATGATTATTCGGATTGGTCTAGTACATGTATGTATATACTTGAATACTCTAGATTCTAGATCATTCCCATTAATATGGGCATCTTATTGACATTATTCTGCATCGATATCAGTAACTAAAAGAGGTTTCCTCAGAGTAGATTTAAATACAGGACCATTATCCTCTCAAACTCCTTATTTAAAATTGCTAAAAAGAATATTATAAGTTTGTATATGGAATTATATGTATATATTCTTGTATATGTGTATATATTCTTGATCAGCATTAAAAGGACAAGTAGATCTAGCCGTGTTATCTGTTTATCAGACCTTAAAACAGGGAGCAGCACAAATATGGAACAAGATTTTCCCTTTCCCGCTTCCCCAAAATTACAAGTATGAAGGATGCAGTCAAAGATTTCGACTGTTAGAGAGAGATCCTAACATTTCATCAGGTACAACAAAAATCATTTCATCAGATACATCAACATTTACATCAACTTTGGTTGCTCTAATCTAGAAGATGTCGAAAACGCTCGAACGTTTTAAATTTATCCCTATACCGTACCGATAACATCTTTAGTACAGGGTGTCTAATAGTCGAACACACTCGTTAAATATATTTTGACTTGTTGTTTTATAGTTTTGGTGTGCGTAGAGCCCTTACCCAGCAACCTCTCCGAAACGCACTCAAACATTCCGCATAGTCATAAATAAAGTTCATTTGCATTGCTAGTTGCCCGATGGCTTTGGCATCTGCATAGCTGCCCGCTGAATGATGTCCCAAGCCTCAACCCAATGCCACATGCCCCAAGCCCCATGCCCCTAATGCCCCTCATGCCCCCGCCATGCCCGATGCCTGTTGCCTGATTCTGCTGCCTGTTGTTGGTTGTCATTGTTTATGGACGTGAATTGCAAATCCCTTTGACGCTTGGCCAGCAAAGCAAACCCGCAGACTGTGGGCCAAAAGCCAATCTAGTGGCATTCCATTCATAAAAAGTGTTAATCAAAAGATTTGGGATTGAGTTCGCGATTTAAGACTTTAAGGTAGATTCAAATGTGTGCAATATCGAGCAAGTGGGCCAAATTCCTGATCTAGGGGCAGGTTGTACACACTTTCAACACTCAAATTAGTTTATTCATCCTTTTATTTTCCTTCCAAAGGTGACTTTTACCAAATGATGACTAATGACGGACTATTCAAAATATTGCTCATAGAACTAAACTTTAATTTATAGCGATTATTAGAACACATCTAAAAACTAGTTTTAATTTTAATAAATAAACAATAAATGTCTACAATGTGTGCCTTATTGTTTTAGTAATAAAATGTATATGCCATTTAAGTTCTTAAGAACTTAATTCGTGGTTAAATAAAAACAAGAAAGAACAGAAATTATTGGCATGCCAAAAGTATATAGGACTCTTCCAATCAATTTATGATTGTTTCAATAACAGCTACAAGCAAATGATATAGTGGTGATTTTGATCAAATTAAAGAGCACTATCTATAACTATAAAATTGGCCTCGAACACATTTTCAAGGCTCTAAGCATTAAATAAATCGATACGTGTCTCACCAATATAGAAAAGATATTCACACCCACCATATCAATCCAAATACAATCAATGAAACCATGACCAAAAATCTGTTCGGTTTTGAGAAAGTTATGGGAGCTTGCAAACTTAGGATGAATTAGCACACCCTTGAAGTTAGAGCAACCAAACTTGGTACACATGTTGGGTGTATACCCTCAATTTATGAAGTGCCAAATTTGCCATATATACTTATGTTGACCCCTTGGACAAATCTGGATCAAAAAATTTTGCCACCCTCACCTCCTCCCCCGCAAATGAGCAAGATCGATATCTCCCACACCTGTACAGGTAGAGTCATTACATTTGACATACAGACTACTATTTTCTTAGCGTCTCTATCCGAACCCACAAATAAGTCAATTATACCGGACTGGGAACAGGGTATTCTGCAGTCGGATACGTCCGACTGCAACGTTATTACTTGTTAAAATTCCCTTTATAATATAAATTCAAATATATATTGTAGAGGCCATAAATACAGAGATAGTTCTCATATAACCGTATATAAAACTAATAAGATAGATTAGCCCAAAAATTCGTCAGTAATCTTACTTTTTGTTTGTGGCTGATGAAGTTAATCAGTCTGTGCACTGGCCAGCTCATACATACATATATCAAAAAGAAGCATATGTACCAAGTTTCATCATGATAGATTAAAAAACAGACAGACGACCATCGCTATAGCGGGTGGGCTATTGATGCTGTCCAAGTCATACTTTGAGATGTCGAACACATCTCTTTCAATGCGTTACACATTTCATGACAAAATTATAATACACTCAACCAAGGTATTAAGATGCTCATCTGTGGATTATAATGGATTACGTCCACCAAAATGGCAATATATCCCACTGTGCCAATGTTACATAGCCTGTCAGTTGGCCGGCAGACATTTTGGCAGTTTGACAAACATTTTGCTGCCTGCTGCAGATAGAAAGTCACTTCCTAGATGCATAAACGCAGATGTTTTAACTCCCTTGGTTGAATGGCAAGGGGGAGTGGTGAGGAGGTGAGGAGGGGCCAGTCAGAAATCTTTCAAACTCATACCCAGTTCGACTTATGTGGGGACAAACATATGTAAGTAAAATACTAAAACAAACTTTACCACATTGTCATTGTCACCGTTGTTGTTGCTGTTGCTGCTGCTGCTGCTGCTGCTGCTGTCGTTGATGTTGATGTTGCTGCTGCTGCTTATGTTGTTGCAATCGCTGTTGTTGTTATTGTTATTGTTGCTGTTGCTGTTGCTGTTGCTTGTGCAGTTTGCCTACTATAATGCCCCACATAGTTGCGGTTATGTTTTGAAAGCCGCAAGCTGATTGTGCATGAGTCCGAGCAATGTCAAATAAAAGAACATTTTATATGTAGTATATGTGTGTATACATACATATTTAAGAAGCAGTATGTAAGTAACATGTGCATACAAATATTTAAATAAATATCCATATCCAACCACATCCTATATGTGTATTACATACATTTATTTATATTTTCATTTCAAGTTTCCTATATACTATAGACGATGTCACATGCTTCGGGCTGTCACAGCGAACTAAAAGTCATGAATTTTATTCGTGCACTCTCTAAAGGATAAGATGGCATTGACTTTTTGCTTAAGGGATCTCAATTACTTAAACAAAACAAGTAAGAATTCTCGAGTCGAGAATACCCGACTAAAAAGTTCCCTGTACCCAGGACAACAATTTCCGATCGCATCTTCGTACTATTACACATACACACACATACACAAAGACGCACACACGCAAGCGACAGCGCAAGCGAGGCATTTTAAGTGGTGGTGGTGGTGCTTCTTTCCCCGCGCTATAGAACTGAATCTTCCTTCGTGAATACTCTTCCGTGTTTATTGTCAGAACAACTTAAAATTTGAACTGTAGATTAAGAGTGACTTAAGCATAATTCATGCCAAATTCCAGGGCTATATCTTTAAAAGAATGGCTGTAAAACGTTTTGATCGAATTGCGAACGGGGGGAGTTATCTGAAATTGGAAACAAACTTGATCTGTGTGTGGTATATAGGAACCTACATTTCAAATTTGGTGTTTCTAGCCTTATAGTTGCTGAGATCGAAGAGTTTATCCTGACAGACAGACGGACATGGCCACATCGAAATCTTTCTTGATACTGAACAAGAATACATATACTTTATAGGGTCGGAGATGTCTGCTTCTGCCTGTAACATACATTTGCACACATTTATCTATTTTATGTTGAATTGATTGTTTTCATATCCAAGCAGAGTAGATTTTTTAACCCATTAGGAATATAAGTATTATATTCAACATGAAAACGACGAGCTGAGTTAAGCTCAGAGTTTTGAAGCTATATTGATAAGACACAAGAAGATTGGACTAGATTTCTATATCATATAGCTGCCACAGGATCGATCAGTTGCAAGCTGAATTATGATTTAAGAACTCAACTCAATCTCAATAATTGCCAGTTTTTTTAGTTGACTCAAGTTTTTCAAAATCAGAGTGCTATATGATATTATTCTAAATATGCTGTAAGCACATTTCTTGGTTTCAAAATGATCTTAAAAAACTGATCTAATTAATAGTTTTATTATGCTCTTTACTAGTTTATCAAGTGTAATGAATATCTGATCAAAATCTAATATATTATAATCAAACTGTCAAAAATAAATTACTTATAAGAAACAAATACAAGGTCACAATAATAGTCTGTATGTCAAATTTGGTAACTATATTTATAAAAATTATAAGAAATATTTGCAGGATTTCGCCAAAGTGCGGGTAAGGGGTTATGCGTGAGGGGAAAACCTCGACACTTTATAAAGATAGGGTATATGGCAACATCTGTACCAAGTTTACTTGCTCTAGCTTCAAAGGTGTGAAAAGAAATGGCGTTCATACGAACAGATAGATAGATGGACATTGCACAAGGCCAATATACTCTTAATCAAAATACAGTTGTACGGGTAAAATGGCGGAGGATCACGCTGTGCGAGGCTGCGTAAATTAAGGCTGCAGCTCCCAGGATCAACTTTGTCCTGGCAATGGCTGCTGTTGTCATCGAACGCCGTGCGCTTATAAAAATAATTTCAATACATTTCATAGAAATCAAATAGTGGTGCTGCGAGACTAAAAAGAGAAGCATAGTGTGGTGGGATGGTAAGGGGGCTTTTAGCAGGGAAAGCGTAAGCATTATATTCTATACAGAAGTTTTACAGCCCCCACTTCACCCACTTGATGCTGAAAGCCATCCATGTATTTACCACTTGCTGCTACCCCATGCACAATACTTTTATCTCAAATTTTAGATTTCAGTTTTCCGCATTCAGCTCCCTGCAGCTGTGCCGCTTTTCAATTTTCGCTGGCATAAATATGGCCAAAAGTTATGCGCCTCAAAATTTTCGGCACCAACTTTGTGCCCGCCCGACCAGGCCCAGGCCCTTTGAGGTTGGCAACTGCTAACCAGCAACCAGCCAAACCAGCAAAACCAACCGAACCAACCCACCACCCAACCAGCCATCAGCACCACGGAGGCCAAAACATGAATACATAAGTTGAAGCCACATAAATACACAAGTATTTAGATGCGTATGTATATCAGGGGGTAAAAGAAACGCTTTGAAATTTAACCAAAATTAATTTGCCCCAAAAATCCGTGCAAAAGTTTCAACAATTTTTGCTCTCTGATTTGATCGTATGGTTGGAACTTTGATTTATTGACCCATAAGTTCGGGCCATGCTTAGAACAGGGCTTGGCCAGACCTAAGCGAGTATATACTATTAAACAGTTCACAGACTGATAACTCGCATCAAAAGTTACCACAAACTTACCTTCAAGTTATCATGATGAAAGCTGCTGTTTAAAATTTGAGCATCAAGCTACAAACTTTGCTCAATTTTTAGATAAGGGAACAGAAAACAATCTTTGGCAGTATCGATGGTCTTTCTACTACGAACTCTATGATATATATATACCAAGCTGTATATATAAATAATCACAATCTCAACAAGCAACTCCAAAACTTAAGCATAGTACTATTAACTTTACTGTACTCCGGGCTATTCGAAAATACATGAAAAGCGTTCTCAGGATACAAAACTCGTCTCCGAGCCGACAATATATTTATACCCGCAGAGGGTATTATAATTTTGTCTCGAAATGTGTAATGGACAGAAGGAGACGTTTCGTATCCCACAAAGTATACTATATATTGTAAATCAGGATAGCCGAGTCGATATAGGGATGTCCGTCTGTTTCTATGTAAAGTAGTCTCTCAGTTTTAATGCTATCATAATGAAACTTGGCGCAGACCCTTTTTTTTGCTGCTGGCAGTACATTTGTCGGAACCGGCCGGATTGCACCACTATAACATATAGCTGCCATAGGAATGATCGGTCGTCAACTATGTTTTTGTATTAAAAACTTTTTTGTTTATAGATGTATCCTCACCAAACTTTCAAAAACAGAGTTTCTAGAGAGTTTATACAATCTGACCAAATTTGGTCAACATCGGACCAGTATATCGCTATATCAAACATTTTGCCATCTTATGTCATCGAAATCGAATCTATGTGAGAGTTTAATTCTACTTCAAATAGTTTCCTATAATTTCATCAAAATCGGCCCAGATGGCTCACATAGGAGCAATCAGACAAAAATTAAATCCTGCTACGGTATATAGCTTCGGCACTCCGAAGGTAGCCGTTCCTTTTTTACGTTTTATTCTTGAAAATCGCAGAAAAGGGCCATCAACTAAAGACCTCCAAAATGGTTACTTGTAGTGGACTCCCTTTAATTCTTGAGAATCGCAGAGAAGGACGATCTGTCTCATTCTCTCTCTCTCTTTTGCTGTCTTTCCCTTTCTCTCCCTCTCTCTCTCTCTCTCGCTCTCGCTCTCTAGATCTCGCTCTCTCTCACACTCTCTCTCTATCTCACTCTCAGACACACACCCACACGCACACACACTAAAGTTAACCTCCAAATTAAGCTATTGCTATTCACAAAGTATACCTCCAAAATGATAAATTGTAGTGGACTCCCTTGAATTCTTGAGAATCGCAGAGAAGGGCGTTCAAAATTAGACAACTATGTTTTGTATAAAAAACTTTATTGTTTATGAAGATATCCTCACCAAACTCATCCAAACCGAGTCCCTAAAGAGTTTATACAATCTGATCAAATTTGATCAAAATCGGGTCACTATATCATATAGCTGCCATAGGAACGATCGGGTGAAAAATGCAATCTGACCAAATTTGGTCAAGATCGAACCACTATTTCGCTATATCAAACTTTTTGTTTATGCAAATTCAAACTAAGTGAGAGTTTTATTATATTCAAATTTTGCTGTGTATAAAAATTAATTCCTGCTAGGGTATATAGCTTCGGCACTCCGCAGATAGCCGTCGTTTCTTGTTTTATTTTCTGATACCGCCCATCCTAAGGTTTTTGCAACTCTTTATTTAACTTTAATTCTATTTAAATTGAATGGCGAAGTTCCACATCCGCGAAACTCAACAATGCAAAAATACAAATAGAAAGCTGCATGCACAATGCAAACAAATTCTATTTACATATTAAATGAATTTCAAATATGTATATTCAAGGCATTCGTGGGGAGTTTTAGGATCTTTGAATGATCGCGCGAAATAGCGAAATTCTTAAAAATAGTTTTTCAGGATTGCTGGGCTTCCTGTGCTAGGCTCATCTCAAATCCATACGCAATTTGTGGAAAATGTAAAATACGGTTCAATTTGTAATTAGTTTATGGACAAGCTGCCAAGCCACAGTGAGAGTGTGTGCGTTTGAAAGGATGATAGCACTTATAGACAAGCCACACACACACACACACGCACACACACACATACTGTCTCATAGCCACTGACTTGTATAGATTTTGTGTTGGGTTTTCTTTTTTGTTTTGGCGTATAAGCAGTTGGTGAGAAGTAAATTTGCATATGTATTGCCATAGCATTTGCATTTATGCATGTCGCCAACCCGGCGACCCGTCGGGAGCCAACTCGATCTGTTCGGAGTCGGAATCGGAGCCAGAGCCGGAGCCGGAGTCAGTCGGAGTCAACCGGAGTGTGGTGCAACCGCGCGCATTTGCACATTTTACGGTCATGTTTATGGGTACCAGTTAATCGATTATGCATGGTCTGAGTGAACAATGCCGGAAATGTGCAAATGCTCAAATGCTGTGCATCCGCTTCTGGCAGCTTTTAGCTGGCACCCGAACCTCCCTCCCCCCTGCCCAACCATTCAACCATCCATCCATTCCATCCCATACCATCCCATCCATCCCAGTGGGAGTGCGGTGAATTGAGGCATGCCACTTTGTGGATGGGTTATGAATGCTGTTTTTCATTTGGAGCCGAGACTTTGATTTACCGACGTGTCCACAGTGCCGCAACAAGGTGTGAAATACGGAAATCATTAACACCATGCCGCATGCCGACCCATCAAATGAAATCTTTCACTTAATTGTTTTATTTCTCTGTCTGCAGAAACTTTAATTAAATTTAAATACAATTCAAATACAACAACAACAAAACAAGTTCATTTTGACTGCAATGTGCAATATATGCATAGCTGATTCGACATAGTGTTCAAATGTTTATCAAATTGATATTAATTCAACATCAGAATGGAGATATTCAAACAGGACAACTCGATAAGTTCACCCTCAATTCCATAAATTCAGTTCTGTTCTCGCTACCGATTCCAATTTAAAATGTTAGCTTTCTGAATTTTGAAAAACCATTGAATATTTCACTTCGAAAGCTTTGCTTTTTAGCTAGTGTAAGGAAACAAAGAGTTGGTAAATGTTAGCTAAGAACTAACTTAAATAAAAATAATAATAATAATAATAGTATGTACATTATTAGAACATTCTCCTACTGGGGAGGTCTCTTAGATCAGTCTGTTGACTAAGGTGTTACGATGGTTGTGCTGATTTATTTGGTCATCAATTCGCGTCAGGAGTAATATCACATTCCAAAATTTAAAAAAAAAAAAAAAAAACTCAATGATACAACGATATTAGAAACCGGGACCGTAATGCTTACAAATTATATTTTATAAATTACCTTTTATATTTGCACTCGTTTAATAAATACATCTCAAACAAATATATATGTAGATATTTATATTATAAGCATGTATGGTATTTCACAACACATTACATATTATCACATAATCAGATTCATAAGTCTTACGTTTTCACCTAATTACCTTAATGCTTACAGAGTTGTTACCAATTCCACTTTCACCTCAATAGCACATAAATAGCTTGAGCATTAAATTATCGACTAAGAACTAAAGTTTCTTAATTCTATTCCTTTCAAAAAGGAAGCAAGACATTTACCAAATCTATGAAATGAATTCGAAAGTGTGTTCTGAATTCCATGAGGATCGTTTTAAGAAGGGAAATATTCTCAATTAAAACAAATTCTTCAAAGAGTTTAACAGTAGTCCTCCTCTAAATGAGGGTATACGAGTATATTAACATGAGCACCAAGTTAAGTTGTTCGAAAAAAGTTACATTCTGACGGATAGACATTGGCCAAACCAAGTATACCCTACTATTTTTGGAAACAGAGTATAAGTATAAAACCAAAGCGGTGCGTCTAACCGAAAGTATTTGCTTGTGTTGTCAAAGAAAATCAGTTTATAAAAAGAATCTCGAAAAATTGTGATTGAAATATTTTGTGTGTAAGAACAAATTCTTAAGACCTGAACATAGAATGGCTAGTGTATACTCTTTTGAGCTCATAGTTATAGCTAATTACTTTAATAGAAAAAACTTAACTACAAGCTAATTTCAACAGGAAATATTTCAACGTTTTGAGTGCTACGCATAATCAAGAAGTTTAACGTTCAGAAACTTTTAGGTTGTAATTGAAAAATCAAATAAAAGCGATTAAAAATTGAACTTAAGATCGTTAAAGTTCTTGCTTACATATCTTTTAGAAGTTAACGATTAAATTTACTGAACATTTTTTTGGGTTTTTCAGCAAAAAATCTTGAATGGTTTCAAGTCGGCAACAAAATATTGTAATAGCTATAAATATTTCATTGTACCGATTACATCGGTTTATATTCAGTTTTGATTTCAATTTCGCATATAAATTTTGTATTTTGTTTGTTTTTATTTTTTGCCTAACAATAAGGACAACACAATACGTGTACTATTTTATGTTGACTTTCGAATTCAGCTATCAGGAGGGGAGCCCTGCCCTGGAGTCAACGAGGCGACTTACATGGAAATTGTGAAGTCTGGCGCCTGTCGAGGCAGACAGGAGTCTACACGAGTCTATGCATGCTTATCCTTAAAGTTTGTCACAGTTAAATAACAATAAATGTCACACAAAACGCCATAAGCGCGCCCGCACACACACACACACACACACACACTAACACACATGCTGGCACACTAACTGATAGCTGCCGACAACGACAAGGACATAAAAGGCAAAAGTTGCCCGTACGCCAGGAGAGTCGCATAAAAGTTTTCTTTTCTTTAGCTCTAGACTGTCGGCTCTCGGTTCTTGGTTCTCGATGGGCTCGTTGCTCTTTACCTTGGCAACGTAGTTGTCATATACTATATACATATACATATATACTATATGTACATATATATGTATATACATACATGCGTATGTACATATATTTTTTGGGGCGACTGTAAGCCTCTGAATGAGGCACGTCATAACTTTGCCATAAAACAGCTGACAACTCCAACGCAAGGATATAAAGATGCCATCATCTCAGTGAGGACCATCCCCATACCCATTCCCATTCCGTGTCTTTCTTATATATACGTGTATATTTATGTGAATTTGTGTGTATATATGGTAGTTCAGTGGCTTAATGTGCCAAACAACTGCGTAGCAAAGAACAACAACAAAAAAAATTGAACTTCAGATAATTTAAGCACTCCTCCATTAACAGGAGACGAGCTAGAGTCAAACTGCTGGTCCTGCCTGCTAGAAAGTTTTCCTCGTATCATAGCCTGGCCTATACTTAGTCCCCAAAGCCAACTCGTTCCTAAATGAATTATTTACTTAGTTTGTCTGATGACACTTTAATTTTTTTTTAAATTACACACATTTGGTATCCGCAGGGCTGAGTTTGGAAATTGAATTTGGCAGCCAGACTAAGAGTTACCCTGTAGCAAGCTCTGAAATATTCGAAATCTATTGTTCACACTCTTTTGTACATAGGCTTACTAAAGCTGCAGATGTTACCCTGTTGGCAATTAAAAAGAAGAAAAAAAACAATGTTTTTCACACATAATCACAATTTTCATCCATATGCATCATCATCTAATTTGTATAAAAAATGTATGTAAGTATTTATTTTTAACGCATTTTCGTTCAATGTAAGAATTTTATCACATTCATCTTTAGATAACACAGTGATGATCTTTCCTTTTAAACAACTTTGAGAATGTGGCGTTTAGTTTTATTACAACTGCAACTAAGCGAAAAAGGACACTTTCACATTCAAACAAACGATGCACCTTTTTAAAGGAGCTAAGACTTTGTAAGTAAAGGTAAATTTGTTCTCTTTATGCTCTTATTCTGCACTTAAGCATTGTCTCTGCAAGGATACAATATTTTACAAAACAAAATCATTTTAATCCTCCACCAAATCAGTATGTTTAAGGTGTGCTTTTCCTTGACAATATTTAAATGAAAGTGAAATTTGAACGGTATATACAAAGGTTGGCTGAACTTAGCCTGCTCATATGGAGTATCTGGGATCGCCAGACCTAAATTTACGTGTCTTAGAATTTGCATTCAGTTTGTTACACACATATTGCACAACCTTCTATAGATACAAGCTATAACAAAATACGTGTTCTATAAAGTTCAAGTTGAAGACAACGTGAGTATGAACACGAAAGGAACTCGTACACAGATTTCGATTATATTCGCCATCAATTTTGATTATGCATGTATTAGTATGCAGACAAGGGAATTAACTCAAGCGAACAGGAAGTAGGAGTAAGGATATTTATGGCATTTTCAGGTATGACACGAAGTCAACAATTTGTCGCCGTGTTCCATAACGGTTGAATCGGTAATTCACATCCAGCATCATTACCATGAGTTCCTCGATAATGTACTCAGTGGGAATGGGCTATATGGCACTTTAACTATCACTCACTATCGATAGTGAAGGGCTACAATCGATGGCGGCGATAGTGCCATCGATAGTTCTCCACCTCTAGTGTATCATTGGTATAGGGATTTAAACTTGGGTACACAAAATATATAATCCAGTAGGCCGATGTAAAATTTCAATGTGAGTTCCAATATTGTAGGAGCTTAAATCACATTAAGTTAGCTATCGTCAGGGAGTTGACTTGGGGAATTTACATTTTAGTAAAAAAAAAAAAAGCCTCGAAATACAATTCATCAAAATCAAAAAGAATATAATTTGAAAGTACAAGTAAATACGTAACAAATATTGTAAGCGGTGAAGTTGATGCATATACATAAGTAGCTTAACAAACCTGATTCCTTAGCTAGATTCGGCAATCTGAAGACAATGAGTGATACAGAGCGTAATGTCCGGCAGGTTGCGGAGCAGGCAATGTCCAATCTTGTGGATCATGCCAAACGCATGCAGCTTAACAGCGTGATTGGCACTCCAAACGCTATCGGGCTCTTCAATCAACATCACGGATCAGTTCCGATTGCAGCCAGTGGTACACTTAAGAAGCCCAAAACTAGTCCTATTGGTGGTTGTGGTGCCCTTACCCAAAGGAACTTTATAGCTACGGCCAGGAAGGTACGCAAACTCGATGCAGAGCCATCGCCGCCGCCGCCATCGCCGCGCGAGATGTGCATGATGGGAGAGCTGCGCGATGAATACAATGAGATCGACAATCTGATTGACAAAATGATTGAAGATGCAACGACCCTCAATCGAGATTTATTGTATTTCTCAAAGTATCAGATGGTTCAGGAGATTGAACTGGAGGCCAACGCTATCTCCACAAACACTCTAATGACGTCATTGAGCGATGAATGCGACCGCCGTGACCTGAAGGATATTATGCGACGTTGCCGCAACGCTTTGGAACGCTCCAAGGAGCGCCAGGAGCTAGTTCTCGGTCTGCCTATTCCGGTCACCTCTATTAAGCTTGAGAATAAGGAGGAACAAGACTCCATGAACCGAATGTCGGAGCCGACCTTGAAAACGTTTGATAAGCTAGATCGCGGCCTGCCCATTCCGGTCGCCTTTATAAAGCTTGCGGTGAAGGAGGAACAAGACTTCATGGACTGAAATGTCCGAGCCGAACTGGGAAACGTTCGATGAAACCCAAACCGAAAACATGTCAGGCAAAAATGCTCTTGACGAGATACCCCCGGGCGAGGACATTGACATTTTGTAGATTAGATATATAGCTAAAAATTAATAAATACATCGATGCATTGTTATCCAGCCTACTGCTTACCCTCCACACACTCCACCCCTCCGGTTCGTCAGACCAGTAAAGGAGAACTCACATGCGGAGAAGACAAACTTTTCTTGTTAAGCTCCTTGACTGAATGCTATTGCCGGCAAGTGCAGCGTTTCCTTTGGCGCCGGCTTGAGTTTAGCTCTGGCTCATAACTAATTACCAGCTCCTCCCTCTCCCGCCGTTCCAGCATCGCAAAGTTTAAATTGAGTTGCGTGTCATAGTCGAAAACTTTGTCCATCTTCTCGTACTCCCTTTTAAACTGGGAACGTGCTATTGCTAGCTGCCGCAATAAATCAACATTGTCATATTATACTACATGCATATATGCACTTACATACACATACACACTCCTACACTTAGAGAAAAGGACAAGTAAGATCGTTGCTGTCAGAAATTTCCCACTAAGGATGCTCTGTTTCCAGCCTATGATCTATGTTAATTTTCGGAAGGATGCCAAAAATATTTGTATTCCAATCTCGAGATGTTCATCTAAGCATCGATTTCATTCACTTATGGGGGGGATGGTTAAAAATTACTGATAAAATCTCTCAAGGAGGTCATATATAGTTTTCAAATAAAATTAGGTTATTCAAGCTAAAAAATATAGATATGTAGATCAAAGATAAAGGAAATTAACAAACTTTTAATATATTATCTACCTATATTACACACTTGACAACTTCGATATACCCATTTCCAATATTTTGAGAAACGGAGTATTAAGACGACCATCTTATTCGGAAATTTATGTTCAATTTCATGACATTTAAGAATTTTTTTATGCCTACTAAAACTAACCCCAAAAAAAATACAATCGCATCTGATTCTAGAGAAACCGTTATTACACCACTTTTGTCGACATTTTGGTCCACTTCGACAGATTCTTTTTTCTCAGTGTACATCTTGTGTGCTTGCCCTTATGACGACATAGGGTGTTTTTCTCAGTGTATACTGTTTGTACGCATGTGTTTGGAACCCTGCATGAATGGAGTCAAATAGACTAATGACTCAAATCTTTTTTTGGTCCAATTTGCAGCGAGACTTACTCGCACATGAATCACTTGAAGTGAAATGAATCAAGTAAAATCAATCAGTTATCTTATATTTTGATTACAGTGCACTGCCAATAAAATTTTATAATTCTTTTGCCGATTTTTTTTTAAATTTAGTTGCTGTTTGCACAAATTTGCATTTGATAAACTTTAACCGGCCATATGTTTCTGATTATTTATAATTATCAGTAAACTTGTGACCTAAATTCAGGCAGTCAAGTGCAACTAATATTCGGAACCAAAAAAATAAAATAAAAACAAGTAAGAATGCTATAATCGACTATACCCGACTACAAAACTCCCTGTACCCAAGTCAAAAATTTCCAATCGGATCTGCGAGCACTTACCCATACACACATACATACACAAAGCCGTACACACACAAGCGGCAGCAAAGCGAGAGCGCAAGCAAGGCATTTTAACTCGTGGCTGGCTTCTTCTTCCCCCTCGCTCTAAAATTGAATCTTGTTCGTTGAATAACTTCCGTGTTTATAATCCGATCGACTTGAAATTTGGACAGCAGGTTAAGAGTGACTAAAGTATTGTACATGTCCAATCCCAAAGCTATATCTCTAAAACTGTAGCTGTAAAACGTTTTGATCGCATTGAACGGGGGGGGGATATCTGAGATCAGAAATAAACTTGAACTGCGCCTGCTATACACGAACCTACATTCCAAATTTGGTGTCTCTAGCTCTTATAGTTACTGAGATCGTTACGTTCATACATACGGACGGACAGACAGACGGACATGGCTAAATCGAAATCTCTTTTGATACTGATCAAGAATATATATACTTTATAGGGTCGGAGGTGTCTCCTTCTGCCTGTTACATACTTTTGCACAAATCCAATACCCATTTTATGGGTTCAGGGAGTAATGAATTTAAAAAACTTCTTACTATTGCAGCAAAATTGTTCATACTCAATGTTCAACCGATTTTTACTATGGCAGCTATATAATAATGTCGTCCGATTTTGATCAAATTCGATAACAAAATTTGGATAAAATGTATGTATGTATAGACAGTACAGTATTTTGTATTAAAACAAAAACTCCGCTTTCAATCAATATTTCCTACGGCTGCTTTAAGATATAATACTCGGATTTTGAAACCCGCATAGGTAGGCCAACATCATAAGAGCACACCGAAACTAAGAATTGCTAGGTTCGGGTTTCATGTCTTGAAAAATAAATATGTTTACATACCACTCAACTTTCGATAGAGTATTCCAGCTATATGATCAAGAATATGATACATATGTATTAAAACAATAATAATACCCTCCACGAGGGTTTAAATATGTTGATTTTGGCTTAAGCGACGCATTATCTTGTAACAATTAACAATTAATAATTCCAAAACTCACTCAGTTCCTGCTGCAAGCTCCAAGGATAGACTGCAGAGTAATGATGGGAGTATTCACAGGTCATTGCCTAGCAGCTGCTCATGCTAAGAAGCTGGTCATATTAACGGAGGATGGCTGCCGGAAATATAAGGAACCAGGAGTTGCGGAAACACTGGAACACCTTCTATGCAGCTGTCCAGCACTCGTAACTATCGGACACAGATATTTTAACACACTTGCTCGCGCCGCTAGAAGCATCCAGAAATACTCCCAACGTGCTAATGGCGTTTGTCAAGCGCACACGCATTTCACAGGATCAACAAGTATCCAAACGACCTTCAGTATCCGGCGACACTAAGGACCTGCCTAGTCTATATGCAACTATCTAATGGGGGTGACCCGGTTCTAAGTACCTAACCTAACAGATATTTTAGAAGAGTCTTTGTCTTTGGATGTCAAGATGTTGCCAAGCATTCTCATCGCTCAAATCCGATGGACTGGGCCAAATCGACTTGGCTATTGATAGTGCTCAAGAATATATATACTTTATGGGCTAGTAGATGCCTGCGTCTGCCTGTTACAGACATTTGCACAGTTCTAGTACATCCCTAACGTATTTTATTATGGCTACAGTGTGTTATGACACTATAAAATGCTTCTTTTCAGAAACAGCTATCAATCAAAAGTTGAAACAACCTACAAGTACATATTTCCAACTTATATCATTTACAAAATATATACAGTTTTGATTCTTTTAAGAATTATAATGATATTATTATTATACTTTATACCCTTAACCCTCAAAATATGGTTAACTGGAGATAATAAAGTTGTGAAAAGTATAAAGGCTACATCTCCGACCCTATAAAGCATATATAATTTAGACGTGTGTCCGAATAAGCTCATCGATCTTAGAGAAAACATTATGAACGTAAGTTTTTGTACAACATACGCAGATTACATTTTTTTCAATTTGCGGATACTTTCAACATAGCCAGAATATTAAAGAACATTGGATAACATAGATTTTTGGGTTTGGGTTTGACATACACAAACATACTCATATTTAAGTATTTGAATATTTAATTTAAGACAAAACTATTCACAATAAGTATAGCCATCATCGACAGATAAGATTTACTCCGAGTTCCACTATTTTTGGCATTCTGTACATGCTACTGTATCTCTTTCTTCTCTCTCTCTCTCTCTCTCTCTCTCTCTCTCTCTATCTCATTTAATTTATAATCAATTATTCAGCCTTAAAAGCATTCACCTGAAACAAATACATGTACATGATAAACATATTTTATTATTTAAATTACCATAAAAACCTTAATGGAATTAGAAAGAAAACGGTGAAAGATCAATTTGTTTTCAGCTTAGCCTGAGGAATCTCATCGTCACGACGCTTTGCCAGTGCCAGTGTCCAGCACAGGATCCATAGAGGAAGGAAGATGGTGCAAATGACAAAATAGAGCCAATTGCCATAAATCTATAGAAAAAAAGAACCAATTTAATATCAAAACTTATAAAATGCTGATTATAAGGGCAACTTACCACTGAATCAGTAAGCGCAAATGTGGCAGCATCCATGGCAGCTGTGGCGGCGCGCAGAAGCAACTGCTGAAGCGTCAGCTCGGGAAATTGATAGAAGCTCATAACCAAAACAATTAGATAGATGACAACCAGTGGATTTAAGAGCAGCGTCCACACACGCGTAAATCGACGCAATGTGCTGCTTACAGTGTTTGTGTTCAAGGCAATCACCATGGGCACTGTTATGACGGCCACAAAGAAGCCCAGCGAAAAGTTAAGCAGTCCGATGACAATCAAAGCACAACCATAGAATAACAGCAGTCCAATGTGCAGCAGCTCTAGTCCGCGCGGTGGCAGTACGACAACAAAAGGCAGCACCACACCGATCAGGTTCAGTGTGAGCAGTATGCTTGCTGTTAGCGGAGCAGCGCTCAATGGCAGCTCCAAAAAGTATTGCTGCAACGGCAATACATTGCCTAGATAGCCGATGAGCAGCGCCAGCGTTAGGAATATCAACGCTGATCCATATGGCAGCGATAGCGTCACTGATTTTATCTCATTATTGGCTTCACTTGGAACATGCTGATGGCAATGTACCGTCGACGAACATTTCGGAGCCAATGTTGACCATGTCAGATAGGCTTTGATAAAGCTGCAGGCAACAAGCGCCACCAGGGCGGGCATGTAATCACCAATGGATATGTATCGATCATTGTGCACTATCACATAAAAGAAGAAACTTTGATGAAAGCGTTCCAACAAATTGTTAAGGCTGCGCGCAATGCCCTCGATAGCCTTCAATAGTGGTACGGCCGCTGAGCTAGGATTGCTCTTAACATTGGCATTGGTAACACGCTTGGCAGCAGCTATGGTTAGCGCATCGATGCGATAGCGATGGAATAGTCCGTGATTGCCATTTGGTATGCCCGACGATTGTGTGGCGAGCATCGATAGCATTTGCCGGAGGTTCTGCTCATAGCTGGAGAGGCTGGAACGACGCTTCTTGCGTGGCGTCTGCTTATAGCCCGAGGTGACACCCTCGCGCGCCATAATACGCTGCACCAAGTTGAATATATCCAAATTGGGCAGCTTGCCATTCAAGCCCTCAATCTTAACGTCAACGTAATCTGCATGACAATTAGACAGTTAGGCAATTTGGTAGTTAAATGAGTTTGATAACTACTCACCAACTTCCAAATCTTGCACTTCAATGTTAAGGGCCGCTTGCAGGGAGCCGGCACGTGCGGGCAAATTACCAGCCAGCAGATACGCATCGGAGTCATCCGATTGTTTGTCCCCATCATGATAGGCCTCCAGCCAGGCCTGCATGCCTAGCTGCTCCTGCTCAGTCACCAGAAATATCAAATCCTTGGCCCAATAGTTTTTGCCTGTAACAACAAAGGGATCATATCATATATCAATAAAGAATAGCTATTTTCGGTGTCCCGACAATATAATATCCACTTCAGAAGACTTTTTCATATAATAACTCATGACTCAACCCATTTTTCTATATAAACGAGCTGACAAGATACAATGGCTGAGTTTGGATGAGATATCTGTAAATACAAACTAATTTCGCACCGATTCTACATTCTTGATTACTTGTTTATAACATAATCTAAATTTTCGATCGATTGTTTCTAAGACAGCAGATATATTGATTTGATCTTGATCATTTAAGAACTCTATACAAAGTATATTAAAATGGCTGAAATCGCTGAGATTTGTTAAAATATATGTAATCCTGTGGCTGATATAAGATATAGTGATCTGATTTAAACCAACGTTAGTCAGCTTGTATAAAACATAACATAACATAACATTTGATAGGTTTGTTAAGGATATCTTTTGCAACAACAAAAATGTTCATCTTGCCACGAATCTTGCTCCCAATTCTTTTGTGGTTGCAGCGAAAATGTTCCAGATAACCTTTCCGGATTCTCTTTCCACACGTACACTTCTTAAGCGCATACGTCTTCGTTTGTCAGATGATGAGGTCCTTAATGCTCCTCCATTACTCACACTCACTACCAACCAGCTGGTTTTGTCTGCTATGCAAGTATCAAATACTCCCTCGCGCTCTACCCCTGCCTGCGATTTATTCACATAGAAAACACTACTCACGTCCACGCCCATCTTTACCATATTGATAATCTAGATATATACTCTGTCAACGATTAATGGTACCTCATAACAATTACCACCTATTTAATCCCAAGCAACTCAACTGTCAGTCGATAGTGATTCGACCCGGCTAGCTCCGATAAATGTAATATCAGCAGATCAAAGAAGTATATGTGACGGTCAGACGGAAAGGGCTAGATCGACTTGGCTGTCAGTGGTGAATAAGTAATATCAACTTTATGGTTTTGGAAACGCCTCACTCAATGCATTATAAAAATAGCCAGTTGCCAACTTACGCCTGGCGAAATCGGCAAACGCTAACAGCAGCGGCACGCTGGGTGTTATTTCCGAATGCACCGAACTGGGCGCACGATAGGGCGCCGAGAAGACAATTCCCTCGGTGGAGCCAATGCGTGGAGCACGCAAGATGCCATAGATATTCTTGCCATGGAATTCCTTATTGCCGCCAAATGGATAGCGCAGCGTGTAGTTGTGTGTGTGCGTCTCCAGGCCAATCTCTCTGAACTTTGCCGCTATCCAGGCATGAGGCGTTGTGGACTGATGATCCTTGCGCTCGCGCTGCAGCTCTTCGAGCAGCTGCAGGGCCAAACGATTGGCATCAATGCGTATCTCTGGATACACAAGACCTGTAACCAGCAAACAGACAACATTAAACACACAAATACACACAGTAAATGCGTTGACAATATGTATTTACCTGGCGACAGCGCATTTTCTGATAAGTAAGTTCCATGGTTGAACTCCGGCAGTGCTAGGCACAGAAACCAGACCACGCCCGCTGTGTAAAAAGCGTAGCAGACCTTGCGTACATGCTTGGCCAGATTGTCCACCAGCTTGTTATGCGTCGATAGTGATGGATCAGAGAGCAGACCCATTGTTGCAGTCTATAATTTCCATAAAACAACAGCAAACAATATTTAGCCGGCACAGCTAGGGCTGCATAACAATAACCGATGTTATCGATACTTTTGTTAATTGATATTTTTTGAATTACAATCGATAGCAATTAACCAGGGGTCACGCTAATCGTCCAGAATAGTCCAGAATAGTGCATATACTAATTGAATTATGTTACAATTTTAGATTAATGACCAAAAATTCTGATGTTTAAATATTAAAAACAAATAGCAATAGCATTTGTTTAACTTATCTATGCTCAATGACATGAAAATATAAACGAGCTTAACAAGTATTAATGCCATTATAACAACAATTCGAGGTGTAACAGACGAATGGCGGCATCGTTCTTTTTTGTCAAGTATATGTACATATATATTCTTGATCAGCATCAACATCAACAGCCCAGTCAATAAGGCCTGTCCGTCCGTGAACGTTTTTAGTTCAAAGACTATGCGAGCTAGACACTAAAATTGTCCTTTTGGGTCCTGTAAATCGAGTAGATTTTGAATTTCGTATACTTATTGTATTAATAAAAACCTACTGAGAGATACTATATTTAGGGTATAGCTTTGATTTTTTTAAAACACGATCTTAAGCGAATCTTTTGATATATACACTGTAATTTGTATTAAGATTGCTTGGGGTTTTTAAGAGGTTATATCAATGCAATCTTACAACCTTACTTAAAGTTTTCACTATGCCAAAAACTGCCCAAAATGAATATTTTTTGGATGAAGACAATGCAAACTTACTTGTTCTTGGTACAAATTAATGTCGCTGCACTTTCAATTATCCAGATTATAAGGCTAATTGAACAAAGTAGGGGTTAATTTGAGTGCCCTTTCAATTTAAAATGCATACGCCGTAATTGTTGGGGTAATTTATAAAGAAATGGACATACATAAGTAGTAGACTATCTTCCCTCTCTTTCTGATCGTGGAACCATGCTTGGTGTAATTTTCATACACAAACTAATTAATGGAGAAATTGATTCTTCTGAATTAATCAGCCAGATTAGTTTTGCAGTTCCGATCAGAAATTCTAGAAACTTTCTTCCTCTTTGTCTTCAAGCTTGTAATACTAACTGTGCTATCCATAACCCTTTTCGTATCATATGTTCTAATTATAACAAGCTTTATCATCTAATATGTAGTGCTAGCTCTATTTCCTTACTCAGAACTTCACTCTTATGTTATCTGCGTAATCTATAGTTACTTTTTGTCTATTGTTTATTTTATGTAGAACTTTTATTTAGTTTGTACCTATTCATCTGAATGTAAAAAGAATAAAACAAAAAAAAAATAACTAGAAATAAAGTTTGAATAAAACCCTTATAAACAGAATTTAAATAAATAGGAACACAACAATTGTGAAATATAAAATATGAAAACTGAACATTTCCCATTTAAAAATGGAATTGAAAATTCGATTTTTTATTATAAGCACTCTGTTTATTATGTAATATTATACGGGTTAACTGGTAAAACTCTTATCATGAAAGAAAATCGCCCCAATTGTTCGTTATAATATGTAATTTAGCGTGACAAATGTCTACTTTACATATTTATTTATTGTAGTATGTAACAAGGTATATATATATATATATATAGTATCAGTTTCTGCCGATTTGTTGTTGACAATCTAAAATAAAAAAAAAAAATTGTAAAAAAAAAAAGTGTACTACATAAAATTAAACTATAGTTTCTACATACATACATTTAAAAAGAATTGATGAAATATTTGCTTAGAGGTATGCGCATAAGTTTTTATATTAAGTCCATTATAATAATTACATTATTGGAAATAATAGTAGCATTTTCATGAAATGATTCCTTATGTGTTATATAGATATCCTTTCATTCTTATTACAGTTTCAGAGACAATATTGGATATTTTTTAATAATATTAAAAAAAAAACATTTGCTCAGGCATACGATAAAGTTTCTGTTCAAATTTTTAGAAACAGTCGTTCAAATTGAGCCCAAAACAAAAAAACCTTAGGCATATGCGAGAGAAAAAAAATATGTATGGTACTACTTTGGATAATAAGGGATAACTCTACAGAACAATAACTGGAGCAGATGGTGGCGCAGGTGGTGGCGCAGGTGGTGGCGTAGGCGGCACAGATCTAGTCGGTGCAACAAGCGCAGAAAATGGAACATGTGGCTTCCAGTCCAAGCGGCTCAAGTCAATTGTCAGCTTGGGCTGCTTGTACTGGGGCAGCAGAAGATGATCATTGATGGTCTTGGCGGTTACACAGATTACATTTTGTCCCTTCCAGTATTTAATCATCTTCATCGATTGCAATGTATAGATAATATCGTCACTGGTAATGCCACTCAATTCACTCAGCTCCTTTATGCTGGTTAGTTCTGCTGAGCAGCGACCCTTCATCAGCTCGAGCAGCGTATAGGCCCAATAGCTACGATAACTGAGCCGGCCAAGATCAGATAATGGCTTCTCTGGACTGCCAATGACGCCCTCTTTGCGGGATAGCTCATAGCTGAATGCAATTAGCAGCTTGCCATAGCCTTTGCGCTGATGCGGCGGTAAAACCAATATACAGGCCACATTATTATTATCAAGCGACTTCTTTTCCTTGGAGAAGTAGCCAACAATGTGGCTGCCTTCTCTGTCGTTCTCGCATAGCACATAGAAATAGAATGGATCCATATCAAAGAAGAGCGCCTTGTGATCCAGGAATAGCTTTGCCATCAGGCAGAGCAACTGACAATATAGCGGATACTCTTTGCCATTCACTTCAAATATGGATATGGTGCCCTTGCGATAGATCTCCCTTCCAGGCGGCTGCCGTTTCTGGCACTCATACAAATGATAGCGATAACTTCTCTCTACTCGCATATACTTGAGGCAGTATTCGCAAACGTAAAGGACACGCGCCTTGCCATACTCGCCGGGAAAGGGGCTGAAGTACCAGGTGTCAATCTCATAATTGCCAAACTGCAGCTTATCAATGTATTTGATTTTGGTAATGAACTCGTGCTCCTTCTCTGATGCCGCCTGGGAGGCGCTCAGCTCGGCATGGCTCTTCTGCACATGATTGATCTCATCGTATCGGCGCTTTTGATAGCGCGTCATCTTTCTATCGCTGTAATCATAGCTCTTATTCTCGCATGCAGACAGATAGTAATCTTTGTTGTTCTGCCGCTTGGGTCGATGCACATGGCCGGTACCGGGCTGGCTGTTGCTGCTGCTGCTGCTGCCACTGCCGCTGGTGCTACCACTGAGACTAGCACTGATACTAGCAATGATACTAGCACTAGCACCAGCACTGGCACTGGTGCTGGGCAGATCACTGAGCTCTGGCAGTGGCGTGGTTATTGTAATGCCGCCCAGATCGTCGGCATTATCGGAGATGCGATGTCGGGCCACCCACTCGTCCAGGCGCCGATTGAGACCCACATAGTGCACATAATACTCATTTAGGGCTGGACAATTGTTTGTGTTGCGCGTTTGGAGCACCTGGCCAGCATGTACGGTGCCATCGGGGCGGCGTACAAAATATATCTTCTCGGGATTGCTACTGACATCAATCTTCACCTGCGGGAAATCACTGTCAACATACGGTGTCTCTGTGAGCGAGGTCTGGTATTTTTGATTAATTTCAAACATGAGGGCGTGCCTTTCAACCGCTGCTTTCATCTTCTCTCTCTCCTCATCGTTAATACCATCATCATCATCATCTTCGCTGCCACTGCCGCTGCTGCTGCTGCTGCTACCGCTACCGCTGCTGCTGCCGCTACCGCTACCACTGCCGCTGCGGCTGTCGCTGTCGCTGCCGCTTCCGCTCTCACTACCGCTCTCACTACTGCTACCACTACCGCTACCGCTACCGCTACTGCTGCGACTACCGCTGCGACTCCGGCTGTGACTTCGGCTGCGACTACCACTACCGCTGCGACTACCGCTGAGACTACCGCTGCCACTACCACTGCGACTACCGCTGCCGCTGCGACTACCACTGCCACTACCGCTGCGACTGACGCTGCGACTGCCACTGCGACTACGGCTGCCACTACCGCTGCGACTACCGCTGCGACTGCGGCTGCCACTAGCGCTGCGACTGCGGCTGCCACTACCGACTTCGCTTCCCACTTCACTACCGCTGCCGCTGCCGTCTTCGCTGCCACTGCCGCTGCCGTCTTCGCTGTCGTCTTCGCTGTCATCTTCGCTGTCGTCTTCGCTGCCTACTTCGCTGCCCACTTCGCTGCCTTTTTGGCTGCCTTTTTGGCTTCCGACTTGGCTACCGACATCGCTGCCGCTGTCGTCTTCGCTGTCACTGCCGTCTTCGCTACCCATTTCACTGCCGCTCTCGCTGTCACTGTCGCTATCACTACCACTACCACTACCGCTACCACTGCCGTCTTCGCTGCCATCTTCACTGCCTACTTCACTGCCTACTTCACTGCCTACTTCACTGCCGTCTTCGCTGCCCAATTCGCTGCCGCTGCCACTGCCATCTTCGCTATCCCCTTCGCTGCTGCTATCGCTACTGCTACCGCTACCGCTGCCGCTGCCACTACCACTACCGCTGCCTTCATCACTACCCGCTTCGCTACCCACTTCGCTGCCTACTTCGCTGCCTCCATCGCTGTCTCCATCGCTGCCCACTTCGCTGCCGCTGTGACTGCGACTGCCGCTGCGGCTGCGACTGCCGCTGTGACTGCGACTACCGCTGTGGCTGCGACTGCCGCTGTGACTGCGACTTCCGCTACGGCTTCGACTGCCGCTACGGCTACGACTGCGGCTGCCACTCCCGCTGCCGTCTTGGCTACCCACTTCGCTGCCGCTGCCCCCGCCACTGCTGCCTGAGATGCTTTCAAGCTCTTCGTTAAGCAAATTCCTTGTGGTCCTTGGTCGCACGCTTTTATTTTCATTAGGATCCCTGGCCGACCAACTGGGGATGATCGCTCGCTGCTGCTGGAGCTCAATCTGTTGCTTCAGCTTCTCTTCCTCCTCCGGACACAGTTGCAGCTCCGGTGACTGCTCCCGTTGCAGCTCATGGTCACGTTCCAGTTCTTGCTGCAGTTCTAGCTCATGGATTTGCTCTTGCTCATGTTCCAGTTGCATCTCATGTTCCAGTTGCAGCTCATGTTCCTGTTGCAGCTCATGTTCCTGTTGCAGCTCATGTTCCTGTTGCAGCTCATGTTCTTGTTGCAGCTCATGTTCCTGTTGCAACTCATGTTCCTGTAGCTGCTCATGTTCCTGTAGCTGCTCATGTATCTGTAGCTGCTCATGTTCCTGTAGCTGCTCCTGCTCATGCTCATGCTTCAACTGATAATGTTGTCGCGGATCTAATAGTTGGGAGAGCTCATGATGTTGCTGCTGGTGCAGATGCTGATATCGCGGCTCCTCGTCGGCTGGGTCGCCTACGTAGCGAGCGCGCTTGTAGGGTGGCAGCAGATCGTATGGCTCCTCGCCATCGTCGGTTGGTGATGCTGGTGTTTCGGGCACATCCGCTTCCGCTTCCACCTCTATTTCCATTTCCATAGGCGCCTGCATTTCCGCCTCCATTTCCCCCTCCGTTTCCATTGGGATCTCCATTTCCATTTCGATTGGAGCTCCCCTCTCGGTTTCGGCTTCCAGTTCCGATACCGCTTCCATTTCAAGTCCTGCTTCCGCTTCTAGTACTTCAGAAACTGCATGTAGAGCAAAATCAACTCTACGCTCCTCAATGGTACCAATATTATCCATAGTAGGGCAATCACTAAAGTCATCACTAGTAGCAAGATCGTTGACGCAGATCACTGTGGTGGGCGAGGGATCATCTTCGGAGGTGTCATCATCGTCGCTTTCACTGCCCTCATCGGAACGCGATGTACCCGAACCACTTTGGCTGCCACTACTTGAGCTGCCAGTGCTGCTGTTCTCCTCATCATCCTCCTCCTCTGGCATATCCACCGAAATAGGACTGAGATTTGCGCCCAGCCGGTGTTCCATTAGCGGCATCGGCGTCATTGCCATCATTGGCATCGGAGGCGTCGTCGGTGTCGGGGGCGTCCTCGGCATCATCGTCATCGTCGTCATCATCTCCTCCGATTCGCCAGTTGTGTCGAATTGTTCCGGCGTGCCACTCGATTCATGCGACAATTCTGCCTCGCCACTTCCACCGGATCCGCTTCCACCGGACCCCTCTGTGGAGCCAGTGACGTCTAGGCTGAGCTCAGCTGGGTCTTCGAACGGTGTGCGCGGCGGATTGGCGCCCATTGCATAGTGCTCGCTATATGAATTTCCATCATCCTCCACTGCAACCTCAAGTGGCGGAGTCGCCCCATCGTCGCTCATTTTACATATATGTGTATTATTTTATCCTTTCTTAATGTGAACACACAATTTTTCCATTTGTATTTAATAGAGACAAATCAACACAGCTCAATTGTATGGCATTGAGATGGCTGTACCGACACATTGAAGCATTGCCGGATATCGATAATATTGTTATCGCAACGCAATTATTGGCGGGACACTCATCAGTCGCATAAATATATGGCACGCAACCTTATTAATTTTTGCAAATAAATTAAATATTATGCTGTGCTATTTTGTGCAGCTGAGAAAGTCGAAAAAATTTACATCAATATATGCTCAAAGTGCGCAGTTCCATTATCGATAAAACAGTGTTGATTAACGTCAAACACAAAAGGGGTAGCTCCGCATGTTTATATACATAAATACTGTATACACATACTGACAAACGTGATGTTGTTAGGGATGGAATTGCATATTTAGACTGGCGCGTGTTCGGAAACTATCGGAAACGTCATAAGAAATACACTAGCCGATGGATATGAATCACGAGCGATTCATTTTTATATTTTATATAATGAAAATAAATTTCTCGAGGTACATTGATGCATGCAAAATAAAAATCAATGCAGACTTGTTGCATCAGATGAAAACATCGCTGATAGCACAAATAAGTATTACCTGCTACGAATCGGTTTTGGCTGTCAGGAGTGCAACCAGAATTCCCTTATATAGTGTCCAAAAATTTTACATTCTGAGGAAAAATATTTTAGGAAACAACGGATATCTTCACCGTGCCAAATTAAATATTTATGCGGATGTTCCAATCGCAGCTGGATTATAATAATGTGGTCCGTTCTAAATTAAAATATAGGAAATTATATGTGTTGACTTTGGATGTTTTATTTGTAGAAATAAACAATTAAAATTACATTACTTGAGTACACTACGAGACTCCCTTTACCCAGTTCTAAAATTTCAAAACACATCTTCGTACACTTACACTGCCGCTTCCGCCCGCACTGCAGTACTTAATTTGTTTTTTGAATAGCTTCCGTGCTTCTTATCCGATCAACTGAATTTTTGTAACATTTTTATCGGGGTGGAATATCTCGGATCCAAAATAAACTTGACCTGCACCTGCTATAGAAGAACCTATGTACCAACTCTCTTTAACTCTTATATATACGGACGAGAATCCCAAATCGACTTGGCTGTTGACGCTGATCAAAAATATATATAGTTTATAGGGTCGGAGATGTTTTCTTCTGCCTGTTACATACATCTGCTTTGATCAAACACGGGAGATCCCACATCTCGACAATAATAGCGGCTCTCACAGGCCACTGGCTCATAGGAACTCACGCTAACAGACTGGGCGTACCACACCATGACTTCTGCAGAAGTTGTGGTATAGTAGAAGAGATAGAGAGCGTAGAACATCTGCTCTGTCACTGCCCCGCACTCAGCAGGAGAAGGTTCCAGTACCTGGGACGACACTACAGTTTTGATACCCTATCGGACGTATTCGAGGTTGGGATATACAGTATCCTCAAATTCTTAAAATCGTCAAATTGGTTTAAGAGGGAACAAAATGTTTAAAAGACATCATGTGGCATCACAAGGGGCCAATTCCTGGCCCAAGTGTGGAGTAGGTTTCTGCTTCAGCCACGGCAACCTAACCTACATACATACATTTGATTTAATAACCCATTATTACAGATTCCATGGGTACAGGGACTAAAATATCTTGCATACAACTCAATTATCGAGCGAATATTCCTCTGACAGTTACATGATATAGTGGTCTGAACAGATGTTCAGGGATTTCCTCTAAATATACCTTGTGGGATCGAAAACTTCTTATAAAAACATCAACGCATAGCTATTTAAAAGAGATGTTCCCCAAATTTACACAAGCATTAAGCATTATTACTAAGTAATAATTACTAAGTAATTATGGAAATTGTGAATTTACATACATGTATGCAGCTATTAAAAATACATTATTCGTGACTAAGAATGCATTGAACATATATATGTATATACTTTTTATACACAATATATACCAATCCAACTGTTTAAATACAAATACTACCCGCCCTGATAAGTCATCGATAAGAAATTAATATAATTGAATGACGTGACGTGGCCAATGAATTATTATATATATATTGTTTCAATGATAATAATAAGATCCACAACAGCTTATTAGCCTTTAATATTTGCGTATTTAAGGCTATTAATCACAAATTTAGATGAAATAAGTCAATAAATTTGAATTAGAAATAACAATTGAGGAAAACATGTTTCCATCTCTTTCTATCCATATGAAAGTTCCAGAAGTTCAAAAAAGGAATTTCAAAAACTTATTTTTTACTTCTCGGGAAATTTTGTTAAAATTAAAACAATGAACAATAGATAACTGCATTATGATTTGTAATATAATTCGTTTAAATGTTAGTCCTGCAAATAAATTGACCGACAAGTAATATTTATTTACGATTAAATGGTAGTTTAACTGCCAAAAATTTGTATATTTATATATACTTATTTATTAAATAATCGAAAAACAACAAAATGCATATGTATGTAAGTATATTATTAATTATCTTAAGTTGAAGCCATGTGTTTTTGTCGCTCGAATAGAACCCATAACAAACATCTTAGCTAGATCCGCTTAAATTCCATAAATACATGATACACGCGATATTAGGACCAATATAGGATACAAGCGCAATATATATATATAGTATAATAATATGCATGGATCCATGAAAAATACATAAATTTCATAAAGTACGTACTCTAGTACTCATGCGCATAAACAATTAACAGGTAAAACAGAGAACAGATATGTACGTAAATGCTAAGCCATAGAGGAACTACTCGTAAGCGTACCAACATACTAGGCAAATAAGACATTCGAATTACTACAATTAAAATAAATAATTAACTAATTTACATCCATATATGTAGATATACATATGTATACATGTACAAAATGCCGTATCGCAATGCATTTTCTCTATTCATTTCTTTGTTAAATTACGATTAACTGCGAGTATACTATGTCTGCAAACTGGCTCCGGTCGCTGCCCTATGGCCATTGCCACCCGCAATTGTATTCGGAGTTTCTATACAGATAAAGCGCCGAATGAACTCACTACAACGATTATAATAGTCTATTGTGGCGGGGAAGCTGCTGCTTCGCAACAGAATACGCCCAAAGATCGCAGCTGGGAATTTAAGATTAAATATGTTAGCAATGGATATAAACAGTTAGCACTATTATTGATACACACCGACATTAGACAGCTCGTAGTCTTTACGTTCAATACCCTCGCGTAGGAACATGCGCAGATGCATAAAGACATTCCGTTTTGGCGCACTTAGCAGCGCAATTAGCTCCATGGCCTCTGACTCGGTTTTGCTGGCCAGCAGATCGCCCACAAATGGCTCCAACAGCGCCTCCTCCGGCAAATCAAGCAACAGCAACAGTGCCTCAGCGGCAGTTTGTGGAGTGCCCGCTGTAATCAAATGATATATGTTAAATCTGACTCAGTTAGAAATATAATATAGAATCAAATGCAACGTACGAAACTCATCTTCCGACCAAGTATCAAGCCAGTCACGTACGGCATTAAATTGGGTGCTAAGCGGTTGCCGGCGATCGTAGGACTGGAATATGCCCTTTAGCTGATCCCCATGCTTATGCAAGTAGTCGATAAGCAGAAAGAATTCGCGTGGCATCGTAACACGGTAATCGGGCGATTCATCATTCATCTACAAAATAAAAGCACAAAATGAACATTAGTTGGCCTATAACATATGTATATAAATATATATAGATATATATATTACCAATTTCTTGATATCCTCCTGATTATACTCGCCTATTGGCCGATTGGTGCGGCACATGGTTTCCACGGATAGTCCAAAGCAGCTGGGCTTATATTCGCCCGTTACGGGTATGAATATATCACGTCCGGATTTAACATTTAGTACGAGTATGTCAAAATCGCAATTGCCAGGGGTTTTGCGTATCTTTTTGAGCAGGCCCGTTATAGAGTTAGGATCGGCCATCATTCGTATGCGTATGCTGCGTGCTGAGTCAATCATAAGGCTGTCGGAGCGCGGATCCACATGTAGCCACTTCTCGCAGATGTCATTTAATGGCGTATCTATAACTTTGAATTCAAAGTCCACCTGTTGCGGACAGTTGTTGTACACATTAAAGTCGCATATGGACGGCTCGTTGAAGCGCACAAGACCAAATTCAATGACGGTTCTCTCAGCGATTATCTGTGGCTGATTATCATTCTCGCGCTTGTCCACGGCCTTCAGGACCTCCTCTTGCACGCGCTTATATTTGGCCTCATCGCGCGTCTTGATTTTAACATTGAATATGGCATAGACTGGCTTGTGATCGCTCTGTCTTATCTCCATGACGCTATTGTAATCCAACTGCTCGATGCGTTTGCCCTTCCAAAGCACACGATCACAAAATGCTGGCGCCCTTTGCTTTTCACCCGTGTCATACGTGTCCGTACCCACATCATATTTGTATGTGGGCAAAAACTTGATATCACCCTCAGTATAGCCCTTGAAGCATCTGTCATGGGCCATCTCAATGCGCAGCTGGTCATTTTGTACAAGCATCTGAATGGTTTCCGGATCGCTCAACGGCCCAGGACGCTGTAGACCAGCAAACTCCTGTATGCGATAGTTTAAGTCTCCCAGCCAGAATATATGACTACAAATATACAAGTGCATTTTGAAAAATATTTTCAACATTTTAGTGTTATCTTTCTACTGCACTTACTCGTGATCGTTGATAGTACGAAACCTTAAGCCATCTTCCTCAAACCGAATGCCATCCTCAATACCCTTATAGTCATCATTACGCTCGGGCACGTTATGCATGTGGGCAGCCAAATGCGAGTTGATGAAGCATATATTTGCCTCGTTCAATTGTAGACTGACGGCGACCCCGCCCTTGTTGCCCAGCGCATTGAATACACCACGTGCCACATAACTGATGCGGGGATGTAGAATGTGTTGACGCAGCTGCTTGCGCACAATAATTATTAGAACAATGCCAGACAATCGATGTGACTTTAGCTCCTCATACTCAACACCTTCGTGCAAGCTCTCCATTATTTTACGTCTATTCAAAGTAAGTTAATAGGTTAGAAAGTTCAAATACAAACAAAAAGGTACTAACACTTGTCATTTAATCTGGACATTGTCTACATAAAATGTCGATGTGGATACCTAGCGTAAACTAAATTTTCCGAATACTGGCGGAAGCATTCTGGTCGACGTCTTCAACCAAGTTAAGTTTTAATATATGTATATAAAATGTGATATTATTGTTTTGTTTTGTATTTACATATGAAATAGAAGCATTGTGAACTGCTCATTTCCATGGAAGCTGTATCAATTGCTCTGGGCTCATTGGCTCGGTAGGATAGGGTAGCTTTTAAAACCAGATAATTATGGCTAATTAAGTGATTCAGACAGACTTTTTGCATGTTCATAGTACAAGATTGAACTGTACTAAGCACTGATTCACTTACATCCACTGTGCGGCGTAGAGATTACCGTTGATAATGGTCTTTGCCGGATTATCCAGTTCCTGGAGTCCAATGGCATAAATATCAGGCGCTTTCTCGCTGCAGGCCAGCCAAGGGCGCAGCGATTTATTGTTATCCCAGCATTGCCGATTGTTAACGTTCCATGTGGCGCAGTAAATGCTGGAAATGAATGAGAAAGGATGAGTGGTAGAAAAGGATTCCCATATTATTGTCTCACATACGTAATATCTTTGTAGACGATGTATTGACTTTCGCGTTTCTTTAACTCCTGCTTCACTTCACCGATCTCACGATAATCATCCAGCCATCTGAAGTTAAGCATCGATTCTGTGGGCATTTCGGCCTCCCACATGGAATCCTTGCAGGCGGTAATTTTACCATAAAATTCTTTAAAATCAACTGCACCCATTTCCGTTCTAATGGGGTGATAGTAGTATTTGCTTGGCCTGTCATCGTCCATTGACAAATCGAATTGGTTCTCGGTTATGGAGCCCTTGGTATCTATAAGACTTTCAACAAATGCAAAGTTACTGTACACACAAATGATTACTGGGGCACTTACCCTTCGTCAGTTGAAAACTTTTGTTAATCGGAAATACTTTGTTTATCTTAAGCTCATTGCTTGCGGTCAGAGGCGTGCGCAGGAGGCGGAATGATATGATCGCGTATGTGCCGCCCGATGATGATGACACCAGTGTCAACAAGCCCTCCACATGCTCTTGGCCCTTGATTTGGTATGCTTCAAAGATCTGACAAAAGAATAGCAAGGAAACAAAAGCTTTAGCTCGTATTTTATTTTATTTTATTTTTTAAATTTTGAGCTAATAGTTTGTTCAATTTCTTTTAAAGTCCAAAATTATGTTTTTAAAATTTATTAATAATTTAATATAATAATTTTTAAGCTAAATAATCCCATTTATCAAGATATATTTTGAACCTACTCGGTTTTTTTTTTTTAAATTTAAAAAATATTGATTAAAATATTTGTTTAAGTTATTAGTTTTCACAATAACGTTGGCTTCCAGATTATCTTGTGGTCATACTAGAATTAGTTTTCCCATGCTCACGACAGCCGAATCTGCCAAAAATGTATCCTGTTCTTAATGTACATTGACTGAACCAACTCTTAAAATTCGCTAAAGTTATCTTTAAAGAATCAAACGTCGCAAGGGTCAAATTTGCTGTGGCACTAAGGACCAGATGGTCTATGTGAGGACACCCGTGAGGGTGACCCGCCGTCTTAACCTAAGCTAACTTTTATGCACATTCTAAGTACATTTTTGGAAGCTTTTTCGTGAAAGCTTAATTGCATACCGTGTTAACGGGAACTAATTAAGCACACAGCCTCATGCAACCCTGTTAAGCAGGAAACCGAGCATCATTTACTACAAATGATTCTAAATACATAAGTCGAAATTGTTGATCGCACCATTGAAATAAATGTAAATAAAGTTCTTATCTAAGATTTTAATAGCTGACTCAATTTGTTCACGGAAGAATTGCAATCTAACCAAGCAGTTAAGCAATGAGCAGCTGTCATTCAATAAAAGCGTAACTCGACCTGTCAACTCAACGACAAAGTGCTGCCAACTTATGAAAATTACGTTTATAACGATTCATGATTATTTGGTCAAGATATGTTTATATTTATATTGCCCACAAGAATTGTCTCGTCTACTAAGCGCCAAACCAATATAAAGTTTGCAATTGACAGTGACAATGCAAGCTTAAGCCGAGCTGCCAACTCAATAAGAAGGTGCTGCCAACTTTGTTGACATGACACTGTTTAGTTTGCGCTCAGCCAGGCGCTTTTAAGCGGCTTCAATGCCGATCCTCAATTATCGTGAATTATCGTGAATTATCATGAATTTGAGACAGTTGCTATCTTGTTCGCCCTCAAGGTCCATTTACAATGTTAAATACACATGCTATGAAGCGTTAACCAATGTAACCGCAGACAATTGGAAATGTGAAGCAAAGAAATCAATGAATTGATTAATCACGACATGAACATTAATTGGATTAATCATATCCCAACTCGGCTTACCATGTGAACTGTCTCATCCGACTTGAAGCGCTGCTGGACGAGCTCCATTGTTGTTTTCTCTGGGACGGCAGCTCCGATCGCATCGGGAGCGCCATTGGGGAAGCGGTTACCGCGTTCCATGGCTTGGCGGTTTTTTAGTTGGCTTTCTTTTTAGCGGCGTTTTTAGCTTGTTTCTGCTATTGTTTGTTATTATTGGCGTGCTAAATAGCTAACCGGAGGAATGTAAAATAATACTGTATATGATGAGTTATGCTGGCAATTTTCCGTTTATTTTTTTGCAGTGGATTTTCTATTTTTAGTTAACACCACTGCGAGTGACGACACCACTTAATGTTTTGTGCTGTTGTATGTTGTTGTGGAAAACAAATACCAAGACCGAGGTCAAGGTAGCTTTACAATGTTTTTAAGCTTTTACAACTTGTTTAGGGTTTTTATTTTCCGTCTGCGCTTTGCTTACAGGCTTAGCTTTTAGCTGGTGGGTGTGGGCGGGTATAGTTTTTTTTTACACACACGCACTAATACAAGCACACACACACACGAATACACAATAGCAGTCATTTATTCAGCTATAGAATAATTATTGGCGATAACGATAATTATAATACAGTTTGCGATTTGAGTTGTGGTTGCAGTTACTCACAATAAACTAATTCGAATATCATTAAATGTATATTATGCTGCTTTCGCACATAAATCACACACACAAGAATGGTACGTATGTACAAACATTCCAACTGAATATGCATTAAACCAACGTCAACAGCTGAAATATTAGCGTAGCCCAGCGCAGGGTTGCCACGCTGTTTATTAGCCTTGCTTACCAACACTGTCAGCTGTTAGTGCTGCAAGAACGGTACTAGGGCTGAAATTAATAAATAGTTCAATTTTATGATGCTCAGTTGTTCAGCTTTGATTCGGGCACTAGAAATATATGTTAAATTTTTTAACATATGTAAAAAACATAGCCTTTGTGGTATATTTTTGCTGTAGAAATCAAAAAATGCGACATCTTGTGAGCGAGAACTTGACTCACAAAAATCCATGTGGCAGATATATCGTACTCACACGTTATGGTAACTGCCACATATATGGCAATATGCCACAGCATCTGGGTCCGCCTTTAGGCACGTACCTCTTTGGCCTGGTGTCTTGCAATGAAATTATTGTAAGCTTTATTTTTTTTATTACGAAATTACCAAATTTCTACACAAACAACTGAGCGAATAATGCGCTGAACGATTTGATCAATATATACTCGCATTATGAACCACTAAACAAGTTCCGTATTATACAGATGACACGTTCAATTGAACTTAATCGGAACGGATTGACAACTCTAAGCAGCAACTGCATCAGCTTTAATTTCGTTACATTCGCACGAAATTTGTTTTGCGGCTGATTTACTACAAATATGTCACAATTTGAAAAGGAAATTGTACAAGCTGTTCTCATAGCCGACAACAATGTCTGGAACTTTAAGCCGCTATCCGACGAGGGATCTACGGTATGTAAATATCCTGCTCTTATGGGGCATTGTTGGTCTCCTCGCCACGCACGTTGCTTTAACTTTTGAATGTACTTTCTATATGAACAGGCGCTGCTGCCTCTGGTTAATGTTAGCATGTTGGACTACGCTCTGATAGCACTTAATCGCAGTGGCGTCGAGGAAGTGTTCGTCTATGCCAGCCTCTATTTGCAGGACATACGCGATCACATCAAGTGAGTATGCCATGGTTGGCATTAACTTGTATGCGCTTGTGTACAAGTCGGGAATATCGGGAATGGATTATCTGGTGTCCTAATAGATTTGACACGACCGAAGAATACAAATTTATCCCTGCTGTTTGCCCTTGGCAGCTATGAATATGATATCAGCAAATATAATCATCCGTAATCATAATTTCATCACGAAAGCTCTAAAGCTGAGAGACCAGTTTGCATAGAAACAGACAGACGGGAGCACTCGAATTCGAATCTAGCCGACTACTACTCATATACGGACAAGTTTGGACAAAAATTTCTAACAATAAGGTCACTGATGAGGATGCTTGGCAGCATCCGAAATAGCGCTATATGACCAGCCAATACTTTTCATATCTACATTTCTATATTCACCCTGAATTGTTGACGTCGAGCCTGTTAAATATTTCATTTACAAATTCTACGTCGCTAAACACACATTCTGACAGACATTACTATATCCACTCGGCTATTAATGCTGATCAAGAATATATATATATGTATATACTTTGTGGGGTCGAAAGTGTCTTAATCAATACGTTATACATTTCGTGACAAATTTAAGAAACCTTCCCGACAAGGTTCATTTAAGCCGGTCAGTGCACACATTGATTAACTCTATTTAACAAAAAGTTGAATTGTCCTATGTAAAGGTCAAAGGTTTTAAAATTCCCTTTAAATATATAAATTCAAATATATATTGCAGAAGTCATAAGTACAGAGATAGTTTTCATCGAACTAACATAACATAAAATTCGTCAGAAAGCTAAAATGTTTTGTGGCAGATAGAGTTCATCATTCTGTGCACTGACCGGCTCATTCTTTAACCAAAATTCATACAAAAACTAAAAAAAATTGATTTTACCACTGAAGTTCTACGTTCCAGACTAGGAGCTCCCATAACTTTGTCAAAACGTAACCAAATTCCATACGAAATGTCTTGTACTCCAAATTGACTTGGCATTTTTTCCAAAATTATAATATTGTATAAATTAAATTCTCGAAATTTCATTTTTATTCGATTGCGAACATTTAAAATTAGTATAAGCATGTAATAATGCTCTAGTCGAGTATACCCGACTCCGAAACTCCCTGTAACAGATCTAAAACTTCCAATCACACACACATACACAAAGCCGCACACGCACGAGCGGCAGCGTAAGCGAGTCATTGTAAGTGGCGGCTGCGCTGCTTCTTCCCCCCGCTCTGCACCACTGAATTTGCTTTTGTGAATAACTTCCGTGTTTATTTTTCGATCGACTTGAAATTTGGACAGTAGATTACTAGTAACTTAAGTATTGTACATGCCAAATCCCAAGGCTATATATTAAATATTGTGGCTGTAGAACGTTTTTTTCAAATTGCGCGGGAGACATCTGCAATCGCAAAAAACTTGATCTGCGTACGGTATAAAGGAGCCTTCATTTCAAATTTTGTGCCTAGCTTATAGTTGCTGAGATCGACGCCTTCATCCAGACAGACAGACGAACACGGCCAAATTGAAATATCTTTTAATACTGACCAAGAATATACATACTTTAAAGAGTCGGAGATGTCTCCTTTTGCCTGTTACATACATTTGCACAGTTTTTATACCCCCTTTTTACACATAAAGTAAAAACTCGTTTCAAAACTTGTTCTAAGGAAGTTCATTTTCGGATTAAAATTCTTGCTAACCCCTTACAAATTTTGAAAAATTAAAAATGGGTTAAAAATTAATTTACAATTATATGAAAGGTATTTGCACTAAAATTCCAAACTATTAAACTTGGATATTTTCATGTCAGGTCTTGAACTAGATTAGCTGGGCGTTACTGCATGAAAGAGTTCATGTAAAATATTAATTTTTCAATAATTTTCAGACAAGGTATCGCTACCTATGCATCCTGGTCTTTCAAAATGACCGTACATGTGATTGGGGGC
Source organism: Hirtodrosophila histrioides (assembly GCA_037075165.1). NCBI lineage: Eukaryota > Metazoa > Arthropoda > Insecta > Diptera > Drosophilidae > Hirtodrosophila > Hirtodrosophila histrioides. The sequence goes on along the minus strand of JBAMCL010000372.1, from coordinate 2,564,574 downwards.
GAGGGTTGTCGCTGTTTTGGCGATGCGATGCGTGATCTAGACGCTAAAGCGGTGATACGTGGCAATTTCATACTGCTCGGTGCGGATACAGTCACCAATGCGGATCTGCGTCCAGTGCTGGAGCAGCACAAGCGTACGGCAAAATTTGATAAAGGTGCTGCAGCAACGCTGGTCTTCAAGGAGTGCACCAGTAGTACTGGACGCATGGGGAACGAGGTGCTGGTTGCGGTGGACAAGAAAAATACACGACTCCAATATCATCACCGTCTGCGCATGAACCATAAGGAGGCGCGCTATCAGATACCGTTGAACGTATTCCTGCAGAGTTCGTGCGTGACGCTGCATCACAATCTATTGGATCCGCAGATAGCCATTGGTTCGCCATCGATGCTGTCGCTTTTCAGTGATAACTTTGATTTTCAGACACGCGATGATTTTGTACGCGGTCTGCTCATCAATGAGGAGTTGCTGGATAGCCGCATCTATGTGGCATTGCTGCCGAAGGCACAGTATGCGCATAAGGTTAACAATTGGCTTTCCTATCAGCTGGTCAGCCAGGATATCATTAGTCGCTGGGCGTATCCTTTGGTGCCCGACATGGGCGTCTATAAGCTGCAGCAGCAATATGTCTTCCACAAGGACAACATATACAAGAGCCATGATGCTAACGTCTCAAAGGTGGCGCTACAGGAGAATGTTGTGATCCAGGCAGGCAGCCATGTAGATGCCGGCACCGTCATCAGCTCCAGCGTAATTGGCGCCAACTGTCGCATCGGCAAGAACTGTCAGCTAAACAATGTGTTCCTCATGGCCAATGTGGTCATACACGACAATTGTCAACTGGAACACTGCGTCATTGGCTCTAATGCGATCATCAATGAGAACTGTACAATAACCGAGGGCTGTGTACTTGGTGCCAAATGCATATTGCCGGCAAACACGAAATTAGAGAAGACACTGGTCACCAGCTCACCCAGCACACAGCGCACCGAGGATTATGAAGTGGGTAAGTGTATAAAATGTTAAGAAATAGTTCATATGGAACTCATTAAAACATCTCTTGCTTGCCTAGCAGTTGAGCTGGAGTCCATTGGCCCGGCTGCATATATTGTCAGTGACTTGACAACCGGCGATCCCGATGATTCCGATGACGATGAACAATTGATGCCCCACACAGCGGCGCTCTGCATACCGAAAATGTGTGCGCTTCCAAAACTGATCAATTACGCCAGCGACTGTGATTATTCAAGCGAGGATGAGGAAGAATCTCGCATGGCGACGCCACTGCCCGACGACACAAACAGTAAATTACGCTTCAACTAATTGAAATTGATCAAATAATATTATTAATTTACCATTGCAGTATTCTTGTCCGAGGTCATTGATTCGCTAACGCGAGGCTTTCGAGAAAAATCCAATCCAGATTTTCTTATACTTGAGATAAACTCGTCACGATATGCCTACAACATGTCCCTTAAGGAGGTTAACTTTAATGTGGTCAAAGCCGTATTTGGCATGGAGAGCATTATAGAACCGGCTGACAACAATGTTTTGAAGGCCATCAATGCAGCGTTCAAGCAGCTGGGACCCGTTGTCTCCAACTATATAAAAAGCGAGGATGCAATGTTGGATTGTCTCAAGGCCTTGGAGGTTTGCATAATTACATTCTAAAGAACCATTTTAACAAGTTTTACTTTTTAATTAGTCCAACTAACATTATTTCTGTTAAAACCTTTCCTAACTAATTTGAGATTCGTTCTGATTATTAATGTGGATGATTATTCGTTGCCAAATTTTTATCCAGTTGTTCTAAATTAAAAACAACACAGACGGGGGTATCTTTTACCCCAAAACGCACCTAGTAACATTTTCAGATGTTCAGAAATGTCTTTGGGTTAGTTTAAAAACTCCAGGCTCTTAATAGAAGATATTTTTGGTTACACAAAACAAAACCTTGAAATATATATATTGCCGAGCTTGTTGCATTTAAATTTTTTATATTTTAATATAGTTTATTTATCAAACTTACATTTATGTTAAACTTTGTTAGATTGAGCTTTAACATTAACAGTTTAGGACTGTTTTTGTCTTGTCCGCACCAAGTATCTGAAACTCTTGGGTGTCGTAGAAATCCCTTTAGGTCAGCTTCAAATCTAAAATGTTATTATATTATATATCAATCAATATCTTCTGTTTCTATCTGTATTGCTTGTAATTTGAAACAATTGTGCTAAATTGTAAAGTATGCTTTGCTATGTGAAGTAAAACCATGCTTACCATTTATATTTTGTTTCGCAGGATATTTGCGAGGAGAACGAGCTGGTGCGCGAGAAGATCTCGCAGGTAACACATTACCTGTACGACCAAGACTTTGTCTCGGAGGATGCCATACAGGCCTGGTACGAACAGTTGGATATCACGGAGCATGCCACGCTGCGGCAAAGTCTCGCCAAGCTGGTCGACTGGCTGAATCAATCAAGCGAAGATGACAACGATGATGATGATGATGATGAGTAGGCGCAGCTTGCTTAACTAATTCGGATTTGTACTAAATAAAGAATTAAAACAATTTGTGTTTTGTTTGTTACAACATTTTTATTGCGACACACACGAGAGTTTTTATTTTAAATGTATGATATAAACTACATAAAAACTACAATTAGAAAAAAATAGTTTCAAGTCAATTGAATTTTTTTTTTTATTATTGTTAATACATTAGATATTGACAATCAAAATATAAAATTTTTTGGATCGAACCCAATTCAATGATATATATATATATATAATTTGTATTTATACCATTCAACAAACTGATGGCAAAGCTGTCAAAAAAAAAATAAAATATTTCAATATTTCGTACATAGAATCTTTTGTATACATATATGGTTATCTGTATATATATATATATAGTTTTATACATATATATATATGGAGTAATATATGAACAATGACGAATAACGTAGGCTTCACTAGCTGAAGGTTTTTCCATGAATTATAAGTATCTAAGGTTTAGCTGAAGTACAAGTACGACGAGCTAAGCGCTACTCGTTAGATCTGTAGTACTCGTTACTTTTCATATATGAAGTCCACCTGAAAGACAGTTTCGTGTGGCTCCGCTGCCTTCGCTGCCTGTTGCTCCATATCGGCATCTGTTTTGGCATCATCTTTATCCTCGTGCGATTGTGTATCATCTTCGGATTCCTTCATGGACTCGATGGTGATTTGAGTGTCCTCGCCGCAAGGATCGACAGGTGTTGAGTCAATATTATCTGCCCTTCTCTGCCGTAGACTTTCCGCCGCATCCGAGTCATCAGCATCCGCATCCGCATCCGGTTCTAAATCCGCTTCTATATCACCTTCCGCTTCTACATCCCCTTCACCATCTCCATCACCATCCCCAACATCGATCTTGCGCTTTTTATCATTCTCCGCCTTGGTTTCATCATCGTGCTCACTGTCCAACTCCATTAACTCCGCGTTTGATGCAACACGTTTCTTTGACTTAATAACCTTAATAATTTTGATGTCATCGCTATTATCATCGGATTTCTTCTCGCCAGGTTCCGTTTCAGTCGTATCCTTCGTGCTGGACGTTTCTATACCCGCATCTGTATCCGATTTGTTTGACTCGTCTGCCTTGGCAGCTGCCTCGCTAAAGCTACGCTCCTCGATATTCTTATTAATGTCGAGCGTTATATACTCTAATCGCTTTTGTACGGACTTCTGGAACACCTCAATGTTCGAATTGCAGATAAGATTGCTGCGCACCTCCTCCATGCAGCCCTCGAGCACTTTGTTCACCTCGGCCGCCTCCCAATCACTGTCCAAATTCTGTGTAACAATCAGTAGGGTGGTTAAATTCTTGAGCAGTGCAACCATGCGATCGCTTTTAACCATGCCCTTGTTCATATCATCCACCGTTTTGCTGGCCTTGGCGCGACACTCTTCGCGCAGCAACGTTGGCGATATCATGGCCTGTACGTTGGGATCGCGTGTCAAACTGCTGGATAGCTCCTGAACCTTGGTTAGCTCAAACATAAGGTTACTATTCATGCGCTCTATAAATATGATATTAGAGGCGTAACGACGTTGAAAATCATCACGCAACTGTCGTCGGCTGCGATCGCTGGCCTCGCCCTGGCCCAACTCAGCCATTGCCAGCTCTGCGTTGGCGTTCATTTCACTGAGACGATCAATTTTGGACTCCTTGAGTACAATAAAGTTCTGCAGCAGGACCAGATGCTCCAATAGACTTATGGAATAGCCATGATACCGTGCCAGCGATTGCCTAACAGGGCTCTCAATAATTGAATCCTGGCCGAGGAGCGGATCGCTTTTGTTTAACTTCATGCTGAGCGCATTGCGTGCCGCCTCATTGCTGTTGGCCAGCTGCGTTTGTGGGTCAGATGGTTGGCCATTGTTGCTGAGATTGCCCGATAAAGCAAGTGGATGCCGCTTGCCCTGAAAGCTGCTGGCCAGATTGGTGGTAAAGCCCAAGTTGGTGGTGAAGCCCAGGCTGTTGTTTTGATAGATGCTCATCAAATTGGGGCGAAAATCTTTGGTGAAACTGTGCAACGGCAACATCTCATGAAAGTTCTCGGACACAATCTCATAGTCCGGTATTGATTGGGTGCCCAGGCCGGCCCGCTCGAATGTCACACGATACAACGCATTTAGCGAATCATAGGCGGCCACCGTGCCCGCAAATATGCCGTCCTGCGGCGCACGCAAGCGTGCCGTTACCTTGGTGCCCAATGGCAACGGCATTGGTATCTTCTCGGGCATATCCGCCAGCATTACCGTATCCTTAAGCTCACCGGGCTTGCGTGATTGCAGCGTGCGCATCAGTTGACGCTTGCGTTCCAGCTCGCGCCGTTCTTCAGTGAAGAACGCCGACGAGCAGCGTCTGGGACGTCCCATGCGGCGCCTGATGTTCACCCACTCGTGGCGATTGAGTTGGCGCGTGGCCAGCCGTGGGGCCAGCTCATTTACATGATTCATAAAATCGTATTTACATTCAAAGAGCGGCTTATCGATATACGAGTAGAACCACTCGGCTATGGCCCATTTGTGCGCCTTGGGTAGCTTTAAAAGATTGCGCAAACGCAAGCCAATTGCTTGGCCCATACGCTTACTCGCCGCCGCCGCCAACTCGGCTTTTTTGGCCGCATCGGCAGCATCCCCGGCAGCTGTGCGGCCCTTGGCCCGTCCCGTTTTTGTGCTGCCGCTTGGTTGCTGCGACTTGGAGGCTGCTGTCTGCACCGACGGTGGTCTACCCCGACCCTTTGCCTTGACCACAAAGGCGTCGGCATTTGCTGGCTCGCCGCTGGCCGAGGTGGAGGCAGCATCGTCATTACGCATATAACGGGAAACAACGCCCTTGCGCTTCTTGAGCACCTTGGAGGGTGTCAACTGCTGCTTGCCAGGACTACTAGATGGTTGCTTCTTTGGCGCCAGGCTCATACGCAGCGGCTTGTCATCATTGATGATGTTCTCGTCGTAGAATAAGGGATTCCGCTTGCGTATGCGTGCCGGCATGCCACGAGCATTTAGTGTTAGTATGGGCAGCTTTTGGGCCTTCGGTTTAGGCGGTGGGGCGCTGCCAACACGCTGAAGTCCGAGCGTGGCCAGGCTAAAGGCTGGCGGCTCCACTTCGGCATCGCTTGCTTCGTTGCTTTCTGGCTCCTCGTCGTCCTCAATAACATCCGCATCCTGTTGAGCGGCCTTTGCAGCCGACTTGCTTGTCTGCTTCTGCTCGTCCTGTTTAGCCTTATCGCTTTGCTTATCAGCCTTGCTCTGCTCCACTGCCTGCGCTTTTGTGGTTGTCTCAATCGCTAAATCCTCCTCATACGAGGCTCGGGTAATTTTCCGTACGGCGGCGGCTGCCTTTCTGGGCCTTCCCCTACCGGTTTTGGGCTCCGTTTCGGGCATTTTCGCCAAACAGTTATTGCTGCAAAATGCAAAAAAAAAAACTGTTGATTAACCATTCAATAACATTTCAATTAGTTAACTTAGTACTTGATGCCACATATAAAACACACAACTAGTTAACTAAATACCTAATGCCACTCTTTATAAAACACAATAGTACAATTTTCGTCCAGCTACAATTTAATGTCAAAGAACAAAAACGGATTGCCTTTTGACGTTTGGTCGCAACGCAAAGGTGTGCCCTGAACGACGCAAAATAATAAATACCGAAAATATTTGCCCAACAGCTGCACACTTGGTATTTTTTGAGTTTGGTCACACAGTTGTAACAGCTGTGCATGGATTTGCAATTGCCAATTTGAATTTGTTGCAGTTTCAAATAAATAATAATAAAATAATAATTATATGTCAACTAGCAAATGCTGCTCGTCTTCACTCAACTACAACTACATCTTTGTCGCTCTTGGGAAAAATCAGTTTTATTTGCATGTGTGGAAAATTTATCTCGTTTTTGGCCAATACTAAACTTTACCTCGGTTTGAGCAACAGCCCCGCTTTTCGTAACTGTCCCGATTTGAATTTATTGCGTTAAGCGAAGTTTGTAAATTGTTGTAATCACCTGCAAATCAAGTTGGAAGTGGGAATTTTTCACATATTTTTCTAACATTGTGGTTAAATTTTCCAAAAAAAAGAAGGTTTACAGATGAGTTTGAAGTTGATTGGTCAAAATTAAACATTTACCTATGCAACCTTGAAACCGTGAAACCCCCATTTTTCCGCTTAGGGTGTTGTATTTTCCAAAATCGGTGAGCACCGTGGTTATAAAATTTCCTTTGTAGAGCTTTGAAAATGCGCGAATTCCACAGATTTCTAGCCATTTTCTAACAGTGGGAGTGAATGTTGCAAGAAATATGAAACTTTTGTCGAATGAGTGTGTATACTAGATCTTTTCAAATTAGCTTGAGTCCGATCAGCTGGTATACTGAAAAGTTGCATACAACAGTTTTCCGCAACATTTTCTGCACTTTCTGTTTGACTTTTCCAAAATCCCCTCTTACTGTGCACCTTATATGCATATGATATACAAGAACTTACATACCAAATTTCTTGTTTTCTGTCATATCTAGTGTCTTCTTCCACATTTCTATGGCAAAAATAAGTCACATAAATTCATACGTTATGAGTTTTACCATTCATATATTTTTACGTTTGCCATATAGAATCTTGTACGGTTGACATCGATGGCGACATTTTGCTTAGGCGAATAGAATTCTAATTAAAAATTGATATCATGGATATCCACATTCTCATGTGGTTAGCCGTTTGCTACCATGCAACTGCCACACTTATGGCAAATTTACGCAGCGTGTAAGTTCGCCTTTGGAGACAGCGCATTATTAAGGTGCGATCACACGATTTTTGCCACACTTAGGGCAGTCGGCAGTTACCATAGCGTGTGAGTACGGTATGGCAGGCTGCCAAATAAATTTTGTGATTGAGATACTTGCTCTATGTAAGAAACGTGCCATATAAGTTTATATGTTAAAATATTTAAAATATATTCTCACTTTTGCCATATAGCATTTTTTACGCTTGATTTCGGTAACGATATTACAGATATGTGGCAAAATGCCATATCGTGTGACCGCACCTTTAGAATATTCCATTGTTCTCAAATTCTATATAAGAGGTACTCCTTTGCTTTGGTTTCTGTTTTGGCCTAAATATTAAAGGTATTCCCTGAATTTTAGCTAGTAGTAAAAACAACATAATTGGTTCATGTTTGGTTGACTTTATTTCGTGTATGTATATATATATATATTATATATTATATATATAGATTTTTTTAAATAATTTTTTTTTATTTCTTTATGTGTAATACTTTGATTGAAGGACCTCGAATATACATACATACATACATATACATATATTCGTACATGTTCGTAATTCAAATTAAGCACAAATACAATTTATTCACTTGTTATATAATATTATGCATGTGTATGTGTATGTGTATATGTGTGTGTGTGTGTGTATATGTGTTTAGTTTAACTCCGCGCATAATAATATACCTATACAAACATACATATATAAATACAGGTAAGGTGCACACACATACATACATGCGTAAGTGCGAGTGTGTGTGTGTCTGTGTGTGTGTTTGTATAATAATGTTGCTAAGCTTTCTTTCATATAATTCGTATTTAAGTAGTTGACGTTTTTAATTCGTTTAGTTAGGGTTTAACTTTAGTTTGCAAACTGCAAAATACTAAACAAAAAATTATAGTAATTTAAGAATACAAAAAACAAAAAAAATATTAATTCTTTCTCGCAAATCTTCTGCTTTCCTTCGATTTGTGTTTTTTTTTGCCTTGAACATTTTTTTTGTTTTTGCTTTTGTTTTTAAAGTTGTAGATAGATAACAATACATTAGGTATAACAAATATCAGTATCAATAATGATAACAATAGTAGTAATAATAATAATAATAATAATAGCATAAGTAGTAATAACAGCATTCATTCTTTGTTTTGTTTGTATGTGTTTCTTCTCCAACTTCGTTTCTTTCATGTTCTATTCATCTCAATTCCATTTTGTAGAAACAAATGAAGTTACATTTGATTTTATTGATTATATTTAATTACAATAAGTAGTTCGATAGGTTTTAATTACTCATAATTCAATAACAACAAATCAAAAAGCGTTCGTTTCGTGGACTTTAACCCACTTTAACTACAGAATACATAAATATTAAGCAGCGAGAATTCCGAATAACCGAAACAATTCACCAAATTACAATATATATTAAAAAAAACAAACAATAAACAAAAGTAAAATAAATTAAAAAAAAAAACAAAAAACATGCACTAAAATGGATTATTATTAATCCTAAGGGAGTATTTTCATTTCATCCCTTCGTTTGCCTTGTGAAATTGTTTCGGAATTGGGTTTTAGAAAGAACATTTTTTGAACCTAACGCTGTACTAGTTTTTGATACATATATATATATATTAAAAAAAATAGATGAAACATTTTAAAATCGCACAAATACAATTAAAATACATTAATACAAATACATATATAGCGTATATATATTTTATACATAATAAATAACAGATGTTTTTCTTTTGTTTTCTTTTCTATTCTTTGTTTTATTGTTTCCTCAGAGAGTTTACTCCTGTTTCTCTTTCTACTTTCTGCTTTTTATACTCTGTTTTTTTTTTATATATATTTATTTTAGTAGATTTAATCGTATTCTCTTTTTTGCCTATTTATTGTTTAGTAGATGACCTAGTCGCTCGCTTTTGAAGTCCGCGTTGTTGATTGCCTAAATAGTATGCAGCTCAGCTGCTCAGTTTGTGGCCTAACGACGACGTTGACGACTCCTCCGCTGACTGACTGACTGACTATCGATGAACGGTGAGCGATAAATCGATCAATATCGATAGATCGATAGTGTCGACTATGAAACTCATTTAGCATTCATTTAAACATTAAATCGCGTCTCTGAACCATCAGCCAGCATTAGCGTTACGGTACGATTATTTATCCAAACCAATTTGGCTAGCCTCATCGGATTTAGCCGGGAGACATCCGGTATGGGCGCCGTGGAATAGCCCTTGGTGCAACGGGTCTGGGATTGCCCCAAACCGAACATGCCCGTGCTGGTCTGCCAGAAGGATAAACGATTCTCGGCACACGAGTAGGATACCAGATATTTGCCATCCGGGGAGAAGGCCAACGAGGTTATTGGATGCGTATGGGCGGGTATCATCTGGCATTTATTCTGTCTCAACTCATAGATGGCCAGATTGCCGCTATTTGCGCCAACCGCAATGCGACGCGTCTGGGCGCAATGCGAGATTTGATTGAATTTACATATGGCCGGACAGAGTTCAGCGAGTCCGCGACTCTTTAGCTCATTGCTATCCACACAGTGCAGGGCGATGTCCATGACCTCCACCAGAAGTCCAGCAATCTCCGATTGCATCTTATCGATCAGCATCTCCACGCATTGAAGTATCTCGCTCTTGGCCTTGTACAGCACCGACTGTGTAATTGGCGTATTTATCGACTGTGCATTCTGTTGCATGGTATTGTAGCGTGCCACCTCCCTGGCCATAGTGGTTATAAACGCCGCCGGACGAGCGGTGGCTATTAGACGCAACGCATGCCGGGCAGTGCGGCAGGCGTCCGCTTGTGGTGTTAGTGGCAGCTTGTAATTTAAATTGGGCACCGCCTTGCCCTCGCAGGAGATCTCGAGGAGGCCGAGCAGCACCTTCGATACATCCAGATAGGGCTCCCAAACGGTGAAGCCGCGTCCTAGCAAATCAATTGCCGCACGCCGCAGTGGCGTATACTGTGGCAATTTGGGTGATGGCGGCGCATAGAGCAGATGGGCCAAAGCCATGGAGGTGAGACGGGCGAGATTGTTGGCAATGCCAAAGCCCTCGACGACGGACGATTTGCGTCGATCAGTGGTTGCATTGATGCTAATGCTGCCCCGATGATTGGGTGACTCTTGGGATATATCCTGGCCAAACTCAGCGCCAATGACGCCCAACAATATGACGGCGGTTGTCTGTTTGCGCTTTAGTTCCGACAGACTGGACGGCTTGCGTATAATCTCCTCCTCTTCCTCCTCATAGTCATCGTCCTGATGCTGATCCCCAGAGCCGCCGCCGCCGGCACCGCCAGCACCGTTGTTACCTCCAGCGTGCATCGTTTGTCCGACCATGGACATAGAATTGCTGCCATTGCCCATGTTGTTGCCACCACCAGAGCCACCAGAACCAGCACCGCCGCTGCCAGCACCACCGCCACCGCCAGCTGCCTGGCTGTTAAGCAATGCAGCCACCTGCTGTGCGCCCACAATTGGCTCCGTGTGCGTGTAGAGCGGCAAATACTGTGCCCAGCTTTCGACCAGCTGTTTGCGCCCCTTCTTGCCCATCCGCGTGAGCTCGCCCAATAGGATTTGCTGGGCCGCCTCGCGTATCTCAATGCAATGATGCTGCCAACGCTTAACCATCATCTCCACCTGGGGACGCTTGAATTTCTTGGGCTCGAGCGCCTCTATTTTGTCCGGCAATAGGAAACAATGATGGGTGGACAATAGGCTCCAGCCCTGCTTAATCTGTGAGGTGTGATGGGCGAGCAGCTCCTCCCGCTCCTCCTCATTGCTCAGCGTTGACTCGGTGCGCTGGGCCAGGCGTTGCAGCTTCTTGTGCTTCTCGCTGTGTGGCAGAAAGGAGGCAGCGCTCATGGACATCAAAGTATTGGACATGGCCACCAGGGCCAGTATATGATTCGAGGTCAATGTTGTGCTCAGCTCCCAATGCAGACGCGATGTAAAGATGGCCGTTAGTTGCTCCAATCGTTGCAGCTCCTCCGGCAGCGGTCGCTTCTTCGAGCTCGATGCCAATTGCAATCCCGGCGGTATGGCATAGTTATTCTGCCATGTGGGCAACAGCAGCGACATGTAGCCGGCTTTGGAGAGCACACCATACGAGATGGGCACTATGGGACGCAGCAGACCCAACTGCGATTCACAAACCTTATCCAGATGCGGGTCCAAACCCCACGAGTGCAGCAAGGAGAGTAACAATTGTGCAACCTCCATGACATGTGTTACTTCCATTTTGGATGCAATACGACTTTTCAGATCCTGTGGCGGTTCATCGTGCGTTTCAACCGCCTTCTGTAGACTCTCCACCTTGGCCTGCACCTTCTTCTCCACAATTTCGGTCTTCTCCTTGAACTTTTGCACAAGCCCATGCTTATCCTTGTCCTTAAGTATTTTCTCGACATCGACGGCACGATTCTTGACCTTAATAAAGAAGTCACCAATCTTTTTGCTGGCATCAATGTGCATCGACTTGCCATCCTTGGGATTCTGCAGATGCACACCCAATGCCTCCAATGTGGCTGGCGTCATCTGTGCATATTCCTCGCTGTGCAGCTCAAAGATAAGACCCTCAATATCAAAGAATAGTATATGACTTTCGGCATCCTTGGGATTGGTGCGGAGACCCTGTATGACCAACGGATTGCTGCGATGCTTCATGAGAAAATCAAAATTGCCCTGGTTATGTCCTTGCAGCTGTTGCAGCTGATGTATGCCACGCTGTGTGGCATGCCGTATTGCATTCATATTGCGCGACTTGAGACCGCGAAAGAAATGCACTGCCGGATTGGCCATGCCCATTTCACTGGCTGAATTGGCAGCGCCAGTCGATGAACCACCGCCGCCGCCACCACCCTCCTCGAGCACCTGCTCATCACAGGCGGAGAGTACCTCCTCGGCGAGCATGCCATGCAGGACACGATCCAAGTGTCCAGTTTCCATTTGCCAAACATAAACGCTGCCATCGGAGCAGCCAACAATGAGGAAATCATCCAATGGCCGCCACTTAATGGTCACCACGGGAAACAAATGTCGACTGGCGAGGGTAACGCATTTACGCTCCTGCAGGCTGACCAGCGTTACCGAATGATCCGATGCCACCGAGCAAATGCATTTGAGTATGCGCGGACTGCAGCTATCCGGCGGCACCAACAGCTGTGTTATCTCACCGGCATGCACACAGAAGCGATGCAACAAGCTGCCACTGTAGAGATCCCATAAACAGACAGCAAAATCAATGCCGCCGGAGAGTAAATGGGATTTCTCATAGCGTGGATGTATCATGGATGGGCATAATAAACAATTGACCCGACCGCGATGTCCATAAAGTATCTGATGCGATGGCCAGTCACTGAAGTTCTGTTTAATCCCCACAAGCAGCTGCATCATGACGGTTTGTGTAGCGGGCACAATAACAATGCTGCCATCCTCGCGTCCAATGACCAGCCGGCTCTGTTGTGGCAAATAAATGCTGGATGTTAGCTTAACTGGTGATTCTGTAATCCTTGACAGCTGATCGAGTATGCCAACCGGCGGTGGATCCATTATCGACCATGCCTCCACCAATGAGGTGCACACATGCGGCTTTTGGATGCGCGGCGGCATTTGCTTGGCCTGCAATATGCTTATATTATCCAATGGCACCTCCGGCACATTCCACACCGATATATAACCCTCCGAATCACCGCGGAGCAAAAAGTGCGTCTGATTGCCCGTCAGCAGCTTCATGGCCGGCGGGCAGGACAGTACCTTATCGCCGGCATGCTGTAATACATAATACAGATAAGGAGCATCGCGTACAACGCTTTTCGAATGGAATTCCTTATTGTCCGGTATACAATTAGCGGGCAATTTATATAAATACCCTTTGCCCTCATCCGTCCAGAGCATAACACGATCTGAGGTTATAAAATCACCTCCCTGCCAGCGTTCACGTGCTGGCGCTATAACCGAACAGAGTACAGTAAAATCACCCGCATCATAGATCTGCCAGTATTTGGTGCAGACGAGTAGGACTGTACGCTGATTCTGTGCACAACAGTTCATGGTAATGGCATTGAGGCAGCGTATCTCCTTCGATTCATTCTCATAGATGGGCTCCGCATGCTTGTTCTCGTTGCCTGTTAAGGTCCACACCTTGACGGTGCCTGTGGTGGTGATGGCTAGGACAACATCATCCTTGCGTCGCATTGGACGCAGCACGTGTATGGCTGATATCCAGTCGGGCTTCACCTTGGAGCTAAGCACATAGATGACCTCCAGGCTGAATGGATCCATGACCATTATTTCAGCATAATAGCCAATGCAAAATAGACGCACATCCTCGCTATTTGCCGTATGATAGCTTTGGATTTGTGTATGCACTTGGGGCAATTTGACGGCCTCGGTGCATTTACCATCGATCAGATCCCAGGTGCACATCTCACCATTCTCCGATGAGCTGACCAGAAAGTTATTCTCTGGCAGCAGCGAGGCACGCACCAGGCATAAGACTGGAGCGGAGTGTCCTACGAGCAGGCAACGTGGCGACATCTTCAATGTGGTTGGCTCAACTTGCCACAAACATATCTGTCCATCGTAACAGCCGGTAACCAGTGTGCATTGATCATCCGATAGAAAGACGCTCGATATGCAGTGGGTTGGCGCCGTGGGACCCCACAGCACCACTGGCACCACCAGATTGGTACTCACCATGGCTCCACAGACACAGCCACACGCACCCCAACAACCGCAACCAACCTCCGCCGATGCCTTCTTCCTTTAGTCGCCTATGATCGTTATATGCTTCTGATACCCGGCCTCCTCTATTTGTGGTTCGGGGTGGGGAGGGTGTGTTGTTTATATATACTATGTATCGTATTCGCTTTGTTGCACTCTGTAAGAATTTATTAGTAAACATTGGCACCACATTGCAGTATAACTTGGTGGGTCTACTCTTGACTGTGAGTGTGAGTATGAGTGTGCCTACCTGCCTGTGTGTGTGTGTTTGTGTGTGTGTGTGTGTGTGTGTAGGTGGGTGTGTGTAAACATACAGTAAACATTCAATATAGATTTATTTATGAATTCCTCTTCAAATTACACGCAAACTGACCTAGTTATAACTCTCAACTTGATTTCATGTTACCCTTATCTTTGTTTATCCGGAATATGAATTAAATTATTGTTAATCCGTTAACTGATTCTCCTTTTATACAAACGATTAACGAGAATTGGATTTAACAGCAGGTGTTTCTGTTCGACACATGTTCAATTACAATCTTTTTATATGGAAAGGCAGTAAAACGATTACGAATGCAACATGAAGAAGAATTGACAAATGGAATGCTTTGAGTCATGCTCTCGCCACAATTGATTACAGAAATAACAAACCGTTGATTTCTAGAAGACCTTGTGCTAACATATTGGATTATTCTATATTCTTCGATTTCTATACTCTATGCCCAAAGGAAAAAAGAGTATATTGGGTTTGGGAACAGAGTATTCTGCTGTCGGATACGACTGCAACGTTCTTACTTGTTGTAAAATATTATTTTTACCAAGCGTTCATTGCCAATTGACAACATAAATCACAATATTGATTATAAAATGACCTTGGACACAAGCATATATTTTAAAGGTCATGGCTGGAATGCAAGCCACGACCTTTGTGTGTAAGGATTTAGCAATCTATCAATAGGATATGCCTGGACATGAATGACTCCTTCGATATTTAGACAATGAAATCATTTATGCACACAAATCGTACGAAAATCAATTCAGTAGCATTTAAAAGGCTTAAGCATGAAAAATTTGCTTGACTATTCCTTTATCGAAAAGTTTTGTGTCGCGGGGGGTGGTCAAAACCGGGTAAAATAATAAGGATTTATATTAAAGGTTGCGCAGCTTAGTACATATATCATATACTAGTATAGGAAACTGTTGATTCTTGTGTTAGGAAACATTTCCGAAAGCTCAACAAGGGCAGAAAGTATATAATATAGGCTGATCCTGCGGTTTTTTACAGCTAGCCTACATATACTAAAAAATAAGCAATATTTCCTTATTTTAAAACAAACAAAAAAAAAAACCTAACTATTATTATAACAAAACTAAATTTAAGGTCTTTTATAAACAGTTAAGTATGCATACTTTAGGTGAAAAAAACTCAGTTAATAGATATGTAGTAAGAATACATATAAATATTAGTCTACCCTTCACAAAGAAGAGCATTTAAAGCAATTTTTAATGTTTCTGTTTTTCATTTGGGCAATTCAACTAACAGTTCACTATAACGAAACTTTACTGTACATAGTCAAGAGTGCGAATATGGCGTATTAATTATCAAAAGATAAACACAGCGCGCAATACAATACAGAACAAAACAGAACAGAACTATGTGTTATACAATTGAGGCGCTGGAGACAACCTTGAGTAAAAATTTCAAGCCCCCACCCCCGCGTACCACACAGTTTACCCACTTAAACCACCCACTATCTATCTAACTATCAAAACTAAGTAATACGGGATAGAGCTCGATTTAAAGACTATATATATTGTCTTATTAGACAATAAATAGTAAGTAAATTGCAAGTGTGCCAATTGCTGGGACGGACAGACATTTGTAAATATGTTTGCTTGACTTTAAGTATATATATATATATATAAATATGTATACATATATTAGCGTTGTCTTATTTCGTTCTGCATAATTTAAACTGTTCATTTGAATACGGAACTTCGAACTTGTTCAGTGAACTATAACGGCAAAACTATTGATATTATTAAGATCAAAGACATATTAGTCTTAGATATGCTAAACTTAAGCAATGTTATAAAGTCTGTAAGCGTTGAAGATTCTCTATTTTATAAGTATATTTTGGAACTAGTTGGTTTTAATGTTAGTTTACTCTATCGTTAGCTTTGAAGCTCTATCCTTTTTGAATACTTATAATAAGATTTTGATACTATCGGTTGTTTGAAATATTGTCGTTAGCATGTTTGAAACATCTTATCTTACATTTAAAACAAAACGCAGTCATACATATAACTAAGTACTTTCTTTAAATATTGATTTCAATCAAATTTGTAGGCCCTTTTTGAAGAAATTCAAACGATAGAGAGATCCATCTTTAATTTGATAATAAAAAACATGATTGGTTTAGCAAGCAGAACGTTTTTTGCTGTGATTTGATAGTTCTAAAGACCGCTTGCTGGACTGACTACTCAAACTCCCCCCCAAAGGGTTGGAGATTTCATTTCTACTGTTTTTCTTTAATTTTTTGCCTTAAATTAACCTTAAGTTTTATAAGTTTTATGTTTATAGCTAACTCTTTACTATCTTGCTGCTATAGGCTCTAAAAAGGCCACCGGCATTTCTTAGCTGTGATTAGGGGCATTACTAGCCGGACTTTAAACTGAACAAAATAAAATAAATAACTAAACGATGAGATCGATTTAGTTCACGGAATCAAAACTGAACGACTGCACGACTGAACGAGTGAAAGACTGAACTTCATCTAACAAATTGAACTAACAATGGCAACTCTAATACACACATTTGTATGTAGGTATGTATGTATGTATATACATATGTATGTACGTCAGCAGGCGCGCGCATGTTTTGCGCACTCGAAATGTGAACAATTAGCTGCAGCAAGTGAACAAAATATGGCAAAAGCTAAACCGGCACAGAAACCATCAAATTCTATAATATGCTAAATTAATAGGCTGGCGACGCGTGCGTATGCATTTTGGGCTACAATATTGAAATGGGGTATCAAAAGCTGCCCAATTGGGTTGCACACATACTTATACACACACACACAGGGAGAGTGAGAGACACACACATACACAAGTGTAGACCCGCCAATAAATAATAATTGTAGATAACTTAGCATTTAGCTAACATTTTGTTGTTGTTGTTGGTGTTTCCGTATTGGTGGCGCGTGATTCCTTCTCCCCCTTTGCCGCTTGGCTGTTGCTTTGTTTCGTTAAGTTTTCTTCTTTTTTTTTTTATTGCCTATTTGATGTTGGCGTTTTGCTATTGATCCTGATCCGCCTGCTGCTGCATTTTTCAGTGTTGTTAATCAGTGTTGGTTACGCAGCGCAGTTATGGAATGTCGTCGCACGATTCTAATTTGAATATATATACTTTTTCTTCTTTTTTCTGGTTACCGTGTGTTGCTGTCGCTATCCGTTCAATTACAACACACACACTCACGCATTGCTATTGTTGTTGTTTTTATATTTTTATTGTTGTTGCTCTTTTTGTTATTGCTATCACTGTTAGTGATTTTTTTTCTTTCATACATATGTATTTCTACTATTTGCCCATTGGGTTTATGCAGAAATAATAACACTTGTGTACTATTTGTATTGAAACATATACACGTTCACTTTAACAAGCAATTGGTTTTCACTTTGTATATTCTATTTGTTTTTCTAATTTTTTATTTATTTTTAGTGCACACGAAAATCTGCTGAGCTGAGCACAGAAAAAGCAATGAAGATATCGACCGTGGACTAAAAATTGTCGATTAATTGGCAGAGTTGTCGCATTGTCGCATACAGACGATACATTCACGCAGTTTGCGCCCGGGTGACAACTCTGCACTAAAATTTTGATATTTTACTTAAATGTTAGTGTTTTTTTCAGTTTAATGTTGTTTTAGAGAACATATAGAACATTTTTTACACTTTACATGCGACCAATGCAAACCTTGGCGCACTTCTTACACCTTTTTTGCAGTTTGGGCACATGTATTTAGCGCAATGTTGTTACCTATTGTCCAACGGACAACGCAATTCTGTACATGCGCCAACAACAGGAATTTAGATATTTTTGGCATATTAAACGTTAATTTACAATGCTGTTGGTAATTGTTAGGATCGGCTAACTGGCCGGATCGAAACTAATTTAAGAACATGTGTATATATATATACATGTATGTAAATAAATAAATACACGCTTGTCAACATGAAGCTAGCTGTGGCCGTTGCATTCGTGTAAGTTACCAACGGTTAAATAAAAAAATATTATTATAGCTGCACAGGTCAATGTACTCACCACTTAAAATAGTATTGTTTGATTTGTATTTAACTTTTACTGGACTTTATTTTGAAACTACTACAAAATGCTCCGAAAACACACTCTTTTGAATGGCGGCTATAAAAGAAAACCAGCGATGAGTATTGTGCTGTAGAGTTGCTTATCGTACTTGCATCGATTTATCGAAGCACCCGATAGCGATTTATATCGAAAATTTTTAAATGGTAAGCATTTACTTTAGTTACCCTTCACAAAGGCTACACCGATCTATGTGACGTTATTATCAAAACACGCGGAAAAATATTCAAAATTCAATTTCCAGCGACAAAGGTTAACATTATTGCACCATTACTTAATAAAATAACAAGAAAAAACCGTCCCATACAAGAGCGCTCAATTATGTTACCAGTCGGTGTTGTCGTTAACAGAGCTGTTGATAAGTATCGTATATAGTAAGTATGATTGCAGCTGCCAGACGAGAGATGAATATGAAGCGCTCATATATAAATTAAGTAATTTCTTGCGACATCTTTATATATAAGATCGCGCGATTTAAACTGTATAATTTTAAACATGAGTGCCTTAATGCTCTGTCAAACCAACAGTCTGGCAGCTCCAATCAGTACGTATCGCAAGCCAAACAACACTACTCTGTAAACGCATACACATATCGATACCTTATCGATACCCAACCACAACTGTACTCGTTGCGCGTTTGTATGGAGCGGGTGTTCTTTATTATTTTATTAAATATTCCTCAACAAACAAGCTTTAATTTTCTTAAATGATTCTGGATTTTGTGAGAGCAAAACTTGAGCAAAACAAGAGTCACTAAACCGATGATTTGAACTGTAATCAAATATATCAAGTGGATCACTTTGAATACCTATCGATAACAAGCAACTATTTTCGATACATTGTAGTCGCAAATTTATTTAGAACTGTTTTTATTTTTGTTGCAAACGTTTAGGAGTTTACTTTAACAAACATGCCCAAGGAGAGGTCGCGACGGTGCAGTCGCAGTCGCAGCCGTGACAGAAAAACCACACGGGCACACAGTCCCGAATACAAGCGGAGCCGTGACAAGCACCGGGACACAGCCAGAAGTCAGTCAAATCGAGATCGGGAACGTGAACGTGAACGACGAGGTCGAGATAAACATAAAGGGAAACGCAGCAGGAGCCGCCAGCGCAGCAGCAGCCGGAGTAGAAGGCATAGGGAGAAGGAACATAAACAGCGCAAGGAGCAGCGCAGACGATCATCTTCAGCCTCCAGCTCATCCTCAAGCTCCTCCAGCTCTTCTTCTAGCACAGCTGGGCGAAGAGTTAAGCGCAGTCCAGAGATGACCTCATTAAAGCTACTGCAAACGCTAGAGGAGCGGCGTTTACGCGAGCAGCAGGAACGCCAACGCGTTAAGGATCAGCTTAAGGCCGAAGAGACGGCCGAGGAGAAGCGCGCGCGACGCTTGCGCGAAAAACATGCCAAGGAGCAACGCCGACGGCAGCGCATGGGCTGGGACAACGAATACCAAACGTATTCCAATGAGGACAATCCCTTCGGCGACTCCAATCTGACCTCGACCTTTCACTGGGGCAAGAAACTCGAAGTGGAGGGCCTGACCAACTTGTCCACAAAGACCGTGGAAGTGCTATCGCTGCAAAAGCAGGTGGAGAATCGTCGCGAGCTAGAAAAAGTGAAGAAGCGTCGCCAGGAACGCGAACTGGAGCGTCAGGCGCGAGAGGATGACGCCATGCAGTTACAGCGCGCCAAGGAAGCGGTGCAGTTCCGCGAGTGGCAGAGCCAGGAAGATCAGTTTCACTTGGAGCAGGCGCGTCTGCGTAGCGAGATACGAATACGTGATGGTCGCGCCAAGCCTATCGATCTGTTGGCTCAATACGTTGCCGCTGGCAATACGGAGACTGCACTGGAGGATGCTCTGGAGATGCAAATGCATGAGCCATACATGCTGCTGCATGGCCTGCATATGGATGAGCTCGAGGATCTGCTGGTCGATATCAAAGTGTACGAAGAGCTGGAGCAGGGCAAGCACATGGATTTCTGGAACGATATGATCACCATTGTGCAGGATGAGCTGCAAAAGCAGCTGAAACAACAGCAGAAAGAGGCGAATGCCTTGAACCAACGACGCGATGGCATACACCAGAGCGTCGTTAAGGATGTGGCAGACATCTTTCGCGGCAAGAGTGCCAAGCAGCTGGAGGAGATGCGTAACCGCATTGAGGCAAAGATTAGCGGCCGCACCGATGGCGTCGACGTTAGCTACTGGGAGAGCCTGCTCTCGCAGCTGAAGGCGCACATGGCGCGTGCTCGTCTGCGTGATCGCCATCAGGCGCTGCTGCGCGAGAAGCTGCATCTGCTTAAGAGCGAGCAAGATGCCGCACCCGTTGAGACATCTCCCGCAGCTGTTAAGCAGGAGGAAGAGCCAGATCCGGAGATACAGGAAGAGCCACCAGCAGTGGAAGAAGAGGAGCTGGAGGAGGATAGTCCCATTCGAGAGCTGCAAAATGCGGTGCGCCTCTACCAGCTGGGCAACTATAGTCCCACCTATATGCGCGAGGATGAGTTCAATGGACGCCGCATGACCACGGCCGACGAGGATAACGTTGATAATGCCCTGTACGATGAGAGCGATGATGAGCAGCGTGTGCAGTCCCAGCGGCTGTTGGCGATCCACCCCCAGCGTGTGGACACCACACAGCTGTCGGCGCAGGAGCAGCGCATGCGTAGCGAGGCGCGCAAGGGCATGCAGGGCGATGAGGCGGAGTTCAGCGTGGAGACCACACTGGATGCAGTGCCCCAACTGGCCACCGATAAGTACAGGCCACGCAAGCCGCGCTACTTCAATCGTGTGCACACGGGCTTCGAATGGAACAAATACAATCAGACCCATTACGATATGGATAATCCGCCACCGAAAATTGTCCAGGGCTACAAGTTCAACATATTCTATCCAGATCTCATGGATAAATCACAAACGCCACAATATTTTCTCACACCCTGTGTGGACAATGCGGACTTTGCTGTGCTACGCTTTCACACAGGACCACCCTACGAGGACATCGCCTTCAAGATCGTCAATCGCGAGTGGGAGTTCAGCTATAAGCGCGGCTTCCGCTGCCAATTCCACAACAACATCTTTCAGCTCTGGTTCCATTTCAAGCGTTATCGCTATAGGCGCTAGTTAGCCAGCCAAAATCTTACTGTACCTACTCTTCATGTTCTGTTTTATAATCAAATACAGAGACTTTTTTCTTAAGTCAACCTTTGTGTATTTCTTTTCTGACTTTCAGGAACCGATTTCGATATAACTTATGTACATTCACTTTCATCTTTCGAAAGATTTATGGGTTTTGTATTTCCCTTAAAGACGTTTCCTATAGTTCGTATAGTTCGTTAAAACATATCTCAACAATATACTATATTACCCAATGTGCTATGTCCTGTCCCCTATTCCCTTGATATTCTAAAAGCGCTAGATTAGAGAATTGTTTATTTAAATACAAAAATTACATATTCTCACTTTTGCCAGGATTTTGTGAACTAAAGTTTACTTTCAAATAGAACTCAATTCAACGGCTATAATGCAAATCGGCAGACTTAATTGTAATTTCATTGAAACAATTAATTTATACATCAAAAATGAAATAACATTTTTTATAAATTAAAGATTTAACAATTGTTTTTGATTTTTTACTATAAAATCAGTGGTAAAAATTGCATGTTGCGTTTAACTAGAAAGAACTAAAATGATTATTTAATATTAATCCGAAAAGTCCATAATTAAACATATATTAGGTTTTTTATTCAAAACATCTTAAATAATCAAAAAAAAAAAAAACTAAAATGATTATTTAATATTAATCCGAAAAAACTAAAATGATTATTTAATATTAATCCGAAAAGTCCATAATAAAACATATATTTATTTTTTATTCGAAACATCTTAAAAAAAATTCTGATATTTATTATAAAAGTAAAAAAAAAAATAGAAATATTTTCGTTGTTTAAGTGAATACAAAACAGTCTAAAAAATTTACAATATTTCCTTTATTTAATTTAATAATATTAAAATAAAAACATAAACAAATAATTCTGGTATATTAATTTAAAAAAAAATCAAAAAATTCTTGTATTTCTACTTCTATTAATAAGAAACATAAAATGATTCCATTTCTGATTCTTTATAACTTTAAGTTCTTCTAATTTTTAGAATAGTCAAAACAGACTCAAGTTTTATTTGGTACACTCCACACTTCTGTGGCAAACTTCCTTCACAGTGATTTTTCTTAAACTACAAATAAATCCTATGTTACATGATGGTGCAGTCCTTGATGGGCGCCTCCTTCACCGGCTCGAGCGGCTCGCCCCGCTGCGCACGCCGCACCTGCGTAAGGACACTTTGGTGCTGTGGAAACGCAAGGCAGGCCAGCTTCGAGTGGACCAGCTGGTCGTCAATTGTCACCTCAAAGGATCCCCGTCGGCCCTGACGGCACGACACCTGCACCTCCGGCGACGCCTCCACCAGAAACTGACGCAGCAGCTGACATTGCAACGCAAAATTGCAGGCTCCGCTGTAATGATTGAGATGGTTTCATTGTGGCTGGGGTTTTCTTATAGAGGGCCATTTTACCAGTACTCTACGTCCACATTGACCATTGCATAAATACTAGCAACAAATCTTAGTAGGGGTGTTCCACGAACGGATTACTTTTCTTTCCGTACGTATATATACTGATGATTTTTCATATGATGTTGCAAAATGGAATATGCAGATCTATTTTTGCCCAAAATTATATTATATTTATATTTACACGACATCTATATAATAATATTTATCAACCAATTTCTGACGTTAAAAATATTTGTAAATTGCCAAGACATATCCGTCTGGTTATTAAAATAATAACACAATCAACTGTTGATGGAATACCTTTAATACAAAATGTCACTTTCGGTAAAAAACAACTATCGATTATTCACTCATCGATAAGCAATCATATGGAATGCGATTTGTATAACTATCAAATTTAAATACAAAGAACGGCTATCAGTATACAATATTGCTTTAAAATTTCAAATGGTATTAAGGCAGTTCCATGTGCATATTTGAATTAATGTCCAATATGTCAGCCTTTGTTGGCTCGTGAACGCAATAGCGTCTTGCAGGCAGTGTTATGAGTCTTCAGCGGCAGCTCATCTGCAGAAGAGAATTAGACGGCTGATCGTTTTGGTTATTTCTTTAAGTCACTTACAGATCTTGTGCTCGCCCTGCACGGGCAGCAGCAGCGGCAACTGTTCCGGTTTGGTGCACACAAACACATAGGGACTGTCGGATTCGCCCTGGGGATAGAGATCCCGGTATTCCTCCTGGGGCAAGCAGCTGTCCACGTGCACACACCCGAGCAGGCTACTTGTGGGATAGTGTGCTGGAAACTCCAGCTTGTCATCTGGAAAGCTCGATTAGTACAGCATATGAAAGCGATGCTGGATCATGCAGACTCACCGTTGTAGAGCAACCGATAGAACTTCTCCATTTGAGCAATGTCGTCGGCATGCGGCTCCTTGGCCGTGGAGGCAATCCATAGACGTCCACGATGCTCACTGTACCAAACGCGACCCTCGTGCCTTGAAAATATTGCAAGCGTGCAAATTGCGCATAGTGTCAATATAAAACAAGTAAGAATGCTCAAGTCGGGTATACCCGACTACGAGACTCCCTGTAGCCAGGTCTGAAACTTCCAAACACAGGGGAAATATCTGAGATCCAAAATTAGCTTGATCTGCGCCTGCTATACACGAACCTACATTCAAAATGTGGCGTCCCTAGCTCATTTAGTTTACGAGATACTTGTGATCATACGTACGGACAGACAGACAGGGCCAAATCAACGCGGCTGTTGATATTGTTCAAGAATATATATACTTTATTGGGTAGGAGATGTCTCCTTTTGCCTGTTACATACATACATTTTTGCAGATTTAATACCCCCTTTTTACCCATTGAATGGGTACAGAGACTAAAAAATCTTCATTAATTTCATCATTGGAATTTCCAAGAAGATTGCAGATAAATGGCAATTACGTTGCGACTTGCGGTGAATCTATAACGATGCCAAGTTAAAATTCTTGTAAACATTGCAACTGTCGTTTATTTCCCTAATTAGATGAAGTGTTGGCAAGAAATTATCCTTGGCAAGCGATGAATATACGAGGTTAGGTTAGAATAGGTTAGGTTAGGTTAGGTTAAATTATAGTGGCTTGGGCAGGAAAGGTTTGAAAAAGTGTTTAGGCCCATTGTGATATCACATAATATCTATTGAGTTTGTTCTACCCCTTCGAACCACTTCGGAGAGTTTATAAACTTGAGGATGTTCTTCATCCCTACCTCGGATATTTCCGATAAATGGTCGAAGCTATAGCGCCCTAGATAATTAAACCGTCTCCTACTGAGTGCAGGACATAGACAGAGCAGCAATTGCTTAACTCCCTCTTCATCTAGCTAGCTTCTACAGAAGTCATGGTGTGGTACACCCATTCTGCTAGTATGGGTTCCTATCAGACAGTACCCCTGGAGGCCCCCTATTATTGTGGAGATTTGAGATCTCTTGAATGTTATGAAAGCAGATGTAGGCTTCAATTTGAGGGTGCGCCAGGTAAGCTTGGATATCGAACATGTAGTGAGGTTTCTCCAGCGCTCAACTGTTGGACGCTTCGTATAATCTTTGCTAGGCATTCTAAAAGTGAACAGAGGCATACCAAAGTTACTCCTTTCGTTGAGGAGCATTACGTTCGAGTACTTATAAGAACAAGTACATTATTTTCAGAACGAAATTTTCATCGGTTTTCGCAGGCTCCAGGATGATTTTATTGGACTCGAAACTATGAGTTGGCCTGATCAAAATGCAATATTCAAAACCGAAAGGTTTAAGAGAAATTGACTGCTGGAAAATATTGTTAAAATTGCAAAACAAAACAGGTCTGATAAAGAAAGAAATTCAGACAGAGAAGGGGATAGGTAGACTGTCAGCAATTAGACAGGGAGAGGTAGATAAAAGCTGTGCTTCCATAAGGTTACTCACTTTTTAATGCCTGCCACAAGTAAGGATGCCCAGGGTTGATGCATGGAAAGGCACTGGCGCATATCCTGCATTTCGAGCAGCTCCTTATCTTGCACGCGATTGTATATACGCTCGAGGCCATCACTTTTAGGCGGTGCCGGCCATTGCTTATGCTCCTTGCTGGGCTTGTACATGGGCGGCTTGGCAACATCCAGATTGGGTGCCAGGCTCATTGATGAGTGTCCGGTTAGGGAGATGCCGCCGGCACCAGATGCAGCCTTGCTAACGGCGGCCAGTTGGCGCAGCACCTGCTGCTCGTATTCCTTGCTGACCAGCGACTCATCCGGCAGCTCGCGACCGGCAAAGTCCACCTTGATCTTGCGCTTGAGCCGGCTGCCGTGCTTCAGTTCCTGCATCTCACTTTTGAGCTGCTCATACTTTTCTCGTTCGACATCTGATAGCCAGACGGAGTTCTCCTGGAAGTAGTCTAGCTCATCGTCAATAACTGTCGTACGCTTCTCGCTGTTTTTGTCATATTCCAGCAGACGATCACGCTGTGCCAGCGCCTGCTGCAAAGCGGCAGCCTCCTTGCTGGCCTTGGCGGCCGCCGCGGGCTGCTGTTGCGGCTGCTTTTTAAGTGTCTTGCTTTGGACTTTGTTGTTGGCACGCGTTGCCGCCGCTGCCTTGGCCATTAGCTGCACCTCCTCGTTCGTTGGCACATGCTCGCCGCAGCAGAGGCACGGCCCGCTGCCCTCCTGCTCGCACACAATGCGTCCGCAGCTCAGGCAATTGTTGATCAGCTTGTGCTCGGTCGCCTGGCAGTCGCAGTTGCGTCGCCCTTTTAGCAGCACAGTGTTGCCCAGTAGCTTTCCATCGCTCGCATACATGCTCACAAATTTACCCTGCTTTTTGGCCGCGCCACCGCGTTGGGCGGGCGGCGATTGAGCGGCCAGAGGCGTCTTGCCTTTGGCATTGCAACGCGGCTGTTTGCCGCTGAGCAACATGCGGCGGCAGTTGATCAGAAATATGCGATGCTCCTCGTTGTCCTCGCTCAGCAGATTGCCAAAGTAGTTGTCGAAGTCGTGGTCATCCTTGATGGCCAATATGGTCCTGTCCATGCCAAAATGTAATACGTTAATATATAACACCATATCATTAGATATAAATCACACCCACGACATCATTTGATCGGTGACCATACAGTCCAGACACTTGGATAGTGTGTCGCTCAGCCACTTCTCCATGTCTATAAATTGAATGTAAAGACTATTAAAATAAAAAGACAGC
Source organism: Hirtodrosophila histrioides (assembly GCA_037075165.1). Taxonomy (NCBI): domain Eukaryota; kingdom Metazoa; phylum Arthropoda; class Insecta; order Diptera; family Drosophilidae; genus Hirtodrosophila; species Hirtodrosophila histrioides. Next base: position 2,537,846 of record JBAMCL010000372.1, on the reverse strand, counting down.
TCACAAATAATGAAATAAAAGGTTAACAGCTGTTTCGAAATGCTGCCGTTATGCATATCGATATATCGTAGCACACTTGCGATATAATATAGTACTAGCAAATAATCGATAGTGCTTCCATCGATCGTATTTTCAAAATTGAAACAATCGAACTTTTTACCCGGCAAATAAGCTAACAATATAAAACTAATTATTCCTCGCTCATGGTTTTAAATAAAAATTAAAGAAAAACACTCAAAATATTCCTATCACACATTTATTAACTAAAAGTTGATCACCTATTTCAAATTTAATCAAACCTAGTTTTCTAGTTTTCTTTAATTGCTCTTGATATAAATAATATGTATATCTATATATTGCCCTGATTGGCACACAGTAGTTTCCATGAAAAATTCTACCCACAAGCTTGGAAAATCGCGGAAAACTGTTGTATGAAACTTTTCTGTTTATCAATCAATAGGCTTGAAGCATATTTTCCAAGATCTATACGAAAAATCATTTGACACATACATACTTCACCGATTTTGGAAAATCCACTCCACGGCCGGAAATTGGTAGTCACAAGGTTGTATGACAGAAAGTCAAATTTTGGTTCTATCCGGTTCGAACTCATTTTCAAAACTCTACAAATTAAATAATTCGATACGTGTCTCACAGATTTTGGAGAAATTACCCCATGGTTGGATAATTGGCGAAAAACTTATTTTCAAGTTTAAACTCATTTTCGGGTCTCTTCACTCAAAGATTTTGGAAAATCTACCCCCGCGGGCGGAAAAATCATGGTGAGCTATTCTTGTGTACTTTTTAAGATGCACCAAAGTAGTCAAATTCAAAAGAGCCTGTGACTACAAACGCTTTATGAGATTATTTACATAAATAAAATAACAACAATAGCATAAATAACTCTGTACAAATAGAACATAATTATGGGGATGGAATTAGCGCTACGCCAGGTCGCTAGGGTCAGTTGTATCTCGCGAGTATTTTTTTTTTTTTAATTTTAATACTTTTTAATATCAACAATTAATATAAATGCCGTTTATTTTAAGCATAGTGAGGTCACAAACGACAATGCTCCCTAACAAAAAAAAAAGTGCTGTAAAGCGCCACAACTGGCAGAGAGCAGTGCCAAAGTCTGGCAACGCCATGACAACAAAAATATGCGAAATGCAAGTATAAAACAAAATACAATAAATATTCGTGCACAATGAAAGCAATGGAAACATTTTAAACGCTCTACCGCTCCCGTTCGCGTTATTGCTGCTCCGACTGTGATCTTACGTATAATAAATTAAATACCGTGCGAGTGTGCGTTAAATTGCAATTGGCGACCGAGACGCGCTGTATTTATTTAATTGGTGTGTGTTTAATTTGTTGTAAATAACATTAACATTATGAGCGCCAGTCTATAACTAAAACTGAGGTTATTTTTTGTCTTATTTTGTGCTGTTGTCCAAATAGAAAGTGCTACCGACCCAACAACAAAAACAACAACAGCACAAGCTACGAAAGACATTGGCAAAAAAAAAAATCAAAGCAGACGTCAACGGTGACGGTGACAGTGTCCAGTCAGTTTGAACAGCAGCCACCCTCATTCGCATTCGCACAGCTGTAAAATTTGTCACCCACACGTACGTACGTACGCCCCATTGCTGGGCGGAAGGTGGATAAACTCTCATCCTCTCGCCACATTGTGTGCGGTACTTTTTGCGTTAACGGCATTCTGCAATAACTACAGCCGCTATTGTTGTTGTTGCTCGTTGCGCGTCGCAAATTGCGTGCATCGCTCTGTCTGTCTGTATGTCTGCCTGCCCATAGTGTCATTTTATTAGATGCTCTTTGCGAGCCAGTTACCAATTGGCAGTCAACGCTCGTGAGTTTAACTTTTAAGAAATGCACTTTTGATGCTCGAAGCAATAGAAAAACTATGAATATCTTATGTTTCATGCAGTTGCATATATTTTCATTAACTTAAATAAAGCGAAAAGCGCAGATCTGAAAAATTCCTAAAATCAGCATCCCTGTTTTTTAAAAATTGTTTTCCGCCATTTCAAATTGACAAATTCGATGATAATAAGAGTATAAAACTGCTTAACCGAAGGCATCAGTAGCCATCTGTAACCTCCATAGGTAAAACGAGCAAAAATTTGAATTCTGTCCGCGCTCTCAACTGGTAACTGACTGCGCGGCTGATACCACCTTATATTATTACATTATGTGCCTGGCTGCCGCTCTCTTTCTACTATTACTCTCTTGTGCTGCTTCTTTGCACATTTATACGCCACGCTGCTGTCACTGTCGCCGTCGCCGTCGCAGTTTGTAAACGGCGGCGCTGCTTTTAAACTTAAATCGCTGCTGAATTTGATTTGTTTTTTAATCATTATTTTTGTTGTAGTTGCTTCCGTATATAACGTTACACGTAAGCGTTTACGTGTGATATATTGCCAAAAATAGCCAAGTAATAACAAAAACACCAACAACAACAACGAGTATAAGAAAAGAAGAAGAAAACAAAAAAAAAAAAACAATGCAACGCCAGCAACTGCTGCACTAAATATCACTGCCCTGCCATTGCCATTGCCTGCGCCTGCGTCATTGGGCCTGTATGTGTGTGTTTGCATGTGCATGCGTGTTTGTGTGTGAAGCCGGCATAACGTCAGTTCGCTCAAACAGCTGAGACGTAAGCGGCGCTCTGGTCCTCGTTTAGTTTCATATCCACATACCAATTAAAAAGTTATCGAAATGTATCGAATCGGTCCAATTGGACGCAAATCAAACTTCCATTCGCGCGAGAAATGTCTGATTGGACTCGTGCTGGCCACCCTGTGCTTCCTATGCTTTGGCGGCATTTTCTTGCTGCCGGACAACTTTGGCAGCGAGCGCGTCCTGCGCGTCTACAAACACTTCCAGAAAGCCGGCCCGGAAATCTTCATACCCGCCCCACCGCTGGCCGCGCATGCGCCGCGCGGCGAGGATCCACATTTTATGGGCGATCGCCAGCGTTTGCAGCAGAAGATCATTGCCGAGCTGGGCGATATACTTGATGAGCCGCAGGCGGCAGCGGGCGCTGCTGCTGCCGTTGGCGTTGGCGTTCCCATTCCCGATACTGATGCCCAGGGACCGGCGCCAGCGGCGCAGCAGGAGCAGCCCGTTGAGCAGGAGCCATTGGCGGATCGAGTCTCCGTGCAAGGACCCCAGGACGACACAACTAATAACAACAACAACAACAATAATAATCCTTCCAATGCTGGACAACAGCTCAAAATGCCCATGGGCATGGTGGCGGAGCATGCGGACGCCGTCACGGAGCAGAAGCGTCTAAAAGTCAAAGAGGTGAGTGAAATTGATCGAATGCAAATATAACTGCAACCACGGTTGCCACAATTTACCAAGTGTACCAATATTGGTGCATTAATCACTCGTTGGTGCAACGATTTGGATTCCGATTAGTTTGTTATAAATACAATTACGGTTTCCACATTTAGTATCAAGATATGGGCATTTCCACAATGGCGTTACGTTACGTTCGTACGACAAAATATGACAAAACACCTAAAGAACGTAATATTTGTGTAAGGTTTTTTTTATATCTGAGTACCAATTCAGTTGGACTATATTTGCAAGCAATATATATATATTCAAAGCGATCGGACATTCCGATTAAAAGATATAAGCCAAAATAGGCGATGGCGTTACGTTACAAAAACGGAAGTTGGTTTCGACTTGAAGTTCTAAGCAAGCAAAATTCAGCGAAGTGAGCAAGCTTTTTGGCATAATTTTATTTTTTGTATGATTTGGAATAGTGTATGTTAATTTTCCAATTTATAGTTTTGAAAAATCTTTTAAGGTTTTTTTTTTTTTGGTAGTAGGTCGCGTTACGTTACATGGCGTGACGTTACATAAATTTCCATGGTATAATTTTAAGTAATGATTGTTTTTTAAAACTTATTCAACGCAAATAATTCACCTTTTTCGGGTCCAATATTAACATCAACTTAATTGAATACGCTTTCAAACATTTTTGGATGAATTTAAATATTTCGGTCACGGTGGACCTTTCTGTGGAAATGCCCATATTCACATTATTGGTGGGTTTTCAATTTGATTAGAATCAAATACTATATGCAACCACGGTTGCCACAATTGGTATCAGGGATGTAAACTCTTGTTGAAATAATCGATTTCAGCGATATTCGACATTTTACAAATTTAATCGATATTATTTTTTATTGATCGATTTTTCGAAGGCAAGACAGGTTTGTTATACCCCAGCAGAGGATATTATAATTTTGTCTCGAAATGTTTAATGAACCGAAAGTGACGTCTCCGACCCAACAAAGTATATATACATATATATTCTGAATTAGCATGGTATTTCTATCAATTTATTCAATCTAGTCTCTCAGTTTTAAAGCTATCGTAATGGAACTTGGCAAACATTCTTCTTTTTGTTTTGTTTTCTCACCCAAACCGAGTCTCTAGGGAGTTTATACAATCTATCTGCCATGGGATCGGGTAAAAAATGAGTTTTTGTATGAAAACTTTTTGTATTACACTCAAACTGAGTGAGAGTTTTAAATTATTTCAAATAGTTTCCTATAATTTGATAATATCGGATCACATAGCTCCCATAGGGACAATCAGACGTAAATTGAGTTTTGTATATAGCATACACATATGTATAAAGGTATATAGTTTCAGCACTCCGAAAAAAACCGTTCTTTCTCGTTTTTTTCTTAAACTTATACAAATATTGTGTATAACCTCAATCATTAAAATAAATCAATTTTAATCAATCTATCGATAGTTTAGTTTTAGCAAGTGTACATTATATGCAAACAAATTTGTTAAAATTTGTACATTGTTATTATTATTTAAAAACAACTAAAAAATTATATATATTAGGTACTTAATATATAGAGTTTGTGCTTGTTGTAAAGCTCGAGTGCAAGCGAGATCAGGGTGTAATTATATTAGGTGTTGCCATATGTGTCTAGCGCTTTCAATAATTATCTATCGCCATCTCTTTTCCACCAACAGTCAAGGTTATATTACAAAGCTTGCTATTTCGTTTTTGCTAACATGGTACTGGCTTGTTGCCTGAAACCACCTTAATTAGAATAATGCCATGAGCGTGACTAAAACGATGTGTCTATATATCTCTTTACCCTACTGCCCCCCTCTCGCAGTCAGTCTAGCTAGCTGAGCATCGCTGATAAGCCATCAGTTTCAATGTGCTAATTACGTGGCCCTCTCTTCCTCCTCTCTTCCTCTTGCACTCTCTGCCTCTCTTGCTCCATCCATTTTGGCATTTGTTCAATATTTGTGCTCGTGTCGCTCTATCAGCAGGGCAGCATCACGCTTATGCTTCCTCTCACACTCTTCTGTGCCTGTGCACTTCCGCGCTAACGACTTGTACATACATACAGTAACACAGTAATACATACACATACATATGTACATACATACGTTCATACTTGCCTAAAGTGGCGTCTGCAGGATTTTGTTTTGGGGAAGACAGATCTGGCTTCGTAATACCAGCTACTTTAGCTTGTTAACCAAAAAAATATCGATATTCAGTGTACATCTCAAAATGATCGATAAGCTCTATCGACAGCAGGCTAATAATGTGATCGTTATATTCGTTTGGCGCAATACGTTAAGGTAATTAAGGTTGAATCAATCATTTGGTAATAAATTGCGAATGCAGTATTTTGTAATGCCATCCCGCGTTGCTATCTCCCCCTAGCGTACGCCACTGCATACACATACATATGTATGTATGTATGTATGTATATACGCAGCGACAGTGACGTTGACAGATGCTGCGACTTTTGATGCTTGACAACTCGTTGAGTCGTTTGCTTATTTGTCGGTTTGCGCTACGCTGCGCTGCGTGGGCTGCCATTCCGATGAGTTTTTCCAATGCGGCACGAGCCGAACTCTCCCGAAGACATGCCTTTGGTCTTCCAAGAGAGAGAGAGAGAGAGGGAGATAAAGATGATGATTTTACTTGCTGAACGATTTTGATTTCTGATTCCAATAAGCAAACTAGTTAATCGATTGAAAAATGTGTGTTTGCAGCTGATTGTTTATGAAAGAGTTAAGAAATCTGATGCTAGATCAAGCTGGATTTACTCATCAGGAAAATATTTTCACTAATAAATAAAACGAAATAATTTAGAACAAATTAAAATAGTTTAATTCACAATTAAACATGTTGTACAACAAATAAAATAAAATAAGCAGACAATGAAAGAAATCGTGCGCTACACAACTCTCTATATAGAATGTTTGAGTTCATACTGTCAAAAATAAGACCCCTCGAAAGAGAGCAGCTATGCTGAAGTACGTCACCTTATGAGTAAATCCATCTAGAATCTAGATTCTCGATAGTCACTTGCTCTCAGCAGAGAAGAGAGAGAGAGAGAGAGAGTAAATTGTATGAAGTATCATTAATCGAAGTTCTCTTCTGAATGCGCCTTATGTTGCTGTTGCTCATTAATACAAACTCAGTTTTTCATTTTGTCCCAATCATGATGAAATTATAACAGGGTGGTCCATTCGCTCGACGTGCGCTCTTTTACGGTGCCACGATCGACAGTACGAAAGCAAGCTCTCAGTACTGACAGCACAATCGTGGCCCCGAAAGAAAGCGAATGGACCATCCTATTATAATTTCATCATGGTCCCAATTATGTCAGCGAAAGATTTGCAATCTTTATTCTCTTAGATACTTGCTATCTGTTAGTAGACATCAATCAAATTTAATTGAACTGACGTTTAAATCAATTAAGGCTGATAAAATTTAATTTAATTGTTGTGAACACACTTCATGTTTCAAACATAGCAGGGTGTGTATCTTTATCATGTACAGCGTGCGTATCTTTTATCAAAAGTTTTCGTACACCCATGGTCCAAGCTTAGATGTATCTCAAGGCAATGGCGATCGGAAACTAGCTTTCTTAACAAATTTAGGTTTGACTTCAGTCTAAATACATTTTTTATTAAGGAACTTCTCAAGAAGCTCTTTTTATAATATTCAAAATTGTCTTATCGATATTATTATTATAATTTTAAAATGAAGTATGTTAAGCTAGTTGTAGAATAACCAGAAAGTCTATGTACATTCGTTTAATAATAAATAAATATTTCATGGAACGTCCTCTATGATATATTGGTATATTGTTGGTAAAACTCTGTACATCTTAATGGAATTTGTAATTTAAGAGTTTGACAGTTAGATGTAAAAATAACAAAATTGGCATAATATATTATAACATAATAACAACATAACCTATAACAACTACTAATTCTAAAGGGCCACAAATATCTGAGTAGTGCGTGATATTATTTTTTGTCTTATGTTGCATAGTTCTTATCAATTGTAATAGTATATTGAAGCATGTCCATGCCTGGGGCTCCAAAATTAAAGTAGAACACAGTATAAAATGATTGTCATATGTTAGCTTTACTTAGAAGTGATATAGGCGACAAACCGCTAATGAAATGTTCGTTGATCTGCGATAGTACTTATGTTTCTTTTTTTTGTTTCTAGAAGATACAGACACAGAGTTCTAGAGATGAACGAAATTGTTGGTTTGCAGTCAGAGTGAGAAATGTTATCATTTACATTGCTTTGAACGTACATTTCATTTATATATTCCACTAGATTCTACTAGATGGCGCTGCCCGTCGAAAATTTTTAGATTAAAATGCATTATGTTGAATTTGACTACTTTCATCAATCTTAAGAAATACACCAAAATCGCTCACCATGATATTTCCGCCCGCGGGGATAGATTTTCTAAAATCTTTGAACACCACGTCTGCAATGTTTTTGTGTAGAGCCTCGAAAATGAGTTTGAACCCAAAAACGCTTGAAACAAGTTTTACACCCATTTCTCAACCGTGGAGGCAAATTTTCCAAAATCGGTGAGAAACGTATCGAATTATTTAATGCTTTGAAAATGAGTTTGAACCCGATCGGACCAAAATTTGACTTCATTCCATACATCTTTGAGACCTACATTTTCCGCCCATGGAGTGGATTTTCCAAAATCGTTGAAATATGTGAAATGATTTTTCGTATAGATCTTGGAAAATAAGTTTGTAGCCGATTGGTTGTTAAGCAAGAAAGTTTCATACAACAGTTTTCCGCGCTTTTCCACGCTTGTGGTGACATTTTTCAAAATCCCGTATTAGTGTACACTTTCGACATAGATGGAAACTACTGTGAAAATTTTAACATTCTAGCTCTTGCGGTTTGGGCTGTGCGTTGATTGTCAATCAGTCAGTCAGTCAGTCAGTCAGGACAAACTGTTATATATATGTACATGTTTTTGCACCTGTTTGGATTTGACTACTTAGAGTACTTCTGTTACTTATTAAATATTTGTACTAAGTAGAACTAAGCCTCCATATTGGCTATGTTATTATTATTATATATATTATATATTTTTTAATTTCTGGCAAGTATCTATTCTAGCTGTAGTAGTATAAAGGTAATGAAAACGTAAGATCCCGAAATGAAATATTGAACTTATTTGTTTAAGATTAAATGATATATGTGTTAATTTAATGTTGTCCAAACCAACATACATTATAATCGACAATCTCTATCTAATATCACGAAAAAATTTTATTTTTACAAAATTGGACTTCGTTTTTTTTATAAACAAAATACTTCATTCATTGTATGGCACAGTTTAGATATAAGGGTTCAATTTTAGAAATTGAAGCTTCATCTTATTTGCCTAACCAGTAATGTTTGTGGGAAAGGTATTATATTATATTATATAATCAAAATATAATATCAAAAATTATGTTTATTTTGAACATGCTCGTATAAACACGATACCTTCAAAATCATGTATGTAATTCGAATATATATTTGTAAAAATGAATATTATTTGTAAAAGAAAAGTTATCAATAGGTCAACTCTGTATTATTAGTGCTATTCCTTAGCTTCACATATTTCAACATAATCTGCTTCCTGTTTCCGTTCCTTACTTACAAACTTTGAGTGTAGATACTAAGAAATTTAGATACATGTCGAAATTTACATATTTGGTAAGCCGCCAATATATTTTTCGATGGGCTTTCACTTTGTTTCCTATTGTTGTTGGCCACTTTTTGACTATTTCCTCTACCACTTTCAACTCTATACCCATTATAATAGTTCTTTGGGTATAATAGTTTATAAACCATATGCATCTAAAGTTGGTTTTTTAAAATTTGTATGTTTAGCTCTAAAATCACATCTTCGGACTTGGTTAGAGGATATCTTTAAGTCGAGCATTCTTCCATGTTTCGTTTGCATTCTAGTGACCCAGAATTACTCTAGGCTTCAAGCGATATATAGAAAAATATAATGCATAGCATTGTAATTATAATATAAATAGAATCAGCACTCGACAACAACAAATATTGATAATGCGAAGTGATATTCCAGAGCTCTCGACTAGTAGATACCCTGTGCGCAGGTTTATAATTGTTCCCTTTTCTGTTATTATCGAATATTGTTAGGAATGTCAATGAATGATAGTCCAGAGCTCTCGACTAGTAGATACCCTGTGCGCAGGTTTATAATTGTTCCCTTTTCTGTTATTATCGAATATTGTTAGGAATGTAAACATTTGAATTTCTTTAAATGGGTTTCAAAATTAAAGTGAATATTAATTTGCGATTTAAGTTATTACTTTCATTTTTATTTTTATTTTCCCGGCGATTAACGAGACGCCCTACCAATTATAACAAAACTGAATGTTGATTGTGATAATAAATAAGAAAAATTGTATATTTCCTTTTTTTAAATATTTTTTTTTTAATTTTATTTATTTTAAAATTGAGAAAATAGAAAATGAAAGCAAGGCTTATAGAATTTAGTATTGAACAAAATAGTTGAATATGTCTTAACATTGGTAACTAGTTTTGTAAAGCTTTATCATACCCTGCTTACGCATGTTATAGCCACAGGGTATAACCTACAACGAGAACCAGAAAGATCGCCAACGTAGTAACCATAAAGAGAACAACAAAAACAAAATACGCTGACGAGGCATTTCTTTTGTTTTGTTTTTTGCCAATATTCTTATAGTATTAACTGAATGATGTCAAGATATGTATATCAGAGAGGCACCTATTAATTAAGTGAACTGTTTCTGCTTCCATTCCTCTGTAGATCAACGATCGCGATGGGAAACACTAGACAAACTTGTAGTAGCAACACCTGGGATAATATTACACACCTTTGCTTTGCTCACAGTATATATATATATATATCAAGATATTTATATGTCTATATATGTATGTATCTATGACTTGTTCTATACATTCGAGCTATTTAGCTGGCAGTTTGCTTCGGTTTCGCTTTCTCATAGACGTGGCGCGAACAAAGCCATTAAATGGCCTTGCTCTGGGGAATACTTTGCGACTCCCTCTTCTCCGGCTAATTAATTTTGTGAAGCTAGTATTTTTTTTATTCTTTTTTTATTAGATTGCCGCTTATATAGGGCGAAATGTCAAGTGTCAAACGCTTTGTATTTTTTTTTATACACAATACCCAGTATTTATTTATATGCAGCTACAAGCAACTAATACCATTGGAGAAGAATTCACTTGGAATAGTCACTGGCCTTTTAACAGGGCACTGTAGACTGAGAAAGCACCTCAGGTTCTGAAACCTCATCACCCATACTAACAGATTGCACTGCCCTTGCCAGAAGTAGAAACAGGCACCTGGTTGGGTTTCTCCCTTAGAAAAGCGATATAGATACTCTAGATCCAACCAATATCCTTGCATTCATGCAGGAAATAAGGCTGATGAGTGAGCTTTAGGCTCAGAAGGGGGCACAATAGACCTTGCCAGAAGAAGAAACAGGCACTTGTTTGGGTTTTTCCTTCAGACTATAGATACTCTAGATCCAACCAAGATCCTTGCAGGAAATAGAGCTCACAATAGATCTCATAGGTCGCAGCGCAACGCCCCATCACCAATAATAATAATAACAATAATAATATGCAGCTACAATAGATGACTTAATTCATAAGTATGTTTCATTCTTACGGTATTTTATTTTATATAGGAGTGTCACGAAAATCTCTAAACAAATTTCATTGCATGGCATTTCTATTCATAAAAAAAACACCTATTTTTTAGTAGGAAACTTATGTAAGTCCTTGCAGCTCAACTTCAACCGATCTCTAACGGAACTCAAAGTCATTTAAAGATTTGATTGCATAGACCTTTTACAAAGTTATTTATTTTGCATTTTACAAAGTCAAAGCCTGAACTTAAAGATCTAACAACTATATATTGTAGCTGCTATAAGAACAATCATACTTTATAGAGTTCAACTAAACTCGATGAAAATAGAATGACTATACTATCATTAACTACGACATAAGCCGTGCGCATCGTTCTGGTGTCGATCCAAGACTAAATATTTGTTCAGAGCCGAGGCGTTAGTAGCTCGGCTCTTTTTTTGCCGAGCTGACGATACACGACAGGGGCGCTGGTAGTTCGGCTTTTTTGCCGAAGACGCTCTGGGGTGCTATGGTCAGCAAAGCATGTGGCCTCAAAAAAATGCTTGTTTCACGTATCTATGTAAATTCAGTAGTTAATGATACTGATATGTAGGAATAATCGGTGTAAAATTGAGGTTTTTGTTTGAAACTCTTCTGTGCCAGTATATATACACAAAGATACTTGTTGTTTCTTCTTAGATCGCAGATTGTAGGGTGTCAACATGACACGTTACAGTTTAAAGTTTTGAAGATATGCCAAAGACGATAACAGCTCACAGTCGGTTTAAATATTCACCATGGCTCGCTCTGAAGGTAAACCAGTTTTGCGGCTTCAAGATCAAGATCAGGAAATTTCTTGTGAGCAATTAAGCAGCTAATTTATATTGCACAACTAACTTATTTGAATCTTAACAAGATATAGAAAACGATTTCAACTTATGTGCAGTTGTGTTATTTTATTTCCTAATTATTACATAAATCACTTTAAATTTTAGATACTGTCGCAGTGATTTATTTTTATTTGTTACATTTTTACTATGCTTACTGATAACTGATTCTTACTCCCTGTATCCATAAAATGGGTAAAAAGAGGGTACTCAATCTGTGCGAATGTATGTAACAGGCAGAAGGAGGCATCTCCGACCCTAAAAAGTATATATGCATATTCTTGATCAGTGAAGAGATATCGATTTTGCCATGTCCGTCCGTCTGTCTGTCCGTCTGTATGAACGCGTCGATCTCAGCAGCTGTAAGATTTTAACTTTAGATATCTCCCCCCGTTCCCCTGCAATTCGATAAAAACGTTTTACACCAACAATTTTCAAGATATAGCTTTGGGTTTAGGCAAGTATAATACTTTGGTCACTCTTAATCTACTGTCCAAATTTCAAGTCGATCAAATAATAAACGCGCAAGTTATTCAACAAACAAGATTCAGTACTGCTGCGCGGGGGGAAGAAGCAGCACAGCTGCCACTTCAAATGCCTCGCTTGCGCTGTAGCTTGTGCTGTGTATGTGTGTGTGCATGTGTAAGTGTACGAAGATGCGATCGGAAATTTTTGATCTGGGTACAGGTAATTTTGTAGTTGGGTAGATTTGATTTCCAGCCCTTACGACTTATGAAAACTGTTGCATCTTTAGTTTGATAAGAGCTAGTTTCGGAAGGTAATAAGAATTTTGATAAACATTTTTATAGCTGAACATTATGTTCGCGATATAAATTTTAAAACAGGAAATGTTGTTTAAGCAATCTCTATTTTGACAACCTTTTGATTTGCTTATTTAATGCTTAAAAGCTGTGCAAGCAATTAATTGTTATAATTATGCAGCTAAAATAATACACGTAAAATAAATATTTATTTTTTTTTCTTTTTTTTTTTTGGCATGTCATTAATTAAATACTCTTGAAATATGGCTTCAATTGTAGCTTTAGAAAATGTTTAAAAAAAACATTTATGTCTTTTTTATGTTATGAAATACCATCAAAATAGTTATGACTGGGACATTTGAGGGCTCTACCTGAAAATCAAATCTCTGAAAGTACTTAAAGAAGAGTTCCCGCCCGTTCCGAAAAGAAATAATTTCTTCCTGTTCCCGCCCTTTCCGGGACTATGACCGTTTGGATGCTGCCATGTTCCGTTCGACCGATCTCGGAGAGCTTTTTAGTGATATGGGATCGGTACGGGATGACCGCTGCATAAACGTCCCGATCTTATATTTTCGCCATGCTCTCTAAGCACCCTTTTCTTTTTGTTTCGCACCTAACCTTAAAATGAAGTGAAAAGTGAGATACTTGTTCGAATCGATTTGGCCAGCGTTGCCATATTGTCAGATCTCTCTTGATCTCTTTTAAATTACACGCTTCTCTCGCTCGCTCTCTCCCTCTCTCTTTGTTGATCTCATACCTTTCTCTTTGTGTGTTAACTGTTTATTAATGGCACCAACAACAAAACCAGATCAATCAACGAGCCATTAAGTATTACACTTAAATTTAATATCATCCGCGCTCCATGACTGACCATCAAAAGTATTGTTACAAACCATTTTCAGGCTAACTTGAGCATAAAATTGTTGTGACTGCTCATTAAAAATAAATGTTATTTTTTATATTTTCATAGTACTCATTTCGACTATAGCATATGGGTATTTTGAGTTCCAATATGTATTACGGTAATTGGAAGTGCTCAAACTTACCTCTGCACCTGTTTAATGAAAGTTAATTGTTTTTTGTGATACAAAGTTTTCAACAGTGAAGGAACTTCTGTTGCATGACACGGAATGTTGGCCTCATTTATTATTATTATTGTCTCAAAAGTTGGGGATGTGTTCAAAAATCGATAAATCGATTATAATAACCATCAAATGTCGACATAGTGGGATAAGAGGTACACAATAATGTTTCAAGTGTAGTAATACAGAGTATCAGCATGTGCAATATTCGTATATAATCAACGTTAGTTATAATATTTGTCAAGTAATGAAGAGTGAAATGTATCGTAATGTATTCAATAAGTACTCGATAGTAATCATAAATATCTGTTATCGTTTGTAAAGAAGTATCGATGTTGATTTTCAATAAAGGCAATCGAATCGAGTGTACGTCGAACAAGCAAGACGAATGAGACTACACAAGGAACATATACTTACTTATTTGAACCAATCCTATCATTATAATATATCATCTGATCATATGTATATTTAGGGTTTAGGTTTTTTTAAATATGGTTTATTAAGCGTTGAATCCATACAATACAGAAATAGTAACATTACAACACAAGTATACAAATATAGTAAATAATAAGAGGACCAAACCTTAAGCAAGGCGCATGAGGACTTGCAAATATTCTCCTATGCGAGGGGGACTTTAAAGTTGGCCAATTGTTTTGGCGAAACCCTTTCTTTTTAATCTCCTTAAAGGTCTGGCAGGGAGTAAGCGTCTTGCGAGCATACTGTGGTGTCTTCTTAATCGATCACTATATCTGCTAGTGTGTCTTCCAATCTGCTACTCCACTGTATGCAGATTCAGGTCACGATGAAGGGTGCTACCACGTACGTACTATGGGCAGTCCGTAATGGCACGCATGGCACGATTTTGTATATAGTACCTTTATGCATTAACTAGTTATAGACTTTGCAGCTATTACCCAAATCTGCACTCCGTATAGCCAGATCGGGGCTACACAATGCACATAAACTGCTCTATTGGCTCTGAGGGACATGGTGCTTCTTCTGTTGATCAGCCAACGTAGTTGTTGCATTCTTTGACCAAAAGTGAGGGCCAAAAGTCAAACGTTTGTCAAGGGTGATCCAGAGAGTATATTTTGGTAAAAACCAAAAATACGTTTCTAATTTCAAAATGATTGAACACTGAATTGTCGTCATAGAAATTTCATTATTTATTTAATGATTATTTTACTCGTGAATTGGTAATTTTTATGAAATATTATAAAGAAAACTGTATTTTGACAGAAATGTAAGATTTTTGGGTTGAAATGAAAATTTCTGGCATGTAGAAATATTATATTAATATTAGTAGACAATGCTACTTCCGATGTTATATACTGATCGGCAGTTAAGCAACAGCTATAGCTATATAAACTTAGTTGATTTTTTGTGCGCATTTCTATTTGAGAGCGACCCATCGATTGGTGGAGTGTGAGGGGTAACCGATTCCGATTCCAGATCCAATTTCGAGGGCGTTTCATTGTTAATTGAGTCATTGCGTACACACCCGCAATAAACACACACACACACACATATACATAATACATACATACATACATATATATTATATGTATATGTATGTACATCTCTCCACACATTTGGGATCTATGAAAATTGCTGTCTCTTTTGGCCGCCGCGGCGGTTGGCATTTAATTGGCCAAGTGCGCGGGCTTGGCTTTCACAAATAGCGTACAACAATTTGGTGTGTTGTTCGTGTTAGGCATACAAATAAATATAACAAACAACAACAACAACAACCCAGAACCTAGCAGCAAACAACAACAAGAACAAATTCAACAACAAACACAGTCCAGCATAATAGTGAAGCGATGTGTGTCAACAACCAGCAGCAACATCAGTGAAACACTTGCCACAAACAATTGCATTGTATGTATGTATATATACATATATATATATATATATATATATATATATATATATATATATATATATATATATATATATATATATATACTATATACTATATATAGCACATCTATTAGGAGGGTCTACAAAGTTGGGCTGGTGGCTTTATTTGTTGGTATAGACGCTGTTTTTGGGTGTTCAAGTCCAAACGAAATTCGTCATTTTCAAAAAGGTATTAAAAACAGATTAGGAGCCAAATCAACTAAATTCTAGCATAACTACTAACATTTTTATTATTTGATTGTTATAAAATCAGTATAGAATATAGAAACAGTATTTAAATATTATTATATACATATATATCGATACGGTCAGTTGTGCAACATATCATCTCAGTTTTAGTGTTATCGTAATCAAACTGATCTCAGATGTTTTATTTTGGCGAAAGCAGTGCATATGTTGAAACTGGCCGAATCGGGCCACTATAACATATATGTAGCTGCCATCGGAAAAATCGGTTGACCCCATTTATTTTTTCTATAAAAAACATTGCTGCATGCCAAATATAAACTATATATATTGTGTTCTATTTATAGTATTATTATTTATACAAAACTAATATTTCAATAGTCTTATGGATAGTATAGATGCTTATCGGATAATATGGAATACTTGATCGTACAGAGAAAAGGTATGGTCAGGTCATAGCCTTAGAGACCCACAAGGCTCCAGGTTCGAATCCCAGCCATCAATTGTTTGATGCAGATCTGTCAAGGAAATCAACATTAGTCTATATTCCAACTATTTTGGTGACTATAGCTTTGAAAATGTGGAAGATAAAGGTTTCCGCCGAATTGTTTGCTATACAGCCATTGCAAAAACCCAATATACTCTTTTTTCAAGAAAATTCTTTTTAAACAGAGTATAAAAAGCGAAATTTACATAATTTTTGTAGTTTTCTTAATATACTTTATTATTCACAAATTTGTCTTAGATAACAATATATAGTTTTTATAATAAATATAATATAATAATAATAGATAATAAAATATTTGAAATATTAAGTCATAGAAAACTAAAAAAGAAATATCAATAACCAAAAGAAAACAACAAACTTTTTCTAAATCCAAACAAATCTAGTCAGAATATACTATTATATCCATTTAGAATAACACTTTCGCGTTTGTTTGCCTGTTAGAGTTGGGTACAGGGTATGAGTGGGGCGACTATCAATAAACTTATTGGCTATAGAGGAAATCTCTGGCAAATGATGATAGTATCGACAGCTAAGAAACTGAGATCGCTGGCGTATTAACTGTTGCAGCTTGGTCCGCAATTTGTCAAGGTCAAACCGCACTAATTTCTATGGCACATAACCCCAGGTGGCCTTTGACCCACGCCAGTTTGCCAGTTGGCCATTTGACCTTTGGCAGGCTGCTGCTGCTGCTGTCGCTACTGACACATGCAATCGCCTAAGACTCTAAAGCTGAACCTATAGCCAGAACCTGATCCAGACCCAAAAGAGAACCGAACCAAACTTTCTGTCTGATGGCTAAGCGAGTTTGGCCGTTCTGCAGTGCGGCGTCGAGACGACTGAATAAGCTTCCGCAGTGATGGGAACGTTTGCTTGTTCGTCCCATTGCCAAATCGTTCCGACACAACGTGCACAACTGAAAGCTGCAATTGAAAGCTTCTTGCGGCAGCTTTTACAAACGCACATTTTTGGCGCCAAAAACGCGCGCGCTGCCAACTTAACCTTGTGGGTGGGGGAAAAGCTCATCACAACCAAAGGGTATATTAGTTATATGGTGAAATATGATTTTTTTAAAATTCCAAATTCTTCAGAATTTGAAATTTTTTAAGATTTGTGTTAAATTTGGTACATTTTATATAAGTTTAGTTTATATTTATTGTAAAATTGTATACTTTCCCCCTTTGATTTTGACTCTATAACTTTTGGCTTAGCAGTGATTTTCTTTAATCTCATGGAATTAGTTTTGATATCGATTCTTGAATAGCTTATAATTTTTATTTTTTTCTTAATATGACACATAAATTGAAATTCTTTTTGATAATAAATGCAAAGGTTAAAAGCGATAAGAATTGTTGCAGAACACTACGTTTTTTTCATATATATATTTAGCTAACTCTCATTTAAGATTTTTAATTTTTGTTTAAGAATAAAAGTTTTTATTTGAGTTTTTAAAGCAGAATTTTTGTGCTTACAAAATACTTTTTATTTCATTATACAATAATATTGTTAGTTTGATTAAAATACTTCCAAAGGAATTGCAAATCTTTCGTTTCTTTGTTTTTTTCTTTTTTGTTTTAAATATTATTTAGATTTCCATAATTTCTTACTTTAATAAACTTTAGTGTAATTAAAAAAATGAAAACAGCTTGCCATGTTCTGTCTTTCTCAATAAAGAGTATTCGCGAGTCGGGGTGCATGCGCTGCTTGTTTCTCATTCGGCGTTGCAACTCGTTGTGACTCGCCTCTCGACTCGCTTCGTTGTCACGAATCCCGCTCGTTTGGCAATCGTGCGGCACTCGTGCGGCGCTCGGGTGACGCGACTAGGCGTCCAGCGTTGGCGCCGTTTGGCCGTTTCGCCGTTTGGCCGCCTGGCCTCCCTAGTGCCCCCCACCGTCCGTACCGTTGTCCGTGTCCGTCCGTCCGCTTCGCTAGCTTCTTGTGTTGATGTTTTGCTCTGGCGCGTTTAATGTCTCGTCTGCGCTGGAAGCGTCAACTCCACGCAACATTCGCACGCGCGCCTCGCGTCAATCGGGACAACTTTTGCGCCACTTTGTCGTTGTTGTCAACGTAGCTGTCGTTGTCGTTGTTGTTGTGGTCGTGGTTGTTGTTGTTGTTGTGGTTGGCAGTGCCGTGTTCAAGGCTAACTGCAGCAGCAGCAGCAGCAGCTTCCTGCACACAGCACCTGTGAACCGTGCCGTTAACTGAAACAGAAGCAAGTATCAGGAATCAGGAAGCCCGTTGCCGGACTTAACACCGTCCCTTTGTTGTCCCACACCCACACCCACAACCATACCCAACCCCACATCCACAATCACACCCGGCACATCCTTGTTGTTGTCACCACTGGGGCCGGCCGCAGCGCGTAAATAAACAATAAACAATGCGCTGAGCATCCTCATTGAGCCTTTGTCCTGACGCCGCGGTTGCCAACACGGGGCTCCTTTTGTTTGCCCGGTATTAATTGTGCTCGCCAATCTGCAGGCCTGCAGCCGGAAACGGAAATGCAACGTGTTGATGACGCCATTTTGGGCAGTCCCTACTTGTTTTTCTTTTTTTAATGTGTTCTTTTTTGTTTTTGGTGTTTGCATTTTAATGAACAAATGACAAAAGCAACCAGTGAATACAAAAGTGCATCAGTTTAACAAAAAAAATGGGAAAAAATTTCATAATTAACCATTTCCAGATCTCTCCGCACACTCCCAATATCAGGAGTTTCTCATTTAACAATTTCATCAGTCTACGTTGTTAAGTTGGCTGCGCTTCATCATAGTCGAATTCGTGAAAAGAACTTAAAATTCTTGATTGCAAAACGAGTCAATTGTATAAACTAGAGATGGAAAGCCAACGATAAGCCCATCATTCGATAATTTCGATATTTTTGATAGTTATAGTTGGTTTATAGTTTCAACAAAAGTGACCTTGAAAATTTTTTTAAATTCCAAATTTTCATTTCGGTTCCAATCAAATCAATTGTAATCCAAGTTCTTTAATACTATTATTTCCAGAAAGCAATTGAATTTTCGGCTGGTAAAGTTTTAACTTGAAAGGGAAATACGGTTTTTATTTATTTCGAAAACGTCAAGAAAATTATTTAAAAACGCTTCGAAATAAAAGTAATCCAAAATGGAAACCGACCTTATTTTTGTTTGGATAAACTTTTAATCAAATTCAAAATTTCTTTTAAGTTATTTGTAATAGAACAACATTTTGTAAGTAATACATGAAATAATAATCAGCAGCCAGTGCTAAATTAAACCAGTTAGATATACTTTTCATAATTGTATCTAGCTTCAAATAAATAACTAATCAAAATTAAATGAAATCGGCCTTAGGCACAACATTTTAACATAGTTATAAACTGGTGAAAAAGTTAAACTTATATTTATTTTATTTTTAATGTTGCGTGTTATTTAAAACACTTTCATAAATAACTCGGGTTAAAGAGCAGATACAACAGTGTATTAACAAGTAAGAATGCTATAGTTGAGTATACCCAACTACAAAACTCCCTGTACCCAGGTCAAAAATTTCCGATCGCATCTTCGTTAACTTCAAATACAGCGCGATAAAAATCACAAATCGAAACGTTTCCCTGAAGACACCTTGTTGACAGACCAAACAAATGAGGCGAAACAAACTGGCAGGACCCAAGGAGTGGAGTATGATCGACTATGGCATACTCTGTACAAACTTCGCGAATTATATTTTAGAGTAACAAATAAATACTTACAGCAATGTGACCAGAGTTGAATGTCCTTGTAGATAATTATTTCCATACAAAATTTGTTTTCGACCGATAGTTCCTATTATTTCTATATGATATAGTTGTCCGATTTGGGTAATATTTTAACACAAATTTAGTAGCACAACAACACTTCAAACCCGAAAGTCTGGCACAGATAATAGCTTGAAAAACAAAAAATTTGAATATCGTGAAATTAAACACAAAGGCGGTGCCACGCCCATTTTTCCATGCCACTTGATATTATATGTTCTTGAGTTATTAATTAATACCCGAAAAAAGTATCCACTTTAACTAAAATGCACTGATCAAGCACTCGGTTTCATTATTGGTTAAGCTAGAACAAGTTTGGGAATTATAAGGTGCATCCTACTGTAAAATTCACTTTGAAGCTGCGCTTTGCAGCCATATCGAGATATTCACTTCTCATCTGTCTGATCCACTTTCCCCCCGGGCTGCAGTACTGAAACTTGTTTGTTGAATAACTTCCGTGTTTATTATCCGATCAACTTGAAATTTGGACAGAAGATTAAGAGTGACTAAAGTATTATACAGTCCCAACGCTATATCTTGAAAATTGTTACTGTAAAACGTTTTTATTGAATAGCGGGGAAATGGGGGAGAATATCTCGGATCCAAAATAAACTTGACCTGCGCCTGCTATACACGAACCTACATTCCAAATTTGGTGTCTCTAGCTCCTATGGTTGCTGAGATCCTTGCGTTCATACATACGGACGGACAGACAGACGGACATGGCCAAATCGAAATCTCTTTTGATGCTGATCAAGAATATATATACTTTATAGGGTCGGAGATGTCTCCTTGTGCCTGTTACATACTTTTGCACAAATCCAATTTTTTTACCCATTTTATGGGTACAGGGAGTAAAAACATCAGAATGTTAGGCAAGCCTTTACCAGATTGAACAAAGCTTAGGTAAATTCCAATAACCTTCCTGCAGGCGTCCTACCAAAAATCCAATTATCCGAAGGATGGTGTCGGACAAGCCTTCTGTTTAAATACGGCCTTGCTAGGCGAGTACCCAAAAAAAAAAAAAAAAAGGTTAAAAAGTATAAATATTTAAGTTCAAAACTTCTCTTTAAAACAACATGTTTCCATGTACAAAAACTAAGTAAATTCAACATATATCTAAGTAAACTATCATTAGTGGCAAACGATGGAAGACTATCGATAATACCGATAAATGTAACAGCTCTGTAGGTCTTTTAACATTTTCAAGTGTATTAATTCAAAGAGTAGCTTAAAAAAGGGTTTTTTGTTAACCAACTCCAGCTTTATTATACAAATATTAAGCAGAGCCAGATTCAAATGTGAAGTAGTCGCCCCTGAAGCATGAGTTCCTTGGTTCGAAACCCACTCATTTTGTTTAATGTTCTTTCAGAACAGATTGCAAAAGATATGTAAATTCCAACTAGCATAGTAAATGCAGTTATTTTCTCCCTCAATTAAGGCACAATTTAACACCACACAATCCTTTTTACACTCTCAACCAAGACTAAGCCAACATAAATACTTTCCTTACACATTGAAATACAAATTCCCAAATGACGCTGCAAACAGAATAATAATAATAATAATTATTATTATATATACATTCATACCTATATGTATATGTATATATGTATGTATAAATAAATAAATAGAACGCAAAGCAATGCCATACAACAATTTTTGAAAATATGCATACGTGTACCGCCCCTCACCCCACCATACCACACCCCACCCAACCCTGCCTCCATGCTGCCCCCGGGGACACAGACTAAATCCAAATTCGCGCACAGCAGGAGAGCAAAAAATGCTCCATGCGAATTTTGTTTGAAATATTAAAAAAAAAAAAATATAGAAAAAACAAAATACAAGAACGTTGCAGTCGAGAGTCCTCGATTGCACAATACTCTGTTTCCAGTCTGGGGTCGCAAGGGGGCGTGGCAACAATATTAGTTTATATGTGAACATTTGGTTAGTCTGTACTTTTACAACTGTGGATCATTGATTTTTGCTTATTTTCTGAAAAGTGCTTGGGATTTTCTTAAAGTTTTTGATGCAAATTTGACAAAGAGCTTAACAGTAGTTCGTGTATCAAATTTGATGACTGTAGCTAAAATTAGTACCCACTTTTTGTGGAAAGTTCTCGACAGTTCTCGGTGTTTCGATGAAATTGCGTGCATGCCGACAGATGGACGGACATTGCACAAAACCAATATACTCTGTTCAAAATAAAATCCTTTTGGGAACAGAGTATATAAAGAGAAATGTTGAAAATTTCACATAAAAATCTCTGTCATAGACAAGGCTTGTGTGTGTGTGTGTGCGTGTGTTTGTGTGCGTGTGCGTGTGTGTAGGGCTACAGGGGTTACATTTAACTGAGCATAAGCAAACACACACACACACACACATACACTCACACACAGCCAGACAGCGAGTAAAGGCTATAAAAAGTAACGCATAATGCGTCATTTTTCACTTGAACGACATAATAACTGGACTTGAATCCTGGCCAGATGCTTCTTGCAGTTGATTCTCTGAAACTGAAACTGTAGCCAAAACCTGAAGAAGAAAAAAAGAAAGCTGAAAGGCTGAAAGAAACAGCCTTATGGCCTCGCATATATGTGTACATCCTTGCCGCATCCTGTTGAGCCTAGACAAAAGCGTATCATGTCGGCCAATTCAAGCCCGCACCACACCACACACCACACATGCCGCGCCCCGTTTTGGGGCATGCCTAACACATCGCACTCGCACTCAGTGTAATTTTATATGACTACCTCGCGCTTAGAGGCGCGTGTGTGTTTACAGGCAACTCGAGTGCACTTAAGCGCTGGAAGTAAGCCAGGCTAAGCCGATGGCGGGACGACGGGACGTTGTTGTTGTTGTTGTTGTTGTTGCTGGCTCAGGCTAGGATCCATCCACTTGATGTTGGTGGCATGCAACAAATGCAGGCCTCGTCTGCTCAATGTCTCTACGTGTGCTATCAGCAACGCAAGGCGACGCCAACAAAAACGAACATCATTCAACGAGGGTGGCTTGCACACTTGTTGATCGTTATCGATAGTATCGATATTATCGATTACTTTACCTCTAATGAGACATGCACCATTATAATCATTTCTTCAATAATATATACATATATATAGAGTATGTATATTCATAATTAATTCAATAATATTTTTAAATTCAACTACCTTTTGAGGTTAGGTTAACATATATTTTCCATTTGTCATCCTCATTTGTTGTCCTCCATTGTCACTTAGCTCTCAACGATTATTTAACGGCCTTGCTTTTTTCCAGTTTATATTTAGGGTTTTGTCAAATTGCATAAAGACATTAACACTCGAAACAAAAAAAAAAAAAAAAAATACAAAAAACTGGCAGCTCGGCTTATTTATCCGGTTTATTACTAAGCGGCCTTCCGACTGCGGTACTCTGTTTGCTTTTGATTATATATGAGCGTGGAACTGACAATATATTGTTGGCCAAATCTTTCAAGGAGGTCTTCAAAGTCCTGATACCTTACTGGATGACTGTAACTATTATATAAAGCTCTGGGAGAGATATAGATTGTGCTCAATTTCGGGGAAGGAAGTGGAGTCAGCTAAAAAATATGTTTTGAAATCTCGTTAGGAAATCATTAAATCTCGTTAATGGAATTTGCTGAGATATTGACTATATATGGTATGCGAGATATTGATATATATATATATTGCGAGACAGCGTGTGGGTTTGAGGGGAGTTTGGTTGCGCCACCGTTAAGAATGTTATATATCAAATATACTATATTTCAAACAGTTCTTTTTAGGAATCAGAGCCTTAAAAATACGCTTTTGACTATCTAAAAACCAGGGTTACACAATTTCCAAGTAAAAAACTAGATTTTTTCCAAAAACTAAAATTATGATTTCTAAGAAAAACATCTTTTATATTCTTAGAAAATACTTTTTGAGAAACAGAAATAAGTTTTCTAAGTATTCTACTTTATTCTGTTTCCTAAAATTTTAAATAATGAGTGTAGAGCGATTTTCTAAATTCCAGGAAACACTTTTCCTGAGCTCTTCTTATTGTATTGATATTTGGAATTACTGCTTTTAAATTTCTTCTAACTATTTTGTGTACTTTAATAGTTAAATGAGAGTACCAGAACTTCAGATCTGGATACAGGGTAACTTGTGCTGGACTTGAGCATTCTTATCTGACTGAAGTTGAAAGTTTTTTAAAGTTGTGCGCAAAACCACTTCCCCAGGCCACAACTTAAACATAAACCATAAGTTTTGAGTTGCGTGATAGCCAGAGTTTTGAAATCCCGGTTCCTAATTAAATTTGTAAATGTTGGCCAATTGCATTCGCCAGAACTTTGGGGACAACCCATTCATATGCTGAGAACACAGACATACATGGGACGGGAACGGGAATGGAACGGGAATGGAGGGACTTGGTGTCTTCTAGCTGGTTGACTGTTGCCTGCCATTGACCCAGGTCCCAGGCACCCACACCAGTCAAAGTAAAAAATATAAGTAAAATAAGAAGGAGAAGCATTTCCGTTCACAGGACTCACGCGTCCTGTGAGCAATGCGCGCTGCTCCTGGCCACTTGTTCAGCACTCAGAACGGGACTCAGTTTGACACGTCTGATTTGATGTCAAGACAAATTTACATTTATCGTTGTTGGTTGTTGTTGTTGCTGTTGTTATTGTTGCTGTTATTGTTATTGTTGCTGCGGTCTTGTCTGCTTCGGTTTTTGTGTGGTTAACTTTACAAGCCTTTTGCATTTTATTGACTTTGGTTTTTGTGGCCTGGCTCCTTCTGGCTCCTGCCCACATACAGCCTATGCAAGCCTGTGACAATGTGACTGTAACTGCGACTGTAACTGTGACTGTAACTGTAACTGCGACTGCCACTGCGACTGTGGCCACGTTATTAATAATTCATTGCGCTTTCCACGCCTTTTTGTCGCCAGGTCATTATTCTTGCGGCTCCGCCTCAAAGTATGCTATGAAGCGAGCAACAACAAAAGAAATCGGCAGAAGGGCAAAAAAAAAAATACAAAAAAATAAAAATAAAAAAGGAAACAACCGAACTCGACAATTTATCAGCCCACGATGCCAGGCTGCTTGTTTCTGTTATTTTTGTTTTGTTTTTTTTTTTGTATAAGCTTGTATACCCTGTATCGCCATAAAGTGATTGAGCAAGGCTATTATAAAGTTGTCCAAACGCATGTCACAGACAAAGGAAGACAATTTATAGGAGCTTAGCTCGGCACAGTTGGTATAGTAGATGTATATGAAAGTTTACATTTTCGAAAATTTCCCACTTTTTACCAAATCGAATTAATCGGCCTTCGTCCTTTATTATTCGAAATTTGAGTATAGATCAAATTAAAAACAACTAAGAATGCTATAGGCGGTTATACCCGACTACAAAACCAGGTCACAAAGTTCCGATCGCATCTTCGTACACTTACAATACACGCTGTGCCTATTATCCGATCGACTTGAAATTTGGATAGTAGATTAAAAGTGACAAAAGTATTGTACATACCCAGTCCCAAAGCTATATCTTGAGAATTGTTACTGTAAAACAGTTTTTATCGAATAGCGGGGAAATGGGGGGAATATCTCAGATCCAAAATAAACTTGACCTGCGCCCGCTATACACGAACCTACATTTCAAATTTGATGTCTCTAGCTCTTATAGTTGCTGAGACCGACAGACAGACAGACATGGGCAAATCGAAAACTCCTTTGATACTGATCAAGAATAGATATACTTTATAGGGTCGGAGATGTCTCCTTCTGCCTGTTACATACATTTGCACAGATTTAGTACCCCCTTTTTACCCCTTTTATGGGTACAGGGAGTAATAACATAAAGGGTCTAAAACAAAGAAATAGAGCTGGAAAAACTAGCCATAACAAAACACTCGATAGTAACAGTTTAAACTCGCATCGCTACCGATTATATTTGTAATAAATAAGGGCTGTAAAAACTATCGAAAGTGCCGTCAATCGATAGTTTTGATGCTAAGAGCTTAAACTATCTGTAGTATCAACAAAAAACCATATAAGACAACATAATGAGTGTAAAATTAGGATATTTAAAGCACAGAAATGGCTTTGATTAAATGCCAAATTTGGGATATCTGGACATCTAGGGTATGTGGTAGCCTAATACACTCACTCTCTTGCCTTGTTGCTTGTTTTTGTATTATTATTATTTTACCTGTTCTGCGGGTTTTTTCTTGCAGCCTGGCAAACTTTTTCGCAACTTTGGGTGTGTGTTTGTATGTGTGTGTGTGAGTGTGTGAGTGTGTGTATTTCCGCTTTGGCAATTTTGTTGCTGCTGCTGTTTGGCATTCATTTTGTTTATTTATTTTATTTCATTTCATTTTTGTTGTGTTTGTTTTTGAATTGCAGTTTCGTTGCAACTGCAGCTGACAACAAAATTGTAAAAATCATTTGCTGACTTTTTGGCCAGCTCTTTATTATTATTTGTTTCCAATACATATCTCGTTCCATTTTAATTGCCAGATTCAGTTTTATTTGATTCTGTGGCTTTGTCACCAATGAACAGCAATGATGTCTGGTTTTTGCTAGACACCGCACTCCGCAACCAGATTCGTAGGATCTATTTCAAAGAGTCACCACAAGGATGAATCGATAGGAAATACAGCCAAGGCATATATTCTGGGCTTATCGAATATATAATATGGGTATAAGCGTAAGAACTAGACACAATTGTAGGCTGAAACCTTAAAAGAAAAACAGAATGGAAGAATTCAGTAAACTTTTAATATACAGGATATCCTTCTGCATCAAAATTTGCGGCAGCTAATTGAAATTATTCGAACACAACTTTGAAAAGTAAAATTCGATTGATATATATATTTCCAAACTATTTGGAAATGAAAACAGGCCTGCAAATATTTGCATAAGTTAATCTTAGTTTTTTGGATTTGTTATAATTTAGTTTTAAGCATAACAATTTATATGGAAACTTTAGAGTTCAGATTTCATTGAATCTTTCAGGCTTTTACTAACCAATTTGTAGCCTTGGTCTAATCAGATGCTACATATTCTGTTAAGATAGTATAGTTTGTAAATGAAATATTTAGCAGGCTTGACGTCAACAATTCAGGGTGAATAGAAAGATTGATATGAAAAGTATTGGCTGGTCATATAGCAAGTGCTATTTCGGATGCTGCCAAGCATCCTCATCCTCATCAGTGACCTTATTGTTTGAATTTTGTTTGTCCAAACTTGTCCGTATATGAGTGGTAGTTGGCTAGATTCGAACCCGAGTTCTCCCGTCTGTAACTTCTTAGCCACTTGCTGTTCGATCCCGGCTTAAACTAATTACTTTCATCAACAGGTCCATTTGAAATTCTAAGTCCGCACCGAAGCTTAATCCCTTTATCTAAGTTTCTAACCCTTATTGAACTTTTATCAGTTTTGTAAAAGTTTCG
Source organism: Hirtodrosophila histrioides (assembly GCA_037075165.1). Taxonomy (NCBI): domain Eukaryota; kingdom Metazoa; phylum Arthropoda; class Insecta; order Diptera; family Drosophilidae; genus Hirtodrosophila; species Hirtodrosophila histrioides. The sequence continues at coordinate 2,510,252 of JBAMCL010000372.1, read as the reverse complement.
CCTTTTCATTCAAGTGTAAGTTCGGTACTAGCTGATCTATGCAGGTCAGTCAGTAGTTGAAGTTAGTTTATTATAATTAACGATGCATAAGCTAGTCTTAGTTTTTTTTTTGGGATTTGTTATAGTTTAGTTTTTAGCATAACAATTTATACTGAAACTTCAGCGCTAGCCGCAGATTTAACATGATTTTTCAGGCTTTTACTAACCAATTTGTAGCCTTGGTCTAATCAGATGCTACACATCCTGTTAAGATAGTTCAGAAGTCTGAAAATGGAGTCTGTCAACTGATTGAAATCTATATATACAATAGATTACTTATAGTGTTTGTTGATATACAAATTTGATTAATTGATGTAACTATAATATTAAAATCTAGTCAGGTCAATGAATTATGCAAATACCCATAATTTCACCCTTCCTCCCTTTTTCTAACTCACAATAGACAATAACTGCTGTTAACTCGCCTTACAAGCTACTGAATTATCACGTCTTTGTCCAATCTATATCCATTTATATTGAAAATGGCTTACAAGATATGTTTCTGTAAAATTTGGTATTACAAAATGCCATATTTTTTATTTTCTTGCACATCCTGTCGAAAAGTTTACAGCTCGAATACATGCAAATGGGCAACGCAAAATGTGTGTAGATTGTCTTTTGTTGTTGTTGCTTTTGTTGTTGTTGTCAACAGGCGGAGACACCTGTGTTCAGTGCTAAAATGCAAATGTGACATTTAGGGGGGTTGGGCCAGGGGGGTATGATGGGGCAAACAAGATAATGACGCCAGGACAGAGACTTGTCAGACATGTCTGGCACTTTGCCAGCGGTCCACATTGACTGCAGTCGACTTTATCTGCCCCGACCGGCAGTTGCAGTTTAACATTTATTTTGCAATCAATTACGGACATCATTATTAGTATACAACTTTATTTGCAACACAAATTGTGGCTGTAAAACGTTTTTATCAAGTTTTTAGCAAGTTTGCGGGGGAAGATATCTGCAGTCAGAAAAAAACTGGATCTGTGTATGGTAAAACCCATAAAATGGGTAAAAATGGGTATTGGATATGTGCAAATGTGTGTAACGGGCAGAAGGAGACATCTCCTCTCCGACCCTACAAAGTATATATATTCTTGATCAGTATCAAAAGAGGTTTCGATTTGGCCATATCCGTCTGTCTATCTCAGCAACTATAAGAGCTATAGACACCAAATAGCGGGCGCAGGTCAAGTTTATTTTGGACCGGAGATATTCCCCCCAATTCCCCCGCAATTCAATAAAACCCGTTTTCGAGTAATAATTTTAATGATATAGCTTTGGATTTTGGCATGTACAATACTTTAGTCATTCTTGATCTACTGTCCAAATTTCAAGTTGATCGGATAATAAACACGAAAGTTATTCAACAAACAAGATTCAGTACTGCAGCGCGGGAGGGAAGAAGCAGCAGCTACCACTTTAAATTCCTCGCTTGCGCTGTCGCTTGCATGTATGTGTCTTTGTGTATGTATAAGTGTACGCAAGTGCGATCGGAAATTTTTGACCTGGGAACAGGGAGTTTCGTAGTTGGGTATGCTTAACTATAGCATTCTTACTTGTTTGTTTTAATTTTTAGGATGCATTTTGGGCGAATTTTCTGATCGAATATAGATCAACATTAGTAAAAGACGTTTATTGAAAAGTTATATATTACACTCAATACTCAAAAGTTGTATAAAAAAGTGAACTTATAAAGTTCTTAAATGCCATAGATGAAATGTCATAGACTTGGCACTTTGCAACTTTGTGAAAAGTGCATTGGATCTCAGGTGAAATATATTTTTAGCCCTGCTATGACAGTTCGATTAACTTGTCATTTGAATTTTGTTCATTTCGAAAAAGTGAAATAAAAATGCATCAAGACCTTTAAGGATTATTGAGCTGCCAGGACAGCGAGTTGTCAGACATGTCTGCTAGGCCAAATTGACACGAGTCGACTTTATCTGCCGGCCGGCAGATGCTGCAGCGCACAAATTTCTTTTTGGCCCTGTCAACAGTAGTTGGCTTTAGTTTTGTCCCTGACATTGACTAATTAAGGTCTACTTCATTTTCATTCCATTTTGCCTCTTGCCTCTCCGCGACTAATAGTTTGCTTTAATTTTGTTTTCTTTTTTTTTCCAAAATCGGAGCACATTATTATATACAGACACACACAAAAGTATTGGCACAGCAAACATTTTCCACTTTGGAGCCATTTTGGGTCTGTTTTTGTTAGCAAACATCCATTTCAAATATTTTTGCTGTATAAGCCAGTTAATTTCCAACAAAACTCATTTAACAACTTGTAACAATAAAAAAAAATGAATTTTATTAATTTAATTATATGAAAAATGGGCACATTTCTTAGCTGGCATAGAAATAATTGGTTGTAAACGAAGTTTTGTTTAAAACAAAAGGGTATATAAATTGCGGCACGCCAGAAATAACAATTTTTTGCTTGTTTTTTTCAACTTTTAATTTGTAATTTTTGGTTGGCATTCGTATTGATTTCAATTGGCCAAGCGTCGTGAATCCTTTGCTGGCAGCTTTGACCTTTGACCAATGATTGCAGCAGCAGCAGCAGCAAAGGAAGCTGCATGCTCGTCCTGGATTGGATTTTTGTACGAAAATATCGTGTTTGCTTATGCTTAACAACTCAAATGCACAGCCACAGCAGGACAAAGAAGACAGGATCTAATGCGATGGACAATGGTCAGGCACAATGTGGTCACTGTTGTTGTTGTTTTGCTGTTGTTGCATCTATCGCATGTTGTGTCTTGCTGTGCTGTGCTGTGCTGCAGTTTTAATAATTCAAAGTGCTGCAATAGACGACTGCTGTGCACTGCTGTCTGTCATTTTACTTTACTAGTCCTTTCTCCTGTCGTCCTTACTGCCTTTTGTCTAGCATTAGCATTTGAAGTCGCCACATTGCACGCGCACTTATTACGTATACGCAACGTGTCTTTGTCTCTTTTTTCTTTTTTTCTTTTTTGTGCCCCCACCAAAAATGTGACTGCCTGAGCAGCCGTCAACTTGCAACTCAAATGAGACATTGCAGCGATAGGTCCTGATGGGTTCTCCTAATAGCTTCGCTCTGCCATTTCATATGGATCAATTTTCTACTTTCAATTTTTGTATTACATTTGTAGAACTTGCCTAAGCTGCCACGATAGGTAGCAGAAAACTCGATTAATAAAAATATACACTTTACTTTAATTCATTTTTAATTTTTTCAATTTCCTATAATATAATTCTATTGAAAAATAAATCAAACATTAAAAAAAATAACGAACAAATAAATAGAAAAAAATCAAAAAATTAAAAAAAATAAAATAATAATAAATAAAATCTTGAAAGGACAGTTATATTCGAAGTGCCGAAGCTATATACTCTAGCAGGAATTTATTTTTATACAAAACTTTATTTTTGTCTGATTGCTCCTATGGAAGGAAACTTATAGGAAATTATATGAAGTATAATAAAACTCTCAGTTTGGAAGACATATTTGCATAAGCAAGGTTCATATAGCGAAATAGTGGTTCGAATTTGACCAAATTTGGTCAGATTGCATTTTTCACCCGATCGTTCCTATGGCAGCTATATGATATAGTGGCCCGATTTTGATCAAATTTGGTCAGATTGTATAAACTATTTAGAGACTTGGCTTGAATGAGTTTGGTGTGGATATCTTTATAAACAACAAAGTTTTTCATACAAAACATAGTGTTCTAATTTTGAACGCCCTTCTCTGCGATTCTCAAGAATTCAAGGGAGTCCACTACAATTTATCATTTTGGAGGTATACTTTGTGAATAGCAATAGCTTAATTTGGAGGTCAACTTTAGTGTGTGTGTGTGTGTGTGTGTGTGCGTGTGTGTGTGCGTGTGTGTGTGTGCGTGTGTGTGTGTGTGTGTGTGTGTGCGCGTGTGTCTGAGAGTGAGAAAGAGAGAGAGTGAGAAAGAGAGAGAGTGAGAAAGAGAGAGAGTGAGAAAGAGAGAGAGTGAGAAAGAGAAAGAGAGAGAGTGAGCAAGAGAAAGAGAGAGAGTGAGCAAGAGAAAGAGAGAGAGTGAGAAAGAGAGAGAGTGAGAAAGAGAGAGAGTGAGAAAGAGAGAGAGTGAGAGAGAGGGAGATAGAGAGAGAGAGAGCGAGAGAGTGAGAGGGAGAGGGAGATAGAGAGAGAGAGAGCGAGAGAGTGAGAGGGAGAGAGTGAGAGAAAGAGAGCGAGAGAGAGTGAGAGAGAGGCAGATGGAGAGAGAGAGAAAGAGAGCGAGAGAGAGTGAGAGAGAGAGAGAGAGCGAGAGAGAGAGAGAGAGAGAGAGAGAGAGAGAGTGAGAGAGAGAGAGAGAGCGAGAGAGTTTGATAGAGCTGATCAAAAATCAATCAATGCATATAGCCTGTTTAGATTATTAAAAAAATAAAAATTATATATAAAAACCCCTCAGCAATCGGTAGACATGAATTCCATATACGTAGATCTTATTAGGGATATTTGAAACTTGCTTTAAATGTAAAGTTGTAGCAACACTTTGCATGAAAAGATACGCGAAAGGAGGCAGAAAATGGGCAAATGTAATTCCAAAGGATAAACTAAATTAGTTTAGGGGATGTTTAAGGATGGCACAGAGTTGTCATTCAGGCCAACGGAAGCTAACCGCAGTGTTAAGACTGTCATTACTCCTAAATTGTTTTTGTTTTTCATAATACAAATGGAAAAAAGTTATGTAAAAAAAAAACTTTAAAAATATACAGTCTTTTTTTTAGACTCACTGAGATTTTGTGTACAGGGTATCTTGAGTACGAGGACACTCAATCAATGCATTTTACCTGTGATTTGTTTGCAAAATGACAGATTTCTGTGTAGCATTTGAGTGTCGTAGACTTTACTTTATTTTTGAGGAGCCAAAACAGTTCCTGCTTGCCTTCGTGCCTCCGCACCTGGCTGCTCCTGTTTCTTTCACTGCTTTTGCCCCTGCACCTGCGGCTATGCTCATGCAAATTGGGTCTACATTATCAGGCCCCAAACACGAGCTCTAGCCGAGTTCTTTCCGCCTTGCCATGTTTGTTTTTCCTTTCTCATTTTTTTTGTTTTTGTGAGATTTTCCTTTAACGCTGCAGTTGCTGCTGCCTGAACGCATTATTTTTCCATTTCTCATTGGCCGTGGAAATTCGCTGGCATTCAAATGCTCATTTCATTTTGGCCACGTTTGTAGCTGCTGCTGCTGCTGTTGCTGCTGTTGCAGTGGCTGCTTTTAGGCTTAGCTTTTGGGTATTCCATACCCATGCTCGACTGGCTGGCTGCTGTGCTGTTTAGCAGATGTTTCCCTTTTGGGGCTGCCTGCACTTTGTTTTTGGTACCCAGGCTGATTTACATCCAAGGCTGCTCCAGCTGCACATGTCCTTGGCAGCTTTTGGTAACTGAGAGCATATTTCGAGTCCAAAATCGAGTTCATTTACAGATTCAATTCCACTAAAGCCTAAAACCAAAATCAACACAGCTGCAACAACAACATCATCATCATCATCGTCATTATCATCATCCTTGGCTTGTACCTCTAATTAGTAGAGCTGCTGTTTGCCCTCCAGTATCCGCTTTGGGACCTGCTCTTAGCCGTAATCTTAACCTGGCACAGTTTTTCAAGAGCAGCGCGTGTTATAATTATAACGAGCTCAAAGATGCTGTCAATAGCTAGAAAATGTCAAGTATTTGGCCTGAATAGACAAGAAATAAAACTTACAAAATATATATAAATGACATAAAGTCTTTTCAATATTAGTCAAAAGGCTGAAAAGGTTTGCCCGGCAAAGGAAACTAATATTAGCTTTCCAACTATTCCATTTGAATGCTGAATGTTTCTTTATAATTCAATTTGTGCACAACACTTCATAAATTTAACTGGCCAAACATTTGATCAATATTCCTAAATAAATAAATACTTCTCTGTGAGTTTTCTAAATATTCATAGTTATATTGCTTTATGATCTGAAGACTATTAGTGACTTTAATTATTATGAAGGTTTCTTCTACGACATACTCTATTGAAAATTGTAGTTTATTTTCAAGCCGATTGGCTCAGTTGAACTTGAAATGCACTGCTTGTTTGCACTGCCGCTGAACTGTCGAACTGTATGCCTGACTGTCGATTAGAGCCCGCTTATAAGTTTTATTAGTTTGTTTGCCTACAAAAGAATCTGTAGCAAAAGTTTGACCGATTTTCAATCAGTAGCAATTACTTTTATAGCATTTTTATATGTATATGGGAAGCTGCAGAGATATTTAATCAATGAATCGAATGAATCGAAGTCTAAATAATGATCTCATTTTTAGAAATTACATTTTACCGGTTAAAGCTAGTTAAATTCTTGCTAAAACATAAGTTTTCTCACACTGTTAAATGTTGTCTTCATTGTATAAGTATATTTACCCTCAGTCGCCCTGCCGTACATTTGGTATAATTAATGACATTTACTTGCGGACAAGATTAATAAATATTTATTGGAAGAATTCGTTTGATTGTTGTTGCTGGAGGAACATCTGGTTGTCAGTGAAATAGATATCTCTTAGTTAATTATTAAATAATTAATAATAATCTGACAAACATGTGATATGTCAGGCCCTGTTGACAGACGGTCAACAAACAGAGTTGAACTTTGTTTTGTTCGCCCGCCTTTGGCGCATTCATTTCATGACTAGAATTTGCGTATTATGTTTGATTATCTAGCATTCACATTACACTGGTCAACAAAATAACGTAGCTATCGTGTGTTATTAAAGAAATTATTTCCGTACTGCCGAACAGATGAAAGCAGATGACACTTGAAATGCTCAGCTTCAAATGTGTTTAGGTATTTCATTATCTAATATTTTATGCAACTTAAACATAGATAGATAGATCGATAGATGGTCAGGTAGATAAACATATCGATAACAGTTCGATTAATGTATAGATTGATAGATGGATAGATAGATCAGAAGGTATATCGACTGATTGGTTGATAGATTAATAAATAGTAATCTGGTTAGGTAGGTGAATAAGTATAGACAACGATAAATATATTCGATTCGCAGGTTGACATACATCTGTCGATGCATAGACTATGCATATAAGCATAGATATTGAGAAGCTGAATTGATTTACTAATGGATAAATAGATTATGAAACGATAAACTGATAGACTAATAGAGAGATGATAGACAGATGTATCGAAGAGTAGATGGTTGAAGAGATGAACAAATGACTAATTCGATATATGTATAGATGGATTGATGAATATATATGGATGGATAACTAGGTAGATAGATGACTAGCTGAATAGATGATGGATTAATGGATATATGAAACAATGATGAATAGATGATGATTGATTGATGAATAAATGGATGAGTGAATATGTGGATAGATGAATAAAAGGATGAGTGAATATGTGGATAGATGAATAGGTGGATAGATGAATAGGTGGATAGATGAATAGGTGGATAGATGAATAGGTGGATAGATGAATTGGTGGATAGATGAATAGGTGGATAGATGAATAGGTGGATAGATGAATTGGTGGATAGATGAAAAGGTGGATAGATGAATAGGTGGATAGATGAATAGGTGGATAGATGAATAGGTGGATAAATGAATAATGTGATAGATAGAAAGATAGATAGATGTAGATATATATAGATAGATGTAGATATATATAGATAGACAGATATGTAGATAGATAGATAGATACTAGTAAGAGCCCAAAGGGCGAACAAGAAACCGTTTAGCTAATGCTACGACTATATAATTCTCAATCTAGGTTAGGGAAATCCACTTCAACAACTAAAATTGTGTAAATTTTCCAATCAAAATCGGCACTTAAATACTACTTATTATGAATGATAGTTTGTTTTGCTGTTTCCTTTGTACATTGGAGTGTAGTAAATTGCTAATGGATATCACAAATGTCGCACAAAGTAATTTTAAGTCCCCTTGACGATGTCCTTATTTCTATTCATGACTTTCTCCCTGTGTGGGTGTCTGTCCGTGTGAGTGTGTGGGTTATACTTTGCTGTGGCCATCAAATTTGATCACTTGCATATGCGTCAATTAAAAATAAAAGGGGCGCTTGGTGGGGATTAAGGGAAAGTCTGTTTGACAGACAGTCGAATGACAAGCTATGTATATGGTCGGCGGGGGCCAGCGCGGTGCTTGAGGAGGACCTAACTGCAAAATTGCTGTCCGGCCATTTATTGCGTATACGCAGCGTGGCAATTTAATGGTCGGCGCACAAAACTGTGCTATGCAAAATTGCAATTTACTTGCGTAAATTTCATAAAAGTTGCCAACGGGTAATATTTCACAAATCCAACCGTCTACACCCACACACACACCCACACACACACACACCCACATACATACATACCCACACTTACACCATACTGTGCTGCACTTTAATGCACAATAAAATCTTATTCATCTCAGCTTGTTGCATAGCCATCAACTTGGTAGTTGGTTGGTGCATGTCTTGTAAGTAATACAATCTGTTTGCTGGTTTGCCGCCTTGAGGCGCCACTGGCAAAAAGCTGTTGAAAATAATTACTCGAAAGTCAGCGCAATTTTCAAGCCTGATGAGACTCAGGCTTGTGGCAGTTTGTTAATGGCTTGCACGAAATATGAACACTGAATGATGGCATAATGTTGTCGAGTCTTTTGTTTGATGTTCGTCTATTGTTATAGTTTATTGTCGAACTTAACATCTTAAGATTAACATATATGTATGTACAATATCTAACTAAAAGGTAATTAAAAACAAACTTTAACGCTATTGAAACAATTTGCAAAAGTTATGGTTTTAATTAAGGCTCACTCAAAGCATAGTTGCTCAAGTTATCAAATATAAATTGAGAAGTTAGCTTAAGTTGTGCAAGTTTTTAAGCTTTTCTTTTACAATTCTTTTTTCAAATATTCAATATGCTAAATTAAACAATTTAAAAGACAAACTATATCCTTTTATCAAGACGTTAAACGCATTTTATTTGAATGTCAACTTTCAATTCATGTCAACATAAGAAATGCAAACTATTTTAAATGCTAGGAGCATTTAGATAGAAACTTAATACAACCTGAAGTTTATCTTTTCAATATTTCAGATATGTGAGCATCTAATAGAAAGTTCTGTAAAACAGAAACTAAGAGTGGTTCATAATGGCATTATTGGCAGCCAAAGTCCTATAAACTGAGCGTCTTATCAAGGCATAGCTGTAGTATCAATGTATTACCCTGAAATGAACTCAGTTAATCGGCGGCCTTCAGCTTCACCTTGTGCATATACCCCTTAATCGTTCAAATTGGTTTAAATGGGTATAATGAAGTTATGCAATTTTATGTAACAGAAAGGAGCCAATATCAATATCAAACCTGTCGATCGCTAAGATCAGAGTCACCAACTTTAGAATATATGTATGTAGAATTCTTCTATATACCATCAAATTTGTTTTTCATTTCAAATATTTTCTCTTGCACCCCCGCAAATCGATAAAAAAAGCGTTTTACAGCAATCAATTTGATAGATATAGCCTTGATTTTTAGTATGCATGTCGCTTTTGATCTATGGCGCAAATTGCGATCATATAATGAACACATAAGTTATTAAAGGAAATAGTTTCAGTACTGCAGAGCGGATAAAGGAGCAGCGCTGTCGCTACTTGAAAAGCTCTGCTTGCTTGCAATGCCGCTGCACTGCTTGCTTGAACTACTGCTGAAATGTTTGAAGCACTTATAAGTTATTCAATGAAATAGTTTCAGTACTGCAGAGTGGAGGAAGGAGCAGCAACTTGAAGAGCTCTGCTTGATTGCAATGCCGCTGAACTGCTTGCTTGAACTACTGCTGAAATGTTTGAAGCATTTATGCGCATGTGTATGTGTTCGAGAATGTGTTTTAAGGGTGTTTCCTAGTTGGGTATACTCGACTAGAGCACGCCTACTCGTTTATTTTTTTGTTTTCTGTTTTTTTTTTTTTTTTGGTTATGGCATTGTGACAGCGCTGGCTCTGCCCTTATTTAATTTTCATGGGATCTGCACACGCGTTTGGGCTTCAGCTTCAGCTTCAGGTTAGGGTTTCGGTTTCGGTTTTGGTTATGGTTTCAGTTTCGGTATCGGGATTCGAAGTCGGATTCGTCTGGCTTTGGGCACTGCTGTGGCTGGGGGATACTTGCGGATTTAATTGAGCGGCATGCGAGAGCTTTGACACGCATGCACACGCAAGAATGTTTCATTCACACAGCAACACACACACACGCACATATACACACACATACAACATCACACACACGCACTCGCACACTAGGCAAAGAAATTCGCTTAATTGAATATTAACGCCCGTTGCCTAGGCGAAATATTTTCGGGCGAATGACATCGACAATCGACTTATAACGCAACCCCTCCCCCCGTACCCAGTCCCCTACTTGGCGTTACCCCTTTCCCTGCACCCACTTCGGCAATCTTTCTCACGTTCCATGCGCTGAGTTGAAGACGTATGCGTCAAGTTTTTTTTTTGTTTTGTTTTCTATTTATTTCAATTAATGAAGCTGCGTCTTTGTCGCTTAATTAATACGAAAGAAAGAGCCCTTTGACAATGGCTTTACTCTGTCTATACCCTTTAATGGCCAAAGGGGTATAATGGGCAACTATGGGCGTTTTTGTAACGCAAAGGAGCAAAATGCGCTGCCCTTAAATAAAGGGTCTTGTTTTTTATAAAGAAAAGTTCTATTTTTATTTTAAAACTTAGTTTCCAAACAGATTTTCACAGCACAACACAAGAAATAATTAAACGTAATGATAGTCAATTTTTCGTTCGGAAAATTGGTAGAAAAATTTAGTTGACAATTTTTTGTTTTATATATTTATATAGTATGTTCCCGAAGGGAAAATAGTATTGTCCATATAAACGCTATTTTTTTTCCACACCCTTGAAGCTAGAGCAACCAAACTTGATATACATGTTGGTGTATATCGTCAATTTATAAGATCGCCCCCCCAATGGAGCAAAACCTATATCTCCCACAGCTGTACAGGTAGAGTCACCAAATTTGTCATACAGACTACTGTTTTTTTTTCGCGTTTCTTTCCGAACTCACAAATAACCAAATTATATAGGACTGGGAACATAGTATTCTGCAGTCGGGTGCGTCCGACTGATAACGTTCTTACTATACATATTTTTGTTTTTCTTTGTTTGTTTGTTATTTTCAAAGCTCTCCACAAAAAGCTTTTAGGGGTGTGGCTAGGCGTTTAAATAAAACTGGGCAACTCCCACACAAATGTACTGGGAGTGAGCTACATGCGAGTAAACGATTTCCACATGACAAAAAGGAATGTTTAGGAGGAGATTCGGTTCCGGGCCAGCATGCATTGTAATAATATATATTTTCACTTAATTAACCTAAAAAGTAAGAATGCTCTAGTCGAGTATACCCGACTACGAAACTCTCAATACCCAGGTCTACAACTTACTCACATATCTTCGTACACTTAGACATACACACATACACAAAGGCGCACACACACGAGCAAGAGCACAAGCGAGGCATTTTAAGTGGTTGCTGCCATAAATTGAGCTCTCATAAAAATAAGTCCTAGAACAACCACTGGCTACAGGGTATCTGCCAGTTAAGTACTCTTAATTGAGAATTTCCTGCTGGGGTTATTTGTTTTTGTTTGCCAGTTTGACAATCGACGACGCAACGTCGCATGAAGAAGATGCTGGGGGAGGGGAGAGAGGGAGAAATGCGTTTGGTAGAGAGAGAGGGTATGGTATTTGAGTCTAGCGCGTTTTGGGCATTAACGGATTACATTTTCAACAATTTAACATGTTAAAGGCGTTTCAATTAGTGGTAATTAGTGACAAATTGGTTTGCATGTAAGACTCGCTTGTCGAAGTGATTAAGATTTTGATGGAAATGGAAATGGAACTTGCACAATAGAACCGTAAACCAATCGATGGGAAAACTCAACGGGGCTTTTCTACCCTATCGATATAGTATGTATGTATGTACACGTGCAAATCGTAAGCCAATATAGCAAAATAACACCAAATTGAGCGGAACTGAGCGGAACTAAGCTAACAAGTTAAAGGCTTTTATAATTATATTTCAGATATTAATTTGGTATGGTTAAAATCGCCATATTTTCTTTTAGTTTATATAATTGTTTTAAGAATAATAAGTATTTTCGATTAAAAAAAAGTAAATAACAACTGCCTATGTGCAATATTCTGCTATAATCGATACTATCGATATCGAAAAATGAATGATCGAATGATGGCAATGACGATGTTCCCACATCTCTAGTTAGGATGGGCACCGAGGCACTAAAATGCCTTTTAAGCTTCGTTGCAGGGTATCAAATTGTGCTAACCACATTTTGGGCTCGTGTGTCACTTCTCACTCACTTCTTTTGGCGGCGCTTTTGGCGCTCCCAGTATTTCGGTTAACCAATCAAGCGGGCAAACGGTATTTTGTGTGTTTCTTCTCCCAGTCTTTTGTGTTTCTGTTTTCATGCCGTCTTTTGCACACTTCGCTTTGTTTTTAAGGAGCAGCAACAACTGCAGCAAAATAAAAGCAATTCCATGCGCCGCAGTGCGAAGCATAATCATACTTACAATAAAAACCGTTAAGAATAACAAGCGCTAAATATAAACTAAAACAATAAGAAAGACAACAAAAATAAAATTCAACAACAATTGAAAAACATGCAAATTCGCTTGGCGCAGCGCGCAGCTGCGACGGGTACGCCGCCAATCGCAGCAACAGCAGCAGCGGCGCCAGCGCCAGCGCCAAGGTGAACAAGCAGCTGTAGCAGTAGCAACGCCAACAGCAGCAGCAGCAGCAGAGAGCGAGCGCAACAACAAACAGCGGAGAGCGAGCTAATGCGCAGAGTGCAGCAGCGGCGCTGCAGCTGCATTCGAGTTTCAGCAGCGCAACGCAGCAGACGTTGACGACGGCGGGTGGCAGAGTGAAAGCGAATCAAAGCAAAAAACAAACTCAAGCGCGAGCCAAGCTCGAGCCGAACCAAGCCGAACCGATCAAAGCGATCGCTGCGGGCGGGACATGCGACGTGGGCCAAAGTGCAGTGCAAAAGAAACATTGTGTTAAGCTTCAAAGACAAAGCAAAAGTGCGTATCTCTCTGTGTGTGTGTGTGTGTGTGTCTCTTAAACGATAACAATAACACTCAATCGATAAACCGATTAACGGTCAACGATAACAGTTCCAGCTACCTTTGAAGTAATATAGCAAAATGTGCAGCAAAAAATGCTTTCGTATGCCGACGTTAGTCATCTGCGGCGTTGTGCTGACCATCGTGCTGGTGTGCATTACGGGCATCACCTTAACGAACAGCATCAACATATCGAACATTGTCAAGCTGCGTGAAAAGGTTGCCAGCGATTCGGCGGCGGCCAATGGGGGCCATCAGGCGGCCCAAACGCGTGCCGCACTCGTGGAGCAACAGTATTCGACGCTGCAACAGCATCATTTATCGAAGAGCGATCTCAATTACATATCGGCTGCAACGCATCCAAAGAATTTGCAACGTCTGCTGGGCACACCCCCACCGCCGCCAGCTCAGCCCAACAAGATTGTCATTGAGATTGGCCTAAGGACTGCTCCATCCTCCACCAACACCGGCAGCAACAGCAACACCAACACTAACACTTATACCAGCGAGAGCAGCCCCAATGGCGACTCCCACTTGATGCCCATGCCGCATATGTTGCAGGCAGCGGATGCTCTAAGGGATGGCAATGTTGATTCCATATCCCTTCCAGCAGCAGCTCCGCCATCATGCCACAACAACAACCACTACAATTAAACCCACTGCAACAAGAATGGAAAATAGAACATCATCAGTTCCATCTGCTCAGCCTGCAACAGTTCTCTTCGGCATTGAAGATCACAATCCGGGGGACATTCAATTTGAACGCCGTGCTCATGTCAAGCAGGTAAAGCTCATTACAAAAGCGTCATTCGCTTTCCAAATGCTCGATAGTTGCATAATCTTTAGTTCCTAAAGAAAACGATCAATGATTCATACTATCGATATACAACATTCCATGAAAAACATTTTTTACCTACAAGAATGTAAGAAAGCCATTCCCAAGTACTTTTCATTTCGCATTGCTTATGATTTCAAATGAAATAGCAACAGTTGTTTCTTTCTTTTAAGTTATACCCTAAACTTTTCAAACTGAATAATCAATCGAATTCCAGAACATTTAGCAAGTTTTATTTGATCGAGTTTGGGAATGCAAACAGTCCCAATAGTTGTATTAACAAAAGATCTTAAAAAATTACATTTTCCGGGCCTGAGCAAACTTACTTAGTAAAACAAACAAAGCACATTTTTCAAATTTACATACCTGCTGAATTAATAAGTAATATAATCGAAGAAACCGTTAACTAAAGCAGCTAATTTCAATGTATACGTAGATTTACCATATCATCTACTTTTATTAACTTACAAATTTGCAAACTCAACCGACGCTTGTCGTGTTATAGTGATGAGCTATTATCTGTACACTAGAGATGCCAAACAATCGATAGTCTCATTATTGATGTTTTATTTTCTTATAATTTTCTTTTAAGAAGACTATCAATACACCTAGACAGTTTTCTTGTAAGCTTTCAAAACAATCGATAGTTTGAAGGTAAAACGATATCATCGATAGATTGACAGCTCTCCTCTATAGAACTCCACTGCCGATCATTTATTATTGTTAGGTCTGCCGGCAATTTAAATTTGCGCAATTGCAAATTAACCGTCGCATTTCTAAAATTCAATTTCGAATTTTTGCGATGCGGCTTTTGTTTGTTTCACGATTGTTATTGTTGTTGTTGTTGTTGTTTGAGCTATTTTGTATGCCCGGCCCGCAAATCATCACTGCATTGTCATGTCAACAACGACAAACGACAATTGGAGAAAACAGTAAAAACAGAATTCCATTCAAAACTCAAACGCCACATCGTTCATCTATGAATATGTAAAATAAGCTTATTTACACATGTACTGACTATATGATGATATATGATAAAGATAAGGTATTCTAGTTCTACTTCAATTAGTAACACTACTAACTAAACTGTTGATACTAACCGGTTCGGAATTCAAGCATCGAAGTTATCGAAGTATTTCATTGAATCTTATCGATTGTAAGTTGAACTGATCTGCAGTATCGAAAATGCTTTATACAAATAATACAGTTTAAAGTTAAAGAAGAAATTAATACTTAAAAGTATTCAATTGTGCTTAAGGCCTGAAAACACGTTCACACTATCTAATATTTACGTGTAATATGTTCGAACATTATTCTCGCACTGTGAAGTATTATTTGCGTAAATTTGCAAAATCAATATTCGCGGTCAAACTTGTGAAGCCAGAAGTGCCGCAATATTGCACGAAAATATGAGACAGTGTAAACAAGCCTTTTAATTTAAATGCAACCGCTTAGTAATAAAGTCGTATTTTACATCTATCGAGTTGAAACTGAATCAAACCGATTGGAAATGCTAAGAAGCGACGGTTTATTGAATACGCTCCACTAAATTGGCTCCTACAAGTGATATAAACCCTATTAATTGCTGAACAAACAACAAAATCATATGATTAACCCTCTATATAAATGGTATACGAGCATGTCCCCTCCACCCATCGCATCTTGGCGCCAGATTATAATAATTAGCATATTTCAAATGATCTTAGAGTAGAAATTAAAAATATAATAGAATAAAAGACGTCAACAACAACAAGTAAACTTATTACGCTCCCCGTCAATTGCATTCAAACGACCACAAAATCTCTCGTAAATCTTGTATTTTTTCAAAGCCCTACCTAAACCCCTGTTTTATGAGATTGCTGGGCACTGAGAAGCATCAAGACTCAGTCCTCTCTCTCTCTCACTCTCACTCCCTGTTTCTCCTTCTCTACGTTGGGGTCATGACAAAGTTCAGTCTGAAGCTTTTGAGCGCTCTTCGAATGCAACTGCAAATGCAAAGTGAATAGAAAAAGTTGCCAGCCCGTTAGCGAGGGAGGAGTGAGGCAGTAAGCAGCGGAGGGGGGACTAAGCGAAGTGAATGCTGTTAAATGTTTAATGCTGAAAGCTCAACGCTTTGCCCGCACCGCGTTGTTCGCTTCCATACCGCCATCACCGCGTACCCTTCTAAACCCGACTAACATCCCTCTGGGTGATCCGACAGGCGGAGGCAGTCAGTCAAAAGCCAACACTAAGCCAATTAACTTTGCAAACTTATTCCGTGTGAAATTAATTACTTGATTTTTAATGTATGGCTATGCCGCTGCTTGTTGTTATTACTCTTCTTCCTCTTGTTGCTGCTGCTGATGTTTTTGTTATTGCTGTTTTTGTTGTTGCTGTGGAATGAAAGATACACAAATAAATTTAGCTGATGAATTTTTGATGCGTTGGTTATCAATTCACAACGCTAATTTTAGCGCTTCCGTTTTTTTATGTTTTTTTTATTTTTATTTTTATTACATTTTCAATAAGCTCGCATATTGCTTGCTCATCACAGTTAGTTGGCTTTCCTCAAATTAGGAAGATAATTGTGCTGCTTGAGCGCCGAAGGTCTTGAGAGCAAAATTCAGCAGCTTTTATTTAGATCTTGTCTTGTTAAATATTACGAAATATATATATTTAGCACCCCTTTAGTAAAAACAAGTTAATATAACTATATCCAAAATGACATAATGCTTAATGGAACACTGAAAGTCTAAGAACTTGTGGTTAGCCGAAGATATCTTTTATCGTTTAAGAAAATCTCCTAATATTACGCCATTTTTACTCCCTGTTCCCATAAAATGTGTGCAAATGTATGTAACAAGCGGAAGGAGACATCTCCGACCCTATAAAGTATATATATTCTTGATCAGTATCAAATGAGATTTCAATTTGGCCATGTCCATCTGTCTGTCCGTCTGTATTAACGCATCGATCTCAGCTAGAGACACCAAATTTGGAATGTAGGTTCCTGTATACCATACGCAGATCAAGTTTGTTTCCAATTTCCGTTCCCCTAATTTCGATTAAAACGTTTTATACCAACAATTTAAAAGATATAGCTTTGAGATTTGGCATGTATATAACTTTTGACACTGTCAATCTACTGTCCAAATTTCAACTTGATCGGATAATAAAAACGGAAGTTATTCAACATACAAGATTCAGTACTGCAGCGCGGGGGAGGAAGCAGCACAGCCGCCACTTAAAATGTCTTGCTTCCGCTGTCGCTTGTGCTGTGTATGTATGTGTCTTTGTGTATGTGTGTGTATATGTGTAGTGTAGGAAGATGCTATCGGAAATTTTTGACCTGGCTACAGGGAGTTTTGTAGTTGGGTATGCTCAACAATAGCATTCTTACTTGTTCTCTTTTGTTGCATTCGTAAGCGTTTTACTGGCACGAAGCTTTATGTATACTACTTGTAGAGTGTAACTTGCACTCAAATCTCTTGGGTGACACTCAAGCTTAACAAAGGCCAGCAAAAATTTTTACTTTCTTGTAGAGGACTTACAGACTTTATGTCCTTTGTTGTACTTTTTCCCATAACTCGTACCCCCGCCGACATTTTACTCTCAACGAGCTGCCACTTGACAGCCTTTTGAGTTCTCCCCTAGCTCCGTTATGGGTCATACTTGTGCTGAGTTTCTTGTTATGTTTTATTTAATATGCTCATTTATCATACACAGTCCCCCATTTAAGTATTTTGTATGTATGTATTTTGGCCTAGACCCCCACCCTCCCCCTACATTTGAATTGAGGCGCGGCCACCTTTCTCTAACTATGCCGCAAGGGCTTGTAAAAGTTTCTTAATAATAAATTGCTTAACTTTTAGGTAAATAAAATCACATTGTCTCCCAAGGGGGTTGTGTTCAAGAGCTAGCTGGCCACTCCTCAACGCAGTCAACACGCCGTCGGCTCATCACGTGCTCAGGGGGGGAAATTAACTACACAATGATCCTGTTTTTCAAATGAAATTTAAAATTATTGCCACCATTTTGGCGGGCATCCCCTTTCGCAATTTCTTTAAAAGAACACTTTTTATACCCTTACAACAAGGATTAAGTATTATTTTGTCGCGATATTGTGTAAATCACCAAAGTAGGCATATTCCAAGGATTTTGATCGCAAGGATCCCTCTGCCTATGCAAACTAGTCTCTTAATGATTATTCAACTTAAACCTAAACTAATCAAGGGTATATATTTTCCGATTTCTGTTTAAATAACTTGATCCTGGACTTTGTGCACTGTTAAACGGTTTGCTGTCTCCTGTTTCGATTTTCCGTTTCCTGTTTCTCGTTTCTGTTTGCCGGGGAGGTCATCCGCATCCGTCATGCCAGGACATAATTTATAGCAACAAATTTATGTATATAACAACAATTGCAATGCAGAGCAGCCTCTTTAAATGAAAAACACGCGCAGGAGCAACCTGCTGCTAACCGGAGAACCCTAACAAAGCTAAATTCTTATTTTCTTCTTTTTCTCATCCTTTCAGGTATGTTGCAACTGTGTCTTAACAAGGGGCAAAGGCTGCACGGAAAAGTTTTGGCTTCAGTCTGATAACGGGCCGCTTTTAGTGCAATATCATGGCAGGTAAGGTGGACAATGAAAGCAGTAGGGGACGAAGGATAGGTGGTAGTGGGAGCGTCGGAAACGGGAAGGACATGCCGTTGACAGTTGGAACAATAAGCTTCAATTTGGCGCAAAGCGGATATTGCAAAGGCATTGACGGTCTAATGTCAAGAAGACATCAGCCTAGGCAACCAAAGCCAAAAAAGTTTCCTTTCTGTGACTGACTAATGGGAAAATGTGACGCCTCAATGCTTTCAATTATGCTCCCCAGATTCTAACTACAACAACAATGCAACACAACAACAACAACAGAAAAAGAAGAAAAGAAAAGGAAATGCGAAAATTTAGGCAAATGCCCAAGTCCTTGACAGTCCTTGTTGTAAATTTATGACAAGCACTGTGGACAAGTTTCACACGAAACGTAAAACACGAAATAAGTCAAGTCGGGCAGGAAGAGCAACCAAATTCGTTGTCTCTGTTGTGGGTCGAGGTGTTTTCCTGTGCAGAGGGGAGGAGGAAGGAGAAGGGGTCGTCTTTGGACCAAAAGTAATCATTGTTCGATACCGGAAACTATTCAATTTCCGCATGACATGAAGCATGTACAAAACAGACCAGCGCTGCCAATTTGGCTATTTTCACGTCAGATCTGGCTTTTTTCCAAAGTCCAAAATTGTAATGCTACCAAACTTAGCAGGTGCCTGTAAAACTGGATTTCAATCAAAAATAAGTCTGTTTACCTACAAAAATTGATATGTTCTTTGTAAATACCTAAAATTAATTATATGTAAACTCCATATAATTAAATTTAGGTTCTTATCTAGATTTCTTAAAGCATTTTTAGCTATTATTATATAGGAAACTTCCATAAAATGTTGAGAATCAACGAGATCGGTAGTCGGAATTTCCTGTCTGTTTCCAGTTGCTAATTTGTGGGACACAAATATTTTTGATCAAATCTGTCAAGGACGTCCTTGAAATTCATCATATCAATCCTCTACGCTTTATCGAACGACAAATCTGTTTGATAAAGTTGCGTTTTACTATATATCTCAAGAAATGGTTTGAAAACAGTATATAGTCCTGTTTACAGTGTACAGTTTTTCGGTAGAGTGAAGAAACCAGTCTGTACGGTGTGTAGAGCTGCTATAGAGAAATTTAGAGTAGAGCTCTACCAATTGCTCCACACACTCTTTACACTATAGAGTGTTTCAAGTCTGTTCCCCAACAGAAAATTAGCACCACAGAGTATAAATTTTTACATACACTGTACTCTACATTTGTAGATTTGTGGATTTATAGAGAAGAGCGCTCTACTTTCAAGCTCTACATTGGGATTACACTACTCAAAACGTCTCTACAGTAGAATTTGGTTTAGATCTACCGGAGAGTTTAATAGCTTAAACAAAACTCAAAAACAATATTGTATAAAAGTATCAGTTATTTTGTATATGCTTTTTAAAATCGATAAATGACAACACTGAAACAGGACTGAGAATACAAAACAGGACAGGGACATGGCATATTGCATGAGAGAGTAGCTGAAAAAGAGCCTAACAGCTGCTGCCTGCTCGGAGTGTGCCACAAACGGAGGCAACCATCCATCCATCCATTCAGCCATTCATCCCCCCCTCCACAAGTCCAGGCAAGTCACCTGCAGTGGCTGCGGCTTCTTATTGTTCCATTCTTGTGCAACGCATTTCGCATTTTATCATTGATTGAGTTAGGAGAATAAAAAAAAAAGGTTAGCATGCAAATCGCCAGCGGGCGCATTGTGCGGCACTGAACCCAAAGAAATTCCAAAATTAATTGAACTCTTTGTGGATTGCAATACTCAAGTACTTGTAGTGCAGTGCTCTTCCTTTGTAGCTGCTTGACCGCTTATATAATAACTAATAATAACATTCCATACTGTGTTGATGCAACGCGCTGCAAGTCTGTCTACTTTTATTGCAATCGAAGTAGCCTACTACACTTGAATTGGGAATTGAGCTGACTTGGCTCGAGCTGTTCCTGAGTTGTCTTTAGCTGGGCTAAGGTTAAAGGTTAAGGTAAAGGTAAAGGTAAATGTAAAGGTAGAGATAGAGGTAGTGGTAGTGGTAGAAGCAGTAGAAGAGCTATAGGTAAATGTAACTGCAAAGGAAAAAGCACTTTGCACCTGCACGCGCAAACAATTCCTTCAGCTGCTATTGTTCCCACACTTAGAGAAAAACCAAATCAAATATTCTGCACTCAAACGCAATTAAAACGTGTCCCAATCCTGGCAAGGCCGATATTTACTCATCTAAGTGCTGAAGCCTTTTTTCAAGGACCTATTTTCTTTTTAACCCAAAATTCTTAATAATATTTATAGAACGGTGTTATCTTGTATTAGAGTTGATATCAGACAATTCTAATAATAAGATATCTTTTCACCGTCAAAGACAGTTCTATTTGTGTTTTTAAAAAGTTAGACACAAAAAATAAGAAGAAAAAAAGAAAAATACCTTTATAGCTACAGGGGGTTAATAAAGTTCTCGTACAGCACAGTACTTTCAACTGTACTGTTTAGAAAGAACACTCTTGCAAAGAATAAATTTATACTCGTATTTACTAGCCACTATGACTTTAAATCCTTTACAATTTAAAGTAAAAGCAACAAATTTTTTTTTTTTGTAAATCTTTAATTTAAAAATTAAATTTATATAATAAACTGTGTTTAGTTATTATATTATATTATTGATGTATAATACTTAGTTAAACTACTTAGAGGTAATCTAATAGTGCTTAAATTTTACATGTATTTAAGGCACATTTCTAGGGACTATTGGGTTAGGTTTTAGGTTAGGTATCACCCTGTGTTCAGGTTTTACGTTAGGCTATAGTACTTAAATAATCTAATAACACTTAAATTTTACATGTATTTTAGGCACATTTCAAGGGACTATTGGGTTAGGTTTTAGGTTAGGTTTTAGGTTAGGTTTTAGGTTAGGTTAGAGGTTAGGTGTTAGGTTAGGTTTTAGGTTAGGTTAGAGGTTAGGTGTTAGGTTAGGTTTTAGGTTAGGTGTTAAGTTAGGTTTTAGGTTAGGTTTTATATCGAATTGATAATTGGGTGATATCTTTGAACAGATGTATGACATTATAAGTAAAGTTTAAACTGTGTTGTGTGCTTCTTCAGGTCTGAGTATATTTAGAACTTAGCTTGCATTCAATATTCCAAATGTGTTAAATAAAATTCAAATTAAAACTTTGGAGGTTAGGTTGTGGCCTTGCTTTCTGTATCAAAAAGGAATTTGCTTTGTCGTTTATTTATTTATGGCTAACATGGCTGCCAGGGCCTTCAGCTAGCGTTTATTTGAAGTATGAAGTATTTTATAATAATATATATTGAACCTTTGACAAAAATCTCTCGATTTGGAATTCAAGTCCTTTTTTTTTCAAAGTACTTGAGAACGAATAGCACTCAAGCTTCTAACAACAAAAAATGTGCATGATATTCATCCTGTTAATACTTTACCCAGAGTAGGGGGGGATTTTGTATATATATTATTTTGCTTTATTTTTTGCTGAGTGCAGGCCAGCTTAGAGATTTTGATGTGCTTGATATGAAGCCATGGCATGCACTTACATAAATGTGTGTTTTGTTGTTTCTACTTCGTCCTGCGGAAGCACCTGCAGCAATTGTTGTGACTGACTGGCACACACACACACACACGCACACATAGAGACACACCCAGATATCCATCCAACCACCCACACCACGCATACAGTGAAAGGGATATGGGGCTTTAGGTATTTCTTACCTGTTACGCTTCGTTAACTATTTGATGGCATAAAAAGCTTTTGGCTATCAATCAACTGCCCCCTCGCTAAATTATTTAGTGCATTTTGCCGTTCACAACCAAAAAGGAGCTGAATTGATGCGAGTTATGTGCCTGAATGACAACCTGGCTTGCCATGGATTGTCTAAGAATGTTTCTCGCTTGTGCAGAATAACATTTGCTGCTCTTCAATTAGGTGGCTAATAGATTGGCTAAGCAAGTACCTAAATGTGAAAGCCGGCAAGTGCAATCTTACACTGAGAAATAATAAAACGTATTAGGATATGAGGCAAATTGTATTTTGTACTTTAAGATTTCAAACAAACGCAACAATTGTGAGATTGGTTATACTTTATGTTTATTTATTAATATTAAATAAAATACATTTTTTTTCTTAAAAAAATAATAATAATAATAATAATAATTATAAAAAGAAGAAATTAACTTCATATAGTTTGATAAAATTTGATTAAAATCTGATAATCAATATCAATTTATTTGATTCTTATGCGCTTGTTCCTAGATACATATACGATATTCAGGGCTGCATCATCAAACTCATACTTCAATAAAAAACAATAATCGATACTTTTTAAAAATAGTGATAAATCGATGCTTTACACAAATGAATATCTATTGATCGATAATAACATATAAACATAAAATATTAATATTAGAAAAGTTCGTTCTAAAATATTCTTTTTATATAAAAAAAACCTTTCTACAAGTGTATATATATCTTTATTTCTAGTATGATTGATTTCTGATGAACAAAATTTGATATTTCATCATCGATTAACGCTGCAGTATTCACTTGAAGCTGGTTTTTGACGAAAGGTCCTTGGATTTTGTTGTGACTTCTTTTCTCTAAGTGTAGGCAATTTCTCATCTGTCAAGGCAATACGCAGCACGCTCATAGATCATTCGAGAGGCATTCATCTATTGTAGTAACTAGGTGCGAGTACTCGTATACCCAAAACTTTAGCATGACTTACTGGATGGCACTAAGGGAAAGCAGCAAACATTTGGCAATCGTTTGCTTAACGACTTTTTCTAATTGCTTGCTGCTGCTGCTGCTAGTGGTCAAGAGTGCACCAAGAATGGTATATATACTAGTATATATTCAGGCGACCTCCCGCTATGCGATAAGTAAGTACCACAGTCTTTGAATGGAAAAACCGCAGGCCAAGTGAACTTGGCTCACACTTAAATTATTGCCCAGAGAAACGTACAGTTTTCGAATTGTGTTCGTGCTTAGTGGCACAAGGAAATTGCCATCGATAAAGAGAAATGTTTTATGGTCTTCAGTTTCAGTTTCAGTTTCAGTTAGTACATGTATACGATGAGTATAGAATAGAACCAATTACAAAACGAACACCACGCTGGGGGCACTGGGCACTTGGGCACTTGGGGCATGTGAGAAATGCCTATGAATTGGCCATAAAAGCCAAAAAGCCAAAAACGCTGCTGGCTGTCGGCTGCCTTCTTAAAGAGGGCTAAGCAGATAACACTTAAAGCCTAAATGGTTGTAGATTGAGTGCCTACAAGACCAAAAGCGGCCTTGTATATATATATGTTTATCTGGTATAGACTTGTAACTTGACATGATTTCCCAAATCTGTCACACAAAATGCTCCACAAAGTTTCGCATTCTGGGAAACCTTAATTTGCAACTGCAAAATGGTTTCGTCACCCGCTGCTATGTGGCTTCAACTTGACTTCAAAGTCGTGGCCAAAATATTTTTCGAGCACCAGCTGAGCTTGGCAATTGCCTAGCAAAATTTTTCAATTAAATCCCACACTGAGGTTCTGGCTGGAGCGCAGCTGTTCCGATTTATACTAGCTAGGGTATGTGGCTAAAGTCTTGCTGCTCCTCGGGGCTACTTCAATATTTTTTTATACAACAGTGAGTGCAAATATTATGAGCACTCCCACACATACCACACGCACACACGCACACACTTATCTTTTCCAAGTCATTGTCATAGGCATCTCTGGTTGCTCATAAAAAGTGTGCCGCCTTCATAAATATGTGATGAGATGTCTAAGAGCTGCCGTAACAGAGAAACTGAGAATCAGAGAATCTTTTGTATCAGAGAATTTGAGAATCTGAGAAATAGCGAGTCAGCATTGTTGTGGGCCAAGGGGGCTGCCGCGGCATCAGCACCACAATTCGAATCCATTTTGGCTGATTTAACAGCTCCCTTTCACTTTCTGAATGTGTGTGTGTGTTAAGGGTGTGTGTGTTTGTTGTACGGGTCAAGTGGCATAATGAAATCTGAAAAGTCAGGCGAATGTACTATTTATCCTCATAAACAAACTGTAATAAAAGTGTTTGTAACAGACATTAGATATAGGATTAGGATGAAATTAATATTAATAGTTGGTATGTATCATATCAAGTCGCGTATTATATTGTATTGAAGACTAACTGAAGTTGTACAGCAATTATTTAAACGTGGGAATGTATATTTCAACACGTGTCGATTTAATTAATGTGAAGAGCTGTGAAAACTAGTTTTATGTCGATCGGAGAAATAGTAGACTTTTCGCACTGGGGCTTGGATTTTCCTTCCAACTGATCTACCTATCCGTATGATCTTTCCTTGTACATTTATACATTTTGTGTAAATATAGTAGTTAAGGTTAAGCTCAGAAGGCACTGAACGTTTCCAGCGATATTAAATAATCAATTTTTGAGTTTGTTTCGGAAAGGATTTTCGGAAATCGGTAAGACATGGAGCGAATAACTTCTTCTATAGTGCTTCGAAAATGAGCTCGGATAAAAAACGAAAAAGTTCCATATAATTTTTTCCCCAAGAATTTCCTGAAACCTTTTTAGTGCACCTCTCGTCATAAATCGAAGCTACATAGTAACTACATACATATTCCACCCTTCAGTTCAGTAGTTAAATGAATACTGAAAAATCTAATCGAATATAGTTATTTTAAATCGTTCGTTTGATTGTTTCTCAGGTTCGCTCGTTTTGTTCATTTAGTTCATTGGCTATACTTCTTTGTTCGTTTTGCTCAATCAAAACACATTTATGTATGCTAAAGGACTAAGGTTTAGATTGTATAGAATTATCGATATAATCGATAGTGAATCGATAGTCAATATTTACATCGATTTCTTTTAGTTCCTTTAGTTAGTTGGCTTTACTTCTTTGTTCGTTTTTCTCAATCAAAACACATTTATGTATGCTAAAGGACTAAGGATTAGATTGTATATAATTATCGATATAATCGATAGTCAATCGATTGAATCGATAGTCAATATTAACATCGATTTCCTCATAGTTTTAATAAGCACGCATTAACTACAAAGGCTTAATAGATTTGCAGTGCTCTGGAACCTCAGTACAGGGTATCTGCTGACCAAGTACGACCAAGCCTGGCTCCCCTTCTATAATTCATTTTGATTGCTTGAGAATGTTGTTTACTTCAACCACTTGAACAGCAGCTGCTGCTGCTGCTGCTGCTGCTCGCGAAGAATCTCTTCCAAAACTTTGAGATAATCGTTGGCAAGAACAACAACAATAACATGCAATTGAGATACTGAGAACTTTGACAATTCAAGTTGTTGTTTAGTGTTATTGTTGGCGTCTGGCAGTACCAAAAACTTTTAGTCGCAAAGTGTTTATTTCTGGTTTTGTGGTTGCCCGCTGCAGCGGCAACTACGAGTACAACAACAACAACAAGAACAACAACTATAACTGGCACCACCCGCATGTCAATGAAAATACCAACAATATATCCTTTGCCAACCCACATACCCCCTTCCAATTTGACCCCCATTCATGTGACCTTCCCTCAGCGGGGTCCACCGGGGCCCACCCACCCATTGAGCAAATATTTGTTTTTGCTTTGGCTGGCTGTTTAATTTTTAGTTTATGTTGCATAATTTTAGGCTTCGAAGGTCAGCTGCGAAATGATAAGTCGCATTATAACAGCGCGGAGAGAGGAGGGGGTAAGGGTGCTAGAGGAAATATCCACAAACTACGCAAAAGGTTGCTTCTTTGAAATTTTTGTGCTGACAGCATCGTTGAAAGCGCTTCACAGAAACGCTCCTGGATAAGGACGATGATGCGTGTTATCTGGAAATCTTTTTCATGCGTCCGGTTGCAAATCAATGAGCGGAAGCAGGAGCAGGACTACAAAAAAAAAAAAAAAATGGAGCCAAGGATACGCCGGATAGAGTGATGGTGACCAGCAGAGATGAGCGTTCTTGTTATTTTGCAGTCATATTAAAGTATTTTCACCAAGTCACCATTATGAATTTGAAACTTAGCCAGACAGCTAAAATATATACCATTGTAGAAATAATAAAATAAATGCTGCAAATATAATAACTGTCCGGGGGCTTTTGAAATATAACAAAATATCGTCTTGTCTTCGTTTTTACAGTATTCATTTTCTTAGGCGTATTCATTTCCAAGGTCTAAGACTGTTAACATTTGCACTGGTCAATTTTAACAGTGATAAATATCAATAATGTGACGGTTAATATCTGTTTATATCAGAAACTGTGAACTGCGGAGCTGTTACTCTCGATATTCAGGCAGAAGGACTCAGTCACAGGACTATATTGCTCATGTCTAAGTGAGCAATCTTGCTGCCTTTGGGCTTCGATGTTCAATCACTTGATTGACAGGACAACGGACAGCAAAGAAACTAGCTGACAAACATTTGGGCTTGACGACGTTATTAACAACACACACACACACACACACACACACACACCCATACACATACCCACCCACCCACAACACTGTTTGTATAAGAGTGGGGAGGAAGCAGGACCTTAAACCAAAAGAGAAATATTTATTTTATTACGCAACGAATTGAGTTCGTTATGTGTGGTTTTTATTATTTTTATTATCATATGTCTTCATAAGTGAAATCAGGCACATATTTGCATAACTCAGGAGATATGTCAGACTATCGATAATATCGATGATTTATTATTTTATAGTTTCTCTTTTTTGCTTATAGAAATTATCAATAATTTCTTATATGGTCAAGAAATAACAAGTTTGGCTTGATTTATGTGTGAATTGGGCAACAAACGGAGAAATTCCACACACAACATCGACAAATCTAGAGATGGGCAATTATTATCGATACTCTGTAACATAACAGACCATTTTTGGTTATAACAGTACAAATGACTGTAGCTTGATTATGATTTAAGAACTTTATGTATCAGCTTCTGAACTTCCGCTTCCCAATGTCCCCAAGTTTACCTCCTGTACTCATTTCGGAGTGAAAATAGCTCGCAGGCGATTCATCTATATTCATCATTCATCAATATTGCATGAATAGTTTCGTTTAAAAGCAATTGAAGCTATCAATTTAATATTTATTAGTTATTAAACTTTCTCACTTCTAGTAATTAGTAACCTGTAGTCAGAATCAGTTGATAAAATGCATATAATATGATGACAGATTTGCAAACAACTCGCGTTTCATTTGCTGATTATGAGTTACATATGAGGATTGGGCAATCGATGGATTCCCCCTCGCACCTGCAATTACCTGGGCTTTAGGTTTGGTAATAGCCATTTGGGCCAAATTGCAACAGTCATATACCACTGTAATGCATAAATGTAATTGCAGGCGGGCAACAGCAACAGCAACAGCAACGAAATGAATTCAATTACATGTCCAGTCACTTAACCCGCCTCCGTTTGACTCCTCGCATCTCGGTCCCTTAGTCCTTCGAATGCTGAGGTCTGTTGTTGCCATACAACGTATGGAGGCAGCATTTATAAAGCCGCCGCATGGTCCAGACGGATATGCACATTGAATGTGAATGGGAATACTACTAGGCTGGCACTACACCGAGAGAAATAATCAACAACTTTAAACTGAAATCGTTGCCCAGCAGCATAAGAAGTTCGCTTATCTCGAATTTTCTTAAATTTTTCAATTCGAAAACTACTATCTATCAATTTAAAAACATTCGGTATAACTTTACCAAATCGAATTCGAATTAGGAATGCTTTACATCTCGAAATAAGGTCGCTCGCTATCTGTAGCTTGAAATATTATACATTCTTTCTTAAAATACTAGATATTCTTTCTTTAAATATTATATATTTCTTCTTAAGTATGTTGTATGTATGTAAATTTGCAAAGCAATGATTGTATGCTCAAAAATACCAAAATAATAACAAATAGTAATAATAATAACCGTACAAAACGTCGCTCTTGAGAATCGAGACCTCGTTCGTTGTCCAGTTTCGAGGAATGCAAAATAATCTCAACAAAGAAAGTATTCATGTTATATTCAAATAGTATTCTAAGCTCATTATAAGAATTTCATATCTCTATTGGACTGGCCAGCATTAAACCCTGAACAGAATCGCATAGAGAATCTCTGGTGTATTCTATCTGACAAAATTTTCAAGACTGTTTCAGACAACTAGGGAACTTTCATTGGCAATGGAGCAAGAATGGGTGGATATCATCATTCATCCACCCTTAAATTGCTGATTGATGCTCGTCTTAATTCAGTTATAATCAAAAATGGAAAAAACATTGACTAATAAATTGATTCTTACATTTACATTAATAATATTAAAATAGGCAAATCGAAAAATGCACATATAATTATTAACTATGAAGACTAATTGTTAATTTAAGTTTCTTATAATATTTAATCGAAATTTGTTAGTACTTTTTGTTTTTATTTCGTAAAATTGCACTACAAATAAAACTGCATACACAAAATATCGATAACAGTTCTTGAACTATTTAAATATCGATAAATATGATGAACTTATGATTGTTTGTGTGATGTACTTAAGTCAATCCCATTAATCTTTGGGTAAGAGTGGATTGGATAAATCAATGTTGTTGTTTGAGAATATAATTTACCCTGTACAATTTAATAAACATTTGCGTTTCTATTTTCAATTAGTTAACTTGATCAATATCTATTTCTTCGATTCGGGTGAACTAACACAATTCCCAGTAAACAAACGCTCAACTAACGCTTATTACTATGTGTATTTAATCAGGTTGGGAAGGAAACATTCCTATGGCTGGGAGGCAAGGGGTGTGGGTGGGGTTTTATCTCCTATAAGGAGAAATACAATGTTTTAACTTGATCTTAAATTATAAATAATTTCACTTACGCTTCGTTGCGTTCTACCCTTTCGTTCTCAAAGTCGATCACAAATTCGATCATCTTACGATAGTTTCTTACAATTCAACAGATAATTCATTCGATATATCGATAAGTCACGTTAAACAAGGTTGCCATCAGGCATACAAAATCTCAATAGTCGTTAAATATTCAAATTTCTAACTAAGCATGCTTAAATCGCTTCAACAATATCTTTGAATCTCATTTGAGTATGCATCTATTTTTTTCTGTGTAGGTGGTGCCGGCTTGTTGCAGCTCGCAACGATGCTCTCTGCTCTTAATGAGCGCAATAATATACGATATTTATTCATTAATTTTGGGCCTGGTCCTGGGCCTGCTGCCAGCCAGGGCAGCTCGTTGCAATTAGAAATTTGATATGCAAATGTGCGGCACAGGGGAAGCTGCAACAATAAATCATATTCATAGCTTGCCAGTCGAGCGGGCATTCAATTTGCATGCAACTGCATATGGCAGGCTCGTCCTGCTTCAACTGCAGATCCTGATCAATTTAACATTCAGTTCATTTAACTGCCCACAGAGAAATTACTCCCAAACAACAACAGCAACAGTAGCAACTTTTATATTATACCTGAAAGCTACATATAAAATTATATATAGTAAGCGTATATAATATTCAGATTGCTTTCTCCACTTGGCAGTCTGACAAATGCCATACTATTAATTGTTTGCTCATTTTCAATATTCAATATCATTGCAAGAATCTGCATCGCAAATGCATTTCCCAAATTTGACTTGCCATATTGAAACGCGACCAACTTATATATTTTTATAACCTTATAATTTTGTAATATACACGAATTGATGTGTGTGGCGCATTAATCAAGACATAAAGACGAAAATTAAATATTGAAAAAACTTAAATATCGAAATGTCACTTTTAATTAAAAATGCTAAAAAAAATTCCAACAATTTCGACTTGTAAAGCTTGGAATTCCAATAACTTTGTCCAAATTTAACAGATTTCCTTACAAAATATGTTTTTTATTAATTGACTTCGAACTTCAATCTAATTCATATATAAAAAAAAAAAAATTAAAATTTTCCAAAATAGACAATGGTCCCCCCTTACACATTTTGAAAAATTCAGATTTTGAAAAAAATTAAAATCTTAAAATGTCAGTTTTTATTGATTCCGGACATCAAAATTAGTATAAACAAGTAAGAATGCTCTAGTCGAGTATACCCGACTACGAAACTCCCTGTACCCAGTTCTAAAACTTCCAATCATATGTTCGTCACTTACACATGCACGCACACATACACAAAGCATACACACACACACGCGAGCCACAGCGTACGCAAGGCATTTTAAGTCGTGGCTGTGCTTCTTCTTCCCCCCTCGCTCCAGTACTGAATCTTGTTCGTTGAATAACTTCCGTGTTTATTATCCGATCGACTTGAAATTTGGACAGTAGATTAAGAGTGACCGAGGTAGTGTACATGCCAAATCCCAAAGCTCTATCTTTAAAACTGTGGCTGTAAAACGTTTTGATCGATTTGCGGGGGAACGGGGTAAGATATCTGAGATCAGAAACAAACTTGACTTGCTCCCTCTATACACGAACCTACATTCCAAATTTGGTGTCTCTAGCTCTTATAGTTGCTGAGATCCTTGCGTTCATACATACGGACAGACAGACGGACAGACGGACGGACGGACAGACGGACAGACAGACGGACATGGCCAAATCGAAATCTCTTTTGATACTGATCAAGAATATATATACTTTATAGGGTCGGAGATATCTCCTTCTGCCTGTTACATACTTTTGCACAAATCCAATACCCCCTTTTTACCCATTTTATGGGTACAGGGAGTAAAAACTATTACAAAACCAGTTTTGAGCAAGTTAATTTTTGGCCAAAAGTCAAGTCTAAAAATTTCCAAACTTTATAGACAACAGTAGCACTACCTCCTACATTATAGACACCCATAACTTTGTCAAAACAACCGATTTCCATACAGTATGCCTTTTTGGTCATGTTCTGTTCCAAAGATTGATATGACTCGAAGCAAATGAAATAAGTATAATTGTTGACTTTGGTTGGGATATCTGTAAAAACAATGTAAGCTTTGCCCAGAAAAACTCATTTCCCCAATCTTCTCATACAAGAAGTAGCTATAATTTTCTTTAAAATGAAATTCCTCAAAATCATTTTGCACAGTGATATTAAAGTTTTAGCACAAGATGGCATTTAATTGAATATATAATAAATGCTTAGATCTAAAATAAGCTGAGCTTCAACATTTTGTTTTTTTTTTTTATCACTTTGCATGATGTGCAGGAACTTTCTGCAGCTGTCGTGAATGTCAATGGTTTCCATTTTGGACAGAAAATGATTTTGGCGCGACCTTCAGTTCACGACTGCATAGATAACACTTTAGTACTATTATTTTTAGCAATAGGTATCACTTGCATAACCATAATCCCCCGTAGACCCCCACCAACCAAGCCACAACTGGCAACCAACAAATAGAGTACGAGTATGGATGGGGGCGAGTGCATAAAAAGCTATAATAAATCAGATTTTATATTCAATTTTGACTGTATGGAATTGCGTATGCCATAAATATAGACGTAAGAGGGGCCGTTATGTCTGTGGAGGAGAGTGTGCGTTGTTTTTATGAGACACAACTTATCTAATAGCTGAAACTAATCTGAAAAAGCTGACACTTTCCAGCTGCCTTTAAAATATAGAAGTCGTCAAGTCGCTTCAACAATTTTCTACATTGTTTAAAATTGCATTGTTAACAAATTGAATTTATAGAACATTACAATATATTATGTCTCAATTGCATTATATACAATATCTCTGCCTCATGTGGACAAACAATATTCAATAGCAATACAAATTAACAAGAATATATTATATTGTATACATGGAAAACCTAGAGTGCAGTGTTTTGAAAAGTTCATATGCATTGTGTACTAGTATGTGGAAACTGCTTGGTATACAAATGGGTTCTCTAGAATTTTCTGTTAATTTAATTTATGGCATGCATTATCGAGTTGTAATTAAATTTGAAGCTGCTTGCAATTCCAACAGTTAAGTGGTTAACAGCGTTGCTCAGTTGAGAAATGTAGCTAGAGCTGGCCAAATGTCGATATTATCGATTTGATTTCTGAGTATCGATATCGTTCATAAAGATGGCAAGCCGTCCAAGTTCATCACGACTAGTAATCGAGGCATTTTAAGTGGCAGCTCTGCTGCTTCTTCCCCCCCGCGCTGCAGTACTGAATCTTGTCCAATCGACTTGAAATTTGGACAGTAGATTAAGTGTGACTAAAGTATTATACATGCAAATCCCAAAGCTCTATCTTGAAAATTGTTACTGCAAAATTGTTTTTATCGAATAGCGGGGGAATGGGAGGAAAATATCTTGGATACAAAATAAAATACACGAACCTACATTCCAAATTTGGTGTCTCTAGCTCTTATAGTTCCTGAGATCGTCGCGTTCATACATACGGATAGACAGACGGACAGACGGACATGGCCAAATCGAAATCTCTTTTGATACTTATCAAGAATATATATACTTTATAGGATCGGAGATGTCTCCTTCTGCCTGTTACATACTTTTGCACAGATTTAGTACCCTCTTTTTAACATTTTAAAATGAACGTTGATTTCCGTGGCGAATATTGTTCATGAAAAAAGTTAGTAAACTACTTATAAAGATTTATGAAAGTAGCACTCTAAATAAGCTATTTAACGTACTAGGTGAGCTAAAAATATTTTAATTGGAGCGCCCCAACAGGATTAAAAAACACAAGTTGAAACGTAACGTTCGCAACGCAGGATTAGCCAAGGATTGTGCGCTGCAATATTCAAATCGATATACTATATATAAAAATATTAAAAAAAAAGGCGGAATTCTGCGAATGCGGAAATTTTTTTTTTTTTGCCAGCTACATATTTTCATATGTCGTAGGAGCAGGAGAGTAGGCGGTGGCAAGGAGCAGCAGCTGTTGAAGCAACAGGTTCTCAGATAGGGGGCTGTGTGCCAGGGGTGATTGCCAAGGACGATGTGGGTCATCAGGCAGGCTAGAAGGATGATGGGAGTATGGCAACCAGGATGCTCTGTCTGTGAAATGAGCGCATTTAATGCGCGTTAACTTCATAAGTTTATTGAATTTGCCAGTTCTACCCCGACCCCCAACCCCCAACCCCCAACAACCAACCCACACAGTCCCTGTCACTCTCTCCCTTCTGCGCCCACTCACACAAATTAACTTTGACTTTGAGCTTGATGCGAGCATAAAAGACATTACGCATACGACCAGTAGACAGCACGTGGGTGCAAAATGCCAGAGTGCAAATTATGTATACGCAGTGTGTGTGCATTAAACATACTGAATAATACTGAATAAGACTGGACTGAAAACTGGCTGGGCGTGAAATCTGTTTTCTTTTGGCAATTTATTTTAAATCGCATATTAGCACGCTTTAATGGGCTGCCCTGCCCCATAGTCCCATAGTCGTCATCATCATCTAACCGCCTGCCGTGCACACGGCCGTGCACCCTTCCCGCCTAGACTCTGCATACATAGAATAAAACATATTTTTATTTATGACAGCGCATAAAAAATAATACGCAAAAGTTTATGGCTCGCCGGGCACAAAATGAAAAATTGGTTTTACACGCCGCCACGCTATGACAATAATGATAATAATAATGATAATATGCATGATGATAATGATGTTGATGCTAATGATAATGTCCGACCGGCTCGGCCCCGGACGGCCCAGACCGGCCGGCTTGTGTCCACATCGCATGCGGGAACAGTTTTTGCCGGAAGCTGCACGACAATGCCCAGCCGGCCATGAATTATGGCCCGCCTGGCCCCAGCGATAATGTGGCACACATGTAAATGGCAAATCAATCGATAAGCGATACACGATAAACGATAAACGATAGACGATATACGATGGAAATGGCCATGGAAATGGCTCAAGCACTCACCATTAAATGACTGACTTCAATTGAATATTTACGATTATTAGAACTTTAATGTTAATGGAAAATGTGGGTGCAATGCTTGTTAGCGAAATTGTTGTTGCTTCACAAAATATATCCTATAACAATATGTAAATTTATTATTATTGTAGGTATACCTATTATACAATGTTACCTTCATAAATACTATGGGTCTGGCATTCGTCTTGGTCGAATATCCGTTCAGCAGAACTAAAATCTGAGTTGTCTTTAAAACTGTGCAAATGCGTGGAACACACTAAAGGAAGAGTATATATATTCTTGATAAGTAACGATATAGTATGTGCTGTCAATGTGACCCTTGGCATTTGCCACAAAGATTTTTAAAAAACCATACACTGATAAAGTGTATTTGAAATTTTGGACACCTCCCGATAAACGATAAAAGTGATTTAAGGCACGCATGATACTTGGGATTCTTCTGGTTATGCTGTAAAAATTTCAAGAAGATCGACTTAAAAGCGCAAAAGTTATTTAGGAAACTAGTTCCCGTACTCTCCAGCAGAAGCAATCACTAAAATGCACTGCTTGCTTGCACTGCTTGTGTTTGAACGTGTGAGTACAATGCTATGTTGGGGAATTTTTGTTATTGTGATGGATTTTTGTTCAGTTGTGTCTAAAATTTGACAGTTTGCTGTCACAAAAGCAGCGGAAAGCAGCGGAAATCAGTCAGCGATTAGTTCTGCTGAACGCGTCCAATTACGTTGCCCAACAAAAATCAGTTAGTAAATTTGTATTTCTAGTTTGTTTAACTTTGTTATAAGCAGTATCACGTTATTATCGAATCACTGTCAACAACTTTTTAAAAGCTTTTCAATCTCTGGTTCCGCTCATCCCGCTGCTTTGAAAACTGAATCATACATAACCTATATTGATATACAGGGTGCCGAATTGAACTGCAATAAATTTCTAAAGTAGTAAAAACAGTGCTGCCAACGCAGGGATAAGTCAAGGCTAGAAAGAGCTCAAAGTAAAGCCAAATATGTTTAAAATAATTAACTAATTAATGGCTAAACTTTAAGAAATTGAACAATATATAAATTAATTAATATTTAAAGTAAAAAGCTGTAGTTCAATTCAGCCATCCTGTACTACCCTACTTATTATGGACATCCACTTTCTTTTCTTCTTTTTTTTTTGTGAATTCTAATCAAATATGTAAATGGCTTCACGTTGATTTTTCCCAATAGATTGACATTGAATATGCTGTGCCAAAGAAAATGAAAAATTGATAATGCAGCGACCTTGACAATGATTTTGATGTCTAATAGAGATGCCATCGATAATTATTTATAGTTTTCACGGCATGCCCTCGAACTTGAACAAGAATTTGTGCACATTCACATTTCATTTGGTTTTTCAATTAGCGAATGCCAAATTAGAATGCCGTAGCTTGTACGCCGGATTGCATCAATAAACGGGGCAATTAGCACTGCCCGCTGAAATGTTTGTCGTCTAGCTGTGTGTGGATTTGGCAGGGGGTGGGTGTGCAGTGTAGGAGGGGGTGGTGTGAACTGGGTTAGGGAGTAGTTGCCTCTGATTTTCATATGTTTGCTCTAATTGCATGGCCATTGCTGTGGCAATAAGCCCTTAGCCGGCGGCAGTCTTTGGCCTGGCCTCGTAATTAGATTTGGGTGCCCTGGACGCGTCTAACGAACCTTGTGGGAAACTTTAACCGATATACGGCCTGCTACATCCTGCGGCACCCAACGACACCCTACTTCACCACCTCTTGGCCTCACTCGAGCTGCCGCCGCCAGCATCTGGCACAAACCCGGCTCCGGCAATAATTCTTCGCAGTCATAACCGTAATCGCAATCATGAGCACAATTTCATTCGAGAGTTTTGGCCGCCTCGCTTGCCAAGTTTTACAGTTTGAGAACTGTGCGTTTAATGAGGCTAATAAAGCGAGGGGGTACCCTCTACCCCCCCAGGTCTACATTAATCCATCCTTCCCTTACTTCTCAAGCGGTTGAATTGGTTTAATCTTACAATTGCTGCAGTTTAATGAGCTTATTGCAAAATAATTGATTTTTATTTTATTGAGTGGCTTAGTCAATTGGCCGCCTAATGCCGCATCCTGCGTCCTGCATCCTGCGTCCTTTACTCTTGTTTTGTATACAATATAATGCGAGCGACAGCTTTTCAGTGAATTCCATGAACTCACATTTGGCCTTCTCTGTGTGGTTTTCATTTTATTTGGAACTTGTCGTTTGCTCCCATAGCCATTTTAGACATTTTAGCCGCTTGCCAGTTAGCCAGCAACTGCACTGGCCATATTTCTCATGCCAACACACACACACACACAGACACACACATAGAGTGAAACTCAGCAGCATTGTGGCCAAAGGGGCGTGGCAATTGGGCGGCTGGAGTGGGCATAATGTTTAGTGCTTTTTGTTGTAAAGAGTTTTTTGCTCGAGCCATAAATTTAATGTGTGTGTAATGTGCTGCAGCAGACGCACACACACAAAAAGAGAGAGAGAGAGAGAGACATGTTTAAAACGGGGTGGCAAGGAAAGTGGGGGGGGGGGGGGGGGGGGACAACACAACAACCGACTGCAGTGTTGGCCTATACTGTGGTACTGTCTGAGGGGATTTCAATGGCTCATAAAGCTGTTGTGAAGTTTTAGACAGCTATTGCTGGGGGAAATTCGTTCGAATAAAATAGACAGTTCCAATTGAATTGATTGTTAACTCGATCAAACTCCAATTGAAATAGACAGTTCACATTCAAAAATACTATAAGCAAAAATACAATATTCCAAGTGCAAAGTTGTATATTATTCCCAATCTTATTTAAAATTTATAACTTGAGTTTCGGTACACAAAAGAAAAAGTCAGACAGGCTGGATGTTTCGGATAATAATGATGATTATAAAGTTGTTCCGAATGTTTTGAAACTTTGTAATAAATGGGTAAACTTCAATAGCTTATAAATATTCCTTATGGTATTTGTAATTCATTTTCAACAATTTTCGTGCAATGTATTCCAAATAATTGCATTTAAAAACGAATTTGCTTTTCCTATAGCCTACAAGAAACCACATACTAAATTTCATGAGACTATATTGGGGTTTTCGTTCGATATCGGATAAACAATATGAAGCTAAAGTCTGATCAAGAAATTATATTCTTATAAAAAGGGTTCAACACGAAGAGAGTTGCCCAAAAAAGTTCCTACTGTATTTGGGTTCTGTTCCAAACAATTTAAACAAAAAGTGAAAAGTGTTTTACATATACATATATTTTTTTTTCATCGCAGTCTCGCTTCAATTAGGTTAGGTTAACCACCAAGGACCAAGTTGGCGCTTAGTGTTGCCGCATACTGAAGGTCGTTAGGAGATTCAGCCAGTACTGTACGATTTGTAATGGTGTTCTAGAATATACTAAATTTTTCATCATTGGTTTTCATCATTGGTGAAATGCATCAACCTGCATCAGAAAGCTGCGATATATTCGTGATGTAGCATTGTAAATCGATACAGATTGATGTATGCAAATTAATAATCGATAATAATAATCGTTGC
This sequence comes from Hirtodrosophila histrioides, assembly GCA_037075165.1. Lineage (NCBI taxonomy): Eukaryota > Metazoa > Arthropoda > Insecta > Diptera > Drosophilidae > Hirtodrosophila > Hirtodrosophila histrioides. Next base: position 2,472,119 of record JBAMCL010000372.1, on the reverse strand, counting down.
TCGATTATTAAGTATAAATCGAAGCAGCTCTACTTTTGTTTTTCCGAATATCTTTTAGTCCAAATATTAATCTTAGTAATTTTTGTGCATTATTTAAATAAACAGCATTGAAAATCCATCCTTTAGCAGCTCCTCACTCCTTCGGCAGCCGCAGGAATTTTGCAGGCAATGTGTTGCTGCAGATATCAATGAAGGTCATAATGTAAAAGTTTAAATATTCATAAATACTTTCAACACATGCCTGGCAAGGAAGTTTTTGTTTGTTGTTGCTGCTGCAGCAGCAGCAGCAGCAGCAGCAGAAATGCGAGCTCATAAAACGTAGAAACTTATTTGCGAGCAAGAAATCACTTAAAGATGCCGCCACGTGCCGCCTTCGCCATTTTTGCGTTGCCGCTGCCGCTGCCGTTGCCGTTGCCTCTTGCAATATTGCGTATACGCCACGTTTAGGGCTGAGGCCAGGCCAAAGTTTATTATTTCATTTGCTTATTGGCAAACCCTGGCATGGGCGTGCCTGCTGGCATGTGGGCGTGGCGCAGCAGCTCCCCAGTGGCTTTCACCAGTTAATTGAACTGCAGCATTGGCCAGCACACCCCCGCCCTTGGGGCTATAGCCACGCCCACGTTGACCCAACACTTAATTGCAGCACTTTCATTATAAGTAACTAGACTATCACTGCGGCGAGGTTTGTGGGATATAATTGCACAAAGTACTGCAAATTATTGTATACGTAAATATCCTGTAATTAGGACACACGCAAAGTTGCTCTTCTTTTCAGTTATTTTAATTGTGTATACAATATCCCCCGAGATTCGTGTGTATAGAAAATCCCCCGAGATTTGGGGGTTGTATAAAGGATGATATTGCAGCATTTTTTAAAAATATCCTTGAAAACTCTTAACGATCGGGTTACCACTAAACAAATTATGAGCTATATGGCATCCCCTTCCGCAGTGAAGCTGCCGTCTCAACCTAACCTCACTTATACCGAATATATAGTTTATTTACAATATTTCATCAATTTGTCTATCTTTTGATGTATGTTTGACACATCAAATATTTAGTATAGAAACCACTTCTCATCAGGCTTAAACTAACAGTTTTGTGCCAAACTAAAACAATTTTCAAGCGAGAAATGCATTTAACTTTAATCTACCTACCTATATACCAAATTTCAGCATAATAGCTGAAATTCTTATGTGTATAAAATACTGCCGGCATTCAAAGGGCTTATAAACTTCAAATTTCAACATTTGCATTCTCGGAAAGACTTAGGGGAAGTGAATATTTCATAAATTTTGCCATTCTCGCTTCTGACAGGATTTTGCGGCTTGAAGTAAATTGTTTTGGATCTGGGATTTTGCTTGGGATTTGCTTGCTATTGTGAGAAAGGATTCAATTTGTATATGTATGTTGCTCTGTTTAAAAATATAAAGTGTACTTCATTTCAGTGCAGTTAACGAACTTAAAGTTTCATCGCAGGCCAACATCCTTTTTTTGTTGCCTCGCAGACAGTTAAAGTTGTAAGCTGAATGTCCTTTTCTTAATGAGCGTCTTCAGGTAAATGGGAAAGTTTTAAGAGCCTATTTAAATATTATTAAGTTTACCCTTTCAATTTCTTTATCATAATTGATGAACATTTTGAGGAAGGCTCTTCAGGTTGAGCTTCTCTAAGAGCTTTCTTAGCATTTTCAATGAACTTTGAGTGCACTGCAGAGTGCATTGGATTGTGGACTGTGGATTGTGGATTGTGTATTGTGCTGGGATCCCACAATGCGTCACAATCAACAAATTGCCATTTCCCTTTCATAATCGCCAACGCCTTCAGCTAATTAACTGTTTTTTGTGCAGGCGCCATTGTTGGCGGCAAACAACAGACAACAACAGCGCCAAAGGATGCTAAAAGGGGCGTATACCTACACGTACAACCTATACCCTACCTCTAAACCCCTACGCCCCTAAGCCCCCAAGCCCCTAAGCCCTACCCCCTATTCATACGCCGCCCATTGTCGTTAGTCGTCGCGTTACGCCCTCAAATATCTAACGCCTCCGCAGCCTCCGCCGTTCAGTTTTGTTTGTGTTGCGTTTTATTCTGTTCTTTTATTTTCATCTCTTTCCCATTCACAGCACAAAACACTTGTTGTTGTGGATGCTGTTGTCATCGTTACCTTTTTTATTAAAAAGCTGAGACAACGACAGCAACAACAACAACAAACAACTGAAGAGTGACAAAAAATAACAAGAAAGTACAGTTAGTAGCTTCGATATTCCAAATCTGAAATACCCTTGCCAGACAATCGATGCTGCTATCGATAACTCCGATCATTTTTCATTTGCCTCCACTAAAGCGATAGTTTAGCATCAGAAAACACTCACAAGATTAATAATTTAGTTGGAAAAGTATAATTTTTGTATTAGAATTAAATAATTAAAAATAATTATTGATATTTAATATACGCTAGTCGGGTTTATAATGCACTGAAACACCATTAATATTTATGATTGTTGAATAGCATTATTAGAAGTAGGGTAATGCAATTAAAAACCAAAAAAAAAAGTAATGTATTTGTTCGGTTTTTAAATAATTACTTGAAGTATTTTAAAGCTTAGCAACTGATGTTCATTCATTAGATACATTCTTCACATTTTTAACGTTGCTTGAAATTCCACAAATTTTCAACAAATAGTCGATTTTGATCAGTTTAGTTCAGGTGACAAAAAACATTCATAAAGCTATACCTAGAGAGTTTTTATAGTTAATAAAGTAATTTCATACAAGAACTAACTTTTAAGAAATATATTTCTTAAATTTAGAAATTCTTTCTATAAAATAGGATATATTTCTGGGCTTTGGGAGTAATTTTTATTTTAGGATGAATTTAGAAAGTCTTTCTATAAAATGGGAAATATTTCTGGCCTTTAGGAGGAATTTTGATTTTAGAATGAATTTAGAAATTGTTTTTATAAAATGGGAAATATTTCTGGCCTTTAGGAGTAATTTTTATTTTAGAATGAATTTAGAAATTTGTTTTATGAAAATGGGAAATATTTCTGGCCTTTGGGAGCAATTTCTAATTTCAGGATGATTTTGTAAGTTATAGCTTATATATTTTACTGATTTCACTTAAGCTGACTGAATTGATATTGATTGTGGGTTATAGAAAATATAATACCCACTGTTAGGGTGAACATAATATAGAGGGCACCATTTAACAGTGTTGTTGGGTTAGTCTGCTGGTATGACTTTGTCTGGTACAGTCTCCCCTCCCCCCTCCTACCCACATTTACACCTCGTACATACCGACATCGGGCGACTTGGCAACCATGTAAAAATGTAACAACAAGAGCAACAACAATAACGATTCGCATATTATCTGGCCAAGCAGCATCACTTCTATTCGTTGTTGTTGTTGTTGTTGTTGCCATTGTCATTGTTATGGTTGTTTATTGTCTTACTTTGTGCTGTGTTTGCCTTTGTCATGTCTTCGTAAAGCTGTCAGCTCAAAGGCACCGAAACGCACAGCAAGTGACAAGTGCAAGAATCCTTCGTACTTAGTTACTTGCGTACCGGAATACTGAAATACTGGAATACTGAAATACTTACTTACTTACTTAACGGTCCAGGCTTATTTTTTGGCAGCTACGCATACAATAACAACTGCTGGCATCCTTTCCTACCTTCGTCCTGGTCTGGCAAGTCGCGCGTCGCGCGTCTCGCGTTTCACCTTACCTCCATTTGTTGCCGCACAAAAAGAAAAATTAATATCAAAATGAGAATGATGCCAAAGGATGTTTCTTTCCGTTCCTTTTTTTTGTTGTTACTTGCGAAAGGCTTTGACTACAGGTTGGAGCGGTGTTGGTGGTTGGGGGAGGGGGGTTACGGAATACCATTGGGGTGTTATTAGTAAAGTTGCGTTGCCTACAATCAACGTGCATGTCAGAATTATTTTGAAAGTGTCAAATCTAAAAGAAACAGTCAAAACGAGCTTGAATGCGACAGTCGAGTATGCCCAACTCCGAGATACCCTTGTACCAAGTCCAAAAATACTCAATACTTACGCATACACACACACATTTGCATCAAGCAGTTCAGCGGCATAGCAAGCAAGCAGCACACTAGCGCTTTCCGGTACTGCAACTAGTTTTTTGAATAACTTCGGTGTTTATAAGTCGATTAGCTTGAAATTTTGTACAGTACTAGATCCTAGAGTGATCCAAACAATGCGCCCCTAAAATAATGAAATAAGCTGGATCTGCAGTACATATTAAGTTTGTTCGTTCATCTATACAGATGGAAAGATAGACAATATCAACACTTTATGCCTAAAACTTCAGTTTGCAAATGTTACAATCTCTGAAGTTCACGTTTGATTGCTTATATCCTTAATACACCAAAATAGATGGCATAGTGTTTGACCCGATTTCATTTTAAAGCTGTCGAAGGAATAGCAAGGGTATACGATCTTCGACTAACTTAGTATAGCTCTTCCTGCTTGTGTGCCCATTCTATGGGTACAGAGTTGAGCTTGGAATATAAATGTAGAGGTAATAGAAAAAGAGGAAACTGCGTGCCATGAACTGAACTGCCTTAAATCTGAGTTGACAAGACAGTGCACGCTCCATAGAGCGAACTAATTACAACCACGAGTGTTCACTGTACCGAAAGTATGCACTCTAAATATTGTCTGTCAAAGCCAGTAATTTAAATGGGACTCGCAACTACTATATCCTATAGCTGTCAAAGCAAAAATAGGTTGAAAATTTAGTTGCATAAAATCCTTTAGTTTTTGTATAAAAACATAAAAATGTCGGGTTGCAGGTTCGAGTCCTGCTACGGTCGAAAAGGGAAAGGTTTTTACTCCCTGTACCCATTAAATGGGTAGAAATAGGGGTACTGTAGGGTAAATCTGTGCAAATGTATGTATGTAACAGGCAGGAGAAGACATCTCCGACCTTATTAAGTATATATATTCTTGATCAGTATCAAAGGTGATTTCGATTTGGCCATGTCCGTCTGTCTATCCGTCTGTCCGGATGAACGCATCGATCTCAGGAACTATAAGAGCTTGAGACACCAAATTTGGAATGTAAGTTTGTTTCCAGTGTCAAATTACTACCGCCATTCCCCCGCAATTTGATAAAAACGTTTTACACCAATGATTTCAAAGATATAGCTTTGGGATTAAGCATGTATAATACTTTGGTCACTCTCAATCTACTGTTCAAATTTCAAGTCGATCGGATAGTTAACACGGAAGTTATTCAACAAAGAAGATTCAGTACTACAGCGCGGCGGGAAGAAGCAGCATAACCAACACTTAAAATCCCTCGCTTGTGCTGTCGCTTGTGCTGTCGCTTGTTCTGTCGTTTACGTTGTCGATTGCGCTGTCGCTTGTATGTGTGCGTATGTTTATGTGTAAGTGTACGTAGATGCGATCGGAAATTTGTTGACCTGTGTACAGTGAGTTTTGTAGTCGGGTATACGCGACTATAGCATTCTTACTTGTTTTAGCTGAAGAAGCTGAATTATTGTTAATTCATAGTTTTAACTACAAATGAACATTATATAAATAAGTAAACATAATAATAGATATAAAGGGTATATTAGATGTGATTGATTTATTGAGTAATAATTTAGAACAGCATTAAATAAAATAGAAAATCAAATCAAGTTTAATCAATCAAAACTAATTACCAAGTAATTGGAATTTAATTAGCTGTTGACAACTAAAAAGAAGCACACTAAATATGCATCGTCACACACACACACACACATTCATGATTAGGTGTTAATTGCCACTTATTAAACAATATTTAGCCCTATCAATTGGCCAAGTAGGTGCTTGAATATTCGAGGCGATGAGTAGTTGTAATTGATGGTAATTCAATATGGTTAATTACCGAAATAGCTCAAATGCAGCTTTAATAATCGGGCTCAAGTTGCTGCTGCACTTGAGGCATTTTTGTCTGGGAATAGCCGGCAAGAACCACCCACCCCTCTTGCTTCTGCGCTTCACTTGGTTAACGTGGCCAGCTGGCATGCGGGACGTATACTTAACACGGCATTTACCGTTGCCCTTGCCAGCATTTTCCAACCCCTTGCCGCCATAAATTATACGTAATTAAAATGTAAATGGAGCGGCAAGCACACACACACACACACACACACACACACACGCACACACACACACAAATTGCAGCTGTTTCTTCTTTGCTGTACAATTTTTATTTGTTGAATTACAGCTTAATTTACATTCGTTTGTTAATTATTTTGTTGTTGTTATTGCGTACGTAAATATGTATATACATATGTGTGTGTATGTGTGTGTGTGTGTGTGTGTGTGTGTGTGTGTATGGAATGGTATTTAATTAAGCCTCATTTGTTGCGCATTTCTCAATGGATCTCATTGTTGATCTTGTTGGCTTATGCCAAATATCTCAAGGTCGTGCGAACTGCAACCTCTTTGGCCATGCGGACATGCACCCCCTCCCTGTTACGCCTGCTACGTCCACTGCAGCGAGCTTCTTATGCTCTGTTCCCTAGAGTCGATAGGGTATATTGGGTTTCAATATTGTTTTTTTTATCCCTATGTACATATGTACATATGAAGGCAATTGGTTGCGACATGCATAGCAATCAAATTTGGTATAGAAAGATAGATATAGCTAGATATAAGGGCGGATCCTGCATTGCGAATGTGACGTTTCAACTTAAATCCTTTTTAAATCCCATTTTCGCTCTAAATAAAATATTTAAAGCCCAAAAAGAATTTCGAACAACTTGTGCCGCAAATATTGCTATCACGCGAGGAATCAATAAAGCAAAGGCAAATAAATTGGTAAATAGAGTATATAGCAGTCGGGAGCTTTTGCTAAAAGTTTCTTACTTGGCTACAGTTGTTTGGCGGTTTTTGATTTAAGCTTTTTAATTGTTGCATTTGTTTGCCTGTTGCACGCTTAAAAGATCGCATTGTTGATCCTATTATAATGTCAAAAACTTCTCAAGTCTGTGTTAACTGCAACTTTTACCCTCCTTCACGTGCTCCCCTACACACACACACACACTCTCTATCTCTCTCTCTCTCTCACACTTTCCCGCTTGCTCGCTCTCTCTTTTACTCCCCAAATTGGCAAAGCAGAGAGCTTTTTACGTTTGGCGACGTTTCGTTTACCAATTTGTTGCTGCTCTGTTTTGATGCTGTTTCGCCTGTTGCCATTACGTTTCTTGCGCGCGCTTTTTCATTGCTCGCTCGCCCCATTCCAGTGCGTTCCATGCCATTTCGTTTCATGCCATGCCGTTCTGTGCCTGGGCTCAGTTGGGCAGTTGCTTGGCACCACTTACCGCACTCGCCTGTTGTCCGCTCAGTTGGCGGCCACGCGTTGCTCGCAACAACAACAACAACAAAATCAAAGAACCACTCGAAAAGTGAAACAATAATAATAATAAAACAAAACATAAATATACATACATATATGTATGTACATAAGTAAACACGCGTCTCGCGGTATTTTGTTAAATATTTGATATTGTCTAAAACAGCAGCAAACAAAAACAGCAACAAGACGTATAGCATTTAAGGTGTGTGTATGTGTGTGTGTGTGTGTGTGTGGCTGCTTGTATGTGTGTGTGTGGGTGCTTGTGAGTGTGTGCGTATGTGTATGCGCAACAGTTCAACGAGTTGGCACAAAATTCAACACACACACACACATACACGGACAACATTTTTACTATGCAAACTAATCAACAGCAGCAGCAACAACAACAAGTCATAACTTGCATGTGCCCCTAAGGTGTCCAGCATACTGGAGGGTGCAGCGGTTGGTCTCGCAAGGGGTGCTGGAGGGGCTGGTGGGGCCGTTGGGTGACTAAGTGGGCTGCCTGCTTTTGGGGTGGTTGTTAAAAAAGACGGTGGAGCCGCTTGACACGTTTCTTGTGCATTCCCAAAGCATTTTCTGTTGACGCACAGCCTCCTGGGCATATGTGTGTGTGTGAGTGTGTGTAGGTGTGTGTGCGAGTGTGTGGGTGTGTTTATATTTTATTTTCGTTTCGTTATTTTGTGTTTGTTTTCTCATATTTTTTTTTATTTTTATTTTTTTAATTGCCGCATAGTCATGTCCTTGAGCCTCTCGTCGCATGTGTCGCCAGCAGCTCGCACAATGTTTATATTTAAACGCATCTCTCGAGAGCTGAGAGCCAAAGACTACAACAAAAAAAACACACATAATTTGCCGAAGATTTCATACCCTAAGCCATGACAAGTGTACAAACGCTAAAAGTATATCAAATATCGAAGAAGTTCGATTGAGATATCTTGAAAAACAAAAATGTTGCTTCTACCAAAATGAGCTCATTTTTTAACCAAGTAATTTATTCAAATTTGATCGAGCTCAGCCAAAACATAACCTTAAAAAAATAAATATAAAAAAAAATAGATATATATACATAAGCATATATAAATTTATATATTTTGGGCATTCCTCTGGCAGCTATAAGACTTGGTACTTAATCAAACTTATCCAAACCATATGAAAACCAATAAAACTCACAATTGCAGTGCTTAGATTACAAAAACTTAAAAAACAAAAAGGTTGTTCATAAAAAAGAACTAATTCCTTTGATCGTGGTTCGATGTTAATCAAATTTGGTTAACTTGTATTTAGAAAAAATAATGTTTCAATATTGCTTGAGCCCTTAGGGTTAACCAAATATTAAATCCATTCGTTTGAATATTGAATAAGAATTCAATTTCATGCAATATAAAAAAAATGATTTGAATTGAAATTTAATTTAAATGGCTGGTGAATTATAAACACGTGACTTCATCCAATTAAAAAAAAATTAAATTGAATTTAAATTTCAATTCACTTCTAGCGAATTCGCATATTCTAAAAATTCCAAAAAAAAAAAATAAATTAAATGTATATATATATATATATTTTTTTTTTTTATGACATTATTTTTAATTAAAAGCGAACATCTTAAATTAAAGACATAAACTAAAATATTGATTTTTATAATACGCACTAAGTATATGTATATTGTCTATAAAAACAGAAATGATCCAAAAAATATATATTATATTACAGATTACAGCTTAGATTTGGCTAATTTGGTTGGTCTAGCTTCAAAAAACCAAAAACTCAATTTACGCCCGATCGTTTATAAGCTAGCTAATGATCCGAAACGATCGGGTTAATTAAAAAAAGCTTTAACTTTGAGAGAGATAAAAGCAGACAAGCTTGACCATATGAACCTGGCTCGTCGTTCCAATCAAATATATATATATGTATATACATATTAGTGGTAAAAAAAATCGATCGAAAAACATTGATGTTTTCATACAAAAAATCGATTGTTTTACATCACTCTAAAAAAAAACTGATGATCGAAAAACATCGATGTTTTCCATACAAAAAATCGATTGTTTTACATCACTCTAAAAAACCGATGATCGAAAAACATCGATGTTTTCCATACAAAAAATCGATTGTTTTACATCACTGTAAAAAAAATCGATGATCGAACAACGTCGATGTTTTCCATCAAAAAAATCGATTGTTTTACATCACTGTAAAAAAATCGATCGAAAAACATCGATGTTTTCCACACAAAAAAATAGATTGTTTTACATCACTGTAAAAAATTCGATGATCGAAAAACGTCGATGTTTTCCATACAAAAAATCGATTGTTTTACATCTCTGTAAAAAATCGATGACCGAAAAACGTCGATGTTTTCCATACAAAAAATCGATTGTTTTACATCACTGTAAAAAAATCTATCGAAAAACATCGATGTTTTCCATACAAAAAATCGATTGTTTTACATCACTGTAAAAAATCGATCGAAAAACATCGATGTTTACCATACAAAAAATCGATTGTTTTACATCTCTGTAAAAAAAATCGATGATCGAAAAACGTCGATGTTTTCCATACAAAAAATCGATTGTTTTTTCATCACTAATACATATATCGATCGGAAGCGTCTGTCACATCGCCTGACTAGCTCATAATACCTTCTGTCAGAGTATAAACAAATGTTGGGCATCTGTAAAAAACACACACACACACACACACACAGTTCACATATTTACTTAGAAATTCAGCTGCTTGCGCAAACGGACAAAATCTGCAAATGGAAAACAGAAAACAGAAAACAGAAAAGCCCGAGATCTGGCTTTATTTCTGATATGAATTGATATGAATTGAATTAAAGCTAACGATTGTTGATTGTTGATTGCCGATGGATGGCCAATGGCCGATTGTTGGCCCCGTTATCGAGGCTCTAACAGTTGCGTTTATTGTGCGCCATTGCCAGACAGATCTAGCTCTTAATTAGCCGTTATTTATTTGATTCGATGACTCAGACATATACATACATACATATATGGATTGGATGTACCATATGTAAGTACATATGTATGTATGTATCTATGTATCTATGGGGCTATCATTACTGCCCTGTAAGTAGGCAATGCAACATGGCGTTGTGGCGTTTCTGTGGCGCCACCAGCTCAATTGATGGCAAATCTTTGCCCCTCAGACTGATGCGTTGCCAATTGCATATATGTACATACATATGTATATGCTCTCGTGGGAACGGGAAGCGGGATACGGGATACGGGGCAGAGGACATGCAAAAGCCAGGAAAACTTCGAAGTCAAACGTCTTTAAAGCTATTGATTATTCGATTTGAAGTGCAGTCGTGCGAACTGCACTCAAACCAAAGCATATATTATATACTATATAGATATATATATACATATATAGTTAGAGTGTGTGCGTTGGTGTATATATTCTGTCCAGGATTAACTTAATCTGGCAACTGCAAACAAATGCGACTTGTAACTATCATCAAAATGTCGAGCGAGATTCTCTTTTCAATTGACAGCAATTACATCAACTACTTTTCAAAGGTCATTTTTTGTATCAAATGCTATTAAAAAAGTTGCGCAAAATGTTGCATGTAACAGGCAGAAGCAATTTGTAATATATTTATTTATAAACTATAATTATATTTTTGTTCATCACAGAGAGAGAGAGAACTATAAGCACAACAGATTCATAGATAAAATGACCAATGTTACTTTATTTTAGCATTTTTTAATTACAGGATATTTGTACTGTCTATCAGAGCCTTCGACTAGAGTCTTCTATCTCTGTTCATTTCTGATGACGAGGGGGCGTTAGCCTGCCAATTGTAATAGCGGTCAGACTTGATGACGGTTATCGTTAGCCTGTGGCGACGCGACAATGTCCTTCAAGTGTCAAACCTAACAGGATTCTGTTGGGGCAGACAATGCAAGTCAACAAACAGTCGGCAATCGGCAGTCGGCTGTCGGCTGTGAGGGCGCTGTGAATGATAATGATAAAATGATTATCAAGTGTTGTTATTCAGTATTTTCAAAAGTAAACCCCATTTAAAGATTAAGATTTCGATGTAAGTTTTGTTATACAGGACTTACAAATCCATTTTCTCCCGAATTCGTTATGGGATGATATTTTCGGCGAAAGTTTCCACTATTGCGTGGCAGAGTTGCATGTGACTTTTGACCAGTGTTGTAAATGCAGTAAATACAGCTGCCAACACTACACAAATTACCGTCAAACTTATTGCACAATAGTTTGAGCGCAACGTGATATATTGCAGGTTGCGCAAGAATCGTGTCAGAAAGTCTTGCACGTAAATATTAGACAGTGTGAACAGGGTTTTATGTGGGTTTTTGTAGTTGCATTTGTTCAATTTGCGCGCTGCTTGAAGGCTTCGAATCCAAAAAACTGTTTCAAATCGAATCGAATCGAACTAAACTGATGCCACACTTGAACACTGTGTGTGTGTGCTGTGTGCGTGTGTGCGTGTGTAATAGTGCGTTTATATATTTTTTGTCATTTTTGTCTCGTGCCGCAAAGTTGTGTTCAATTAAAGAATCATCAAAATAAATCAATAGAAGTGGCCAGACAGTGGCGACTATGTGATTGCCGCAGTGCCAAGCGCCAAGCGACTCGACTCGACACAAGGGGCAGGCAACAAGGAGAGGCTGGCCGAGATGTGCCCCAAGACGTCCAAGACGACGCCACTGCTGCTGATCGGTGGCATTGTGTTCGTCATCGTACTGGTGGCCATCACGGGCATCACGCTGATTAACAATATCAATTTATCGAACATTATACGGCTGAACGAGAAGGTGGCCAGCGATAGCGTCAGCGCGAATGATAATCAGATCAAGGAGCTCAACTATGTCAATAATCATCCAAAGAATCTGAATGCCAGGCAGCCGAATGCCACGGCACACAGCACAGATGCCCAGGATGCTGGGGAGGCGCGCAGTCTGGAGCAAATACGCCAGGAGATGTCCTCAGCGGTGTTGGGGCCCAAAATCTCACCGGTCATCGCACGGAACGGTGTAGAGTCTCAGCATCTTGACAAACAGGAGAAGCCCTCAACGCAAATATTGCCCTTGGGCGGTGCAACGGTCAGCGATGGCAAACCAGGAGGCGTGGGCGACTTGATTGATTACGAGAAGCGAGCCCAAATCGTCAAGGTGAGTTGCGTAGAGGGGGGCGTAGAGGGCACGTGTAAATTCTAATTCTGCCCTCCAATTGCGTATCAATTTCAAATGTCTGACCTTTGGGGGCCTGTCACGACCCAAGGCAACGTGGCAGCTGTTGCTGGCACACAGAATGACAGGACGTTAAATGTGATACATTCCTTACAGAATGAAGACAGCTATTTACTGTACTAGTACAACCAGAAGGAGGCTTTCTTAAAGAACCAAATGAAATCCATGCAACAAAGCTTTTGCTGAATTCAAATGTACATATAATACAAAAATTAGCAACCCCAGAGGATGAAATGGGCATCCTACAGACTGAAATACCATACAACTCAATCCACAAACTGCTTTCACTTGTAATTCACAAACGGTTAAAGCAAACTTCTTAATAACTTGGTGATGATAAAGGGATGGTAGCTGATGAAGGGATGTCCCTTAAGGGATGTCCGATTTCATCCATTTTCAAGCCTCCTACCTTGCTATACAAAATTATATTCATAGTCAATATACTTCTGAAGACATAAGTTATGTGCGAAAAACTTTATTGAGGTCTGTCTTACATTCATGCCAAATAACAATCATCGGACGACAATTCAATGTAAGTCAATCAACTGTTTCTATTTTCATTTCATCGATAATTTCAATCTTGTCACAAAGTTCTGAGTCAAAGGAAGCGCACCTGATAGGCTTGACATGATAAGAATTATCAATCAATATGTATCAAATTGAATGTACACACATACATATGTATGTATGTATGTATATACTATATGAGTCTCATATGATGGCATTTCAATTCTGTAAAACTGTTTGGAAAGTACATAAATAGACAAACAATAAAGGCGGAAACATGTTTGCCTTGCCAAACCTATCAAGATGAGTTTTTCGCTCATATTCAGTTATTTAGCTAATGGGCATGCTGCAGATCTAAAAAGATAAAAATCGTATCAAATTGGTTGATTCAATGAGTGATCGAACTAAAGGAACGAACTGTGTTACTGATTTTCGTTCGTTCGTTCGTCTTGTTTTGAGTCAGTTTTATTAATTCTATTCATAATAGTGACATTATCATAGTTCTTTTTACTTCATTTTTCAATGAAGAATGGTTTTCGAATTTGATTTACTATATGATCTATATCTAGATATATATATGATCTATATATATGAAACAGTATGTCCTGACTGATTGGTGACTGACTGATTGGCAATCATCGCAAAACCCAAAGCATCTATAATGAAAGTGCTCCCTAAGACGGGATTTTGAAAAATTCCATTCACACGCGTGGAAAGGCCCTAGAAACTGTTGTATGAAACTTTTTTGTTTGTCAACCAATATGCTTTAAACTCATTTTGCAAGATTTATACGAAAAATAATTCAAAACATTGATCACCGATTTTGGAAAATCCAACCTAGTGGAAGGAAAATGAGTTATCAAAGGTCTCGAAAGTTGAACAAATCTGGTTCAAACTCATTTTCAAAGCTCTCACATTAAATTAAATTAAATTAAATTGCAAAATATATCTGCATGGTTGGAAAATGGCTGGAAAACTCTGAAATTCGATATTTATAATTTTGGCTTCAAACTTATTTTCAACGTTTTAGACGACGACAACTTTAGAAAATCTACCACTACGGGCGGACAAATTATGATTGTTTTTTTTTCTTTTGCTTACGATTGAGTATAGTAGTTAAATTGAACGCATTTTGATGGAAATGTTTTGCCAACGGGCAACGCTGGGGTATTACCGGCTAGTGTATATATTTATATAGTTTGTTCGATTGTTTCTTTTGTTTCGTTGCAAAATGTAGAAGATTGTGACACAAACGAACAACAAAACATTACCCGTTCATTTAGCAAATAAATTATTCAACTGAACTTGTTCCCCCAATTGAACAACAATGTACTACTTTAGTTGCGTTTACTTGTTGTGTTTTATTGTTATTGTTATTATTATTATTATTATTATGATTCTATTTAGTACAGAGACAAGCGAACAATACACCACTAAGAGATAATGCCCAACAACTTAATGGGCAGTGGGTGGTGGGTGGTGTAGGCGTGGCATGGGCAAAGAGTTCCTGTTACGCCTACATCAACGCCTCGGCCGGACTAAGCACGGCGTTAAACACGCACGTGACAACAGCAGCAGAAGGAAACATTGCCAAGGGCCCACCATTCTCAGCTGTGCGGTCTAAATCTTGACGTTTATTACGCTCACTTGGCTTGCACCTGGGTGCCGGTGAACGGTGAACGGTGAACGGTAAACGGTAAACTGTAGATGGTAGACGGTAACAGTTAGTCAGGTACAGGTACAGGTACAGGGGTAGACGGAGGTCGCCGGGATGCGGAAGGCTGGCTTACGCTTTCATGGTTCAAGTGCCGTGTCGAGGCCTTGGCAAACGTGCCACTAAACAAAATTCAACTGCAACACGGCACCGACACCCGATACAGACACCGACACCGACAGCAACAACAATAACAATAAATAACCGCATTGTCAGTATACACGATGCGATTAATTTTCTGTCCTGCATTTGGCTTTTCTCCCAACCCCCTCCCCCTTCCCCCCTGCGGGGGCAAACAATTTCAAACATTTCTACGCCCGACGGCGCCCACTTGAAATGTTCGTAATTGCACTGCAATTGATTATCGGGCGTGTTTTTAATTCATTCAAAACAATTTCAATTTGCCTGCTTTCAGTTGCATGCAACTGCCTCGAAATTCGAAACGCAAATTGTTTTCCAAATTACCTGTTACAATAAATGCTGGTTAGTTTAGAATTCCCCTCGTTGTGTGGTACTTGGTACTATTACAAGTGTTACCCCATTTACAACCCTATTAACTAAATAGTTACTCCCAACTGTCTGCTGTTGATTCAATTTAATAAACAAAATAACCAGCAATTGTCCATGTTTTATATTGTTAAAAGTGCACATTGAGGCTTCTGACTATTTTGATCACATGTTGTTCAGAAAACTATAATATCAAAATTATTACTCCCTGTACCCATTAAATGGGTAATAAGGGGTACTTAATCTGTGCAAATGTATGTAACAGGCAGAAGGTGACATCTCCGACCCTATAAAGTATATATATTCTTGATCAGTATCAAAAGAGATTCCGATTTGGCCATGTCCGTTTGTCTATCCGTCTGTCCGCGACTATAAAAGCTAGAGATACCAAATGAAATGGAGGTTCTTGTATACCACACGCAGATCAAGTTTGTATCCAATTTCAGGTATCTCCACCCGTTCCCCCGCAATTTAATCAAAACGTTTTACAGACACACTTTTTAAGACATTGCCTTGGAATTTGGCAGGTATTATGCTTAAGTCACTCTCAATCTACTGTTCAAATTTCTTGATAAATCTATAAATCTATATAAATCTTGACACTTTATAAACTGACGATATACACCAACATGTGTGCCAAATTTGGTTGCTCTAGCTCAAAGATAAAGGCAAAAAAATTGCGTTCATACGGACAGACGGACATTTCGCAAACCCAATATACTATTTTTCCCTTCGGGAACATAGTATAAAAATAGAAGATTCAAGTCCAGGAAGCCCTAGAAACTATTTTTAAGCTAGTTGCGAGTCAGTCTAATAAAATACTTGAAGTTTTCTCGAAACTAAATAACTTACAAGACAGGATAACAAAATATATGTATAAATTCAAAATTACATATTTTAGGGAGTATTTTAGTTATGCTTCTGAAATTTGGTATATAGACTAATGTAAACAGCAACTGTTTAAACTTCATTACAATTTAGATCAATTATGATACAAACAGAGTTTATTTTGGTAAATTTGAAATACAAAAGCCACAAGAAAAATGTCAAGTTGCAAATTGACTTTGAAGGTTTAATTATTAGTTTGACATATGAAAGGCAAGAAATAATATTTAGTTTATTTACTTAAAATTGCAATATTACTTGCAGTTGCATTCCCAAATCGAGTGGAGAGTCCTTGAAGGCAATTAGTTGTTGTTAAACCATTGAAATTTCAACAAAATGCATAAATCAATTAAAATAGTATTCAAATTTCAAATTTGGATGCTCTCAAACACAAACACAAACACAAGCAATGTCAAAATGTCATCAAAATGCAATTCCATACATTGACAGCTGTAATAAATATTTCACACACATGACATATATAATAATACCTGTGTGTGTGTGTGTGTGTGTGTGTGTTGTGTGTGTTATTGTGTATGCATATTGCAGGTAGATTGTTTAGCATGCGAATACATTCATTTGGTCATTCAATTGCGGATGCGTGCAAGATTCATGAATGTTCAGCTTCAATATTGCCTAGACAGGTGAGGGGTGGGGTGGCACAGTGTTGTACCCGACACACACACATACACACATTGAGCATGCTGAATTCCACTTATTTAGCCCAATATAAGCCCCTTGACCTAAGCCCCAAAACCCAAAACCCTTTGTTGTCAGCCCTGAAGATGTATGAACAAACCATATATAAATGGCAGTTAAATTGCCCAAAATGCAGCCAACTGAAATTGCTGAACTCTTGATAAGCCCCATCCAACTCCCAACTCCAACACCCTTAACCTTACCCTTACCTTGGTAAGGGGTAGTTAATCAATGAGGGTTCACTTGATAATGGGCTTCAATTGGAGCCACGTTCCACACATGTTTAAAGCTAATAATCGAATTCGATTCAATCATTCTCATTTATTCAGGTTTCTGGTTCCTCAGCTTTAGCTGTATTCTTTCTTGTTTTTTA
This sequence comes from Hirtodrosophila histrioides, assembly GCA_037075165.1. Lineage (NCBI taxonomy): Eukaryota > Metazoa > Arthropoda > Insecta > Diptera > Drosophilidae > Hirtodrosophila > Hirtodrosophila histrioides. The sequence continues at coordinate 2,454,814 of JBAMCL010000372.1, read as the reverse complement.
ACCCTTTGGTGCTTTTAACAGAAACAACAAAAACAACAGCAACAACAACAACGAATGTCAACTTTTCCACATTGCTACGCATTGTTTTCAATTTTCATTTTCCAGCCATCGAAAAGTCGAATCCAAGGTAGAACCACTTCAACTGGCCGCCAACTTGGCACAGTTGAACTGTGGTGCTTGCTGGTGGGTGAGTGGTGGGTTGGGCTCAAAGTCAATTAGAGAAGCCACCCAATAGAGCTGAGGGCTTGCATAAAGGAAGCCCAATTTGGTGTGGCGCACTTGACAGTTCGAACTCCAGCTGCTAGCTGATTTAGCATGCGTTCTTTTTCCACCCACTGTGCAGCCAGCAGCGTTGAATTTATCAATTTAATCCCATGCAACAGCAGCAAAACAAACCAAACAATAACAACAACCACAACAACAACAACAGAGAACAATGACAATGACGCTGACGCTGACGCTGACGTCGTTGCTGACACTCACCCACTTTGGGTGTTGCTTTTGTTGGCTCTTTATACTCTGTATGCAAATGGGATAGTCAGCATATTAGGTTGTCCTAATTTGGAATGCAGTTTCAATTGTTTCGATAGTTTAATGCTGATATCGATGCTATTAGAGATTCAACAAAAATAAATGGGAATAGCCTAACAGGCCTCTTTCCATTTTCGATTACTTTCCATTGCGAATCGTGTTTTATTTTGTGTTCCCCTAATTCAAATAAAAAAGAGACCACAAGTTTTCATCGGTTTCGGAATTGGGAACAGGTTTTAATGTGTTTATCGATAGAATCGATAACTACTATTGAGGTTTTCACTATCGAAGTTAATAGATATAACAATCAGAATGTAAATCTGCTAAGCACACGTTCCCAGATACATACATATATAAATACCCAGCTTTTAAATGTAATTTTTCGACGAATTTTATCGATATTATCAATAGTATCGATACCATAAATTAGCCTCATCAAAACTATCAACTGTTTGTTCTATCGATTTTTGTATAGAGTATTTTTACTCCAGCATATACATAAGCACAATATTTGTCAATCTTGATAACATTCTTAAAAAATACCAGCAAACATATATTATTTGCTAAAATTTCTGCTGTTTTTGCACTGAAAATAAAGTATATCAGAGTCGTGAGCTTTTCATTGTAGCCTTGTTATTTGACCAACGCTGTTGACCGTTTGGCCGTTATCATTGTCAATGGAAGAAGGCCTCGGGTCCGAACGGGCTAAAATGGCCATCGATGCGGCTATTGATGGGTTGGCATTGCCTCTGGATTTGGCTTGGGAATGCGTCAATGTTTAAACAGAACTTGGCATACATTGCTCGTAGTACGTAGTACGTAGTACGCAGTGTCAGCTAATCTGTGAGCAAACGAACATGACTAAACATGTCGAAACCTGCCGACTTAAGCCAATTGATCTGTCTATGACAGTATTATTATAAAGGGTTGAGAGTTTTCGTTTCATATAGAGATAGAACTATCAGCTTTAAAAGCTCGTTCTTTATTCAGACCTGTTCCGGATTCCACTTGCTAATTAATTCCGAAGAAAAATTCGTAGTCTACTTTTTGGCGCAGTCTTAAACTTAAGAACTTCAGCTTTGTTGTATGTTCATTTCATTGCAAAAGTACGCCTTACATTTTTTCTGTGAAATTCTTTTGAAAGTGGAATTAGGAACATGCCCAATTATAACAGTTCTGATAGTTTTACTCTTAAATTTTTGATGCCAATAGTTGATGCACTGCAGAATCATCTGTAAGTGCTTTCAAACTATAAATCTATTTCTGTGTTTTCAATCTTGTGCAGTTTTTGTTTTTCAAGAATTGAAGGTGCCAAGCAATCAACCCCAACCCAACCATGCCACCTACTATGGCCACCCACTATCTTACTAGGAAAACTTTGTCTGCGCTGTGCTCTCATACAATCGCATATTTTCTTAATAGTTTGGCAGTTTCCCTCTGCTCCCATGACCACACACAAAGCCCACACAATCCACACAACCCACAACAGCCATACACTCAACTGTTGTTGTACCCTGTACTCATCTTAATTGGTTAGCATGTATAAATATGTAAAAACATAAATTTAAAGTACGTCAGGCCTTTGCTGGATATGTAAAGCTAGTTTTTGCCCAAATAATCAAAAGACTTTCCTAGAGAAGGGAGCTGAATTCTCGCCGAAATTCTTTCATTAGGGATCAAATTCCCAACTCCCATCTCTAGACTACTCAATTAAGTTCATCCAGTCCTGTTCTTCAGAACTATCCATACGTAACTAGACGAAAGTTTATTTTAAAGTTGTTTAGCATACAATACTTAACTTCTGTATACAGGGTAGCTCCTTTTCGAGCACCTCCGACAAGAGCATTTTAACAGTTATGTTTAACTTAATTTCTTGGTTAAAGTATGTTTAACGCCCACGGCCGCAAAAATAGTTGGTTTGTGTTTGCATACCCTTGCTAAAGGGTATACAGAATATGTAACGCCTTTTATCAGGGTGAAGAGCTTGGTTAATTTACTAGTCGCTTAGTCTAGTTTCTGATCCAGTAAGTAGCCATAACGGATTCTTCTGCTATAGGAACAATCATGGGACGTTACTTGTTTTAAGAAAAAAGTGAAAAAAGTTGGTTTCTGCTCCAGGAATTGGCCATAACGGATTCTTCTGCTATAGGAACGGAACAATCATAGAAAAAATTTCTTGCTTTTAGGAAAAACTGAAAAGAAAGTAATCTAGTTTTGGATTTCTATGGGACTATGGGAACTATGGGACTGCATATTTACGTATATTTTAAATACATTTATTTAAAGAATCTTTGTTCATTATAATGAAAAAATAAACTCCAAAGTTACTCAAGAAACTATATGCAGTACAAGGGTACTTCATACCCCAATACAGGGTATCTGCCAATAGAATACTCTCAACTGGAGCATGCTTGTTATTTTTCAGAGTATTTGCAGCAGCAGCGACGTCGGCAGCGACGTCGTCTTTCACATTATTTTATGGCCTTAAGCAAATTATTTTCCCTTAGCTTCGACTGAGAAGAGTTTGCCAAAAACTTTTGTATGAACTAGTGTGTGGGTGGGTGTTGTGTTATGTTGTGTTGTGTGTGTGTGTGTTTGTTGGTTTATGCATATTTTTACAAATTTTAAAGTTACTCCTTTGCTTTGTTGCTGCTTTTTCCAGCCTCCTCCCCCGCCGCATTTCTTTCTATACATACATTTCATTTCCTTTCCTGCCATTTGCATTGTTTTTAGCACTGTTCTTGCTTTTGTTGCGGCTCTGCGGCATTAAGCGGCAAAGTTTTGTAACTAAAACTTGAGCTGCTGCTAAAGTTGCATTTTAAATTTGCATTAAATTAAGCAATCCCACTAACCCCTTACCCCTAACCCCCCCTGTCAAACACGTCGAGCTATAACCCCTTGCCCGGCCGACCCATAGGCAGGCAATTTCAGTTTTACGTTTAAAAGTGGCAATAAAAGGCTGACAAAATGAATGACACAGCCACGTGCTGCTAAGTCCCACATTCGCACTCGCACTCGCATCCGCACTCGCCTCCGCATTTGACTGTGGGCCTCGGCTGTGGCAGGTCAAGTGCAAAATCAGCCCAAAAGCCGAAAAACAATTCCCAACGCTGTCCAACCAGAGATTCGTCCCTGTGGCTGCCCACAAAGTAGGCCTGACTAGGGACTAGTGATGAGCTATATATACTGTGACCTGTGATGATCAAATATCAGTCCCGTTTCCAAATATTTATACTCATAGTATTGAATAAAGTAATCTTTGAGTAATTAACCAAGTAACAAAGTCGCATTCTGCGATCTGCTAAAACTGGACCAGGTATTGAAAAGGTCTTTCTGATGTTATAGTATATCGAAATATGGTCTCTTAGTATCGCAATTTGTGATGAATTTCAATATTAACAGCTGGTAATATCAGCACTGTAATTACACTGTAACTGTCAAGATTGTGACTGTTATTATCTGGGCTGTAACTGATACTGTTAATATAAGGACTTTGACTGTTGATATCTGGACTGTTATTATGACTGTTAATTACAGAACTCTTACTGGGATGGGGACTTTGACTGTTAATATTTGGACTGTTATTGTGGCTGTCAATTCCAGGACTCTTACTGTGATGGGGACTTTGACTGTTAATATCTGGACTGTCACTGTAACTGCTAATATGAGGATTCTTTACTGTTATTGGGTCTGTGACTGTTAATATTTTAACTGCCACTGTTACGACCAATATAAGGATTCTTAACTGTTATTGGGTCTGGACTGTAACTGTTACTGCTAATATCGAATCTGTGACTGCGAACCTGTGATGCTTGATATTCCGTCACAGTTTGGCATGATATTTGTTAGTCACAGTTACGACAATATTGCTCATGTCTACTAGGGAGCAAGGGACTGGAAATCGTGGCTTGACGCGTGAACAGTGGGTGCCTAGGAAGGGGAAGGAGCACAGCGGAAGGATGCAACTGCTAGTATATGTGGCATGTGAGGCAGTTGAGGCATGTGTGACACACGGAGAGCCGCGTCTCGTCAGGTCTGCACGTTTTCACGTTTCGTTGCGGAAATGATGTTGAAAACACACACGCATACAGAGACACACGCACACACGCACACACACACAGATACAAACACACTCAGCGGGGCACGTTTTGTGCGACGTTTGCACATTTGAAGGATGTAACTTAATTCGTAATGAAGACGTGCAAACTGAAACCACAGCTGCATAAGTACACACGTGTATTAGTATGTGTATTGTTGCGTGTATTAGTGTGTGTGTATGTGTTGTATATTTATCCTGTTTTGGGGCTAACACAGTGCAAAAATATTCAATCAATCAGTCAAATCCATCAAGCAATTTCCGTAAAATTAGTCAAGCCAATGATTTACTGCTCTGCCCTCATGTGCCAGGTCATCTTGAGGTCGTACATCTTATCCAATGCAATTTGCCTTCCGCTTATCCCCCTTCCCTCCCTCCTTGTGTAAGTCAAGCATTACATAAATAAACCTAAAGACTTTGCCCCCTCAGCTTAGGTCCTGGCGAGCTGTAATCAGATGCGGCTCATTAAACGCCAAACGAAGAAGCGACAAAATTACACTGAACGAAACATTACCATCCTAAGTACTTACTTTACCATTTTCGAAATAGTACACAGCTAAGATAGTTTGTAATAGACTTTGAATTAGAACGCTGAATTTTGTACAATATTTTCCATTTTATGTTTCAATTAACACAAAGACGTTATTTTGTTAAACTTCACCCACAAGTGTGGAAAACTGTTGTATGCAACTTTTTTGTTTACTCTCTCAAACTCGGTCTCGGGAAATTCAAATTCCCTGGTCAAGAAATTCAAGTTGTGAGGTTATAAGGGCAAAGGATATGTCGAAAAAGTTTGCATTCAACTAAATCAAAACACTACACAATCCCAATCTTTATAAAAGTAAAAACTTTTCTTTTTTTAAAGACTACGAGTATCCTAACCACCATCTATATAAAACTTTTAAGTGAGATTATTTGCTATTGGATTACATAAAAAATTTCTCTTTATTTTTATGGACTTTTCAAATAAAATACTAGTTTTCAGAAGAATTTTAAACAGAAATAAATGCTTAAACTTTATTAACGAATTTTCAAATGAAGTTCGGATGTTCAGTGTACGAATTAATTCAAATTTTAGAAAATTACAGAAAAAGGTCCTTCAGAAATGTTATATAGAAGTTTCATACAAATATTGTACATTAATATTAGTTTCTCTTGAATAGTTTGTAGATGATATAAAAAATCAAATTGAAATCGCTTAATAAATGCGCTCAGTGTACTTAGTGTTGCCTATTTGTTGTCCGTTTAAGGTGTTTTGACTTTCAATTCAGTGGTGGTCCCTTGGGGATTGGGGTTGTGTTTGACATTGGGATTTCCGCTGGGGCTGTCGCCATACATATGTATATTTGTAATTTTTGTATGCACAGTGTCGGCAAATCCTTTGTGTTATTTGGTTTCGCCTTGATTGTATAGAGATGGCACAAGGCAAGAATCTTAAGTGCTGAGACGACCACAACACTAGAATTGTCACACACCCAGCTAAGCCGCGGGGCGGGCGGGTGACAATGAGGGGTAAGCCTTGAACTCCTTTTGGCCGCAGCCAGGACGTGGTATGCGAACGTGTCCGACTTTAATTAATTACCGGAAAACTGTTAATATTTGCATTGCATCAAAGGGCCCAACCAACCAACCAGGACAGAAAGAGAAAGAGAGAGAACGAGAGAGAGAGAGAGAGAGAGAGAGAGACTTGCTGAGCAAACACAAAGAGCGCAACGAGGCCCAAAGCAACGCAAAGCCCCAACAGTCCCCGCCAAAACCAAAACCCCGCCATTCCTTACCACTCCCCTCACCAGCCGCGGGAAACAGCGAAACAGTAAAGCCCAGCCGTCGCGGTCGGGGATTTTTATTTTCATACCCTGTGCCCATAAAATTGGCTAAATAGGATATCATAAAGTTGTGCAAATTCATGTGACACGCAGAAAAGGCATCCTCAAGCCTATAAAGTTTATATATTCTCAGTCTTAGAGCTCTCATATCGAATACAGAGACTAATAAAGTAGATAGTATAGCTACTAGCTAGTATCATCATATATTTTAGCATGTTCTCTAACAGTACCCAACATTTTTTACGGATCGAATAATAAATGTAGAATTTATTGAGATACTAAATTCTCTTCACAAAGATATAAGGCATTTAAGGTTGTACAGTCGGCTCGGAATGAACGGAATCGGCACAGCTTTTTGCATCCCGCAGGGATGGCCTGGGTGTTCCAGCCCTACCACTGTTCCCGCGATGCAACAAAATTCTTCTAGGGTTCTGAAAATGTTTTAGTTTTTGGTCACACTGCCAAATTGTCCGAATAAAATGGTTCAGGCTACAAGGGCTTTCCTTGAAGGCTTCAAAATCTTATTACAGGGTATCTTGAAGTCGAGCACAGTCGGCTAGTGCATTGTTACTTGCACTTTTACATTTTGGTCGTGTGCTCTCGTAATTTATATGCTCAAAAAGACGCTCGAAAGTATGCAATGCCAAATTATGTTATGCTGGTGCCGCCACACACTAGTAGCCCCAAGGGTGCTTAGGGGGCTGGGGGCTTGGGGGTGAGGGGTGAGATCGTTGGCAGGTAGAGCGGATGTGCTGTGGAGCTGAAAGGCCTGCATGTAATGCAATGCGGGCAATGGGAGCGCAGCTTTGGCCAAAAACATTCGCGTTGTCCATTTTATTAAAATGGCTGAGTGTGTGTTGTGCCATGTGTGTGTGTGTGTGTGTGTGTGTGTCTGTTTTTGTAAGTCCAATTTCAATTGAATTGGTTACCACATAAAAGCTAAAAATTCTGAATAACATGCTAAATAATTACAGTCCATTCCAATGCGAACTCTGCAACCGCATGCAAGAAGGTCCTTGAATAAAGTCGATAGACGTATGCAAATCGAGAATGGACACAAACGGAATAATAATAACGATAGTCAGTCGCCTGGGACAGTAGCCATTGCAACTAGTGGATACAAGGCTACTTTGAATAAATATACTTATAATAACTAACTATCTAGGTTAGACATTAATCGGCCCTGAAGCCTTCTGTGGGTTACCAGAGGGACACAGGACGAAGCTGCCTACGAGATGGCAGCAAAGAAAACAAACAAATGATGAAGCAGCAGCTTAGCACAAAAACACGACAAAAGATTCCTTATCCCAGAAATAAATTGCCCAACGCAACTTATCATGCACAGAGAGGATGACATTTTGTATTCTAACATAATATAAGATTGAAATCTTCTGAGACTGATGTGTGAAGGTTCTGTGTGATGGTGTACCCACAATTTGAAATGACAAAAGTGGTTTGCCTTAATAGGAATCCTTGAAATACGGGAGGCTTTCCTAAATTCTTCAGGCCGCCACAGAAGACCTAAACATTGGTCGAAGTGCTTCGCGGCCTTACTAAATAATAAATATTAATACTTATACTATCTTCTGTTATACTATCTTTGTGTTGTCAAAACAAGAATTTGTCTTAAACGTCTAGGCAGTCCCTTAAACATGTATTACAACTATTTATGCAACATTAGTCCTAGAGGGATTACAAATATCAACTATACTGAACCTTCTTCTGGGTATGTTAGGCTAAAATAGCTTGAGAATCATCCTAACCTGACCTTACCTAGACTTGGTTTCAGAAGCTATGCTTATAAATCTTGCTACAGAGACAGTATAACTCAAAACTGATGGGATAAAAACATTTTATCATATAGCTTTTATATGAAGGTTTGTTGACGTGCGGGGTTCCATATATGTAATATATAGTAATATGCAAATATACACACATAGTAATCTAGTATATAGTATAGCCTAACCTCTGCCTTGTTTTTATTATTATGTTAACTTATCTTATACTTTGCAGATGATGGAGCACGCCTGGCACAACTACAAGCTGTATGCCTGGGGCAAGAACGAGCTGCGTCCTATGTCGCAGCGTCCCCACTCGGGCAGCATTTTTGGATCGTATGATCTGGGCGCCACGATTGTGGATGGCCTGGACACGCTATATATAATGGGCCTGGAGAAGGAGTACAAGGAGGGGCGCGACTGGATCGAGCGCAAATTCTCGCTAGACAACATCAGTGCCGAGCTGTCCGTATTCGAGACGAATATACGCTTTGTGGGCGGCATGCTGACACTGTATGCATTCACCGGAGATCCCCTCTATAAGGAGAAGGCCCAGCACATTGCGGATAAGCTGCTGCCCGCTTTTCAGACACCCACGGGCATACCCTATGCGCTGGTCAACACCAAAACGGGCATGGCCAAGAACTACGGCTGGGCTTCCGGCGGCAGCTCCATACTCTCCGAGTTTGGTACACTGCATTTGGAGTTTGCCTATTTAAGCGACATAACTGGCAATCCAGTCTATCGCGAGCGCGTGCAGACCATTCGTCAGGTGCTCAAGGAGATTGAGAAACCGAAGGGACTCTATCCCAACTTCCTGAATCCAAAGACGGGCAAATGGGGACAGCGTAAGTACACACGAGAGCTATTTTCAATTGTTTTGATTACGATTGGTTCAACTATTGATAGTATCGAAATATTGTTATTAGAAAAAAGCCCTTATTATGTTGATAATATATATAACAATATATCGTGAAGGAACATCGATATATGCTTCATATAGTGCTAGTCAAATACTATGTATTAATATACCGAATATGGTAGCAGTGATATATCCAAAACCGAAAAAAAACCCACTCATAGAATTCACATTTAGTGATAGGCAAACTTCCGACTTATCAATATTTTGATATTTTGGAAACAGGTATCGAGAGCCATTCCGTGTCCGGATGATCTTATTTTACAGGGACCGTAAATAATGATTATTTTGTTTTATCTTAATCGAAAAATTCATTAACTCATAGTAACGTTGAGAGAGCTATACTTCTTTAAGGATAATCTATGCATTTTTATCATGATTTCAAAATTTATGAGTTTTATAGATTCTCTTGCCAAATAATGATTAATTTTGAGTTATACTGAGTTATTATAATCAACCAATTATCATTATTTTTGAGCATTATAATAAAACTCCTAAAATAATAATTATTCCTTGAGTTTTATATAAAACTCAAGTTGTAATTTGGATTTTATCTTTATTTTGAATTAATTTTTTAAATAAAATTTATAATGATTACAGTACCTGATATCTTAGCTTCAATATAGTATTTCTATATTTAACTTACCATTCCAAAATTTCCTCACCCAAAGAACACTTGATAGTGGCTCTATTAATGTTATCGATAATGCTATCAATCGTTTTCAGTTCTACTAGACATCGATAATTAGAAACAGCCGAAAATGGCTGGCAAGCACATCGATACTATCGATAGTCACATAGTATATTGCTTTCCTGCTCTAGTAGAGTGCAGACTTTTGACCTTTCAACTTGTTTCGCTTGCAGTACACATGTCGCTGGGCGCCCTGGGTGACAGCTACTACGAGTACCTGTTGAAGGCCTGGCTCCAGTCAGGGCAGACAGACGAGGAGGCGCGCGAGATGTACGACGAGGCCATGGTGGCCATAATGGAGAAAATGGTGCGCACCAGCCCCAATGGATTGACCTATGTGTCCGATTTGAAGTTCGATCGATTGGAGCATAAAATGGATCATCTTGCCTGCTTTTCGGGTTTGTTTTTCATCATTTCCAACAAATATCGAATGCCCAATCTTAATTCAATCTTTCATTTGCAGGCGGACTTTTTGCATTGGGCGCCGCAACGCGCCAGAATGAGCACACGGACAGGTACATGGAGGTGGGCAAGGGCATTACCAACACCTGCCGCGAGAGCTACATACGTGCGCCTACCCAACTGGGCCCGGAAGCCTTCCGGTTAGTGCTCATCAATAAATTTCAATTGCCATTATCATTGCTCTTAAATAACACTTGTTTTCGTTTTCGTTGTCATTTTCAGTTTCAGCGATGCGGCTGAGGCGCGTGCCCTACGCTCCCAGGAGAAGTATTATATACTAAGGCCGGAGACATTTGAAAGCTACTTTGTGCTATGGCGTCTCACGCATGACCAAAAGTATCGCGACTGGGGCTGGGAAGCGGTCCTGGCCCTGGAGAAGCATTGTCGCACCGCACACGGCTACTGCGGCCTGCGCAATGTATACCAGCAGGAGCCGCAAAAGGACGATGTCCAGCAGAGCTTCTTCCTGGCCGAAACGCTCAAGGTGAGTGTGCCTGCCCAGCGTTAGTTCTAGTCATTCTCTGATTTACCGGATTAATGGCTTTACTTGGGCTGTAGCTTGTCATCTATCGTTAGTTTGAGAATCAGTAGTTTAAAATAATAATAACTGGTGGGGTTTTTAAAATTTGAAGTAGAGGAAAGCTAGTCTAACATATTCATTATACTACCTCCGTTAAACTACAGAAAATGTCCTTACCGTTTTCTTCCTGGATTTTTGAATACAATGAAATATTGTTTTTTAAAAATCGCTTAATTACAAAAATACTCTTATGTTTTGGAACGTTTTTGAGTTGGATTATAGGAAATATCCATACCCAATATTCGTTCTTCATCCGATTGTTCCTAACAACTATCCATACCAAAGTTCGTTCTTCATCCGATTGTGCTTACTATATAATAATCGTATTTTGATAAAAACTTAGTCAACATCGGAAGGGCGTATCGAAACTAGCCCAATTTGATTGCCACATCTTCAATAACAAACAAGTTTTTCATGCAACAGCTCAATTGTCAACCGATTTAGAATATAGTGATCCAATCTGGCCGTACTGCCTGCAGTATCCTTGACAAATATCATTACGATATAGTTCTAAAACTGAGCGAAATGGTTGGAGAAATCAAATAAGAAGAATGCTACATCTGCTGGGTTTATATGTAAATTATTTGTAAATTTAGTATAGAATTTGACAGATCTGGTTAGTAAATATAAATGATAAATTATAACTAATACTTTCTCTCGCTCCCCCAGTACCTGTACTTGCTATTCTCGGACGATTCGGTACTGCCGCTGGACGAATGGGTGTTCAACACGGAGGCGCATCCGCTGCCCATAAAGGGGGCCAACATCTATTACCGGCAGGCGCCAGCGCCACAGGCCGCATCGAATGCCTCATAAGCCGCAGCGGGCGGAATGTGGCAGCAATTGCAGATGTGGAGCTGGAGTTGGTTGCCCGCATCATCACTATAAACCATTTAATTTTATCAGCATCAATAGTTATTATTATTATATTCTCCTATTTTTTTTTTGTGTTATTTTATTTAGTTTATGTTTAAATGCTTATGACTAGATTTTAAAACGCAATGACAACTACATAAGGCAATATGTAATTTGATCTTTAGTTCGCCGAGCAATCAACGAGCGACAACTTTCTATGTAACATATTTATGCAACTTAATTAACGATAGCAGTCCCCTAAGTAGTTACTATGCTTAACATCCTCTAGCTCGTAACTCGGCACAATATTTCAAATCGGATATTACTGATATGATTCTACAATATTTGAACAGTTTGATTGATAGTTTCGATATATTTTGTGGCATTTCTACTACATATAAGTAAACAAACAAAAGAATTAACAATAAACAGCAAGTTTTATGATATAGACATATGTACACACACACATACATGCACACACACACACACACACACACACACACATAGACGATTTATATAAGTAAACTCAGGAGTTCGAATAATGATTTCTCGTTCCGTTTCCGTTTTTTCTTTGTTTATTATTCATCATGCAAAATATTTAAGTTCTTAATCAAATCTATCTCTCTATCCCAGCTCTAGCACTAGCTCTATGTACGAATATATATCGATTTGTGTAGAGCATCCTGTATAACTTTTTAACTAGCATTTTGAATATACATATTGGATATATATATATATATATTTATATATGAATATGACAGAACTCTCAACATTCAGTGGCACATTCTGGGTTCGACATAGTTAGGAGCTTTGTTTTGTAAATATTTTCCTAGCGGCAAAATGAAGGCATCTATGAGAAAGAAAGAAGGTTTACAAATGAACAATTGTCAAGTTATTGTTTACGTGGTAGCCTAAATATATAATAATAAACTAATTATTGTAATAGCACCTAGCTTACTTTAAACAAATGTAACGCATATTACTTTACATCAGCATCAAGCGAAACGAATCTTAAATACATTTATTAAAAAAAGAGTAAAGCGATAAAGAAATTCATAAATAATTATGTAGGCAATTGTTAAAACAAAAATATTTATACAATTATACAACAAATGCTAAAAACAAAAGAAAAACAGGCGAAATAATCTAATTTTTAACAATGTAAAGGTTTTTTTTTTGTATAATTCTAAGTATAAGCTATGATGATGATAATTGATATTAATGATATTAATAATAATAATAATAATAATAATTAGAAACCGCATCAATAATGAAAGAAAAACAAAAAACAACAACAAGAAGAACACGAATAAGTACGTTTATCAAAAATGTTGAACTATTTTAACATCTCCCAACACTTTGTATCAGCTCCTGCGCTGTGAGAAGTCATTTTAGAAATATACGTACATACACATTAAACAAATTAATAAATGGAATAAAAACACACACAACAAGCAAGATACATTTTCTAAACTATACAAATAGTTTTATCATTATACTTATTTTGTGTTACATGCAAATTAATTGTATGACAGAACGTGGATATTGTATGGTAACGAGTCTAAAATGAATAAAAATGTAAATGCGTGAAAATTGAGCGATAAGAGCGCTAATTCCTTAGGGAAAGTGCATAAGGGATATTAATAAATGCTTAATCATAAATTGTATTGGACTAACCCATAAGTTAAATAAAAATCTATTGAATAACTTTAACGATCAATTCGACTTCAATTCACTAACTGGTAAAAGTTCAGAAAAAAATATCATTTTCGGAGAAGCCAAGATGGTTTTAATTGTTTCCATGGTTTTATATATGTATGTATCTGATACGATCTGTCATATAAACAGATTGTCGGACATTGCACAAACACAACATACTCTTTGTGCCTTTGGGAACAGAGTACAAATTGGATAAGTTTTTAAAATGTTAATATTTAGGTTGGATGATATGTTTAATTCTCTACCTATACAAAATTGTCTCCCTATTGTACTACAATAGAGTAAAATCGATTTAAAGCTGTTCTTTTATGTAGTATATATATATTTTATCCTTCTTATAGGTACTAGCGCTATCTATTTCCTCTGATCTGATCCTATTTATTAATACGGATAAGAATTTTTGTGTTATGTTTAATTCGGTGTTATTTTAAAGAATCCCAGTTCATTCATTCAAGAAAAATCAAAGGCTATGTACAAGTATGTAAATCAAGCAGGAATTCGGTACATTAAACATACATATATTATTTATATTAAGCATGAACTAATTTATGCGTACATATGTATGTATGTAAGTGCATACAATATTCACTTTCAATTATAATTTAAGTTAAGTAGCAATGAATACTTTTCCCGCCAGAGTTCCTTTTCAGGCATGACTAACAATTGAGCAGCTTCATAAAAAATATATGTATGTAGTAAGTTCATAGTAAGTACTTGGACAAGGCAAACAAAGCGCTCTGAGGTTAACAACATTTTTCACCCAGACTCAACCCGGAACGAGAACGCAGTCGTCGTCGTCGTCGCCAGCGCCAATTTCAGCTTGCAATGCGAGCGGGCAAAGTCCGGAGCAAGCATAGGACGGCAAACGGCTGGGTAAACAAAGCATAACCATTAAAAATATAAAAAAGACAACAAGAAGCGACGGCGTCGTCGCCACCCACCGCCCACTCATTGAAGACAAGAGCGTGAAAAACTTTTGATCCAGAAGTCAATCCACCCACGGAGCGGGGACAAAGACAACTTTTGCTCTCGCCGTCAAAGCAATTCCCCATTTGCTTTGTGTTGCTCATTCGCGCTCTCTTTGTGCGGTATATCCCTCGTTTTGCTGTTGTTTCTGCTGCTGCTGCTGCTACTACTCCTCCTGCTACTTTTTTGTTGGCTAGACGAGCCCGCCAGACCAGCTGGGCTGCTTGTTGCCGGTCGCAGAGACTGTCATTTGCTGTGTTGTTGTCATGCCCTACCGTAATGAAACCTGTTTGACTTTTGCGTGTGGTTCAGCAAAGTTGCTTAGTTCGAATATTAAAATTTAAATCTATATTTGAAAGTTAAGAGAACCTTTAATAGGATCTATTTTATGTTGTAGGAAGAGTTAGCTCTTCTAATTTGCATTCCACTTTATTTCTTAACATTTGGATCAGAGCGACAAGCTTGCACAACATTTCCTCTTAGATTTTTGTAAAATGCAGCCTCGAAACTTAAATTCTTACACTACTGCTTGTTTCTCAACAAATAGAAAATACTGTATAGTTTATATTGTTAATATTCCTTTAAAAAACCGCTGTTTACCAACTGCAGACAATCCCATATCCATCAAAGCTAACCTGCTGACTAACTAACAGCGTGATAGAGTATCCGCACGTCGACTGGCAGTGTGTGTGTGTCTTTTGTGTTTTTGTTTTGGTCGTCGATGTGCGCGTCGTTGCTTCTGACAAACCGCACAGTTGCCTGTGAGTTTTCAAGCGAGTCGGAGCGTCTGATGCAGCAGCAGCAGCTCCAGAAGTGAACGAATCAGTTGCATTTGGCACAGAGTCTTGACAAGAAGTCTAGCAGTTCGGTTTTTGTTTGGTTGGTCACCAGTGCAGTGTGAGAGCGTACAGAATGCCGTTCCCCATTCATCCGCCCAAGCAGATGCCCTGCCCCCACTGGCAGCACTTTCCCATCAGTCCGGTGGACACGAAGCCATCGCCATTTGCTAGCAACGGCAACGGGGTCGCTGGCTCTGTTCACAAGCCACCGGAGCCGGTATCCTATCGCTACTGTGTGCACTGCAAGGCAGCTGGCAAGGATGTGAGCGACATCAACAAGGATTAGTAGCGCATAGCGCTTACGCACCACTCTCCACCCATCCACCCATTCCACGTACTCTCCATCATCACGCACAGCAAATCCACTCATCGCACCACAACTGGAACTCGCTTTGTTCGCCCCAATCTCAATTAGGGGGCGGCAAGGGGCCCCCCTCCACGAAAAGTGCAATTTATAAATACATGTGTCTAATTGAAATAAGTTTAATACGAATTTCACATATGTTTACTTAACTTGCTGCCTCTTAATTTGTTTTTATATTTTTTTGTGCCAATCTAATTAATTTATATATACACACACACAATCATGCTACATACATAGATACATACATATATATGTTTATTATATTTTCTATATTTTGTATGCTTAAGCTCAGATCTTCTAGAGCTGAAGACTTTGTAGAATTGGTATGTTCTAGACCTGAAGACTACTTGCATACAATTTGGTATTAATACACACAAATAAAACGCACGACGCATTTAAAAACGAGTTTGATTCAACTAACACAAGCTCATAGATACATTTGTATCTACACACACACACACCAAATATATCTACATATATACATACATGAATACATTAATGTGTGTGAAGTTTGTTGTTTTCTTAAGCGGCACACATGTTTTTTTTTTTTTGGGCTGTGTTTGCCTTCTGCTAACTGTATCGTTGTTGTTATTGTTGTTTCGGATCGTGCGCCGCTTTTTATCAGTTCTCAAGGTCAGCCAGAACATTAATACTGCCAGCGAGCAGACTCGCGATAAGCTTGGAACAGACTAAAACAATAACCAAATAGAACAATCCACAAATTGTGCCGTTTAATCCAGCAGTTTCGATTTTCAGTTTGGCTACAATTATGCGGTTTTCGTTTAGATATCGTATCGTCGCGGGAGGAGGAAGAGGGGGAGGGGTCGCCAATGGGTTAATTGTTAACTACGTAGTCGCCGCACGCAACTGCAATGCAACAGAATTGTCAGTTGGGTGGCAAAGTTCAACAAACTGCTTAGTTGCAAAAATAAATACGCATTCTTCACATAAAAAGCGAAAGCGCCGAGCTGACACCTCCACCTTCCCCTCCCTCCTCTCTCCAACGTAACGGCAAAAGCTTTCGACTCTCATCATACAGATTCATACATACATACATATATGTATATATACAAACATAGATACCATACCTTTAAATGCATGTACAGTTGTGCTCAAAATAATAGTACATTGCTTGGGTACAAATTTGAAATGTGTCAAGCAACAAGAAATAACTTATTCTGGGTGCCAAAGATACACATATATATGTACATACATATATACCTTATATGTACATACTGAATCTTCAACCGAACGTTCCGATCAGCCTTAACCAAACTTCTATATAATGTACTATATAAAAAATCGCATTTGTGGAGTTTGATTGTGCATATATTGACATATACAAATACTGATTGTTATAGCACCTATAAGATATAGTCCTCCGATTTACTAAGCATGGAAAATTATATAGACACAAAAGCTTATCATACAACAACTGATTTTTAAGGCCGATCGTTCCCATGGCAGCTACATATTAATACTAATCGATTGCAGACATCAAAACTAAGTATTATAAAACGATATTATATGGCTTATTCTAAGGTAGAACAATAACTTTTCAAAATCGAGCTGATTTTCATGCGGATTGCTTCTAGATTGATTTGGATTTTAAGCTTTATAAGGTGTCTAATACACTCGTTTATTTTTACATATTTGTGGAAATTAGTTTCCTAGAAATTTGTAATCGCTTCATTTAATCTCCCGGCTGTTGATGCTGATCAAGAATATTTATATATATATGTATTTTTTCTGGGTCGGAAACGTCTCCTGTAAGCGAGACACATTTCATGACAAGAATACCTTCAATATTTCTGCAGGGGTAAGAAACCCACATACTTTTTGTATGTTTCCGATCGAAATCGATTAAAGACACTTTTAAAAACAATATAATAATCGAAGCACAACTATAATTTTGAGCAGTGCTGTATAACTAAGTTTAGTCTTATCGGTTGAAAAACGTGCAAAAATTGAAAGTAATATGTCAGCTCGTGTAAAGATATGACATACATACCCGTATGTATTATAGATTAGACTGTCCCATCGTATCTTTGCTTGATGCTATCTTTATGAATAGTACCAATACCAAAACCCAAAACTTAATTTACGCATATGTATTATATCTGTATATGAAATTAAAATTAGAAATCTCACCTTTTTTGGATTCGCACTACTCGCTTACTGCCTTTCGCCTTGTTTTATCTAAGAACACAAGAACCGAGCCCCCAATTAAACACAATCATAAAACTTATAAAGCCTCCCGCCAATTGCAATTGCGGATGAATGATGAATAATCAGTTGATCATAAAATGTAATCAATAAATTTCGACTAGGTGGGTTCAAGAAATTAAGCAATAGTAAATACATTAGGATAATGTGATGATATGATATAATATAAACTATCATATGTCCTTATAAAAATCGAACTAACATCGATCCAATGCAAGTGTTTATAGATTTACAAGTGTATAAATCGAAGAAAAGTTTTGATGTCGATTAAAATTGAAATATGGAGATTTTAATATTTTTGAAAATAAGGACTTTTTGAAAGTAAGGACTTTTGTCAATTTTCAATTCTTTATATTAAAAATGAATAAATTTAAAATACCAAGTCCATTTAGGGGACAAAAAACAATCAAAATGGCATTCCTTATGCAAATCAGTATAGAGTATAGAGTATAGAGTATAGAGTATAGAGTATAGAGTATAGAGTATAGAGTATAGAGTATAGATTATAGAGTATAGAGTATAGATAGAGATAGGTATTTGAAACTTTAAAAGTAGTTTATGGGTTCGGAAATCTGTCCGTTTAGTTCAAAAATGGTAACAAGTGTCATATAGATCTTGAAATACGTAAGATGTATCTTTAAACAACTATGAGCTTCATTTAACACCTAAATTAACGACCTATAGATCCTAAAGTAGACAGTAAACAGTTAATGAACAAGTAAGAATGCTATAGTCGAGTATACCCGACTACAAAACTCCCTGTACCCAGGTCAAAAATTTCCGATCTCATTTTCGTACAATTAAGCATAGACACACACATACACAAAGATGCACACATACAAGCGACAGCGCAAGCGTGGCATTTTAAGTGGTGGCTGTGCTACTTCATTCAGTCCACGGCCGAGAGCAAACGAGCTCAAAATACAAAGTGCTCGATATCTCGGAAACTTCAAGGACGAATTTGATGTCCTTTTGACAGTTGGTAGCCCTGATAATGCCAAATTGTCTGTCACAGGACTCATTAGGAAAGCAAGGATACGGCCGAGACATCGCTTATTTTCTGTATACAGAAAAGTCCTTATTTCTCAGCTCCTGTAAGGATATTTGACCTTTGGGTTATATATCCGAGTTTAACAGGATAAGTCCTATCTTTTTGCCAAAGGACATCAAAATCGTCCTTGAAATGACTGAGTTACAGGCGATCTTGTGATTTTAGATCCTTTTTACTGACCAAAAGTGAAGTGTTTATTTCAGTGAAATCGTGGAAATCCTTAAATGCCAATCGAGAAAGTTATTCCTTTTGATTCTAAGGCAATGAGTCCTCGAAGAATTTGAAAGGGTATGGCCGAACCAGGGCTCGCTGAGATGAATGGCTAGTATTCTATAATTTAAAGAATTAGGATCGAAAGATATCAGAAATTTTTGAAAATTCTAAAGAACATTTATATTTAGTATCTCTTAAGACACACACATACACAAAGATGCACACACACAAGCGATAGCACAAGCGGCAGCGCAAGCGGTGCATTTTAAGCCGTGGCTGTGCTGCTTCTTCCCCCCCTCACTGCAGTACTAAATCTTGTTTGTTGAATAACTTCCGTGTTTATTATCCGATCGACTTGAAATTTGGACAGTAGGCTAAGAGTGACTAAAGTATTGTACATTTTAAATCCCAAAGCTATATATTTTAAAGTGTAGCGATAAAACGTTTTGATCCAATTGCGCGGGAACGGGGGGAGATATTTGAGATCGGAAACAAACTTGATCTGCGTATGGTATACAGGAACCTACATGCCTCTAACTCTTATAGTTGCTGGGATCGACGCGTTCATCGTTCAGGACAGACGGACAGACGGACGGACGGACAGACCGACAGACAGGCGGACATGGCCAAATTGAAATCTCTATTGAGACTGATCAAGAATATATATACTTTATTGGGTCGTAGATGTCTCCTTCTACCTGTAACATACTTTTGCACAAATCCAATACCCTCTTTTACCCATTTTATGGGTACAGGGAGTAATAAGTTTCACTTTACACATTTACATTTTTCAATTATTTAATCGAAATCTAAGCCCGTTTCAGATGGGTCTGATTAAGAACACAGTTCATGTATATGGTATAAATATGCGGGTATAGATTCTTTTATGAGCTTCATATGAGTTCTATAAAGAACACATTATACATTATGTACACAGATACGCACATATACATATAGACCTACTACCCTTTCAACCAGAGACACATACATATGTATGTATCTTCAGGTTGAAATTTGTGACATCACTTCATTTGAATATACTCGCATATTTACATACATACATATTTACTTGTTTCTTAAACTATCTGGCAGCACTAAATTGTATTTAAATTGTGCGCCAAAATGGTCTTTGCATGCATTAATGCCAAATTCACAATGTATTTTTGTGTGTAACTCGTAACAATTTCAGCTTCATATCATGACAGTATTTAAAAATAATTATTACATAAACAAATTAATATAGTACAATATTTACTTAGTACCATAAAATTCAAGCGGGCCTATTAAATTCAAATTAACTGGTTCCACGCCCAAATATCTTTTACAATTTCTTAAGCAGAACAACTTATTTGCTTGAATGATATGCTTATACATTTAGTTGATATAATATTATTATTCACTTAACAGGTAGAAGCGATCACGCAATAAACTATTTAATAATGTTTAAAATTGAATGCGAAGTAACTGAACCGGTACATGAAAACATCGTTGCCTATTACTGCAGCCCTGGGAACCACTGGTTCGCAATGAGCAAGTTCGCTGCAATTGCAATTGAACTTGAGAACACTAAGATGAAATTACTATTTAAGCGTAACCGTGATTAAGTACACACCTAGTTGATTGGCTGCCGCAAGCAGGTGCAATTACTAAAGAGTACGTGGCCCACTGACCAGTCACCGGCAAGGTGTGAAGGCGAAGGAGAAGGAGAAGTGGAAAGCCCAATATGGATTATCAGTACTACGATGAGCCGGACTACATTGAGGACGATGGTGGCAGCGAGGAGCTCTACCAGGACAATGAGCCACCAGCGCGACACTTGGAGCATGCCTACAGCGCTGATGAGTACACCAACATGAGCGAACGCCTGTGGGACAGCTACGAGAACTGCGTGCTTCCCTCTCTAGCCCAAGTCCTGGGCTACATATTGCCTCTGGTACTGGGCTGCTTGGTCAGCCGGCTGCTGATCACGCTCTATGCGGGGCGACAGCGTCTGGTGAGCAGCTGGCAGGAAGCTAACCGATTGTCGCTGATGCCGCTGCATCTGATCAATGCACTGAGCGGACTGGTTGTGCTGTATGCGACGCTGGGCGAGCGCATGCTGGTGCTGCTGCTGCTCAGCAGCATTAGCTACATGCTGCTGCAGCTGGTGCGCCTGGGCAAAGGACAGCGCGGTGCCGTCGCCATTGCCGTGCTGAGCATTGGTAGCCAGTTTCTCTATGAGCTGGCCATTTGGCAGCAGCGTGACGATTGGCCGCAACTGCGCGGCCTGCAGATGGTTACCAATATGAAGGTCATCTCGCTGGGCTACGACCTGACGGCGTCTGGTGCGCCGACTGCGCGCATGCCCAGCATTATCGCCTACATGGGCTACATCTACAATCCGGCGAGCTGTGTGCTGGGACCCTGGCTGAGCTACACACGCTACCTTGACTCGCTGTGCAGCAAGCCAGACTGGCGACGTGGCCTGTGCCACATGGGGCTCAACATACTGATCTGCCTGCTGGCATTGAGCGTGTCCAATTGCGTGGCGCCCGCGTTCGGCGAACTGCATGAGGAGGATGATCCAACGCGCAATGGCGGCATCTCCCATTGGCTGCTCATGTACACGGGCGCGCTGAGTGTGCGCTGCAGCCACTATTTTGTCAGCTTTCTCAGTCAGGCGCTGCTGTCGGCTGCCGGCCAGCAGTTGGACGCCACGCCGCAGAGTAGCTCCAAACTGCTGGGTGAGCTAGTAGCGCGTCCTTGGCATATCGAATGGCCGCGTTCGCTGAGCGCCCTAGTGCGCTCCTGGAATGTGCCCATGCACGAATGGCTCAAGCGCTACGTGTATGGCGCATCCAAGCAGCGTTCCAGGCACGCTTCGATTTTGGCCGTATTCTGCACGTATATGGTGTCGGCGCTGCTGCACGGCATGGATTTTCGTATCTATTTGGTGCTCTTGTCGCTGGCCACCTTTGCCGAGGGCGAGACCATGCTCCGTCGTCATTTGGCCACACTCTGTGATGCCTGCGTCGCGGCTAATCCCTGCCCGGGCGCCGAGCGCTGTCGCTATGCGCGTTGCCCGGAGCGACGCGGCTGGCGGTACCTCAGCTCCTGGCTGGTGGTGTTCACCAATTTGTGCTTCACGCTGCTGGCCATTTTGCATCTGGCATATCTAGGCGTCGTGCTGCTGAATGAAACGCTCACCTTGGAGACGGACAACGAGCTGCCCTTCATGTACCACTGGGCGGCAGCGGGATACCTCAGCCACTACATTGGCATCGGCATGTTCGTCCTGTATTTGTTAATATCGTAATCTGGGCCCAGACGTGTAAGGACTGGCCCATGCTGACTGACGCTAAAACTGCCTTTCTTGCGGCCGCTCTATGTGATTATATTAATGACTTAAATGATATACTGTAGAACATTTATTACATTTTATTATATTACTACTATCGAACCCCTCCCTGCGCTCCTTTGTGTGTGTGTGGGAGTATTTGGAGCCGGCGGAAAAGCATTTGAACTGATTTAACCACTGTGAATCTCTATATAAAATGTATTTGTATTTGTATTTTTATTACGTAGTACCAACCAATGGGCTATTATTTATATTTATACATATATGTATTTTGAGCATGTCCTGCGTCTGTACTTAATAAATGCATGTCAACTTACAGTTTTTAACATAAACGGAGAGATCCTTATTGTGACGACCGCTGAAACGTCTTTAAATCGTTGAATGATTGGGGAAATGGGAGGATATTATAGAAACATTCGCTGAAAAGAATCTGACGGGGCTGTTTCTGCCTGATCTCATTTCAAGTATTGCCAAGATATTAAATTCACTTCACTTTGATCCAGTGAATTCAATCCGAATTGAACTGATAGAAAGTTTTATGTTACATGTTTTGAAATAATCTGACGGTCCTGTTTCTGCCTGATCTCATTTCAAGTATTGCCAAGATATTGTGAATTAAATTCACTTCACTTTGATCCAGTGAATTCAATCCGAATTGAACTGATAGAAAGTTTTATGTTACATATTTTGGAACAAACGCATTTGAAACCTTTTATTTTGCATTTCAATTTCATTGTAACTATTTTCAAGATATTACGAATTGATTTCAGTCCACATTGATCCTGTGAATTCAATCCGAATTGAATTCACTCCGCTTTGATCTAATGAATTCAATCCGAATCGAATTGGAGGAAAGTTATATGTTACATATTTTGGTGCATACGCAATTGAAATCTGTCATTTTGCATTTCAATTTCATTGTAACTATCGGCAGAATATTGCGAATTGATTTTACTCCACTTTGATCCAGTGAATTTAATCCGAATTGAATTGACAGAAAGTTATACATATTTTGGTAAATACGCAATTGAAATCTGTCAATTTGCATTTCAATTTCATTGTAACTATCGGAAAGATATTGCGAATGTAATTTACTTTAGTTTGATCCAGTGAATTCAATTCGGATTGAATTCACTTCAGTTTGATCCAGTGAATTCAATCCGAATTGAACTTACTTCACTTTGATCCAGTGAATTCAATCCGAATGGAATTGAAAGAAAGTTATACATATTTTGATTTAAACGCACTTGAAACCTTTCATTTTGCACTTCAAACTGGTACAATAGATTCGGGATCAGGACATCTGGTTAGGAATTTAGATATTTTCGGTAGTTACTATTGTTTTGACAAATGTTTTAACAAAATTGACAAATGTTTTAACAAAATTGAACAGTTTTAAAGAATTGAAACACATTTTGAAATGCATTTTTAGTTTTTTTTATTGTTTTTTTTTATGTAGATTTTCTTTGTTGTTTGCTTGTTTTTTGTTGTTTTTCTCATTGAGACAAATATTTATAACAATATTGTAATTTCTACTGCTTTGTTTTTTTGTTTTTTAAATTTTTTTATTTATTTGCATTTGTTTTCGGTTCATTTTTGTTGTTGTTGTTTGTTTGTTTTGTTGCTTATGTTTTAAATATTAAAATTACTACCTTAAAAATTATGCAATGACAATAAAAATATTTGTTTATTTGTTGTTTCGTGCAACTTTGTTGTTGTTGTTTGCTGTTAAATCGCGTTTCTGAACTGCTAAAAAAAGACGCGCTTTGTTTTTTTTTTTTGTTTTTGTTTGTTTTTTAATATAATTGTTTTTTTTTTTGTATTTTTTAAATTTTAAGTTTTTCTTTGTTTTTGTTGCTTTATGTTCAGAAAGTTTTTCGATTGTTTGACTTTGACATCAAAAAATAGATAGATATATATACACATAAATATATGTATGTATATGTATATGTATGTTTGTATATCGACTCATTTATGCATATATATGTATATATATATATCTATATAAAGTTTGTTATTATGTATGTGTATGTATATGCATTGATTTAACTGTGTTTTGACATCGTTTCCCTATTCGTATTTTGTTTTTTGTTTTTTCATTTCTGTTGCCTTTCTACACTTTTCTCGTTCATATTACCAAAAAAAAAAAAAAGTTGCAACAATTGGCGCTGTCTGTATTTACTTTTTTTTTTTTTGTGTTTTTTTTTTTTGTTTTAAATCATTTTTAATTTATAACAACAACTGAGTTGATCACAAGAGATAACGAGAGTTTTTGCTTTATATGTATATATTTTGTTTTGCTTTGTTTTTTGTTATCATTTTTCATTTTTCATTTCTTAGTTGCTTTCTTTGCACTTCCTTTTTACATATACAAAATATGACGACACGCTTTCGTTGATTTTTGCCTTTTCTATTCATTTTTTTTATAAATTTTCGTTTCCTTTTTACTTATTTTTGAATATTGCAGCTTTCATTATCTTTATCTTTATCTGTTTTTCATTTTTGCTTAAATTAGCCGCTTAGTTTTGAACGCAAAATCTGTTAAAATACAAATAGTGTACAAATATTCGCTAACTACATATTATATATATATCTATATATACTATATATATATAAAGATTTATATATGTATGTATAAATTGTTAATTGTGGCGGGCGCACATAGAGAAAAAATTGTGTAACCTATGCTAAGGTGGAGAGAGAGGGGGCTTGCAGACAGGATTGTAGTTTTTTTTTTTTTTTTTTTTTGAAAGAAACGGCCATATCTAAAATTATGTAACAAAAATTTCAATAATTTCATTAAATACATACACAAATATGTAGTATATACATACATATATACATATATATATATATATTCTTTCAATTCATTCTGTTTTCGTATCTCTCTACATATTACAAACTTTAAAACTTAATATTAATTATGTTTTTTGTTTTTTGTTTACAAAGGTTGTTTTCTTTTCGTATATTTTGTAGCGTTACAACTTGCTCATTAAAATTGTTCTAAACACATTACAATTATAATATATGATTTTACTGTTAACACAATGCACTAAATTCCAGATTTTGTTGCTTAACATTATACAAGAAAGTATCAAATAATAGGCGCAAAAAAAAAAAAGAAATAAAATTATTCATAATTATAATAATAATGATAATGATAATAATAATAATAATTAATCAACCGTACAAATAAATGTAGAGCATAATTTAGTTAGCAAATAAAACTAAAGCATTATAAAATAAGCTTTAAAATAATATTACACATATAAATTATAAACATAATTACATTGTGTTGTGTCTGTGTCTGTGTCTGTCTCTGTGTTTTGTTGTGTAGTGTAGTGTTTGTTGTCTGTTCTCATCTTTGCTCCTGTTGCTGCTGCTCCTTGCCTGTTGTGTCGCGAAATATTGTGGCCAACATTGTGGGCCAACAAGGCAGCAGCATACACTCTAACGGTGTGTGGGTGTGTGTGTTTGTGTGTGTGTGTGTGTCTAATGGCAACAACAACATGATCATATTAGATAAACTATGCTACATATAGCGCTTTATATGTATGTAAATCATGATATGCGGCTGGCTGCCGTCGTCACTGTTACAGTTAGTGTCATTGTCCTCGTCCTCGTCCTCGTCCTCGTCCATGTCCTTGTACTTGTACTTGTCCTTGTTGCAACAATCGTTGTTGCCGTCGCCAGGCCGCCATTGTTGACTTAAAGCTGCTGCCGCTGCCGCTGTTGACGCCGTTGCTGTTGCTGCCGCCGCTGCTGCTACTGCTGCTACTGCTGCTGCTGCTGCCGCCGCTGCCAGGACTAAGCGCCGCTGTCGCTGTCGCCGCTGCTGCTGCCGCTGCTGCTGCTGCTGTCGCAGGCGCTGCCGCTGCTTATGCCAGCATCGGCGCCACGTTCAATCATTCTTGGTCTGGCAGTAGAGCTCCTTAAGCGATTTGAGCTCCTCGATAAGCGCTTTATTTTGGTTCTCTAGCACCGCCACGCGATTCTCCAGGCACTTGATGTACTCCTTCTTCTTGCGCCGGCACTCCCGCGCCGCCTCCCGATTCTTTTGCAATCTTATCTCCCGCTTGCGCGTTTGATCCTCCGCAATGCCGCTGTTGTCTGTTCAGAGAAAAGGATAACACAGAGAGAGAGAAAGAGAGAGAGAGAGAAAGGATATTAGTTCGACTTCTTTCTGGCTGGTTAGTTTTGTTGGCTTTTATTTGCATTTACTGGTATTGTATATAGAAGGCCGATTGGTTATATAGAAGGCCGAGTCCATGTGCACCATTGAACTGCCCGTTGTGTTGCCGCCGCCAACGCCCCCCGCCCCACTACCCAGCTGAGAGCCGAGAACGCTGCCGTCGGACATTTGCAGTGTTGCGCCCGCTGCATCGCCACAAGGATTTCGGTTTTCAGTTTTCATTTCAATTTTTGCAATTGAAATTTTTCATATATATTTATATATATTTTTTTTAAATTTATTTAGATTTTTGTTGTGGGAGTTGGTTGAGGGTTTGTTGTTGTTGTTTGTTGATTGGTTGGTTGGTTGGTAGTTGTTGTTGTTGTTGTTGATGCAGTTTTTTTTATTGGATTTTGTTTTTGTTGTAAATATTCGCGGGCAGTCAAAAAGAAAACGTAGAAAAAACAACAATAAAAATTATAAGAAAATTTATTTTTTTGACGTTTTTTTCATAATTTTTTTGAAATTTGTTCATTGTGAGTGCGAGTGAGCGAACGATCGAACGAGCAAGACAGGCGATATTTGTATTTTTTGTTTTTTTTTTCTTGTTTGGTATTCTTTTTTTTGTTTGTTGTTGTTGGTTAGTTTTTGAACAATGGCGACGGCAACGGGCGACGTTTGTTATAAGTACAAATGTGTGTGTGTGTGTGTGTGTGTGTGTGTGTGTGTGTGTGGGTGTGTGTGTGTGGGTGTGTGTGTGTGTGGGTGTGTGTGTATTGTTAGAGCTGGTTAAATCATCGAGAGCGCCGCCATTCGATAGTTATGACGCTGATATTCGCAGTTATCGACAGTAGCAGCCTTTCGATGCCTTTCGATAGCATCGAAAGCGAAAAACATGCAATCGATGTTATCGATAATGCCGATAGTCTCAGTTATCGACAGTAACAACGAAGCTCGGTAGTTAAAAGGCAAATTGAATGCCTTTCGATAGCATCAATTAAGCAATTGATGTTATCGATAATACTTATAGTCTCAGTTATCGATAGCAGCGACGCAACTCGATAGTTGAAAGGCAAATCGAATGCCTATCGATAGCAAAGCGAAAAACAAGCGATCGCTGTTATCGATAATACTCATAGTCTCAATTATCGATATCAGCGACGCAGTTCGATATTTGAAATACAAATTGTATGCCTTTCGATAGTATCGATAGCGAACAACAAGCAATCGATACTATCGATAACGTCATTGACTGTATTCCCAGCTCTGGTGTGTATGCATGTGTGAGTGTGTGTGTGTGTGTATGTTCTAATGGCTCAATGGGGTGGCGGTGGTGTGAGTGGTGCGTTTGTCTTTAACGGTGGGTTGTGTGTGTGTGGCAGCAGCAGCAACAACAACAACAACAACAACAGCAACAAAGCCAAGAGAAGACGCGCGATAACAAACAACAATTATACATTACTTTTGTTGTGGCTGTCCAAATTTGGGAGTGTGTGTGCGTTTGTGTGTGTGTGTGTGTGTGTGCGTTAATAATCATTATTTACAGTAATTAAAAGTCGATTTTTCTTGCGTTTGCTTAAGGCATTTTTCCAACGGTTTTCTCAATTTCCGTTAAGTAACAACAACATCAAGAACAACAACAACAACAGCTAATGACAAGTGTACATGAGTAAGAGAGAGAGATAGAGAGAGGAAAAGAGATAGAGTTGGCAACTAACGGTATTCCACAGCTGATTTACAACATTTACATGATTGACGTGTTGTGTAATGTTTAATGACGTTAATAATGTTTAAACAACAACAACCGCGATCACATCCTTGTTAAGCACGCTTAATGATTTATGTTTTGCAGGACACACCTTCCTTAATGACTATGGAATAATGATCATGCGCTTCTTACACAGACATATAGACAGTTATGGCATTAAGCAGGCGTGTGTGTGTGTGTGTGTGTGTGTGTGTGAGTATGTACGGGAAGTATAAACACTTAACTCTATACAGGATCTGGCATGAATAGTTAACGAACTGTAAACAAGTTTTCCAGTCTTTCTAGAACTAACATTGACAGTGCTCTTCTTTTTAAGCCTTAATATGCGCATCTAACTCTTGTTTTAGCCACTCTGCTTTCATAAAACATAGCCCGCTTAAACTCCTATATAAACTCCGCTGTGAGAATCCTATCAACCTATCAATCATTATATTATATTGATCAAGCGAAACTAATCGCTGAATGATTTCCCATCATTTCTCCAACGCTAACCGATTTGTCTTTTGTTTGTTTTTATACCCCAGCAGAGGATATTATAATTTTGTCACGAAATGTGTAATGGACCGAAGGAGACGTTACCGACAAGTCTATATATTCTGAATCTTCATCAATAGCCGAGTCGATATAGCAATGTCCGTCTGTCCGTCTGTTTCCATGCAAACTAGTCTCTCAGTTTTAAAGCTATCGTAATGAAACTTTGCACAGATCCTTCTTTTTCCTGCAGGCACCATATATGTCGGAACCTGCCGGACCACTATAACATATAGCTGTCATAGGAATAATGGGTCGAAGACTATGTTTTTGTATGAGAAACTGTTTATGAACAAATCCTAACCAACCCCACTTAAATCAAGTCTGCAGAGAGTTTTTACAATCTGATTGAATTTGGTCAAATTCGGACTACTATATCACATTGCTGTCATGGGAACAACCGGGTGAAAAATGAGTTTTTGTATAAAAACATTGCTGCTGGGGTATATAGCTTAGGCACTCCGAAGATAGCCGTTCCTTCTTCATTTTTTATGACATAAATCTTCAATAAAAGACACACTCCACTCGCAAACATTACAATTTAAAATGATCAGCGTCTCCCAGGTAGGGCGTCAATAAATACTAACTACTTGATATGGCATGACATCTTAACAGCCTGGTACATGGATCACTTTATTAATAAGGAGGGTTTCCGTCCAATGACCTCATCATATAATTGAGCTTTGCTTGTAAGGACATTAAGTATGTGAACAAGCTCCTAAAACACAAACTTTTTAAGTAAATATTTAGTATATATAGCGTCAAAAAAACGCTGACTTCATCAAGCAGCACAGTATTTCTTTGACTATTTTAAATTCAATATCACAAAAGACAAAAGACAGCGATTAGTTTTGCTGAATGAATAAGCTTAGGTGAATAGATTTCTAAAGTTTTGATTGAAAGGAAAGCTACGAATTAAAAAGCTGCCCACTTTATGTAAGCCCTACTTTATTTAGTAGTCGAATTGAATATCGTTTGCCCTGCACTGTTCATCTAAATTTTAACTAAGAATAGAATTGCAGTGCTGCCAACTTGACGACTTGACAGACCTGTCAACTGTTTGATAAGAACTTGACAGCATAATTCCCATTTACACGATGCTTCTTATTGCATCTTTTTGGCTTGGTTCGCATTTTCTTTTCATCCTGCTTGAAAACTGGTGGAAAATGATCACTTGCATTCATTTTCTGTTGCCTTGCAACTCGGATTTAAGTTGTTGTTAACCAATTTCATACAAACACAGAGCAAAATGCGCAAAAAGAAAACCAACACAAGGCTGGACATCAATTTTTGTAAGACTCGGTTGGTCCTTTACCTCACTTCGTCACAACCACTAAACTCCTTAGTTAAACTCGGAAGTTTAAATTATTATAATTATTATAAAATGCGAACTTCTTGGTAAGGAGCGTCGAGATGAAAGTGGCTTTGGATAAGATCGCACACCAAGCGAGCTAGGCAACTTTTGAATGTTTCTTGACGTTGAGAGTTGAACAAACAAGAAAGTTGCAGGCAACAAAATGCTTGATGTGAATAAGGACCTGCAATTTGTATAGTCTGTAAATTGTACTCTACAAAATGGTCGTAAAAGGATATGCGCTTCTGACTATTCTAGCTTGTTCTAAATATTCTTTCAATTCCATCTTAAAAGAGCTAAAAGGGTATACAGAGGTAGTCAAAAGTATTTACACAACAAGCATTTTTTAACATATCGTACTCAAGAAGCCTTTTTTGGAATTTCTTGAAAATAAGTTGAAAAAATATTGACAGCTATAATTTTTTATTCAATCTAGTTACAAGAGCAACAAAAAAATATAGATTCTTGAGTGAGAAATATTTAAAAAATGCTGTTAGTGTAAATACTTTTGACTACCTTCTTCACAATTTTGGATTAAGCTTTTCACAATTACCAAAATTCACCAAAAACGATATACAGTTACAATTTATAGCTCTTATTCTTGATAAATATAGTATATAGAGTTTATAGAGTCTTACATGTTTTATAGAGTCTTATATGCATACATGTTCCCTAACTAAATGAACCTAGTAATCTCTTAAACTGCACCTTTTATATTGTTTACCCCAATCTAACCCCACTTCCTCAGTTCATTGTGTGTGTGCCTTATTGTATTTTACATATGAAACAGTTTAAAAACGAGTCCTAATTATGGCTAAGATGCACAGGACCTATATAATATAGTTACAGCGATAGAAGATTGATTGATTGAAAGTGTGAGGAAAACAGATAGATAGATAGAGAGAGAGCAAGCGAGAGAGCGGGGGTAGGTAGGGGGGGAAGGCAGCTAAGCTAACCAAAGCAAAGCAAAGGATTAGTTTAATTACCGCTTATGTCGGGTCCACTGATTTCCGTAAAAATCTTATTATACGATGGCCTTCGTGTCAGATTACTGCGATGATGCTGTGAATCATCATCCGATAAACTTTCATCGCTATCCTCCGGATGCTGTGTATTCGGTTCGGGTTTAATCTTACATTGAAAATTTGGAGGGATCTGCAATTGTTGAAATCAATTAGAATTTGATCGCATTATATAAATTTATAAATAATTGGCACATTCGGAACAGAATTTTGATAAGTGATACATAATTTAAGCTGCTGAATGTTTTGATTATTGATTTCGATGCACAACATTTGATACTTGTGTTAGTACTTGATACCGAGTTGATTTCTCATTTATCTAAAGCAATTATTAACAACGTTTACATGACAGGCTCTGGCAAGTACTATAAATAAATTGTTTGCCATTGTTTATAAGGCAATCTTTATACGGAAATAAGCCCGATATATAGGTTAACACTGAGTAAACAGAACAATAGTTTGTGAATTCAAAGAATATTACCATATAGTTTATAATCAGCCAAAGCTAGTTATAAAACACATGTATAAACTGTATTAAAACAGTTTGAATCTAGTATATGCCTGCGGTTTGGAATATATACATAAATAATTACTGAGTTTAGCAGGAAATACAAATTTAGCTGCTTCCAGCTAATTTTGTTGAACAGAGTTAAAACTAACAAATCAGCGGCTGTATCATATCAAAATTCTCGACAGATTTGTGTCCAATATATAGTACTATGTATGTTCGTTGAAAGTTGGCGACTTTTACGCACTTTATTACGCACTTGCACTGCATTGCCCGTGGCCGTATGAATAACCGTCGTATTGACCGGCTTGGTCACATAGACAACTCCGCTGGTGCCCTTGTGCATCGCGGTTGCGGCGGCCAGCGCCTGCTGCTGCTGCTGCTGTTGTTGTTGCTGCTGCTGCTGCTGTTGCTGCTGTTGTTGCTGTTGTGTTCCGACGGCAGTTTGTATAACACCCGAATGATTGGCCGCCTGTATCACGGATTGTACCTGCCAAAACATACATATATATATGCATAAGTAGTATTCACAGACACAATACAAGAAATCAATAAAAGGGCGCTTAATATGAACGGGAAGGAAAGTTGTTGAGCAATCCGCTAACAATAGTAAAAGCACTTCCTTCATTTCTGGTTGCCAAAGTCATGTAATATTTAAGCCAATTATAACCCAATATACATTTAAGTCATTCATTTAAATTTGGACTAGAGTAATAGATGTATTATGGCTTAACTGGTTTAGTTAGCGGTTTGCTCAACGACGAAGGATTCGCTTGGGAGACCAGCTACAACCTTAAAGGTCTGTTCACACTATCTCATATTTACGTGCAATGTTGCGCTACTTCTGACCTCATCAAGTCTGCTCCACGAACAATTTTGCTGGCGTCAGCGATGTGACGCGACAATTGTCGGGATTTTTTCGTTTCTCTTGCATATCATTCTTGATCAGTGCTGGAAAATTGTCCGCAATGCATTAAATCTTCACAGTGTTGCAAACGCAACTTTTTATTTGCCACTAAACACCAAAAAAATAAGATAAAACATCTGACAATTTATAATTATTTTCATATAATATTTTGATAGTTGCCCAGGTAATACTCCTAAATATGATATAGTGTTAACAGACCTTTAAGAGATTGTTTTAAATCTTAATAAACATTTAATAACAATGCATTGTTAGTTGCTCAATGCTTTACAGATGGGAAGAGACTGTGTTCCGTCATTCTTCCAAGTGAAAAATACGTTTGAATCAATTGGTTTGTTAAGCAATAAACAATCGATGTAAATATAGTATTTCTTAACTTTTATTAAACAAATTTCATATTTCCATATTCAATCAATCAATCAATGATCATAATTGAATGACTAGTTGCCCTATTATAATTAAGTTCAGGAAGGTGTTTGTGCGTTTTATAATCAACTTAAAATTGTCGGTAAAACAGTTGCGAAAGAAAAACAAAGCAAGGCTTCAAATACAGTGCACATTCGAAATAGTGAACGTCCGTGAACGGTAATTAAAACAAATAAGTATGGCAAATGGTGACAAATCGTAGAGTTTGTCAGCCCTAAAGTTGGGTACTACCTTTAGGAAATAAACTGTTTATTTTTTTTCCGATCCCAGAAACATATTTCTTGGCATGTCTTCGTCTTTCGTCTTTTAATAATCGTCTCTTCATTTGTTTACATACAAAATATCGATAAGTATAGCTGATCGATAGGAACAGCATATCATTTGATTGCATACGCTTTAATACCCTTGTAGACAATATATATTGCTTCAAGCAAGCTAACTAAATTTGATTGAAATTAATCCACTATATCATACAGCTGTCCTGGAATAAATTTTATAGACGAACTCAACCAATCTCAGCAATTTAAAGTTTCGATGTTGATTGAATTACTATATCATATAGATTTGACAGTAAGATCAGATCGAGTATTTAGTTTTTGTATGAACAACCTTTTATGCCCTAGCAGAGGGTATTATAATATTGTCATGAAATGTGTAATGCCCTGAAGGAGACGTTACCGACCCAACAAAGTATATATATTCTGAATCAACATCAATAACCGAGTCAATATAGCGATGTTCGTCTGTTTCTATGCAAACTATTGTAAGCTATTGTAATGAAACTTGGAACAGATTTTTCTTTTTGCTGCAGGCAGTAGATATGTCGGAACCGGCCGGATCGGACCACTATAACATATAGCTGCCATAGGAATGATCGGTCGAAGACTATGTTTTTCTATGAAAAACTGTGTTGTTTATGAACAAATCCTCACCAAACTCACCTAAATCAAGTCACTAGGAAGTTTATACAATCTGATTA
Source organism: Hirtodrosophila histrioides (assembly GCA_037075165.1). Taxonomy (NCBI): domain Eukaryota; kingdom Metazoa; phylum Arthropoda; class Insecta; order Diptera; family Drosophilidae; genus Hirtodrosophila; species Hirtodrosophila histrioides. The sequence goes on along the minus strand of JBAMCL010000372.1, from coordinate 2,420,677 downwards.
AATTTGGTCAAAATCGGAACACTATATCACATTGCTGCCATAGGAACAATCGGGTGAAAAATGAGTTTTTGTATGAAAACTATTTACATTAGACCCAAACTAAGTGAGAGTTCTATTATACTTGAAACAGTTTTCTAAAATTTGATCAAACTCGGATCACATACATAGCTTCCATAGGAACAATCAGACGAAAATAGAGTATTGTGTAAAAAACATTGCTGCTTGGGTATATAGTAGCTTCGGCATTCCGAAGATAGCCTTTCTTTATTGTTTGTTTATACAGATAGCTTAACTAAACTGACCAGTTTTATATAGCTTTATAAATGTTAAAATTTGATTGAAATCGGCTTACTGTATCCTAGTGCTCCCATGGGAACAATCAAGTCCTTAAATGGATAACTTTCTTTGTCTCCGGAGGACGCTTAATCTGATTTGTTTGCTGTTTGCTGTTTGGGATTGGGTTCGGATCGGATCGGATCGGATCGTTAAGGATGCTTTGCTCACCTGTAGGCCGTGCTGCGTTAGGGCCTGCAACGGGTATTGTATATTGCAATTGGCGGTTGTGGCCAGTACGGAGGCCGCGCCGCTGGCATTGTTTGTGTTGGCCGTCGCCTGAACGCCGCCCGTTGTACTCTGCTGGTTCTGTGATTGATGCTGCTGCTGTTGGCCGCCTGTTGCTGCTGCCGCGGCGATGGAGGCGGCGGCAACTGCTGATACATCAACATCGTTGACATTACCGCTCGAGGCCGAGTTGCCGTTCTCCTCGACGATGCTGTCCATTTTAGCGATTTTCAGCAGCACCGTTACGCTCTCCGACAAGTGCTTCAGTTTGGCGTCTTTTCCGTTTCAATTTTGCCAGTTTGAAGTTGAATGAGGCTGGACGACGACTGCAGTCAACGTAAAGCGATGGGTGCGCGGGGACGATGGATAGGAGCGGGGGGATCAGTGGCGGCGACGACGACGACGACGACGACGAGGACGGCGACGGCAATTGGCAAAAGCAATGAAAGAGATGAAAGGGCGCGCACACAATAAGTATGGGAAGAGAGAGATAGACAGAGAGAAAGAGAGATAGAGTTAAGAAATAGAGAGAAATGTGCACAAAATTGGTTTTTGGTTACAATATTGTTTGATTGTTAATTGCTAATTGTTAAATTGTACTGGCCAACAACAAAAACAAATGCACACACACGCACACACACACCAACACACATACTAACACACCCGCTGACTGTCACTATTGCTGCTGCTGCTGCTGCTGCTGCTGATGCTGCTGCCTCTGCCTTCAACTGTTGTTTGGTTTGTTTTGTTTGCTTGCTACAAAAATGACGACGACGATGACAACGACAAAACAACAACAACAACAACAGCAACGACCATACCGTCTCAACTGTTGTGTGTATTTTTATGAAATGACGTCATGACAACGTTGTGCTATAGGCAAACAAAAAAAAAAGGCAAACTTACTTTCTGATGACATCACTAAAAACGTTGCTGCTCCTCGTTGTTGTTGTTGTTAGTGTTTCTCTCTTCTCTCTGCGCGCGCTTCTAGGCATGCATGTATGTGTGCCAGTGTCTGTGTGTATGTGTGTGTGTTTGTTGCTGTGTTTGTGTCGCGTTGCGCGCTGTGCTGGCAACTTGTTGAAAAATTCAACTGTACGCACGCCACACAGCAGAGAGCAGAGCAGAGTGGAGCGTAGCGGCTACTACGTAGATGTTTGATGCTGGCACATTGCTTTCTGGCCACGAAATTTGCTTCTAATTTAACCGTTAAGGCGAATTGTTTTGTTGTTGCTTTTGATTTGTGTGGCAGGCAGAATGGTTGGCTGGCGGGGTGGGCGAGCGGTAAAAGGCAAAACACTTTTCACTCAGTTGGCAGCACGCGCGCACAGCACACAAAAATATTTTCTGCTGTTATCGTTGCTTACGTTCTTTTTTTTCCACAGCAGCGCTGCGCGTTTTTTAGTTTTGTCAACTGCCTGGGGCAATGGCAAAATGCAAGTACACAATTTGTTTGCTGTTTATGTAGCACACGCGTTTTAGGTCACATTCAATTTTAACTAAAATTTATTGATCAATTTTCTTTGGCCCTTTTTTGCGCAAAATTTATTTTGTATTGCTCGCTCGCTCGCTCGCGCTGCTTCACTGCCTTGGTACTGGCGCAAAACACACACAGATGCACACATCCACACACAGAAAACACGCACTGAAAACCACACAGATGTATGCGCACGCAGTGACGACTGCTCATTTTACAGCTAAGCATTGCCACCTAGTTATCATACAATTTGTACAATGCATTTTTTACAATTTGCTTAAGCAAATCAACTTAAGTTTTTCAACAAACATATCAAATACACAAAATGCATTTTTTGTGTAATAATTCCATACGTTTTTAAGCATTAACCAAGCAAATAAAGGCATGAAAAAAAGCGCGCGTGGATTTTGGCCAGAGCTGGCAGCACCAACGACAGCTGTTTGGTTAAGCAACCCTGTTCGCACCAGGGCTACAGTAATACATGCAATATTGGCGCTCGATTAATCAGTTTTGAATAACGATTTTTCAATTTTACAATCAGCTGTAACAGCTGCTAGTTAATAACACACTAATTTGTTTAATTACTTAAGTACATGTTAGAAATTGGTTTTAATTGCTATTAAATTCGTTTCAGTTCTGAGTGTTGCAATGTTTTTGTTTGTTTTTGAATCATATCAATGTAAAGCTGGCTGGAAGAAACAAAGGCGAAGGTCAGATCAGTTGCTTCGACCTCTAATGCTTGCAGGATACTAGTGCCACAATTTATGTCGATCAAAATCCAAATCGCATTATTTATTTATAAATGTGAGCCATCTGACGAGCAACTGACAGCCAATAATTGCGCCAAGCCACGCACACTTTGGTACATCCCACAGTGACTCCGTTTGCGGTTCTCGCTCCATTCACCCAGCCCCACTAAATGCCGCGCTGTCTGTGCGAGTCAGGGCCAGAGCGCCACAGCGCCACACCGACAGACAGCCTGACTCAGTACTCAGTGCATGCCTTTTGTTGTTGTTTCTGCTACCAGTATTGTTGTTTGATTGTTGTTGTTGTTGTTTCTGCTGTCGCCGTGTTCGCGTAAGGCGAGCACAAAATCCGCAACTGGCCAACAACAATAAACAAAATTGGCGCCCACAAGTCAGAATAGCTCCAACCAAGATGGTAAACATATAACATACTTACAAATACATATATGTATGTTGTATGTATGTATAAATACTGCTGTGCAGTTTATTAAAAACCAAAATAATTCCTGATTAACATATTAATTAAATTCACTTTGTTTTCGTATCCTTGCTGAAGGAGACATTTTCTTAACTTTTGAGGTTGTTATACATTCTTGATCAGCATCAATAGACGAGTAAATGATCATTTTCTATACAAATTAGTCTCACAGTTTTGGAGCTATCTCAATAAAACTTGGCTCAGATCTGTCATTTTGCTATATACTTTCCTTCGTAACCAGTTCAATGGAATCTTTATAAAGCCGGAGTCACATGATATGGCATTTTGCCACATATGTGGAATATCGTTATCGATATCAACCCCAAAAAATTCTATATGGCAAGCGTAGCGATATATGTTAATTACTTTAACATAAAGTTTTTATAGCACGTTTTTATCATAGATAACTTTGATTTGGCACATCTTGTGATGAAGTATCTCACCATATCGAATTTTGTAGGGTTGATTTGGAAACATATGTATGTGGCAAAATGCTACATCTTATAACTCCGGTTTGAAGGTGCGGTCCCACGATGTGGCACTCTGCCACATTTATGTAATATCGTTGTCAAAATCAACCGTCTGAAATTTCATATGGCAAAAGTAAGAAAATATGTTAAATATTTTATCATATGGCACGTTTCTACCATAGAAAACTTAGATTTCACCGAAAACTTGTGAGCACGTATCTCGAATGACAAAATTTAATGTGGCAGCTTGCACATACTTTACACATATCGCAGACCAAGCTGCCCAAAATTGAAGTTTCAGAGTGCCAAGCATGAACTTCAGTGTGGACCGGACCATTATATCTTTGTAGCTACCATATAAAAAATTGGTAGAAAAACGAGTTGTAAGAAGAACTGTTTGATTTTGGAAGTTATTCCAAGTGTAGATTAAATAATATCAAAAACAAACAAAGTTATGGGAAATAAAAGAGGTTATGAAAATATCAGAAGGCAGTTTAGTTCAAATTTTACAAGAACATTTGGGTATGAAAAACATTTGCTCAAAGTGGGTTCCGGGTTCACCGGTTCACAAGCTGATGAAGACGTTGGTCAAATTGAACGCATTATAAATCGAATTACTGCCGTATCCCCCAAATGCTCCAGATTTGACTCCTAGCGAATTTTGGTTTTTTGCAGATCTCAAAAATATATTCCACGAAAAGGAATTTCGCTCTAATGAGGGAGTAATCGCTGAGCCCATTTGAGGTTAAAATTTCATCATTATTCTATGTTCCCGAAAGGAAAAATAGTATATTGGGTTTGCGAAATGTCCGTCTGTCCGTATGAACGCAATTTTTTTGCCTTTATCTTTGAGCTATAGCAACTAAATTTGGTACACATGTTGGTGTATGTATATCGTCAATTTATAAAGTGTCAAGATCAGCAAAAAAAGTGTGCTTCCTTATATTAGTCCGGGTACTTATTGAGCGAAGGTTTATATTGTATAGAAACAATCAGTTGAAAAATGAGTTGTTTTATGAACCAATAAAAACTAAATTCATGTTTCATTTAGATAGCAAATTCGATTAATATTTTAGATTTCTCCTTCTCCCCAACCAAACATACACACACACAAATCAATAATACTGATTTGAAACCAAAATTTTGACGATTTTCATAGATATGTACATACATACATATCTAGTGTGAAAATTTGATAGCGATTAGATTAAATAAACATCAAAGCTATTCAGGATCATAATTAAATAGTTGATTTATGTTCAAAATGATGCAAATGCAATGCAAATTTGAACTGTTTTAATTCCCATAATATGTAGAAGAAACAAGTAAGAATGCCATAGTCGAGTATACCCGACTACAAAACTCCCTGTACCCAGGTCCAAAATTTCCGATCGCATCTGCATGCACTTACACATGCACGCACACATACACAAAGACGCACACCCACAAGCGGCAGCAAAGTGACAGCGCAAGCGAGGCATTTTAAGTCGTTGCTGTGCTTCTTCTTCCCCCCTCGCTCTAGTACTGAATCTTGTTCGTTGAATAACTTCCGTGTTTATAATCCGATCGACTTGAAATTTTGACAGCAGGTTAAGAGTGACTAAAGTATTATACATGCCAAAACCCAAAGCTATATCTTCAAAAGTGTGGCTGTAAAATGTTTTGATCGAATTGCGTGGGAGCGGGGGGAGATATCTGAGATCGGAAACAAACTTGATCTGCGTATGGAATACAGGATCGACGCGTTCATCCGGACAGACGGACATTTGCACAAATCCAATACCCCCTTTTTACCCATTTTATTGGAACAGGGAGTAAAAATGTCATTCATGGGAAATCCGAAAGAGCAATCATTTTCGAATGCGTAAACTTCCAGTAGAATCAGTATTCGGAACAGACTTCACGTACAAATAAACAATGTCAATGATTGGCAATTAAAATGAAAAAGGCTGCTATACAATTGTCACTAATGTTGTTATTGTTGTTGTTATTGTTGTCCTTCGCCAGATTGTAAAGCCGCACTCCAAGGAAAGGCTCTTTTTCGCAGCTGATTAATATAATGTTGTTGTTATTGTTGTTGTTGCTGTTGTTGCTATTGTTGTTGTTGCTGTTGTTGCTATTAAATTGTTTACTGCTGCAGATAATGTCGAGCACTGCACACGCTGCAGACAGACAGCATAAAACATTAAGCACAGTGACGGGGCAGTAAAAATGACGGCGAATTTAACGACGCAGCGCGAGAATGAAAGAGGTGCGCTGATTCACTCCAAAATGATTGTTGACACTGCTAGAGATGGGAGCGTGAGACGCACGCGAGTTGAAATCATCGAATAATCAAGTAAGAGTGCTCTAGTCGAGCATACCCGACTACGAGACACCCTTTACCCAGCTCTTTTTACACACACATAGGCAGCAAGCAGCTCAGCGGCAGTGAAGGCAAGCAGTGCATTTACATAAAAATGGATTAAAAGTAACCCATTAAGTTTTGCGCCGTCTCTAGTAATAATATTAGCCACATCATATTGTATTATTTTTTTCAAGGCGTACAGCATGATAAAGATCTGTATCATTGTAGTGTTTGGGGTCCATAAAGCGTGAAGCACGCGCTCATCTCTTGCAAATATAATTTTGGAGTGATTCAGCGTGCCTCTCACTTTTTCTTACAGCATCATCATGAAAATTTGCCTCTGTAATACAGTATGTACATATACATATGTACAGTACATACATACATATGTATGTACATTCTCTGTATATAAACATATGTATATATGTATGTATGTATGTATATACAAACTGACAGCTCTTGTTGGTAAAATATTGCCGTCCACTCACGGCGATTATGATCGCGATCATTGTGTGTGCGAGTACGCTAAAAAGTGACACAGAGGAATCACACATACATACGTACATACATACATACATACATATACATCATTTCCTTCCCTGTACCCTTAAAATGGATAAAAAGAAGGCATTAGATCTGTGCAAATGTATGTAACAGGCAGAAGAAAACATCTCCGACCCTATAAAGTATATATACATATATATATATAGTCTTGATCAACATTATAAGAAAATTCGATTTGGCCATGTCCGTATGTCTGACCGGATGAACTAGTCGATCTCTGCAACTATGGGAGCTTTAGATCCCAAATTTGGAATGTAGATCAAGTTTGTTTCAGATTTCAGATATCTAGCCCCGCTCCCCCGCAAATCGATAAAAACAATTTATAAGAACAATTGTAAAGATATAGCTTTGGTATTTGACACGTATAGTACGTGGGCCACTCTTAATCTACTAAGCAAATTTCAAGATGATTGAATCATAAACACGGAAGTTATCAACCAAAGGATATTCAGTGCTGCAGAGCTGCGGGAAGAAGCAGCGCAGTCACCAATTTAAATGTCTCGCTTGCGCTATCGCTTGTGCGTGTACGACTTTCTTCTTGTTGCATTCTTACTTGCTGAGTGTGACTTTATTGCATCGTGAATGGGCTCCTATTCACGTGGTCATCACCGCTGCAAAATGTCAACACGAGCAAGCGAAGTTGCTCTTGGTTGTTTTTGTTCCATTCTGCACCTCCCACACATATACATACATATGTATGTACATATGTACATACCCCCTCCAACCCAACCCAGACAGCCCCCTACCACGATTAAATTACTTCACAGCACCCACACGAGCGCGCTTTGTTTTGTGTTGTGCTTATCATTACCGCGTAAGCGCAACTTTAAAATACTTGTGTTGTCCATTTAAAAAGGTAATTGACACCGAAAATGTGAACAGAGAGGCAAAGCCGATGACGGAGCGTGCATGGGGAGAATGACGAAAGCGTAGTACAAAGGCACAAACAAAGTCGCAAAAGCCGAAAGCATAATTTACAAATCTGGCAACGTCATCAACGTCATGGACATCATCGCGGCTTATTGGCTGGCAACGGCAGTCTAAAACACGCGCTACATAAAATGTTGTCGCTGTTGTTATTGCTCTTGTTGTAGTTATAGTTGTTGTTGTTGTGTGACATTAGGAACAAGCCGCAGCAACATTTGCTTGCTTGATGCACTTTAATCAATTCCAATCAGCCGCATTTCACATTTCGCATTTTGTCTTTGGGTTCTTTTCCTCTCTATTTCGTATTTCGTATTTTGTGCTCGTACGCAGTGTGTGACGTCAGCATTATTTATTTTTAACCCATCTTATGCATTGCATTTTACGTGATTGCTTCTGTTTTTGTCTGTATTAATTAAAAGTAAATGAATTCGCAGCCACATCCACAATATCAATGCGAAAACAATTAATACATACACTTGCCATGCGAACGTGAGAGTGTGTGTATGTGTGTGTGTGTGTGTGTGTGTGTGTGTGTCGTGCCAATGCGAGTCCCAGTGTGAGTGGCTAACAATGTTGCCAATTTCGCTTTTTCCCCGTCAAATTTGGCTTCTTTTAAAGCTACATATATGCATATGTGTATGTATATGTATGTACACACGGCAATCGGCACACCAATCGATTGGATTGTTTGCATGCAACTTGGTTGCCAAACTACACTGCGACAATATTATGTTTAAGTTAGAATGAAGTTCCGTCCAAATTTTTTTCTCCGTATCCACTAAAAGGGTAAAAGGGGCGTATAAAATCTGTGCAAATGTATGTAACAAGCAGAAGAAGACATCTCCGACCCTATAAAGTATATAGTATATTCTTGATTAGTATCAAAAGAATGTTTGGTTTGGCCATGTCTGTCTGTCTGTCTATAATAGCTAGAGGTACTATATTTTAAATGTATCTGTATGTATGTGTTCCTGTATACCATACGCAGGTCAAGTTTATTTTGATCCGATTCCCCCCACCCCCCACACCACCGCATTTCGATAAAAATGTTTAAACGCAAACATTTTAAAGATATAGCATTGGGATTTGGCATGTATAATACTTTAGTCACTCTTCACATACTGTCCAAATTTCAAGACGATAGGATCAAAAACACGGAAGTTATTGACGAAAGAAGATTCAGTGCTGCAGCAAGGGGGGAAGAAGAAGCGCAGCCACCACTTAAAATACCTCGCTTGTGTATGTGTGTCTTTGTGTGTATGGGTAAGTGTAAGTGGACGAAGATGTCATTTGAAGTTTTTGACCAGTGTACAGGGAGTTTCGTAGTCGGGTATTCTTTCTTGTTTCGGTTAGTTATTGTTTGTGGGGAAGAGGTGCAGCAGAGCAGGGGACATCTCTACAGAAGTTATTAGAAAATTTCAGCACGAAAAACGTCTAAATCTAGTCGTAATTTGCGTCGTCTTAATCTACATACGTACATATGTACATACATAGCTTTCTTAATGCCTGTTCCAACTATTTAATTTTTACGTCTAATTATACTTCTGACGTCCTCAAGTGTGTCAGCGATTTGACACGACATTTTTCGAGATAGCTCAGTGTTATAACATTTCAATTAGTTAACTAAGTCAGTAGTTAACTATTTAAACAAATGTCGATATTATTGAACACAAAGTAATATTTTCATCTAATATTTTGAGAGTTGCATAAGAAACTTACACGTAAATATTGGGAACAGGTTTTCAGCTTTATATTTCTCTTATTATTTCTTATAGCTAAATATATTCTTATATTAGATACATATTTCTCGATTTCAACAAATTTGAATAGAATCCGTATGCGGAAATGTACTTACGTACAAATGTACTATATACGAAGCGTGAAACTAAAATCTTCTTCAGTAATTCCATACATGATAAATTGTGAGTGATTGCTATCGCGATTCCGTGTCAGAAATGTTGAACAAAAAATAAAAAAGGGGGGACATCATTGCAGCAATTGCAATTTAAACCAGCAAATGACTATATAAATTTCTTGATTGTCGAAGTAGATAATGTGATTTTATGTATAAATCAAATATCCAAAAGAGTAATAAATCGCGCACTTCATTTTGTTTTGTTATACTATATATGTTGTATATAGAACTTAGCTTTTTTTTTATTTGCTCACCCCAACAACACTTTTGGCGACTGTGAATGTGCGTGGGAGCTAGGCGCGACAGTTGCCGCCGTCAAAGTTCGCACAGGTTGAGCCCCAACATTGTTTGGGGACATACATTTGCTGTCGGATTCTGTTGCACAAAGCCACAGAAGGGCTGCCTCTTGTGCCGTCCCCCACTTGGCAATTTCATGGGCATTAGCAGCTAGCGGTAATTTGATAATTCAACCGCTTGCTTTGTATATGTCATGAATCTAAGCATATATGTACATATTATACACACATACAGTTATGCCAAACATTATACAAACACCCTTGCATGCAGTAACGTCGGTTATAATTTGCATTTTTATTGTAAGGCCTGTTCCGGTTCCCACTTTCGGAAAGAGTTTGCAGTGTTATTTTTGATCTGTCAGAATCAATGCAAGCTGGTCCCTCTTTTTTAGAGGTTTTATGGTGGAAACTGGATTATATGCTTGTTTTTTTTGCTGCAGGCAGTACAAAGTATAGTCACTATATCATATAGCGGCCATGGGAACGATCAATCGTAAATTGAGTTTTGGTTTAAAAAACTTATTTGCTTATAAATATAAAGGTATGAATTTGGTAATTTCACAAATGAAACTTATGAACAGCTTCAAATAAGCTAAACAAATCGGACCAATCAGTGGTTCCCAAAGTGTGGGTTGCGGCCTGGTTCCGGTTCGTAGAAGAATATTGCTGAGTCGCGAAAAAAAATGGTAAAAAAGGAAAAATAAATTTTTAAATAGTATATTTCAGATAAACCAAAGACTACAATACTACAAGATGGGTAATGCAGTAAAAAATAATAGCATAAGGGCAGCTTCCATTTCGTAAAATGGATAGCGCTTGAAATGGACATGTTCGGTATTTTTTCAATAGATGGATCGCGGAACATTTATAAAGCTCATACCGGGTCTCGGTCAAAAAAGTTTGGGAAACGCTGTACTACATCATTTAGCTGACATAGAAAAATTCGGTCGCAAATTTTCCGAGTTTTTGTATGAAAGCACGTTTTGCAGGAGATATTTACTCCTGGTATACACTATCTTTAGAACCCGCCGGATAACTATATTCCTTCTTGTTTTTAATGTTAAATAGAGAGTTTTTGTTAACTTTGAAATTAAAGGTTTTGCAAGACTGTTTGTATATCAATGTGCAGTATGTTTGGGCCTGTGTTTAGGTGTTATCAGTTATGAAGTCCGTTATCAGCATTGTATTTACGAGTAGGTTGTGGGAACGCATAGAAATAAGCAGTCCAAACTACGCAGCTCAATTGGTGCTGTGGATAGGGGACAACATATTGCAGCTTCAACACACTTAAGAAGACCAAACTATTTAAAGTTGTGCCAACACCAGCTGAGGGGTTCGATTAGAACTCCGATGCGAGGAAACCTTAAAAAAATGATGCCTGTTATGTGTACACAATTATTTAATCGAATTGAATTGAGCACTGGGATTCTTTTCAATCGCTGGCCCGTCTGATTTGGTATAGGATTAGCTTACTTATGATTATATACTACATACATATGTACATAGGTTTGATATCGGACATAACTAGGCATTTCTGACCCTGTTAAATAGGAGTACATATAGATAGACATATGAAGTATAAGACAGTCAGACCTGTTTCGGTTTCCACATTAAGACAAATTACGCGGAAGTGAATTTGTCTCAAAAGTTCAGGCTAGTCTAGTTAATTGTAACCTATATCTTCGCAATATCCTGTCAAAAATGAGAATGTAAACACTTAAGGTATATTCACTTTCAGAAAATCTTTAGGAAAGTTGAAACTGGTACCAGCCTTACTATCTATGCTCAAAATGGTATGGTATCGAGAATATGGTTTTCTAGATTCTACATACTAGTATACATCTGTCAGTCGTAATTTGATGACCGTTTCAAGCCAATTGAATTACTGGCAGCTGTTGCAGTTAGTCGTAGATTCAATTAAGGCATTACGCAAGTAAAACTTGATAATTATCATCAATTATAATCATGTCGATTAAAATCGAATTGTTTACCCTCATCTCATATCTTTTTGAAGTACAAAGGTGTTTTATATCTGCGAAATTTTACACACTTCGAGGAACTAAAAATCAATAAAGAGTATTGTCAATCGGTTCACATCTGTCCCTTCGATATAGTCCTAGTTTTGCACGTTTAGATAATTGTGCACCGATTGGCCTTCGATGGGCATGACTAATGTACTACGGTATGGGTTATAAATGATATAAACTCTACTCTTATCAGCGAAACACGAACGGGCAGTTATCTGTTAAATGGAGCACATTTGAGGGAACTCCTCATATGGAATATATATGTATATATTATTCTACGCCAGTGACGAAGCCAATTAGCATAATATTTACGCAGTTTAGTGGAGCAATTCTCAAAGCAGAAAGCTAAATGCACAAATTAATATATTGGCTGCAATTAACAGTATTAAAAGATTATCTCACAAATCCAATGTTTATTAAATATATGAATACCTGTCTTAAAAACTGATTTCAATAATTAACTTTGTGCGTTTTTGACCAGGTATCAAATCCTATTCGAAAGTTAATCCCACTTCCTACCTGAAACAGAATCGCTTTATAAAACGTTTCAAGGTTCCAAGTATGTACTACATACATACTATATGCAACCGTATTAATTTTAGAACAAAGATTAAGGATCAGATGATTGTATACATTCAATAGTTGTTTTTCAGTTGAAATCTATTGATTCTTTAAAAGAAATAGATCATATAAATTTATATAGTACAGACTTTTTACAATTTCTCATTTTTATACCCTAGCAGAGGGTATTATAATTTTGTCTCCAAACTTGTAATGGACTGAAGGAGACGTTTTCGACCCAACAAAGTATATATATTCTGAATCAGCATCGATAGCCGTGTCAATATAGCAATGTCCATCTGTTTGTATGGGAACTAGTCTTTCAGTTTCAAAGCTATCGTGATGAAACTTGATATAGACCCTTCATTTTGCTGCAGGAAGTACATATGCCGGAACCAGCCAGATAGGACCACTATAGCATATAGCTGTCATAGGAATGATCGGTCGACAACTATGTTTTTGTATGAAAACTTTTTTGTTTATAGATGTATCCTCATCAAACTTTTCCAAACAGAGTCTCTATAGAGAGTTTATGCACAGCCACGACTTAAAATGCCTCGCTAGCGTTGTCGCTTGTGTGTGTGCGTGTTTGTGTATGTGTGTGTGTGTATGTGTAAGTGCACGAAGATGCGATCGGAATTTTTCGACCTGGGTACAGGGAGTTTTGTAGTCGGGTATACTCGATTATAGCATTCTTACTTGTTTTGTTTTAAGTTAGTTTCGTAGGTAACAAAATTGATTCATGCAGCCTAGAGTGATCCATACATATGTACATTTCGAAGGCTTAATTGAATAAATGAGTAAATGCACATAACATTGAATAGTTTAAGAATGAATGATGTATCCCACCGATATCGATATTATCGATAGCCCCATCGATGTTTTGCCAGCTCTAATGCAAATGATTCAGATAAAGCTGTTGGCCGCTGTGAATTGAATTATGCAAATGAGCATTTCTAAAGCTCTATCCAGGCTTTTTCATTGTATTTGTTTATACATTGTAAATTTGCTAACGCCTCCATGAGAGTCATTAAGTGCACACCCTTGTCTATTGGTCAAACCCCCCAGCCCCAACCCTTCCGCTTCTAATCATATCTTACCCACTGTTTTGTTGTTGTTGTTGTTGTTGCTGCTGCTGCTGCTGACTAATGACAATGAAATTCACCACGAAGCAGGCAAAAACAAAATTTTGCGTAACGGCTAAAAATTTGTAATTTTTGCAAGCCGCTTAATGAGTTGTTTTTAACACAATATACATAAATAAATAACAAAAACAAAGACAAAAAAATAAAGAGCGTAAAAGAAAACAAACAGCTTTTTTGGTTGTTGTTGTTGCTGTTGCGCTTCTTATTATTGTTGCTGTTGTAGCTGCTGTTGCTTTTCATGAGCGCTTTGCGCTGTCGCTTTTTGTTTTTGTTTTTTTTTCTCTTCTCTTTTTTGTTGGTTGTATTTCGTTTTTCGTTTTCTTTGCGTTGCGTTGCGATTACGTCAAGATTTTTGTTGTTTTTGCCGATTTGTATTTGATTACAATATGTATGTACATATGCATATACATACATGAATATATATATGGGTATATATAATATATATATATATATATACATATATATGTACATACATACACATGCATACAAGTGTTGTGTATTTGTTCTTGTAAACAGATTTGGCGCTCTCGCACTTAAGCTGAGCGTGAGAGCACAAGCGAGAGAGCGGCTATAATTATTACTTGCTTAATTTTTTACACAAATATTTTAAATGTTAAAAGCGCGATAATATAACAAAAACCAAGCACACACATACACACACACACACACGCACACCCACTCAGACAAATACTAGAATGTTAGCAGTTGTTGTTGTTCGGTACTGTTATATTTTTTGGCGCTCAAATTAGTGCGCGCTGCTTCTTCATGCATACATACATACATACAAACATACATATGTATGTACATATGTATGCACGTATGTACATATGTATGTATGCGTGTATATTGTTTAATGGGCCGCACTCGTCACCTTTTGCTGTTGTTGGTGTTGGTAGTGCTGCTGCTGCCGGCGCTCGATGACGCGACGACGACGCGACCGACAACTAACTGAGAGTTGTTGCTTGTTGCGATTGCTATTGTTGTTGCTGCTTTGGGGGCCGCTGCTCGCTGCTGCTGCCTCTGACGCCGCTTTACGTAGCCAAACTGAAAAGCAATACTGACGCCGCTGACTGACTAAGCGGCCACGACGCGACTATAACGACGACTATGTACATTTCCACGTATGTATGTATGTATGTACATACATTCATCCATACGTAAGTACGTCGACGTCGAAGCCGCCGCAGCACACGTCACCAGCAGCGGCGGGCGGTTAGAGATGAGCATGTGTTTTGCGCACATAACTAATATTCGTTCGTGTTCTTATCGTCACGCTTTGGGCTAAAGGAATGGAAGAGTAAGCACTAGAGGTGGCAAAACATCGTTGTGCCACCAATCGATAGATATCGATAGCGATAGTTGAAAGTATCGATACTATCGACAGGATAGTCGAAAAATTAATTTGTAAATTTTAAAAAATGTTTCCCTTAAATCAAACATTAGTTATAAAGGAGTAGGAGATATACATACATATGTATGTCGATTTTGATCAGGGAGAAGAAGAAGAGGGTATTTTTTGGATACATCTATCAAGAAGGTTATACGTAATTATCAAAACCAAGTTAGGTGACTCTAGCTTTAATATTATGGGGGGGTAGAAAACGATATATAAGTTGTATTTGTATATATCATCATGCGTACCAAGGAATGTCATGCCGCAAGGGATTTCACAAATCTAAATTACTCTTATTTTCTTGATTTGGAAGAGTGTATAAAGTGTGTATATAATGTTTTATCCCTCACATTGAAAGATCAAACCTTCATTTGTTGTTTTAAGCACTGTTTGATCAAACATTGTTGACCCGTAGGAAGAAATTTGATATACATATATATATTTTTGCTTTCGATCCTTAATCTCAAAAACACCAAGCTGAATTGTTTTTGTATACATATTGTATATTGTTAATTTGAATACTTAATGCCCATTCCGATAGCGCCAAAGCCAGTAGTGCGTTTACGTATGGAACACAAAGAAGAATTCATGAGAAGAACAAATTTGTACCTATGCGAGTGAGTCATGGAGCTCAAGCGAGCGCTCTGTTCCAAAGTAGTATATCATAAATAAACAATAAAAATGTCGCTAATTCGTTTGTTTACAATATAGTACATATATGTATGTATGTATGTATGTATGTATGAATGCATGAGTCCAAGTTATTCTTTTCAGTTCATTAACCAATGTGAACCACAAAAACAATTGTTGTTTGTTTTGTTATCTTTTTGTCTAGTAGAGTTGTATTAATTTATTCAAAATTAGTACGAATAACTAAGCTGAATGAACAAATTACATACATAGTATGTATGTATGTAGTTTGTACATGCATACATACATATGTTTCATCTGTTCCAATCCAATTCTCGTTTTCTGTTAACTATACCATGGTTTGATATTTTTCCCTTCAAGCGAAGGAAGTGAGTATAAAGTACTTTATAATCAAAAGAGTACTTTATACCAAGGTGGATTTACTATAAGGTGACGTACTTAACACAGCTGCTCTCTTTTGAGGGGCCTTTTTTTTTGGACAGTATGAATGCCAACATCGTCGAGGGAGGTTGTGTAGCGCACGATTTGCTTGTCTTCTACTTCTTTTATTTAATTTCTTGTACTACTTTGATTAATTATGAATTAAACTATTATAATTTGCTTTGTACAATAACGAACGCAGAGCGCAGAACGTAAAGTGTTTGCTATATCTTCTTAGCATCTGTCTGTCAGAGCAGCTCACATCTGTCTCAGAGAGCCGAGAGAGCGTGTTGAATAAAATAAGGCCCCTCGTCACAGCGGAATACGTCACCTTATAGTAAATCCACCTTGCTTTATACTCGATAAAGTACCTTATAATCAATGGATTGCAAATAAAAAACAAAACGTACGAACTATGTATGTAAATCGATCGAACGAACTATGTACATATGTATGTATGTATATATGTATGTATGTGACTGATTCGTTCTTTCGCCAAATAGTGGACCTTAACAAAGTGCGATACAAAAAAAACTTCAGTTCTCTTTTTGTTACGTGTAATACTTATAAGAATAGTTTTCAATCAATTTTTAAGCTTTTTTTATTCGTATTTATACAAAACTTACACAGAAAAAAAAGGTAATAACCCAAGAATTTGTATTTTTGAGCTTACATGAAATTCTTTCCTAACCATTTCCTGCAAGTATCTTAACTATTGTTATAAAAACTTTTTTTTTTAAACTTTCCGTTTAATAAAAGAACAAAATTTCACAGCTCATTGCGCTTTCGGAAAAAAACATGAGTTAGTGTTTTTGATTTGAATTATAATAGGACCTTGAACTAATTGCTTAAGTATGCATTTATGCGATGATTTAAATTCGCAACATTTTTTCTTCTCAGTCCGCATTTAGACGATGATTTAAACTCGCGAATTGTTTCATTCTTCTTCTTGAAAACTACTGAAAAAAATCACTTGCATTTAGACGGTGAGTCTTAAATCACGCAATGAAGTTGATTTTATGTTGGTTTGCAACTCTGATTTAAGTTATCGCTAATCGATTTCATGCAAACACAGAGAAAAATGCGTAAGAACTCTGGTCGCTGCCTCTCTTCCCAACAAGCAAAGAACTCCTTAGTTAAAATCGCGAGTTTAAATATTATCCTAATCATCGTTATGTAAAAGTCGTGACTCGAATATTAGGCACGCGGTCATCTCTGAGGAGGGCCGTACAGCTACAGGCGCGTATACTTTGAGTATGTGTGTGTGTATATATGTTTGTACGTATTAAGTATGCACATACATACATACATTCATTAATATATATGCATACATATACATATATATATTCATATGTATGTACATAGTACATATTATGTGCTTGTGGGGTTCTTTGGCTGTTTCGTAATTGGCGTGTTTTGTTGTGTGCTCTGCTGAACTGCAGCAGCTTCTTGAAGTGCAGCGGCAGCAACAATAAAAAGCAACACAAACAATAATAGCAAAACATGAGCGTTAAACGTTATCGTCGCCACGTCAAAGTCACGGCGCTTGACGCTGACGTCGATACCGATACCGATGGCAATGTCGATGTCGATGCCGGCGTTTCTACGCTCGCACTCACCTTTCTCAATATTTTGCTCACTCTTTCTGTCAGGTGGGCTTACTCATGCTGAGCGGCAACGCATGGCCAAAATATGTATGAATATATTATGCATATATACATATGTACATACATATGTACATACGTACATACATATATTGAAATATTTAAAGTCAGAAGAAAGTCGAATTCTACAATTGGACATAGAACATACATACCATATGTATGTACACATTTATGTATACATACTTACATCTGTAATGTCCATTTGCAGGCATACACGTTCCTATACAAAGGTACATTGTATGTACATATGCACGTAATAAATTCATCAAAGAATGAGAGGCACGCACAGCTGACGACGACGACGACGACGACGACGCTATAGCGCCTAGACTCTGCAGTTGTTGTTGTTCTTGAACCATTATCGCAGCCGTTGTCGATAGTTTTGTTGTTGTTGTTGTTGTTACCGAGCAGTTATGGCGTATGACATATGTCACCAGTATCGACGTGACAGCGACGGCGACTGCGACGTGAACGAAGCTTGCCGACTCGCTTGCACACCCTGAGCGCCCCTAACTCGCTCGCACATGCGTGTGAACGATTACAGCTGACCGGCACGTACGTCAAATTTCGATGCATACATTCCGGCTGAAGCATTAAGGTTGGTGGGGCGCGGTTTCGGTGAAGGGTTGTCGGGTAGCAGGCTTTGCAATTGATGAAAATTTATTCAAAATTTGCATTTTATTACTTTATGCGCTGAAAAATTCCAAAAAAATATACATACATTACCTATTGAAATATCAGATGGAAGCATGTTTATGCACACAACAACAGATTTATATATCTTATTATTATTTATTTATTATTTTATCTGTCATACATTTAGACTCCTCATAAAATGGATAAAAAGAGGGTACGATATTTGTGAAAATGTATGCAACAGGCAGTAGGAAACATCTCCGACGCCTTAAAGTATATGTATATGTTCCTGATTAGTATTAACAAATTTTGACTTGGACATGTTCGTCTGTCTGTCCGTCTGTATGAACGCATCGATCGCAGCAACTATAGGAGCTAGAGATACCAAATTTTGAATGTAGATTCCTGTATACTATACGCAGGTCAATTTTTTATTTTGTCTCGAAATGTGTAATGAAGAGAAGGAGACGTTTCCTACCCCACAATTCAGCATCAATAACCGAGTCGATATAGCGATGCCCGTTTGATTCTATGTAATCTAGTCTCTCAGTTTTAAAGCTATCGTAATAAATCTTGGCACAGACCCTTTGTTTTTGCTGCAGGTAGTACATATGTCTGAACCGGCGGATCGGACCACTATAACATATAGCTGCCATAGGAACGAGTTGTCGACAACTAAGTTTTGTATGAAAAACTTTGTTGTTTATAAAGATATCCACACCAAACTCATTCAAGCCAAGTCTCTAAATAGTTTATACAATCGGACCAAATTTGATCAAAATCGGGTCACTATATCATATACCTGCCATAGGAACGATCGGGTGAAAAATGAAATCTGACCAAATTTGATCAAAATTAATTATACTTTAAATAGAGTCCTATAATTTCATCAAAATCGGACCACATGGCTCTCATAGAAGCAATCAGACAAAAATTAACCGAAAAATTAAACCGAAAAAGATTCCAAAAGATTTTGGAATAGAATTGTCGTACCAAAAATCAATGCGTTTTAACTTTAAAATTCTGGTTGTTAATCGTTGAGGGGCCAAAATAGCAAAACCTACAACTAACTTAATCTTAGGAGAATTAACATACCAAATTTGGTCTCTTAAGCTCTTATAGTTTCTGCGTTTGGTAGGTTTGTGCAGGCAGAATCTATATTTTTTAACAACGGAGTTGTTCAAATGTATTGAACAGGCAGATGGAGATATTAGTATGAGGAAATTATATCTTTTTTAAATCCTCTGTATTATAATTTCGTAAAAAAAGGGGTAAAGCATTGTAACAGACGTTTGCGACACCAGAAAGTATAATTATTCTCGATCAGCATTAATAGCTAAGCCGATTTAGCGATGTCCGCCTGTCCGTGTATTTCTATGCAAACTAGTCTCTCATTTATAAAGCTATCGTGATGAGAGCCTCATCATGAGACAAAAACTTTTGTTGGAGACAGTACATACGTCAGTACCGGCTGGATTTGATTACTATCACATATATGTAGCTGTCATAGGAACGGTCGGTCGAAAGCTATGTTTTTGTATGAAAAGCTTTTGTATCCTCACCAAACTGACAGAAGCCGAGTCTCTATACAGCTTATACGTACACTATTTCACTATATTTGTAAGTATTTAACTTTGTCACACCGAGGATAGCCGTTCTTTCTTGGTTTTACCATTTTCGATAGCTACAGGGTATTTGAATTAATATAATAAGTGCGCGGGATCTACAAGGCAATTTGTTCGCTTAGGGACTTAAGGCGAAGAAAGTAAAATTAGTTTAGCAAACTGAAGCTATAGGCCATATTTTAGAAAATCAATCGCTTGTAATCAACTAATGCAATTGAGGCTATGCTAACTTCATCAGGATAATGGATGGATGCGGAACACTTGCGGTTTCTCTCACGGCCAGTGAAGCCATATAACGCACCCAACACAAGAACTAAATCTTGTTTCTTTATCCTTCTTTTTTTTCTTCCTATTTTGCTTTTTTTTTTGTTTTTGTTTTGCAAGCGGCACACAAACAAAACTCATGCATTTGAAACGAATTGCAGAGCAGAAAAATGGAAATGCCGCCGGAGGCCGCGAAACAAAGCTAACTTTTCAATTTGGCGAGCGTGGCGTATGCGTAATGTAACAATCACAGCAATCACCATGCAAACATAGAACGTCCATACACACACACACACACACATACACACACATACACACACACACACACATACATACATACATAGCCGTTTACTTTTAACCACGCTTAGGCCTGCTTGCTGCTTCTGTTGACATCGATACAGTCCTGTGCACGCTTGTGTGCACGCGTGTGTATGTGTGTGTGCGAAGGCTTACATGACAAATGCTTCATAAAACGCTGCATAAATTACACATACGCCCCGTGCTGCGCGCTGCGTTCTGTATGCACCTGACAGCTCCCAGCTCCAATAAGAAACTGAATATCGAAAAATGTCGCTAACAACTTCAAAGGGTCCATCCGCATAACCCAATCCCTTGCTTCTACAAAACGCAACACATCACCCGCTGTTAACTCTGCGAACGACAGCTATATGATTTAAATGTCAGCTGCTTTTGGCACTTACTCAACTCGTGATACTCAAAGAAGCGAAAAGACCCCCCGCCAAGCCGTATCAATTTGAGGGTACCACGTCCCGGTCAATCAATTGAAAGCAAGACAAAAGATTCTGATAAGCCGGAATCGGACTGGCGATGATGAACCAGTTTATTAAATTCAACACGTTGCCCACAACTGGTCCTTCCTGCTCCGTTGTTCATTCCATTGAGCAGAGAGGGTTAAATGAGAGCTCTGATACGAGGGAACCGTAAAACAATGGTTGGCTGTTATGAGTACAAAATTGTTTAATCCTGAATTGAGCGTTGGGATTCTGTAGGCCAGCTTTTCAATCACTGGTAGGGCACTTAATTGACTTATTTATGACAATATATATGTGTCATATTGGACAGAAGAACGCATCGCTGACGCTGTTAAGTAAAATTGAACACGTACATTATTTTACTGTTTAAGATGCACTTGATGTATACGATACTCAGGCATGTTTTGGTTTCCAGCTTCAGATAAAATTCGCGGAAGTGAATTTGCCTCAAAAGTTCAGGTTTTTACTGTTTTAGTGAATTGTATCCTTTCTCAATGGTTTGCAAATTTAATTCCTAAAATCCTGTACAAAATAAGAATGGGGTTGTTTTTGTATGGGAAAATTACTTTCGAAAGTGGAAACTTTAACCAGCTTTACAATCTATGGCTAAAATATCAGCAATGATTTTCTATATTCTATCATTTGCTAGCATAATCGACTTTTTTCGATTCATTTTACAACACATTAGTTAAGGCCGATGAGGGAGCAATTAGAAGCTGCAGTAACTAACTCTTTTACTCTATTTACTCTCTCTACTCTATTTAATATCATGATAATGTTTAAAATAATACATGTGTGCCATTTAATAGACTTTGAACTCTGATTAATGCAATCCTATATTCTTTTAGAGTATACTTATTTGGGTTATTCATTTTTGTACCCATAAAATGGATTAACAGGGGGGATTAAATCTGTGCAAATATGTAACAGGCAGAAGGAGATATCTCCGACCTCAGCCGAGTCTATTTAGTCTTGTCCGTCTGTCTGTCCGTCCGTCCTTCTATCTGCCCGTCCGTCTGTCCGTGCCTTCCGTCTGTCCGTCTGTATGACCGCGTTGATCTCAGCAACTATAAGAGCTAGAGACATCAAATTTGGAATGTCGGTTCCTGTGTACCATACGCAGATGAAGTTTGTTTGTTTCACATTTGAGATATCGTCCGGGGGTACGGGACCCCCGCAAATTGATAAAAAACGGCTTACAGCAACAATATTAAAGATATAGCATTGGTATTTGGCATGATTAATAGTTGGATCACTCTTAATCCATTGTAAAAATTTCAAGTCGATCGGATGTGTGTGTGTGTGTGTGTGTGTGTGTGTATGTGTAGGTGTACGAAAATGTATTGGGAAATACATACCAGAAGTCGGGTATACTCGACTAGAGCATTCTTACTTGTATTTTTCTAAAATATTATCATTTATTTATATAAATTAACTATAATACACTAAAATATAATAATATTCTAATTAAAAGAGCGCTAGCGTTGAAGCCTGTTCCGAATTCCACATTCGAATCCATTCCACCGAAATAGGTAAGGCATACTTTTAGGGTGGCCTTAAAATTAATTTAATGTTTGTTTTTTCTTCAAATCTCAAACTAGCTGTAATTTTTGTTTTTAAACTACTGACTAATAATATTAAATAGTAATAGTAATAGTATTAAAGCTAAGAAATAATAAGTACAAATAAGCAAAATTTAATTAGAGGACGTTGCGCTGCGGTAAGTCCGGGGGTAAGAATTATTAAAATTACCATTAAAACTGAGATTCTTAATTCCAAACGGCTTTATAATTATGCCAAACACTTTTCTGAGCGTATATGACATGACATTATTATGTTTTCAGTGTTTCAGCTCATTAATCTTAAAAGAGAAAGATTGAGGTACGAGTATGTGTGTGCAAGGTGTTCAACCCTAAACTTGAAAGGTCGCACTTGTTGTAAAAGGGCGCGAAAGTATTAAACAAACACGCAAAAAAAAAAAGAAAAAAAGAAATGAGTATAATTGGCTAATTGAGCCCTCATCAAATGCGGAGCAGAGTTTCTTGGTTGAGGTATCCTGGCCCGTAATCTCCGACGGCAATTTATTGTATGTAAGTCGTGCACTGTGTTTTCACTTTGTTATTATTAGCTTTGTCATTTGACACAAACTATATACTTGGACATCCCGCCCTTACCATACCATTCCAGACCCCTTTTCGTACCTTTGTAAGGACTTTATTGGCTGTATATTACATAATTGGAGCGCTTCTGTTTGTGCGTGGGTTTGTCCATTTCTCTGCTACCCAACATAATTAAATACAGTTTACTGCCATCTATCCACTCTCGAGACTTATTCTCTTAATTAGCCACCGATAATTGCTGATGAAACCAATATTAAAATAGATATTAAGCAAGATAATCACCACTCAGGACAGGTTACCGTGAAGTCCTATAGGACTTACTTCGCGAGTTATTAATAGACGGTACCTCTATGTGAGGTCACCCTGTGTAGGGTGTTCTGGCGTCTCTACTTAACCTAACCTTTAGAACGAAACAAGTTTGTACACTAATGAAATGGTGTTTATACAGATCTGTTCAGAATATAATAAATATAGAATAGAAATAAAGGAAATAGTTCTGTTTTGAACTTAAGATCCTACTATGAATAGGTTCTGTGCAACTATCTCGAAACAGGTCTAATAGTAGTGTTAGACATCGTTTCTTTATCAATTTAGTGTTGGAAACATCAATCAATCAACCAAATTAGCCAAATCAGTCGATAAAACCCACTAATGTCAGTTATTATAGAAGTTAATTGAGCAATTGGACCCACTTAAAGACTATGAACAACCAAACGTGTCCGGTAAATTGAGCAATGTTTGGCCAACACCAAACCAAGCGAGAGCAACAACAGCTGTAAGTAAACAAGAAAAAAATAAGATTAAAAGAAATGTGCAATTCAGATGAAAAGCAGCAACAATCAGAACACAACTGCAGATGGTTTATGTAAATGCACAAAGTAAAAGCTAGATAAAAAATGGCCGGGGGGTCGCAACTGACCGGCAGGTGTATTCACAAAAGGCCAACATCAAGCGGCCAACAATCGTCCAACCGGAAAGAAGTCAAAGGTTGTATATGGCCCCTAACTGTGAACTGTCCAGCTGCGTGGCTGAAAAAAAATTTGTTTTGCACATTTGGTTCCGTTTTCACAGGAATCAAGCACAAAAGCTGCTGCGATTTTCATTTATTCACATTTTTATATTTTTCCTTGCACCAACCCCTTCCACCCGCAACGAACATCAAAGGCAAACTGCATACTCCACAAGTGCAACAGTCAAGATAGGAAAATTCAATGGAAAAACTATTCAGCAATGCTGAGAATACAGCGGATGCCAACTTAAACTTAAATACATTATAACGCCTTCGTGTGGTAGTAAAGGAATACTTAAACGCAGCGCGCTATTTCCGAGTTATTGCAAAGGAATTAATTAGAAATTGATCCTGATGGAAGGAACCTTGTAAAATTGAGTTTCCGCACATTACGGTTTTTTGGTTTTGCTTAGGCAACATAATAATTAATATTTTCCACGCTCTGTATCATATTTTTAATGAACGCAAGGTATTTTTATATTCTGTTTCTTGGGAAAAATAGTGCAAAAAGAGTATATTGGGGCTTATCCCGACTGCCTGTCCATCACACGCTTGTAAGTAGGGCAACCAAACTTGGTGTTGATTAAGTCTATGAAGTTTATGAAATCTCCCCATCACTCCCAATCCCATCTGAACAATTGAGCAAAAGCCTATATATATTCTACACTTTTATAGCTAGAGTCACATTCAGACTGGTTTTGACCTCATTGATAGCTTAATTTTAACAAATTGTTTGCCATCCCCACCAACTTCCCCTCAAATGAGTAAAATCTATATCTCTCTAGGTAGCGTCACCAAGTATGACATAGAGACTACTGCTTTTGCCACATACCCTGAAGCTAAGCAAAATATAATAGTTTGAAAACAGAGTACATTGCAGTCGTGCACTTTCCACTGCAACGGTTTTACTTGTTTTTCTTACGTATGTTGCTGGAATTACATGAAAAATATCGTTAGTAGTAAGCTGGTAATTGGAATTTCCTCGTTTTATTTGGATTTGTATTAGTACGCTCATATAAGTATGTATAAATATATATTCTTGAGTTAGGGAAGTAGAATTACGCTTAAATATAGGGGGGCTGTCGTTTTTCCTTAACGAATGTACACGGATTCAATATACAATAGTTTACTGGTTGATTTTTGGAATTATAAGTATTCCTCTTTGTTCTTAAATCGAAGGCTTTAAAATTTAATACCGAAATATCCTCCCTATAAACGCAATTTTTTCCACACCTTTTAGGTGATAGGTATACATATTGGTATATATATATATATATATTAAGATATTGTGTTAAGATCTGTTATGCTTAAATGTGTTTAACATATAAGAATTGTTGTCTTGTCTTGGGCTATCCTGATAACATTACCTTTTATTAGTTCAAAGTTGGTTTGTTTTCATATCTTAAGAAAGGCTTTGTTTACTAAAAATTGACTAATAAACATGAATAAGCATTATTAGCCAATTTTTAGTAAGCAAAACCTTTCCCAAGATATGAAACCACACCAATTTTGAACTAATACAAACAAAAAAACCTATGGATTGCAGTTTTATTTAAATCAACCGAACTATCTTATTTAATAATACCAGTAATACTAATTAACATATCAGATAAGCATTTCTTCTACATATATATTTTAGATTACTTTAATATAGCCGAAGGCCTTTTGCAGCTAGCACTATATAAATTTGCTTGTTAGTTAAAGTTTTGTAAAGGTGACTATCAATATTAATAAATAAATAAATCTTATTGAATACATGGCTTCAAATAAATACTGCATTTCACTATCTACACTATTTTTAAACATGGAAATTCATGCGGTGTAGCCAACTTGAGCTAATAATCAAATTGTGGCAACATTCTGCAGCTCGGCGGTTTCATTTATGAACGATGCCCACTTGTAAGTTTTCCAAATTAAGTTACTATAATGAGTTCCATTGCATTGACGCACTGAGAGTGCATGTTATGCTCTTATACTTAGTTTGTGGTTTCCTAATAATGCTTAGTCATAGTGCCCAATTAGGAACATAATCCTACGCTCTAGAGATGAGCGTGATGATGGGTGTCACTTTTAACTGACAGTGAAACCTTCCTCCAGTTTCCATATTTTCATATACAGGCTTACAAATTTATGTTTTACATATTTGCAAGATTTTGCGAAAGTTAATTTATTATAAATTTAAATTTAAATAAGATATTATGGATGAAATTTACTTGGTTTGTTCTTGGAGTGATTTCACTTTGGATTCAACGACATTCTAAACATTGGAAGGGAAGGTGCAAACGGGAACAGGTCGGATACTAACTGTTTTCTGACTGTTAATATAGATACTGCACTGTTAAAGGGAATACTTTTCCCATTGCTATTAATATTAACATTAACAGCTAGTGGTAACAGGAATGTTAATAGGGATATTGCACTGTTAAAGGCAATACTTTTGTTATTACTAGACTTTTAACATTAACAGCTGGTGGTAACAAGACTGTGACTATTAATATCATGACTGTGACTGTTATATGTAGATTTTGAGTGACAATAGCTGTACTGTGACTGCGTACTGCTAATAGTATTAGGACTGTGACTTAAGCCCTTAATATCATGACTCTGACTGTTGTTTATCAGTTTTGACTGATTAAAGCTGTACTGTGACTGCGTATTTCTAAAATGTCGACTGTTATGCAGATTTCTCACTCTCGATATACAGTCACATGGCTGAAACGATAGCTGTCAGTCACAGCGATTCAGTCATATGTTCGATGATATTACTCACGCCTACTACACACGCGGTGGCACTCGGACATCTCTGTTTCTATTTCGCTCTCAAACGCGATCCATCTCCCTCTAGCTGGTACATACTTAGGTAACACGTATCGTGGCACACTGTGCAAAAATTGAGTTGACGCCTGGCAAGCAAACTTAAGCTGTCATACGCATGCAACAGTGGCTAGGGGCACGTTGGATGTGTGTGCCTGTCTGTGCCTGACAGTGTGTGTGGTGTGTGTGTGTGTGTGTGTGCGGATGTGTGTTTGCCTAGCGTTGCCACGCAACAACTTGTTGCACGTCTTATAAAGGCGAAAAGCGACGACATATCAAGGAGGAGCAGCTCGAATGCGACTTTGTTCTTAAGAAGGAGGACGTCCTATTGGGATGGCCTGTTTCCAAAATGTGCTTCCCATACCATTCAGTTATCACGTGGTAAGCGCTGTTCTTGCGGAACAATTTGGTGCGTGAGGTAACAAAGTACGTCAGTAGCTTCGGTTTCCTCTTAGCCATCATTTATAAATCAGCGTAATAGACTCATTCTCAAATCGGGTACAGTTGCATTTCAGACGCGGTTTGCTTCCAAGTACCGTCAAAGGATGTCATAATAAATAAAAATATAGTAATAAATATCCCAAACGAGAGATATAAAATACAGAGTATATAATATTTAGTTTAAACTATCAATATATACATATTTGTACATATGTATGTATATATTTTTCTTTTTCCATGATAAAATGTTATTTTTACAAAAGGCGTAGCGAGTCGCAATGTTCCGTCTAACACGTGTCACCTCTCCAAATTGACTGTATCCGGTCAACCTCAACACGCAGAACCATTGCGCCACACTTAGTCCATATAGCCTACTCGCTCGGACCCCGCATTTTCGCATATGCAAGACTACGAATGTACAAGAAGCACTCTCTCTCTTTATCTCTTTCTTGGTTTATTCATAGCTTACTCAACACTTCTTGGTTTATTCATATCTTACTCAACACTAACAATGTTCTTAACATAGTACATGCACATGGTGACGTTAATAACATAGCTCATAATTCCAAATTAACATTTATTCTTTTAAGTCTACGACATATATATATATTATATATATATATGGCACAGTCATTTCAATTGAACTTCAAAAAGTATGCTACACTCTTTTATGTGGAATTGATCTGTGCTGTTCCGATTTCCACGTCATCAATTCCACATAAAGGATACTTTTTGGAGTTCAATATAAAAGAATACCTTTGTTGCTAAATGGTGTTCATATGGCTGTGCCATTGCTAAGAAAGTGCATTTCGAATTCGGCCTGGCTCTGAGTCTACCACCAGCAAAGAGATTAATCTACAAGGCCAGCTCGGGGAGCTGCGCATATATATAGGACACATCTTGCACAAAATTGGTTAGTTCGAAACATAACGGCAAACAGTGAGGACGTGTTAGAGGATCGTTTGTGCAATTTGTAATTTGTGTCTTTTAATCTGCAGTTGGCTGCTAATATAAAACGCAAGTTTTATTTTTATTATTAACATATAAATGTTTCATGGCTTAACCTTTTTAAATGGCAGCCAATTAAGTGATAAGTAAACAATTGCTCATAGTTTTTGAGCTGCTCTTTTTTTTATACATTTTTTTATTGTGTTTTATTTTACTGTGTTTGCGAAAGGCTTTTGCAAAATGAGTATATTGAATATGTGCTGTGTCCGTTTGTCTGTGGGTCGGCTTTTAAAATGTCGAGATCTAACCCACTACCCCCAACACCTCCACGACAAATTTTGGTAAAAACATATATCCTGCACATCATTTTAAATAGAGTCCCCAAATTTGAAAGATCTGCGTAAACATTTTTTTTTGCCACTTTCATCCACTCCCCCGCAAATGTAGAGTCTTCAAATTAGATAATATACCTAAACCAAATTATACCAATTTTAAAACAGCAATCTTCTTTTCTGTTTTGTATTGTCCTTTGCGTCTATTGGAGCAAACGAGCGCGGCTAAAAAGAAAAACAAACCATGACAAATTACTGACTATAGCAGCGACGGCTGCATGACCTGCTGAGGCTTAGCCATCCAAAGTAGTGGTATTAGAAGTGCTTTCTCGGCATGCAGTTGTTTGCCAGCTTACCAATCAGAGTTTATATAGTATGCTTACTGCACATTTTTCAGGAAAAACTTGTGTTTGCTATAAAAGTCATTCTTCCGGGAATCACTTGGCATTAGGTTCGATAGGGTAGACGGTACGTTGTGATGATTGCGTAGACAGGAAGTGGATGTGTGCAAACAAACCCACACTTAAGTAAATACAAGCACCTACACACACACATCAAGGTATAAGCAGAAAAGTATATTTAGTTACGGTTGCATTCTAATCCCAAATCCCATTCCAATTCCAATTTCAAAACCCAATCCCAATCGCAATCTCAATTTCTACAGTTTTGTTTAATCAACACGGTATTTCTATTTTTTATTTTTCTCCTCACAGGCGGACAAACTTGACCACTTTACGGCTGCTTTTTCGCAATAGAAGCTTTCCCAGCGGCTGTCCGAACCCCTCGTACTTCTGATAGACATGCAGCCCTCGCACCACAGTGGCATGCACCACACCGGAGAGTCGCTGGCCGGCATAGGGAGTGGCGGATTTGTTGGCGGCATGCAGTTCTCCGGCGAAGACGGTGAATGTCTCATCCGGGTTCCAGATGCAAAAGTCTGCATCATACCCTTCGGCAATGCGGCCCTTGAACTTGGACAGGCCGCAGAGCAGCGCAGGTTGCCAGCACATGAGTCGATGTATATCCGCCAGGGTCAGCGGCAGCTCCTCCGTCAATCCTCGCGTCCATACGATTGGCAGGCTCAGTTGCAGGGAGCTAATGCCGGGCCAGGCTTTAATGAAATTGCCACGTCCGCTACCGTAGGTGAGACAGCGGGCGCCTGGCGTGGCGGCGGAGTGATCGCTGCCAATGAGCTGGATGGGGCCGTCCGGTTGCTGCAGCGCCTGCAACAGCGCAGCCTGATTATGCCGCCCCCTAATTGGTGGCCAGGTTTTGAACTCGGTTGCAGCATCGGGTACGAGCTCCGCGCAGAGCGCCAGATAATGTGGACACGTCTCCGCCGTCAGCTGCACGCGTTGCCGGCGGCATTCCTTCAGCAATGGCAACGTTTCGTCGCTGCTGAGATTCATAATATGAAAACGTCGATGCGGATGGCGAGTGGCCAGCCGGCAGATTATCCTTACTGCTGCAATTTCCATCGCTGGTGGGCGTGTCCTGAGAAAGCTCGCATAGCAATTGCTCGTCGAGCCTTCCGGGAGCACTGCATCCGGAAGCGGCAGCTCAGCATGGAACTGGAAAGATTAACATATAAGCTTCGCCGTAATATGATCTACAATGAGGCGGTTGAACGATACCGCGAAGCTTGTTTTAATAATATTAATAATTAAAATGCAAATATCCAAATATCCAAATATACAAATATTCAAATATTCAAATATTCAAATATTCAAATATTCAAATATTCAAATATCCAAATATTCAAATATCCAAATGTCCAACTATTCAAATAATCAATAAATAAATGTCTTAAATGAAAACTCTGTTCATTCATTTTGTTTCAATTCACTTTTATTTACTCGTATGGCAGCTTAAGTACACGTAAGTACTTTTCAGTTGGAAAGTTAAGTATCATTTGGTTAACTACCTCGATTACTTGGCTCGCACTTGGGAGGCAGCTAGTATCCAAAGAAGGCACTCAATCAGCTCTCTCAACATTTTAAAAAAACAACATGAGCAGCTTGCATTTGCATAAAATCTGTCATTTCTTCAGCATAGCTCGTATTTATTCAATACAGATACAAACAAATCTCAACAAATATGAAATGAAATTGAAAGTTGCCTGTTTCTATAGCCTTGCTGAGGGCATTATCGAATTATATAAGGCATTGATGGAGACATTACTGATCCGATATATCTTGAACAACATTATATAGTCTAGTCGATTCAGTCATATCACTCAGATGCTGGAAGCAGTAGCATATGTTGGAAACGGCCAGATCGGATCACTATATAGCTGCCATAGGAACAAAATTGAGTTGTATGAAAAACTTCATTATTTATGAAGATATTTTAACAAAACTCACCAAATCGAAGTTTTACTATGTTTATTTAGAATTGTATTTCTATATCATATAACTCCCATAGGATGAAATATTGATTTTGGGCAACTCAGCAATTGTGGATTTTATTTTACCTTAGTTAGTTTGCTTGTGATTTTTAAGAAATTGATGTCTACATCTTATTGTCTGTCTATATAAGCCATAGATATTGTCGGCCGATAACTTAGCTTTCTTATGATCTGCTACGTTATACACTCCTACGTATATATATATATAATATATATTTATATAGTCATATAAAAGGACAGAACATTACAGTCAACAGGAGTCACTAAAGTTTAAAATGCAACCTTGTTTAATGCAGCTAAGCTAAAATACATGACACAAAATTGGTTCTCTATGCAGTCAAAGTAAAGTTTAAGGGACAGGCTAAGCAGACTGTACTGTATCAATACCATTGGGCGTTATTTGAAAATATCTGTCCAATAAAATAAGCCCACTCTTCTTAAACATCCACAAAAGGCAATTAATAAGAACAATTACTTTAAAAGCTACTTTAAGTTTTAAAATCAACAAGTAAGAATGCTCTAGCCGAGTATACCCGAACTTCAAATTTCAAACACATCTTCGTACACTTACACATACGCACGCACACAAGCGGCATTTCAAGTGGAGGTTGCGCTGATGCTTTGCTCCGCTTTTTAGCACTGAATCTTGTTTCTTGATTAACTTCTGTGTTTATTAACCGATTGAATTGAAATTTGGACAGTAGATTAAGAGTGACTCAAATATTATATGGAAGAAATCCCATGGCAATATCTTTGACATTTTTGCTGTAAAACGATTTTATTGAATTGCGGGGGTGCGGAGGGAGAAACCTTAAACAAACTTGATTTACGTTGGAACCTTAAATTTGGTGTCTCTAGTTCTTATAGTTGCTGAGATCGATAAGTTTATATAGATGGACGAATAGAGGGACAACGGAAGCAGAGACAGACAAACAGAAAAGGCTATATCCAGATCAATAATATATATACTTTAGAGGGTTGGATATGTCTACTTCTGAATGTTACACACATTTGCACAGATTTAATACTGCCTTTTTATCCTTTTTATGGGTACGGGCAGTTAAAAGGACTACAATTTAATGTTGCTACCATTTCTAGGATTATAAATACTCAGTGATATGGCATCTATATTCTAGGAGTGGTCTGACCTTATTACCTGTAATGTATAGCAACAATAGTGACATTTATATTTTTGTGTGCTCTGTGCTAGCTTAACTCCAGAAAGCATATCGATGCACTGATATAATAAGGACTATATCAAAGGTGACATTGATACACATAGTATATCCGATATATGCTGCTCTGAACTAGTCGCCCGCTAGGATATATAATTGGCTATATAATATCAATAACATCTATACTTTTACAGTCATAATCCAAACTTATCTTCAGCAACGATGGCAAATTACCGATATAAATACTATAGTGACATCAATATCTTTTCAGCAGAACTCCTATATGATATGATAAAGGTATGTGAGAGAAGAGCAGCAAAATATTAAATAAAAGTTACAAGAAATCCAGATAATTGGCAAATTGAGCCTTCATCACAAGCGAAGCATAGTTGCCTGGTTGGAGTATCCTGGCCCGTAATCGCCGTCGGCAATTAATGTGTGAGTCCTGGCACTGTGTTATTACTTTGTTGCTATAAGCTTTGTAATTTGACCTTCATTACCTCAGCTTGCCATACCCCTTTTCGTACCTTTGTAAGGACTTTATTGGCTGCATATTACATAATTGCAGGACTCGTGTTTTATGCGTGCGTTTGTACATTTAACTGCCACAACATATTTAAATACAATATGCATGGCTTGCCGTCGGAATACAATTTAAACCATATTTTCAGTCTCTGTAATCAGTTTGCCAATCAAATGTTTTTGGAAAGAGAGTATGTTGGGTGCGTGTAATGTTCGTCCGTCTGTTCGTCCTTCCGTCTGAATGGAATGTTGTTTAACATTGTGGAAGCTAGAGCAAACAAATATGTTGTTATATCTCCTCTACTTTTAGCTAGAGTCGCCAAATTTAACATACTGTTCACTGTGGAGCTCCTGGACTGATTTGAGCCAACATGTCATATCAACTTCAATCCCCTTCCGCGCTAATGAGCGGAATCCATGTGTTCCACTTCTCTACATTTAACGACCCAAAAAAAGAATGGATTTTATTCAATTCTGATTGCATTTACACAATGACTTTTGGCTTTAATTGAGCAAATTGCAATTGTTATGTGGATTAATACCAAAATGAGTTTTTATGCATTGAACTGAAAGTCAGTGGGAAGCATAAACAAAATATTTAATTTGCAAAAACATTTGAAACAGTAGCACCTTTGCACAGACATTATTGGTTATAGCAAACATGAATTTGGTGTGAAACCAAAACATTAAAAAAGTGTCCTTTTTTTTCTCACAAACTTTCGCCTCAATGTCCGTGGCCAAGTCGTCATTTTGATAGATAATATGTATTATTATTATTATTATTATTATCAATTGTAATTGCGATATCCTTGCAACTCTAATTAGAGACTATCAACTCACCGCTATCACCGCATCCGTATCGGAGTCATCGTCCAGCTGCTTGAGGACCTCTGTGAGCTGTTGCTCATTGATTGCCGCAAACTCATCGCCGACGGGCGGCGCGCTGCCACAGAGTGTGCACTGGAGTCCCATTACACCGGCGGCAAGTAGGGGCGCCAGCTGATCTCTGTTGCCGGGTACCAGGCCGCCCCAGAAGCCCACATCCACGTAGATCTTGCCTCTTGCGGTTGATGTCTTCGCTTTCAGCGCCTCCACGCTCACGGTGGTGGGCGTGGCATTGCTGCGGGCGGTGGACTGTAGATTGGAGGCAAGCACCGAGATCATTGCCAGTTTATAGCAATTACTCACGTTGGCCGATCAATGATTGTGGTAAAGCCGCCGGCGGCTGCCGCCTTGGTCGCTGTCACAAATCCATCCCAGTCCGTCCGGCCTGGCTCGTTAATATGCACATTCGCGTCAATTAGACCCGGCATCAGCACCATATCCCCAAAGTCATATACTGCCTCCGATTCGGTATTATATAGATAGGTGTTCACCTCCTGCGGTGTGCGTAACACTATAAAGGACAATAAAATAGTAGATAAATAGGTGAGACAACAAAGGATAGACAATAAATATTAGTTGGCTTTTGTTTTTCATATAAAAACTCAAGTATCTACCAATTGTTCCTATGAGAGCTATATCATATACTGATTCGATTTTAGTCAAACTAAAGCAAACTACATTAAAACAAGAAAAAGTTGATTTTGGAAATTGAAATTTGTTATATATATTTATATTTTGACCTATAGAAGATATCACGAGTAGTAGTTCGATAATATTAAAAGTGAGTCAACATCTAGAAAACATAACGAATCTCAGAATAGGTAAGTTTCATTGAAATATCTTAAGATACAAAAAGTTTTTTATACAACTCATTCTCGACCGATTTTTCCTATGGTATTAAAGAGATATATTAGTCCGAATAAAATGAAATCTAGTCAACTACTAGAAAACATAACATATCTCTGAATTGGTAAGTTTGATTAAGATATCTTTATAAATAACAAATTTTTTCAGACAACTTATTTTAAAAACATAATAAATCGTAAGATTCATGAGTTTCGTTGATTTTTTCTCTAAAAACTATATGTTATAGCGCTCCAATCAGGCAGTTGTCGAGATATGCCAAGGTTCACTTAGATTAAAACTCTGAAGAATAGCTTGTAGAGAAAAAGATTGACAATTGTACATAGCTGATGATGATTAAGAATGTATATACTTTATGAGGGAACGCTCTTTCACGGACCAAATGATAATACTCTCTACAAGGGACAAGATCAAATAAAATTCATTTACATAAATGAGTTTAATTCAAATTTCAAATAAACCAAAAGTATAAGTCATGAAAATCTAGATCTTTAGACTAATAACTATAAAAACCTATAAATTTTCAACCGGAAAACTTTCCTCTTGATTATCAATCTCTCTCTTCGCATTTCTCTAGCCTGTTCAAAACTAAAACAATGGACTAACAAGTGTTATGCGTGTTTGTATACATACTTATATATAGCATACAAGTATTTATATATCGCACTTCTCACCGCGTCTTATGATGCCCTGAGTGTCCACAATGATGCCGCCGTGGAGGGGCGTCTCGTGACTGCCATCGCCCAGATAAATACGCCGGCTAAGGAAAAGCAGATCCATTGCACCGATCTTAACCAAGCAAAGCCAAAAGGCAACTGAAAATTAGAAAATTGTTTAGCTATTTGTGTGCGATATTCGCATATTGAGACAATTTTACGCTCGCTCTCAATCGTATCTAAGGGCCCCCATTCATGTCATCGTGATCGCGATCAAGCATCGCTGAATGTTTAACATTGACCACGTTCAACAGCATAACTGATCCATGATCACATAATTGGATGTTATCGAAAAGTCTGATACTTTCTTGTGAACGCAATTATACAGTTCGTTGCCAACGCCGTCATAAATGTTGAAAGGCGTTAACCGACGCAATGTTTTAAATGGCGGCATAGAAGCGTTACTATGTTGTTTATGTTTGGAAGCTGATATACATAAATGTAAGCATGTAAGCTAGCTTAAAGTAATTATAATAAAATATTTAAATATTATTAATTTGTTGCTACAATTATATTCTGAAAAGAATGAGTATCTTGGCAATCCATGAAGCTCTGCTCATTGGCGAGCTCATATTTGATTTAACTGGTTTTAATATTATTATTTTCCCTTGTTCCCAATAATTTTAAGACGCATTTCGTAAAAAACACACATTGTATAACAATCACTTAAATTGATCGTACTATTTTCTATGATATATTTTCATGGATCATGATACGACAAATTTGGTATCGATACTGTATCAATCGCGTTCCCCAGAAAGATCATAGTAATCAGTTAAATTATCAGGGATCAAGACTTCCTGGTGAATATGGCGATTGTATAATTATTAAAGCATTTTTCATGATCGCGATGATGCCAGAGCTCGAAAATAACAGTGTAGCAGAAAGTATACAAACATACATACATATATTCATATATGCATACATATCATATGTATGTTTGTGCATTCAACAAAAATTGGTCGGAGGGGAAGGCTAGTACTTCATAATATTTCTCCTAGATAATGAATTATTTTTGTTGTTAATTTTTGCGCACTCTCATGTTTGGTGGTGGGTTTTTCTGCTGCTCTCCTATTGGCTGACGCCGACTGCTATATCTGTTGCTGCACTTTTCAGTAGAATTGCGTTGGCGTTAGCTCAGTTCCCGATTTGTTGAATTCTCCTCACTGCTGCTGTATACTCTTGCCGAGGGAAATACAGTTTTGTTGTATATGCACTTTGTTGTTGTACGATACATATAGCATGTGGCATAGGCTTCTTGTACATACAGTGCACACTCGGTACAGTGAACAGTGTACTAAAATCAAGGTTGTTTGCCTTGGAAAAAACAAAGTCACCCAAATAAAGTGCGCTTTTTGAATGAGTTATACATAATTAAGGTTCGAATATCTCAATATGACATAATATGTATTTGATCTAACAAGTTCTTGAGTCTTTGAAGTAATATGCTTAGACTATGATCACCCTAAGGATCTTTCTGGATACATAAAACAAACTTAATTCAATTTATATCCATTATATACATATTAATATGCTAATTCCACACAAATAGTATATTTCTGTATAGAAGCAAGATCGTTTAAACAGATCTTGAAGCAGAACACGCGCTTTTAAGTCAAAAAAAGATCAGAAACTTATAAAAAAGTCAAAATACCAAAAATTTGTGTCTAACTTCTTTGATCAATGCATTGATCGCAATCATGATCATCGTGAGTGTGGGCCTTAAGTCTTTACAAGTTTGTACGCGCAACATCTTGCTCATTTGCATGATTTCCTGATTTCTCTTGGACCAACTTATTTGTATAAAATATGATTAAAACTTTTGAGGCTCTCAGAGAAACAAGACAAGAATGCAAAAACAATTTGGCTGTGGCCAAAGCACAAATGGCAAAATTCGGCCAAAATGAATTCTCAAGCGTTTGTGAGTTTTTTTGAGTGCTACTTGGCAACTTATATATATCTTTTATACTATATACTATATATATATATATATATATATATATATATTTTTTTTTTTGTATTTTTTTTAATGTTTTTGGGTGCTTATTTTGTTCTGTTTTTTTGGGTTGCTTGTTTCAATTTGTCAAATATTTGGTGGCGCTACCCAGCGGAAGCTTTTTGGCTGTCACGGTAAATTGTGCTTTTGTTTTTTTGCATTTTTTTTAGCTTGCCTGTAGTTAGTTGTAAAAATTGAAGGCAAAGCGAAGCAAAGCCAAAGCGAAGGCAAAAGGCGCAAAACGAAACCGAAACCGAAACTGAAACCGAAAACGAGTCACAGAGCGAATACACAAAATCCGAATGTGTGTGTGGTGCGTGTGTCGGTGTGTGGGTGTCTGTCCGTGTGATTGTGTGGGTGTCATTGTGTTAGTGTGTGTTTGCCGAATGCATAGAACCAGACCCGAATGCCCAAATGAAGTTCCACTTGTTGTTGCTGGCGCGGCTGCTGCTGTTGCTGCTGCTGCGGCTGCTGTTGCTGTCGCTGTCGCTGCTGCTGTTGCTGTTGCTGCCGAGGGCTCGACGCGTAGCGCTGTCGACACTGTTGCGTCTCTGCTGGTAGATACACACGCACAGGACACGGCCATGTCCTTAACACCAACACAAGCGCAACGCTGAGGCTGCAGCGCGAGGCAACAACAGCAACAGCAGCGAAGCCCAACCCACCGGTCCGTCATCAAACTGAAATTGAAGCGATTTGAGTTCGAGCCGCCATCCCTCGTATATTATGTCCTCGTCCGCGTCCTCGCCCTCGTCCTCGGCCATGTCCTCGTCCTCGTCGGCGTCCTCGTTCTTGACATTGTCGTCGTCGTCGTCCCGCCGTCGTCGTTTGGCAGCATCGTCCTCGACGCCGTCGTATTGCCTAACTCGTCTCGCTATCGGCCATCGTTAGCCGCGTCATTCTCGTGCTCATCGTCGTTGCTGCTGGCCACAGGATCCAGAGCTCTGTTGTTACCGTGCAACGCATCCTTAAGTTCACTCCGTTCTCAGCAGCCTCGCGACAACCAGTTGAAGTCTCCTAGCGGCTAGTTCACTCTAATCGAATATCTAATTCAAAAGTATTTTGTTCAAATCCAACCGCGAAATTGACAACACTTAATACAGTTCTTTTCGCTATTCTCAACATCAAAAAAATCCTTCTTCCTTGTTTTTTTTTTACCGCAGTTTTAAACTCGTTTTTTCAAGTGTGTAATTTGATTTTAACGGTTAATCTCATTGTGAATTATTGGTAACGGTGAGCGCAATCAAATTTCAAATTGCATTTTTTTATATGTGTTATTTGCCAATGTTATTTACTATTTACATGACTTCAAATGTTGTGTTCTACATTTTTTTTGTAATTTTTTTTGAAAATAAACATAAATTAAGCCAGCGCATGCATAAAATGCGAAAGTGACAAGAAAAAACAACAGAAATATATGAAATAAATGCATAAAAAAATGAAAAATTTCATTTGTTTTACACTCAACACATTTTGTTTTTATACTCTCCTTTTTTTTTCTATTTTTTTTTTGTTGTTTTTCTTTCGTTTTATTACAAAACGATTTTATATTGGTCCTGTGACGCTGTAAATTTCAATCATAACAACAAATTTTATGCAAAATGTGTGTGCGTGTTAAAAATGTTCTTCCTTTTTTTTTTCTTATTTGGTTTTGTTGAATATTGCTGTTTGTTTTTGTTTTTGTTCAAATTTAATTCACATTTTATGCAGTGCCATCGTTGAACGAAATGTATAACTTTTGCGTACCCAACAATATATATATTCAATTATTTATTTCATCAAAATGGGCTCTTGGTAATTTATTTATGACGCTTTGTGGTTAACTGGTTACTCTAGAAAATAAAATTCAACTCATTTATAATTCAATTGAAATCAATAACAAGAAAATGCAGCTATCTTCGGCTGGCCAAAGATATATATACCCTTGCGGAGCAGATTTTTACAAAAAAACTCTAGTTTTACCATAAGATATAGTCCGATTTTCATCAGGTTTGATTCACATACATATATCAAATTGACACTATGAATTGGTGAATTTTTTTTTAAATATCTTGAAAAACAAACCAAAGATATATATATATACCCTCGCCGAACAACTTTTTATACAAAAAACTATAGTTTTATCCGATTGTTCCCAAAGGATATAGTCCGATTTTGATTAAGTTCGATCCACATACATAAGGCATATTGAAACTATGAATTGGTGTATTTTTTATTAAAATCCTGAAAAACATAGCTGTTTTTTATACAAAAATAGATTTTTCAAAGACAGTTATAAGATATAGTCGACCGATTTAGATGAAGATTGATCAACATGTATACAATCTAATGAAATTTGAATTGGTTAGTTCGTTTTACAACTGCGGCCGATTGTTTCTATGACAGCTATATACATATATTCCAGGTTATAGTAATCTGATCCGATCCGATGGCAGAAGGTAGCATTCTGTGTCAAGTTTCTTTTAGACAGCTAGTTGAAGACAGATGGTCAGACGGACCTGGCTAGATGGAGTCGACTATTAAAACTAATGAAACTTAATGTGGTCCTGTTAAAAATATAATATCCTCTGCAAGGATATAAAAATATGCGAAATATCACAAAAAAAAAACAAATATAGATGCAAACCGTTTAAGTATAACTAAAGTATATGATAATAATGAATACCTATATATATCATATATCATGCCTATAAACAACCTTTCTACACTTATGTCTAAATATTTCAGAGTCCTATATTAAATATTTAATGTTGACAAAATAATTTCCCAATAATTTGTTTTTACGGATAGGACATTTATAAAAATTCTTGGGGATATAAAACATATTAAATTGTTGTGTAAATCGAAAATGTAATCAACTTTTACAGTCATTTAATAACGATGTGATCCAGACCAAATAACATACAGAAAATACATTTTTCTTAGCTTTCGTTTTATATTTAGCTCTTTCAATAAAAATTCACAACGAAAAACTGTCATTTACCTTTGGGGCAAAGCGTTTTATGAATTTAATTGAAAGCCATGTGGATTCGCAAAACAGACTGCAAATAAAAAATATATATAATACAATATACATACATATTCATATATATATATATATATATGTATACTGTATATATTTTGTGCAATTACGAAAAATGTTATAGTATGTTTCATTCATGTAGAAATGAAATTTCATTAATTGCGTGGGCGTACAATTTGAAGTGCCCCCGGGGGGGACACGGAAAACTTTTGACTGCGCTGTTAAATGTGTATTTACATGCAAATTGACCGAAACAATGAAATCGACAACAATTGAAAATGTCACTTAAACACACAACTGACAAATTTCGCTGCTAATCGCCTCATTTAGAACAATTCGCATATCCATTATGCAATTTGCAGTTGCATTTCATATCATTGGGTATAAGTGGGGAGGGGTACACACTTTGGCTATGATATCTATTTAGCTTGAAGCGTTTTGAAATGTACAAGCGCGACATTCCTTTGTATCTAGGAACTTAAGACTGAGAATTCAGCTTAAGAGACTTAGATATTCAGGCCAGTTTCCAATTCCACTCGTTTTGAATGCTGTAGTCGAGTATACCCGACTACGAAACTCCCAGTACCCAGGTCTACAACTTTCAAATACATCTTCGTACGCATACACAAAGACGTACACACACAAGCGACAGCGCAAGCGAGACATTTTGGTGGCTGTGCTGCTTCTTCCCCTCCGCGCTGCAGCACTGAATCTTCTTTCATGAATAACTTCCGTGTTTATTATCCGATTGACTTAAAATTTGGACAGTAGATTAAGAGTGACCAAAGTTATATACATGTAGAATCCCAAAGCTATTTCTTTAAAATTGTTAGTATAAAATGTTTTTATAGAATTTCTGGGGAACGGGGGGAGATATCTGTTCTGTGTAGGGTATACAGGAACCTACATTCCAGATGGACAGACAGACGGACATGACCAAATCGAACTTTCTTTTGATACTGCTCAAGAATATACATAAATACTTTATAGAATCAGAGATGTGTTCTTCTGCCTTTGCATAAACTTAGTACCCTGTTTACATGGAGTAAATTTCAATCGGGTTTGAACTTTTGAGGGTGATTTTTACAAACAGTTTCCCAATTGAATAACAGACAAGTAATTTGACTTTCATGGAATGAATGAATAAGCTTATTCGTCTCTAAATATGAAAAAGAATATTTTCAAAAATTGTGCATATGAATATATTGCTTTAATTTCCTATTGTAAACTGACAATTACTTGCAATTCCGCCGACTAAAATGCTACTCGTTTCCAAAATGAAAAATTTACTCGTTTTGACGAGCTCGGAACCAGCTGTAACGATTCGTAATACCACTTTTGCTATTGTCGAGGGGAAATGAATTGGAAAGAGGTCTGATGATTATCAGCAACTGATACTATCTGTTTACAATCTCAAGAAAGAATTCTCTAGGTATCGCCCTGAAAAAAAAATTCACATGAAAATGCGCAAAAAACTTGGTTTAACGTTCAGAAAAAGTTAATAGTAAATTTGTTGTACTTTTCAATTGAATTGAAATGTTGTGGCTTATAATTCACAGAGTCAAGTATATTCGTTGTGACATCGCAATTTAAAACATGGTTCGTGTAGCAAAACTTTACCTTTGTAAAACTTTATAAACTTTTCCGAATTCCATTCTGAAAGTTTTTGAAATAGCCCAGAAAAATGCAGCATGTAATAAATTTAACATACTAACGTTGCGTTCAGTTTGGCCCTCAAGGTTGTAAAATTTACAAATATTACCTGGACAGCATTTGACAGAACAGAACTTTAAATATTAAAAACGTTTTCGATATTAAGTATGCGCTAACGATTGACACTTTTTTATTTGAAATGAAGTTCTTAAATGCATTTAATATTTCTGCTACTCTTATAGTATCTAAAATGAAGTGTGAATTATGATTAAAATAGTTATGAAGTTATGTTCGAGTAGTTTTCATTCAACTGCTTCAATGGCAAAGTTCTTGAAATCGTTTTGCGGTATGCAAAGCCCCTAACAATTTGTTTGTTTTGACACAAATTGGAAATTTGAAAAGGCTTGATATAAAAATAAATAAATAGAGTCAATAAATTCAAGTGATTTGAGGCATTATATTTCAAATGTGTTATTCAATGAGTAAAATGAATGGGGAGATTGTGAAACAGAATTTCTGTGCGTTTTGGTAATACTGTTGATACTATGGATGCATTAGGCTGTCATTCGATGCCCAGCCAGAAACAGAAATATATGTATGTATATAAATATATATATATAAAAAAGATTGAAGACTTGCCTCGTAATTATAAAGGCTGAAAAAAATGTGTGGATTCATTGATTGTATGGCAAACAAGTGGCTTGTTAATTGGCGAAATCGAATCGAAACTTATTGCCTCCGGTCTACCGCATGCAAAAATAAATGGCATTTTATTGCGCCGCCAAAAAGTATGCAGCACATTCACTCTACATACAAATGTGTGTGTGTGTGTGTGTGTACGAAACTTATCGAAAGTGATTTATAAACAATTTAATGCGTTGTTGCTTCCGCTTCTGTTACGCTTTCTGTATTTCTTCTTGTTGTTGGCAGCTGCTGTTGCTGCTGCTGCTGCAGTTGTGTGATTGCTACTGCTGTTGCTGCTGCTGCGATTTCCACAATATTAATTGCCTGTTAAACATTTTGCAAGCAAAAGAAGCCAAATTGAGTGAGCGCCAGGCCGAGGCAGAAATATATTTTACGAGCCAAGCGAAAAGCAGTAGCAGCAGCAGCAGCAGCAGCAGCAGCAGCAGCAGCAGCTGAAATAAATAATAATAAAGAAAAATAAAAGCGGCGTAAAGCAATAAAAGTAGAAGGCAGCGAGCGGCAGCAACAGCAATAGAAAGAGCAAGCATGCTCAGGTAGGAAAGAGAGAGGCCGATAAGGAAGCCAAAGTGTCAAGTAAGCAAACATTTAATTTTGATTTATTATTAATTTTCACGCCGCTCGCCCACAAATACATAGACAGTGTCCTGTTACACATTCCCTTGCCTTGCCTTGCCTTGCCTTGCCTTGCCTGGGCGAGTGTGTCGCCTGGCATCGTCCCTGCTGCTGCTGTCTCACTGTTATTTC
Organism: Hirtodrosophila histrioides; assembly: GCA_037075165.1. NCBI lineage: Eukaryota > Metazoa > Arthropoda > Insecta > Diptera > Drosophilidae > Hirtodrosophila > Hirtodrosophila histrioides. The sequence goes on along the minus strand of JBAMCL010000372.1, from coordinate 2,377,384 downwards.
CTTTAAAAAACCATAATAGCTTTATGTTTATTTTGTTTTGTTTGCCCGTTTGCCTGTTTGCCTGTTGTTGGCCTGTTGCTGTTTTTATTTTATTTTATTTTATTTTATTTCATGCTGCTAAAAAGGCAAAAGTAGACGAGGCTTACAGCCTTTAGCAGCATGCACAAAATGATTGTAATTACTATTTTCCATTAGTTGAGAATTTGGTAGCCAAACAACAACAAAGGCAACTCAAACAGGAAAGGCAGGCAACACACGCAGGCAAAAAAAAAAGTGTAGCATACAAAAAAGGGCAAATTAAACAGACCAACAGCAACAATAAAAGAGGAAAAGGGATAAGGGAGCCGCATGAAAATGAAAGTGGCGCAAAGTTGTGCAAAAAACGTGCGTTTATTTGCGTAAAAACTTGCCATGCCAACACCCCAATACCCCCGCACCCGCACCCCGCACCCCATACCCCATACCCACTTGCGTTCCCTTCCGCACCTGGTGTGCGCATTTTGGAGGATTTTCTTGCCAAAGATGAGGCGGCAGCGGCAGCGGCAGCGGCGACGGCAGCGGCAATGTGGTGGTACTTGAGCCTCTCGCTCGTCCTGTCTCACTCTATTTCAAACACACTCACGCGCTTTCCCTTTCTCGCTGTGTCCCTGCGCGAGTGTGTGTGTGTGTGTGTGTTGGCTTAAATTTTGGTTCCTAGAAAAAAGTTTTAATCCCGCCTTTGTATATCTCGGGCAGCTGTAGACTCGCCTAACAAGTTGTGCCTCTTGCCGGGCTTCCTTTTATCGCTGCCTTTTTGTTTTATGTTTATTTTTATATCGTTGTTGTCGTTGTCGTAGCCGTTGTCGTTGTCGTTGTCGTCTTTGTCTTTGGCATTGGCATTGGCATCTCTTTTAATGATGCTTGCCGGCTAGATCCAAGGCTTTAATTGTATTGATTAAATGCTTAATTGTGCAGCGGAGCAAAACAGAAAAAAAAGGAACAGCCGGCAAGTAGAAGCATAAGGAGCAAAGAAACAATAACAAAAGAAAAGCAAAAGCCAACATTTAATTGTTATTAACAAGCGCGCATTAATTACTATGATTAAAAACGAAACGCAACGAATGGACATTCACTATAATTAGCCAGCTAGACGCTCAGGTGTTTAATTAAAACTAATACAGTCAAGCGGCGACTGTGTCGAAGATACTGCCAAAGAACCGTAGACAGTTTAAACGTGAAACAATTAACGGCTCTGACATAAAAGCCAAGCCAAGCCAAGCCAAGGCAATGGCAATGGCAATGGCAATGGGAACGGCAACAACTGCGACAAGTAAATGACAATGCCATTGCAGGCAACAAAAGCACTAACACCAACAACACCAACACGAACACCAACAATGACAAGGTGACAACAGCAGCAGCCAACAATAACAAAAACTAAAACTAAAACAAAAGCATTGCATTTTAGTTTGTTAAAGATTCAGCAGCAGTTAAGAATTTATGAAGTGTGGCAACTGCTGCTCCTGTTTTGTTCTGTTCTGTACTGTTCTGTTCTGTTCCATTCTGTTCTGTCCTGTTCAGTTATCCTTCTTGGGTCCTAGCTCTAATGCAGAACACACACCATACAATCAGCTGCCTGTAGTAAACCAGCTTGCTCTTGCTACACAATTTGATTAAACTTGATAGCATTATTCCTCTTTCTGTTATTATTCTCCATGAAAATGCCCATTTTTAGTCGTGACACAAGCTTAAAACAGTGATAATACAACAATAATAAACAAGTACAAATTATGATTTGCATTCGTAATGCAATCAAATTCGAATTAAATACTTATTTAGGCATGCAGAGCCTAATAGATATCCTTTCTAGGTCAGTCTAGGCAATTGCCTTCAATGCGGATTTTGTACTCATCACAAATGTACAAATTTAACAATGTTTATTTCATTTATTATTAGAGAAACGCATAGTTATGTTTATTCTTTACACAATGTTCGTCATTCGTTTTGTTCTCTTCGGACTCTCTTCCGCAGACCATTTTTACACCCGAAACTTTAAGATCCATTAAGCCCGATGGTTTTTCCAGTACCGGCGGCATTACCGTTCCCAGTCTTTAGTACCGGCGGCATTACCGTTCCCCGTCTCTACTACCGGCGGCATTACCGTCCTGTCTCTACTATAACACCATAGGATATAACACTTTTGTGTTAAGGATCAAACCAATTTGATTTTCAACTCAAGTTGAGTGTTCCTGTTCGCCATTTTTCGATAAAGTTAGGTACATCAGCTGCTAAAGCAGCATAAATCTCAAGCCAATTGTACCAATCAACTGTAGGGTGTGTGGCTCCCATAAGTCCTTACCATGTCTGTCTGCCAGTTAGTCCTTGTCTCTGTGGTCACGGCGAGCTCTGTGCCGAATGGCAACTCAGTTGGCAGCCGGCGCTTTTGACTTTAACGTAATTAGGTTAAAGCATTGGCTTTAACATTAATATAAATAGTATTAGCTGGAGTACAAGCTTTAAACTTTGAGTAAATACGAATATATATAGCAAACAAATACAATTACTTAATTACTTGCCCTTTTTATTTTTGTCTGTCGCAATTGGCTACTTAACTAATGAACATTTTAGGTATAATCAATTAGAAGTTGTACTGATTCTAATGTTTGTTTAGCCAAAAAATATACGTACTGCTTACTGGCATTTGTTTATGTTGAGAATTCTTGCAAATAACGCGACTAATTGAGCTAGGATATATATTACGTACTATATAGGTTCTTTTCATAGGTACAATTCTAATGGTTCTTAGAACCAAAGCGTTACTCAGGCAAGGAATCGATACTTAGACTAAAGTGTACTTGAGTAACAGACTTATAATCGATAGATTCCATAGTATCTCGATAATAATATACAAATAAATTAAATACGCAGTTCTTAAGCAACAACATAAATTTAATTAGCTAACCCACTTCGGGTAATTATTTTTAAAAGAAATATACAATTTCTGGTCTTATTACAATTTATTTTTATCAATAGCATGACAACAAGAACATTCATTGTGATTAAGTTTCCCAAAAAAACTAAAAATTAAAAAATTCCAAAATAATGAAGTCTTTCATCTGTCAGCAAAAGAAAATTAAAATACCAACAAATATTTTTATATATATAAAAAAAAAAGAAAATGTTTTTGTTTCCTGGTGGAAAAAATATCGATAATGTTGGCAAATAAAAATTATCGATAGTGTCATAGTTTTGTAGCTCTATTGAGTAAATTACTCTATTCAGGCAATTTAAGTAATTACGATATTAGTAATAACACTTTTCATTGATAATTACTTAAGTAATTATAATATTTCATTGCATTGTGACAAAATATTCAAGATCTGTGAATTCCCACTCTTTCTTCGTCTTATGTTTTTTTTTTATTATATTTCACTCCTTTTTCCTTGCGTTTTTATACGGTTCTCTTTATTCCACTTAACTGATTTCCTAATTTCCTCTGTCTTCTTGTTTCTTCTTTATATTCATTCCTTTTTTATTTTCTGTATCTTTTTCATTCCTTTCTCTATTTCCCTCGTTTTTTTCTGTACCCCCTAATTCGTATACTTATATAATATACCATTTTTTTTTTTTTAACAATAAAGACTTTATCTTCGTTTAGTTTAATTCTTTTATAACAATGTTTTTAGACAGCATTGCTTGTCGACTAAGTACAAAAAATATATAATATGAAAAGAATTTTAAATTGCAACTAGAATTTGATGATTGTGGACTTGTAGTGTTTTGTATTGAGCCATTGTTAGATGTATCCATGGAGCTGGTTAGATGGCAATTTGACACTTTCCGAACGGGATGCATTGTGTTTCAGTCACGCAATGCAACGTAAGCGTTGCGTAAGCCACTCCCAATGCACTGACCACACAAAAAAAAAAAAAAATAAAAAATATAAAATATTTATTATCCACCCCCAACTAATAAAACCTCACACATCTCACATATTCCAAAAAAAAAAATCAATATTCAAAAAATAAAAAACACATACATAAAAAAATTATAAATAAAAAAAAAAAAAAAAAAAATAATAATATCACAATAATATAAAATATACAAAAAATATATAATTCAAAAAATAATACAAATCCCCACAAAAAAAAAATAAAAAAAAAAAAAAAATTTTTCCCTTACACCCAACAACACACAACCCACCACCCATACCCAACAAAAAAAAACCCCACCCCCCCCCAAAACTCATCACTACATTAAAAAAAACCCCCCCCACCCCCAAATTCATTTTACCCGTTTTTTTCTTTCCTCCAACAATACATTTCTCACATTGTTTGTCCTATCCACAAATATTAATTTAAAACTTTTTAAAAATGACTTTATATCCGAAAAAGTGTCCAAATTACCTATAGTGCACTGTATGGCATTTTAATCAGGCTCCTTCTGCCACCAAACTCTCAACTCTGAACTCTGAACTGTGAACTCGCAACTGGGCATTGTTTGTAGAAACCAGAAGCCCACATGCGGATGTACTATATATGCGTACATATACATACATAAATCTTTGGGCATACGATTGCCAATGCTGCAAAACGCCAAGCTGACAGAAAATCTCATTACGTTACGTAACGTCACGTCAGGCGTGTGCTACGTGTTGGCTACGTGTTGGCCAACAATGTCGACTGTGTCTATTGATATCGCTGGAGTTTTGTTTCAGAATGTGTGTTTCAGATTTGCTGAGCTCGTCAAAAATGTTCTAGCAACTTTTCCACTCCTTGTTTAAGGCTCTATCATTTTTGCCCCCTTCTAAATACCCTCTAACCATTAAATATGACTAAAAACAAAGAGTATAATGAAGCTGTGCAAATGTATGTAACAGGCTGAGGACTAGATAAAGTTTATATGTCTCTATCTCAGTGACATTCAGGTTTGTTCCGTATTTATAGCATACTTTTTGGGGCAGGATAGAATTGGTTGGGTTTCTTTTTTAGACAATCCCTAAAGTTGTCCTTGCCTGTTTCTGTCAAATCAATTCGGAAGTGGAATAAGAAACAGGTTTGCTTAAGACTACTGAATCCAAATTGTTATAATTAAAAACTCTTATGGGGCTTATGAAAGAAAGTCAGTTTTCAACTTTTTATATATTTCTCCCGCAGATAAAGCTATAATCTTTGTTATACAAATAGTTGAATATATTGTTCATGTTTTGTACAAATTTCATGACAATGCGGTTAAACAAAGAAAAGTTATTGAGTTATTTGAAGAACTAGTAGTTTCTTTAGAGCGTTTAAGCTTTAAAGACATATTGGGAAACTTTCTGAAACGTACAGGATATCTTGCAGCCTAGCACACTCGTTTAGATCATTCCAACTTGTTTAGTTTGGTTAAGTTAAGTTTTTTTTTATTATTTTATTTTCTTGCCTATTTGGCAAGGCGTCCCCCGCGTAAGCCAATAAGCTCATATTAAACTTAAGCAAGCAGCTCGCTCAGTTGGGCAGTAACTGAGTTTGGGGCTGTTTGTGGGAGGGGTTGGGGACCGAGGCTCCCAACACATTCGCTTTGTCTTTCACTTGCGGCGGGAGTTCTTAAATTACATGCGATTTATTTAGCTGTCGCTCTTGTTATTGTTGTTGTTGTTGTGGCTATTAACTCGCCTGAAATTGCAAGTAGTAAAGACACCAAAGGCTGTAGGCCATAGTCCTAATAGACAAATACAAACACGATGCAATTATTTGTTTAGAGGGTGGGTAGTGGGGTGGTAGTTGGCTCGGACTTTGACAGGTGCTGGGCATAAAAAATGCATAAAACGGGGGATTGCTGGCGGTATGCAATATTCCACGCAATTTTGAACTTAAGAACAATTTCCTTTAAGCCCATGTGACACGATACTAATAATCTTGCTTGGGTTTATATTGTCTCCCGTTGTGGTTAAATATAATTGAAATTTACTGAGATACATATAAATGCCCTAATGTATTCTGTCTAACAGTTGGCATGTGAAATTGAAATATCTTGTATGGCGCACAAATAAGCAAATTTGTTGTTGTTGGCTGGAGTTTCGCAATTATGTAATATGCAGCCAATATAGTCCTGGCAAAAGGAACGGAAAGAGCTATGGCAGGGTAAGGTAATAAAGGTCCGAGTAGATCGATTCAAATGACAAGGTTGCGCTAGTACCCGAGTAAAAATACAGTACAGGACCTACATATAAACTGCCGCCGCCGGTGATTACGGGCCCAGCAGCCAGGATACCCGAACCAACAAATTGTCCTTCGCATTTGATGAGGGCTCAATTTGCCAATTATCAGGTTTGTTTTTTAAATCCGTTGTTCTTTCTTTAATATTTTGATGCCCTTTGACAATAAGTGGGACCCTTCAAGCTTGTGTTAGAAACTCATAACCAATAACATATGAAGCGGCACCTTGCAGAAAACTTTTTTCTATATAATGGGCTAAAAACACATCCTTTTCTCTGGCTAATTTAATTAACTAACTAAATTAATTGATAAAGTTAAGGTCGCTTAACTTACAGGCTTTAAAATCGTTTAGAAAACAGTTAAAGAGTAATTCTTGATTAATTTTGAACATGTATTGGTTTTGGTTTTAAACTGTTATCGAAATTGTGCTCAATTTTTAAAAAAAACTCTACGTTCAACATTATTTTTGCAGTTCTCATTTGAAGTTAACAAATTGAGAGCGGAATTGGGTTTAATTTGAAGCTTCCTTAAAAAAAGTAAACACAGAAATTAAACAGTTGTGGTAAAGAAGTATTCCGATTTCTTATAATAAGTCCTGGAAAACCTCCTCTGTACATACCCAGCGCTCTTGAGAAGCACTCTCAGCCATCTGGGATCCTATACCTTCATTTCCCTGGAGAGTGTATCGAGGACACCACTGAACCAGTTCTTAAGGAAATTCGATAAGGTTTATATATGCGGTACCACTAAGAACCAGATGGTCTATGGGAGGCCACCCGTGGGGTGACGGTGATGATCTAACCAGAACTCTCGAACCTTCGTACGAGCCATGAACCGAACCGGAGATAACATTTTGTTGATTGGCAGCCATACTAAGTTTTCACGGGGCTAATGATAACCGATTATTACATAATCTTAGAAAACTTGACATGCTTTTGTTTACTTTAATGAAAGTATGCTTAATACTCATAGTTGTAATTAGGCTGTAAGTAAAATTTTCCATAAATGGTTGGGAAGTACTCTTAAATGCGTATAAGGCCCATATGGATTCCCCAACTTTAACTGCCTTTAAAGCGTTGAAATATATATACACACAATTCTGAGTTCCAGATAAAAAGCTCTCTCAGATATTAAATATAAATCAGGAGCACTTCCTGAGTATTTCGATGACATATTTTATTTAATGGTCTATAAGCAAATGTGATAAGTGAATAGATTTGTCAAGGCTAGATGTCCCTGTTCTTGCTTGAGTTGATAGTCCGGAAACAAAGCGGCAAGTTCAAAGGACGATTTCTCTGAATTGAGTGGATAACAAAAACATATGTACATACAGATGCGTGTACTCATGAATGAAGGCCCCAAAAATATATCTTTACAAATAAGAAACTAAAAGAGATTTGCAATCGCTGTGTACTAGTGACTTGCCATATTTCCATTGAGTTCACTTCACATCAATGATTTTTGAACCCTTTTGGGGCTGCAGGATGTCCGAAAATCATATTCATGATTCTGACATTTGACTTAGTGTATGGGAAAAGTCCATGTAGGCAGGATATCCTGAGTTGTGGCAACGCGTTAAGCGCTGGACAACAGTGCCTACAGCACACGCATACATACACCAAGCAGCTCCACACACACACACACTGCCACACACACACACACACACACACACACACACACACAGAGGTTGTAGCCAGGCGACGCCTTCGACTTCGACTTGTTGCGCGTTTTTTGTTCGCAGACGTCGCGTCGCCATCGTGCACTTGAAGAAAATTTCACACGGCTGCTCAGGCGTACACACACACTCACACTCACATACACACACACACACACGTAGACGCACACATACATATATGTGTATAAAAGCAAAAAGGTACTAAAGTCACCCTAGACCACATCTGGCATATTTGCCGTTCCCCGTTTTGTGGCGCCTTAAAAGCAAATCCGTGGCGCACTGATTTGAGGCACGTTTAATTAAGCAGCTCCACATGAGCGTGTTGCATGCAGCTCTAGCTGAAGCTGAAGCTGAAGTTTGAAGCTGAGGCTGGCCTTGAGACTTTGGCGAAGGATTGTGGTCAGCTGCACATATTTAAAAGGCATCAATGGCCAGCAGCTGGAGGCGGTTTTATTTGGGCGTTACGTATACGCAACATAAAATGCGCCAGTCAAATGGAGAAATTGCTCTTCGCTTGGCTTTTGCTGAAAGCCCTCCGTTTAATTTGAGCTCAAATTTGACAGCTATTGGACAGGAGAGCTGGCAAGCTAACAAGGCTAACAGTATAGCGGGTAGCCGGGTATCGTAACAGGGTTGCGGTTGCAGTTCTGAGGCTAGCCGAGCAGCGACGAGTAACAAGGATGCGCAGGAAGTTTTCCTGGGTAAAGTTGCCAGCAGCGGCCTTCAATTATTTGAATTGACAACGTACAAGAGCAACGGGGGGTTTAGGCCAGCTTTAAGGTGGCTAATCGAAAACAAGGGTTTCCAGTTTATTTCTTATGTACTTCGAGAATGTTCAAGCACAAGCATACACTTCAATTCTACAATGATATAACAGATTCTTTACTCAACGCAATAAAATGTTTAAAAACTAAATAGCTTAAAATCAATTTATAATTATAAAGCTTTACAAATAAATGAAAATGGCTATAAATTTGCTAAGGGTTAAATTTTTGGGCTAATCCGTTAAATTTTTACCCAGCAAAAGTTTCAAGTATCCTGTACTCCTAAAAATATTCCGAGGAAATTTCAATGGAAATTACTGTATAAAAATAAATGAATATGTGAATAAATAAATACAATAGCGCTCTCTCAAAGCTCTCAGAGCTAGGAAGCTAATTTTCACTGAAGCTTCATTCTAAAACTCGCGGTTTGCTAAATTCCAACTAAAAAAGGGTGCAAAATGGCGGGAGTGCAATGTTGTGTGGGGAGAAAAATGCAATTTGCGTCAAACTAATTTGGAGAGCTCTACACAAAAGCTAAATAAACATTTTGCTCACCTAATTGGGAAATGTGTAGAAAAGTGTGTAAGCGACTAATTTAATTTACAATTGTAAATTAATTACACTAACTACGAGTATATTGTTATTTCATTGCATTGCCTTTGAGTTCATTTCAAAGCGCTGCACAAAAAAGTTTGAAATGTGATTAATCGATTTCGAAAATCCACCCCTGCGGCGGGGAAATACAGTTAAATGTTCAGTGTGTAAAATTGTCAATTTTAAAGCTGAACTTCGACACTCGGAAAATTGATACCAAACTGAAAAAGATTGGTGTATCAAATGTTAGTTAAGGAACTGTGCCCATGCAATACCGGATAATGCCATACTGGCATAATTATATATTTTTATTTATCGAATTTCCGAAAGCAAGTAAACTAAACAAAGCGAATGAATTATAAATGAATGAATCAGTGTGGCCTATTTCCCATTTCCCCATTTCCCGTTTCCCATTGCCGGTGCACATTTTCACATAATAAATGTAATATTAAAGAGATGAAAAACAAACGAAAACCAACAGCGATGGCTATAATATTGTCGATTTTGTGCGTGGTCATGTGGTTAATATTATTCCGCTGCTCGCACAATTGAACACGAATTGTTCGATGTCATTTTGTGGATGCTAACAATACAATTAAAGTAACTCTGAAGCCGCACAAATACTCGTATATGTATCACAGTTACAGCTGTCAATTGCAGTTGTCTCTTTAAGTGCGTACTTTCACTTTCACTTTCACGTACACTTACTCGCTCACATTCTCAATTCTCAGCTGTGAGGGCGAAGAAAACCACAGCCACGTTTCGTGCAGTGTATCTGTGTATTTACTTTGCCCAGGCTTTGCTTTAACTGTGATACAAAAAGAAAGCCGCCTTCAGCCCACATATCAGACCCAGACGGGCCACGGGCAAGGGCACGGGCAACGGCAACGGGTGAGCAAAAAAAAAAACCAAGAAAATCGAAAAGTTGGCAAAGCAACAAGCTGCGATGGTGACGATGATGATGAGAAAGAAAGAAATTTGTGGGCAACAGGAATGGCTTTACATGGTCACAGTTGCCTGGGCCCAAGCACTATCTCACTCTAGCACGTTAGCCACCTCTCTTTCTCACAGTGTGTGTGCGTGTGTGTGTGTGTGTGTGTGTCTGTGTGTCAGTGTTGCCGCTGCCTGTTGCGCCTTTTGCGTGTCGCTTTGTGCGGCTCAGTTGCTTACAGTTTCAGCCAGGCAGCCAAGTACAACAATGGGGCATGCCAAATTGTCTCGTTCTGCCTTTTTATAACAAGGCCCGTTACCAGCTCCAGACCCGCACACTTTATCAATAGCACCCACCCAGAGCCAGTAACTTGGCCAAAATATAACAAAAAAATAAAGAAAGAAGAAATGTGCTCGACTGTCTGCCTAACTGTCCAACTGACGTCTTTTCTATCGCCTCGTTGTCGTTGTCTCGTTGTGTTTGCTGCTGTGGCAACAATTTATGAAATAACTTCGGCAATGCCAGCGCGCAACTTTTGTGACCCCCTCGCCCAAAAATGCTAGTATACAACACACACCAAGACACAGACACACACACACACACACACAGACACACACACACACACACACACACACTAATACCAATGGGGAGCAATACCAATAGAAGTTGCCGCATTGGGCGCCATGGCGTAACAGATACACAAACTTAACTTAACTGAGTGTGTAAGCAATACACGAGCGACGAGCTGAAAATTGTAAGAAACGCAAGTGTAATACAAGACAGCACTGCGAAGAGGTATCTGTGTGTGTGTGTGTGTGTGTGTGTATGTGTGTGTACGAGTGTAGCCCATTATCACTGCCCCAGCGCCCAGCTGCGTTTCAACTTAAGTAACATTCCACGTTGCGAGGTCGTCGTCGTCGTCGTCGTAGTTGAGAAGTTTGCATACAGACATAGAAGTACAAACACACACACACACATACATATATATATACACACAGTGCGGGCCAATTGAATAGGGACACTGTGCATGTGTGCTTTGGGGAATAGCTCTGACATGGGTATACGTTAAGTTGCACAAATGTAGCATACTTTTCAGGGCATCATTAAGCTGATCAAATTCTGTTTGCAATTGGCCAATCTACGGGCATATACTTACCATGTGCACCTATTTAAATAGCAACCATTTTATTGTTGTCCATTTCTTATACATTTATCACAACTTTTTATGATTTATGTAAAACTTGGTTCTGTTTGTGCTACTTGCAACGGATTGTGACAAAATGATAAAATGACAATCATTGAATGTTATTTTTCCGCATTTTCAAATATATATATATATGTATATATATATATATTTCTGTTCACAATGTACGTTTATCAGTCCGTCTATCTGTTCGTATGACACCCCTGAAGCTAGAGCAATCAAACTTTCACTTTATAAAATCTACCCCCACTTTCCAATTCACCTTCTTGATAGAAGTCCCTCAGGACTTGCCGCATCGTAACGTGCTCTAATTAAATTTCTCATGTTTGTAGTACATACATATGTAGTATATAGTATAATATCAATAAAACCTTATTTTATTACTTGGCTTTAATATTATATTTAAAGTCTATGTATAAGTATTTTTAAAAAATATTCACAAATTGTTTAAGGTGCCAAAAAGGTAGAAGGACAACTAGTTGAATAAATGTGCAGTTTTTTATTTTTTTATAAAAATAAAGGAAAATTTAGAGCATTGCTGCAAAAAGTTGTTCCACTTTAGACTGAAAACAGTTTATACTGCAGTCGGGAAACCTGTGAGTGCAATATTCTTAACTTTTGCTGGTAAAGCTCACTTGCAGCCTTCTTATGAAAGTATAGTCCTCCAGTCGTTGTTCTTTTTAGCCTTAATTTTTTCTCCTTACTACTCGTTACTTTGTGATATTTTGGAATGCGCTGCGCTTTATTACTATACTTCTATTATAATCTACAAGCTTTTGCTGAACAGCAGCATAAAATTGACAAGTATTTGGTAAAGATAAATTCATTTACTGTTTGGGTTGTAAATTTCTTGAAAAGTCAAGAAATTATTTGAAACTAGCTCTTGTTGTTTTTACTTGTGTATCGCTACTTTTATTTAATCGTTACTTTATTTGGTCTCAGCGTACACGGAGAGAATTGCAGGCACAATTAGGCACAACTCGAGCATTTTAGGGACAATTTGTACAAAAATCAAGCACAAAATCGAGCTTAGATTAACTTAGGGACAATTGTACCAAGCTGACAAGCTGAACTCAATTCCTAACTCAGTCTTTGTACTTAACACGTAGCTTAGCCACAATTTGTACTTATCAAAGCACAAACCTTGCACAATTTGTGCTTTAAAATGTACAATTGAGGTCATTATACTCTCGACTGATATCCAGCTGTCAAAATTCAAACTTGTGATTAAGTAAATCACAAATTGTGCTCGAGAAATGTTCTCCGTGTAGGTAAGATTATCTCAATACACAGCTCGATTTGTGGTTCGTTGGTTAACTCGACCTTCATCCTTTATCCAGTGGCATTGGCTTCTTTTATTGCTAATTGGCACTCGTTACTTAGTCCTGTCTAGGTATGGGCCTTGTTAGTTGGTTAGCCATACTACTTTATGTATTTCTTAATTATTTTTAACATTCCACTTCTTATAAACTCGATTAAAAGTGATTAGCGAAGTTTCGCCCAGTGGGCAACTCTTTCATTTCTCTTTTCTCTCTTCTCCTCTCAACTCAACACCAATTTGGCAGCGAAGTCTTCCATTTAATTGTGTGACGTTGTGTCTAAACTTAGTAATATGTTTGCTTCGTGTGTGTGTGTGTGTGTATGTGTGTTAGGGTTCTTTTTTTTCTGTCGGTGTATGTGTGTGTGTGTGTGTGTGCGTGTGTGCGCTCTACTCAAAGCTTCCTTTTGTGATTCCTTTTCGGGCACACCATGGCGCTTGCAATCATCAAAATTTATAAGTAAAGTTAAGCAAGGCCAGGGTGAATATTTTTCAGAGTTACTACCCCCCCTGGCCGCCCCCCCTTCGACCTTCGGCCCCGCCCCGCGCATTTCGCGTCACGCAACTGAAACTAAATCAACTTAAAGCCATCCGATGGGTTGCTTGGTTGGGTTTGGTTTTGAGTTTTGGGCTTGGGCTTGGGCTTGAGTTTGGGCTTGGTTGGGTTGGTTTGGGTTGCCTTGCGGTTGCTTCATTATTACTAAAATCCTAAAAGCAAAGTCTGCCTCTGATCATTATGATGATGATGACGATGATGATGATATGATGATGATGATGATGCTGTTGGTGGGCAACTTCATTGACGACGACGCTGCGTTGTCTGTCGAACTACAAAATTTTTTGATCAAATTTTAAACAAATTTGCTGGCATTATTTCTTACGTTGTGTATTTTTTTTCGGTTTTGCAATTATTTTTAGGGATCAATAAAGTAAGTTTAAAAATAGCTAACTGTGCGACAGAGAGATAAAGAGGCAGAGACTGAGATAGAGATACATATTGAGTGTGGAAAGGACCTCAGCCTGGTTGTTTGCCGCCTTTTGGGATAGCCGGGCAAAGTCAGTCAGAAAAATCAGCAGGCAGCTAAAGAAAAATCAAGTTTAGACAACTTTGTTTACTCAATTAGTTGTTTTTGTTATTTGCTGGTTCGCTGGCTTCGTTAAGGCGACTTGATGACCTGACAGACACTGAATACTGAAAGGGGGCTGGGCGAGGGGCGAGTAGCAAAGGAATGGGCAGATGGAAGGGTATATGGTTGGTCTGGTTAGTGTGCCAATGTTGGGTGTTGCGTGTTGGGGGGGAGGGGGTGAACTACCACACTAATTGGCTTAGAGCGACAAGCGAAAATTAACTTTTATTTTCAGCTCAGCTGCCTTTGCAATAATGTAAAATAAAATTTTCCATGCCCATGAAGTAAAAAGTTAACAAAGCCAAAAAGTTGCCCACAGCGACAGCAAAAGCCACCAAAAGAGAGATAGAGAAAGTTACAGAGAGAGTGAGAGAGAGAGAGAGAGGGCGGGCGGGAAAGAAGCGAGAGAAATCGGTAAAGTCAACAAAACACACGCAAGATAAACACGGCCAACAGCCGCAGAGCCAAAGAACACAAAAGCAACGCCAATTCGCATTGTGGGCGCCACATTACGTAGCCGACCTGTTGGTTCCTTTGGCTGCTTTGGCCGCTTTGGTCCTTTTGGCATGGCTCTTTACACTGCTGGCTGCTCGTTTGCACACTGGTCCGCACTGCCCACACACAACTGTATTATGTGTTGTCCTAGTGCATATAGAACCATAGACAACAGCCATGCCAAAAATACCATAAACACACACATTCGTTTTGTGCCAGCTACATTCAATTACCACCTTGCCATAAAGTATGAGCTATTTGCGCACAGTTTTTTTTTTTGTTGTCTAGCAGCTATTGTTTTTTTTGGACAAATGCCTTAAAAAAAGTATGTATGTATATGTAGAGCTGCACAAGTGTGTGTGCTACAAATCGCCAACAATCAAATTACAATTCATTGACGTGTTCTACAAGCTGGTTCCGGTTTGCTTTTTCTATGATTTGTTAGAAAAAATCTAAATTCTAAAGAAAGAATGAACATTTGACCAATTGAAGTGCAGCTAGCTTATTGGTTTCGTTTTAGTTAGGCTAAAACAGTCGATACAGGCACAAAACCAACATTTATTTGAAGTTAATGGATTGAATACTCTCTTATTGAAAGTGTTCATAGTTCTGGAATGCCTGAGGCTTCTTTTTGTGCTGAATTTATAACAACTGAGCTTGATCAGGCTCTAATTAGGCTATAATCAAACTAGATTCAAGCTATAATCAGGCTATAATCAGGCCAGTGTTTTGTAATTATTTTCTACGTTTATTTTATCATTTTTGGCAAAAATTAGATCTGTCGCGTTGCTAGAAATTAGTGAAACTTGCAGAAAATTGCATTAATGCATAAAACTAATTATAGTTTATTAAATATTTATGTAAGGTATTGTTGAGTACGGTATTTGTGGTTGCAGCGATATAAGCGGTATAGTTATTGTTTGTTACAACACATACTAAATTTGTGGGTGTGTGTGTGTGTGTGTGGCAAGCAACAAAGCTAATGCGTTGCTTATAAAGTTAATGCCACAAAAGGACAAGCCAGGACCAGTGTGCGTTTGTGCGCTTTGCTGGCTGGTTAGCCGTCTGGCCGACAGGGCGTATAAGTGCTACTTGGCATTGGGCACCCCACACGGAGTACAAAGGAGTGGGAGCCGGGAAACGGGAAACGGGCAACGGGCAACGGGAACTGGCAACTGCCAACCGGCCAGTGGGCACTGGGTAGAGCCTGAAGGCCTTAGAGTTTGCTTGAATTTATGTTGGCTAAATTGCAATATCAATAAGCATTGCGAAAGTAAAGTAGCGTTAAGTGCTGTAGGACCAAGTTTTAATGCGCCAAATGCGAGTAATGAAAACAGAAAGCAACCTTTACGAGTAAGTGGCTCCATTAACATAAATAGTGAGCCAATGCCACAACGCTGAGCCAATATTATTTCATATGCATATTCATATTCATAGTCATATTGATGTACTTACTGAAACATATGGGAAACACCTATTTGTTGATATACAAGCCAATACAAACTCTCAAGTAAACATATTAAAACTGAGCTGTTGGCACAGCAAACATTAAAGCAACACCATATCCCATACACACCCCACACACACCTCTGTGCCCAGAGCTATCCCGAGTGTGTGGCTTTAAGTTCGTTTCTCGTTTTGTTGTTCCCCAGTGTCGTGAACACTTTATCATGCCATCGATTAATGGCTTAGTTTGCTTACACTTTTTGTGGAGCGGGGCCTGGTGGTATTGGTGTTGGTGTGTGCGTGTGTGTGTGGTTGTGTTGCACACAAGTACAACCGTGTATATAAAGTAATTAATTTTAATAATTATATGACCAAATCTTGTAATTCATTTTGTTAATTTGATTGTATTGTAAATGGCAAAAAGTTTGTGCAAGCCTTTAATTATTTATTGTTAGTTGGCAAACTTGATTTATTCATGTGATTTTTACACAGGCAACAATACACACTCATGCAAACAGCTGTTTGCATTGAAACAGACTTCTGCTGTTGAATAATTTAATATAATTAATTTTTGCTTGGCAAACGGCAAGGCAAAGCAAGGCAAGGCTAACCGTTAAAACTTATTTAAAAGTCAATCAATGTTTATTGATTAAAATCAATTAGCCAGCGCAACGGCAGCTCCTCAAATGGACCAAGTAAATAAAACATCAAGCTTCGCTTTTATTGTGTGCACCATCAAAATACAAACAACATTAACTGCAATTCAGCACAAAAGTGTTGAATCAGCGTTGACAGCAACAATAAATAATAATACTACAAAAATGCCAATTTTCGCAATATGAGTGTGTGCTCTTAAAAATTCCCCGTATGGTTTTTATCGCAACATTAACCAAGTTGCCTCCTTCTCGGCGGGGATCATTGGGGAGAAAAACTTGAGCTGAGCGATCGATCTGTTCCCTTGAAGTACCTGAAGTAGATAGGTAATACGAATCATTAATCATCAATTACAGTGCATGCTCGATAGATTGAGCTCTTTTTTCAAAAGTGTATTTACTCAGAAAGCAAACAAGTGAAAACCTTCATCTTCGGTTTGTTGAAATTATATATATTTTTAATACAAAAACTCAATTTCCAGCTGATGTTTCGTAATCATATAGTATATAAACTATAATTTAACTTGATATTCCTGAGTTTAATTAAGATATCTGTAAAAATGCA
This sequence comes from Hirtodrosophila histrioides, assembly GCA_037075165.1. Lineage (NCBI taxonomy): Eukaryota > Metazoa > Arthropoda > Insecta > Diptera > Drosophilidae > Hirtodrosophila > Hirtodrosophila histrioides. Next base: position 2,360,436 of record JBAMCL010000372.1, on the reverse strand, counting down.
ACAAAAGGTTGCTTATAAGACCCAAATTTTCACTGCATTTTTCTATATTGACTAAAAGATACAATATTCCGGTATGGTCAACAGCTGAAGCCCATAATGTAACTTACATTTGGGGAATTTATTCAGTCCAAACACATTTTGAAAGCCCCACTTGAAGATCATCAAAGAATATATACTATCGATAAAGTAATCTATCGATATAGTGATTGCAATTTTACCAAATGTGGTTGGTAGATTTGGTAAACGTGATTATCTTTGAAAACAGAAAGGTTGTGATCGCAATTTTTACCAAGTGTGGCTGGAAGTTTTGGTGACTATGGTTATCTTTGAAAACAGAAAAATTTTGAAAGTCCCCCTTATGGATAATAAAATGATACATACTACCGACAGATCAATCGATCGATATAGATCGCAATTTTACCAAATGTGGATGGTAGTTTTGGTGACTTATATTTAAGAACACAAAAGGAGTTTCTTTAATTGTTTACTTCAAATTAATTTTAAGAGACCCCATTATAGATAATCAAAGGATAATCGATAATGCAATCGATCGATCGATCTCATATTCAACAAATGTGATTAACATATTAAAAGCACAACGGAAGTTCGATTTGGTCAGTTTGGTTATAATCAAAAACGGAAAAGTTGTGTCTTTAGTATGAAATTTGATAGTCCTTATGCAAGATAGTTAAAGTTTGGACCCTATCGATAATGCAATCGACTCTTTAAGAGAATATTTAACTTTTTGCTATTGATTTCCCATTGAATAAACTTCAACAGCATACACAAATTATCATACTGCAAATGACCTCAGTTGAATTTCTGAGATGTACTTAAAATATTTGCCACCCACAAAAATTCCCTTTTAACACTTTGTGGTACAATTTTTCTCGGGAATTCCATTGTTCCTGTTGTTGCTGTTTGCAATTGCAAGCGAAAAACGTGCTCTCAGCTGCAGCTTCAGGTAGATGCCCTTTGTAGCTTGGGTTTTATTTGCGCTCGCATAAAGATAGAGAATGTCCTTCCGGTTGCCAGCTACCGTACCCCTCGTGGCCCCTTCGCTCTACCAGCAACACTATCCATCAATATTGCTGCACGTGCTGGGGCAACTCAGAAATTGCCGACTGTTGCCAGTTGCCACTGCGACGTTTGCTGTAATTATTTGTTCCTGGGGTGAGACCAATGGAAATGGAGTTTATTTGCCTCTTGCTGCTGACAACTCAGTGTGCATAAGTGTGTGTGTCTTAGTGTGGCTGGGTGCTTATGAGCCCTGTAAACAAGCAACGACCGTGCTGCTGTGCATAGTGTTGTAATCGCAATAAAACCATATACAAACAAGTAGGAGGGCTCTAGTCGAGAGTGCGCGACTGGAATATAGCCTGTTTCCGGATTTGAGGCTTCCTAACACACATTTTCACTTACATATATTAGTAAACACACACACACTCACATACACTATCACACTTGAAAGATTCCAAGCTAACATACCAAAATCAAGTCCTTTACTTTGAATATATTGTAGCTGTTGCAAGTCTTTTATGCGATTTGGGCAGATCGAACAAGATATTCATGCTTTAAAAACAAACTTGATCTGCGTATAGAATACACATACCAAATTTAGTATCTCTAGCTTTCGTACTCTCCGAGTTAGTCTGGATGGGTCGTCTTGTCTGTTGATTTTCCCTGTTAAACGTGTATATGTAAGTAAGTTTTTATTGTAACCTCTTAAACCACTTTTAATGGATAGAGATAGAGAGTGTGAAAATACTTTTCTAAAATGCAGTTCAACCTTATTTCGCCGAACATAAGTCTCGAAATATGTCTAAATAATCTCAAGCTTTGTGGAGTACCTTATAGAGTACCTATAGTCCTACTCTCAATGGTTTGATTGTGGTGATAAGTCTTTATAAAAGACAGACGGACAATATACTTCTGAATTAAAAGGATAATCGTTTATATTTGTTAAAGGTAGGCGAAATTGTAGCGAAAGTTGTTCAATAGTTAGAAATACTGTGTTTTGTCTGTGAGAAATCGGGTGGAAGTTGTTAATACTCGGGCGAAATGGATTTTGAGAACATATATAAGTACTTAAAGGCATTGCTACATCCTGGGTCCTTATTGATATGGCAAACAGATTTACGCAATTACTTTTAATGAAAGCGGATAGACGGCAAAGTGAATGAAAGGGCGTGTGCGAAATGTGAATTTCGTAATGTGAATGTGAATGCGAAATGTGAGTGTGAAAGTGCATGGAAAATAGTAGAACGGCAGTCAATGGCTGCTGAATTTGCCCAAGTCATCAGGAACAACACTTCCTGTCGCCTTCACTTAGTTCGTTGTTCCACTCTCACTCTCACTCTCACTTCCACTCCCACTCGCACTCTCTCTTTCAGTTTTTGTAGTCCCTATTAGGGTGTGTATGCGTGTGCTTGTGCACTGCATTTGGGTCAAGGCTGGAGGAGCCTGCAAAGTTTGCTTGCCTTTTAGTGGCACTGTTAAAGCGCTGCCAATGCCAAGAGCTGTCAGCATCAAATTGGCATCAAGATCAAGGCCTTCATTGCTTGCAATTCTTTTTATTGCATTTGCTTGTCACTGTCGCACGAAGTGCTGAAACTGTAGCATACTTTGCAGCGTGGATTAACAGGATAAATTACTGCTGCTTTGTTTTGAAACTACCCACACAGATACACAGACACAAACACCCACATACACACAGACACAGACACAACAGAAACACAGAGAAATCCAAGTTTAAGTTCATTTTCAAGTTCAGGCCAAGACAATTTGTACTTGCCGCCGCTTTCAATCCCTTTCAACGGCTTAAAGCATCATCAGTTTTGTTTATTGTTGTTGCCGTTGCTGTTGCTGTTGCTGTCCTTTGATGGGCTCTTTAGCAGCTCAGGTGTGTGCGTAACTCTGGGGCTTATCAGCTATGCCACAGACAGCCAGGTCCGCACTTTAATGATCATTCAGCATTTCAGCATTTCAGCATTCTTTTGGGGCTGCCCTCGTTAATGCTCATTTAATGGTTCAGCGATGTTCGGTTAATTATGCGATTTTTTGGCCCAGTTATTTGGCCAACGCTTTTTAATGGCCGCCCCCTCAATTTTTGTTTAGCCAGGGGACGGACCCGCAATTGCTCTGTGCTTTATTGATGGCTTTATGGCAGCTTAGCTTTAGGCTTTCACATGTAATGGCCATGTTTGTGCGGCTCTAAAAGTTATGCCCCTGTCAGCTACGCCGAGGGCTGCTATTTATATTTCAGGATGTGGTTTCATTTTTTATATATATTTTTTTTGTGCCATACTCGTGAAATGTTCCGGAAATATTTGTACTCTTGTTACACACACTTCAAACTTTTATTCTCGTCAAAAATTATATGAAAAGAAATTGAGTAGAACTTTCAGAACTTCAGAACTTTCAGAAACTTATCTTTATGCTGCACCAATCAGGTAAAATATACTATATGTATGTAGTTCATACTTGAAATAACAAAAAACAAACAAAAAAAAATGTTAAAATTAAGTAAAAATCGGTTGTGCTTAATGCCGCAAATGTTTAAAGAGATTTGGCTCTTCGCCAGGTGCAAATATTTTATAAAATAAAGCAAAAATACAGATGAGTCTGAAACCAAACAGCAAGCATATAAAATAAGCTACTTATATACCAGAAAAGTGTTCTTTTTTTTTTTTTGTTTGTTTGCGCGCAAGGCAAAAAACTGAATATATTGCCGCTGTACTATTAAAGTTGCGGGACGGCAACTTTTTTCATGGTTTGTCAGAGGATATTTAAAAATGGTGGAAATTCAACAACCGGCTCATTCTCGTCGTCCAGAACAAAGTAAGCCCTATTTAAAATGTCGAGTTAATGGGCCATCCACCATGCATGAAATCCGCCCAGACCTTTCAGCCAATGATTACTTTTTATTCCCGCCAATTAAAAATAAATTGTGTGGCTAACGTTTTAAAACGCTCGATAAGTAGTTGGGGCATTAATTGGAACGTGTGTACTCATCTAAATTAAAGCGAAAAGTTTTCAGTAAATGGCAAACTGTTTTAATCTTCAGCTTAATGCTCACTTTGATGAAGCAGCAGTTTGCTGGCAAACGTTGTTATTTACTTCGGTGTTAAGAAGCACAAACAGACTGCTTACATTAACAAAAGTGTACGATCTGATTTACTATCTGATTTATTCCAAGGAATATGGTTTCAGTAAGGATTTGCCCTTAAGCAGCGCTTTAATTGCTCTTTAAAGCGTCCTGCGTCGCTTCTATGAGCTGCCACAAAAGAAATAATATTAAGGAATTTGGAAGCTCTGATCAGCTTGGCGGGATTATAAGTTCAATAATATCAATAATAAAACATTTTCTTAAAATTCTATTACATATTCTTCTTATGTGCTTCAGTCTCTTATCCGGATCGAAGCAATTCTATCTTATATTCAACTTGACACAGACTTGTACCAGGCGAACAGAAACTTTGTCGTATATTCTGCTGATTTGCTTCAGTCTTCTTACCATCAAGCAGAAACGCTGTCTTATAATCGTATTCTAATGATTTGCTTCAGTCTTTTATCCGCCTAGCAGCAACTCTGTCTTATATTCTACCCAATTGATTCAGCCTAGTACCAGGCGATCGGCAACTGTGACTTATATTCTGCTGATTTGCTTCAGTCTTTTACCCGACGGGCAGAAACGCTGTCTTATAATCGTATTGTAATGATTTGATTCAGTCTTTTATCCGCCGAGCAGCAACTCTGTCTTATATTCTACCCAACTGATTCAGCCTTGTACCAGGCGATCGGCAACTGTGACTTATATTCTGCTGATTTGCTTCAGTCTTCTACCCGGCGGGCAGCAACTATTTCTCCGCTATCTATCTCTTTCTCCAATATCATAAATGGATATTCGGACGCCGTGATTGAGAATTGAAATTATAGTTCCCTTGATTACTGTTTTAAAGTGATAGAAGATATGACATCCATGTGCCCAAATCATTGTAAAATGTTGCTTAGTTGTGCATTTTTGTTAAAATGTATGCCTTTTCCCTAGTTTTCATCCTGAGCTCCAGCTAGCGGCTGCTTTCCAAGCAAGCTGTCTTAGTTTTGCGTGGTTGAGAACTTTCTTTAAAATCAATATATTTCGCTAATATTTACAGAATAAATGAGTTTTAAAAAGCAATCTGCATGTGTATTTTGATGACTTTGTTTAATTAGCTGAGTACGCAGTAGAAAATATTTTGTGACGATAACTATTGATAGTTGCTTGACAGCTTAATTATACAACTATTTGTCGGGTCATATTTCGATCTCAGATTGCAAATATTTGTGCTGGTTGCATAATCCAGAAATATAAATAGCAGCCCTCGCCCATTTGGTTCCTCGGCCCCAGGGCAATGTCAATTTTCATTCTAGGGACTGAGACGAGCTGTTCTATGCCCACGGCGCGTCGCAAAACTTAATTTATGTGCTCGGCTGGGTGGTGTCGGGGTGCGAGGTAGATGGGTGGGCTCTAAGATGAAGTGCCCCAGGCAAAACTGAACTGGATTGAGTAAATACCAGGATAGTATGCAGTATCTGGCATATTTATAATGCCTTTCTTGACGCTCTACTCATAATTTTAACATTGTGCTGGAAGTGGTTTAGCATGATGTTTAAACGGTTTTTTTTTCTCTTCTTCCTCTGGTCGCATAATAATGTTCTTTTAACGGTTTTGCTGGCTTGGGCACACTTGCAGCGGGCTTGAGTGTTAGACACCTGGTTATCCAACACTTTTTACAATATGCAATTATCTTTTGATATTGCTTAAGTATAATTCAAAATTGATGTTCTTTTTATATGACTTATTTCTTTAACGTCTCATTTATCTTTCATTATTGTATGGGGACTTACAAAAATTGGAAGCTTTTTAAGTATCCCTTGTTTTATTTAGAAGCTTAGAAGCCTGCCTAATACAGTTTCAGCTTGACTTTGGTAAGCTTTTACTAAATCACTGTCAAGTGTTTCCTGCTGCTGTTTTATTTCCCTCCCCCCCATGTCGTTGGCTGTCTATCTCTATCTCTGCTGTATCTATTTCCCATGCCATATATCGTCCTCTTATCCAGTTCTGTTTTGCTCTCTCTCTCTCTCTCTGGGCCAAAAAATCTTCACCAGCAGCTGCTAAAGTTACCACGCCAATCACAAGCTCAAATATTCAAATTGTTCAATGGAACGTTAATTATGCGCTTTGTCATGGCCTAAGTACTCATCTCCACACCCAATACCCAATACCCAATACCTAATAGCCCACACTCAGTGCCATATTTACACCCATCCTCATACCCATTTATCCCATTCTCAGTCGCGCCTGATTCTATTACATTCAGATTTTCATTCTCATCATTTTGGCATTTATCATTCGACATTTCCCGATATATGCGCATAATTAAGAGCCAAAAAACTGTTAACAACAAAAGCATGGCAACAATAACAAGGACACTAAATGGGCGTGGCAGTGGGCGTCGTTGGTGACGCTGCCCAACACTGCCCAACTAACTTGGCTTTCATTTGAAATCACTTAATACATCCGTTGACAAAAAACGCAGACACACAAAAACATTGCGCTGTGTGTGTGTTTGTGTGTGTGTGTGTGTGTGTGTGTGTGTGTTTGTATGTTGCTTACATAATAGACACTTTATTACCATTAACTTAATTTATATTTTATACAAATGTGGCGCAAGTGAAGTGGCAAACGTGAAAAGGGTGAAAGCCTCATTGTAGTACATATGTATGTGTTAATGTGTATATGTGTGTATATATATATATATATATATATATATCACCACTAACTGTATGTATGTGCGTGTAAGCTATTGTGGCCTTTGCATGTGTGTGTGTGTGTGTGTATGTGTGCACTGGGGCTTATGTGTGCCGTTTACAATTTAGAAAGCATATTCAGTGAAGAAAAAAGTTGTAAAAACCTTAGTCCAGTTCTGTAATTAACTACTTTCAAATACCCTGGAATCAGCCATTCAGCTGGCTACTTCAAAATTAATCACCAAAATTGAACAAATCAGAAAGTGTAGGCAGTTTGAAGCTACAGAGTAATTGAAATGAACTAAATATTCGAAAGATATTTAAGCTGTGCATTTTGAGAATCTAAAATTAATTTATATTCGTAACACTGTAAAATTGCATTCCTTATTTATGTTAAAAAAGATTGATGCCTTAATGAAATTGAAATTCAATTAACACAAATTTGGTGGCCGTATTTTACATTTTGTTGCAATCTTTTGAAGCTAGAGCAACCAAATTTGGTACACATGCTGGTATGTATCCTCGTTTGATATAGTGTTAGGATCTTCCACCCACGCACACCTACTCAACCGAAAATGAGCAAAATGGTGATCTCAAAAAAAAAAAAAACAAACCAATTTTTTTATTTTTTTTTTTCAAAACATTTTTTTTCAATAACCAAAAAAAATTAGTTTTTATTTCTGATCAAAAAATAAATTCATAAAATAACTTGAATTTTAAAGGAAAAAAAAATTAATCTGAAAAATAAGTTTTATTTCTTGAGCAATCAATAAATTCAAGGAATAATGCTTAGAAAGTAATTTTATAAATACGACTTATAAACTTTACGGTCCAAGGTTGCCACCATTCACCAAAAGCCAGCTGTTTTGAGCGACAACGTTGCCATAATTCGAACATTTTTGTCATTCACACTTCAACGTGGCACATAAATGTATTAATCGATTGAAAAATTGAAATTGCTTATGGGACACTTTTAAAATAGAGGACTTTATCCAACAATGAGCTGTGGGGGACCTTATGTAGGCATTGAAATCTCGGCCCTAAGTTTTTAAAAGCAGCTTAGTTTTTGGCAACATCTTGATGGCTTTAAGCAAAAGTTGAGATATTTGATGGAGCTGCATAAATTTCAAGTTTAGTACACTCTCTTAGAAGCTACAAGCAGGGTGTGTAAATCACATAAATTCTATTTCAAAAATTCAATTTGTGAGCCCTGCAGTTTTTGTTGTTGCAGCAACAGATTTGGTTGGGGGTGTGAATGCGGGTGTGGGGACGACAGTTCGCTAATCTGATAATGAGTGTGAATTTATGATTATGTACATGCATTTAAATGGGCCACGCCCACTCGCCCAACACGCACCAGTGGCAACATCAACGCCTGCCTTTCAGCTTAGCACATGCAAATTGAGACACTTGTGTGTGCAACAGACCAGGCGCAAGGAGTGCTGAGGGGGAGTGAGAGAGAGAGAGAGAGAGAGTGAGAGTGAGAGATAGATATATAGAGTGGGAGTATGGAGTGGGCGGACGCGCCTCTGGGGATAACATTTTTCATGCGTCCAGGACCAGGTTCGAGGACATCGCGCCGAGGACAACGATGCCGCATCAGCACTCGATAATTCTGTCAATTTGAGTAAATCTTTTTAATGGATCGCAAAAATTAATCGTGTGGAATATTTTTGAAAGCATCCACTCCACACCTCCTCCAGCCCACACTTCAGTCACACTCCAGCCATGCTCTCGGCATGCATGAAATTTGTCCATAGTTATGGATGAAGTTTGGCCAATATCATGTGCGAGTGCGAGTGCGAGTGCCAGTATGTGCGTGAGTTTGTATACAAATTGCCACTTAAGTTATTTGTCAGGCGGAAATCGATTTTAGTTTTCAATTTTTGTTGCCATACCCCTCTACCCGCCAGGGGACAAACATAATAGCTGCATGGATAGCACTAAGGGGTACGAAACGGATCCCCATCAAACTTTCATTCGATTTTATTGCGCAGCACAATAAATAAATGAATATGCATACACTACTTAAGTATGCATACGAGTGTATAAACCCAAAAAGACAATACCAAATCCTTTTTATAACATTTGTTCTATGCAAGTTTTCGTTCCCAATTTTGCGAACATTTATGTTTATCTGAAAACAAACTTCTCCCACAAAAAAAGCAAACAAAGTATGAACACTTCTCGTTAGCTTAGCACATTAAAGAATGACTGAAAAACACACACATCGGTTCATGAAAATTGAAAGGCATTTATATAGTTCGCAGTCCGTTGATAAAATGGCTTACAAATTTCAACTCAATTTGCAAACATTTCTTTATTACGTAAAGTATGAGTATATTATATGTATTTTTGCTCAGATAAGCTGAGCGAGAGTTCCAGGCTTATAGTCAGTATGTGTTTGTTAAATTCTTAATTTGTCCATATAATATATATTATAAATATATATCAATGTGTAAATGTTATGTTGGTATATGTAGTTATCTCTAAAAGTTCTGCACCGATTTAACTCAAATTTAAACACAATATAGTTTACTTCAGCGACTGTATTCATCTATTTTTTACATGAACAACAGCTTTAACGGTCAGCTGTGAAAGTTGAGAGCAAAGGAGGCTGTCATAAAACATTCAGTACACATATCCGACCTCATTAGGATTCTCCTTTAAATCTGTTTGTTCAATGTTGCCAATAATATATATAAATTTTCATATATAAGACTCTTTGGATTAACCGACTGACTGACTAATTTGGGAGCAATGGGCACGGAACTTTCGAAAATGTACCCCCAAGGGCGGATAACTGTTGTATGAAACTTGAAAAATCTACTCCCACCCGTCACCACGGACGGGTAATGGGCTTAAGGTCAAATGCGTGAGAAAGGGTTTTTGTTAAATACCCTTTACAAAATCACAGGGCGGGGGTGGAAAAATGAGATAGTTATTTTTGTTCATTTCTTACTTTCGCATCCATGCAACAACAATGTGCCACAGCGAAGTGTGGCTTGCTACACCTTGTTTGTATATATGTGCATACATATATATGTGTTCAATTGAATTATAAAGATATATATTCACATTTAAAGAGTCACTATTTCGAAATTGCGATTCAGAAAGATTCAGAACGATTCAGAAAAATAAATGCCATAGAACTCAGAAAAGCGCCCTATAATAAAGGTTACCCAATAAACCAGAAATAATTTCTATTAAGTAGAAATTATTTTTACATTAATGCAGTACAAAAAAGAAATTTGAGAAGTTTAATAAATACTAGTTAAATGTAGAAAAGATATAGGCTTGCTTTGGCTACAAAAGTATGGGCAATCATTTTTCTCAGTGTACATTTTAAATTTGATAGAGGCTTGTGCTCAGTGTATGCGGGTCGGTTGCCCGTTCAGCAATTTACAATTCATTATTTGCAATTCACAATATGCGCTCTCAATTTCAATTTTCGCTCTGCTCTTTGCTTTCAACTGTCATCATAATGTTTCATTTTGCCATTCAAGTGTTTGCGTTGCGACAAGTGCTACTTGGCCAACTGAGTGCGAACGAGTGAGACAAAGAAAGAGAGACAAAGAGAAAGTGAGAGAGAAGAGAGAGAGAGAGAGATAGCCCAAAAACTTGGTCTGGATTGGACTTGTGTGTTTGGGTGGGCTAATGAAACTGATTGTGGACAGGCGGCGGTATGGGGATGGGAATGGTGATGGCAATGGGTATGAGGATGAGTATGAGGATGAGGATGGGGCATCTGAGACAACTCAAGCATGTGTACTTAATCCATAAATTTTAACGAACTTTGAATGAAAATATTGCACAAGGGCTGTATTTTATTTCAGTACACAAGCAAACTAATCCAACATTTGTTCAAGCATTCGGCTTCCCAAGAATAACATCTCATTGAAATGTTGTTGTTATATACTACTACTACACACACACACACACAAAATTGTATTTAAATTCATATCCATAGCTGTGAGTTGGCATAGCATTCGCATGGTATGTATTAATATAACAACGTTCATACACACGAGTGTATGATGGTTATTATTTTATTGGTCAGAAATGCTGCAAAAATAACTATGACAACAAATACGACAGGATAAGTCGAGGTGCCAAACATTGTTGCGGGGCATAAGGTACCAAAATTCAATGCACAAGATAATTTAATTAGAAATCATAAATTGCATTTCAAATTGTGTATGTTGTGCTTCATTGTGGATTTTCACTGCGAATGGAAGTTTTGTGACTTTTGCCAACTGCCGAGTGGCACTGAGCATATTAATTTCATCCTTCTTCTAACATTGAAATTCTTAAGTAAAAGTATTTGTTAGATATTCTTAGCAAAAGTTTTAAGTTTCCAATTTAATTGCTGAAGACAAAACTCACATGCATAGATGACCTAAAGTTCTGGCCAAGCGATTTTAAACATGAAGCAAATTAAGGATTCTCAACAAAGTTATTCGAGCCAAGGTAGAGGGCAGGGAGTGAAAGTCAAGATATCAAAATCAAACAAAATTGATCAAAATTACCATAAATTCAATATGTTTACTTATGCTAACAAATAAATGATTAATTTTCTTATAAGCCTTCTTGCCTAAACAATTGACTGTATTTTATAATTTTTAAGCTTTATTCGTTTATTTTCCAAGTCAAAATTGCTTTTGTTTTTAGGCTTTGCAGTGCCACGCAGATTGCAATTCCATATTTTATAGAAATTTCCTATACTTATGTTATACAAGGACCTATGTACCAAATTTCGTAATAGTTACTTTGAGAATGTAGAAGATCGATACGTTTAAATATAGATGCGATGATCTGGCTGTTGGAACTGATAAAACATATCGTCTGTCCGTATGAACGCAATATTTTCCACATACTTGAAGCTAGAGAAACCAAACTTGGTACACATGTTGGTGTATATCCTCAATTTATGATGGCCCAAAACATTCAGAACATTCAACCCATATATATTGCTTAACGAATGAGGCAGGCGCAGTATGCTTGCAGCTCAATTGGACAGAGCTTAAGAAACTGTCAGAGTTTCTCCACACTTTTAAGCCTTTATATGCAGCTTTATACTTATATATAACTGATAAATATATGTATATATATATGTCTTGTGATTCAACCTGACGGATTTCCCTTCACGGATTCGTTTGCGTACGGGAATCTGCACAAATAATGTAAATAATGATTCCGATTTGCAGTTTTGAAGTGCCTTTCCGAAATTCATATGGAACTTTTGCACAAGTATGAGGAGCATTAGTGCCAGAGTTTTCTCAAACTTTGTTCATTTGTTGGGCATTTCCATAGCTCCTGGGATGCTGTTTAGTAAGTGTGCTTTGGCTATAGATTTGAACAACGACGAAAGATTAATTTGGTAAATATTTGCGGTATGTGAGAAAGAAACTTTGTTGTTGTTGGCCAAGGTCCGATCGAAGCAGCTCCCAAATGATTCCCGGCCAAGTTTATGGCTTCTGCCATTTCTTATTAATGGCGACGCCCAAAAAACCGGAATTCTTTCAAAAATTAATAAAAATGATTGCCAGGGCAGCAAATAAAACCGAATCAACTGCGGTCACATCTTTAAACTTTTTGACCAATGCGAAAAGCGAAAACCACAAAATGTGAACGCCATTTTCATTTTGGTCTTATTTTTTTGTCCGTTATTTGTTTGCATTTTGCCATAAATCTTTAAAAAATACAGCATACAACAGTTGCAGAATGGTATAGAAGCTTGACTGACGATGACGATGGCGGTGACTGGTGACTGGTGACTGCTGACGGTGACTGTGACTGTGACGGTGACGGCGACGGTGACGTGGTGGGTTGGTGCGGGGACTGGGTGTTTAGCGGGCATGTTGGTCATGGCCACTCCAGGGACTGGTGCTACAATATTCAACAATTTATTTATTTTGTAGCTAACACACACACTTTAATGTGCTTTCAAAACCATTTTCTCACCAATTTCACCAACTCATCAAGAATGGTTAATTTGCGAATGTATATTCAAATAAAATGGCATTTTTAACAAGTTAACTAAATGATTTGAAGTTCAATTTGATTTTATTCCATATACTTAAATGATTTGAATTAAAATTTCATTTAATCATTTTGATCAACCTAATTAAATGATTTGGAGATCAATTTGAATTTCTGCAATATACTTAAATGATTTGAATTAAAATTATATTGCAGCTGAATAACACAATAAAAGAACTGAATCAAAATTGGAATCTATGTCCGAAGGACTATTAAATATTGATTTCAGTCTTTATACTTAATATAATAATAAACAAAATTAGTATTTGATTTCAATACTATAAATAAATGTATGTAAAATATATTAATTAATTAATTTATTTATTTTGCTTGCTTAAATATTGTATACTTATTCAACTTTCCTTGTTGTACATTTGTTTACATAAGTTTAGGTTTCAAAAGTGAATGATTAAATTTTGTTGAAGCTAGTTTTATAAAATGTTACGAAATTTGCGGGAAATGGGCCTGGAATTGATGTCAGAATTTCAATAAAATAATCCTTTTGATTATGTTATTCTCATAGATTTTAGGCGAATTTGTGAAAAGGTTTTTTGAGAACGTCCAGTAAGACTCTCTCACACATACTTACAGACTCGAACACATGCGCTTGCCCCTTTCACCAATGGCATGGGGCAGGGACAGGGACAGGGACAGGGGCAGGGGCAGGGGCAGGGGCATGGGGTGGTAAGCGGGGGTAAAGGGGTAGCTGGGTAAGAAATTTTAATATTATGTGATTGTTTTATTTTATTTTGTTTTGTTTTGTTTTGTGTGTTTGCTACAGAGCAAACAGAACAAAATAATGTTGATTTTTTGTAGCTTTCACTCTAAATGTCTAAATGTCAATCAAGCAGCCAGTGGCTAGGTGGGGGGAGGCGATGAGATGAGGTGGTTAGGGGCCGCAATGGCATTGGCAATGGCAATGGCAATGGCAATGGCAATGGCAGTAGCATACCCCTTGCCGACTAATGGGACGTAATAAATTTTTAATTAAATGAAAGCAGCCAGAAATCTAGTCAACATTGCGAGCGTAGCAAGGCAAGGACCAACAAGGACCAAGGAGCAGCCGCATCCGCATCCGCAGAAACCACAGTCGGCGGAAGCGTTGCGGCTTGCGTGCCATTGCCGAAGGATGTTAGTTAGTTAGGAATTCGTCTTGCCAATTTGCAGCACGGTTGCTTCAGGTGGGCAGCTGGGGGCATCTGTGGCAGTTGTGGCAGCTATGGCGGTTTGGGGCAGGCGATGCAAGGTGGTTCGGTTTACAGACATTGGAGCACGCTTATTATTATGATTGCTTATTAATTATGAGCATTCAAGAATGTCGTGTGTTATTTTGACATTGAACAATACATAGTTAACTATACATATATACATAGTATATATGTATATATATATACATACAAACATGCACTTCAAGTATTGTGCATTTGAACAATTGATTAAATATGCATTTAGCTGGCAATTTGATTTTAATTCACATGCAATTGCATATTTCTGTGCATTTAATTTTATCATTTATTTATGCATTTCATTAAATGGCCGATAAAAATGAACCCATCTTGTTTGTGGTTGCCATACATTCATTTATTGTTCATTTATCCCCTTCTGATTAATGTTAATTTGCGTTTTAATTACTACATTATTTGCAATGTCTTTTTTTTTGTTTTTTGTTTTTTGCTCGTTTGCTCAATTAATTGATTTTAATTAGCTCAAAGAAAAATTGTATAAATATTAATATTTAATTTCACAACATTTACATATTCCCGTTGATTAACCATTGAAAGTGGGGCTTATTTGAGGAGTGTGTGGTACATATAACACTCCAACACTCCTATGCTATTAATATTTTTTAAAAAAAATATCAACTTTCATATTGTTACTCTTATGTTAATTACACACAAATTCAAACATTAATACGATTTTCAGCAATAATTCCTTCATGCATACATAATTATGTGACAGCATGATTTTTTATTTTAAATTTATTCCATTTGCGTTAAGTGCATGTTTGTTAGACTTTCTCACAGCTGAGAATTTTCATATTTCATACTTCACGATTGGTCTTATACCAATAATCGATGGCTTTCGGTGAAGATAGCTATAAACTATCGATAATAGCGATTATGCTAGCAAACAATTTGTCCCATTTAAATAGAGCTAAAAATATTCACATTAAAAGCAGATTTTCTATTGTTTTTAATCAAAAATTAAATTAATTATTATTTTTTTAATTTGTATATAGTACTTTTATTAAAAGAGTTGTCTGCTTTCACTCAGACTCAAATATATCAACTAGATGTTCGTTTAGAAACATTTTTCCATCAAACAGTTATACAAATTTAAAACTACTAAATCAACTCAAGCTTTGAGTTCAAGAAATATGTTAACAAAAAATAATATGTATAAGAAAATTGGGTTGCAAATTAACATATATGTAGTACAATAATGTAATTGAATCATCGAAATATCATATATATATCGAACAAGCTGCTCGATAGTGAAGAGTTTGTAAAACGATTGATGTTATCGATAGTTCCATCGATGTTGTGTCATCCTTACCGCTCAACACTGTAATTATGGTGAGGAGTCTTCACATCATCATCATCTACGTTCTGTGTCTACCTTCAAACGAAAATAAGCCCACGATAAAAATGTTTTTCTACTTAGCCAAAATGGTAACTATTCTTAGCACTGTGAGTGTAGTCAGTATAGGGCGATGAATTGGTGACTTGGCAACAGATTTAACTTATTTTCATCTCCCACACTTTGAGGGTATTCATGATAGGGAGATGAATTATTGTCTAGGCAAAATATTAAACCAATTGCATAGCCAGTTTTGCACCAAATTGCATTGATTTTGTTCCTTGAGATGACTCCTGATTTAATAAGCCATACATGTCCGTGCGACGCGGCTGTTCAAGTCCCATATCCTTATAAAAATTGATGAGCCTTTTATCAATTAATAGCCACTCTCTTGTCACCTAAACAATAAATTCAAATGAAGCTGCGTGTTGTTTATTTATTTGGTAAAATATCACCTGCCTATTCTCATAATAAATGTGAATAGTAGTCGCAATTAGCTGAACCCGAAAAGCCCAAAACAAAGGGCATTCATTTACACTTTTCCGCACTGCAGTTGGCGTCGGAATTCAAAGGAGATGCGATTTCCAAAATGACGTAAAAACATTATTAACATGAAAGGGCTTAGGTGTTGTGTGCCAAACAAAAACAAACTAATTTGCAAACGTATTGTCATTGTAGCCAACGACGACAGACAATTATATTAGCACCATTCGTTTGGACAATTGAAATACGAAGGGAGAATCATATTTATCAGTCGAGTGAAACAAGCTCTGTGTGTGTGTGTGTGTGTAAGTGTGTGTGTGTATTTGTGGTCGACTGTGTTATTCGATATCAGTCAATAAGCTCATTATTTTTGGATATTCAACGTGATTTTGGTGCCTATTTGTCGGGCAAGCAACAAATACCTGTTAATACATAAACGTTGGGCTTATAATGCGGTTGCCAACGCTCAGCTACAGTTGCTTGCAACAGTCTACGCCCACATGAAACATCGATGGCATGTGCGCTTAATTAATTCAACAAAATAAGTTGGTGTGGAATGCCTGCTGGCCAAACGAACCGAATTTAATTAAATATGAAATTCGAAATGCAAAATGTGAAAATACAATTTATAATTCAGTGTGTGAGTGGGTGTGTGTGTGTGTGTGTGTGTGGGGGGTGGATGATATATCGTATATAAATGCAGCAACAATGCAAAAGTGCTGCTAAAATCCATTTTATTCATGCATCCAATGTCTAGTCTAATAGACAACATGCCATTGCGTATACGCATTAGGCCACACAATGCAGCCACTGAAGATGGCTAAAAGGCTTCCACCTGCACTCTCAGCAAGTCGCCCGCATTGTTTGGCGTTTAAGCTGCTTACTCAGCTCCGGCTCTCTGGCTCTGGCTCTGGCCTGGATCTGGATCTGGCTTTGTCTTCGTCTCCGGTTTTGGCTCTGTGACCGCCCACACAGGCGCGGACAGCTGCCTGCTGGTTGGATGCCAGCAGGTGAATTTTTAATTACCAGCCAGATTTAATTAACAAAAACGAACAACAGCAACAACATACAACATACAACAAAAAAAATGGGGGAAAAAAAATTAAAATTGAAGAACGACAAATGAGAAATGTGAAATGCGAATGTCAGACAATTGATGGGCAAGTTTGGTTGGTCCGCACCTCCTCTGCCCCCGAGCTGTCTACCTGCCACAGTTTGTCCGCTCTTTGCCGGATGCCTGGGTATAAAGTGCTCGACACGGGCCGCTGTGAAATTAAAATGTATTTTAGCCATAATCTGCAAAAATTCAATGAACAACATGCGAATTCAATTGAATTCAATTTGATTCAATTGAATGCAGAGCTGGAGGAGACAAACCAATAGCAATGGCAATGGCAATGGCAATGCCAATGCCAATGCCAACATCAACTCAATGCCATCGAATTTGTATGGTCTGGTTGGGGCCATAAAAGATTCAGAGCCAGGTCCTGGCCAGCAAGTCCCTCAACAGCATCAGCGGCCAGCTGAAGCGGCTGAAGGGCGAATGATGGGGATAGCTATGGGTATGGGAATGGGAATGGGAATGGCAATGGAAGTAGGTATGCGATTGGAATGGGGATGGTTTGGTGGTCCTGAGAGTCGGCAGTTACATGGCAGCCGGCAAATTTTCAGTTTGAAGTAACCCAACTTTGAGATGGGCTTGGAAAACTGCAGCAGCTTCAACTCGTGACTCAGATTGATGACTTTGCAAGATGTTTTTGCGTTTGATGTGCATGATATAAGTAAAATTTGATTATGGTTGTGTGCCATATTGAATAGGAATGGTATTGGATTAGCAATAGTGATTAGTTATACTACTATATAGTATTGTTCTATGCCACTGCCAGTGCATGCTGAGTAGAAGTGGCAGAGACTTGAGAGGACTTCAATGCTGATTAGCTCAGCAATTCTTGTGGCCATGATAATTTCAAATTGCATATTGTACATAGCCTTGAATAGTTTGGTATTCAATTAAGTAATTAGTGTGTAATATACAATAACTCATTCCACAGCAGCTCATTAATATATAATACCAATTATTAATATAAAATCGATTATAATTGAACGTAATTTTCCAATGCCTGCGACTCTTTTTGATAATATACATTTATTAATGAAAACAACCTTGATAATCCTTGAAGAGTGCTTAAACGTTGGGGCTCTTTTGTATGTAGTTGCCCTTAGGCTGGTACAGCTAATAAGTAAATACCCTCATTATTTTCAACAAAAATATTAAATTTCACTGGAATGTTTCGTGTTACATTGGCTAGAGTATTTCAGCTTCCTTGCGAACTGCGCAACATTTTTAAAAATACCCTATGCACATAAAAGTGCTTTAAATGGGCATTGCTTTATGGAGGCTTTTGCAGCCCTATTAAATGAGAAAAATAAATGCCCTTAATTAATATAATATAATAATAGAATAATATATATTAATAATATAATAATATAATATAAACACGCCCTACTTAAGTAGCCAAAGACAGCTAACATTATTATTATTACATTTTGAATTTTAGAAATAAATTATTTAAATTTAGAAATTATTTCTACTGAACAGAAATTATTTGTGGCCATTACAAATACGAATCTTATTTAGAAATTTTTTCTACTAAGCAGAAATTAATTTAGAAGTTAATTATTTAAATAGAAACTATTTGTGGTCCTTGGGGCGATTTCTGAATTATAAGGCATTTATTTTCCAGAGTCATATAATGAAATGTTGATAGTATTATAAAATAAATTCTAAAAAAGATAACGGCTATCTTCGGCCGAAGCAATGTTTTTTATATAAAACTCTATTTTCGACTGATTGTTCCAATGGGAGCTATGTGGTCCGACTTTGATCTTCATATAGGGAACTATATGAAGTAAAATAAAACTCTATAAACAAAAAGTTTTTCATACAAAGACTTATATTTAGCCCGATGCTATGGCAGCTATATGATAATGTCTATGATATAATGGTTTAATTTTGAACAAATTTTGGCAGATTGTATAAGCTCTCCAGAGACACGATTTGGATAAGTTTGGTGAGGATATCTTCATAAACAAAAATGTTTTTCATACAAAAACAGACTTGTCGACCGATCATTCCTATGTCAGCTGTATGTTATAGTGGTTCAATCCGGCTGGCTCTGACATAGGAGTTGCCTGCAGCAAAAAGAAGGACCTGTTCCAAGTTCCATTAAAATAGCTTTAAAACTGAGAGATTAGACAGACGGACATCGCTATATCGACTCGGCTATTGATTCAGAATATATGTATATACTTTGTGGGGTCGGAAACGTCTCCTTCAGCGCATTACACATTTCGTGACAGAATTATAATACCCTCTGATAGGGTAAAAAAATATAGAAATATCATTTCATATCAGTTGAGTCCCTTTTGAAATATAGGCAACAAGTTGGGTTTTATTTATTTTATATTTATTTATATTGATAGTTATACGTAAAAATTGTAAACTGACAAGTAAAATATAGCGCTTGCCACTTTAAGTTGGGTTTATAAATTTGGCTTTACCATAGAAGTTGATTTGCAAATGCGGATATTCCAAATCGGAGT
The DNA here is from genome assembly GCA_037075165.1 of Hirtodrosophila histrioides. Taxonomy (NCBI): domain Eukaryota; kingdom Metazoa; phylum Arthropoda; class Insecta; order Diptera; family Drosophilidae; genus Hirtodrosophila; species Hirtodrosophila histrioides. The sequence goes on along the minus strand of JBAMCL010000372.1, from coordinate 2,340,936 downwards.
TCAAGTTAGATTTGTTTTGTCTTGAATATTTGTCAAAAATCTTTTAATCAAGACAGAAACTAATGAAGAAAATATGAATTTTAGTGTAGATAATGAGCGCTGTTTGCGGATACAGGGTATTGGTCAGTCGAGCAGTCTCAAGTGGACCTTCTTAGTTATTTCTTCTTATTTTTTTGCCTACTTGCTGTTGCTGTTGCTGTTGCTGATTTTGCTTTTGCTTTTGCTTTTGCTGCTGTTGCTGCTTGTGCCAAATGCATTTACGTTTTAATTCGCTCAACAGAAAACCAACTTTGTAAGTATGTGTGTGTATGTGTGCGGGTGTGTGTATTGGTGTTGGCTGGTTGCTGCTGTGCCATGTGCTGCAATTCAGTTAAGTTTTGATTGCTATTTTCGCTTCGCTTCCTGCCAGCGGCTGGCTTCGTCCCTGTTGCCGAGGCCTCTGCACAATGTTGCCAGCAGCAGCAAATGTGTGACATATCCGTTTCCGCTTGCCGCGTTAATGTTTAATGGAAGCCGCACTCACACACACACACACACACATAGACAGACAAAACAGTGGCAGCTATTTGCAGCTACTTTTTTTTAGTTATAAATTGTCGTTGCTTTGTAAATTTTTTCATTTTTTCTTTTTTGTATGCAAGAAAACAATGCAACTGACAAAAAAGCATAAAATGCAAATGTGATGGAGGCTGCTGCACGGATGATTGGTTGTGTGTGTGTGTGTGTGTGTTGGGGGATGGGGGGGGTGGTGCAGCGATAACATTGTTGTTCAACCGAATGAAGCTCGGAGCAAGCGGCAAGCAGCAGGCATAAGATGCAACACAGTACGCAAGCAGAAAGCGCTTGAAATGGACTGGAAGGAGGTTGAAATTTGCTTTGTTTTGTTAGTTTATCAAACTCAATGGGGTGTAGCTACAAAAAGGAATCTGACATCCGGTTCTGGCCAGTTTCTGGAAGCAGCTCAATGCCAGGGCCACTGCCAATGCCACTGCCACTGCCACTGCCATTGTGCTTGGACAACACTCGTCATGTCCTTCATGCCAGAACATTAAGAACAAATTTCACTTGGACAGTATATGATTACATCAAAGCTTATGTACTATTTCTAGAAAAGACAATCAAGTGCCAGAAACTAGAAAAATAATATGGCAGCAAGCACACTTACATGTTGTACAAATTCTTTCATAAGACAGGACATATGATATAAGTAGAATGGCTTTGATAAAGCTCCGCATTAAATTGAAAAGTTTTTGTCATGTTCAATTTAACTTTTTGTTCAACTTGATGAGCTTGAAATGTTTACGGAATTTGGCTTGCATAACTTGCGAGCTAACCAATATTTTTTTACTTTAAGTTAACCAAATTCAATAAAGTGTTTCCAGCAATCGACAAGCTAAGGACTTATAAAAGGGAATGTTAATTGGGAAATTCGATTTTAGGGATCGCAAAAGATGGCTTATTGAAGATATAAGATCTGAAAACATTAATAGATTTATTGAATAGGTATATTATATATATTATATCTAAACATTTGCTAAAAATGTTGTTTTTCAGCAGTAAATTAACTATTTCGGAAATTACAATAATTATTTGTTTTTATACTCTGTTCCAAAGAAAACTTTTATATTGGCCCTGTGCAATATTCGTCTGTCCGTATGAACATAATGGTTTCCACACCCTTGGTACACATGTTCGTGTATACCCTCAGCTTATAAAGTGTCAAGGTTGCCCAAACACACCCACCCCCTACCCCGAAATTTGGCGAAAATATATATCTTCCACATTAAAAAAAATTCACCAAATCGGTCCTACAGAGCTTCTTGACAGATTTGCATACCTAGATTCACTAAATTTGATATACAGACTACTGTTGTGTCCCTGGACAAAACTGCAACAAAAAAAGGGTGGCCACCCCTACCCCCTACCCCCTCCGACGCAAATCGCAAATAAGCAATATCTATATCTCCCATATCTGTACAGGTAATGTCATCAAATTTACCCTACAGATTTCTGTTTTTTTCACGTCTCTTTCTCACCCCACAAATACCCAAATTATAACGCACTTGAAACAGAGTATTCTGCTGTCGGGCTGTCCGACTGCAACGTTCTTACTTGGTTTTGTTGCAACGGTACCTCAAGCCAGCCAAACCCTCATTTCCAAAAACCAATTAAGCAAATAATTAATATTGCTGCAGTTTGTGTGCATTTTTGCAAATACTTAAGCCAAAAAGAAGAACACATTTCTTGTTAGAAAATGCAAGGAACTTAGTAAAAGATGTCTCTTTTCTTAAAACAAAAAATAAAGCTATTAAGTTCGGTTTTCGCATATTTTGCCCGTAAACTTACTTAAGTTAAGTTGAGATTGTTAAATGATTGCTATAAAGGTGAAATTTAGTATGCTGGTGAATGATATTATTTGCGATTTAAAAACAGGCTGAAAACAGTCTCACAACTTTGAACAGCAATGAAAAGGTCTGAGGAAAAGTCAGCTTTTTGCCAGTTGCATGTGTAGTGGTGCATGCACTGAGATATAATCGGCTTAAAGTTGTCTTACTTGGTGCCTTGCAGAATGCAGAAGGTTACAATGTTCTCTGACAAGCGTGTAAAAGTCACAAGTTGTTATGGAAAAAGTCGTTTTCAATGCCCGATGCCGTCAACAAGGAGTTTATAATGCACACGTCCCCCATATGAGGAAACTGTGTGTGTGTGTGTGTGTGTGGGTGTGTGGGTGTGTGCGTGCTCATCAAAGCTGTCATTTTTGTTGCTGAGTGTTTTGCAAAAGGATTGTGCGTGCTTGGGGCGGCGGGGCCAGACTCTCTCTTCCTCTTGATAGTTGGATAGAAATAGCTGGTGTCGCCAGATACTACGAGAAAATGCTAGAAGCCGGTTGCTTGGTGCAACACCAAACTGCACATGTCAAAGTCAGTTCAGTTCAGAAAGCCGCAATTAAGTGAGCTTAGTGGGCAAACGTCATAGCCTCCCCCACACACACACACACACACGCACAAACGCACACACGCACCTCTTTAGCCCACCTCCAGGATCCCACGCATCTGGCAACGCTCAAGGGTATTAAAACTCTAAAAATACTGCATTCAAAGTTGCAAAATAAAAGTTATTTCACTGCAATTTCGAGAGCCAACGAAATTATTGCTATAACTGCTCATGCATAGAGCCAAACATGCAGAACCGCAGATGTCTGTGTGGGCGGGCTACCTAAGAGCCAACAAATAAGTAGATAGGGACAACCCTATAACAGACGCACTTCAGTGGTTCAGTCCTTGCTGGCTAGCATCATTCGGGATGCTCCTCCGGACTCTGTGTGGTCAAAAAGCAATAACTAACCATGAACTTACCCATTCAGGTGCAATTTGTTTACCGAACATTTCAATTGTCAGTGCGCTGGAAATTCTCGAATGGATGTTCAATGTTCAACTGTCTGTATGTGTGTGTCTGTGGTTGCCAGGATCATATTTATAGAGACATGACAACCTATTTAATATTGAACATCATCGAAACAGCAATTCGTATTGCAGCATAAATTTTAAACTTGACAACAGCTGGCTAACAGAGTCGATACTGTCGCAACTCGTTAGCATTGAAAGTCCCTGTGCCCAGGTCTAAAACGTTTTGTTCAAATTGCGGGGCAACGGGGGGAGATATATGAGATCGGAAACAAACTTCATTTGCGTATGATATACAGGAACCTACGTTCCAAATTTGATGTCTCTAGCTCTTATAGTTGCTCAGATCGATGCGTTCATACAGACGGACAGACAGAGGGACCAAATCGAAATCACGAATATACTTATGTACTTTATAGGGTCAGAGATGCCTTCTTCTGCCTGTTACATACATTTGCACAGATCCAATACCCTCTTCTTACCCATTTTATGGGTACAGTGAGTAAGTACCTAGCGATTAGTTGTGCTGAATGAACTTATTGATTACGAAAATTAGGTAATTATATACATAGCTGCAATCCATGAGCTTAGTAGTTGAGTTATTCAGAAACAGAAACTGTAGCTCTGCTGTTTAAATGCATATCAAAGTTCAGTTCAAACAATCTATATGTAAGTTAACTGGAAACAATAGATGTCTTAAGCAGAATCAAGCTCAAGCGGTTCCATACAATTGCAATGCGAAGCAGCAACAAAATCGCTTCTCCTGTTTCCAGGACAATAGGGTACACCATATTGTGTTGACTAATTAAACTAGAAATTGCGGCATTTCAACATACTATTACTCTTGTTAAACTGCTGCGAAGGCAACAGCTCTGCTGAGATTATTATTATTATTATTATTATTATATCCGTATCCGTATCCGTATTCGCATTCTCATTTGAAGGCAGCATTAATTAAATGGAATGCGCATTCATTGCTCTAATGGAAATGTGAATAAGAACCCACGGCAGCAAAGCCTTACTTGCACCTAGCTGTTATTTACTCCGAACAGCTAACTTAGATCAGGCTTATAGTAATTTTTTTGCATTTAAATAAATACGTTTCCATGCTGAGCATGGAGGCACCAAGCACTGCGAACAGGAACTAGCCTGATGTGCTTTTTCATATTCATCTAGGAAATACGGTTCGCTTTGACCATCAATTTTACAAGCAGCTGCAGTTGGCATCGTTCTAGCCGTTCGGATCCCAGCTGACAGCTTGCTCTTAGAATGTATTCAAAGCTTACCAGCAAAATTACATTTCTGGGAAAGTCAGATTAATGCGCTTATAATGTAATGCAAGGACTTACCTGCATGCAATCAATGTAATAAAAGTATATTCAAATGAGCTGCGCTCCGCCTCTGCTCCTGCCATTGGGATTCAGTGAAATTGTTAACCGCGATTGTAATCCTAGCATTTATTACTCATATTTAAATTGCCAGGTAGTTCTTAAACACTAACATCAATAATCTTATTTAAATGCATTTCAATTGTGTGGTAAGCTTAATGTTCACTAGTCAATGCTCATTTTGTTTGTTTATTTGCTGTATTCATCCTGTGCGAAGGATTAGTTGCAGGTAAAATGTTGCATTGCTGAAATTTTTAATTAACATACAAGGCTGACTGATTTATGGGTTCAAAAGTCGACTTGTTTCCAATTACATACATTAGGAATACATTCATTGGTATATGCGAGGCTTACGCGGCTCCTTACTCAAACTGACTGTCAAGGATATTTGTAAAGTTTTTGCAAAAGTCCATTAAATAAAGCTTAACTGACAGAAATTGAGTGAGCGTACAGTCAGGATGCAGGTCAGGAGCTAGAACGGAACAGGATAAGATACGTAACTGCTAACTGTCAAAGCAGCGTCAATCTGTCAGAGCTGCGTCAGTCTGTCAGTCGGTCAATCGGTCAATCGGTCAATACAGTTTGTCTGACGTCTGGTCAGCGAGTCAATCAATCAATCACAATGAGTATCAACCGAATAAATACACATGCAAATGAAGCCCCTTGAATATTGGAAACTGAGCACTGAGCCCGTGGGCGTTGCAAATAGCCGGCAACACTGTACGAGCAAGGACATTCGGGCATTGTGCATTTAATAAGGACCCTTCCAGCGCGCCAGTCCACCTTTGGGCCAAAGCAATTGAAATACCCGCTGGCTGACTGACCAAAAACGCCCAAAAAGACACACAAAAAAAGGAAGAAAGGTTGCCCAACAAATTTTGATAAGACCCTGTCCCGGGCCACGTCACCCATGGCCGGCAGTGACCGTCGCATCACAATAAGGACATGCATTCGGTGTGGCACGCACGAGCTGGCCACAGGAGATGCCAAACCAATTGAAAGTTTTCAAAGGCCGCTGGCGGCCTTTTGTTGTAAGCGTGTTCGCATCCAACCGCAGCTGTCAATGGCATAGACAGGGCTAATTAACTTTCACACAAAGCGGCAACTTTGCCGTTGATTGCCAATTTTCAAACCTAATGAACTCGCGACTGCAGTCGAAGTTAACTGGTTGCCAAGTTGACCAACATCGGTCGGTTTGGTCAACAACTAATGCATTAACTCTCACCAAGGCCAATTAAATATTAATATGCATTTTGGGCGCTATCTATTGTCGACCGATTGACGTATACCCTAGGCTATTCATACGCAAAATGCTAAGGATAACGAGAGATGTTTGTGTAGTTGTGCATAATCCTTGAATTCTAAGCTGGATCAATCGATTTACTAAACTAAACGAACAAACTGTACTCGTAAGTACTTATGTTCAGCATTGTCGTTGATCTGGTTCGTTCGTTCCTTTTGTTCGTTTGTGCTATTCGTTTTAGTCCGATTATTGTTCCTTCTGTTTCACCAGAGCCCCATTGTCCTTTGAAAGCGAACCATATTTGCACCATTTAGTTAAAGTGCCAACTAAAAGTAAGCGTTCACTTTATGGCTTACGCAATTGCAAAACGTGGATAACATGGAAAATGTATTTGCTGTAATCCACATTCGGGATAAATTGTTTTTGTGTACCCTTTCACGTATTTAATGCAAGCAGAAATAAGCTTCTTTGATAGTATTATAAATTACTATATGTATTATTTATACACAGTCCTTCCTGTTTCTCTATCCATCTATAAGCTTATATGAACTCTTCAATATTCGAGAGCTAGTCAGACCAATTTTAATATGTATGCATGTAGATATATACAAGTTATCTTCCCTAGTATTATCTGAACATAATATATGATCAGTCAAAGTTCTCAGTATTCCTTCTCTTCCTGAGAAATCGATATCCGTGGCATTCACTTAAAAGTGGAATTGGGAACAGGTTTGCATCTAATAATAATCTGTTGATAATAATAGTAATAATAATAATAATAATAATATTAAGACTAACAGTAATAACATCAATGTAATAAAATTATAATACAAATACTAGTAGATACTGTAATAATACCAAAATTAATAATAATAATAATAGTACATTTAATAATATAAATTATAATATTAATAATAGTACTAAAAAAAATAGCAAAAGTTAAATTAATAAATATAATTATAAGAGCATAAAAGTAATAATAATAAGAGAAAGATTAATTAAAATATTATAATAATAAGAGTAATAAAAGTAATAATAATTATAATAATATTAATTAAAATAATATTAAGATTAATACAAATAAGAATGAAAGTAATAACAAATTAATAATTGTAATATAATTTTAAGAGTAATTAAAATAATAATAATAATAAGAGTAATAAAAATAATAAATATGATTTTTGTAACAATAATGATAATAAAAATATTAATAATAATAATAAATAATAATAATAATAATATTATTGATAACAATAATAATAAAAATACTAATAATAATAATAATAATAATAATTATAATAATAACATTTATAGTTGTAATAATAATAACAATACTAATATTAATATTAATAATAATAATAATAATTATAATAATAATAATAATAATAATTATAATAATAATAATAATAATAATAATAAAACTGATAATAATAATAATAATATTGAAGTGAAAAGTTATAAATAATAATGAAATTCAATTCCGCCGTTTTATGAGCCCCCAAGTATGTTTGATCCCAATACGAATGCAGTGAAACGTGCTCGTAGTGTAAAAGTAAAACTAAAACTAAAACTATAACTATAACTAAAAGTTAACAATTATTTAAGCGGTCATCATAAGCATTTACACCTGCTGTCGGAGCCTCGGAAAAGTCCAGTTGCAGCTGCTAACTGACATGCCTCGAATTGCCATTGCCATTGCCATTGCCATTTCCCTGGTCGCTGCGGCTGAAAGCTTGCGTCAAAGGGAAAAGTTGCTGGGTTGATTAGTGCGTGAAGTGCTGGCGGAGCGTGTAGAGGGGCAGCGGGAGAGGTTGCTTGAATAAGGTATGAATTGTAGAAAAGGGGTTGGGGTTGGGGTTGGGGTCGGGGCAGTTTTAGCAAATGTCCAGAGCAACGTAAATAGAAACTCCTGCGGTATTTGAGTAATGGCGAAATTTCATTTTAACTTTTGCATAATTTTATGCTCATTATGGCCGCTGTGTGTGCCCTCGCTCTATAGAGACACACACACCCGCACACTCGCACACTCGCACACCCGCTCAGGCAAACACATCTTTATAGCTGTGTGACTTTGTTGTGCAAACAGTTGAAGCTGGCAGCAGTGCCACCAACGGCAGCAGTGGCAGCAGAGCCAGTGGCAGCAACAGATCCAGAACTAGATCCAGCTCCAGCTCCAGCGAAGCGTCAATTCCCAAGATAACGGCAATGGTAATGGCAATGTCGTTGACGATGGCGTCGCAAAAGCTTTAATTACTTTGATGCATGATTTTCCTGCCATTTGCAATTTGTAACAAGTATAATGAACAGACCGAGATGTACTATGCGTGCTGGCTGTATTTAACCTGGCAAACACACACACACACACACACACACATACACACACACACACACAGAGATAAATATGTACACATACACTGTTTATTTGATGCGTGGTTTACTCTTGCTTTGCAGCAAGGACACGAGCGCACACAGGACCAAATTCCCAACTGGCTAGCAATTGAGCAATTGTTGAAATGGGTAAGTGAGCGAACACCCGAAAGCCACAAAAACCAACAAGGACAACAACGATGACAACGTTGACAACGACACTAATGAACGTCCATGAGGGACAAGGATTCACCTCAAATCGCAATTTTAACTGCTTCTCCGTTTTCTTTTGACACAGATGCGCTACGCTTGCGTGGTTCACCATTTGCACGCCTCGGCCCAGGAAATCCAGGCCATCCAGGACAACCGGGGCATCCAGGACATCCCGGACATCCCGGACATCCACAGGCACAGGCACACGGACATGCACATGCTATACACGGCATACAGCCGGAGCCACTCATCGTTGTGGAGGAATCTAATTTGCCGGAAGAACTTGAACCAGAGAGCTCAGAGACCATCTCAAATCGAGCCAGCCTGGATATTGATTCGCCGGTAAATCCCTATTTGCTCTCACCATGGCGTGATCCTCGTGAGGCCCGCAAGCATTCGTTGCCCTCACAGCAGGTCACCGATGGCATTACCGCCAGTCAGGTGCGTCGTCTATCCGAGCGCGGCGGCGAGGGATCCGGACCATCGCCCAAGGAGGCCGCTTTTCTGGCAACGCTCTCTCAGTCGCCAGCTCCAACTGGACGTCGCCATTCGGTGGTTACTATCTCAAAGGTCCCCACTACTCTCTTCGGACGCTCTCGTCGCGAATCTGTCGCCGCTTATCCATCATCCAATGGGTAAGTCCGCATGCCATTAGTGGCTACCAAGGATCAGTGAGTTTACAGCCCTTAGGGTGAAATAATCATTGACTTGCTGAACATGATTTTGGCCCTTCTGTCCAAATATCATATGAAATTATTCATTTGCATTCAATCCAGTGCGCATGAAACTTTTACGAATGCCATCTTAGTGTGTGTACAACTTGTGTTTGCCGCAGTGCGCGAAAATATCAAGGAAATATGGCCAATTTGTGTTATCCAGTGAATACACTCAAGGAAACAAATCGTTTTAAATGGATCGCATTGAATACTAAATCCTTACCATCCAAAGCCTGCTTTTTAAATATTGTGCTCGGGAAGGCTCATTGTAGAAACGTTTGCTCTTATATTATAAATAAAATGGCATACAAACATCAACAAGTAATTGTTTGTTTTTTTTTTGTAATTCATATATTTAACTTTTGTGGCGGCGATTCGCATTCTTGAATCCTAGAACTCTCCGACCAGTCGCCCATCTGAACATTCAGCATGTTTCTTAAGTCTCACGACAATTTAAATATATTTTAGATTATTTTCAATCTATGGCGCGAAATTGTCTCAAAATTATCTGGTGTTTTCTTTCGGAGCGATATTTATGTATATATCCCAGCTATTATAGCCTTGTCAAAACTGATCTGATTTCGTCATATTGATACTCTTCAAAATACAATCTTGATAAATGGTTAAGATCTTTATCCACTCCCATTCCATCTCCCAAAATTAAGCAAAATCTGCTAGAATCATCAAATCATGACAGGACATCAATACGATTTATTTGAGCACATAATTGAATAAAATATAATCTGAGAAATTTAAACTTTAATCGATATTTTCTGAACAATTTATATTAGAGTTCAACGAGCATTAAAGCGTAGAATAAGCTTGATGCTATTTGGGATATATTCTGATGACAATTTCGATTGATCATTGCAGCAGTACACGTGTGCTGAACTCTCGACGGGAGAGCAATACAGGACCCCCATCGACGGATCCTATTGGCAGCATACATAATCTGCAGCTGGATATAATGGATGACATTCACTTGCAGTCGCGCAAGGCACGCTTGAAGCTCTGGACATCGAGCAACGAGAAGGTGTGCGAGGTGCAGACGGTGGATGAGGTGGGCGTTGTGGCACCGGTACGCCGGTATACCAATAGGCGTTACTCAGAGTGCCCCCAGCCGGGGATAGGTGCCGTTGGCGTATTTCGTCGTGGCTCGGAGCATCCGCATCCACATCAGCCGCCGCCGCCGCAGCCGCAGCCGCCGACCGTGTCGCCGCAGCCGCCGCTATCGGCACGGGCATCAATGCGACGCAAGAAGTCCGGCAGCGGCTTGGCTTTGTTGGGCAGCCGTACCGATTTAGCTGGCATCTTTAGCTCGCTCACCGGATCGGGCTCTGGCTCTGGCTCTACCATTGATACTCATCGGCCGGATCCGGATGGATCGTCTAGCTCGTCGGCCGCAACAGGCACTAGTGCCAGCAGCCCATTTTTGAGCAACACTTTCCAGCAGGCAGCTCGGGGCCGCACCACCAGCGCCACGCCCACTCCGAGTGGTGGGCAGTCATCGAATATGCTGCTCGATCCGAACGCTGGCCGCTCGACACGCTCCAACAGCTTTGACGTGTCCATCTTGAACAATGCTAAGCAGCTGGTGAGCGATGCCCAGGACAATAGCGCATCCCTATCGGTCTGGTTTGGCATCAAGCAGACGCCAGCTGCCCGCAAGAAGAGCGTGCGGAGCAAGAGCAGCGCTGTCGCTTTGTCCAAGGATGTGTTGGAGCGGCTGCAGAAGAAGGATCCACTTGGCGGCGACTCTGGCAAGCCGAAGCTAAAGCCACGCAGCAAGCAGAAGAGCTGGGCGGATGCCACCAAGGCAAATATTGTCGATGCCACCATGCTGGGCACCGCCATCGAGGGATTCTTGCGTAAGAGCTCCAATGCCAGCATGGGTGGTGGCGGCGCTGGCAACAGCGGTGCTTCCACCTCTACTGGAATTCGTTCGGGCGGTGCCGGTGGCGTTGGCAAGGGCGCCGTACCGAAGGACGCTGGCGCCAGTGGCTCGCCTGGTGGGCGGCGTGGTCGACAGTCCGCTGCCAGCGCTGCCCAATCGCATGCCGGTCGCGCTATGCGCTCCACGCTCAACTGGTTTAGCAAGGGCGATGAGGATGATTCCAAGGACACGTGTGACGCCTCTCTGTGCGCCACACTCAAGGATCTGTTCGTCAAATAGGATTCGAGGCACAAGCAGCCCGACATCCGGAGGAGGAGACGCCCGGAGGGTGCAGAAAAGGAAGATTAAGACGACAAGTAAGTACCCTTAATAACCTATCCCTATAATCCTATCAACAATCATAGTCTAATATCGACTTATCATTTAACAGGACTATCATTTTATGCTTCACACTTGCCCCACATCCAAACGATCTTATATTAAACACAGAATTAAAAAACATGCGGATTGAATTCACATTTTTAATTAATTTTTTAAATATAATAGATACTATTTCCTACAATTTCCTGACTGAGGCCCGAACTTCATTAGCTATACCTAGATTACTGGGCTGTGTCTCTGCCACACAACATATTCAAGTCTAACGGGCTTTTCCCCATTTCAAATTCTAACCAAATAACGCGGAAACGAAATTGTTAGCTGTTCTGAATTTCGATAACCGATTGAGTATTCAAAGTGGCTGTGAATGACAGTTATTACATTCGGATACGGAAAAAGAAATCCGAACTAGCTTCGGAATGGGCCTGCTATTTAAAGTGTAATACTTTATTTTGATATGAATATTTAAATCCAAAGTGCAGTTTGTTTGATTAAATCACTGAGGTTCGAGTTTTTAAAGTCTTCATAAAGTCTCGAATAACTTATTGTTAGATACAGTTATCTGCTTCATAAAGTGTCAATCGATTAATAAATTTATGTATCGCGTTGAAATGCGAATGGCAAAACTGTTTGAATTGTGGCAACGTTGTTGTTCAAAAAAGCTGATTTTTGGTGAGTGGTGGCAACATCTATGTGAAAATTGGTAAAAATGAAAGGACAGTCCTTAAAAACTTAAACAGCAGAGAAAAAGCAAGCCAGATAGTTCTGGAGTATAAAAACTCTTCCAAAGAGTGGAGAAAAGTCGCACGGCTTAAGCTCAAAGCCAATTTCGTATAGTAATATTTACATTCAGCAACAGTTGTCCAACTGTTAGCCAACGGATGCCATCAGTTGTTTTTGTTTATAAGCAACATTTTGCATAATTGCCAGATAAAGTACCAGATAGCGCTTAAAAGTCACATTGCCTCATTGCGGAATTGAAAAATCGAAATTGTTTTTATCTGACAGTTTATTTGACACATATCCTTTTATCCATTTATCCTTCCCTGAATGTATAATTTTCTCTCGATCAATTCAGTTTTACTCATTTCGCAAATCTCAACTAGATTTTCTAAAAATAATAACAATTTGTTTCAATATTTGTTTGTATCGTTGCAGCTTGCTATACACTCACATCACATCCTAAAGATCCTCATTATCATATCAACAACCACAGCAAAAACAACAATTTCACAATAATCATGGTAATGTACAACAGGAGTAATTTGAAACAATAATGGAAAATAGTAACGATGGTAGCATGGAGTCAAGTATTAGTAAAGATTAAACATAACGATAGGAGAAAACGGTATCGATAACGATAGCGATAACAGTTTTAAGGTAACGTTGCAGGTGAGTTTTGTGATTATCGCAGGGCAGGGAAACGTGGCGAAGGCGACCGAATGACATATTACCTTCATATAGTGACCTATAGACATACATATTTCGATACATATATATTTACATACAAAGCGTATTTACATTTTTACACGTCATAACACGGAGAACGAAGAATCGATGAAACGATGAAAACGAAGAAACGATAAAACGATGAAAACGATCATTTGATAAAACGAATCAAGAATAAAAGATAGAAACAGGAGCAGCAGGCTGATGTTAGAGACAGCAGAGCGTAATGGATGAAAAAATATACGACTATTTTTTGAAGTGTGGATAAGTTTTTTGAGAATATCAGCCGCTGTTGCACGCCCAACTATATATACAATATATATATATACATATATATATACATAAATATACAGTTATGCATGAATATTTATTGCGAAACAAATTTGCGATTTGGGCACTTGTTTCAGACCCTTGAATGTACAAAAATTTGTTGCCCATATCAAACAAACCATACATATGCAGAAGAGCACACAGACATATTGTGTAAAACTATTGGTAATGAATACATATGAAAGGCACACACACGCATGTGTGTAGGACCGTAAGCTAGATACATCCATTATGCTTGTACAATGGATAAAACAAAAGAAAACAAAAAACAAAAAGAAAAAAACAAAAAAGAAAAGAAAAACAAAAAATTTGAATTTGTTTAGCAGTTCCCATTGGGGATGCTATAAAATTTTGCTTTGTGCACACACACACGATGAGTGCAAATATTAATGCAGAGAGCCCATGAACGACAAACTGGGTGACGGTCATAAGGTTCCATAAAAATCTATTATATAACTGCTACATGCAAATAGCGCTAAAAAAAACATAAAGGCTTTTTTTTTTTTTTTTTTTTTTTTTTGGTCATATTCATACTCAAGTACTATACATACTATATAGTATGTGTACATTGAGTACATAACGTACCTCCAAGCATTTAGCGGGGAGTTGTAGCGCAACAATAATTGTAATTTGCATGTATTTATCCAACTGTAACTATGTGCAATTTGAGCTTACAAGTAATAAACAAAGGAAAACACACACACACACACAAACACACACAGCAACTTACATAATGCAAACTAACTAATATCAAATAATAAATATATATTGATGTTAAATATTGATGTTTTAAATTTGTATGTGTGTTAAATGTACATTATCAAATATGTACTCAAACTCAATATTTATAGCTGCGTCGTGCGGTTCTTATAATGACAAAAAAAAAAACAAAAACAAAAACAAAAAATCACAAAAAAATCCACAAAAAAAATTGCAAAATCAACTTTGCTAATTGAATTATGTGGCAAGCGCCAAAGGTGCAAAATCAATTTAAGAGTTGCTGATTGTTGGCAATTGGCATAACACTGGCAAAACTGTAAAACGAATGAGCAAATGAACGCATGGACAGGATAACAACAAACAATCAGTCAAAGTTGCAATCAATCAAGTATGTACATGTGTACACATGTTTCAATCATACCTATTGATATAATAACATATATGTTTGTACTTACATATGTATGTATGTACTATTTATATGGCATTTGGCTTTGTCAATTTGCAATTTGTTTGCTCAATAACTTTGAAAACGGAATGGCGTTGTACAACACTGTCCATGGATATGACAACCTATCAAACTGTCAAAGTGTCAGACAAGACAACCATGTGTTTACTAATTATATAGATGCTCACACATTAAATTCAAATTACATAGATGTGTGCAAGTTTTTACCATAAAATAACCAAATTTATACATAACCACAATATATAGATATATATATATATATATACATACATACATAATTACACATAAATGTGTTTGAATATTTATAAACATATTTATACGAGTATTACTATCTCAATGTGCCCAATTAACGTATTTAGATTTCCATGTGTATCTCCAAAAAATACTTGAAATCAGTGCGGTCAACTAAAGTTAACTTTCACTTTTCAATGATACAATATGTATATAATTGAAAAATCATAATTCAAATACTATTTAAATCGTCGCATGCATACATGTGTACATGCAAGCATACATGTGTACACGCATGAACATGCCTAATTGCATACATGTGTAGCCTCATAGACGCATACATATACATACAATCTAACTAGCATATATGCGTATGTATATGTCTAAACATTAAATGGTATTTCAACTATTTACAAGTCAATGCGACCGTTATTGGTCCCAACATAAAACCAAATATTTAGTGATTAAATGTTGCTCTAGTTTTTTACATGTCCATTTTTTGCTCGTGTTAGTTACAACTGTTGTTGTCGTTGTCGTTTTGTCGTTGTTGTTGTTGTTGTATTGTATGTGTTTTTTTCTCTTTCCGCCACAGCAACAACTTACGAAATGAATGTGTACACAAAATAACAAAACAATAATATAAGTATACACAGAAATTCTACTAACATGAAAAAAAAGAAAAAAATTAAAAAAAAAATAAATAAAATAAAAATATATAAAAAAAACTTGTAAAAGCCAAAAAATGAACAAAAAAATAAACGTGAAGTTCCCTTTGTTCTATTTTTGATAATAGTATACTCGTATATTCTATATAAAACATATAAAACAATAAATGTATTTTCTGTTGCCCACCTTGAATTGCAATCAATGTGCATAGATTTTTAAAATATTGACTCTTAACCTTAAACTAACAACTTTGAAATATCTATTAATAATTATTGTAACTACAATTATTTACAAAACAATGGCGAATGCAAGGACGGACGCATTATTGCTAGTAAATATTTGAAAGCTTCCTGCGAGGAAGTCCATATAAGTAAATGTTTTAAGACAAAAATTAATATACTACATTCATACAAATACACGTTCTCAATTCCATTTCATATAAAAATTCACACATTTTACTCAAAGAAATATATTTGATCGTCTTGGAAATAAACTAAATACATTCAAATTCATAATTTTCTAGCATATATATATTTTTAATTTTAATATTTTTATCAACTATTTAAAGTCCTTTTTTTAGAGCATTTTGAGTCAAATCAGACTATTTTGGGTTTGTCCGTCTGTCGCCACCTTTGAAGCTGTAGCAACCAAATTTGGTACACATTTGGCATATACCCTTATCTGATAAGGTGTTAAGATCACACACACACACACACACACACACACACACACACACCCGCACCCGCAACCCTTCCCCTACAATTCGGCAAAGCCCTACACACTTTGGCTAGTTTTGCCATCAAATTTGATATACAGATTACTGTTGACCTTCTTGACAGATTTTGACACAACAAAAGGTGTGCCATTCCGCCCTCTCCCCATGAAATGAACAAAATTAAATCATCAAAATTGACATACTGACTAATAAGGACCTTCTTGACAGATTTTGACCCAAAATATACATATTTTGCTCATATTTTCATATAATTAATTATTATTATTTAAAGTTAAATTCATTTACAAAACTATTTATATCTAACTTCATTGTAGTTCTATAACGCTTGCTGCAATTATCTTTTCATCTACTTTGTTTGGTTTAAGAAGTTTTAAGTTAATGTTACCATTTAACCAATTCATGTTTCATGTTTCATGTTACATAAAATACCGACAACAATTTGTTTTTCGACGATCTAGAATTAAATAATGCTCCACAAAGAGTTCTGTGAAATTGATAAAAATTGAATATAAAAAGCGATAATAAGCTCATTCAATTTTTAAGTACATATTTAATAAGGCAAGTCCTAATACATTCAACTAAATGTGCGTTCTCAAATACTAGTAAATACACAATGTGAGTTGTAATAATCCAACTATAATCTTTACAAATGCTTCATTTTGACATACAGCAAATTTCATATGATTTGGCAAGACATTTGCAACTGATTTACATACATACATGAAATTAACAACTATTTGATTAATTGTTAAAGTGTGCTTGGCAATAAGTAACAATTGGCCAGAGTAAACCACTAAACTGATTTGGGGGCAGACAGCAACAAGAACATGCTGATGGGCCACAATTTCCAAGCAGTTGACACTTGTCAGCTAACTGGCAAATAAAAAACAGTCGAGCAGCTCTATAACAAACTCAAAGGGAATAAATTCACATATAGGAAACATTTTTCATTGAAAA
Organism: Hirtodrosophila histrioides; assembly: GCA_037075165.1. Taxonomy (NCBI): domain Eukaryota; kingdom Metazoa; phylum Arthropoda; class Insecta; order Diptera; family Drosophilidae; genus Hirtodrosophila; species Hirtodrosophila histrioides. Next base: position 2,323,778 of record JBAMCL010000372.1, on the reverse strand, counting down.
AAGTTTTCCCAATAACTATAATATTTGTGTGCTTATCATAATTAACATTCAATAAATTCTAGTTAATTAAATACCCAAAATAATACACACTGCTAGTATTTCTTCATCTTCATCACTGAGCTTTGCCACAACAGTCTATTATAATTGGGTAATCGATATTTTCTTAGAAAATCTGATTGCATAAGTTAATTGACTTAAATTGTGCGCGTCATTAGACAATTTTTGGGGTTTCTCAAGAAAATATTCACAAATAGATGTTGGCACTAAGTATCATTGAATTACACAATATTTCTATTGATGTCTTATACAACTACAATTTGTAGGTGTAAGTATTCCGCAATGGGACAACTACACTATGCATCAAATTAACAGTCAATCCATATGTGAAATCGGTCGATTGGTACGAAAATTTCGAATATGTTTCTGGAGCCGTTTTATGAGATATTTTTCTTAAAACATTGTGTTTAGCTTTTTACTCCCTGTACCCATAAAATGCGTAAAAAGGGGGTATTAAATCTGTGCAAATGTATGTAACAGGCAGAAGGAGACATCTCCGACCCTATAAAGTATATATATTCTTGATCAGTATGAAAAGAGATTTCGATTTGGCCATGTCCGTCTGTCCGGATAAACGCGTCTATCTTAGCAACTATAATAGATAGAGACACTAAATTTGGAATGAAGGTTCCTGTATACCATACGCAGATTAAGTTTGTTTCCTCCTCAATTCGTAAAACGCGTTTTATACCAACCATTTTAAAGATATAGCTTTGGGATTTGGCATGTATAATCTTTAATCTTAATCTTAATCTACTGTCCAAATCTCAAGACGATCAGATACTAATCATGGAAGTGAAGGGGCGAAGAAGAAGCACAGCCACTACTTCAAATGCCTCGCTTACACAGTGGCTCGTGTGTGTGCGGCTTTGTGTATGTGTGTATGTATGTGTAAGTGGACGAAGATATGATTTGAAGATTTAGACCTGGGTACAGGGAGTTTCGTAGTTGGGTACACTCGACTAGAGCATTTTTACTTGTTTATTTTAATTTTTGGATACATTATAAAAAAGAGCCGCGAAAAAGTTATAGACATTTTAAGAAGAAATGGTCTTTGAAGCGGCTTAAAATATATATTTTATGAGTTCAAAGATACTAAGGCCTGTTCCGAATTCCATTCCACAGCATAGCGTATAGCATACTTTTTAGCGCAGAATATAAATAGAATCCTTTCTTTTCTCTTATATTCATTTAATTAACAGGCGTGCCCAAAAGCATGCTTTACATATTTCTGTGGAATTAGTTCGAAAGTGGAATTCAGAACAGGCTTGATTATTTTATTTAAATCTACTTTATTCAAAGTTGACCTTGAAGACGGATCCAGAACCACTATATAAATCGATATGGAGCAGTGAAGTTTGCCCAAAAATTTAAGTTAAAACTGCAATTAACTTCGTAGTAAAAAAGTTCTCCATTGAAATACTAGTAGAAAATTTAATTATAAGGTATAGAGAAATTTGTTATAGAGAAGTTCGACTGCAAATGCTGAGCCAACAGTAATGCAAATACTTGTATGTCCAAACGATTTCAAATTGCAAAATGTTCTTTAGCTAAAGCTAAATACGTATGTTAAATAAATTCAAATTCTCTTCTTCTACCAAGTTGACAATTTTAAATGTCGTTAATGTTCCTATTGCAGTTGCTGTTGTCAAATAATTGTTGTTGTCTCTCCGTTATTGTATGCTAAGACTAAGGCTAAGACTACATCATGCAAGCGGTTACCACCGACTACAAATACTTTAGTAGTGTTAACTGAAGATACTAAATAATCGATGAATGTCACATATTACAATACTACTTACTATAACTATTATGTGTATTACGGTATTCCTGTATAACTTATAAACAAATATGGTTTTAATTCTCTAGCGGCAATGCAAGGACAATTACTTTACAATTTATGTTCTTTAGCAATGCTGCTCAAACAATGCATTCAACGAATTGCGTATATTTACATATGTATGTGTATGTGTAATTTAGACACCTTAAAATATGAATATATTAATATCTGAAAACGTGGCATTATTTTGGGCGCTCTGTGAAAGCAATAATTGTAAGTGGAACTGGTGCGAAAATTACAAAGACAGGACGAAATTGTGTAAGGCCAAAATTATGTCATTGGAAAATGGCAAAAAAAAATAAAAAATAAAAAAAAAATAATAAAAAAGAAAATTAAAAAAAAAACGTAGTGAAAATGCTATCCAAAGAAAAAGAAATATATCAAACCGAGCAAAATATATACTATATATATATATACAAAATACTTGAATAAATGTATATTTACGCTATGAACATAAAATTAATAAAATCATGTCAAGTATGTAAATTGATTAGAATGTTGAGAGTTTAAAGGACATTGTTGCTCTTTGAGTGACAAATGTAATTTTTTTGTATTAGGTGTTGGGCACCCAGGGGGGAAAAGTGGGCAAAACTACGCATAATTTAGTGTATAATCAAGGCAAAGTAGAGCACATGAAGTGCTTAGAGGTGGAAGTACTTGTACTATATAGTGAAGTATAGAAATAATTATACATACATATGTAGTACAGAAGTACGTCCAAATACATATATACACCAATGTACATAGTGTTGAAATAGGAATGGGAGCAGGCAATTACATGATTATATAAAGTATGTATAAGTATGCGTAGAGAGGGAGTACGAAAGAGAAAGCGAAAGGGACAGAGAGAGAGAGAGAGGTAGAGAGGTAGAGAGAGAGAGATAAGTAGAAAAAGCATGAGAATAATTCAAAAGAAAAGTATCTAAATACTACATAAAAAAAAATTGCGAAACAAGTTTCGAAAACAAATTCAAATGCAACTGAATGTAACAATCATATGATGACACATAATGGATTAAACCAGCAAACAATACAAAGCTAAAAAAATATACATACTATATACTATATATACACATACATACCTATAAATAGAATGTATACACATACTTATACATATAAATGCTCTATATACTTACATATATATATGTCAAGTCCCCCAAGACCCTAAAATACGATATGTGTATATGTATGCCCACATAAAAATACCATATGCTTATGTATGTATGTATGTGTGCTCAACACTGTATGCTATACGATAAGTATTCATCAATGTCCTGTGAGAAGCAGTTCTTTAATTGCCACATATACATACATACACAAGTACATACAAATAATTATATACCTTATATACATATATACAACCATATATATACCAAATAAATAGTTATGTGTATCCAATTGTTTTCTCTTTTCAATGGGTGGTAGCGGTGGACGGGAGGGGGCGGGAGGAGTGTTGGGGAAGCACTTGGGGCTGTGCATAAGAGAGCAAGTAAGTTTTCAGCACGTTAAGGCTGCTTTAAACACACTGAATATTCGACTTTTTTTACATCACACAGCTGCCAGATGTCTGCCCATGCAGTCTGACAAGCCTTTGTAAAGTGCAACATTTCTATTGTCATAGAAAACCAGACTTTTAGGAAACTGAGCTGTTTTTAAGCCTGATGTCAGCTGCCCGGAATCAACGAGAAAACCTAAATACGATACAAGGGAAAGCAGTGCAGCTTCTTCTGATGTCTGCAATCGATTAAAACTATAATTTCGAGATCGAATTTTATTTAATAATTTAAATTTTTAGGAACCCTTGACAATTTGGGAAATTTTCTAGCTTCGAGTGAAATATCTTTTGGATTTTACTCTTCGACAAAAATGTTTTACTGCCACAATTTACAATGTACGTTATTCCTCTTAATATGATATAAATAGGATAAAATATAAAATAAACATATCTTCAAATTTTGTTTTCAATATGTTCAATAAATGTGTTCAATTTATTTTAGAATTTATTTATTAGCTCAATTAACATTTCAATATTGTTATGATGTCTACCTTAATCGCTATGACTTACATAACTACATAAAATACTTGATAGAAGTTATCGATATATTTTAGCGGCTAATCCGAAAAAGAGCCACAAAGGAAAAACAAGTTATTAGCGGATGAAAAGTAGGCACATTGGTTAGAAACTTTTCAACTACTGATAAAACTCTTCAAATCAAATAATACAATCGTTTTTAACAATTTTGATTTCTATATAATTTGATCAGTTTCGGGAATAGGAACAGCCCTGATTATGTTTTCCTTATCTTGTAAAACATGTCTTGTTTGCTATTTAGAGTTAACCTTCGATTAAGCAACAAATAAACGTAAGAATGCTATAGTTGAGTATACCCAACTACAAAACTCCCTGTACCCAGGTCAAAAATTTCCGATCTCTTTTTCGTACAATTAAGCATAGACACACACATTCACAAAGATGCACACATACAAGCGACAGCGCAAGCGTGGCATTTTAAGTGGTGGCTGTGCTACTTCATTCGGTCCACGGCCGAGAGAAAACGAGCGAAAAATACAAAATGCTCGATACATACGGACGGACAGACGGACATTTCGCAAGCCCAATATACTATTTTTCCCTTCGGGAACATAGTATAAAAATTCTTTGTCTATCCATTTATATGTTTATCTATCTGTCCGCTTCTATCAATCACAAATAATAGAAATAAATTAAATACAACAAACCGAACAGTTGAAAAATAATACCAATTAACAAAAAAAAAAAAAAATTATAGAAAAATAAAAAAAATGTATGTTAGCCTAGCCAGCTGCCACCAGCTGGGCTTGAACACAGGTCGTCCACCGTGACAACGCGCCGCACCACATCCCACTGCGCTACTGCCTTGAAAAACTCTCGCTGGCTAACGACATATACGAGTATTTAAGTAAGTGCTCACCAAGCAAAATATGGGAACTTTGAAATGGGTACCCTCATAGAACATTTTTCGTTGTATGAGATGCGCCTTCTGTATGACTTTATATTCTTTGATTTTAGCTAAAGTGGATCAGACAGATGAGAAGTGAATTTTACAGCAGGTGCACCTTATAATTCCCAAATTGTTCTAGTTAACCAATAATGAAATGGGTGCTTGATCAGTGCATTTTAGTTAAAGTGGATACTTTTCTCGTGTATTAATTAATAACTCACCGCCTTTGTGTTTAATTTCGCGATATTCAAATTTTTTGTTTTTCAAGCTATCTGTGCCAGACTTTCGGGTTTGAAGTGTTGTTGTGCTACTAAATTTGTGTTAAGATATTATCCAAATCGGACAACTATATCATATAGAAATAATAGGAACTATCGGTCGAAAACAAATTTTGTTTGGAAATAATTATCTACAAGGACATTCAACTCTGGTCACATTGCTGTAAGTATTTATTTGTTACTCTAAAATATAATTCGCGAAGATTGTACAGAGTATGTATGTACATAGTCGATCATACTCCACTCCTTGGGTCCTGCCAGTTTGTTTCGCCTCATTTGTTTAGTCTGTCAACAAGGTGTCTTCAGGGAAACGTTTCGATTTGTGATTTTTATCGCGCTGTATTTGAAGTTAACGAAGATGCGATCGGAAATTTTTGACCTGGGTACAGGGAGTTTTGTAGTTGGGTATACTCAACTATAGCATTCTTACTTGTTAATATCGACAATGCCTGTTTCTGGCTGCACAGTAGAGGGTGTAAAAATGAAGAACAAATGCGTAATTATATTACGTTTTTTTTCTTGTGACAGCGAAATCAAGCGAAGTTCAAATCTCTAGAGATTTCCTTGACACCATACTCAAAAGCACTCGCATGGTGCCAGCCAGGCTTCATTTCTCTCTCCATTTATGTGCATGATTAATGATAATCTATAGGACAAAGTCGAGACTGTTGCGGGTGCAGGAGCCAGAGCAGGAGCAGGAGCTGAAATCAAGTGCCTGAAACAGGCAATGTCTGTTGCAATTGCCGATGCGTATGTGTGTGTGTGTGTGTGTGTGTGTGTGTGTGTCTGTGTGTGTGTGTGCGTGTGTGTGTGTGTGGAGAGGGGGTCCTGCAGCAGGTCATAAATCAAATACGCCACGAAGTATGCATCGTATTTGGCAACAGGCAATCGGAACCCGTTGAAGGACCAAGCAGCAGCATTAAATATTAATGCACTTTATGCGACGCTTGACTGGGCTAACTGCGTATTGCATCCTGGCATCCTGGGATCCAGCCAGCCTAGTAGCCCAACAACCAAAGAATCCCGCTCTAAGCCGCCAGCAACCGTTCGGGCGGGGGGTGGGGGACCTCTATGCACTTCAACTATGCTGCATTTCATGCGTGAAATGCTAACGGTTCGCTTGCTGCCCAGGCTGCAAGCGGGAACTGGGGTTAACTAGTTGGATGGTTGGCTTCCTGGCTGGATGAGTGGGCCGGGTTGGGCAGGTGAAGCAACCGCATCAGGCTGCAGCAGAACCAGAAGCAGCAGCAGCAGCAACAGCAGCAGCATTGGCCGCCAAACCGACGAATGCATTCGAAAATGAAAACCATAAGCCTCAAAGCGTATCGCCAAAATGTTGTTGGCAACTGTTGCATGCAAATCAGCTATCAATCAGCGGCAAGCTGTTGTTTTTGTTTCTGCTTTAGTCATTGTTGCCACGGACATACAGCCACATTCGCACACATATACACTTGCTTGGCAATTGGTATTCACATGCATGCAACCTGCAGTATGCATCTAATTAGGCAGAAAGTGCAACGCTGTTGGCATTCAGTTTCCAAAATCATCCGCTCAAAGTTATTTCTCCGTGCAAACGTATCGTTTTCTATACGCTCAGTCACTGCTTTAAATATTTACTCAAAGTTGCTTCAAATGAATTGGAGGACTGACTGTTTCATCAAGTATTTTATTTTAGTATACATACTTAGCCACTTAGCCACATTTAAGGCCCGGACACACTGTGTAGCGCTTATACGCCGTATATCGCTATACATACGTATAGCAAATATACGGAGCGTGCTCACACTATGTGTATATATTCCTGTGTAGTTCTATATATTGCTATACGTATAGCACTTTACGGTACACTAGCAAACGGAGTATAGAATGACGTTCACACTGTACATCGCATATTCTATACGTATGGCAGTTTTGTATACGTGCTATGAAAATCTTGTGGCAGTTGTACAAACTTATGCTCGTCAAATGAACATAGATTTTGAGTCATATTCGGATTCATCAAATGATTAGCAGATGCTACAATATCCAAATAAAACTTTGTTTATTGAAAAGAATAAATTATCAGAAAATTTAATAATAATTAGACCTGGGAATTTTGCATCTTTCGTATTTTTCATCAGATTGGTACCAAAATTAAAATATCTATATCGTTTTTAACTCTATTTTCAATGAAACGAACTTTGGTGTTATCAGAACTTAACCTATCTTAATCCTACAAAAATATGCATATATGCAAAATCCGAGGTCTAATAATAATGAATAATCATATCATAGTTATTTGAGAATACATCCAGATAGATTAAAATATTTATTTATTAGAGAAAAAGGTCGCGCATTTGAGACTACAAAAAAAAGGTGAGAAAAATGTTCACTATTCAAGCGGCAAAATGATTCTGCCAAGCCGCACATTGCACCGTATATGTAGGTATAGAAATATCAATTTCCGTTGGTAAAGTTATGTATTTCTCAGTATAGCAAAATAATACTGTTCACACATGTTTGGTTTTTATACGGTTTACTGCTGTAAAGTATTCAAAACACATCGATATACAAAGGCATACGAAGCGTTCACAAGCGATGCAACTATACAAAGAAATATATCAAACAACTGAGAATGCTCCAGTCGAGTATATCCGACTATGAAACTCCCTGTACCCAGTTCTAGAACTTCCAAACATATTCTCGCACACTTACACATACACACACGCTGCTTCTTCCTCCCCGCTCTGCAGTACTGAATCTTGTTTGTTGAATAACTTCCATGTTTATTATCCGATCGACTTGAAATTTGGGCAATAGATAAGGTATGAATAAAGTGGTATACATACCAAATCCCAATTCTATAAATTTGAAATTGTTGTTGTAAAACGGTGTTTATCGAACAGCGGGGGTGCGGGGGGAATATTTCGGATCATAAATAAACTTAACCATCGCCTGCACTATACGAGCCTACATTCCAAATTTTGGGGTCTCTAGATTTTATAGTTGCTGAGCTCAACGCGTTCATTCAGACGGACATGGCCAAATCGAAATCTCTTTTGATACTGATCAAGAATATACATATACTTTATAGGGTCGGAGATGTCTCCATCTACCTGTTACATATATTTGCAGAGATTTAGCACCAATTTTTTTATCCATTTTATGGGTACATGTAGTAAAAACTGTGTCCGGGCCTTTATACACTGTAATTGTTAACTATACTGATATTATTCACGGAATGGGATGGATTTTTCGATCACAATCCCATCTTAACTTTCGATTGTAGACACCCACAGCAATTTCGCTCATCGAAAGTGAACAATACTATCGATTAATTAAATGTCTACATTCATAAAGTGGGTAAAATGGGTTATTTAATCTGTGTAACTGGCAGAGTCACCAAAATTTGAAATGAGGGTTCCTATAGCGTGCGCAGGTCAAGTTTATTTTAATTTTTTAATATTTAACCGATTAAATAATATTGATTAGTACAATTTTAAAGTTATCGCCTTGAGCAGTGCCGCTGCCACTTGAAATGCTCTGCTTGCTTGAACTGCCGCTGAATTGCTTAAGGTTGAAAATTTCAGTCCTGGTTGCAGCGTGACTTGTAGTCGGGTATACTCGAATAAAGCACTTTTTCTTGTTTGTTTTAATTACAATCGATTTCAAAAAAAAGTTTTGTGAAAAAATGTGTATATTGGGTTTGTCAAATGTGCGTCTGTCCGTTTGAACGCAATTTTTTTCCACACCCTTAAAGGTAAAGTAACCAAACTTGGTACACATATTGATGTATACCCTGGGTTTATAAAGTGCCAAGAGTCAACAACTCTGACATGCTACTATAGACGCCCTGGACAAATGAACAATACAAATTTTGCCACTCCTCCTTCGCAAATAAGGAATCTCTATATCTCAGACTCCTGTTCAGGTAGAGTCACCAGATTTGGCATACAGACTAATGTTGAGCTTCTTAACGGATCTGCATCAAACAAAGGTTCGCCAACCCCACCCCTTCCCCCGCAAATGAGCAATATCTATATATCCCACACCTGTACAGGTAGATTCACCAAATTCGGCATACAGACTCCTTGACAGATCTTCTTGCCACCTCTACTCCCTCCCCCGCAAATGTACAAAATCAATAGATTTTTGTGCTTTTTACAGCTATCTTAACCAAACTCAGTAATTGTGAGTGCTATTATAGTTTGGTGAAATTTGAACAAAATCGGATAACTATATAACTATACCAATTTAATTAGCATTTCTGCAAGGATAACTAATTTTTGCATTTGCCTTTTCAATCTTGTTGCATTTTTTACACAAAGCCGAAAAACTTTTATATTAACTGGCATAATGATGGACAGATTGTCCCGTCGAACTGACAGAGCTTTCTATTGGAATGGTATACGGAGGCAAAGCTCGAACGCCGTGTCAAAGCTTAGTTGTGACACAAGCCTGAGTGCTGCGTAAGAGCTTGCAGCTTGGACACAAACCCGGTATAAAAGTCCAACCTTGTCGAATGCGCAATTATTGTGCATCGTCTGCGTTTGGCCCAACAGTGTACACCATATGCAAGGCAGAATGCAGATCGTGTATGCTCGACTGCGAGACACCCTATACCCCAGTTTTAGATCCCCATTCACAGCTCACACACTCACAGTCACGTTGCAAGCTGTTTGCCGCTTTGTTGTATTTCGGAGTGGCACCCACGCGGACAGACAGACAGACGGACGGTCAGATCGCCTTGCTTGATAATGCCGGTCAAGTATATATATACATCAGTACACTTAATGAGGCCACTTACGTATATTTGGACATTCCAATCATTGCCTATAGCACATTTGCATAAAGTACAGGGTATGCAGATAAATTTATTGAACTGAACGCCTTGTAAATAATGTTTCTTAGAATTGCTCAAGGAAAACTTGCAGTTCATATCACACAGTACGTGATCGGTTTCCACATCAAATTGTTTAAACTTTAAAGCATTATTCGTAAACAATTGTATTTAGCTGGTACGATGCTTTAGCAAATGCGTAAAATCAAGTGAATGAAGAATGTGGAGATCCGTCCCATTTGAATTTCGTGTGTCACGTGAAACTGCTTCCATGGCTGCCACAATCTGATGCCGCTTGAGGAGAGGCATTGCTGGTTGCGTTTTCAGTTTCGTTCCATCGCTTGACACGGAAGGTTGTCGATTTCGAGAGTTCCGCCAGCCCAATCAGTTATTTGAGTGCAGTCAAATAAGCTTTCGTCTGCCCACATAGTTTTGGGAGTTATTCCCAGTGTTTTTTTTTTCTTTAAATACAAGTTACTTACAAATTCTTGAGTGTCGCGTTCATTTGAAACGTGGGCTTTAATTTTCTCGCTGTCGCTCTCTTTGTGCGTGTGCGTTTGCGTGCGTGTGTGTGTGTCGCGTGATCTCTCTCGATTGTATTGGAACAGCTGTCAGCAAAGGTGAGCGCCATTCTGAGCGAAAGCTGCACGCACATGTTAACAAGCAAGAGCAAGAGCGTACCTTTTCATCTAAGGACGTTCCGAAAAACATTAGCCAGCGTAACGAAAACTATTTAAAACACGCTATTTAACCCTTTTGTTCACATATCATACAAGTGCTTTTTAGAAAATATCTGAATACATATATTGAAAAAGTTTCATGACTGTAAACCGAACAAATTTTACCAGCTTTTCGAACCAATATCTCATTTATGGGTTCGGTTCGTTAAACCTTGCACCCCGTGTCCTAATCCTTTTTATCCGTTTTGAAAAAAATATGTTTGAAAATTCTCAGCATGCTGATCCAAATCTGGTCTGCTGCGTTGGTTAAAGGAGCAAATTGGAACAGCTTTTTGCAAAGAATTATAGAATTTTATTACATTACGTTAAATCTTACTCGACCCAAAAATAAATTAAATCAATTTTAACAAATTACCTTCTTTTATTACTAAGAGTTAAAGTAAAGACTTTTTCATTGCCATAACGGCGGACCACTAATCTTTTTATCACAGTTTCCCGGAACATCTAGAATTCAGGTAGTTCTAAAGTCGGTCGAGTACGATTGGGACTATCGCCAAGTTCCCCATTGGCGCTCTTTTTTGCTCGTCTCGGATGCAACGTGTCGGCAGAAAGCTGCTATATTCAATGCTTTCGCTTTCAGTGCCAACGAGTACCCTTCCTGAAACAGGGCACCTTAACTTTTCACAAATGTTGCAACAGCAACCATTTAAGCTTATCAATTAATGTGGCGTACTCTGTGTCCACAGAGAGTAAGCAGAAAATTCCATTCATAAATTTATATACACCCTTGAAGCTAGATCAATAAAATTTGGTACACTTGTTGGTATATACGCCCCATTGATAAAGTGTTAAGTGCTCCACTTTATCACAACCCCCTCCCCCGCAAATGAGCATAATCGACTTTCAGAGGAATTGTAAACAATTGAATTATGGATAGTGCCAAAAATGATATAGCTACTCTACTATATGTATGACCTGTTGGATCATTTGGATTCTTTTATAGGCATTATGTTCTCTGATTTACCTAATTGACAAATTTTATCTCTTGCACTCAACTGCATGTAAAATGCAACAATACAAATCCGTCAAGCTATATTATCTAGAACTTAATTCTTGTTAATACAGTGCCATTTTCGACCGATTATACACAGAGATATATAAATATATATACAGACATACGTACTTATTTACTGATTATAAAAATACTTAATCCCACATAGATTACGTTCTGTGAACGTAAATTGAGATAAGAGTTCTGTAGAAGTTAATTATGATAGTATAAATGCAATCACATTATGTACACAGAGAGAAAAAACCAAGCCAATTCGTCTTAAACCGATACGGATCGATGTCAATAACGGCATGATCCAAAAATGTCATCATCCAAATTCTGGTTAGGATTCGAACTCGGGACCTCTGTTCAAGTGCTTCGACGAACCTGCGACATACTCAACTTAACCACAAAATTTACTCTCTTGACTGCTCTCATAGCAAAGCTCCCAAAACTTGAGTTAAGTATTTCATACTTGAATCAAGTATGGGAATGGGACTTGATGAGCCCTATTAAGAATGCTTGCTATTGTGCTTTCTACTCAGTTCAAGATTTTTTTGAAATTTCAAGTACAAAAAAATCTTAAAGTGAAATTTGTTGACTTGATTTTAGTATGCCTTTTTTTCTACCAGTGTAGATGTGTAGAGGTCTGCTCAAATGACCATATGACCTTAATATAAATATTTTTATTTTTATTCAATCTGAACTGATTAGAAAATGAACTGTGCGTTTCTTGGAATATGCCTCCAACTATTGTCCTTGGTAACAAACTTGATTCATTTAGCAAGTTATTGTATTGGGTATATTAACTTTCATATGAAAGATGATTGTGGCACGCTGCATGTTTTAGGGTTCTATCCTTAAGGACAATGTTGAAGTGCGGTCACAGCTAACAAATGGTCTCTCGAAAATGTATTATACCAAGTTTATATATACTCTCTCTCTAAGTTTCACCTGTTTGGCATTGATTCATAATAATACGATTGCGCAGAGTATCCAACTGTAGACTATGCCCTTCTGTATTGAAATTTATAATTTCGTGTTGTTACTCATGCAAGCTTGATAGCTTTTTTCGTTGACGGTTTCTCGAGCTTTTTCTCACAATTTGTATATATTTAATGACAATAGACCCGTAAATATTCAAAACCAAACGGGCTGCGTGTGTAAAAGCCATACAGCACATTCATTGACTGAAGTTGCCCGGAGGCATATTACTTACTCATCTACACACACATGAAAACAAATTAAGTAATTTATCAAAAACAGTATAAACGACAGAATACGAAATTCATATAGCCATATAGTCACATTGTGATTCGATATTTAGCAAATTTAGCCAATCTGCTGAGTTTGGCTGCAAAAACAAATGACTTTTTGACATAACTCGTTTCTATACTTTCTATCCAAACAAAATTTGTTGGAAAATGAGCATATTGGGTCTGTCCATCCATTAACGTCACCCTTTTCAGCTAGAGCAACCAAACTTGGTATACATGTTGGTATATACTCTCAGTTTATGAAGTGCCGAGATCTAACACCCACTTTTATCACCTCCCACGCAATTTTTACATTTTTACTCCCTGTACCCATTAAATGGGTAAAAAGGGGGTATTGGATTTGTGCAAAAGTATGTAACAGGCAGAAGAAGACATCTCCGACCCTATAAAGTATATATATTCTTGATCAGCATCAAAAGAGATTTCGATTTGGCCATGTCCGTCTGTCTGTCCGTCTGTCCGTCTGTCTGTCCGTATGTATGAACGCAAGGATCTCAGCAACTATAAGAGCTAGAGACACCAAATTTGGAATGTAGGTTCCTGTATACCATACACAGATCAAGTTTGTTTCCGATTTCAGATATCTTACCCCGTTCCCCCGCAAATCGATCAAAACGTTTTACAGCCACACTTTTAAAGATATAGCTTTGGGATTTGGCATGTACACTATTTCGGTCACTCTTAATCTACTGTCCAAATTTCAAGTCGATCGGATAATAAACACGGAAGTTATTCAACGAACAAGATTCAGTACTAGAGCGAGGGGGGAAGAAGCAGCACAGCCACGACTTAAAATGCCTCGCGTACTCTGTGGCTCGCGTGTGTGCGGCTTTGTGTATGTGTGCGTGCATGTGTAAGAGACGAACATATGATTGAAAGTTTTAGACCTGGGTACATGGAGTTTCGTAGTCGGGTATACTCGACTAGAGCATTCTTACTTGTTAAAAGCTAGAGTCACCAAAGTTGACATACAGACCTCTAAAATAGGCAAACGAAATAAGAAACAAAGTTTTCTATCGATAACTTCCGAACTTCTTTCTTGTTCTAAATTTTACATATATAGTCGTTTGATTTAGATTCAGTTTGGACCACATTGAAAGATTTGAATGAAACTTTGAATATGTGAGTTTTGTTAGGATATTTTTATAACTCACAAGAAAGAGCAGCTTTCCTCGGCGAGCTGATATACCTATCATTCCCATGAAAGCTATATGGTTAAGCAGTCCAATCTGGCCGGTTCCGTCATATGTACTGCCTGCAGCAAAAGAAGCAACTGTGCCAAGTTTTATCTAGCTATCTCTAGAGCTGAGAGACTAATTTCCATAAAAGCAGACAGTATATAATAAATAATAAAATATATATATATATATACATATATTTATTATATTATATATTTATATATATATATATATATTACATATTATATATATATATAATACATATAATAAATATAGTAAATTATGTAAATTAAAAGTTAAATTTATGGTGCATTTGAGTTTCATGCAACATCTTCGCCCGCATCGAAAGGGACCATCATCTATAAGCTAGGGTATCCATCATGGTTGGTGTCTTTGCTGAGTTCCAAAGAACTGTCAAAAGCTTTATTGTTAGTCAGGAAACACACCAACGGTGCCAACGGCACCGTGCCCATTCACAGTTGCCGCCTGAAAGTATGCTAAGCAAAATTTTGCGAATAAAATATCCCAGGGAATTTTCTTGATTAGAATTGGCTAACGAAATGTACTTTACATATTCCAAAAATATCGGGTTTATTAAGAACTGCATTAATGCAAATACTGCTTTTTTTTGAAAAGTGCAATATTTATGCATTTATACAAAAAATATGTAGTATATTATTTCATCGGTGGTATGCAAGTGCCCAACACGGCAAAACATTATACACCCTGTAATTATCATATGGGTATTAGGGGGTAATAAAACTTTGCAAATATTATATATTATAACAGGAAGGAGGAGGCATCTCTGACCCTGACAGCTGAGTTGAAAACTGGAAATCTTTATACCATTCGCAGATCAAGTTTATTTCAAATTGTGAATACCCTTACTGGGCAACTGTTGGAAAATCATTATTAACGATAAATGTTAACATTTGGCACTGAATTTTTGGCATTTTTAGTTCTGTTTCAACTGTTATAATTTGAATTTAATCCTGTAAACTGCTTGACTATTTCTTACTTATATGAACGGAAGCTATAGATAAAATGATGTTTCTCTTTATATTTTAGTTCATGATTAAATATTTGAAATGAAATGTGATTTTTTGTTGCTTTCACACTGCAATTACATGTATATTTAAATAAAAATTTATGTTTTAGCTAGGTGCAGCGTTGCCCGGCAAAGTAATTTGATTAAAATTGATTATATTTCCTACACAGAAAAAGGATTCGAAAATTGATCCATCCGTGTGGTTAGGTATTCCAGAATCTTTGAGACCTGTGAGCATCATATCTATAAAGTTTTTGTGTGGAACTTCAAAAACCATTTTGATGCAGATCGGATGAAAATTAAACTTATACCCCCATATTCAGTCCAAAGGGTTCGATATTCCGCAATCGATAAATTGTGTGCCTTATGATTTTTTACTCCCTGTTTTGTTGTACAGATCATTGAAACTGAGTCTGATGTCGATTAAATGGTAAACAAAAAAGTTTCATTCAACAGTTTACTGCGACTTTTCACGCTTGTGGGTGGAATTTGCTAAGATCCCGTTTTAGTGTGGACTTTCGTCATTAATTGAAACTACTGTGAAAATTTCAGCACTCTGACTCTTTATTTGAACTGTATATTATTATTAATACTATTGTTGATCCGTCAGGTCATGTTCCATTATATAGTATATGGATGTATAGGTTTAATCATATATAACATTTGCACACAAGCCATAACTTCTTATTCTTAGTCAGGACGACAAGCTGACTTGATATAGCCATGTGCCCCAGAATATATTGGCAACCCTTTTGCCAGAGGTTGCCATCTGTTAGCACTTGCCGAAGATTTTTGTCTGGCATCCTGCTGACCAAAGCACATTTGACAAGTTGCACACAATAATATTGTGAAGTGATTAATTGCCAACAAAAAATAAATTGAAAGGAATAAAATTGGCTGATGAAACATAAATATGTAAAAACATGTTAATATTTTATTGATTTTAATTCATGAATTAATTAATTAATGACGCAATATAGGTCTTCACACAAACAAATTTGTGGTATTATTCTGAGAAGGGCACAATTGGCTATTGAATATATTATATATTAACTATATTAACTATATTAAATATTATTTTTATTTAATAACTCTATGCAGATACTGGCCCTTGTATTGGCATTGGTCTTGTGGAGACACACTTCCTTAGGAAACAGCATTCCTTAATTAGCTTGGCTTCAAACAACAATATGGTTGTGATCATCGATTGACCAGACAGCCTAAACACCCAACAAAATGATGCCAGATACTAGACTGAAATCAGTGCTGCCAGATAAAAGATAACAGAATATTCGCCGGTGTGTAAAGAGGCCTTAGGGGTTGTCCACATATTACGTTACCACGGCTTTGCCCTTATTGATATCCTCTCTCCCATGATATCAAGCGTAATATTTTGGCTGACTCCAACCCCTCCTCCACCTATGATTACGTAATCATCAAAATTTAATTTCCTTGGAGAAACAAATGCATTTTGCACACGTTTATCTGTTTACTTCCTGTTTTAATCTGGATCTTTTTGAATAACATTAATTTAAAATTCAATTTTAATGAATCCTTCTTCAAATCGACTGGTCACTAGTTCGAGAAAGTGTCTTACTGCTTATACTTTTTAAAGAAAGATGAAAGAAGGCTTTTAGATAGATTACGTAATCTTATGCCAAGGACCCTCCTTCTCATGTAATCAAGAGTAATATTTTGGCTGACCTCCTCCCACCCCCTTGATGATTACGTAATATGTGGACGATTCCTTAGGAAATCAGAATTGATTAGTTTAGGTGAGATATCCTTAATATCTTTTATACAATCAGTTTACCTACTGATTGTTCCTATGGCAGTTAAGGACATTTTTTGCATTTAATCTCTCTGTTATTTTATAAACAACTTAAATGAAACTTACACTATATTTACAAGAAGTACTTAATCAAAAATATATATACATTAGGTCTGGTTTATGGCAGCTATAAGATATAGTGCAGCGATATTCATGAAATTTATTCAGCCGCAAAAAGACGAAACATAATTTCAATAACCTAAAATAAAGAGCAAGTTTTTCATGCAACTCAATTTTTAAAGGATCGATTCTATGGCAGCCTTATAATACAGTAAATGATCTGATTTGAACAAATTGATGTCAGCGTTTTTAATAACTTACACCTGAAATCGAATCCTTAATGTGTGTCCGCGTGTATTAAGACCAAAACCAACATTCTCAGTGCATTTTTTATTTCTTTAAATTACCAAATGGACTACTATATCTTATAGCTGCTATATGATCAAACGGTACAAATTTGTGTGAACTGAAAAACTTATTTGCACTTTAGGCTATTTAAAAAGAAGTTCGCCACTTATAAGATGCTTTCCAACTTTCAACAGCTGAACTGAATTGAATCTCATGTCTGAATCTCTATATCATGTGGCAGCCAGGGAAACTATATTAATATATATATGATGTAAATATCACAAGATTTATCAATGAATACGATGAAAACAAAGTGCAGTTGTTGATACTCAAACTCAAAACGAATATGTGTAAATGCATCTTTTGAAAATGATTTATAAATGAATTTGGCAGCGTATAGTTTGTTTCTATTTTGCTTATTTTTATTTGTATTTTTGTGTTATCATGAATTAATATGCAATAAATATCTAATACTTTTAAGCATTTTTGTTTATAAGTTAACTAATTCTCTATTTATTTTGTTTTTTTGCAGCACATAAAACCAAGGACCTTAGGGTAAGTTTATATGCAATTCTATTATTTGAATGGGCAACGTGGCGTATGCGCAATCTGCCACAAAATTAAAATATTTATGGCTAGAGAAACATTTTTATATGAGTCTGACTCATTGAGTTAGCCAAAAAACCGAATAATACTAGCATCTAGTTCAAAATCTTGGAACTGTTTGGTGCGTGCCTTTTTTTTTTTTGTAAGTTGCCTATCCGTAATTTGTTTGTTGGCCAAACAACACGGATTCTCCGTAATTGGTTAGGTATATATACAAAAATATAGCGAGAGAAGTACTGGCAATGCCAGTTCCAAAAATAAAAGCTGCCTTCATCCCGGCTCTCAAATTCAAAGATGGGCTCGACGCTCGACGCACGACGCTCGTGTTTATTTTATTACTTTTTTTCTTTAACCCGACAATTGTTGAACTACAAGTCGGCGTTTTATATATTTTTGGCAACGTCACACATGGCAAAGTACTTCCCAGGCCCCCATTCCTAATTCGATATGTAAATAGCTGAGTGTGCCAGGCAGTTATGATGATATTACTTATGATGCTGATGACAACGATGACGAAGTGCTGCCGAGCTGCCGCGTCTAAGAGTGCTTAGTGTATCGAGTAAGTTATATAGTTTTATGATTTTCCATCATAATGGATATCAATTCCTCGTTCAGTTCAATTCAGTCTTTTTGTACTTTGTTCATTAGTATAATATGATTCACTTCGTCTGATTCACTAGTTATAGCTTACAGTTCATTATGTGCAATATGTAAAGTACAGCTAAATATATTACGAGATATTTAACTGAGGTCAACTCAACTTCGATCTCTTCAATGCTGTGCTAATTAAAAATGCTTTGAATTCAGTTCAAGTTGATATA
This sequence comes from Hirtodrosophila histrioides, assembly GCA_037075165.1. Classification (NCBI taxonomy): domain Eukaryota; kingdom Metazoa; phylum Arthropoda; class Insecta; order Diptera; family Drosophilidae; genus Hirtodrosophila; species Hirtodrosophila histrioides. The sequence continues at coordinate 2,304,963 of JBAMCL010000372.1, read as the reverse complement.
ATTCAAATTGCAACTTCTCGTCTATTTGTTCATTTCAATAATTAACTGGGTTTCTCTATATAATAACCATTAAAACTTAAGAACATTGCAGTCTGATGTACCCGACAGCCGAACACTAGTTTTCAAGTCCGGTTTAATTTGGTTATTTGTGGGGTGGGAAAGTGAGAAAAGACAGTAGTCTGTATTTCAAATTTGGTGAATCTACCTCAACAGGTGTTTGACATATATATTTTCTTCATTTGTGAGGGGTTGGGTAGTTGTACCAATATCTTGACACTTTATAAGTCGAGGATATCCACCAGGATAGCGGACAGACAGACACAAGCCCAAAATATTCATATTGCCTATAGAATGTTGTTTCCAACTTAGTCCCCAGAAATATTTATATTTCCTATAGAATATTGTTTCAATTTAAGATATATGTAGTAACTTCATCTTATCAGATTTATTTTCTAGTTTAATTATATATAAAACAGTATCAGAATATACTATTTAAAGCGAATGTTTGTCATACTCAAATGCAAATTTTAAGTTCATAAGTCTCTAAGATCAATGGATTTAATAAAAATGTAAGATAGTCGAATAACTTAATGAGATTTCTATATACCCCGATCCCTAATCATCAACAAACATAACAAATTATAATTCATATTGTTAGAAGTCAAATAAAATCGTTTTTTTAAATGAGTCTCGCATAATATTGATTGAAATATTTTGATGTGAAAACAAGTAAGAATGCTCTAAACGAGTATGACAGACTAAGGGATATCCTGTGTAAAATGGTCAAACACATCAGCGTACATGTGTAGCAAGCAGTTCAGCGGCAGCGCAAATAAGCAGAGCATTTTAAATTGTTATCGTATTTAAAGACTTGCGGAGGTGTACCGAAATTTGGAATAAACTTCACCTACACATGTTTTTGAGATCTTCACACTAATAGGGTTAGAGAGGGAGAGGGAGAGAGAGAAAGAGAGAAATAGAGAGAGAGCGATAGAGAGTGAGATAGAGAGAGAGTGAATGAGAATGAGAGACAGAGAGAGAGAGAGAGAGCGAGATCGGAGAGGATTGTATGGTTTGCCTTGGGGACAATTCAACCGTTGCTAAGGGACCATTTATCCCCTGAGTTACTCACAGATTGTACTTTACTAATCACAGATTGTGCTACATTCTTTCATAATCACTCATTGTACTTATCAAGGCACAACCCTTGAGAAATGATATGCACAATTTGAGCTTTAAAATGTACAATTAAGGTCAAACAGTCAAAAATCAAACTTATTAACTAAATCACAAATTGTGCGGAAAAGTGTTCTCCGTGTAGTACAAATAAAAATGCAAAGACATTACGATGACATTAACTGGGGTTTCTGTATACCCCTTGCGCCTGCGCTGTACAGGGTGTAGCTAACTAATGACGAGAACAAATACGAGCATTGTGCGTTAAATTTCTCGCTCGGTGATTTACCTGTTGCCAGGTTTTCGCCGTCGCTATGGCTAAGAGCTGCAGCTGTTAACGGCCAGCTGACGGACAGTAGCTTGAGGGTAAACAGCTTGTCTATGGTCAGTTAGCCAATAGTTAGTTGGCCGAGTTGTTGGCTGAGATAACTGATGGAGATGAGCGTGGACTTCGGGTTCGGGGTATTCCCATTGACGGACGCCCGCGCAATTGATTTGTTAAAGTTATTTCTGTGCCATGATTCTGCCAGCTGGGCTATGGCCGTGCCGGCTGGGGGAAGGGGAAAGGGAAAGCATGTGGGGCTCGCTTCCCTGATTTGGGCCTGTGCTAAAAGCCAACTGGGCGTTCAGTGCAAGCGGCAGCTGCTTGGACTGCTGAGGTAGCTTCCCTAGAATGGATGCTCGATCATCCGGCGCAGCATCCGCGTCTGCTGGGTCTTTAGCTCAAATTAAAGCACACACAATCAGCTCAAGTCATCGGATTGCTCAGTCCAGAAGCGTAGTTAGTCATGCAAAATAATGGAAATAATAAAAATTGATTTATTTGTTTGTTGACATGTCTTAGCGCAACTAAACATATTGAAATGAGCTGCGATTTTGATTTGTTGACCTTGTGACATGACATTAATTTCATTCAGCTTTTCGCAGTACTCGGTGTTTTTACCATTGAGTCAGGGGAGGAATTAATATCGCAGGTCCATAAAAATGCCAGAAAAATACGGAAATGGAAAAAAAAATCCCAAAAGGAATAACCTAAATGTCCCATTAATAATGTAATGAATTGAATTCCAATGCTATTGAGTAAGAATAGTCGACTCTGTGCCTGGGCACAAGATAATATACCATAAGCCAGGGGCTGCATTTCAAGCATTTGTACTTTGAATTAGAATATTTCTGGATATAATTCACATGAATTGGATGATCTATGGCCATATTTCCTAGCATACCCTGCTCTCTGATCAATTATCGATCATTTATCGATAAGTTTGATACTTTCTGGGGAACCATTTGACCTTCAAGCACTGTTTACTTCTCACAGCTGATATACTTAAACATAAACATTGTTGAATTGTTATTAATTCACCAAAATGTTTGACAGTTGTTGACAAACGAAGAAAGAGTTCGAAGGCCACAAAGTTGCCACTGCGATTATGTCTAGGGAAAAGCGACTTATCGGGATAAAAAAAGGATAAAAGATGGCACAACGTCTTTGGATAGATCCAAGACTTGCTGTCTGTCATGTTTCTAAACTTCCTTTCTTTGTTTTAATACAGAATATCGATAGGTTCGATGTTTTACCCCCTAGATTCGGATGAAGTGATGGGAGCTTCCTAAATTCGATTACTGCTATTTTCGCGTCTCTTTCCGAACCCAGGTTATACAGGACAGGAAACAGAGTATTCTGTAATCGGGTGCGTCCGACTGCAACGTTCTTACTTGTTTTACTTTGCAAAAATCATATCTTCTGAACGAAACAAGATAATACCAAAATGTACACACATCAAACACCATCTGGTCCCTTGTGTATTATATGGCCGCCTTATTGATGGCAAAGACTCTCCGCCTGGAAGATACTGTAGTACACGGAGAACATTTATTGAGCACAATTTGTGATTTACTTAATCACAAGTTTGAACTTTGACAGTTGGATATCAGCCAACGCGCATTGTGAACTTAATTGTATATTTTAAAGCTCAAATTGTGCTTTGTTGTGTGCATATCTCAATGGTTATGCCTTGATAAGTACAATCAAAGCACAATCTGTGATAAGTTAAGTACAAACTGTGACTAAACTCAGGGGATAAAATGTCCCTTCGCAATGGTTGAATTGTCTCCAACGCGAAACTCTGTGATTAGTTAATCTAAACTCGATTTTATGCTTAGTTTTTGTACAAATTGTCCCTAAAAAGCACGAGTTATGCCTAATTGTGCCTGTATATCCTCTCCGTATACAAATTTGGTGAATAAGCCTAAGACTCGCATTGCTGTCTGTTGTTGCACTTCCTCTGCTTGTTGAGTCTGCAACAAGTTGCCGATCTAAGAGCAGAGGATGTAGTATTCTTGGGCGATATTGCATCACTTTAATCAATTGTTAGAAATCAACTAAATATAGACCATTGCAAGTCTATCATAATTGTTTTAATTACAAGAGCCGGAAGTCAATAAAGCAGAAACAACGAAATATCGAGGAATGTATGGTCATTCTGTTAATGATATTGAGTGTGTACAATAAAATGAAGACATACTTTTGTTGTTAAATGCCATAATGAGTGTTAAATCAAACAATTGAACTCAACAATTGTGCTGTGCAATAAATGCAGTTGTTGTGACTAATGCCGACACTAACACTCAACATAATTAACAGTTTGTAAACAAGTCGGTTGATAAGAACGAGAATTCAAATGGGTTCCCATTATATTAGCATGGGGATCAACTACTCGTTGTACTCACAGTTACTACAATCTTTAGTAATGGTACGTGAATGGGATTCATTCATTAATTGCGGTCAACAAATGAACGGATGCGGATGCGGATGTGGATGTGGATGCGAAACCTTAGGAACTTTCCTAGGCGGTGTGTGTGCGGGTCATTTCTAATATGAATAATACCGAACACCGTACACCGTGCACCGAGTTAGGAGCACCCTTATAGGGAGGGCATTTGGCTGACGCTGTCAACTTCGTCAAAACTCTAACAAGCGAGACTCAGATAAGCTAACGATGTTGTCGTTTTGCACCTCAGGTGCAAAAATTAGCACCCAGAGCAATGTGCGTTGTCATTGCCGCAACCGGTAATCATTTTACCGGCCGTACACACTGATGAAGGGGTGTGTGGCAAGTGGGCGGGGGGCTCACCAGAACAGCCGGTGTACTAGGTCAACGAAAGCGCCACTTGCCAGTCAGCGCTAACTGCAGAGTCTAATATAATATAAATTATAGTCTATTTGCCTTGAGCAACACATCAAATATACGCTTATTATTCAAATGTTATTACACAGTTAATATTAAGTTAGCCTTCAATATGTATATTTCATATTGCTGCCTTAGGAATGATCGGTCGACAACTAAAAAACTAAAACTTGATTATAAAGATATCCTCACAAAACTCACCCAAATCGAGTCTCTAGAGAGTTTATACAAACAGTTTATAAAATCGGACCGCTATATATCAAAGCTGCCATAGGATGAGATGATGAAAGATGAGTTTTTGTGTTACATCAAAACTTTGTGAGAGTTTTATTATACTTCATATAGTTTCCTAGAATTTGATCACATAGGAGACAAATTAGAGGAAAATTGAGCTTCGCATAATTAAACAACATGTTTCTAATTAAACAAAATAATATAGAAATATTGAATTTAAATTTATAACCATTAAAAATGTATATTATTGTTTGCTTATTCACTGTTTTTACATGTAATTTATTAATTTTTCTGCGTACGCGTACATTAAATAATTAAGTTCCATTTCCGCGTATTTCGAATGAAAAAGCAATCGATTTTCATTTCTTGTGCATAAGTGTTAAAGACATAAAACAGGCAGAAGGAGGCAACTCCTTGTTACTTCTTTTTGATATGTTTTCTTTTGTGTAAACATTAAGCATTTAACTGAATTGCGTAAAGGGGAAGGCTATAATTGGGGGTGTCAGGATTATGAGCTTGTGTGCGTATGTGTGTGTTTATAGGGATATAAAGTTTGTTGTTTATATAAGACGGCCTTTGAAATGCCAGCCGTGGATCCATAGATTATCTGCTTGGGGTCGCCTTAGCCAACTTATGCAGCTGCTATTTAGCTAGCCTGTTTCTGTATCGGCTCATGTGTTGATTTATGCGTATCTGAGAGGATATGGGGAATACCCGCAGACCATTGTAAATGATCGTGTTCCGTGTGTATATGGAGGCGCTAGCAATTCTCCGGCTATTCTTGCTCTAGGTTGAGTCTATGGCTATAATGGAGTAATTGGCAGCGTACTCTCTTAGCAGGCCATATAACCATTTCGTAGATCCCTAGTTTATTTAATCTTAAAACTTGAAATTTCACAGAAACTCTACCTCCGAGACTGCCAACTTCCATAACTTTGTCAAAACTCGAGCGATTTGTACTCGAAATTACTTTTTGCTAATGTTTTGTGCTCCAAATTGACTTGGCCATCCAATTTTATTAATATTAAATACAAATATTGTTGCATTCGCCCCCTTAGGAGTCGTTCATATATTACGTAATCATCCAGGGGGTGGGGTAGAGGTTAGCCAAAATATTTCTCTTGATAACATAGGGAGAGGAGGGTCCTTGGCATATGATTACGTAGTCTCTCTAAGAGCCTTCATTCACCAATTTTGTTTTCAAAGATAGGAAGAAAATAATTTTGAATGATTACGTAATCATAGGGGGGGAGGTCAGCCAAATGATTACGCTATTTTACATGGGGGTGGAGGGTATCAAAAAATAGCTTAAGCTTGATTACGTAATATGTGGACGACCCCTTACATATTATCAAAATTTTAAGTTTTGAACAAATTTACATCTCGAAATTTCACTTTTAGAATACAAATCTATTTCAAAACTCGTTCTGAGAAAGTTCGTTTTTTGACCAAAAGTCACGTTAAAATCTACAACAAATTGAGGTTGTAAAGTTTTGAATATGATAGCTCTCCTCGTACATTTAACTTTATAAAAACTTTCCACACGTAAGATCATGTTTAATCATGTTTTGTGCGCTGAATTGACTTGACATCTCAAATGTAGACATATTTAAAAAAAACTGTAATTTTTTCGAAAATTTAAGAAAAAGCTGTTTATTAATTGTTATTTTGAAGTAGTCCTGAGTTGACTAGACTTGTTAACTAAAGGGCGGAAGGTGTCTCCACCTGCTTATAGGTTGGTGACTTTTATGTGTTAAGGGTCACCAGGCTCGTATATCAAACTTGGATTCAAAGGGCATTAACTCCACTTAGTACGGCTGGGCTGTGAGTAGTGTCCAACGATTGGAGTTGAGTGAAGTTAAAGCGATTTGAATCGAATCGAGTGGAGTGGAGTGGAGTCAAGTGTTGAGTGTAAGTACAACTGAAGTGAAGAGTGCAGCCAGTCTGGGCCATCTCTTAAGTATGTGCAGCTGGCATTGTCCTCTCTCCATTGTGCTTTCCAACATTTGCCAATGGTCAATTCTGTTGTGGTTTCAGTTTCCATTGCACGCAGGTTGCGATCGCGCGGATCGGAAATGCCAAAGTGCCGCACGACGGCGAGGCGTAAACAACAATTACAATAACAATAATAATAACAACAACAACAAACACACCGACGACAGTAGCAGCAATAAAACACAACAACAGCAACAACAATGTGAATAAGCGCAAGATTGCAAAAGACATAAAGAAGTATTAGTACCAATGCTCAAATATATATATATAGGAGTATGTATACATTGGCATATATGTATGCGCTTACTGCACAATTTATGCATAATTATGCCAGATGCTAAGCACTAAAGGCAGCCGAAGAGCATTTTAAGCGCATTACTGTACAATTTATGCATAGTTATGCCATGTGTTAAGCACTAAAGGCACAATTTATGCATAATTATGCCAGATGCAAGGCACTACATGCAGCTAAAAAGCTTTCTAAGCGTATTTTGTGAAAACTTTGGGCACACACACACACACACACACGCAACAAAATGAAAATCTACTCGAAAATTAAATCAATATTTTTAAATAGAATGACTAAGTACGAAAACCAATACGTAATTCTTGTCTTTGGATAATATTCTAGTTATCTAAACATTTTCGCTCTGACTAATCAATATCGATAAAAAATAGCTATAATTTGTTATAAGCGGAATGCATAAACTAAACGTAATTAGTTTAGTTTCAAACTGATCTAAGAATTACAACTGTTGTTGTTTATTTAGTGCCTTGACAGATCAGTGCATGATCATATATACATATATATGTACATGAACGTATGTATGGGTATAAGTATTTTATGATGTAGGTGGCTTAATGGAAATCGTGTTGAGCAATTTTGTATTGAATCGTAAGATAATTCCAAACTGGAGGTGGCAGAATATCGCGATAATATCGATAGTTCGTTTTGTATTTATCGATGGTGTTATTTACATCATTAAATACGACAACAAAGCTGCTTTTTGAAATCAACTGATTTTATTAAACGTCAAACATTACAAACATTTCAAAAGTATTATCGATAGCATCGATGTTTTAACCATCACTACCGATAACTATCGATTGGTGGCACCTCCATTAGATTCATAACTCTTGCAATATTCCGAATATATAAGCATATGTGGGCAGGGGGGTGCAGTGAAACAGGTACAGAGCAAGGAACTGCAGCACATAGCTGAAGCGGAAGAGCGGAAGTGCAGAAAAGCGGCTAGAAAGCGACGCCTCAAAGAAGCAACAACAGCAACAACAACAAATATCAAGAGAGAATTAAAGAATCAAACAAACAAAACAACATGCACAAAAAACAACATTGCAATATGCAATGCGACATCCGTTTTGGGGCATGCAGCGTGTGCATAAATTAAAACCCTTTCTCAAAGGAGGAAATAAGACAAGCAGCAACAGCAACAAATGCTCAGCATTGTTGTTAGAGTATTGTTGAGTCACCGTGCAGCAGCAGCGCAGCAGCAGCGCAGCAACGGCGCGGCAGCAGCGGGTTGTTGAAGATTTTTCTTCACTCGTACCGATAAGGAGCTTACAGAGTATCTGCCCACACACGCTGCAAGCAGTTCAATGCAAGCAGTGCACAATAGGTTTTAGTATGTTCTGGCTTGTGAAAAAATGATTTCCTAAATAACTTTTGTGTTTGTTAGCCGATTGTTATGAAATTTCTACTATAAAAAGACTGTAAGCTTAAGTATACTTGTACCAAAAGTAATGTCTGTCTCTTTAAAACTGTGGCTGTCAACCCCTTCCATTGTTTAGCGATATATGATATCATTTATAGATATACAAAGAACTAACACCCCAAATTTTCTAGCCCTTAGTCGTTTAGTGTCAGACGAGGATCGTGTCTGTCCTATACTTTATACTTTATACTTTATACGATCGGAGCAAATGTGGTAAATTGTCAGCCTTATCTTGACGCATCATCAGAGATAACAACATCTATAAAATGTGCGATTTTTATTTCGAAATTTCAAAGATATGCCCGCACATGTGAATAATAGACTATATAAAGATGTTGGGCAAACCGCAGAATACGCACGAGTTAAACGTTAATGATGAAATTATTCGAATGGAATTTAAAAAAAAAAAATATAAGAAAAATATTATTCAACAAAAAATTGATGATTGAAAGATTTTTGTATTTTCCGTTCCGTTTTTGAACGGGAAATATTTGGCAATTTTGTGTGGTCGCTCATCTTTACACAATAACAACTCGCTGATTTTTGTAGCACTCTCGATAGATTTCCATACAATGTACTTCAGATTGCAGCGTTGCCACCTGATGTGCGTAAATAATTCATTTCAGTATTTGCTTCGGATGTGTGAACTAATTCAAAAAGTACAATGACTTGTGGATTTTGAACAAAGTTGCTGCATTAAAAGCCAGCTTTAATAGGGCCAAAGTACTCGTAGTTAATGTGCTTTCAAATTGAGATTCTATTTGATATTTAACTTAAAACTGCAGATTAATTCAAGAGCCTCGAAGAAATGCAAATTGTTTTCATGGATCCCTCAACTAAACACATTTATCTTATCTATTTATTTTGTATATATAACATTTCCTTTAAATTGAAGCACTTACAAACACTTTAAAAATAACTATTATTTATTGTTACTGTGAAAACTATCAGGCCTGTTCTCAATTTCACTCGTTTTCAAAAAGTAAAATCGAATGAATTCCGATCGTTTCGTCAATTTTAGTCGTTTTGGCTTTGTTTTTCTCTTCTTCAAACTCTAGTTCGAAACTAATTTTCGATAGCAATAAGCATTAGCTATTTCACAAAAAAGAATAAGCAAAGATAATTTGCGTATTAAAAGTGGCAAATAATCATTGCAATAATCCAGGATTTTCTCCTCTACTCTTTAATTGTATGTTATTCGTTGTTCACAATGTTAATACATGGTGTTTTTTTAAAGCAAGACAAGCATATACAGTAATGTATCACAATAAAGCAATGAGTTTAATTTTCAAAGAACTTATTATAACAGAAATTAATTTATTCATTTTTTGGGCCTGGAAAAAATAATAGAAAAGGCCCTTTTCAAGCAAGGAACAACAACTGTAAAGCTTCAAAGGCTTGCAGAAGTAATTCAAACTTTAATATTTGGTTGTAGCACTGCAATTTTTAATGTCATCAATGGAGTAAAATTCGGACTTTTGCCACAAATCGTCCTTATTTTTGGACCTGTAGTCCGTTGCTATTTGTTTTCCGACACATAAACGTGGTCTTTCTACAAACTAGCATACAAAGCTTATAATTCTTACGAAAGAAGCCTAGAGCCTTGAAAATGAGTTTAAGCTCGCTTTAAAAATAGTTTTCCACCCATTTTCCAAGCGTGGAGATAAATTTTCAAAAATCGGTGAGACATGTATCGAATTATTTAATGTGTAGCGCTTTGAAAATGCAAAATTTGATTTTCTGCCATACAGTTTTGAGACCACAATTTTCCGCCCATGGGGTGGATTTTGCAAAATCGGTGAAATATGTGTCAAATGATTTTTCGCATAGATATTGGAAAAGCAGTTTAAGGTCGATTGATTTGGTAAACAAAAAAGTTTCACAAAACAGTTTTACGTGAATCTCCACGCTTGTTGGGTGGAGTTTTGCAGTGTGCACTTAACTGTGAAAATTGCAGCATTCAAACTCTTATGGTTTGGGCTGTGCGATGATCAGTCAGTCAGCCATCAATCAGGGCAAACTATTTTATGTATATAGATAGTTATACTATTTATTTAGTTAATAAGCACATATTATTAGTAGTTATTAAGTGAGCGTCCAGACTAACAAGAATATATTATAATAATTACTAAGTGTTATACTTGTGCGTTCACACTTTCGGGGTCAATTACCACACATGGGTCTTACTCACCCACTTCATCATCTCTAAGTTCGTCTGTGTGTGTGGTGTATGTGTGTGTGTGTGTGTATGTGTGGGTTTGTCGTGTGGCGCAAGTAACTTTCACAGGCACGCGTGGCCGGCAGCCACCGCACACGTACACCGCGTCAAGTCGTCTGCGACGCCGTCTCTCGCGCGCGCGCTTGCTCTCACTCTCCCTCTGGCTCTCCCTCTCTCGCTCTCTCTCGCTCACGCTTACGCTCACGCTCTCCTTCTCACTCTCTTTGGCGCCTGCCTTGTGCTGCGCTTGTATGTGGGTGTGTGGGTGTGCGTGTGTGCGTTCGTGCGTGTATGCGTGCATGTTGTGTGTGTGTGCTTGCCCTGCTTACACACGATTGGCTGGCAATTACAGGCGCCAAATGTCGTCATCATTTGCGGTCATTACTAGCAACCTGTTGTTGTTGCTATCGTTGTAGCTGTAGTTGTAGTTGTTGTGCTGCTCAAGATGCTCTCTCTGCCCGCCGCTCGGCATATTGTTTATATATATACTACAACGCGCAAGCCATTAATATTAAATAAGCAACAGATCTTGAAGAGTTCGCAAGTGCCAGTGCAGTCGCCTCGTCGAGCAAGGAGTTCAGTTTTAAATTCAGTGCGTGCGACAAACCTGCAATCTACGGCAACTAAACCAACATTAACAATCAGTTCAACAACAACAATGACATTAAAAACAGTATTGAGCACAAGCGGCGGCTTCTTCACGCGACACAATTGCCAAATGCTGGCCAAAAAGGCTGCTGTGTCCTGCGGCCGCTTGGAGCTGGCGGCGACACAAGACCTTCTGCCGCAGGAGCTGCAACATCAGCAACAACAACAACAATACTCAGCTACGCAACCCAAAGCAACAACAAACACTCCAGGCTACTCCAGGCCAGCTGCCAAGCCCTGCAGCAAACATCCATGTAAGTTTCGTGTGCCACGCTGCGTATACGTAATGTGCATTTAGACGTGTGGCACAGTTGCATTTACGGACAACCCTGGATGATTGACTCATCCAGTTTAGCATACAAATGAAGCTCTAATCTCTCGCGCGGTGTGTGTGTGTGTGTGTGTGTATGTGTGTGTGTGCCAGCTAGTGTGTGTTTATTTCATGAACGTCACAGTTTGCACAAAGTCAACGACTTTGCCCGCAATTATCCATAAATCTCAGTGTAATTTCGCAGAATCGAAAACTGGACTTGAAGTGTCAAAGTATCTGTATAAGCGACGAATGCTTTTGTTTTTTTCCTATTGTTGTTATCGATATGGTACGAGAATTTCCTGTCTACCAAAGCTGCCAAGCTTTGACTAAGCCTCATAAGACATAAAGCCCACGTTCGTTTGCAGTCTGAATTTATCCTTAAAGCTGCATTACAACACTTTGAAAGTCATATTTCATTTATAGGCAGCCAGAATCGAAGCATAATCAAAGAAAATAATGTCATAAAGAAGGCACATCCTGCACGCGGTACTAGCAATGGCGATATTCAGCCATTTCCTGTTTGATATGATCTAGCTAATGTATAAATAAAACGCCAAGTTATTCAAAGATATTGTGCAAAAACTCTTCTTTTCATACCTTAGCAAAGGATACTATAATTTTGTCACGAAATGTGTAATGTACTGAAGGAGACGTTTCCGACCCAACAAACTAAGTATATATATTCTGAATCAGCATCAATAGCCGAGTCGATATAGCAATTTCCGTCTGTTCGTCTGTTTACATGCAAACTAGTCTGTCAGTTTTAAAGCTATTGTAATGAAAGTTCGCACAGATCCTTCTTTTTGCTGCAGGCAGTTTATATGTCGGCACCTGCCGGATCGGACCACTATAACATATAGCTGCCATAGAATCGTTAGAGAACTATATTTTTGGATAAAAAACTTGTTTGTTTATAAATATATCCTCACCAAACTCACCTAAATTGAGTCTCTGGAGAGTTTATACAATCTAACCAAATTTGATCAAAATCGGATAACTATATCACATAGCTGCCATAGGATCGGGTGAAAAATGAGTTTTTGTATGAAAAACTTTCTGTTTATACAAATATTACATCCAAACTAAGTGAGAGTTTTATTATACTTCAAATTGTTTTCTATAATCATATCGAAATCGGAGCACATAGAAACAATCAGAAGAACATAGAGTTTTGTACAAAACAACATTGCTGCTAGGGTATTAATATATAGGATATATGGCATTCTTTCTTGTTTCGTAATATACTAGTTCATCAGAAAATATCAAACTTATCGATGACATCTATTCGTTTATTAAGTGATCAGTAATGCTGGTGAACGTGACCAAAGAAACCCAGTGATGATCAATGGAACATATTGACGCTAGTTCTAATTTTAGAGTTCATTCAATAGAGTACACTTTGGAAGCTCCTTGACATCATTTCATATACATAGATATAAAGATAACATATATATATATATATCATTTCAAATCATATTTAATTGATTATAATACATAATAATAAATTAATGGAATTTCCATTGCACAATCGATACACTGTACAATAATGTTGCTGTAGATTTAATAATGTAATAGCACTTACAAAGAGAGGGACACATTTGTCTCTTGCGGGCAGGGGGCGGAAAGGGTGCCGACGGGACCCTAATTAGAAGTCAGACGTAATCAACCTGCAGCCAGTTCCAATTAGCGCGAACAGTGCAAGGACGAATATATTGGCAATAATGGGGTGAAAACTGGGCCAAGACCGGTTATGTCATGTAAGACCAAGAAAGCTAAAATGTAACTATTAATATCAACATGAAAAAGTTTTAGAACAAAAAAAAACAAATTAATAAGGATTTGTGCCTCATAGAACAATAATAAAATTGATAAACACGATTGCAAATTTAAATAAAAGCCTAAAATAATTACTTAATAATCCTAGGAGAGACAAGCTATTAGCAATAATTTAACAATTTCTATACACATGAGACAATAATCAAAAAATAGAAATATAATATGTACAAATTATTAGGTTTATTATTATTTGAAGTGATCTTAAGAACTTTGTTAAATTTGTAAATAATATTTTGAGTCAGGCATATTCTTGTGACTTTTGAACATAAGAATGTCACTTTCAACTGGCTCAATTAGGAAATGAACAATTTAATGTATGATTATTTGATAATTTGATTATTTATGGGTCACTTACGTATATCTTAGATCCCAACTAACTAGAGGGCTATTAACTAATAAATTTCTATTAATTTTTGCAATTGCAGCTACTATCAAATATTGTCTGCTGGTAGCACTTTGGGTCGCACTCACTGTCAGCTATCTGCCGAGCACAACTGCGCTGCCACGTCATATGCTTGGGCGCCACTTGATACTGCCACATCGTCATCACGTTCATCTGAGATCTGCAGACCCAGAGCATCAGCATTCTAAAAATATGCATGTAAATAGTATAATTGCGAAAGGAAAGGGCTGTGATCCGAAGAAGATTGTTGACAAAACCATAACAAGGAACGAATTTACAATAGCTAAGCAGCTCAGCAATGAAACACGGCTGGAAATCATCAATCTTTTGTCCACATGGGTGAGTAGCCGCCGAGCTGGCCAAAATTGAGGAACGCGCTTTGCTAACTGATCTATCGATCCTGTTGGGTCGCCTCCTGGTACAGCTGACAGACAAAGGACTGGTCAATGCGACTGAGGTAATGAACGACTCGGACGTCATGGCGGTGATTAAAAATGCGGACAAACTGTATGAGCTGCATATACTGGATCTGCACTATGCGCTGATGGCGGAGGCCAACAACGAGCACTATGATGGGCTGGATACAAAGCTGAGGCACAAGAAGGAGGAGCTTCACAAAATACTGGATTCCCTGGGCGTTGTTGAGAACCTGTTGAAGACGATCAATGCCAACCTACCTGTAAAGGAGTATAATGAACACTTTAGGCACATCTTTGAAAAGATTTACCATAATAGATGGCAGGTTGCCGATATGCTAGGGGTATCCCTCAACTGCACGGATATTCCTGCATACTCCTTTAATGAAAAGCACGATCAACTGCCATATGCCGTTGTTAGGGAGGGCATTAAGCTGCTTGAGGTCATCGAGAAGAAGTACAGCGTTCTACTCAGCCATATGTCCGACGAGCCTACTAATTAGAAGGGGGTCCCAGGACGTACCAAGTGCCCCCACCTCCCAACTCCTTAAACTGTGCCCCAAACAGTGTACAAGAATATACCAAAAAATATTAAGTACTAACCTTAATTACTTAAGAAGAATCGAATTCTCATGCTTCGCCGGACACTGACCCTACTTAAGATGCCCATATATCATACGAAGGCACACCTAACAGGGAAGTGTTCTTTTTTTTTCCTATATCATAATATTTATTTTAAGTTTGTAGTCATCGCACATTGATATATTATTTATTTGTTAATTAATTTAAATTATTACATTAAATTTACTATTGTTTATATTATTTACTAGATTCGGAACATTGTCTGCCTATTTTAATTATTTATGTATTCTTTTCTTCGATTGATAGCTATTATTATTATTATTATTATCATTATTTTTTCTAATTTGTATTTCTGCTAGAAATTGTACTGTAGTTATTGTTGTAATTTTATTTTCTGTTCCTGTTTAAAGCCCAAAGTATTATGTACTAATAAATTCAAGTTCTCTTAAAATTAACTGTTTCAACTTAATTTCAATAAGCTTGATTTGTTTTTGTTGAAATATTAGCTCGCTTTGATATTCCGATTGAATATTTCCCATAGAGAATAACATTTTAATTAGCGAGATATTTGAATCATACACCTTTATATATAGTCTGTTGGAAGTTTCCCTTATGACTTGTTGAGGCTAGAACTTTACTTAATATGACGAAATGAAGATTAATCGAGTATACCCGACTATAAGACACACTGTATCCACGTCTTTGCTTACACGCACGCATCAAGCAGTTCGGCGGCATTGCAAACAAGCAGAACACTTTTACTGGCGCCTGCGCTACTGCTGCTTCCCTTGTTGTCCAGTAAGGTGTACAAATTTGTTATACAAAGTATTTGTGATTAATCGTTATTATGATAAATTGTTACAAACTGAGTATCCGTTAAATGTTTTATCAACCAAACATAACCTCAGTGGTATGCTAGACTGGCTCCGATAAACAATCGTGGAAAATCGAGAGATTCTGATAAAGACAGCTCTGAAAATGTCTAAAGATGGTAAGTAGATTGTCGTTAAATAGGGTAAAAGAACATTTCAAAGTAGAGCTGGCAAAATAGCGATGGTTCTATGAATAACATCGATAGTTTTACTTTCTTTACTATCGATTGTTTTTTCGGAGTATCGATTTATATAATTTTATGCGTCAAGAACGTTGCTGCAACTATTTTAGTTCATTATTTTTATGCGTAAGTATTTTACTAGTATTGTTTAATATTTTGTTTATGGATGTATGGAAATATATTGTAAATAACCTCTAATTTGTTTTAAAAACAATAATAATAATATTCTAATTAATTATAAAAGAAGGCAGCTGGCGTCGAGGCCTTCGGCTCTTACAAAATTGTAATGCATCTTGTAATAAATTTTGGGCTTGCCTAACTATGAATATATTATATATTAAATTATAATAAATCTATATAAATTGTTGTTGATTAGACAAACCATAAAATGCACTTTTTATTTTATTTTATTTGTATAGTTTAGACGTAAGCAATATAACGTAACCAGCTCTAATTCAAAGTGCTCAGATATTTGCATTGTATTTGTCTTGAAGCTTAGTAGGTTTTTTATTGTTCTGATAAGGGGCAGTTTAGTGAGGTAAAAATACTCTTATAAGGTTATACCAATAAAATCATACGTTGTGATATATACCATTGCAATATCAATTTATACCTTGAAGGATACAATCTTCATTTATAAATGTTTGATTTAATTTTGCTGTTGACGGCACAAATAACGGATGTGTTCTTATAAATATTATTTATCTTTATGTTCATATTTCTGTAGATTATGGTGTGTACATATGTACATATGTTGAAGAGTTGGCATTTCTCTTGAGACATTGTCGATTTAATGGTATAATAATCAAGTGATTGATTCAGTTCGTTCAATGTACTTCCGGTTCGCATTGCCTGGCAACACTCGACGACGACATCAACAAATTTGCGACAATCCAATGTCAATTGTTTTGACCCACCCAATAATAACAAGCCATCATAATAATTTAAATCTCGAAAAATGTGTAACAAAACCCGGGCACGTTCCATTCATAGATATGCATACATAATTCTGTGTCTGTATGTGTGTTTCCACATCGTGGAAAGCCCCATATGGGTTAAGTGTGCTGTCGCTGACTCAGTGGGCTATTAAAATTATACGAGTACTCGCTGCGAGTGCACAATGACTCTCCAATACTACTATTCCACATGCCCAAAATGTGCTCGTGATTGTAATCATGTACTCACGGTAGTATTTGCTATGTTTGACACACGTATAATCTGCAAGAAACCTCGTAGAGTATCTTAGTTTCAGCGCTAGGAAGACAGTTGCGCGATATTTCATTCAAAAAGAGAACAGGACATTTATGGTAACACTGAATTCCTTAATTACTATATACGGTATAAAAAGGATATAACTTTAATAGAGCTCAAGGCATCGACGCTAGCGCTCTTCTCTTAAAATTAATTAGTATATTATCATTATTATTATTATATTATTTTTACTATATTCCCGAAGGGAACACCACCACCCCTTTCCCCCACAATTTGGGGAAAACCTGTATCTTACACATTTTAAAAGCTATAGTCACCAAATTTGGCATACAAATTAATTCCTGACAGATCTGCATCAAACATTCCCCCCCCCCCCCCCCCCCCCCCCCCCCCCCCACAACCCCCCACACCCCCACCCCCCCAACCCATTCCAGCGCCCCCCCCCCCCCCCAAATTCCCCTTTTTGGGCGGTTCCTCCCCGTCTGCTTTTCTTTTTCTCCCCAAAAAAAAAAAATTTTAAAAAAAAAACATTTTTTTTCTTCCCCATATACAGCTGTTTTCATAAAAATAGTAGTGCTGCTCGTCACAGGGCTATAATCAAATTTAAAGATGTTTTTGGCGTTGTTAAATAACAGTATGACCACTTTTTTTTTAGAATAGAATGCAAAGAATAGAATAATGAAAAAATCCCTTACTTCCTATCAAATTTCTTCCTTTTATTTTGACGAGTTTAGAGAAATGCCTTCAAAATTGAACGTTCATGAAAATAGTAGTGGCTACTAAAAATTGAATTTAATACTCTATAACATTGGTCTAACTTCATATTTTATGTTAAATAGGTCTAATACTTAATTGTATATCCTTTATTTTTGATTACGGCTTGGCACCTGGGTGTAATGATGAGGTCCTGGTACCGCTTCAGAGGAGTTTGGTATGTTTTGTATGTTTTTCATGTGATTCGCTTTATTTCATTTTCAAAACTGAATGTTTTTCAACAGCCCCAAAGTAATAGATGATATGAATTCAGGGATTATAGGGTTATACACGAATTGGCGAGAAAATGTTTAGATTTTTCCTTCTGTACGCCACTTTCTGCCGCTAGAAGCGATAAGCGATAAGCGATACTAATGAAATATCGCATTCTTATCGTCCGTGATACAAGGTGATTGCAGGGTGTGAGGAGCGTCGATATAGCCTGTGCGGTGATTTCTATGGCCGCCGGGAGCGTCTGTTGGGGCGTATTGAGTTGCGTTGGCGCCGGCGCCATGATTTACCGTTGTGCTGGGCACACTTCGCTGGCTTCCAGTCTGGCATCCTGTGCGATGTATCGTTAATCGGTAATCGGATCAATCTGCGGTTGCCAACTGCGCGTGGCAATGGCGACGTCAGCGTCAGAGTCAGAGTCAGAGTCAGCTTCGGAGTCAAAGTCAACGGCAACGGCAACGGCAACGGCAACGTCACCGTTGCCATACCCCCCGCCCAGTGACTGCTCTGTCTCATTAGTGCTAACTGTTAACCGAAGCGCGTGCTCATTGAGTCAGTGGCGGCAGCGCCGTCAACGTCGACAGCAACGTTTTATGAATGAAATCAACGAGCCGCGACTGCAATGCGACAGCGACAGCGGCTGCGACAGCGAGGCAACAGGTGAGAAAGAAATCAGGTTATGTGCGCTCTCTTGCACTCAGCGCCGAACGCTCATGCTTAAGCACTCTCTCGCCGACACACACAGCTCTCACCGCTCACACCGAGAGCAGCCGACTGAGCGCATTTGGTGTGTTGTTATTGGCCCGCTGGCCGTCGTCAGCTAATCAGCTGAGTGCAACTCAAACTATCTGCTCGCCAATCGGCAGGGCGCCTCACACACACACGCACACACACAAGCACACGGCTTGAGAGAGAGCAGTGTGCACGCTCTCTCTCCGTCTCTCTCGCTCGCTCTCTCGCTCTCTTGTGGCGCCGCCCCCCAAACGCTTGCGTGGGAGCTGACTCAATTCTTAATTATGGGAATTTGGCTGGGAATTTCAGTGCTGCCAATTTCAACATTTGAAAACTGTAAAAAACAGTCAACAACAGCTAAAAAAAACTGTTAAAATAAACAACTTTGGTATTTGTATCGCAAAAAGTCACTTGGATTTTCCAGTCTTGGCCGTTCCTTGGGGAGCAGCGCTGCTGTTAAAACCCGCGCTGGCTTTATTTGATGTTTTCGGATTTGCCTCATATAATGACTTTTACCCCCACAACAACAAGCCGCAGCGCTAAGCCCATACATATGTATATCGGACAGATTACCTTTGGAAATATGCTTTGAAATATCCAGTATTTGCGTGGAAATCAACTGTAGCTTATTTCCCAGCTGGGGAAAATGATTGACATTCAGATTGACATTCAACTATGCAGTTTACTTACCACTCATTATTGAACACACGAGAACATTCTAGTCGTGTATACCCCAGCACGCGACACCCTGCATACAGGTGTGCAAGTTGCTTCGGTATTTATTTACAGTACTTAGAAACTGACTTGGGTGTCAAAAATCAAGTTTACAGCATCAAAATTGACGTTAGAAATCGTTATTATCGATTTGAGGGGGTGTGGGGGACGAGAGTATCCAAAATTTAACATAAACTTGTTATACATATGGTATATAGCACTAATTTGGTCTCTAGATCTCTGAGATGCACGCGATCTTCCAGACGGGTTGACAACTCAGACACAGACTGCTGATATTGATAAAGAATATATATTTATAATACATATTTATTTAAAAACTAATCATATAGAATTTAAAACTATATGACAAGTGTGTATCAGCAATGGCAGCAGGACCTTCAGCTGGAGATAAAGAATACTATATTTATATACTTTATATGATCGAAACATCCTCTGACATCCTGATGGGTGTGCAAGTTGGCCAAGAATTATATTAGATATGATCTAAACCTAACACCTATTTCTACATAAATAGAACGGGAGTTAAGTTTTGGCTTTAAACAGCTGAAATGACTGTAGATCCCCATAATGCATAGACTATAGTCTATATATAAAGATAGGAACTACTGTGTACACTCGATAGATTGATGTCATTAAAGGTAATTAAGCGATAATGATTCTTAAGGAAAATCAGTTTCTTAATTAACTCGCCCCCAAGTAAGGTGAGAATATTCTTATATATAAAAGTAAACTATATATTATATGAAAGCGAAAGTTTACTCTTTCTAGCGTGCCTGGTATACTTCGCACAATGTTAAGTTTAGAGTCACCAAACTCGATATAGAGACTTATAATGGCCTCCTTAAAGGGAAACGACTGCGAACAGAGTATAGAACACGTACAGAGTATGTAGCAGTCGAAAGCTGTCGACTACAAAGTTCTTAAACTTATCTTCATTTCAAACAGATTCATTTTATCTATGCAGACCCGTCAAGGAGCTCAACATTAGACTGTGTGCCAAATTTGATGACTTTACCTGTACAGGTGTGAGAGATATAGATTTTGCTCATTTGCGGGGGAGAGGGTGGGGATGGCAAAAATGTTTTGATGCAGATCTGTCAATGAGGTCAACAGTAATCGGTATATCAAATTTGATGACTCTAGCGTTAAATAAAACTTGGAAGATATAGGTGTACGCCAAATTGCGGAGAACGGGGTGGAGGTGTAGGGTTAACCTTAACACTTTATAAACTTATGGTATACACCAACATGTGCACCAAATTTAGTTGCTCTAGCAGGTTGTGGAAAAAATACGGACGGACGGTCGGACAAGCGAACATTTCCCAAACCCAATATACTCATTTTCAAAAAAAATGTTCCAGAAATCCAGTATAACACAATTACTTAAGACAGCTAAATTTGTATTGGGATATTACTGTTTTAATTGCAGTTTTCCAGGCTCGTTCTTCAACTTGATGCTCATTCATGTTCTAGGGATAATTTCAAGCCCATCATCCATAACGAATGCCAATTGCAATGGTAATTTGCCAAATCAAACAGCAGCGATAACAACAATAACAACAACAACAAACACACAAACAAACAAACAAACAAACAAACAAACAAACAATCGACTAACTAACCGTTGCCATCCGTTGGCGGGACGGGGCGGGACACCTGAGACATTCACTCAATGTGAGAATTGCAGTAAAAATCATGATAAAGCGAAGCGATTTTACGCATAATCAAAACAGCACTAGCCTCTAAAAACTCACACCTCGCCGCTGTTGTTGCACACCCACAAAAACACACACTCACGCACACACACACACACAGGACAACATAGAGCAGACCTAGAGGAAGGCTCGAGCTTGGGTTCGGTTTTGGTCTCGGTTTCGGTTTCGGTTTCGGTTACGGTTACGGACTCGGCCGGTCTCTGTGTGGGACAGGAGCTAAGCAGCGTGTAATGATGATACCCTGTGCCAGAGCTGACAATGGGCATATTAGTGCGCATGCAACAGGTTGAGACTACTCGTTAGCTGGTTAACAACTCGAAACTGAAGGAAAGAGAGAACTATTTACTATATATACTTGAAATACTATAAATAACACAACATATCAAATAAACTTTAAGATTGTTGACTGTCAACACTTGGGTTTATAGTTTAAGAACTGGAGAGAAGAGAAGGAGAGAACATTTTTCATTATATAATTTATTATATAAGTTAATAAACTGCATCAATGTTGGCAGATTTTCTTATTACTTTGATTAACTGTTATTATTTATAATATTTATATAGAACATGATGTTTATAAAGAACAAATCAAAAGTTTAGATTATTATATTCACCTTATATTTAATATTTTAAATAAATTAATATTGGATTGAAACTTGTACTCCTCGGTTTTCAATGTTATTTGCGAAGGAAACTAATATTTTTATATGCTTCTTTTTGTTGGGAATTTTATTAAAATTATTCACTATTTACTGTTTTTTAAGGAATTTCTTAGCTTTATACAATAGTATTTATTTAAAATCTGTTACACTTTGATAATTATTAAATTTTATCGTGACGTGATTGAGGAAGTATACTTATTTTATTTGAATATTAATATTCTTAAGGAAATTGAGAAACTTTCGATGATCATACAGTGGATATATTTATCATGCTTTGACCATCCAAATTTGTGTCCAATTCATCAAAGACCTAGTCCATAAAATCCTCCTGATAGAGGACAGATTAAATGCCTTAAGGACAATAACATAAATCACTTGAAATAAAAGCTACATTAAAAAGCATCCTTCTCAGAACGTTTTACTTGGCTATTCAAGACTTCTTCCTTTTAAATCATATAAAAGTTGTGCGGTTCCAGATATCTCAGACAATTGGAAGTTATTTGTAAGATAAATTAAGTGTAATTGAGAAGTCAGTTTTGTGTCCTTCCCAAATAACATTGTATGTGAATGTTGCCCAATAATCAGCTATAGTAAAAACCGAACACTGGGCAATTCCAAGGTATTCCTTAGTCGATCAGCGTGCAGCGGGGCGGAACTCGGTTAACCTTACACGTATTGGCCTCGTCGGCGAGAGGTCGACGAAGGTGTTCGCCGCTTGGCGTTGGCTGTGGCAATTTAAGCGTATCCTTTCGATTAGATACGGCCGGTAAAAAAAATTACAGCATGACAGCGGATCTGGGACCGCACACAACAACTCAATTTTGTAGCAAAATATTTTGTTGTCCAGAACGAATCGCAAGTAAAACAGACAGAGAGCGACTGCGGCGAGGTCAGGACTCTGGCTTGAACTGGGACTTGGACTTGGACTCAGATACATATACATATGCAGCAAGTACGAGCATGACTCGGTGGCAGCCGTCGGATCCTTTCGACGGGGCGTCCTGCCGCGCCTGCGCACTTTCTGTATGTAGACAGCAGCAGCAGGAGCTCATCAATGCAATAATCGTGTTTGTTGTCCATGTAGATGAAGTTGTTTGGTGCGAATTGGACAGCAAGCGGGAGATACAGATACAGCTACAAATACAGATACAGATACAGATGCAGATACACAGCAACAAATATAGATATAGATACTCACAGTCATACACCCAGGGGACGGCAGGCGAGTACAATGGGCGCTGGCATGTTGATATATGTGCCTCGCAGCGAGTCCTGTAAACTGCTCTATGCTGTTTGCAGGTCCTGTGTGTGTCCTCTGTGTGGCGTGCGGCAAAAATCAAGGCGAGTGGCCCCGCTGCGAGACACGGCTGCTTCCTGCTGCTGCTGACGCTGCCGCGCGGCCTGGCCAACAATTGCACTTACGGTTAGACGCAGGACCCAGGGCCAGGACTAAGAGCAACACCAAGACCCAGGCCAAAACCAACGGCCCAATCGTACAGCTGTTCGCCCAAACAATGTGGCCATAATTTTGTAACAAAGTCACACAAAACAAAACAGCAACTAAATTTAATTAGCTCGTCAATTGTCCCACATCGCCATCAGGCAAACAATCCACACACAGTTCAAACTCGATGGGGCGAAACCCGGGGCCAGGTCAGTTTTGATTAGGCGACCGCCCAGCAATTGCAGCCAGGTACTCGTCCTTGCCCTTGGGGCGTTTGCCGTTTGCCCTAGGTAAGGATCATTTGCGAAATACTTAAGAGTTCAATCATAAAAGTTTGCAGTGACCTGCTGCCGATTGCAGCTGAGGATTTGGCAAACAGCTGTTGGATTTCGCGTCTCTATTGTATCTCTAATACAGTATAAATATGCTAAGCATTGGTGTCATCAGTCAGTGCACTCAAAGCTGTTCATTCGGGTGAATGATGCAGTTCAAACGTCGATAGTTGCTCAACATTAGCATCTCAAGACAGGGAGTTGAAAAATATTCATTGGTGAATGCTCTGTGCAAGGAGTAGAAGGACTTTATACAGTTTCAAGTGCTCAGATTGGGTTATATAAAGTAAGTTCAATATTCCTATTATTTCTGATATTTCTTGATTTTTCCTACGAAATTGCATACTGTGCAAGATTTAGAAGCAGTTCTCCGTTTGATATACAATAGGTAAGTTTAATATTCTCTAGCTCTTTACACATCTAAAAAACATACCGTTTTATATTCGTAGCTTTTATTTCTGATATTTCTCCCCGCAATCGCAGAGTATCATTTATCTAAAATAAACAGAAAACTGAATAAGAACTTATCACAAAGTCAGTTAAATACACTTCAGCTTATCTTCCGTCTTCATATCGAGTTGTATTACATGATATCTTATGTATTGCCATAAATTCAATCATTTTTAAGAATATCCATATTATATTTAAAGTATTTTCTAAATTTCGCACAAATATTGGGTCGATTATCCCATTATTATTTTATAGAGACGATAATAATTTATTAATTGTATTTTATTCCAGATATTTACTGCATTTTCTTGGTAAATTGGTTGCTCAGACTTAGGCTTAAGTTCTGAATGTGTAAATTTTGTTTTATTTATTTATTTATTTATTTATTTAAGTTGAGATATATTTATAAAACTGTATCAAACTTGCGCTGGCTGCAAGAGCCTTCGGCAGGGATGTGTAAATAATTTCATGGAATAGTTTATAATATATTTATCATTTTTATGAAATGGCCTGTGTTATTTCACTTATTTTTCGTGCCAGAACTGAGTCAATCAGACTAAACTACTTATATAACTCACTGATGAGCTGATGTCCGATTCTAATGGAACTCAGAGCACTGCACTTGGGAAAAGGACACCCTACGTATCTATCGTTGAAACCAAAGAGATTTTAAATGGCTGTAACTAGCGCGACCACATTGCATATCCTAGAGAAGCAATGCAACTTATTGTATTATTGATTCATAATTGTTTAGCATTAACAGTTCTGGCATTTTTGTATACACACAAAGTAAAGTTAATGTTCAGGCATATGGCTTAAAGTTAAGCATATGTATTTATTTAATACTACTTCTATTTAATACTCAAATGAAGCTTGAAAATGTATATTTTTGCTCAATAAATGTTAAATGATTTAAGAATGTGGGCGATACAATTTTATAATCTCACTAAATCGAATTTTATATTATATATTTATCATATTTATATATAAGTTTTCAGCAGATCTACGAAGTGTTGGCTTATTATGGAGGTCTTGAGTCATCAACCTGATCGGTTACAAGCCAATCAAGCTAATCCCGGCATACTTTGCGGCGCTGAGGCTTCAACTCTATCCCTAACTCGGGTTCAAAGACAGGTAGGTGAGCTTACAGGCCAGTTAAGAGTCTTAGTTCACTTGGCTGGCCAAGGTCGTCGGGAAACGGGAAACGGGCCTACCCATAGAGAGTTTGAATGGGAGAGTAAGAGTGAGAGAGAGAGAGATATAGAGATGGGGAGACAGAGAGGGCAGACATATGACCTATGTTGGTTAGGTAAATTTTCCGCTGAGCTGTTTCTATGAGAGCGCGTTTGAGTGAAATATTTTCATTGGGTGAGTAGAAAATGAGCCTGTTGCCCATGAACACAGCGATGGCGACACGCACACACACATGCGCACCACACACACACACACACACACACACACACGCACACAGAGGCGAGCGCCCGAGCAGGGACCGGCTTAAAAAGTGCTCGGCTGTCTGGTTGGTCTGCCTGCTGCCCTTCGTTGGCGTTCGTTGGTCGAAACGAGCGCTGTCACACACACACACACACAAACACATACACACAGATGTATATATAGGATGTATATCAGGTAAACCGTTGCACAGGTATTGACACAGAGCGGGGCTGTCCCAGGCAACTCTCGATCAGGCCTGACAGGCAGGCGAACAAATGGACATGGACTCTCAGGCAGCGCTGCCTCACACACATACACGCACACGCACACGCACACCTTGATAGATTTAGAGTCAGAGGCCCGACCCGACTCTCGACTCTCGACCCGGTCCGGGTCTTCAGTCTTCAGTTTTCTTTTACCGTACCGTTCGTTTTTCACATGGTCTTTTAACTCTGTCTCTGGCTCTGTCTCTGACTGACGTCGCGTCGGTCGCTTCGGTTTCGGTTATCGGGTCTCTGGTCTCTGGTCTCTGGGCTGTGGTCTCTGGTGTCTGGTATCTGGTCCGCTGCTGCTCAACAAAGAAAGCTGGTCGAATTCAGCGCAACTTTTGGTTCAGTTCGGTTTTGTGCCTGGACGTGAACAGTAGTGCCCGCGAGAAGTGTTCTTCACCCGCCGAGTATTATCGGCCATATTTATGCTATTGCAGTTCTACAAACTATTCGACACTACATTTCGTACAACATATTTTTGTTCAAGTGTTTATCGTGTGGTATTTTCCAAGTGCTAAAAAACAAAAAACAATTATAATCATAAAAAACAATTCAAGAAACGCAACGAAACATTCAAAGACTGGATTATATTGCAAAATTGTTTATAACAATTTTTGCTGCTCAAATTTTCAACTATAATGCGGTGTGTGTATTAGTTTTGTTTTGATATATTTTAAATGGAACAATTCCAAAAAATACTTAACGCTTTCTTGAACATTTTTTAAATAGTTGCATTTAGTTTTGAAACGGATCATATTGTGTTCAATTAATGCAAATTTCGTCTTAATATATAAAAATCAAAAAAATCTTTGCACTTATTTTTAAAAAATGTTCAAAAAATTGCACAATTTTTAAGTTTTACATTGATTTGAAATTTGAGAAATTCTGCGCATGCGCAACAATTAATCCGATCCATATTGAGATTTAGAGCTTGGAGTTTTGAGTTTTGAGTTAACTGTTATAAATTCAAAGTATATAGAAACAAATTTAAATAAGGCGTAATATTTCAACGCAGAAAAAAAATTTAAAAAAAATGTTACAAATTCTAACAAAATTTTTGAGATACAAGCAAGTTGCATTGCAGTTGCATTTGCATTGTTGAGGGAAGAGTCCTGTTAATAATATTATAGACCAGCGACAACAATACTTGCCATGTTAATCACTTGATATTCATTGTGTGTGTGTGTTTTTTTCCCCTTTTTGTTTTTCTTTTGCATTTTGCCAATCATTTTTTCTCTATTTTCTTTTTTTTTGGATTTACTGTTTTTGCATTTTGGCAATCAACCTTTTTTGGCCCATTGAACACACACGATCAAAAAAATCCAATCAAATCATCAAATTATTAAAAATTTTATTATTCATAAATCAATAAAGCAAACAAATATAAATATATAACTAAATATATATTGTTATCCTACCAATACTAATAGTTGGTTGCCATTGCGCTGCAACCAAAGTTAAAGGCAACAAGACGGCAACGGCAACGGCAGCAACAAGGACAACGCCAGCGACGGCAGCGCCCAAAAACCGGCACAGACTCCAGCATATTGCGCGGCAGGACAATGCGGATATGTGGTCCACTCTGCTGTTACCGCTCCTGCTGCTCCACTTCACCCATCTGCATGCCACAGTTGCCTTCGCCACGGCCAGCGGCGGCCTGACTGTGATCGAGGGCTCCAGCACCAGCAGCAGCCGGAGCAGCACCGGCAGTGGCACCGGCAGCGGCACCACCAGCAGCAGCACCACCACCACCACAACAACAACCACCAGCATGGGCGTCTCCGCCTCACCCGTTGGGGCCGTGCCCGGTCAGCGGAAGCGTCATCGCAAGCGGAACAGCAGCTGGTACGATTATCGCAACTACAACGAGAACAACACGGCACTGGAGTGGATGAATCCTTGCGGCGGCTCCTACTATACGCCATCAGCCAACGAGCGTCGGCGTGCGCAGCGGCCCAAGCAAGTAAGTAAAGCTTTCAAGCCAAGCCACTCGGTCACTCGTTTATGCACTCGATTACTTGCTTGCTCACTGACTAACCCGCTCACTCGCTCTCTCTCTCTCCCTCTCTGTCTTTCTGTCTCTGCTTAGATATTTAATCAGCTGAAGCGCGCCGCCGGCACCGAGTATCGCATGCTGAACAACAGCCAGGATCATAAGGGCATCGATATACGGGATATGGATATGTGGTCGCTGCACAACTACAACTACAAGTTCTTGCCCAAGCTTAAGAACAATTCAACGGTATGTAAAGCTCGCCCCTTCTCTCACGCCCCAAGCTTTGTCCATTGCTCTCTCGCGTATAACGAAAGCTCGCTCATGCGCCATGCGCCGCTCTCTTCCATAGATCGCCCTGAAGCGCTGGTACCGCAACATGCAGACGTACGTGGCCAGTTTCGCCTACTTGCGACGTGTCCAGGTGAATTGGGACCGGCACGAGCTGAAGCGGGAGTCCCCCGTTGCCAAGGAGCTGAAGAATTTGCTGCTCAGCTCGCGCAGCATACTCTGCGAGCTGGAGACGGCCCTCAATCGCACCCATCCGGCGCTGGCTCCGCTGCCCCAAATATCGCGCAACGACATGAACAAGCGTCTCAAGTTGCGCAGCAAGCGTCGCGCGCGTCCCTGCAACGAGGCTGACTCCATTGATATGCGCTTTGTGAAGCATCATTACTATGAGTTTCTGCGCACCATGTGGCAGCTGCTGCGGCGGGACAGCAAGCAGGAGCGCCAGCAGCGGCGTCAGCGCCGGCAGCGTCGCCAGCAGCGGTTGCGCCAGCAGCAGTTGTCCTTGCCACAGCAGTCGCAACAGCCGGAGCAGCAGCATCACCAGCAGCAGCAGCATTGGCGGCAGCAGCAACAGCGGCAACAACTATCGCTGGCCATGGCTGGCAATCGCAAGGAGTTCAATGAGGTGTCCAAGCCAATGGTCGATGCCAACGGCAACAGCGGACGACGTGGTAAGCGGCAGCAGCCGCATTCATCGTTAGCATCAGCGTCAACGTCAACGTCAACGTCAGCGTCAACGTCAGCGTCAACGTCAGTGTCGGCAGCAGCACAGCGTCACCAGCGTCGCGTGCAGCGCACGTGAAATCATCACAAAATCTAAATATTATGTATATTCATTGAAAACGCAACCCCAATCTCGCCTAGTTTAAGTAAATTATTTGATGGAGTTTGCGATCAAGTTCTTTCCGCATTTTCTAAGGCTATCCCTTCTCCATCTCTCGCTCTCTCTCTCTCTCTAGCTGTCTCTCTTACACGTATAGCAACGGCATCATATACTTAAGTATTAATATTTGTACTACTTCTAGGCCCATAAGTTACTTATTTATTGAACCTCAGCAGAAAGGAACCATTTCTAACTAAATTATAATGCATAGTCCTAAGAGATCTGCCTACCTATAGAGCCCCCCCCTTATAGAGCTATCGAACTCTTCAGAATTCAGCCAAGCAGTTGCCGTTCTAGTCACATAAGAGCAACCGCAGCACCCAAAAATACACATTCCACATTCCACATTCAACATGCCACATTCAACATTCCAACATCCAAACCAACTCGAAAGTATTACTAAATGTTTTCTCAATATAGATACATATATACATTTTTTTTTTTTTGGTTTAGTTCTTAAGTTAAATTATGTATCTTATTATATAGTATACTCTACTTTTTTTTGCCTAGCTTATAAGCCTTGTTGAACTGTGATATAGTCGTGAGTGTTAATTGCATTATGCTTAGCTAGTTTGTATCTTTATCAATATAACCAGATTGTAAATAATTTGTCTAAGATACACATTTTTTTTATATAGGTACTTGATATGATAAGCTGCGAAAGAAAGCGAATAATAAATGCAACGATTTCAAAATAAACACAATCTTGATTTTTCATTGGGTTTTAAGAAAGTGGTAAATGGATTGCTTGAAAATGATTTCGATCCTTCTAAAATTGGTTCTGTGCTAATGAAAGAACTATAACTTACGGATTGCTCCATTAATGAAACTTCATTATTGTTATTAATATATTCTGATTTATATATTGCCAGCATCTGTATCAAGTTTCAGTAATAAAGCTATAACAACGCAATTTATTTATTATGTAGAAACAGACAGGTTTTATCTGACAATATTTGTGTGTATGGCGAATGAATAATGCAGTTGAAACTCATTTTAACAAATTAATGCCATATTATTTAGCAATTATCAATTTATTTGTCAATCTGCCAAAAGGTATTTACAAAATTTCTTCCCACAAGAATGTATAATTTTATCTATTTATAGTATAATGATCATATCTAGTTAAAACTATGAATTAACATTAAATTCTTAGCCATGGCTGCCAGGGCCTTCAGCTGGAGAATGTGTATATAAATTCTTAAATTTGATGAAAAATAGAACCTGTTCCTGATTTATATATTACTAACATTTGTACTTAACTTCAGTAATAAAGATATATAACTCTTTTATCGAAAACACGCAGATAGAGCTCGTCTTTCCAACAAATATTATGCACAATATTCATCCTACTTTCTTTTACAATATTAACCTTATATAAGCTCAATAATTTTTCATATTTTAGTTCATAATACTTACTAATTATTATCAAATAGAAATCTCAACTTTTTATTTAATTATAGTCACATAAATTATATTAGATTAATTATACTAACAATACACACACCCGAATCTGTTAGCTGGAAATTTGACATTATAAGTTAACAAAACTATATAATAAGGAAATAATATGTTTCTAGCTTGTGATGGGTAAGTTAAATGTGCCTTGGAAGGAACTTATAAATTGGTAGAGCTATAATTACTTAACTTACTTAACTGATTTAACTATATGAAGCTAAAAATCTACACAAATTTATGAAAATAAAAGTAGAAATATAGAGTGTGATCTGCATATAGTATCGGTAGTTCGATTGTTCCGGAATTAAGTTGATTGAGTCTTAAAGAGGCTGTTGGAGCTGATTTGCAGATCGTTATGGACCACAAATGGATACTTTGCTGACTGTACAGACGCCAGCTAGCATTTTCCTGGGCTGGTCTGCTGGTCTGCTTTTCTCCTTTTATGATCTGGCAGCTTTTGGCACCGTCTGCGGCGGCGCCCTGTTAATATTTATGTGGGGTCTACCGATCGTTTGGCTTTATGGCCAAAAGAGCGGCTCGCTGCGAGCCCGCCTTCCAATTGTGCTCAGTTCAGAGTTTTATGATCATTGGCAGCGGCGTCAAACTATTAGCACTTGGTATTGGTACCCAGCACGCGCAGCCGGAGCCGGGGCTATGTGGCAGCTGCAGCGTAGTCGGAGTCGTCGTCGGAGTCGGAGTCAGTCGTTGTCCAATGCCTCCACCTGCCTGTCTGCCTACCTGTTGTGAGCAGGTGAGAGGCTCTATGAATATGTCAGCAGCGTTGGCCTTGAGCTGCCCAACAGCCTCATCAATGAGCTGACGATACGGCACTCTAAAATGAGCTCTTAGCTTAGCTTAGCTTAGTTCATTTGAGCCAACTTATTCAATGAATGCCACTTAGCCGGGCTAAGCAGCCCACAAAGTAAGTGCTCATGGTACCATATGAGTTCGTGTACACTTGTTGTGGCTAAGCTCCTTTGCCAGTCTATGGCCATAATCCTTGTTGCTTTGTTTTAAGCGGATTTAGCCAAATTTACTTTTTAATGCCTTGGCTTATTGAGCCTAGTACGCCAAGCTTCGTTTAGGGCGCTTAGTGGCACCTTATAGACCCAGATCCTACACGATCCGAGCCCAGCCGAGCCGAGCTATACCGAACCGATTCGGGATTAGCCTGGCCAAACGGAAGCTGTCTCGAGTGCCACCAACAAGTTGAGTTGAGTTCAGTTCAGTTGAGCGTTGAGTTGAGTGCTGTTCATGTTTTAGTGCCCAGGGCCAAGTGTTGACATGCAAATGGATTAGAGACCGGACCTGCTATGCACAACAACAACAACAACAACAATGGCAATAACTCACAAAAATATTTGAATATTATGATGCTGCCGCTGTGGCTAAGCCGTTTATTGATTGCAATCGAGCGGACAGTGTCCTGCGTCCTGCGGCCTGCGGCCAGGAAGCCGGTCGTGCTAGTTAAGCCAGGAGCTGTGCCTAAGCCGGCCTCTGTTCAGTGTCAAGTGTCCCCGTTGCCGTTGCCGTTGCCTTTGCCCAGGCCAGAGGGACCGGGGTAAAGTAGGTGTTGTTATGTTTTTAGCTGTCATAAATATTGTAAAACTTCGTAAATATTTAAACAGCGTGCACAATAAAGGCAAATGGCAGAGGCTCGCCCGGGTTCTGGGTTCTGGTTCTGGTTCTCTTACTGGTTTCTGGTTTTCGGTTATGGTTATGGCTCTGGGTCTTCGTCTTCGTCTTCGTCGTCGTCGTCACCGTCTGAGGCTCCTTGCTTGTCTGGGCCTATTGTCCTGGCCTGGCCATAACGGTGGTTGCGTTGCGGCCACCAGTTAGAAAGAGACAGCTGCTTCTACCTGATCCTGTTTGTTTTACTTCTTTTTTTCGTGTTCGGTTTTCCTTTTTTTGCACATTTGTGGCCTGAAATTTGAATATGGCCAGGGCCGGGCCAAGAGATTAACAACATTTAATAACCCATCATTTTTCGGGGCATTTTTGGCTCGTCCTGTTTGCCTCCTTTGTGCACAATTTTTAGCCATAATGCAGATAACTGCATTTTATGCCTTGGCCAGTCCTTTGTTCTTGGCTGTCTATGTCTATGTGCCATGTTCTCATCCACTTTTTGCTATTGTCCTTTCCATACCCTGCAGCCATTAAAAATGGCTCAAAAGGGTATAATAAAGTTGTGTAAGTGCCTGTTGCAGCCAGAATCAGGCATATTCGACTCTATAAGGCATATGTTCTGCTGATCGAAGTCACTTTTAGAGCTAGAGTCAGCAAATTTGGTATGCAGCTGCTCACATACAAGGCAAAGTTAAGAATCATTTGAAATTATGAATTTCCACCCGCGCCGAAGAAATATAAGCAGGTTTTTGAAAATATGTTGCTGCTTATATTATTTATTTAGTATTTAATGTTAGTTTAGCTAAGTTAATGCTTTGGCTAATCTAAGTTGAAATGGCTTTGACAGGATCATTTTTCCATTGTAAATATTTCTAGATGATCGAATAGTACGTCTAATTTATTCTAGACCTGTCTGCAGGGTATCTCCTAGGCAAGCACTCGCCTCTAGAAAATTCTTACTTGTTATTTTACAATTTCTTTTTTATTGTTGTGCTGCAGTTGTTTCCTGGAACAATCCACTCTGCTGCTCAGCCCAGAATTTGAGGGAGAGAGAGAGCGACAGGGAGACAGGATGCTGCCTCCTTTTGGCTGTCCGTCGCTGAGGACAATTTGCTCAATCGGCTGTCAAGAGGCGAATCAATTATTGGATTTATTTGACAGCCTTTCGATTCGCAGCTCAATCATAATTTGTTGACACATTCGGGCCAGAAGTCAATTTGAATTGAATGCAAAATGAATTTGAGCTGCTGCAAATTTGCTTGTTGCAATTTAAATCAATTCATTTTCATTGACTGCCCATCGTGATAGGATGATTGTGTTTTTTATTTCACCCCTTATTAAATATGACAGCATCAATTCTATTTCAATTCAGCCTTTGTTATAAATTGATACCATTTCAATATTGCATTATTTCCATTTTCTTTTAGGCATTTTTCAGTTTATTTACTTGACTTTTAATTATGTCAATTGGCGCATCAATAACATTTGCTTGCTTTGTAAACAATTGAGCATCTTTATTGTTAGGAGACTGATATAATGCCTTAAATGTTTACTATGCTGTAATCGTTTTATTTAGTCGCTGTTCTAACTCAAATAAATAAAGAATAAATAAGATTTTCATATAAATCTTACATTGTCCCTAAAATTATATTTAAATATACGAACTTTAATGGCAAAAATAGCCTATCGTATATGTGTATTAATATTGCTGTGTTTTTTGTACAAAGTGTTGGTGGGTAGTATATTTATACTAAGATCTCTTATAGAGGTTAGAATATATTTTTATTTTATTTAATAGTAAGTGGGATTAGTTAAAACTATGGTCAACCTAGGAATAAATAGCACTGGCTGCTCAGGCCTTCGGTTATGATAAAGAATATTTAGAAAGTGATATTATTAAAAAGTGTTACTTAAAATTAATTTAAGTTAGAGTGCTTAGATTAAATGATAGATGTTGCTTCATTTAAGGTAACTTTTAAAGCCAGAGTCAGCAAATTTGGTACGCAGCTGCTCACATAATAATTCTAGATATATGTATGGTGTTGGGTAGGGTCGGTGATAAGTGTTATGGGGTCTACGTTTTTGAAGGAGTTTGGTCTGTGTGTTTGGAATGAGGGGCTGTCAATTAAGATGTGTTTTAGAGTTATACTATTGTTTGTATTGCAAAATATACATATGTTAGTGGAGGTTGTTGGATTCATGTAGGTTATAATCTATATAGTCACATAATTACATAAATTTATGGTATACAGATTGTGTTCGTTAGGTAAGTAAAAATTGTGAGGAGATTTGATTTAATTTACAATACATGTTAATGTATTATATTATTTTCATGTTAATTATAATAGATTTTCAAGTTAAATAATATAATAACTAATAGTGAAACAGAGTATTAAGTAACCTGATTTAGACTATATGATATTTAGAAATTTATCAATCTTTTTTACTCGTAAGTGTCTTATTTCTAGCAGGACAATGATCAAGCAAATGCTCTATACATATAACTAAGTTATAAGTTGGCAAAATTGTTGAGTGCTTATATCAATATAAAGATGATTTTTAATTTTATTTGCTTAACTTTATTTTATTATACCCTTGCAGAGGGTTTTATAATTTTGTCTAGAGGTTTATAATGAACAGAAGGAGACGTTTCCGACCCAACAAAGTATATATATTCTGAATCAGCATCGATATAGCGATGTCCCTCTGTTTCTATGCAAACTAGTATCTCAATTTTTAAAGCTATTGTAATGAAACTTCGCACAGATCCTTCTTTTTGCTGCAGGCAGTACATATGTTGTAACCGGCCAGATAGGACCACTATAACATATAGCTGCCATAGGAATGATCGATCGACTACTATGTTTTTGTATGAAAAACCTTTTTTGTTAAAGAATATATCCTTACTAAACATACCCAAGCCGAGTTTCTAGAGTGCTTATACAATCTGGCAAAATTTGGTTGAAATCTGACCAGTATATCCTATAGTTGCCATAGGATCGGTTGAAAAATGAGTTTTTGTATGAAAACTTTTTGTTTCTACAAATATTACATCCAAACTAAGTGAGAGTCTTATTATGCTTCATATAGTTTGCTATAATTTGACCAAAATCGGACCACATGGCTCCCATAGGAGGCGAAAATTTAGATTTGTACTTATAAAAATGAATTTCTGCTAGGATATATAGCTTTGGCATTCCGAAAATAGCTGTCCTTTCTTGTTTAAATTGATATTTTCTTTCTTAGCCATTAAGCTACTGCTCACAAACGAATTCAGGTGGAGTTTAATGCTATTTCGATGCTGTTGTCTTAATTTCCCAAAAAGGCTTTGATTTTGTATAAACATTTTGTTTATAAACACACTAAAAACATTTATTGATTGACATTTTCAACGCCAATTTGAAATTCCATTTGCGTAGAGCATGTCGAATGTCAGTTCTCAGTTCTCAGTTCTCAGTTCTCAGTTTAGGTTCAATTTCAATTCAATTAGTGCGATTTGTTTACAAAGCGCTTTAAATGAATATGTCAAATTGCGCGTGTGATATGCATTTTAAAGTGCTGGCAATTCATTAATTATATTTTTTATTGCTATTATTATTTACGTTAAGCCAGCCGGCTGTTGTTGTTGTTGATTGAAAGATATTGGTCATTGAGAGTGGAATATCAGAAGCCCTGGCCGCCAGTTTTGGGCGTCATTTTGAAGCAGCTCTGAGCCCGAATTGCTTTCAACAAGTATTGCGTGTGAATTATCGACATGGCGCTCATATATATATGTATATTACCATATATATTATTATATATATATATATATATGTGAATATATATTTATATAAGGCTTTTGGTTCCGGTCTCGCATTGAGAATGTAAATCACGCACTTCTCTGTCGCTGTCCCAGCGTCTAATTATATAATTTGTCGGCTGTGTGTTATTTGGTTTTGTTGTTGTTGTGCTTGTTGTTGTTGTTGTTTTTCTGTTTTTATTAACACACACTTTTATGGTCATTTATGTAATTTCATAGAGTGCGGCCACATAAATCCCAAAGCGAGTTCTCATTTAACAGTCGGGCTCTGGGATTGGGTTTGGAGTTTGGGACTTTGAGGACTCGGGGTGTGGGGTGTGGCGGGAATGGGGCTTGGGGTTTTTGGTGCTTGGTGCTTGGGGCCTGGGTCTCGTTGGCAGGCCTAACAAATTTTGCGTATGACTTAATAAACATGTCGTTGAACTGTCGCCAGCAGCACTTTTGTTAAGTTTATGGCACAGACGCGCCTGCCTAGTTGTTGTTGTTGCTGTTGTTACTGTGGCTTTTAAGCACCTTAAAACACTTTTTAATTGTTCAAATTTTTTTCTTTTGCCGTGCACATTGAACTTGAGCCGACAGCAAAAATAAAAGCAAAAAAAAACCAAAAAAAAAAAACACAGCGCAGCGAACAGCAACAGAAACAGCGCAGCACAAAAATTGTAATTACCATGAGTAATATTTTATTACACTTTGACACTGAAGGAAAAACTTCACAAGAACAACGACTGCGGAGGTATAAGCCACAAAAAAAAAAAAAAGAAGAAAAAAACTATATGAAAAAACTGGCAAGCCAAGAAAAGCCAACTAAACCAAGACAACGACGTTGTTATGCTCTGTAGGAGCTTGAGTGCTCATATGGTTAAAACAAACAACTAGATTGCATTGCATTGCATTGATTTCAACATATGTTTGAGCTGCACATCTAAGGTAGCGTCATACCAAATTTCAGCAAGCCAGCTCAGCTGTAAGCCCAGTTAGCTGAGGACAATTGCTGCGATGCCAAGGTCTTCAAAAACTAAGTACTTGAATGTGATGGGTATCAAGAGGCAGCAGGAGCTTAAATCATACAATAAAAGTGCAACAAATTCGTACTGCATATCGGCAGTGGCAACAGTATTGTTGCTGCAACAGCAAAGGGGCACAACAACAGCAGCAGCAGCAGCAGCAACAACAACAACAACGCTGGCAACTAACTTAAGTAGCGGTAGCAACAGGCTACTAACATGTTTATGCTACTTTTATGAGGTGGCAATAAAATCGAACCAAGTACGAAAATAAAAATGAGAAAAGGCAGAGCTAGGGGCAGGGGCAGGGGCAGGAACAGACAGTCTGTCTCGCTTGCACCATCTACAGCGGTACCGCTCGCTCGCACACCCGCCAGCCCGACAGGATAGCCGCACACACAATGACTTCATCGATTTATAGCGGTCACGAGTGACGACGACTTGGCCCTGCTCTTGGCTTGAGTATTGGGTTTTGAGACTGGACTGGAACTGGGACTGGGGACTGTAACTCGGACTGGTACTGGTACCGGGACTGAAAGTTTGACTGAGACCGGTACGGTACCGGTACCATTATCGGTACCGGCAACGGTTTTTACTTTTTGCCTTGGTTTTTGGTTTTGGACATGGGCGACTTGCGCCGCGTTTTTATGATGATATTGTTTTGCATGTTGCACATAGGACTTTTGTTTTTCGCACTCGGTTTCATTTTTGGTTGCAGTGCGTGCGTGGTGCGTGGATTAAGCCACGTCTAGGACAGCGCACAGGGCACAGTGCGGAGGGCGTATTCCTGGAATCAGCCACAGCCGCGGCATAACTCGCGACGCGCTCCGCGACCTCATCCTCGGCTGCATTTTATGGTTTGTCGTCATAATCACTGGCACAGCATCTCCCTCCCTCTTCAGCTCCTCAGCTCTTCAGCTCCGGCATCGGCATCGGCATCGGTATCGTCATTGGTATCGGCATAGGCATCGGCATAGGCATCGGTATCGTCATCTTGCGCCAGTGACACACTCAACGCGGCATCATCTTGTCGTTGCTATCACTTAATTTATGTTTCCAGGCGATTTGCCTAAGCAACCTCATCCTCATTCTTCTTCAAACTCTTCTCCTGCTCCTCCTGACTGTCTCTCTAAAAAGTCCTGCCTATATACGCCGAGAATTAAATGCCCTAATGCAAAATATTTCTGGAAATATATATATCCCATATTAAGAAATTATTATTACTATTATTATTATTACTATGAAATCAAATGTTTTCAAATAAACTAAACCAGCCTTCTTAACTCGCTATAGAAATCACAGAAATTGCATTCGTTGGGCTAATCCATTTTCGGATCGAAAATTTGTTTATAAACTCAGTTCGACAACTTTTATGATTGATTTATGAATGTAATTATTGTTACCATATTTGCCTAATAGTAAAAAATATTGAGTTGTCGTGGCCTTATATGTTTTTCTATCGTGAACTGTTGTTCCAAGTCATAAATTGGCTTATGTATTTTATTTTAATATATATTTACATTTTATATTATATTTTTATTCTATTCACTATTATAGATAAAGGTACTTACAATATAATATAACGACTAATGAGGAAATATAGTAACTCATGGAATGTATATAAGAAGTTCATAATTTTCACATTTTTTGCAGATAATCCTAGAATATTGATGTTTTTCAAGTCTTTTAATATGGAATTATTAATTATCAATATCTATTATTTAAATGCCTGTATTTAGAATATATGGTTTTAGTGCTTTGAATATTAATAACCTTACAAATATGAATATGGGACTGAGTTTGACTTGGATTAAGGTGAGAAACTATTATGTGTGATTTGGAGTTTGGTGAAAGGACTCAAATGTAATTCTATTTATTTATTACCATAAATAATTTTATAATTCGACGCAGCAATGTTTGCCCTTATAAATAAAGAAATAAAAATAATAAATCAAAGTTTTGGTGCAAGTCCTTGTAAGTCAAATCTGTCAGTCGTCCTCACAGTGTATTTAGTGTGAACTTAGAGGCGGCAAATAAAAGTTTT
Organism: Hirtodrosophila histrioides; assembly: GCA_037075165.1. NCBI lineage: Eukaryota > Metazoa > Arthropoda > Insecta > Diptera > Drosophilidae > Hirtodrosophila > Hirtodrosophila histrioides. The sequence goes on along the minus strand of JBAMCL010000372.1, from coordinate 2,266,100 downwards.
CCCGAATTGCGAAGGCGAACGTAAAGGATCTTAACCTTATAACTTATGCCCGTTTATATGCTTCGCAGTACAAAAGAGCTAAGCACTGAACGTTGTGGATGAGGTCCTTACAAATAAGAAGTAATAGCTATTTCCCGGTTCGGACTCCTAGAGTACTCGTAGTTTGAGAACTAAGCACCGTTAACACTTCCGTTATGCTGTTGCCTTGTGCTGTCTATGTGTGTGAGTGGTTGTGTATGTGTGTGTGCGGCGGTGCCATTGTTGTTCAGGTGTGTTGTTGGTGTTGCCTGCAGTCCGTTGTCCTTTGTTGCTGATGCTGTTGTCAATAGAGCGAAACAAATATCAGGAAATGTCATCATTTTGTATGGCAAGAGTGAGAATTGAAAAGGACATGCCAGCTCAAATTGAATTGAAGAAATTGCTGCGTAGACAGTCGGACGGACGGACGGACGGACAGAGGAAGGCAGCAATTGAGCTCACAGGACTCGCAGGACACCTAGGCGAGCCACACACATGGCATAAGCGTAATTGAGAGTTGCCTGCTATGACACTCACAATCGAATATCGACAATCGGGCCATTACAAAATATGTCACTGCCAGCTGCGCGGTCGACGTCGCTGCCACTATTTATCCCCCTGCCCTACTGATGTTGTTGTTGTTGTTGTTGTGGCGTGTTGTTGTTGCCTTTGGCTCGTTTGTTGTATCAGCGTCTTTTCTACTCTTGTCTTGTTTGCATTGTTCTCGCTCAACAGATTTGATCAGTTTTTAATGAACTTCATTCATGTTTGAATGACTTTGATCAGTTCCGCTCTTGGCCTCGCCTTTGCCGTTGCCTTTGCCGTTGCCTTTGCCCTTACCCCTGCCCTTGCCTTTGCCTTTGCCCTTCTTCTCCTCTTTGGCTCTGGCAAACAATAGCAAATACACAAACCTTTTGAACGCGTGCGGCGATTGTCGCTCAATTCTTGTTGTTGTTGCTGTTGTTGTGACAGTGACAAGAAGATGCACGCACAATGCTGTGCTGTGTGTGTGTGTGTGCTAGTGTGTGTGGGTGTGTCAGGCTGTGTGCGCGTCTTGAATTAGAAAGTCCAAATGGCGCACGCGGCGTATGCGCAATGCAGCCCAAGCTAATCCCGGCAAGCCTCTAAGCCGCTTTGTTGCCACAGCAACAGCAGACGTCGGCAACGTCAACCTTCAGTCCAAGCGCATCATCTTCATCATCATCATCATCATCAGTCGCCTCATCGTCATCATCATCATCGTCAAGCGTCAAGATCAACGAGGCGTACAAAATACTTATTTTCACCAAGTGCCCACTGTCGACGGTGCCCCAAAGAACAACCCGCAACAACAACAACAACAACAATGCCACTTTTAGTTTTGCTTGAGAGAGGGCTAGAGTGAGAGACAGAGAGAGAGGAGAGCGAGAAAGAGAGCGAACGCAAGGCAGGTGGAAAACATTGATTGAGGGTCCTTAAAAGGGTACAAATAATCAGAAAATTGTATTAAATGTCCCACATAATGAAATGAAAAGAGCAACCACAGCATACAGCAAACCCACCTCTGACACCGACCCCCCGTCCACTGTTCGCTGTACCCTGTCCGCAGTCCCCTGTCCCCTGTCCCCTGTCCCCTATCCACGATCCCATAAGCCATAAACCATGCACCATGATCATCATATGGAAATTGTTATTGTGCTTGTCAGAATCCGCAGCTGAGCCCGGTATCGGGCAGAAGTAGAAGATCTGTCGGCGATGATGATGATGATTATCATTATTGAGGCACTCTTGCTTTGATCTCCTGCAGCCGGACTGGCTGGCCTCAGTCTCGCCTCTGGCTGATCCATGGGCGCAGCAAGTGCAGCCCGGAGTCGCCGCCAAAGTTGACGCATTGTGTCATTGTCAAGTGTTGCGCCGTGTGTGGAATCTGCCTCTGCTCTATTTGTATTTATTTGATTTGTGTGATTAATGCTGGAGTGTGTGGCAGAGTGTGAGACTTTAAGAGACTCCAGCGGCAACTACGATCTGTCTGTCGGTGTGCGTGTGTGTGTGTGTGTGTGTGTGTGTATGAGTGTGGCATTCAATCAGCTATGGGAACGGACTGTGTACCAATGCCAAGGTGAACCAAACATTTGAACGTCATATGGTATTGACTGAGCTGAGCGCTTTGCAGACGCCACATTACTCTATCATGCAACTTTCATTGTGTAACGTGTGCAAACACTAATTAATCTAGCGCGCCATTTTGCGTGCAACATACGTCGCCAGAGAAACTGCCACACATTTTGTTGCAGCTTTTGTAATACGGTGCACGCTTGAAATAGCCGGCTCTGGGCCCAGCTCGAAAAAGTGAATAAATTTTGTGATATTTGACATAAAGAAGTATTTAACATATAAATATTTCAGGCAACAATTAACTTTTGAAACCTTTTGGAATATTATTGACTCACTTTATCGAGCGTGCACTGTAGTTGTCTACTTGCCTTTTCTCTTTGGGGTACACTCAGAAAAATATGTGCATTATGATTGCCATTTAATAAAGGTCACCCTAAAGGCCAAAAATCATTTCTATTAAGTAGATATATTTTTAGAATGTATTAAATACCAGCTGTACCCTACCTCGCTTCCCTGTGGCACATAGTGGTTGCATGGATGATAAAGTGAGAAGTAAACTAAAATAGTTTACTACTATTTTCCCTGACTTTTTGTGTAGGGTATGAAGAACTTAGAAGCCGAACCAAAACTAATCTCACACATTTGATCTTAAGCCCATTTTCCGTCCGTGCTGACGGCTGCGAGTTGATTTTTCAAGTTGCATACAACACTTTTCCACCCGTTGGTCACAATTCAGTCAGTCAGTTAGTCATATTAAAGACAAAAAATATATGCTAATGTCCAAACATACATACATATTGAAATTATGCCAATCCATAGAAAAGAGTTTTGCAAAGAACACCACCTTAGCGCCACCTACCGGCTAGAAACATAGGATCAAAAAATGGTGAAGTTTGTTGCAGCGGTTCTCGAAAATACGTACACCGAACAAACGCTTATATATATATAATAAAATATTGCTTAGGTTCTGCCTTTGGCTAAAATATTATTGTAACTTTCTGCATCTTAGGGCATTTATTTTTCTGAGTGTATACACATACTTAAGTGCGGTACCGTACAATACTCTAGTTAAACGACTGATTTCATTTGATTGCATTTCAAATTCATTAAAGCATCAGAAAGTCAGAAAAATACATATTAAAGATTTGGAAATGCAATATAGGAAATATTGTAGGGCTGAGTGAGATGGAGATATTTTGATTATTAGAAGAATCTCTATCGGAAAAGAAGCCACTTTTGTTGTTGGTTATTTGCAAGGCAAGGTTTTGGCATGGAACTACAATTTCGAATATCCTAAGCTAAACGAGGCAACAAGTTGGGTATAACTGACAACAAACCATCAATTTGACCACATTTGTTGAAGTGTCCTTTACAGCTGCTATGCCATTGCGTATACGCCCCGTGAGGCACTGAGGAGACAATATTGCACAATGAGCAACAATTCAATTTGGGCGATTAGCAATGGTCAACAGTCAACAAACAGTCAACAGTTACAGTTACAGTCAACAGTTGAGAGTTGACAGTTGACAGTCAAGGGACACCTGGCGCAGTGGGAGTTAATTGATGCATTGAGCAATTGACAAACCTGTGAGCGACTTTTGAGAGCACCTTCCACGCAGTCTGTCTGTCTATCTATGTGTCTGTCTGTCAGTCTGTCTGTCAGTCTGTCTATTCGGCTGTCTGGCTGTCTGGGAAGGTTTTGCTGGGTGGTCCTAGAGACGACACTTTAGACATTTTGTCGTTGCCTTGCAAATTGAGCCAAGAGTGAGACACAGGGGCGGCAGGGGCGTGCCGTGCACAGCTGGTTGCCGTTGCCGTTGATGTTGCTGTTGCCGTTGCCGTTGCCAACGTCGATGCCGATGCCGATGCCGACGCCGACGCCGCCGCCGCTTGTGTAAATATTTCCTCATTTTATTTGTGCCACACAAAAGAAGCAAAAGAAGCAAAGCAAATGTGCAGGCGGCCTGGGCATATTGTTTTAACACATTAGCAGCGCAATGCAACAAATAATTTCCATAAAATGCTGCTACGACAATGACGACGACGCGTCTGTAAATGGAGCGGCTACGTTGACGCTGACGTTGACGCTGACGCAGACGCTAACAGCGCTGCCCCAATAGAGCCGCAGTCAATTTCAATGCATGAAAGAGATATGTCACAGGAAGAAAATATTAGTCTTTGTCATTAGGCAAAGCAAAACAAAAAGCAAAACACCAACAACAAGCCTCAAACGATCCACGGATCGTTACAGCTTTTGGAAGCCGCTTCGGGGCGGACGCCGTGGCCCAGAGTCACAGTCAGAGGCAGAGGCAGAGTCAGAGGCAGAGTCAGAGTTAGAGTCGGAGTCGAAGTCGAAGTCAGAGCTATAGCCGCATATAGCTAGAGCCTGAGTCCGGTGTCTGTGTGTTTGCCCACCAACAAAGTTAACACTGGAAATGTCCAAGAGCTGTTGTTGCCACATTCACATGATTTAAGCAGCAACAACAACAACCTCAAGACAAAATGTTTCCCATCATAAAAACTCAACGCTCGACGTCTTCGTCTTCATCTTCATAAAGAGTCCAAAAGTCCAAAACGAAGAAAGAAACAAAAAAAAAAAAAAAAAAACGAAAAAATAAACCGACTTTAGACAAAGCAAACGAAATTAAAAACGGTTCAAATGGTTTGCTTGTGTAAGCAATTGGCTTGTACTCCCCCCAACCCCCCCCACACAACCACACTCAGACCACATAGGGTCTCTCTTCAACACACTCACACAATCTCTCTCTCTCTCTCTCTCTCTCTTTCACTCCTTAGGCTTCGTGTGGAATGATCTGCGGAAATGCCACATGCCCCGCAGAGGGGCCTCTTCAGATCAGCAGAACACTTTGGATTATCTATGTTATATTCATATTTAAGAATGTTGTTATCTTAGGATTATCAGAATTGTCATATGATTAGCAGAGAGCTTCAGGTGATCTATAATATATCCATGTATAAGAACGTGGAGGTCATCAGATCCGTAGAACACTTAGTATATCCATAATCTTATCTATAAATAAGGTTAGCATGATACCTGGGACTTTCTATACTACTATATACATATAAAAATAATGTAGCTATCAAAAGATCAGCAGAATTGTCGTAAGATGCGCAGATATGATCTATAATATATTCATATATAAGAACTGGACGTCATCAGATCAGTAGAACGCTAAGTATTTTCTGTACCATATCTATAAATACGATCAGACCAATTTCTATACCATCTCCATATAAAAGACCGTAGTTATCATGAGATCTATCTATAATATTTATATCTATACTTATAAAAGAATGTACTTTTCATAAGATCATCAGAATTATCATAAGATGGACAGAGAGCTTCAGATGATCCATATATTAGAACTGGACATTATCAGATCAGTAGAACGCTTATTAATTCCTATATAATATCTATAAAAAAGATCAGACCAATTTCAATACCATATTCATATAAAAGATCGTAGTTATCATAAGACCTTTCTATACTATTTATTTCTATATAAAAGAACGTACTTTTCATAAGATCATCAGAATTATCATAAGATGGGCAGAGAGCATTAGATGATCTATAATGTATCCATATATAAGAGCTGCACGTTATCAGATCATGTTATAATGTGTTCATATATATAGTTATTCCTATATAATATCTATAAATAAGATCAGACCAATTTCCATACCATATCGATATATCCATAGTTATCATAAGATCAGCAGAACATTTTGGATTTTCTATGCTATAATTATAACAAGAACGTAATTTAAGAGCTCAATGGGAAAACAGTGTGATTTTTTTTTGGGGGAACGGCAACTGTCTTGGGGTTGGGATTGTGGTTGGGAACTGCGGGGGATGAGGATGTGGTCAATTTGTTGCGTTTGGGGCAAATCCCAGCGTCATAATTAGCATTGTTTGATCGGTGCCGTTGCATATTAATAGATTCATTAATAAAATACAATTGAAGCCAAGAATATTCGTGGGGTGAGGCAGCGTGGGAATCACAAGTTGGCACTACCCGTAAACAAAGTGATTGCTTGGCTTAGCAATTCGAGACATCAATTTAATGCAATTCCATTTGCTTATAAATAATGTAAGGTGCATAAATGTTGGGGACTCACCTCAGGGTAACTCAGGTTTCTATAGTTTTGTATGCGAGCAGGTCTTATTTATATTATAATAGACTGAATTTCGTTTATTTGGATTCGCACTTAGGGGAATGGTGAAGTACTAATTTGCTGTATTTTTCAAGGTGGTAGCTATCATATAGATTAATAAAATTAATCGGGGAAATAATATAACAGTTTTGATACATTTTTGGACTCTGCTGAATGCAATGATACATTTTATTAAGTCAATAAAGTTCTAGATTATCATTGATCAAATTCTCTGTCGAATGTGCTCAATATTTATTATGATATAGTCAGCTTTAACTTATAAGTAATACAGTAAAACATATATCAACAATTATGTTACACTGTTACACTGGCAGTTACAAGGTATTAAACGTTATATTTATTACATTGTATAATTATCTTTTTCAGTTCTGAAGTAAACAGTGGAGACAATTTTTGCAGAGGGTTTCATGATATTGTGACCTAATGTGAAACATATCGAAAGACCTGTCTCAAATCCCTATATATTTTTGATCGACCTCAATAGTCGAGTCGATCAAGCTATTGCTTGTAAAGATATTTCAACCAAACTCACAAAATCTGAATTATTGTATGTTTCTTAACGAAATTTATTCAATATCGGACAACTATACAGAGTATATAGAGTATGTACAATCAATTTTCGGCATGGTGAAGACAGCTGATTTACCCCGTTAAATAAATATTTAGGGGCCTGATGATAAGATTAGGCTTTAGACGAGTACGTCCATCAGTTGGGGTCTACTTCAACCACTTGACAATTTTTTGATTGCTAAAATACCGGATATCTGTTTGGTAATAAATAATACGTTTTTGGAATTTCCGGAGTGGCAGCCTATATACAAGTAAGTGTCCGGAAACGAACCAAATGCCATCAACAAATTCCCCGATTTGAGCATAAATCAAACATAGCATATGCATGAATATAAGGGCATACGTAAATGAAATGTCAATTCTCGATTCCTTGACGTAAGTCGATTCCCTCTACGTATATTTTTAGCTGGCAATTCCACGAAACTCCCAAGTATGACGCCCGTAATGATTTTGAATGATTCTTGCATATTTTGTTATACTATATATTGTTATTTCAGTTATAGATAAGTATATATGTATAAGGTCATGATACTTCGCGTCTCGATATATGTAATAACTAGCAGGGTGCTGGGTATACCAAGGTGAAAGGTACTCGAATCAGTTTTTGTTTGGAGTAGTGTGAAGAAATGTAAAGTCAAGTTTTCCTATATTATAATATATTCATTCATTTTTTAAACTATCACTTAATTCCGAGTTTTCAATGTTTCTTCCTCTCTACTTTATAGGGTTGCAGTTGCTGCTTCTGCCTGTAACATTCTTTTCAGACCATTATAGTAATACGCTTTTGATCCATTTCTTAGGTATATAGAGCAACATAACTAGAAGAGAATTACAAAATCCTAGTTCAGCTCCTTAGTGTCTGTCCAGGATGCAGTCTAAAGCAGAACGAGGCATTTACGAGGGAAATATATTGATTTATTTGCTTGATATTTTCTAATTCTAAAAGCTAATTCTTATAACTTAGATCATTGGACACCAACTTTATACAAATATATTAGAAGTGAGTTATACAATTGGTCATTTTAGAATTTAGCATTCGTAAATTATACGTATTATTTAATATTCAAATAATTGTAATTGTTATAGGTAGAATGAATTATTACAATTATTATTATTATTAATTTATTAGGAATAGTTGTTCAGCAGCTGAGCTTATAATTTTATTTTAAATTGCCTGACATCACTAATAAATTTTAAAATAATGGAAAATTTGATTCCAAGTGCGAACAGAATGTATGAAAAATGGTCTTTCAGAATTCAATGTACTATATCTCTTACGGACAAGATTGTTTATACTCGTAGACGTAGCAATTTTAAGTAATTTATAGAGAAAGGAGGGTTCCTTAGAGTACAATATATTCTGTAGAAAGAATTGTGTTTTCAAATGCAGTATTTATTTATTAAATTTAGGTCAGGTGGCTTATTGGCATAATCTGAAGTATGATCATATTGCTTGAGGTAATGTATTATGTATATTATGTTATACCAGATCTCTGCTCACCTTTATGTGAGGTGATTATATGGAAAAGTAATGTCAACTGTCTCGGAGATTTTTACGTTTATTTGCCTAACTATAAGCTGACTTATTCTTAGCTGACTTTACCTTCGGCTGTAAGCCACAAGGCCACTGCCTATTTTCGTAGCTTTTATTTATTTAAAAAAAAAACCTTTTTTTGTTACTTTTCGGCCAAAAAATGTCTTGGCCACATTATTGAAGTGCCTGTAAGGCGCCCTTTGCCAACCAGCAAGAGTATCAACAACAACAAAAACAACACCAACAGCAACAACTAAAAAGTCACTCGCACAGTTAATTTTTCTGAGAAAAACGCCAGAGTTTCTCGCAATTTTATGATCAATTCATTGAATTTTTTGAAAATAAAAATAAAAATGCGAAAAAAAGCCGCACACATGACGACGGACAACAACAACAACAACAGCAACAACAACTTGTTGGTGGTTATTGACTCAGCGAGCTGAAAGTATGACAAGAACAACACAACCACAGCCAAAACCACTAGCAACACCACCAGCAGCACCACATAAAGCGACAACAACGACGTCATTGATAAGAGCCGCTTATCAAATTGGCAACTGGGGAACTGGACAGCTGGACGGCTGGACTTGGACGGGGCAAGCATACGTCACAGTTAACTAGTTGAACGGGTCAGTGGGGGATTGTGGGGGCTTATCACTGACGTGAACCGCAGAGTTGTTAAGCCTTTTGGGAATCAGGGTCAGTCAGAAAGCCGGCAAGCTGCCCCAGCCTCAGTTGCTGCCGCAGTTCTCTCCTCTGCCGCTGAGCTCTGAGCACAAAGCAAATACATAAATAAAATAAAGCTATAAATAAATAAAAATTAATGTTAGTGAAAGATGCTTAACATTTTCATTGAGTCAGTGCCAAGGCTTGTCTCGGACCTGCGACTGAGCACTAGGACTTGGCCCGAACTGAGTTTGGGCCGGCACTGAACTGAACTGGACTGGACTGGACCAGTGGATGGGCGATGGGCTTGGCAGCCGCAGCCGCAGCGAAGACAACGTGCAGCCGAAAATGCCCGCGGCGCAGTTGCAGTTACAGTCAGCGTCGCGCTGCTTCGCACAGTGGTCAAATGCATGCCAAATTTTAAATGGTTACTCAAAACTGACTTAATAACTGCATAACGCTTAAAAGCTTAGCTTCACAAATGTTCAAATATTATATTTTTATTTGCTTTTGCTATATTAATATTTAAGAAAATTTTTATTTATCATAACATTTAAAAAAAAACATTTTTGTATATTCTGTTTATTAATTAAACTCGAATAAATTTAAATATATTTTAATATAAGTTTATTTATTGAAAATCTCATTAGATTGTGTCCATATCAAACGTCTCACGATTCGGAAGCAGTGGAAAATTATTATAGATTAAACTCGTATGTTACAATTATCTCTTTCATAAAAATTCTTATAAATATGTTGCATTGCCTTTTGTACCTCATGCTAAAGTAGATTGTTATCGATACTTCCGATAGCACAAACTACTTTTGCAGCACTGCAAATAGGATTAATTCTTTAAAGGAAGGGGATAACTTAAGTCACATGTGGGGGAGATAAAAATATAAATGGTATATAAAAAAAGTTGTACACAGAAAAGATAATGCCATTCTAAATTCAAGTTTTAAATGTTCAATTCAAGTCTAGAATTCAAGGTAAAAAACAGGATTAAATCAATAATTCTGGGATTGGAAAAAACTTATTTGAATCAAGAGTTTTGTGCTTGGCTTGAGAAATTCTGAGATAAGCTCACTTTTAACACCGTTTAGGATCGATTTAAGTACAGTATACCTAATTTTTGTTCGTGTAGGATACTCCTACTAGAGTGAACCATTCAATAGATGTTCGATAGTCTTCTATAGCAGTGTCCTCTTGTTAATCTCCCGACCAGGTTAGGGTTATATTCTTGTCTTATTGCTGACATACACAAACAAACAAAGCCATCTATATTCGTGCATTTATGTACAGCTGGTAACCACTGTGCCTCGCGTCTCGAACTCAAACTCAATATCAGACTGCGGCCTGGTGTCAGCTCCGTCATCCTGTTGATTTGTGTTGAGGAAGCAAGTGCTTATGTCCATGGGAGTGTGAGTGTTGGTGTGTGTTATGAATGACGGCGGACCTACTTAGCCAGGGCGCTGCTGCTGCTGATGCTGCTGCTGCTACAGCAGATGATGATGATGATGATGATGATGATCGGGACTTGATGATCATGGTGCTGCCGTAGCGCTTAGATGGATGGCCACGTAAATTTATCATCGGGCGAGCCAGAAGACAAAGTAGCAGGGAAGCGGCTGAAAAGCGTTCATGGCGCATGCGCAAGGATCTAAAGAGCAGAGGCGAGTCTCAGTCAAGGGGCACAATTAAAATGTGTGCGCAGAATCAGATGCAGATGCAGTTGCAGTTGCAGTTGCTGTTGCTGTTGCAGAGATGCCTCGCTTTTTTTGGGGGCCTCCGTTGGGGTCTGGCTGCGGCTCGTTTCGAGTGTTGAAAAGTAAGGAAGCTTTAACAAATTACCGCCCAGTTGCCGGCACAACGAGCTGTTTATAAAAGTTGTAAAAATTTGCCAAGCCAACACCAACAGCAACAGCAAAGCCAGCACGGCCCCAGCCCCAGCTCCAGACACATCTCCATGTCGGCTGCTGTGCCTAGCGGCAAACTTGGGCGCACACAGCGACTGGAGCAGGGCGGACGCAGATTGGCGGGTTAACGGGAGGGGCAGCTGGCTGTGGCTGTGGCAGTGGCAGTGGGCAAGGCAGGCACTGAGACGCAGGCGGCTGGCATTAAAGGAGCTGCAAGCTCTCCACTTGGCGCAGGCGCATCGCGCTGCCAGACAATGCCAGCAACTTGGCCAAGACGGAGGCTGAGGAGGCTCACACTCGCCCTGGCCCGGCCCGGCCCGGCCGGCCTCTTGCCTTATAAAGTGAGCGTTGAGCGTCGAGCGTCGAGCAAAGTTACTCATGTCATGACAGCAAACGAGCAAGCAGCAAACTTATGACTGAGTAATTGCTGGTGATATTTATGCGACGAAGCGTCCGACGATGTGACGCTGCAGCAGTGGCAGCAACAGCAACAGCAACAGCAGAGGCTGAGGCAGCGACTGCGACGCCAACGGTGACGGTGACGGAAACTGCGTCGAAGATGCCGCCGTATCTTTGGCAGTGCTTGCTGCTTATTATCGCTTGCCCCACAATGCGTTTTGAATGGCATATTGATTGGGTCTATGCACCGCCAACTGGGTGGCAGCGCTGTCAATTTATCGATAGTGCACCCATTTGAAAGTATCGATAATTTTAAGCCATATCATCGCTAATGGGGCTTAAAATTTACTTTAAATACTGCTAGTTTCCAAATAATCCACTAAAGTCCGATGTAAGAATAGAAGTTCGAGTCGTAGGACTCATTACCACATCTAAGATCCTCTTAAGATCCCATTTGTATTTGGTACTGTATGCTAGTATATCTACAAATGTAAATCTGACCAAAAAATTTCTTCTATTTTGCATTAATTTCATTCTTTCTGACATAAAGTTTTGCATGTTTTTAAGTGCATAGCTTAAAAAGGTAGCTGTTGGCAGGATGAATTTTTTCTCTTCCCTTATACGTGTGTGGGTAACCCTCAATAGTTATAAGGTGGTCAGACTCGATAGTGATAGTTTATTTCATTACTACCATCTATAGAATCTGCATATATAGATAAAATGCTTTCCGGCTCTGATATTTACAATCATTTATATATCAAATGTGTCGTTGAGGTCTCCCACAAAAAGAAAGCACGGAGAATGTTGGTATTGGTCTGGGAAAACGCGGAATATATAGGAAAGGTTTACTTTTTTTCCGAGTTAATGAAATAAATGCAAGTAAAAGTTGACCGATATGCTTATATTCACACCAAATTTGCTTTCTTTCAACGACAAATGTTCCCATCCTTGTTCCATGTTCCATTACAAGTTCCTAAAAGGTTCTTGACTCCGAAGTTTTTCAGTTCAAAACTATTTCTTGCCCAACTCGACACTAGTGCACTAGTATTTCATGATTATAGTCTTCAAACATTCATACAATTAATACAAATTTCTATGTAAGACTGAAAAATATTGCCAAATCTAGAAATAATATGTAAAATATTCTCAAAGTAGTAAGAAATATACTTTAAAGTAACTTTATTCTGTGTAATTTTTGTACCTTCATTTAGATTTAAAATTATTTACCTATATTATGACAGACTCCAATTTCATAAATATTTTGAATTTCAATTGAAGACTAAGAATCAAGAATCTCTTAGATGGGGTATAGTAGATCAGATCGGTTGATATTGTATTAAATGATTAAAGGTGTAGGTGATTCCAAAATTCGTTGGGCTTGTAATGTTTTCAGGCCGCTGCTGCTTGAAGCGTTGTGGTGCACACACACGCACAACAGTTTACACACATGCGAGTGCGTGTTGTTGTTTGATTTTTAGTGGTTGTTGTTGTTCTTGGTTGCTGCTGTTGTTGTTGTTGTTGTTGTTGTTGCTGCTGCTGCTGCTGCTCGCATAACATCACATACCGCAAAACAGTGTGTTTGCTGTCTTTTGGAATGTAAATCATTCGCTAAGTACGCTTGATTTAGGCGACCATCACACTACATTCTTCGACGGAGTCATGGACTGGGCCTCGAATGGAGATGGAGCTGGAGCTGGAGCTGGAGCTGGAGCTGAAGCTGAAGCTGACGCTGGAGATGGGAGCTGAAGCTGGGAGCTGAAGACTCAGTCTTGGCCTGTTACTGGTACTGACAGATGGCTGCTCGTATGTCTGCCTGGCTGGCTTTCTGTGTGAATGTTTGGATGTTACAATGCAGATACATGAGCACTTTCGTAGCTGCGACGGTGATGGCGATGATGACGATGTTGACGAGGCTCTGGCCTGACGACGAAAGCAATACGCCATACATAACTCATCGCACATAATGAGACTGCAATAATTCACTTGCTCTGCATGCTCGTGATCCTCGCGGCGGCCAGTGCATATAAAGACACAAGCCAGCGAGGCACTGTTATAACAACAACAACAACAACGACCAAGACCAAGACCAAGACCAACACGGAGACGGAGACGGAGCCTCAGACTGAGGCCAAGACCAAGACCAAGACCGAAACTGAAACGGAGCACAGTGGAAGAAATGTTGAATCTGGCGCGGATTAACTTCACTTTGTAACTTTCCAATTCCGACCGTACTCGTGCTTAGCATTTCTTCAACTCACGCTGCATTCCTTGCAAGCCTTCTCGTGCTACGTGTAAACACGAATTAATCTAGCGCGCAATTTTCTTTTCAAGCAAACCTACACTGCACAAAACCACAAGCTTTTCAAGACAACCAACAAATGGGTCTCATTTGGCTTCAGTGTTTTTATACTCTGTTCAGAAAAGGGAAAAGAGTATATTGGGCTTGTGCAAACAAACTTGACTTACATGTTAGTATCTACCCTCAGTTTATAAAGTCTTCAGATTAACCCCACGCCTCTCCACAGCAATTGAGCAATATCTGTATCTAAAACATGTTTTTAGCGAGGGTATATCTTTTACAATTTTATATCTACTGTCACGAAATTTGACCTCATTAACAATTTGCCTCAAAGACTCTTTGCCCCCCCTACGGCCTCCCCCCAAATGAGAAATATCAATATACGTCCACATCTGTGCGGGTAAAGTTACCAAATTTGACATAAAATCTACTGTTTTGGCCCCTTTCCGACTCAAGAATAAGAATAATGTAACAGACTGAGAAGAGAGTATTCAGCAGCCGGGAACTGCCGACTGCAACATTCTTATTTATTTAATAGTTTTCTAATATTCAGACAAATCTTGAAGTTTATCTCATGCCATTTTTGTAGCCTCCAGATCCAAACAGTGATAGCTCAGACCGAGAATATATTTGTTATTATAATTTTCGACTACTTTAAGAACAGGGAAAAATATAATGCTACAATCAGGGTTAATCTGTTAATCCTGATGGCTCTCTAAATTGAATATTTTTAGCTTATCAATCTAGTGCTAAGTGGCTTTTCAATAGTACGGATTATATCCTGTTCTGATCTCATACCGAATTGTAAATATTCAGGATATATGTTTATAAGAGACCTCCACAGTGGTTTCTCTCTCCCACACTTGTGTTAAGTCAGTATTTAGTTAACATCTACCAACTCTGTAAATATGTGGATCCTGGCTTATAAAACTATATATCTCCGATAACAAATGAATGAATAAATGTAGAAAAAAACACAAACTACTTAAGAGCATTATCCTCCTACTTCAGAATTTTAATATTGATGGAAGACAAGGTTTCTCAATAAATACCTAAGTTTTAGTTTCTATTAGGGGCGTGAAGATAAAGTTGATATTAATATTGATATTTCAACCTATAACTTATTAAGGATTTTATGCAAAACTAAAGTTTTAGAGTAAGAAATTTATGTAGAATGTTAAGTTGCAAAAATTATAGATTTTGGTCTAAGTAGAATGGATAGACGGATTAACAATTGTTGTTTATGTGTATATTTGTCAGACTACTTATTGCGGGTAGATATGCTTTATAGAAATGCAGTTTCAGGCTGGCACCATTCTGTGCGTAGATCGCTCGTTTTGGCCACTGTGCGAGGGCCAGGCCAACCCCGCCGCCGCCGCCTGGGCACCGAACTGCAACTTGGACTGCTCCACGATCGTCCGCAGTTGGAAATCTTCATGCACTCCTAGTTTTCTGTAATTAAGTGTAATGAGCGTAATTGCTAATGTGTGTGGAGCGCACGCTGCCGCAGAGATCTCAGCTCCGCTTGCTGCTTACTGGATGCTGGATGCTGGCTGCTGGCTGCTGTCTGCTGGCAACTGGCCAACAACAAGCAACTACCAACAAGCAACTAGCAACTACCAACTAGCAACTACCAACTAGCAACTACCAACTAGCAACTACCAACTGGCAACTGGCAAGTGCCTACTGGTTGCTGGCCAGGTCTGTGTGCGATTGCGATTTAGTTATAGCCTCGTTCGCTTTGGTCTTCGAGTTGGTCTTGATCTTGGCTTGGCTTGGCTTGGCTTGGCTTGGCTTGGCTCGATCTGAACTGGGACTGGCTTTGGCTTTGGCTTTCGTGTTGGTATGAGTATGAGTATGAGTATGAGTATTGGTATCGGCTCGATTTCGTTTCATTTCATTTGGCCTGACTTGTCTTGGCCTGGCTTGGCATCGTGTGCACAGCAAGTGAAATTAAAATGTATGACAAAGTGCGTGCAATAATTCGTGCAAGTTTAATGAGTCTCCGCAATGTGGACATTTGTCGTCGTCTAATTGTACTAGATATGGATATTTTAATTGAATGAGAACGATGTCTTATTAGTCGCGGGCAATTAGTCTATTTGTGCCTTCATGTCTCTTGCCACAGACAGACTTCAGACTCCATCGACTCCATCGACTCCAGCAGACTCCAACAGACTCCAACAGACTCCAGACTTGGTCTCAACTTGTCCACTTGCCTGGCCTTAACATTTGTTAATCAAATTGCCCACTTAAGGGCAGAGCATATGGGCAATTGCAGTGGCTTTAATACCCATAAGTACATATATCTCTGTTTAGATATTCAGTTTATAAATAGCTACATTTATACGAGTAAAGCAAAAAAAAATCATAAAATACATATAACAAATATAATATAGAATAATACTAACAAAAAACACTGACACCTTACAAGAAAATAAGACTAAGATAAGAATAAAATATTATTTAAAAAAAATCAGAAAGGCATAAGCTATAAAAAATGATTATAAATGTTACAAAACCTTAGAAAACAAAGTCTAAAATAAGTAACAAAATCTTTTGCAAAAAATTTTAATATTTAGAAGAAATATATATTGAATTTCAGAAGAAGTCATTGAAATATCAGCCTTTAAAATGTTGCTAATCTATGAACAATAAAATACTTTAATAATGCAGGATATCAGAAAACTAGCAAGTTATGTATAAAAAGACTGAAGAAATATGAAAAATAAAAATAAATGTGTTGTAATAAAAAAAACTGCAGATATTTGAAACAAAATTGCACATACATATTCATAATAATCATCAGATGTCAATTTAAAATAATATAAATATACATAAATATCTTAAAAATGTATATATTTGTTTGCCTATGGGTAAAGTAACTTAAAAAATTATAATAATATGCTAATATTTACTTATTTATTTAATTATTTATTACGTAAATATTTTAAAAATTTATATATATTTTACGTATTGGTGAAGTAACTTAAGAAAAATAATAATAATTTAACTAATATATATGTATATATTTTTATTTATTTATTATAAAATTGTTGTGCTTATATGAATTTATTGAATGAAAAATGGAGGATATTGAAATTGAAAAAGAATAGTTATTGAAGAAAATGAATGAAATGGAAACATATAGTATTAAATTGTTAAAGTAAAAGTAAAAGATAGTATATGCATTTAAGAAGATGCTTAAATTTTAAAAATTATGCAAAATATGCAGCTTCTGTAACTTTGAAATGAGTTTCTTTGGTTTCTTTGAATCCCTGATCGAAATCGTTTCTTAAGTGACTGTAGCTCATTGGACAGTCGACTTATAGCGATCATTATGATGAACACTGTCATCCTTGCACTTGCACTTGCATTCTAATGCCCATTTAGGGACTCGGCCAGCTCGGGGCTCACGGCTGGCGATAGTTTGTTGAACTGGCAGGACTCTTGCCGCCTGGTTAACTGGTTAAGCCAAGTTAACAAGCTAACAAGCTAACAAGATCATAAGATAACACCACATTCCAATTGTTGGCCGCGACTCTCTTGAGTTTGTCCCAATGCAAATGCCAAATATTTGTGCATCGCATTCGTTTGTGAAGTGTTGTTCGCACCTCCTCATCCTGATCCTTTCAAAAGGATTGTGTGCCTATATTTGTGCAGCCACTTGTGAGGCAACCCTGCTCACACCCCCTCCCTCCAGGGGCAACGTGTGTGTGCTCATTGACTGATTGCTTGACTGTTTGACCGATTGGCTCACTCCTGGCTAGCTGTTTTGTTTGCGCCCCGATGTAAACTTGCGATAAGGCGGCTCTCGAAAGGATATCGAGGGTGGGGGTGAGGGTGTCGCACGTCCATCAATTCCCAATACTTTGGGTATTCCAGTGCCACATTCCAAATATGACACAAACACAAATACACAAATTTCGGATGCAAAGTTTGAAAATTTGGTTCACAGGCAGCTCGGGCCGCAGTTGCCTTCTCGATCTTTCTCTCGTCGTCGCCGTTCTGAGGCTGGCGCCATACTGGCCATTAATTATAATGATTCCATGCATTGTCACACACGCACACACACGCACACACACATACACACGCCCGTTCAGTGAGGAACATTTATAAACATACTCCCAAACACGTACAAGTCGAAAATTTATAGGTGCTTGGGTCGAGCATTCCTCACCTGGGTGGTGGGCAATTTATTTCACCTTTGTTGCAGAGCACGGCAATTGCACAACAACAACAACAACAACAACAGCAACAATAACAACACTAACAACAGCAGCAACAAGAACAACTCGCTGGGCAGCCGCAAAAGGTCAAGCGTCCGGTATTCACATTCCGCATTCATTGACAATTAAAAACATTTTTCTGGTATTGATCACTTTATTGTCCTGTTCTGTTCTGTCCTGTCCTGTCCTGTGCACTCTCAGCTGCCGCTCTTGTCCTTGCCAAGGGCCTTGTTGTCCTTTTGTGCGCTCTCAATTGAATTAAATGCAATTGTCGTTGTTGGATTTTTGAAGTGGGCGCGTCACCTTTGATGTTCTGTGAGTCCTCTCCAAATTCGTTCATAATTTTTGTCACTTTCTGTGTTTTGCTGCCAGGACAATGGTCAGGGCCAAGACCAGGACAGAGGCAGGGGCCGACAACGGGGCCGGGGCCGGGGACGGGGACGGGGCAGATCACCAACTGCCCAATATTGTTTTGCAATTGAAACACCTTTAACCTTATTAAGCGGAAAACTGCACACAAAAACCCAAACGCCATGAGTGATCCGCATTGTTAACTGAGCATAATTTATATGGGCCTAGGCGCCGCACTGTCGGCCCAATCCTTAGACAGGATAATGGCCACGGCCCAATTCCTGGCCCAGACTCGAAAAATTCCACGGCTGTTGCCAGACGGCATTCTTTCCCGTTGCCAGTTTTCAATGGATACGTTGTGAAAGTTGGCCCGTAACTTGTGAGTAAAAGTGGCCCAAATGAAACGAAATTGTATAGACTTTAATTGGAGCGTTTGAAGGATATGCGTTGGAAATCGGACCAATTGTAGTCCACTCTCTGAATACACAGTTTCAGCCCAATTTCTTTTCTTTGACAGACTGCGCTATATTCTGTTTAGTCAATATCATATAATAGTATACCCGAAAAAAGAGGTATAAATCTATCAGAACTGCCTCTTAGCGTTCGAATATTGGTAAAAACAGATGGTATTATTATAAATGTGCTACCAGCTGATATTTTCCGCATTAGACACAAAAAGTTTCATCCTATAGTTCTTCATTAATTTTCCGGTGAATTTTCCAAAAGCGATGATCTTTACTTAAACATTTCTTGTGTTGTTTAAATAAAATTTTACTCATTTGACCACTGAAATGTTTTAAGAATCCCTTTGATGCTCATAGGAACAAAATCAGACTTTCGCCCATACAGTTTTATCCCCCCTTTTTCCAACAATGGGGTTTAATATTAAGAAATTGGTAAGCCCTGTGTTGATCGAGTTTTCGCATAGATCTTTGAGAACAGCAAGAACCGATCGGTTGTAAAACTAAAAGGTTTCAAAGCAAACTGTTTTCGGAGATTTTTCCGCACTTGTGGGTGGAGTTTTCGCAACTTCTAAGACTTTGAATTGAAAGTGAAAATATTGCTAACACTCAGTCTGCTTCAAGCTCTTACTGCTCTTGCTGTGCTCATCAGTCAGTTTGGACAAAGAGTTTCACATTTATACACAGATATAGATAGGAGGAGATCTTGATACTTTACATACCAACATGATTTAAAAATTTGGTTGCAATAGGTGCAAGGAAGTCGGTTAAAACTGCGGACATATAAGAGGCCCAATATTCACTTTATTCAAAACAGTTTTGACAACAGATCTGTTAAGATCGGTTCAACATAACCTTAGTTAGCCAGCTAGCTTATAAAGTCATATGAGATCTGAGATAAGTCAAATTATAATGTGCTTTTTGCAATTATTGTTCGGACACCTTGTTGCCTTGGCTGTTTACAAAGATCATTCATATTCCAGAGATGTCAGCATAAAGCTGTCTTCCCGCCGAATTGAAGTCGCAAATCGCAATATTCACATCGACGAGGTTGTATGTAAGTACATAAACGTACTCGTATTTATGATTTGAATATATATATATATATATATTTATATATATAAATTTATTTTCGAGGTTTCGGCTTGAGTGCTGAATCTTTGATTCGATTGCTTCACAGCTGCGAATGGGGCTTTCGATTCTGTGAAAGAGGAAACTGCTGAGTCTGCGCACAAGCTGGGAGATTTCAACACCTATTCCCAGGCATCCGAGAAGTGTCGGATCAGCATCTGAGCAGCACTCTCGATGCATTTGTCGTGAGATTGTTAAAACATAAACAAAAACAAAAGCAAAAACAGCAAACAGCAAACGAAACATAAAAACAAGGTTTTGCAATTTGTTTCACCGAGGGGGAGACACACACAACGAAAACAAACGCGGGGTGGCGTTTCGAGTGGGGAGAGTGTAGTGGGGTGGGGAGGGGGAGGGTGAGGGGGAGATCCAAGGCAAATGGGAGGCTGTTTGGCCGGTCAACAAAAATCACATGGAATTTCTGGCTTTCCACATTTCGTGGGCGAAATGCGTTGAAAATTCGTTGGTTATTTTTTTTACTCGATTCAGGTTTTATTTGTTGTTTTTTTTTTTTTGTTTTGTTGGCTTTAGTCGCATTTAGGGCCCATAAATGTAACGCCATTATCTATAAATCTGCAGCGGAAAACATAACTCAAAAATAACAAAAAACCAACACAAAACATGCACAACACAGAAAAAATAAACGAAATAAGATATTTTTAATTAATTGTCACTGAAAAAATACATACAAAAGCAACTACAGTTTTATGAGAAGCTGCACGTGACCGCCGGCAAAACAGCAACAGTCAGAAGAAACGGACCAACAAATACAAAAAGTATATATATATATATATATATATATATAAACTAAAAAGAAACCAAATAAACATTTAGATTAAATCAGCTCCAGCTCCAGCCGCAGTCCAAGACCCAGGCTCAGGCGCAAGTTCATTGAGGAACACACATAAGCCAAAAAGGTTCCACGGAGAAGCCAGGCCGAAAGAAACCCAACCGATCCGATCCCATCCCATCCGATCCGATCCGACCCTCAGAATGCAGAGAGACAACGATTTAGACATTTCTCATAGAAAGACATAATTTTCAATTTAATAAAGGCCATCGCATAAATACGCTCGTAAAAACCTATCAAAACTTAAGATAGATGAGCGCTACGTGCACTTGCCGGAAAGTCCATTAAAACGGCGCTTCAGGATGGAGTTGCTAGGTCAAAGGGTTGAAAAAGAGAAAGAGAGAGAGAGGGGCATAGGGATAGGAAGGGAGAGGGAGTGCAGGAAAGATGGCAACATTGAGTGGGTGGGGGAGGGCGCAACCTGAGCGGCAATTTGGTGAATGGTGCAACAACGCATAGTTGCATGTCCCTCACCGGGAAGTGCGGGGCAGTGGCGAGAGGGCAAGGGGATGGTTGGTAAGAGGCTGCATCGGGGCCCACAATAAAATCAAAGCGATAAGCATCTTTAGTGTCCCAGGGGCACTGAGATGATCGCCCGGCCTGGCCCGACGGCGGCAGCGACTGCAGACGCAGACGCAGACGCTGACGCTGCTGCATATTAAATTGTTGAATCAGTCACTGAGAATCCAAGAGAATCCAAGAGACAAATCGGAGCACGTACACAGCGTCCGAAATTAATGACAATTGCTGATTGTGTGAGATAAACGGACGAGGCGCAGACGCAGGCGCAGGGCAATTGGTGGAAGCCGCGACAAACTCACACACACACACATGACACTCACACACACACACACACACACACACACACATTCAGCACACACAATGAGGTGAAAGACATTAGTAACACACAAAAGGAAGCCCCGAGCACGAAACCTCAAACCCCGAACACCGTGGACCCCGCGTCGGGTCCAAGTCCAGGGTGTGCGTAGATTCCTCTGCCCCGATAAGCCCAAAAGAACCAGCGCTCCCAAAAAATAATAATAACAATAATAATAACAACAACAAAAAAAAACAAACTTAAAATGCTCTAGTCAAGTATGCTTGGCTAGCAGTTACCCTATACCAAAGATCTTCAACTAAGTTGAAAGTCCTTGCCTGTAAACAGATCTGAAGTACCCTTGTAAAATACTTAAAATAAAGAAGTACTTATCACACGATTCAAGCAGTACACACACGCACTGCTTGGTTTAAGTTTTTCCCCACTTCGCTTTACGGAAAAGTTTGCTTTAATACCTACCGTGTTTATCATCCGATCATCATGAAATTTAAGATCTACATAGAGAGCATAATGAAAAATACGTATGGCAAAATTTAAGAATATATTTTTTAAATTGTGACTGAAAATTGTTTTTATCGATTTGTGGAAGTTGGGGGTGAATTATCCAAAATTGTATTCCATGAACGGACTGACAAGACCAAGTCCATTCGGCTATTTATTGCTAAGCCTTATAAGTTGATTATACCCTCTCACCCAGTTGATATGTGTATAGGGTACAAATACAAAATATGCCGGACCAAAAGACACATACTCCGACAAAATAGTGTCTCTGCTGATGTCGTAAAAATTGTCGAGTGGGAACCTATAGCTATCCAAACAACAACAAACAGCAGCAACAACAACAACAAATAGTAGATCAGTGCAATGCGACTGTGGTATTATTATATGGCTCATAAAATATTTGTACAAGTCTATAAATGCCGCGTAATTCACTTCATGCTGCAATTAAAAAGAATTCTAAATGAAATTGTTTCGGTTTTTATACTCTGCCTATACCCTGTGTGTGCCGTTGCGTTGGGTATATTCAGCCTGGCTGGTACTGTGCTAAGATGAGTGCACAATGAGATGATTAAATAAATAATTCCGAATTCTTAAGGTTTGCAATTTAAACACAACACAACAATGGTTTTGTCTGCATACAATCTAACTCTTGAACGTGTATACCCGTTTGCTGCACTCAGTTTGTGCTGGTATTTCTGGATTCGTTTTGTTTGCCTGGCATTCTCAAGCCGATCGCATTGCAATCGGGCGTACGCTGCGTATAAGCAATGCAGCTGCTGTCTTCAGGAACTGTGGGAATGGATTTCGTGTTTCTGTAATTGATATGGCGCTAACTGAACAAACAGAGGACCCCACACACTGAAACAATTAAATTTTGTTAATGAATTCGTTAGGTGCAACTCGTTTGAATTGAATTCAAACTATCTTACTTAAGATTAGCGTTAAAATCAGTTAAAGGTTCGCATATTTCAAATCTGTTCTTAAGTCTTAAGAGGATCTCTGTTGAAAATGATATGCAATTATTACAATGTTAATATGGATAAGTATATAATGGTATGTATTTGACAGTTGACACATTATAACATTCCCTATGTAACATAATTCATCATTTAGTTTCGTTTATCATATCTAAGCTTGTGTGAACTCAATTATAACATTTGCTCTATTTTTTAAAGGTAATTTTCCAGCACGAATGCGAGGATATTCGTTGGGTTGCCAGCTCCTACAGTTTGAAAGAGATGCCGACTTCTTTCTCTAGCCAGGTTAGTGCATTCTGTTGGTTTGTGGGATAAGGATTCATCCTTAAGCTCGACGAATCACTCCTGGGCGATTTATTTTCCATTGGTATTATTTCTGTTTAGATTATAGGTTCCCAGAAGTGACTTGGCTCTTCTAAGACCTAGTGCATTTCCCCAGCTTAAATTGAAGTACCCAAGACCCATTAAATAACAATAACTCAATCACGTATTCGGTTCGTACTATAATTTGTTGTACAGTTGTCGTATATTGGACTCATAAATAATTTGCAGTATAAACAATAAATGATTTTACAAAAATACAAACTTAATGTAATATCTGTGTTCATATGTTTTTAGCAACAGGGCGAGATATTTGGGTTTACCTTATACGAACGCAATTAATATTGGATGGGCGTCGTTTATCAACTATTATCACAGAATTGTAATACAAGGCAAAGTCGTGCTATCATAGGGCATATATATGTATATACTTTAACTTATGTCTATTGAATGCGAGAGGAATGTTTTGCAGTTAAATAATACGGTGGGGAGGCTAGGACTAATAAAAAAAAAAACAAAAAACAAAAAAAATTACATAAATGTTAATTAAATGTTATGATGTTATGATCATGTTGATAATAAATAGCGAATGGAATTACTGGAAATATTCTAAGCAGTGCGATATTTGGATTCGCATGTCATTGCCGTCGTTGAGAGAGGTTTTAGTAAAATAAATATTTGATTCAATAAATATAAGCATTAAGGTAAAGTGAGGCTGGTGTTCCAACTTAACTTGGCTCGTCCTTGTCATGTGCAGTCAATTAAATAATAATTATAATTAGAATCAGAGTTGGAACTGGAACTGGTATTGGAACTGGTACTTAAACTACGCATCCTGACGCTGCCTCTTGGGCAGCTTAGCCTTTTTGAGCTCACATTTCCTCTTGCGCAGCTTGGCCAGCAATTGGGTCAGCTGTTTTAGATACTTCAAGTAGTATGACTTCAGGAACATCGCATCCAGCTGATGCGGCTCCTTGGGCTCTGCCGCCGGCAGATTGAGCGCCTCGAGCACCGCCTGCCTGTGCCGCTCCACCAGGGGGGTCTTGAACTTCATCAGTTCCTTCTCCATACGCAGCCGTGGCACTGTCTTGATCCTGCCCAGCAGCAGCAGGCTACCATGCTGCCGCGGACTGTGCGCGTTGGTGGCATTGATCGCCTCCTCCATGATGCAGAGCACGCTACGTGCGCTGGTGCGCAGACGCAGCAGCTCGGAGGACATGCGGCTCTGCCTCTTCAGATTCACATAGTCCCAGTGCAGCTGGGTGTGGCGCAGATAGCTGAAGGCGGCCACATAGAGTTGCAGATCCTGATGCACGCGCCGCAGCGGGAACTGCAAGAGACAAAAAGAGATCCAAATAGAGATTAGCACAGTTGATAAGCCGCACTGCAATTGATAATGACAAGGCCGCTGCGAACCGGTTCGAAAGCGTTGCGCTGTCGTATCAAATACAAATGTTTCGGTTTCGGTTTGGATTTGGTTTTAAGCGTAGAGTTTGGTTTGAAATGAGTGCAAATATTTCCTTGCAATTATCAATTAAATTTAAACACATTTCTTTGAAAAATAACCGGTTCACTGGTGGCAAGGAACCGGTTGGGTACCCCCTCCCACTGCCTACACCGGGCACGCCCCATCATTGAAATATTTGCGAGTTGAGTGAACTCGCTCAGTCGCAGCTGATTAATAATCAAAATCAATCATACGACGCGTTGCCTGAAAGTGAAAATCGATCGCGTTCGCCGCACTACTTCGCCGCACTATATTCGCCGCGCAATTTGCCGCGCAATTCGCCGCGCTTGTTCAACTGTGCTTTCGGTTTCGCAAAGCATTTCGCGGCCGCTTGCTTGTGACGTCGCGACGCTCTTCGCTCGTCGCTCGTCGTTCCTCGTTCCTCGTTCGTCGTTGCTCGCTCGATCGTCGTTACTGTTGTTGTTGTTGTTGTCGCTGTCGGTCGTCATCTGCCTCGCCTTATCGGCGCTCGTTTCATTCATGCCGCTGCCCGGGGAATCCACGCGTGCTCTTTAGCATGATTCACACCGCTCGCGCTTCGAATCGCTGTCTCTCTTTCGCTGTGTGTGAGTGTCTCTCTGCATGTGTGTGCGTGTGTGTGTCATTTACAATATGCGAGTGCTATGACTGCTGAAACATATCAACATCGCTTCGCCCCACCGCCCGCTGTGCCCATCGCTCCTATCGGTTTTAAATACATATGTGCGAAATGCTTTGCCTCTGATGTTGGCTTTTGAGTGACGTCAAAACTCAGCGCGAGCCGCAATTTCTAGCGAAAAGTGTGTGATCGAGCTGAAGTTGTAGCTCTTATACCCTGTACCTAATAGCTAAGAAGGTTATAACAATGTAACGGGCAGGAGAACGCTTCTGTGACCATGAAAAGGCGAATTGTTAATCCGTCTCAGTGAACTCAGGAGTTATTTAAGCCAGAGTTATCAAATTTGGTATACCAGTTCTTGTATACTATAGGCAGATCAATTTTGTAGTACTTCTTTGATATCTCAGCTCATTTGGCCGGAAATGGTTCATAACGAATAACAGACACAATTCTAAATAAACATAAGCGCCCGTAGGCCGATTAAAAAGAATTTCAGTCACATTTTTGAAGGTTACACAAAGACTTTAGAATGTTGTTCTTCCAACCTACAAATTTCTTAATGATCGTATTATAAACACCAAAGTTATTTAAGAAATGAATGCTTAAGTGTTATTATGGGTGCAGGGTATCTCCTAGTCGACTAAAACACAACAACCTTGTTTTGAAATATTCGTATTTGTTTTGCGCAAGCTCGAGACTCATAGCACATTTGTGTCTTAAGGGCATTCTATAAATAGCTAACTTCGATTAGCTGCGACGCGTCCACGCTCCCACTTCCTGAGCCGTCATCGATATTACAAGAATAACAGCAACACCTCATCATACACACAAGTACAAACGAGTACATCAATATAATCGATTAGCCATTCACGTGGCTTGGGTCAACATCAATTTTAAATTTGTTATTCGTACCTATTTAACAGCGTTTGACGTTTCGAATACCCAATATTTTGTTTTTGGGTTTTTTTCCTATGCGCGGTCTTTGTGACGCCAACGAGAAATTCAGCGAAAGCCGTACATTGTTATGCCATTATTAAGCACACACACACACACACACACATACACACACACACATACGGAGACAGATTGAAATTGAATGTTAATTAACTGCACGATAATGCGATTGAAGATGATGTTGGCTGTCTAAGTTTAGAACGCGTCGCAGCAGCAGCCTGGAAATGAGCCATCATCATTAGCTAAGCTCGATTCAGGCAGAGGCAGAGGCAGTGGCAGAGCCAGAGACAGCGGGGCATACAGCGAAGGAGAGAGTGGGAAAGAGAGAGCGCTCAGCTGCTTTTGGGCCCTGTCTCTAATGAGTTGACGCTTTTGACAGGCCTCAAAGTCGAAGCAAGCTAAAGTCCAGCTAAAGTTGTAGCTCTTGGCTTCAACGCTGTCATCGAAACTACACGAATCGGAAATGCCCAAATACTCAAAACAATTCATCAAAAATTTCTAATAGCCATTAGAAATTGAGTTGCAGTCAGAATTCATCAAAGACGATCCCACAAAGTGTAATATATGTAAATATTCTTGATCTATACTATAGATAGACGTATCCTAGATATCTTAGTCTGCCAGTAGTATATCCATACAATGATATGTTGGAATCAGCCGGATCAAATCAATATATTATATTTTTATATATTTTTTTTTCAAATATCACAACGAAGCTCAGCAATCCTAAGTTGTGTTATACTCTACTCAGCTTAAGTTAGTTGTACCTGCTATAACTCATAGAAGCCATAGGAACAATCCGAAAAGAAATGAGTAGCTGTTTGAAGAATTTTAGTTTTTTGTTGATATTTTAACAAAATTCAGCAATTGCGAGTTTATTTCTATTTAAAGATATAAGTAGTTATATGAACAAGTTTGGTTTTTACTGATATGTTAACAAAATTCGACAATTGCGAGTATTTTTGTATTTAAAATAGCTTTGAATATTTGTGTAAAATACAAAGCTGCCACGCTGTTTGTCTCACCGAGATATATTTTTATATTTTCACGCCGAATAATGTTTTTATATAATTTCTCAATTTGTATTTATGAACGCTAATCAAATATTCGGTTATATGCGCAATCAACTGCAAAGATCTGGAAAGCTGTGCAGTATTTTGTAGTTTGTACAAGCATTTTCCGAAGATGATCTAGTTATTGCCAAAAGCTGATTGCCAGGCAGGCTGCCCCAACATTCCCTTACTTAACTTGGCCTATATACATATGTGCATATGGGAGAGACTGTGTAGATAGGCTGCCGTTAGCGTTAACTCAATACAAAAGGTCTGAGTTAGCTCATATGTATATAATAACTGGGCATATTTACTATTTATCATTCGCTCTTATCAACAGTCAACACACTCATCTAGAATTTTTACTTGGCAGCCCCACACGACTATCAAGAACGCCGATCATAAATTCAAATACAGTAAACACTCGCTAATACAGTAAACACTGCCTGCTGTCGAGGCTAGCTTAACTATTGAAAATGTCCTCGTTTCTAAAATTGGCTACAAAAATATGTATTGTTTATTGGGGTAGAAGATCTGAAATATCTGGCGCCTTCACTGAAAAAGTTTTCCGTAGTTGTATTACAATAATCACAAATTTGTCAATATTCCGAAAAATTCTCTCCATAATCATAACTTAAATCTAAGAGCTTTCTTATTATCGGTCGTTCACTGTATATATGGTTTTTTTTTTAAATATTCTGTTTAATTTTTTATTATATCGCGTGACTTACTGTGTTTTGCTTTTAGCGCATCATTAGTTTTTATGAGCTGGTATCACAAATTAATATCAAAATCAGATTCAGGAATTAAAGACTGCTAAATGCCGACCGATCAGCTGGTTTTGGAGTGAAAATATAGGATCCAGAAAGCGGCGCGTGTCTTTGTTGTTTTTTATTGTTGTTTACTTGTTTACTTGACTCAATTGAGTTTCTGTTTTCACAACAAATTAGCCAGTTGGCCAGCCTAGCCATACGAAATATGGGTTTCCAATTCGTTTCCGTTCCCGATCCCGTACTCTTACTCCAGTTTCAGTTTCAGTTCTAATAAAACGTGAGCTTGCACTTCATCAAGGTTGCCATTGAACAAAAGTCGCGTGCGACTTCAATTTGCATACGCTGTGATTTTCATATTATTTTGCAACACCTATCAATTATTTATACATATTTTCATTCTCATAACCTGCCCAAACAACAATTTCATGAAGAAAATTCATCGCCTAAATCTGGTCAAACATTTTCATTCTTCGAGGTTGATCGTTGGGGTGAAAGTCAAGTGGGCTTACAAGTGAAAGAAATAATAATTGAAACTTTAATCATTTGTATGTATGTCAGACACTAATCGCTTTTATAAATGTTGCATGTTTGTTGGAAATTTAAAATTTCATAAATTGAAAATAGTTGATTTTCAATTATGACAGCTGAAACGCATCCGGTTGTAGTAAAGTTGCTATAAAGTTGATACACTTTACATACAAATACTATGTATCTCAACCGTATATATGCGAGACATTTTCTTTGACAATATTTATAATGAAGACTTTTCGAAACACAATTTCCTTCAATTGGTTCACTCTATCGAGCGTGTACTGTGTCATTATTTTGAAAAGTAAGCGACTTAAAAGTATAATATTAATTATGTTTTCAGTAATGAAATCTTAATGTCTCTTTTCTTGCCTTTCATTCTGAATCATCTGTTCCCATTTTTGTCAAATAGTTTTCATTTCACGCCAAATCAGTGCAATAGTTTTTGCGGAATGCGGAACAGCAAGCAAATTGTGAATTGAAAACGGAAATGTGTTTGGAAATATTAAATTAGAACATTTCTTAACTAACTAAATTGGTGACGATTGGTTTTGAAGTCTTTACCTATACAATGCGGAATAGCCTATGATTCCACTTGCAGAGAAACGGATTTCAGAACTAGCCCGATTACTCGTCAAGGCGGTATCTAGCTAGCTATATAGCTGTTACTCATTGAACCGCCCTCGCAACGCCACATTTGGCCAACTCATATGACTGACTCGCGCTTTGGTAACTTGTGACGCGGTTTTTGCACCTACGCAATGACGAGCGGTGAAATGGCCCCTCACGTGGCCCAGTGACGAATACTTTAGCTCTTGGCTCTAATCAGTTTGATTACTTCACGATTGGATGGAATGCGAATTGGGATTGGAATTGGGATTGGAATTGGAATGGTGCTGAATGTGGACTACTTACATGATCTGTGCTGGTATTGAGGCTGGGCAGAAAGCTGTATGAGCTGCTTTGGCCTATCCACGTATTTAGCTGCGAGATATCAATGGCCTTGAGGGAGGCTGTGTCTGGCCCCGCGATCGAGATAACTGTCTTCCGTAGCTTGTTATCATTCCGCATCTGTCGCAGTTCAGTGCCCATTTTTCGTTGCAACGTGCGAAACATCTGGAAGCCAAAAATGACATTGAGTTCAGTATGATAGCTATACTATATATATATTCCTAATGTGTACTGTCATTGTGATTTTAAAATAGTTCAATCTGTCGCAAATTTGACAGCAGAAGTAGATCAGGCAGTTCAATCAGTTTAACTATGAAATCTAATAGCTCCCCATGAAATTTACGATGTTGCCAATTCGATAAGATTAACAAAAATATCTTAAAATAGAAACAGTTATTGCTCAACTTGAATTGGGTTGTTTAAAGACTGTTTTATTTTAAACTCAAACTAATATCTAAGTTTATTTAAAACTACTTCGTTATTTTCAACAAAAATCCAAACAATCTTAACTATTTCCTTTGAGGAAGAAAATATATTGCTAGAACAACATTGAATGGAAATCATATAAAAAATTATGTGCAATTAACAACTAACAAATAATTAGTTTTAAACTCCTTTTAGAAGTCACCAGAAGCTCCCGACGGCAATATACTTTGTTCCCAGCATTTTGTATACTTAGAAATTAGTTTATTTTAACAAAATGTATAACAAATTCGAGTGGAAGTTGGGGCTTGATTGAGTAGACTTCTGGCTGCATCTTTGACAATGCAACCCCATATACCCTCTCTAACATTGTAAACAGAGTATGTAAATGTTAACGTACCTTCTTACGCGTGGCACACGGCTTGTGGGGCCGCTTCAGGTTGGCCTCCTGCTCGGTGCCCGTCCAGTTGCCCCCGCAGGGATTGCTCCATTCCAGGAGGGTGCTGTTGAGCTCGCGATGGAAGCGCTCGTTGAAGCTGTAGTCCCGCTTCGCTCGGGCTGTGACTGTGACCGCGGATGTGACGGCGGATGTGACGGCGGATGTGACGGCGGGTGTGGCTGGTGCTGCTGCTGGCGCTGGCGCTGCCATGGCGAGTCCACCGCCACCGCCAGCACCACCGCTGCCGCCCCCGCTGCGTACAAACTGCTGCAGTTGGCACATGAGAACGGCGATCATCAGCAGCGATTTGATATTCTCTGGACGTATACGGGGGCTGCGCGGCGGTGGCGGTGGCGGCTTCGCCGTCGTCGTCGTCGTTGCCGTTGCCGTTGCCGTTTTCCTTGTGTTGGCCGTTTTGTTGTTGTTGTTGTTGCTGCTGTTGTGGTTGTGGTTGTCGTTGTCGTTGTTGTTGTTGTTGTTGGGGCTGCTCTTGCTGCTGGCGTTGTTGGCTAGGAGCGGGCAACCAGGCGTCGTCTGTGGAATATTGTTATTGGGGATTCCCGTTAGTCAGGCCTTTGTTATAGAATCAGTTAATGGCAAGTTTTATGACGTATTGTTCGCATTGCGAGTTGGCCCAAATCGTGTATGGCCTCGTTATCGTTATCGTTATCGTTTGTTATTATTTCGGCTATTGCTGCTGACATAATTATTTAAAATAAAGTCCAAAATTGGCTCAAACATGCGAGCATATGCGAATCCCCGCATACACTGCGCTACAAAGTCAACGAACTTGTCCCGCGCGCCTCTTGCGCACTTTTGTGAAATTCGCCGGCTTTTGGCCTCAACGGACGCAGCGGCAGCGGCAGTGGCAGTGGCAGTGGCAGCGACAGCGGCGTAGACGTCGGCGTCGGCGTCAACGTTGACGTTTACGTAGCCAACGGCATCGGCATTGCCCGTTTGTCTCTTGTTTCTTGTCTTTTGTCTTTTTGTCTCTTTTGCCCTCCCGCTCTCCCACTCTCGCCCTCACTGCCGCTCTGTTCCTCGTTCCCTCTCTCCAAGACCCCGGACCTTGTCCAGGCCAAAACGCCGGCATTGTTGCTGACGCATCGCTCGCACACTCTGAATTGTTGCTGTTGTCAAACAACGCCTACCCCTCCCCTACCCTCCCCCCCTTACCAAACACCTTAGCCGCCGGCTACCGCTCGCCCGCCCCGTACGTGTAAATTAATTTCACATGTTTCGCTTTTGGCTTTTGGCTTTTGATTTGAATTGAGAATGTTTTGTTAACTGCTGTTGAGGCCTTTTTATTAGCCTGGCCCAAACGCACCGCGTACCTCAACAGCCAGTTCCTATTACAGTTTACACGCCAGCGCCAGCTGCAATTGCAGCTTCGATTACAGGGTATAGTAGGCCCTGTCAGCCCCATCAGCAGCATGCCCCAGCTCCATTCGCGAAATCAATTCATCTACTTGCTACACCTAACTATTACTTCTGCAGCCAACTTAACTTTATGCTCTCAAAATATAGTTTAAATTTTGTGTGATAAGTTCTTACATCTCAAGTTATCGTGAATTCTATTTTGTAGGTTAAGTTTACCATGATATAGCGTGGCACAGCCAACTTAACCTCGTGCTCACAATGTGTATTTTGAATTGTGTGTGGTAAGTTTTCAAATCTCAAGTTATCATGAATTCCATATTGCAGGTTATGCTTATCATGATATGCCGAGGCGCAGCCCACTTAACGTTGTGTTCTCAAAATGTAGCTTAAATTGTGTGTGGTAAGTTCCTACATCTAAAGTTATCGTGAATTCCATTAATGTTATACTGAGATCTTTAAATTACACTACAGACACTTTGTAGGTTAAGTTTTTCATGATATGGCGAGGCGCAGCCAACTTAACTGCATTTGGTTTAGCTAGATTGATTTATTATTTGAGTGTCATGCCACATGAAACAGAAAAGAAACATTATATATGTAATGCCCATTACAGGGTATGGCACAGTCGGGCAGAGCTGGCAAATGCAGTCTCTAGGCCCACCGCCTTTCTTTGATAACTCTTGTGTATTGATAACTGCTCATACTAAGCGAATTCCCAGAATATGAAGTTGGCTTAACATTCGATTTGATTGCAAAGTTTATAAGACCAAAGTAGGCTAGTAAATATAAATTATATATGTATATATGTATGTATATATTGATATGAGTGGATGCATGTATGTGTGTCTCAATGGAACATAGGTCAGGGTAGCTACTAGCTACTAATCAATCGAAACAGCAACTGGAACTATGTGAAGGATATATGCATATCTAGAGGCATATTCAACTGTCAGGCTGGGTGAACTACCAAGCTGAGTTTGATTACAAAACCCTACAAATAAGTATCCGCTGCGCCCCAGATACTTTTGTGTGTACACTCAGAGAAATAAATGCCCTAAAAAGCAGAATTTCAGAATTGTAATTCATAAAATTCGAAATTATTTCTGCTGAATGGGAATTATTGGTATGAACTTTCTAGTCTGATATTGTAAATGGTATGCCATTTATTTTGCTGAGTGTAGTCTCTACGCGTATAGTGCGGTCTTTTTTGGGCCCTGTGAATTTCATCAGACGAAATGACACGTAACTTTTACAGGGCATATGGCCACTATATCAGTTATCAGCCGATTCCGTTTGACTACTAATTATAAAACTTGTTGTCGCCTGCCACAACAGCAATAACAATAACAATAACAATAACAACAAGCAAAAATATATAAATAAATAAATAACAAACAAATAGTCACAGCGAGTGCATGATTGGACAGTTTGTGGGGGCCCATTTTCGGGGGCATTTAACAAACTATTGCAATTGAAATTGAAATTGAAATAGAAATTCATACGCACCATTTACACATCAAATTTCCAATGAGTCCTGCGAAAATAGCGCTGGGAAATTCTGCTGAGTCAGCATACAGCACAGGGTTAACTTTAAGGCACTTTTCACAGTCTTTCGATTGCACTTGAACTTTAAGTTTAACTTTAACAACAACCAAACAAAAAAAAAAAAGAAAACAAATAATAATAATAAAAAAAAACTACGAAATAGAAATTAGTTCCGTCTTGCCGAAATATTGTGGCGGATATCGTGTGGGAAAAATGTCGACGCGCTGCG
The DNA here is from genome assembly GCA_037075165.1 of Hirtodrosophila histrioides. Taxonomy (NCBI): domain Eukaryota; kingdom Metazoa; phylum Arthropoda; class Insecta; order Diptera; family Drosophilidae; genus Hirtodrosophila; species Hirtodrosophila histrioides. The sequence goes on along the minus strand of JBAMCL010000372.1, from coordinate 2,232,369 downwards.
TTTGAGTGCCTGTTTTGATTTGATTTGATTGCCCGGCGATCGAATTCGTTGGTTGGGCTGGCTCTCTTTTGGTATTTGCCAGCTTTGCTTTCGCAGCAGAGATTGCGACTGAGGCAGCGACTGAGGCAGTGACTGAGGCAGAGCAGTGTTGAAAGCAGAGCAAAGCAAAGCAGAGCAGAGTAGAGCAGAGCAGAGCAGAGCAGAGCAGAGCAGCAGCAGCAGACGCGTTTGTGTGCGAACTGAACTCTTCAGTTACTATGAGCGTACTAATGAGGAGGAGTACGTTGAGGAGGCCCCTCTGCTTGGGAAGTCGCCATACATATACACTCATATGTGTACACGTGTGTGTGTGTGTGTGTGTGTGCAGATTCGCGAACGCCTCTGTCTGAATTAGTGTGTGTTTTGTGTGTTGGAGCATATGAGTGTGCGCGATGAGTGTATCGACAGTCTGTGCCTGTGTGTGTGAGCGAGCAGTTTCAGCGTGCGCTTGTTAACAACGTTCGTCTCAGCAAAACAGCTACCGATAATGACGATAATGACGTTGATGTTCATGTTGATTATGTTGCTAATGATGATGTTGATGAAATGCATGTGCAAGCACATGTGATGCCAAACGCCCACGCCCACGCCCACGCCCACTCCCACTACCCTACCATACACCTACACACCCCTCACCGCTGCCCTTGGGAACGAGCCAACCTCAAGCCACAAACTTGGTCAACAGCTGTTAGACACACACACAAACACGAGTATGCTCAGGTGAGCGTCAGGTGAGCGTGATTGAGCGTGAAACAGCTGAGCGATAGCAATGCACAACGCTGACTGGGATACCCTACAATAATATTGTAGGGTTGAGCCGCACTTACCACATACCAATTACCACCTAACCTTTTTATGTTCCTTTCTTAGAAAACCTAAAACAATGACTACCTAATATATACAAAGTTTAGAGAGAGCAGCTTAGTTTGCTGATATTCAAGGGTTCCATTTGTTATATTTATATTTATATTTTAATGCTTTGACTATTCATATAATTGTTCAGTTCAAATATATAGTAGGATGATAACTTTTCAGTTTTAACGTTACGTTTCTTAATATAATTATATAATTGTTCACTTCAAATTATTTACTTTTCAAGCAATCTATACATTTTTTCTTTAAACTAATAACTTTCCTCGGTTTGGTTCGGTTCGGTTCGGTTCGCTTCGAAGTTCGAAATCGATGTTTTCCGATGTTTTTCATACAAAAAATCGATTTTTTTACATCACTACCTCGAACCAATGCCAAGTTCAATTCGTCGGCACGGTTTTAGATATCTCTGATCCCTGTTTTTGTACGCATATTGGTTTTGTTTAAAAAAGTGTTTCTTGAACCGAACCCTTTTCAGAAAAAATGGTTCGGTCGGATGAGAGTTCGCCTGGTTTTTGGACAACTGGCTTGGTTAAGAGTAAGAAAAAGTAGGAGTTCCGCATTCAAAACGTTTTAGTTTAAAAAAAGAAGTGGAAAACTTAAATATTTCAATTCATTTCTATTGAGAAACTTGATTTGGCAATTATAGTTTTTTTTTACTAAAAGGAGGACTACAAAATTAATTATTTTGTAGTCTTGTTGAAGTAATTAAATTTTCAGTTATATATAAGAAATTGCTGTCAGTAATTCACTTGCGTGATCAGTCTTATATCAATGTAGTATCTCTATGGATTCAATTAGATTTGATGTGAGCTCGCTAGGAGCTTATAGGTTAATACCATCCCAATATGAACTATATAATATAGATATTTGTAAGATCGAAAGCTGCAAGATCTTTTTAAGTTGAGGTAGCTCATTGCTGGGTGCGTTGAGAACGTTGCTGAGTTGCTGTTTACCGTTACTGAGTGTATGTGTGTGTGTGAGTGTGTGTGTTGCTGCTCAGTGAGCGTATCTTTGACTCCGGCTCTCTTACGATTTGTTTGAGAGCGTGCAATGGCCACGACATTGACGTCATTTGTGGCTGAATTTCTTATCGTTTGAACGTCTGTGTCAGTGTCTCAGTGTCTCAGTGCTCAATTCTCAGTGCTCAATGCTCAGTGGCTCGATCAGCTGTTGGCACACGCTCCCAGCTGGACGGCAGAGCAGCGAGCGTATCTCTGCTGCAAATAAAATAAACAAAACAAAGGCCAAGGCGGCCTATTTGCCGGAACAACGCATCGCAGTTTTGAAATAGACTAATTTATACATATATTTATCGATAAGACGGCGCGTTATCGGCGGAAGTAAATGTTATCGCCCCCACAACACTTTCACTTTGTTTGAGCATTTTCTGCGAATTCACTTCCGATTTGAGCCGCAGGTGGTAGGGGGGCAGCATTATTCATCGTCTGGACTTGAGCGATGTCAATCTGTGCGATTCTTGTGAGCAGGTGCATGGAGTTGGGTCGCACGCACGAGCGCACTCACACGCACACACACGCACACACACGCACACACACATTCTGACAGCGGGGCAAACACACAGTTAGCAGCGACGTCACAAACGTTCGCACAAAATTTCAGTTATTTCCGTTCAATTTCACAAGAATTGAATATTACTCATACGCGGTGTCTGCCAGCTAGCCGGCTAGTCGAGCTCGCTCTCACGCTGAGACACTCACACTCACACACAAAACACACACTTGTTGGTGTGTGTGTGTGTGTGTGTGTGTGTGTGTGTGTGTGTGTGTGTGTGTGTGTGTTGGTGTCTCATTCGGGTTCATTCATGAATTTTTTCGCGCCGTTTCACGCCAAGACAGCGCCAGACAGCGCTGGGGTGATCGGAACGGGGCATGGGGTACGGGTAGCGGGTAGCGGGGAACAGGGCACTCGGAATGAGAATGGGGCACTAATTGTGAGCTAAAATTTCACCATGCCAAAAACATGATCAATCTAAAATATATTGAGCAGTTGTTACTCATGGAGACGTCGCCAATGGTGGCGACTCCATGCCCGGTCTTTTCGCATGATTGGCCCAATCTATTTTTAAACTATTATATCGATGCGCGGGCGTGAAGTTTTCATTTGGTAATTTCGATGTGAGTTTCGGGGTCGCCAATCGCAGCGTTGTTGCCGGCCGGCTGGAGGGTTGGAAGGGGTGGGGGGGCCGGCAGCACGTTCAATGTTCAAAATTCAACGTTCGTCGCCCACTCCGCCCCCACAGCGACGACCTTCCAACGCATTTGAGGGGGGGCCGTTTACGCATTTGATGTGCCTATTTGGCATGCCGACAGAATACTTGTTGATTCAGGCTGGGAATTTGCTTGACTGGGGCGTGTGAGGCGCCTCAGTTATTACAGAATAAGTGCCATCGCTGTCTAATCTAAAATTGTATGTGTGTGACGGTGGCGTATGAGTAATATTTGATATATGACAAACTTGTCGTAGGGTCAATCACTGTAGCAATCAAATATTGATGGCAGGGGGGATTTAATGATAGGTAAATTATGCAGCTATGCATTTTATTTAAATTGCTTGTTAACTAATATAATAGTCACTTCTAAGTTATGTGAGTATGCTAAAACCACAAATATGATTTATTCAAAATGCATAACTTCGAGTGAAAATCGCATTCAAAGAAATACTTGTAATCTGTTTGCTTATAATTAAAATATGTATTAAAATGATTGAGAAGTTGAAATATTAAATATTTAAGTCTAAATCAAAATAAAACAACCTTAGAATTATAGAAATATCTTAATCATAGCATAATTTTTAAAAACTTTACAATAACACCCACAGACTGAGGCCTTCATTTGTTAAAAATGCTTCATCTAATGCAGAAAAGGTAAATATATAAAAACCGATCGTTTTTAATCGTATTGTTTATATTGTAACTTTGATTTTAAGGTACAATATAAATAAATAATTAAAGATTAGGATTAATCAAATAAATTGTATTAATAATTTCAGACACAAAATAAAAATGCAAAAACTTATTAAAGGCTATCGATCCTGCTGACTATCGAATATCTAAATTATCAATTATACTATCGATATTACCATTCGGTAGAAATTTTTTTGGCACAATTGATGCCTCCAGCTATCGACTATAGAAATTATCGATTCTTAGTATCGTCAAGAGTTTTGAGGATTAAATCAGTTTGTTAAGCTATGAAATAGTTATGCCAATCTATGCTGCAGTCTATCGACTATCCAAAATATCGATTGTGACTACTAGCGATAGTTTGAAGCTATGCTTTCGGTATTCTCATCCGCCTTCATATCGCTATTAATTTGGTTGGGATTGTTGGTGCTTCCAGCTATCGACTATCCAAAAATGTTTAAAACTATCGACACTGCTGCCTATCGACTATCCATAATATCGATTAGGAATGCCAACAAGAGCTTTGAGTCTTAAGATTAGTCTGTTATGTTATGAATATAGATGCTGCTGCCTATCGACTATCCAAAATATCGATTCTCACTGTCGTCAGGAGCTGCAAGGCTTAAGATAAGTTTGTTATGTTATGAAATTGTGGTGATAATCGATGCCGCTGACTATCGACTATCGACTATCCAAACTATCAACTTGAAGTGCCATAAAGAGCTTTGAGGCTTAAGATTTGTTTGTTGCGGTAATATCTAGCATATCACAATCGGCCCACGTACTGGCTCGGTCTTTGAACTTGGCCGACAGCTCACTGGTCGCTGAGTGCCAGCTCAGCGCATGACTTGGGGCTAAAAAATTTCTGACGACACAGAAATTGTAACCGCATAATGCTAATTTATTGGCCAATCGATTTGAAACAGCAACTAAAATGCAGCGTCCAACGAACGTCGAATGTCGAATGCCAAAAAATGAGTCATAAAATATATTTCACGGCTAATGAAGTCTTTTCTGTTGTTGTTTTTAGTCTTAGTTATTTGCAGCGTCAGGTCGACGATTTTCTTCACTTTTCCACGGTTCAAGTATTCAGCTATTCATTCAATCTGATGCAGTTGTACTCGAACGAGATTCATTCATAGGTTTTTGGCCCATTGGGACCACGGGGCGTATTCATAATGCGCTGCCAAATTAATAAGTTTCAATATTTATTTATACAGCGCTAACGAAAAACTGAAGAGACGGGCCGGGCCACCTTAAGATTGTTTCGTTGTGCTGCAGCGTTGCCTGGCGGTGGGTAAGGCGGGAGATATGAAGGGGAGGGACTGGCAACAACAGAGGGATGCTGCCCCATTAATGGCCGGCAATTTGGAGAGCGCTGTGCGCTGGGTTTTCATGTTTGCCGCCGCTCGAAATTTAAAAGTTTCACACATAACAAAGTGCGAAGGATGCAGATCGGCAGAGCCAAACTTAATTAGCGCCCATTGCAAAAATATTTACGGCAAAACAAAATAACACCCATTAAGCAAAAAAAAGGAGCGCAAACGCGTGATGATCACTGGGTAACGCCCCTGACAAAGCCCAAAAGAGACTCACAGACGGACGGACAGTTGGACCAACACTCCAACCACGTTCAACATCGATGGGTAGCCAAAAAAAAAAAAAAAAAAATACAGCCAAGAAACAAAACAAAAAAACATGCAAGTATACGAGCATGAGCATCAAAGGCCGCCACAGGAGCGCGCTGCAGCCTGGCCATAAGGAGGTGCAAACGCCTCAGTCTCAGGCCCAGCCTCAGCCTCAGCCACAGCCACAGCCTCTGTCTGCGTCTCAGCCTGCGTCTCAGTCTCTGTCCGTTCCGGCCGCGGCCGTCATTATAAGCCGTCACCTTGTTGTGTAGACATTGGCCATGGCCACCGCGCAGCCACATCCAAAGTCTGAGCCCAAGCCAGAGCCAGAGCCAGAGCCAGATCCACAGACAGATCCACAGACAGACGGACAGCAGAAACAGACGATGCAAACTGCTAATCCGGTTCAGGTTCGGGTTCGGGTTCGGCGGCAATCGCTGAAGTGAAATCAACTCGTTAACTCGTTACCAAAACTGATCCCATTTAGCGGCGCATCGCGGCGCCAGCCAGACAGGCCCAACGAATGCGCTACACTCTGCCCGGATTGGGCTCTATGCGAAATCATTCGAGCTCTGCCCGCAAAACTATCGATAGTCACATTTCATCCTAGCCTAGGCAGACTCTCAGCATATGAAACCTAGCTAGACAGCTGACCAATCGTTCATCCATATAATCATCGATGCTGTTCCCGCTCGGTAGTTGCAGCAGTCCTTAGGCGATACTTTCGATAGTATCGATAGTTTCAAATACTTTACTGAGCGTAACTTCTAATTTAAAGCAGTTAAATAATGATCAAGTATATATCAAATGAGTTATTATTGAAAGTCGAACCTCTAGGAATCTCTAGGAATGTTACGGAATACATTCAGTTTCTGATAAACAATAGGCAGTTGTGTGATTACAAAAGCAAGTTTTGAATTGGCTACAGACGATCTAAACTATTGAAGACACTATCGATAGTATCGATTGCATATCGATAACAGTAAAGTCCATCAGAATCGGTTAACCATTTCTGTATAATTGATTTGTTGGTAGCGCAACCAGCAGGCGATCAGGCAACGGCACGCACAGAGGCTAAGACGCAGCGGCGGCTTCGACGGCGCATCCGCGTCATCAGTATCATCATCATCGTCGTCATCATCATCGTCATCAGCAACACCAAGAGCAACACCAACAGCAACAGCAACACCAACACCAACACCCCTTCATCATTATCAGTGGCGGCGGCGTCTTCGACTTGGAGCTGAAGAAGCTGAAGCTGGAGCTGGAGCTGGAGCTGGAGTTGGATCTGCGAGTTGTTGGCCTGGGGGCGCAGCAGTTGGCGCTGCTCTCTCATCGGTGGCGGGACCCCGCCAATTGTGTTGCCTATGTTGGCTCGTTGCGAGGTCCAAAAAGTAGGTGGTTATGATGATATACTTTGGCTGTTTGGCTTAGCTGTTGAAAGCGACCTTATGCGGCTTCCGCTGCAGCCGCAGTCGACAGTGCCGATGAGTTTCTTGAGTCGGCAATATTGTTGCATGGTTATTGTTTCCACCAAACGAGGCGACGCGACGCGACGCGACTCGAAGCGATGCGACGCGGAGCGGCGCGACGCGGGGCGACGCAAGAAGGATAAGGATATGATGGCTGGGCAGCCTTTTGCCTTGCCTTTTGCCTTTGCCTTGGCCGGCAACGTCCATGTTATTAACTTATTTTCAACCAATAAAACGGCAATGAAGCAAACGAGCCGCACCGAAGCAAACCGATCGAGGCGAACGGAGGCACCAAATGCGGTTCCCACAGTTATTATTTTCATAGGCTGAACTATTTGGTGTGGAAGTAATGCGATGACGGCGACGGTGACGGCGACGGCGACGGTGGTGTCAGTGCTGTTGGTGGTGTTGCTGGTGTTGGTGGTGCCGCAACGATGGCCACCGATGGCGCCTCATTTGGCATTGGTGTTGATTGGCTCAGGCAAAGTGTCAAATAACAATGGCAAAGACAGAGACAAGCACAGAGGACAAAGGACAAAGGACAGGCTTAACGACTGGGTATCGAACTGGGTCTCGAACTGCGGACAGCGGGGGCACAGTGACGGGTCCCAAGGAAGCGTTGCAAGTGTGTTGTAAAAATTGTTGATGGCGCCCGAGTGATGTCTCTTGATTAATGAGTAGCCATTAATCTCGCAACGCAATGGGGCACGTCGCACTTGCTGCAACAACAGGAAGAACAACAGCAACAACAACAACAACAACAACAACACAAGCAGCAGCTTTGACATTCAACAGAGAACTCTCAAACACTTGGGGACCACACAAAGCGGGCGCGGTAATTGCAATAAAACAAAAACAAAACACAAGAAAAACCAAAAAGACAAAAGACAACGCATGCCCAAGACCAGATTGATAATTATGTAGAATGATAGTTCCTTTTTTGTCGTTATCCTCAGAGTCCAGTCTCAATCCCAATCTCAGTCCCAGTCCCAGTCCCAGTCTCAATCCCAGGCTCATCCGCGTCGTGTGCTCGCTTACGACTTACACGAGACTCGATCGCCGTGTGTTTTTGTTTTGAAGTGTACAATTTCACAACATTTAATTCAAGATTTGACGGCAACAGGTTCGGATTCAAGAATTGAGCGACAGGTACGCAGGGACAGTACAATTCAATTTTTTTTCCTGTTTTTTTCTGCTTTTTGTTTTTTGTTAATACATATTTATATATGTACCTTTTCCTTGTTGGCATCCTCGGCTCGTTCATTTGCGAGGCATTCTTCTTCAACTTATTATTTTGTTTTTTACAAGACCTCCCGCACATGTAAAACATGCCGATTCATAATTCTGCATTTTATTTTTTAAGGAGGCAAAACTGAGTGGAGTAGTTGATGATGAGCAGCCGCCGCCTTGGACGCCTCACACAAAGGTTGAATGACAGCGGCAGAGCGTATGAAAAAAAAAACGAATATAAAAATAATAATAATAATATGAAAATACTAAACTGAACTGCCTCACGAGATAAACATCGGCAGCCGAAACGACCACCCGACCGTTGGAACTTACAGGCCCAGACCCAGACCCAGACCCAGCCCCAGACCCCGACCCAGGTCCAGGTTCAGGCCGGCTCCAGCCAGCTGGAATGACAGATTGGACCACCATTTGCACATGTGACGAGGATGAGGATGAGGTTGAGGTTAACGCTGAGGATGAGACTGGGGCCGAGCATTTGAGTTGATGCGTCGATTGACGCCGCCACAATACAAATCGGCGAGTGGACGGAAAACTGCGACTGGACAAACGAATGCAGGGCCGAGGGGCAGCAGAACAGCAAAAGCGGGTGAAAAATTAAAGATAGCCCACTTGGAAGCTCCCCTTTGGAGCAACAAAGTACTCAGCCCAAGGATGGAACACAATGAGTACAAATAATTGTTTTTACTCCCTGAACCCATAAAATGAGTAAAAAGGGGGTACTAAATGCAAATGTATGTAACAGGAAGAAGGAGACATCTCCGACCCTATAAAGTATATATATTCTTGATCAGTATCAAAAGAGATTTCGATTTGGCCATCCGTCTGTCTGTCTGTCGGTCTCAGCCACTTAATTTGGAATGTAGGTTCCTGTATACCATACGCAGATCAAGTTTGTTTCCAATTTGAGATGTCTCCTCACGTTCCCTCGCAATTCGACTAAAACGTTTTATACCAACAATTTTATAGATATAGCTTTGGGATATGGCATGTATAATACTTTAGGCACTCTTAATCTACTGTTTAAATTTCAAATTGATCGGATAATAAACACGGAAGTTATTGACGAAAGAAGATTCACTGCTACAAGGGGGGAAGAAGAAGCAGCTACAACTTAAAATGCCTTGCTTACACTGTCGCGTATGTGTGTATGTATGTGTAAGTGGACGAAGATATGATTGGAAGTTTCAGAATTAGGTACAGGGAGTTTCGTAGTCGGGTATACTCGGACTAGAGCATTCTTACTTGTTATTCTTTTTTTATTAGATCATTTGCTCACCATCACTTTATTGGGAGTAATAGTATAATAAGATACATACATAGTTCTTTCCAGGTCTTAACTCTTTTAGTGTTAAGGTTGGCCAAATGTTGTGTGATTACTTATATATAAAACTAACAGGTATTAACCGGCCTTGCGCGAGTCACAATTTTCTTGTTATTGAAGCTGATTCGACAACTCAAAATTTCCAGCCGGGTGGTTCGTATAGATTGAATTACATACAAAGCTATGCATATTTAAATAAAAATTTAAATAAATGGCATAAAAATCGTTGTTCCCTGTTTTTCAATTGCATTTAAAGCCACATTCAAGCTTTCAATTGACGTCAATAGTTTAACCAACTAATTAATTTTCAGAAACTTAACAAAGGCAATTTTTATTGGTATTAGATAATATCAAATTTTAAACAATAACTCTTAATATATTTATTGTTGCTTTCGCAAAACTAAAATCAATTAGAAAAAAAAATGCAAGAAATAAAAATGATTAACTTTAATTATTTGGTTTTTACTTCCTGTACCCATAAAATGGGTAAAAAGGGGGTATTGGATTTGTGCAAAAGTATGTAACAGGCAGAAGGAGACATCTCCGACCCTTTAAAGTATATATATTCTTGATCAGTATCAAAAGAGATTTCGATTTGGCCATGTCCGTCTGTCTGTCCGTCTGTCCGTCTGTCTGTCCGTATGTATGAACGCAAGGATCTCAGCAACTATAAGAGCTAGAAATACCAAATTTGGAGTGTAGGTTCGTGTATAGCAGGCGCAGGTCAAGTTTATTTCTGATCTCAGATATCTCTCCCCGTTCCCTCGCAAATCGATCAAAACGTTTTACAGCCACAGATTTAAAGATATAGCTTTGGGATTTGGCATGTACACTACGTTGGTCACTCTTAATCTACTGTCCAAATTTCAAGTCGATCGGATAATAAGCACGGAAGTTATTCAACGAACAAGATTCAGTACTGGAGCGAGGCGGGGAAGAAGAAGCACAGCCACGACTTAAAATGCCTCGCGTACTCTGTGGCTCGCGTGTGTGCGGCTTTGTGTATGTGTGCGTGCATGTGTAAGAGACGAACATATGATTGGAAGTTTTAGACCTGGGTACAGGGAGTTTCGTAGTCGGGTATACTCGACTAGAGCATTCTTACTTGTTTATATCTATATATTATGTAAGGGAGCTTGACTTGACTGACTGACTGACTGATTGACTGATTGACTGATTCACCATCAACACATAGCCCAACCTGCAAGAAAGTGACTAAGGTGAGCACTATGACGGGATTTTGTAAAATCCCACCCACAAGTGTGGGAAATTCGTGGCAAGCTGTCGTATGCAACTTTTTTGTTTATCATCGATTCAAAGTTCAATTTCGTTGGGAATTTATTACCTAATTGGCAAATGTGCAATTTATCTTTCAATGCATTTTAAAAACAAGAGTCCAAAGTCTAATAATATTTACATAAGTTCTATTTCAATTAAGATAAAACACCAATCCATCATTCTCCGAAATATTGTCAATGCTTCTTGATACGTCAGGAATCATGAAATTCATAAAGATCTCATTATTACATTAGTCACAAACTGAACTGCCATATAAATTTGTTAGCAATAAACCTAAAAGACTTATGACTAAAAAAGAATCCTGTTCTAGATCTCCCTCATAGATTTTAAGGAAGATATATTGGATTCACTCACTGGAGCGCTCCAAATCCTGTTACTCTTATTTGTAATTATAAAATATGTTTATTGTCCTTTGACAGTTCCCAAATAATATGTGTAGGCCAATTTCATGATTGTCAAGTCCTTGGTCCTAGCAAAGGACTGTTCTACAACAGATCCCTCGCCCTACAGGCCCGGTTCAAACCATACCATCCCAAGTGATCCCATCCTATCGCATCACATTAAATCGAAAGACAAATGAAGCAGCAGCTAAAGCAGAAATACGATAATTGAGTGCTCATTTGTCTTACACGCAGAGAGGTAGTTCCAGCTACAGCTACAGGGCAGAGGCAGAGGCATCGGCAGAGGCATCGGCAGGGGCAGGGGCAGCGGCAGGGTGGTGCGGGAGGAGGCCACTGAGTGGCGGGGGGGTTGCAGAGTGAAAGATATTCAGCCAGTGGCAGGTATAATATATGGTATGGTATCCGACTACACGCGTTTTCATGCCCACATTGACGGAGCCCACGGCACAAATCTTTATGACAGCGCCTCGGATTTGTAAGCTGCCCCCGTGTGCCGCTTCTCTCGCCCTTCCTCTTCTCTCTCTCTCTCTCTCTCTCTCTCTCTCTGTCTGGCACTCGCTTGCTGTCTCTGTCTGGGCCCGGCATTACTGTATCGAATATCCTGGCATTTGGTTTGGAGCAAACGAATGCACTCAGTTCCTCAGTCCACTTATGCAATGGGCCTTTTTCAGATGCATTCCGCAGCCAAATGAATACCAAGCGCAATTGTTGTCGGTTGTAGTTGTTGTTGTTGTTGTCGTTGTTGTCTTTGTAGTTGTCTGTTGTCTGTTGTCCGTTGTCGTTGTCGTTGTCGTTGCCTGTGGTCGGTTGTTTGCCCGTGCTGCTGGTCATAATTATACATAGATACATCAGCTGTTTGGGCCACTTGCAGTTATGCTCGTACGTAGTTTTGTATGTAAGTACACTCAGAGAAATAAATGCCTTCAAATGCAGCAAAATGTCATACTATTGTAACCAAAGGCAGCTAGCCTTATTTGACTTATGTAAGTTTAAGAAATATATAAACCTACACGCAGAAAATAAAATAATTATATATACAAAAACCAAAATAAAATAATGAAGGTCACCCCAAAAAGTTAGAAATAACTTTTATTTAGTAGCCATAATTCATCAACTTACTTTATTTATTTCTCATTTTAAATAAATAAATTATAATATATTACTTAAATTTATAATTTGTATTAAACAAATATTTTAACTTATATGCAGAAAAATAAAAAAAATATATATATTAAACAAGGGTCACACCAAAAAGCCAGAAATAATTTATAATTAGTAAAAATAATTCCTAAATTTTTTAAAATTGATTTCTTAATGTAAATAAATAAAAAAAATATATTTCTTAAGTCGATAAATTATTTATCTTACATGTGGATTATGTCTTTTGTTTAAGATGTTTGCTGTTAATAATATATAAAAATATTGTCCGATCGAAAAAAATAAAATTATTTCCTACTTCTAAAATTATTTGATTATTATTTATTTATTATTATTATTTTAATTTTTTTTTAAGTGTGTTTTTTTTCTGAGTGTAGCTTGCAGTGGCAGTGGCAGTTGCTGTGCTTTTCCTCAATCTCAATTGTTTTGTAATGGCAACTGTAGCAGAGCTGGGACAGCTTTTGCGAATGCAACTGCAACTGCAACTGGCAGTGCCATGTCGGTAACTACCACATACACACACACACACACACACACACACACACATACACACACACAGTCAGAGAGGCAGACAGGACAGACACACAGCACACACAAATTGATAAGCAAGACTCGTATGAAGAATCGACGAATTGACTGACTGACTGACTGACTGGTTGACTGGTTGACTGGTTGACTGACTGACTCGCAACGACAACGTCAACGGCAACGACGATATCACTTGCCGCTCATTCGATGGCAAATTAATATAATTATCATTGCACGAACCGGAATTACACGACCAACAACAATTGTACAAAGACTCGAACTCCAACTCCAACTGGAACTCGAACTCCAGTTGAGTCCGGACTCCGTCCGATTCGACTTCATCCTCAATGGATTCGATGCGAAGGCAAACAAACAAATAAACAATCAAAGAAACAGCGAAACCCATAATTAACGCCACAAACGCAAATATTAAGCCACAGTCTAAGTCCAAGTCGAACTCGAACTCGATGCTCGATGTCGATGCCGATGTCGATGTCGAAGTCACAGCCTCAGTCACGTTATCGATAGTCGCAATCTGTTGATTTTTACACGTACTGGCGCGTAAGTGTATCTTAAAGATACGCAGTGTGTTTGTGTTTGTGTGTGTGTGTGTGAGTGTGGCAAGTGGCGCTAGTTGCCAGCTAACTGGCTAAGATAATAGATACGACTATGGGCGTAGTCAAAGCTGATCTAACCGACAGAGGGCGTAACTGCATACAATCGATACTATCGCATTGTTTTTCACTATCGATATTATCGAACCGACATGGATAAGAACTGTATTTAACTCTGTTATGAATTGATTTTAATTAAACCTCATATATTTTTTATATATTTACATGCAGTAAATCTATTTTTCTCTCAAAATAGATAGATTTCGAAGCGTATCGTTAAGAAACATTCGTAAATGGAAGGTGCTGTGGAAAATCTAAGACCATTGAAGGTATTCCGCATGTTAGTCGGATCCATAGGAGTATCATTAGCCATTTTTGTTTTAATTGAATAAATTTTTATACAAATTTGAATGTCTGCAGTGTAGTAACAAAATTGCATTTAAATTTAATCAACCTTCTTACAAACTGTAGCCAGAAAATGGGTAAAATATACTAATGTGCAGGCACTTCCGACCCCATAAGGTGATATATGTAGTTATGATCAGTATCAACAGTAATTTAAATATCAAATCAGAGTTATTTATTATTATCAGAGCAACTAATTTTGTAGCATATTTATAATTCTGGATTTCTTTCTCCACAAAAAAACGGCGCCACCCCCAACGAGGGAACGGGAGGAGACATCGGAAATTGGAAACAAACTTGATCTGCGTATGGTATACAGGAAAGGAATCTAAACTAAACTTGATTACTGTTCAGCAAAATCTATTACATGGCGAGTCCTGTTGAATGAGCTGTAAATGGACAAGCCAACTCTACGGCTCTATCAAACTGAATCTTGAGTGATAGTCTTAATCTTAATCCCGGGCAGCCAGTTGGTTGGGGCCACTTTTGATGGATATTATGTCCAAGTGGCATTTGCGAAATGTTTAGCGTTGATTGAGTTGCAATTGGTGCCAGGTATCGACTTAAGTTTCTGTTTCTGTTTCAGTTGCAATTTTTGACAAGTGGCTTGTTAACAAATGCAATTAAATGTAATTAGCGCACCTCCAGCGGCTGAACAGTTCAATTAGAGTGCTGTCTAGAGTCGACGTGGCTGACATTTGGTTGCTAGAAATATGCGACTTGCCGCAGCAGCAGCAGCAGCAGCGACAACAGCAGCAGCAGCAGCAGCAGCAGAAGTTGCCAATGTAGCAATAACTGCAACTGCAACTTCTTACTGTAGAAATCGTGACTTTGGCCCGCCGATCCGATAAAAGTGGCAAAAGCGCAAAGCATATAAGAGAAAAATTTACCCACCAGCAGGATATTTAAGATTGCCCCAAAAGACCACAAATGTGCGGACGCGAATGCGCACACTCACAAGATGCAGACCCAACGATGGCGACTCTCGCCGCGCTGGTGACGATGATGATGATGATGAGGCACAATACGTACCCTGGGACAGTCAGCCAGCCTGCTAACCTGCAAGCCTGCAAGCCTGGCAATCTGGCAGCCTCACAGCCTGGCAGCCTGGCAGCCTGGCAGCCTTGCAGTTGATTAAGCGACCGCTTCGGCGGCGGCCCGGCAAACAAATTTGCATATTTCATTGAGCAGTTCAATCAAATGGAGGACACCAAAGCCGGGCCTTAAACAAAACGTGGACACAGTCGCGCCAAAGGTACAAGTATTTTTTGGTTTTCTTTTCTTTTCTTTTTTTTTGTATTTTTTTCATTTGATTTGCTTGGTTTTTTGCTGCAACGTGGCGAGATGCAAGCGCTGCGATTAAGTCCAAAATAACTCATTCATACGCAGCCGAAGCTGGAAGCTGGGCAGGATATGGCACCGTCAGCACAGTCAGCATCATCCATTTATTGGCAACATTCAGTCGCTCTCGCTCTGTCTCTCTCGCTCTCGCTGTCGCTGTCCCTGTCGCGCCCACTATCTCCATCTCATGCACTGTATGTGTGTGCCTAATCTGTGGAATGTCATCACTGCTGGCAGCATCACAGAACAATGGCCATGGCCAAATGCAAGTGGAGCCAGATCCTGAGCCAGGGCCCACAGCCCAGATCCCAGATCCCAGTGCCCAGTGACTGGGACGGAGACGGAGGCGGAAAGGGAGACGGAGACGGAGACGGAGACTAGGGCCCAGAGTCGCAATTGACAGTCCAAGATGGCGAGATTTGCAGCCATCGCCAGCCAAGATGGCGATGTGCAGAGCATTTGCATAAAAGCTCGCCCACTCGCCAAAAAATACAAAAAGCATGTATAAATATATATAGCTCAACCATCTATCGCGCTCACTCTATCACTCTCTCGCTTTCGCTCTCGCTCTCGCTCTACCTCTACCTCTACATCTCCCTCTTTCTCCAGCTCTTTCTCTCTCTCTGTCTCTGTCTCTGTCTCTGTGCGGCTTTCTCTGTCTGCCTAGTGCGCTGGGCAGCCGATGAAGCGCACTTAATGCGGGCGGACACTAAGCCACGTGTGAAATTCAATCGCCGGCTCTCCTCTCCTCGACTCGGCCCATCTCTTTCGCACCGTCATCAGCATGGTCTCGAATGTCGTCCGCCTGGACACCTCGTTAGGAACTCCGACGATGACGGTGACGCTGACGCTGACGCCGTTGGCAGACCGGTGTGGGGTCTCCAGTCCAGTCAGTTCAGTCCCGTCCAGTCCCGTCCAGGCGCGCTCGATTCGGTTTCGGTTTTCATATTTTGAGGTTCACCGATGTGTTAACAGGCGGCGGCTGTCGCATATTAGGCGGCCCATGACCACATCCCAGCTCCCCATTACCAAAACCCATACCCATACCCAAGCATATACCCATATCCATACCCATAGTCCCGTCCCGTCCCGGCCCTTCCCTTCCCGTCACCCGACGTCCATTGCGATGTGCCTGACGAATTTCGCAGGCAACAGGCTGAAGACACAGCGATAGCAAGTGTCACGTCAAGCACATAAATTAAATGCACAACAACAACAAAGGAACGGCACAAATGATCATTTTCAGCAAGCCGAATACTGTCTGCCCTTGCAATCCTACTCCAAATACGCGGATCTGCTGATCCTGCGTCACGGACGTTACGCTTGATCATACGCATAGTATCCTGTTGGAACTCTTAATGATATGTCATTAACATACCTACAGATAAGTAGAGAGTTTTCTTTTCATTCAAAGCACCCTCAAATGACATTAACAACTTAATTATTGACGGGTTTCAGCACCGATTGACTTAAGTGTTAAGTGGCGTTGCGGATGTTACGGAAACACAAGTAATTTTGAAAGTACAGCATTAACAAAAACTTTACATAAGATCGACAAGTATTTGGGGATAACAATTTGATATTCGAATTCTTACCAATACATCTACACACATACGGATCAAGCAGTTCAGCGGCATTTTAAGCAAGCAGCGTACTGAAGGTGGATTACGCTGCTGCAAAACGGAAACTAGTTTTTCTGTTTGAATAACTTCTCTGTAATTACTATTCGATCGATAAAGAATGACTCAAAAAATATGCATGCCAGAAATCAATTATATATCCTTGAAAATGTCCTTAAAAAACGTTTTTATCTGTTTGCGGTGGATTGAGAATGAATATTTTTAAGAATAATAAATTAATCTACGTTATTTAATTGTTTATTTGTATTAATATATTCTAATAAAGTATCGATCTCTGTTGCAAAACAACGATTAAAAACGATATCTCACCAATTAACTCTGCAGTAGTCTTAACTAATCATTGCCTTCTACTAAGTATAAACATGCCTTTCAGGTTGGGTTGAATCTCGACTGACTGTTGTAGGATACAGGCTGCTTACAACTTGTACATCACTGACTGTTATCGATAACACGAAGATTAACCCGTGTGAGCCGGTTGCTGCCACAATCGTGTTAAAGTGAAGATACCCGCTCCAAAGGGCATCGAAAGAAGAGCAGCCAAAGAACATGAATAAGCAGCCGATCGCATCGAGCACAAGACAAGATAAGCAGATAATTTTCTAGGCAGCAGCGAACGGCGGCCACCGGAGGCAGCAGGCAGCAGAGGCTGAGGCAGAGACAGGAGGCAGCAGCGAGGGGAGAAGGGGGCACGTCGGCGTTGTCTCCAAATTGGACCACAGAGGCTGTGCCTGGTACCCTTAGCAGCAACATGATGTTTTACTAACCAGCAAGCAGCAAACGGCAACCGGCAACCGGCAACAGGCAAGGGGCAAGGGGCAGCAGGCAAGGGGCAGCCGGCAACAGGCGAGGGACAACGGACAATGGACGAGGGACGAGGGACAACGGAGGAGCGTTGAGCGAAGAGGCTGCTAATAATTTGTGTACGCGACGCCGCCAATGCGAATGGGTAAGGGAAAGGGAGTGGGAATGGCAACGGGAATGGGAATACCGAATGCCGAATCCAGGCTGAGTTTGTGGTCCAGGCTTAGAGGGGTACACAATGGAGCAGCGCTTTGGAATTGGCAGCCGGGTCCCATTGTCGTCCTTCGTTTCATGCTAAACGTGTTGTTGCCAAATTGTGAACAAGATTCATTCATGTTTCAACACATTGAGCAACACGAGGCAGAGCCGCAGCCAGAGTCTGAGCCAGAGCCAGAGCCAGAGTCTCCAGCAGTTGCTGAGGATGCTGATGCGCTGTCCGTGGCAGTGTCGTTGCCATGGCCATCAACCGTCACCGTCACCGTCGCCGTCGCCCATCACCATCACCGTCGTCATCCTCATCCTCATCCTCGTCTTCGTCTTTGGCAGCGGCGTGTGAACAGACAATGATGCCGCTGCCAACGCCTCAGCCCGCTAACTGCTAACCAATATCCGCTACCCGCTCTACCCGCTCCGATCGCCGCTTTGGCTTATTTAAATTTGATGTCTGTACTGCGAAATATTTGAACAATTTTATTTTGGCTGTGGCCAATGCGGCGTATGATTAATGAAATTAATATCCATCCGGACAGACAGTAATTAGGGCCTTTGCCCGAAGGCTGCCAACTGCTAGACACGCACTTAGTCATCCAATCAATCCAACACGACATTCTAGACAGCCAGCAGAGATTCAGCACAAAAGGAATCAATTGCATTGCTTTTATTGTTTGGCTCAAATTGAGCATGTATTTGAGAGGCATTTAAACACTGGTTGTTTGGGGAACCGCTTAGCCTCAGGGTTTCTTGCTAGAGATGGGAGAGGTACCTCAGTATATCGATTTATATCGATCATGACCAAGCTGTGCTGATCACAGAAGGAATCAATTGCATTGCTGTTATTGTGTGGCTCAAATTGAGGACGTTTTTGAGAGTCATTCAAACACTGGTTCTTTGGGGAACCGCATAGCCTAAGAGTTTCTTGCTAGTGATGTGATGCACAACTCAAGCCTTCTTCAGAGTTTGAGTGCATGCTTGTGCTATGTAACACGCAGAAGGAGGGAATTCTAACCCTAAGAAGTAAATAAGTATATTCTTGATCAACAGCCCGACCTGATCCCACAATGAGCATGCACCATAACAAATAACGAAATAAGCTCAAAGCGGGCTGATTCATATTGTAATCAGACACACTCTTTTAGATTAATTATCCGTTCGTACGAGTCCGGCAATCTCGAAGACTATAATATACCACAGACTAGAGATACCATATTTGGTACTAAGGAGCCAGAGCTCCATTGTTGATTGCAGTTCGAGTTTCGATACAATTTTGAATCGTTAACAATCGATTTACAGGATTAGCTTTAAGGATATAGTCTTGAGTTAAATGATTTCTGATTCCGGTAATTTTATATAGGTCGAATAATAAACTCCGAAGTTTCGCATTTGTACGTGAGTACGAGGATGTGTTTGGGAATGTCAGGGCTGGGCTCAGGGATCCCCAATCACCAATCGACTTTAGCCCTTTTATTGTTGTCTTGTTGATATTCAAAGAAGAACTTTGCTATACATTTGTCCATTTACTTTGACTCATAAGAACTATTAATTTATACTTCTAATGTAGAAAAATATTTGGATATTTCGAGCCAGTTTGTACGTGACTAATTTCTGCAATGTGAACGGCAAATTGAATGTTTCGTGACAAATGCCTTCCAAAATTCCTTGTGTAATACCCATGAGTAATATTTGCTGTCAAACATTCTGTCAAGCTATAAAATAATGGCATTATATATTTATATGTATATACCATATGCTATTAATTGCGTAAGAGTTGCTTGTCCAACTTATAACTTATGTTAGTTGTATTCGTTATCTCAGGGCTCGATATTCTTGATTTTCCGCAATATTTGTAACGGCGCCCTATGAAAGCGATCTAACCGTTGTGCGGAGGCCTAACCGGAAATGGCCGACATTCCAATGGCATACCAAGCCAGTTAACAATAAGAACAACAATAAAACTAATAATAAAAACAACAACATGCTCGTACACACGCTGCCTGCTTTCATTTATTGTGTGTTCTGAAGATGTTTCTTATTATGAAATTAGACTGAACACGGCACGGCACATAGAGACAGAAGGGACTGAAGGGACAGAGGCCACGACAACGACAACGACAACAACGAGAATGAGAATGAGAACGACAACGGCGACACTTGGCCAAGAGCTCAATGAATGAAACCGAAATGAGAAATGAATGATATCATGCGCATTGTTAGCTCACACGGCAGACATCGACATCAAGCTCGTTGCGGCCGAGTCTCATCCTCATCCTCATCCTCGGCCTGCGGGTCGATCCCATGGCCCAGCAAACGAGATCAAATGCGATAGCGCCACGAAACGAGCCAGCAGCCTTCTGCCTTGTGCCTCCTGCCTTGAGCCAGCCTCCTGCCTTCACCTCCTGTCTGCCGCCTCCTGCATCCAGAGCAGTTGCTGTCGGAGCAACGTGTTGCTCATTTAGCTGGCAGCCAGCGCGGCCATAATTCAACGCTTTTGATAACTGCGTTAGGCACCGGCACCCGTCACCCGTCACCCGTTGCCCGTTGCCCGTTGCCTGTTGCCTGTTGCCCGTTACCCGGCACCGTCACCAGCACCGTCTGCACTACCGGCAGCGGCCCAGGATCGGCGCGCGTCAGCACTTGGATCTGGGCAAGGGCGAATCGAGAGCTGCGTTTCCCAGTTCCCCAACCATGCGCCCCACGCACAGTGCTCCTAAACAGCTCAAAATTTTATGGTGAATGCATCAGGTGTGCTCCACATTTCATTCTAATTATCAAACTCACTTTAATGAAAAATTTACAAATTTAAATTTAATATAATTAATATAATAAATTCATAGCGAGCCCTCGACTCTGTTTGTGCATTGTTTTCAATTTATTGTTAGCTTTTGGGCAACTATTATATTTATTTACACCAAGGCTATTAAGGATTGATCAGTTGGACACTTTAGTCATCTACCATTATATAATCTGCTGGATATGCCTTCTGAGTGATATTTTGTATAAATGTATATTTAATTAGGTAAATGTGTATATAAATTTATATTTTAATTTAATGATTGCTATGATGATTGCAATATATAAATATTTATTGAAAAATAAATACTCTTAAAATTGAGTAAATATTAAAACATATACAGTCAACTTGTACCTTGTTGTACCTATTTATTAACTTAGATTTATGATCTTACTATTTATTATAATTTATTTTAATGTTATTTAATCATTGGAAATTAAAAATATTCTCGAACGTCGAAGCATCGATCACAAACTTTGTTAAAAAGCCTTTCGAAATATGTCTAACGACATTGGGAAAATTTCCATTTTTTCTAAATATAAAACTATAGCTCCACAGAATAAATTGAACCTTAATTGATATTTTCAGTAAATTTTGTTAAAAACATAAAAATGAAATGTTAATTTAGTTAAATGTTGTTCCAAAATGTTAATTGCAATCCCGAATAACACATAAATAAATAAACGTTTATAGAAGTGAAATTTGATCGGTTCAAAGGATATTTTATAACCTTTACATCCTCCGAATGATTACGAAGTCTTCAACATGTATCTAAAAATATCTTTAGAACAACTGTTTTACTATCTTGATCTTGTGATCAATTGTCGCAAAGTTGGGCTTCGAAATTACAAGTTTAATGTAACCATATTTAGCAGGTTATAGTTCCTGAATAGCTGAAATTAGAATCAGTCAATTGGTGGGCATAATTACACATTTGGTACCACTGTGCCGCTGTCTATGGCTTCCCTGCTGCCCCGCTGCTTGCTCGTACAAAATGATTATGGTGTTTGCCTGGCGATTTGTTGTGTTTGATTTGCTGCCTCGCCGCCGTCTTCCTCGTCATCAACGTCGCGACGTCCTCCTCTTGGACGTCGTTGTCGCATTCCTGCGTGCCGCGCGTTTGCATTGTTCGCTTTTCGGTTCATTCAAATCCTTTCGGTAAAATTCTTTTGTTTGGTGTCAAGTTTAACAAATATTTGAACGGCCGGCCGGCAGGCCGTCAGGCCGTCAGGCAGGCAACGGCCGGCGTCTCTTGTTTGTCCCATGTTTCTTGTCATGTTGTTGTTGTTGTTGTTGTTGTTGTTGTTGTTGCTGCCGCTGCCGCTGCTGCTGCTGTACATGCTTCATATGACATGGGGGCGTATGAGTAATCAGCGCTGCCTGCAATTAGTTGGCCTTAGACAAGACGAGAACGAGCGGCCTAGGCAGCGATTAGCTATACTTGATTTGCCAAGTGTTGCTGCTGCTGCAGCCGCTGCTGCTGTTGCTGCTGGCCAAGGCATTGTTGCTGCCGCTGCCGCTGCTGCTGCTGCTGCTGCTGGCTCCATTGTTGAATTCTTATCGCGCCGCGCGCTTTTGTTGTGCGAAATTTTTTGCGCCCCGCGGCGCATCGCACAAAATGCCAGAAGAATTGCATCCCACAAAATGGAATGGCAACAACTGGAGCCAACGCCAACTGCTGTGAGGATCCATCGCTTTGGGGCGCGGGTTCAACTAGCTGCGACAAACTGCAACAACTGCAACAACAACAGCAGCAACAACTGCAACAACAGCAACTGCTGAGCAAGGTAAACAAAATGAAAGCGTAATTGTTTGTTTATTATGGCAATGGGCACAAGAGCTGACTTGTTGCCTTTGCTGTTGTTGTTGTTCTTGTTGTTGTTGTTGTTATCGCGTGTTATTGTTGTTATTATTGTTAAATGCTAAAGTGCTACACAATATTTATACTGGCATTGTCTGCGCACTTTTATGCACTGCTCGCCAGCTCAGACGCTCTGGCAGCCAAGCTCCCAATTCGATATTCAAATGCTCTAAAAAAATCAACTTGTCTGTTTTATTATTAGAGAGAAATAACCAAGTAATTGTAAATAACGCATTACTTAATAAAAGGCCATAGATTTTAAGGCCTATTAATTATATTTGATGATTTAATCTAGTATTTTATCTAAGTGCTACTTTACAATTTTCTTTTCTTTTAATTTCTTTTCTTTATATTTATATTTTTTTCTTTTTTCTTGGCTTAATCGACTTCCATGAGAAAGATTTATATATGATTCTGAAGATTTGTATATCTTTGTGCGCTCATTAATCCGATCTCTATTATAACTTCATTTTTTGCCCCAATTATATATATTTTTCAAAACCAGTCCAATTTTGCTATAAATATTTAAACGCTGCTCAAAGTGCTTTCTCTACATTATTTTTCGTTTTTGATATTCAAAATCAAACAAATTTTCAATATTTTAAACTGTCAATAATTAAACTTCTTTAAAAATATTATTTATTTATTTAAAGTTTAAAATTTTATACAAATATATCTAATTTGGTTATTATGCGTTGGCAGTAGGTCCTTCAGCTCACTTTATGCAGTAATTTGTTTCTTTTATTGCTTTAAATACAATTTTAATAACTGTCTAAGATTAAATAGAAGATATTAAAAATAACTTAACTCTTTACAAACATTATTTTATTGATGTTCAGCGTATATTGCTACCAAATCGATCTCATTACTATTTTCATTTCCCATTTCTATAACATTTTTATTACATTACAAAAATATCTAAGGCGCATATTTAAGGTATACAATTTATATAATATAAATATAAATGAATTTAATCTATATATAATTAGTATAAGTAAACTTTTGAAACTTTCTTTATTTTTGCAGTTCAAAACTTCATCATTGTTGTTTTTTGTGGCCATAAATGTTGAAAGTGTTGTTGATTAAATTCTAAAAAAAAATTAATAAATAAATGGCATAAGTTCAATGGTTCGAAGCCCAGTAAAGCAACAATTTAAATACTGACCTCATTTCAAAAGATTTATACATGAAAAAGAACAAAAAATAGATTATTTTTATATATGTCTTATATATGCTATTAAATTATATTTACAGACTATAAGTATAGTCTAGTATAATATAAAGTTTAATCTATTTATACGTCTTATATATGCTATTAAATTATATTTACAGATCTAGTATAACATAATGTTAAAAAAAATTAAAAATTAAATAAATTAAATTTATTTAACAACCTTTTGAGCATTTTTAGAGTACAGCTAGGAACAGATCAATGCACAGCATTGGGTATAATCCTTACTCCTTGATTGCTCAAATGTTTGGCTAAAAACTTACTTAGATTTACATACTGAACAGATTAATCAGAGTACTAGCCGGCATTGGTTATAGAGCATATGAATAGCCTTAGTAAACCTCTGGTTACTTTCGGTTTTTATAGTAGAACTTGCTCGCAGTGTCCCATCCCCGGCAGATAATCATCGTGCTCACACACGCACACTCCGACTCCAACCCCAACTCCAACTCCAACTTCGACTCCGACTCACACTCACTGTGGCTCTTCTGACACTTGAATGGGGGCTCACTGGAGACCTCGGAGCCGGCACCATCCTCATCCTCATCCTCATCCTCATCGTCAACCTCAGTCTGCTTGATGAGGATGGTGTCGGAGGAGTTGCCGTTGCAGCTGCCTCATGCTGTGGCGCTATGCAGCGATTATGGCAACGGATTAACTTCCTCTTTTGGTTGCTGCTGCGGTTGTTTTTGTTATTGTTGCGGTTACAATGGTGTCACTGCTGATCTTCTTCTTGTTGTTGTTCTCCTCCATCTTCTTCTACTTCAGTGGTTGTGGCTGTTGCTGTTGCTGTGGTTGCTGCTGCTGCTGCTGCTGCTGCTGCAGTTGGCACCACCCGCTGCCACTTTGTGCAGTATCCCTTTGTTGGCTGCTGATGATTCTGATTGCCGCATAAAAAGAGCCACATTATCCACATGACACACATGGTTAATAATACTTACGAGCTCGAGTACATATAGCCCACAAAGGCTGCTTGGCGTGGAAAACCTTGCCGCCTATTAGGCGCAGACTTGATTGTTGCGCTTATCGCTTGATTTTGACTTCGATAAGTCGATTATTTTCGACGGGCGTCAAGATAGAACAGGAAACAGACTGAAAGAGAGAGACAGAGACAGAGATAGACAGAAAGGGTGTGCAAGGCCATGCCTAGAATTATGCTGCGGAATTGGCCGATAAAATAACTGAAAATTGCAATATTTATATATATATTATTACGGTTACGTTGTTATATGTAAGTTCTGCAACAATTGAGCTCGAACTTTGGCATTATATACAGTTCGCATCTAGAATTTTATGCATTTATTTTTCTCATCAATAACATGCCGGCGACCGAGAGAATAAATTACATTAATAACTTCAAACATAAAGTGCACATGTATACGGAAAAATATAAATAAAATCAGTTTAGATTGTGACCAAAAGCCAGGGACTTTAGAAAATCTACCCACACGGTCACAAAACTGTTGTATGAAGCTTGAAAAATCTACTCCCATCCTTTACCACGAACGGGAAATGTTTGAGAAAAGGTTTTTGTTAGATCGGTTTCTAAGCTCTTCAGGCCTTATACACTGAAGGGAAAATAGTGGTAAGCTATTTTTGTTTATTTCTTACTCTCTTATCCATGCAACCACAATGTGCCACAGCGAAGAGTGGTGGTGTACAACTAGTATATTGGTATATATAAATATGTGCACATTGACATTAAATTGCCATTGAAATCCTACGCCTTGATATGGTAATTATCTTCGTTACGAAATTTGATCAGAAACACAGCGTCAATTCAATTTACTAAAGAAAATTTGTATTCTCTAACAAATTGTATAGGTTTTTACTTTTTAATTGGGAATACTTGGCACAACCTTAATCAGTACATGTGTTTAAAGTATGGTATTTAGGAACCTACATACCAAAATTATATTTGGATCTCCAATTGTCTTTAGAGCAGTCATAAAGATAAACAGACACGTTTATGCCTCTGATAATATTGTTTATTTAAGAATACAGGGGCGAATAAATATGTCTGTTATAAGAACTTTATCTGGCCAACTATTACAAAGGTTTAGTTATAAAATCTTAAGGTGATATACGAGCATATATTTGTATAATATGGCATGGCCAGATTACTGTTTGGCACTCAAGCTTCAGTCGAGTATAGTCGACTACGAGTCATCCTGTACCCAGGACTAAGTTTCACAAACACAGTTCACACAACATTCACATACACACACATGTGCATCAAGCAGTTCAGCGGCAATGTAAGCCTGTCTTCTAGACTATCAAAACTTATCTGATTTCTGTGCGGAATGTCTTTTTAATTGTGTTTTTCACCCTAAATTGACTTGGCATTTACATTTTCTTCATATTCTCAAAAAAACATATTTTTATTTTATTTTTGAACATAACACATTTTGAAAAATAAATAGCTTAAAATTTCACTTTTAAACGCTTGCGGACATCAGAATTAGTATAAGCAACTATCTCAAGACTTGGTCCGAGGAAGTTCATTTCCTGGCTAAAATTCATGCTAAACATTCCAAAAATGTCGATTTGTAATGTTTTCAACAACACATAACTCAAAACCTAGCCGATTTCCACTTTTCCAGATTTAAATCATAATTTTTACTCTAAATAGACATGGCTTTTTAATATTATTGATAATCTAAATTAATATTCTTTCGGACGCAGATAGCCGCCTTTCTTATTTCTTGTTAGAGCAGTATACAAAATTTCTAAATATAGTTGAATTTTTTCGAGATTGTTAAGAAATATGGCACAGGTGTATAAATCAATCTTAAGACTAGATTACATTTTAGAAAACTAGTTGAACTTTGAAATCTTAGTATACTTTTCTACCCAATTACCTTAATATCAGAGCCGACATTCAATGACTGCTGATTGAGTGATTAAAGGAAATGCTTGATTCTATTGTTTCACATTATTCGCTAGTGTTGAACCTAATTTGTTTGATCTTTGGCGGGACTTGTACGTGAACGATTAGGGGGACACAAAGGACTACACACACACACACAGCGATACACACACACACATACACGCACACAGGCATACAACAATTCAGAGATCACCGTTCACAGTTCACAGTGCTCCTAATCGCAACATGCGTGTGTTAAAGTCACGAATTACACTCACACACAGGCGGAGCCGACACTTGATCTCTTTGTGGGCTCTCTATCGCTATCTTTGTCTTGCTGGCCATCATCTAGTGTTCCTTTTGGCCGCAATTTATCACATGCCACTTGTAGCCGGATTTTGATCTAATAAAAACTGTCAAAACGTTTGCAGGACGCTGGGAAAATATTTACACGGCTTACAAAGGCCATCACACACACACACACTAGGAAGGTGTGCAAACGAGATAGTGCAAGAGAACTGAGTTGGCCAGAGGGAGACAGCGTGAGTGAGAACTAAGAGACAGACAGTTAGGGACTGGGCTAAACAGTTAGAAATAGACAATAGCAACAGGATCAAGGATGCTGCGTAGCTGCACAGCGGCAGGTCGCTCAAGACTTGGGCGGTATGACACATCAGGAATTTAGACATTAAAGGATCTTAAGACACTGACATTGCCCTTGTCCGGGCCGAGTTTGGGCCAACTTGGGCCGGCCTGGGCCGGTTTGGGTGTTCGCCGCAGGTTGGTCGCCTTCGGCTGTCTATTGAAAAAGATGAAAGTGAATTTCACTGCAGAGTGGAAAGAAGGCAAAAGAATGCAGAGTCGGTCAATTGAAATAAAATGAGCAGCCGCTGGGAAATCAAGAAGGGCTGACAAGGCGCTCGTCTTGGTTCTGGTTCTGGCTCTAGCTCTGGTTCTAGCTCTGGTTCTGGCTTTGGCTCAGACAGAGACTGAGACTCAGATTCAGAACCTGGTTCTGGGCGGCCCCTGCACGTTTAGCTATTTTTATGGAGTTCCATGGAATTATCGCTCACTCCGCTTCGCTCTCTCAATCTCCGAAACGTTTCTATTAACACATTGTTGGATGGGGCAGCGTTTCTTATGTATCTCATATATATATACATATACATATATATAATTCTTTTAGTTCTTTCTTTCAGACTTTTCAGTGCGTTCGTTGTTTTCTACTTTGCCGACAAGATTGCCGCTGGGAAAACTGAAAACTGTTGCTGTCAACGCCAATGCCAACGCCAAAAACAATGTCCCGATTCGTTTATCCCCCCACTATTCGTTTAAAGGATGTGCACTTGAATGCCATGCGATGATTCGATACTCGCACCGCATTTCCTGTGCTCCCAGTCCCCCCTACATTTGTCAATGCCAATGACTCGCGTATACCCTAAGCCCGAACTCGAAAACAAGGGAATATTGCATAAGCGCTAAATACTAACCATAAGCCAAAAAACCAAGCAAAAACCCTGAGACTGAACCTGAGACTGAGGCTGAGACTGAGACTGAGACTGAAACAGAGGCAACAACTCAGGCTGACCTTGTCGTCGGCTCATTGCCAATATTCAAAAGAGATTAGACAAAAGGTTTTCAAAATTCTTTGGCCATCGACGTTGCAGCCATAAAAAATTGTTAATGTGTGATTTATGGGCGTTATGTGATTAGGAGCCATCATCTACAATACTTGCGAGCATAGGTAGCTCTCTGAGCTGCCCCAAAACAACGCATTTCAATATTTATGCATAAATATTGGCCAAAGTCTTGCCAACAGCCAGGTAACATGGCATTGTGCTCACATCTAAAGGCGAAAGTCAAATTAAAGTCATTTATCTAAATTGGCATTCAAACTCGATAAGTTAACCATTTGAACAGAAGTTGAAGATATTACGGGCACAGCCAACTGATCCACTCCAAATGGTTTCGATAGTTCTCTATAGTTTAAAGCCACAAGATTATCGATAACTATAACAATATAAGAAAAGTGCATTTGATAATTTGATGGAATCAGCAACTTTTCTTATTTTTTAATATTGTTAACAATTTGAATATTATATTTTGCAATATATTTAACCAGCTCTATTACTATTACCAATCAGCAGCAATTTTGGTTTTTAAACAGCTGTACAACAGATATAGAAATTATATAGAAATTGATGTAAACTAAATCCAAATTTATTACAAAGCACATTTTAACATACCAAATAGTAATTTAAATTATATTAACTCAAGATATTTGATTGCTTAAATAATTAATTTCAAGACTTTTGCTTGGAAACTAAACTAAACTAATGAGAGTTATCGCTAGTGTGGATATTTCCAAGCTATCGATATTATCGATCATTGTTTTGCCACCTCTAGCTGTTTGTTGCTCACTTTTATATCCTCACATGCCTGATTGATTGATGGACCTTCAGCCACATAACTCTGCACATTCACAGTGCAAATATGCGGGAAACAGCCTCAGTTTGATCCTGTTCAAGCAATTAATTTAAAACGGGCTGCATGCAAATATATACAATATACTACATATATAAATATAACTTAGCTCTCGAGTGCATCAGGTAAGCCAGATTGAATGTATATTTGAAACCTTTCAGCTAAAAAGGAGCAGCTTATAAGGACGCGTGCAGGAGAGCTTACTTCGACTTAGAACACTTACTTTCGGAGTGATCTACTTCTAATTGGATCTGTGGGAGTAGGAATTGAGTAAACCATGAAAGTATCTGGTAAATAGAATATTCAAAAAAAATTATAACAATTTATTTTATTTATTAAATACAGAGTAATGGAGTTTAACTTAAAAACTAGTAAAGGGAAATAGCTTTGGCTACTGAAAGCTTCAGCTAATTAAAGTAGATAATTTACACAGTTTAAATCTTAATTATATATAAGTATGTGAATGGCTAAATTTAGATGGCAGCTTTATGAAAAAAATATGAATATATTTATATAAAATAATAACTGAAAGATGGATGGAAGATGGATTCTGGCAATCTACTTATTTATTTTACATTTCTAATTTATTAATATTTACTTCGAAAATCAAGATGTATCTTGAAATTGAAATTATTTAAATAATGAAAATCAATTCAATAATTTCGTTATTGAAATCATACCAAACATTAGCCAAAAACTTTTATTTTTAGAATGTATACAAAACTAAAATTGCTGCATTTAGCTACTGAGCTTCTGCTCATGTGGCAGTACTTTCATATCATCATATCCCTTTCCCTTTTAGTCTGACTACTGAAGACATCTCTACCAACTTATATTCTTGACTTATTGTGCTTTTTAACCGAAATCAGATGATCAATGGATATCGATGAAATCAATACAAAACTGTCGAATTTTTGATCAACTTTAGTCTTGTTAGTCTTCAGGTTAAAGGGAAATTTTGTTATTGAATTATTATTGACAATATTTACATACACTTACAGCTTATGTCAGCTTTAACTTGCTGATCAACTCAGCTCAGCTTCACTCCGCGCCGCCCCCCTGTCCCCAGCGACTTGATGTTGGGCAAATTCAGACCGCGGGGCGAGGGCGAGTGCGGGGGCATTACAGCAAGTACTGAAAGATTCTAGCCAGCAGTCAAACAATAAGGCCTACTCAGTTGCAGCGCTGTGGCAGCTCTTGTTATTGTTGTGAATAAGTTAATAACACGGCGGAAGGCGGTCTTTGTCGTGCCCCGACTTGTGCGCCCCAGTTCACCGCACCGCACCGCACCGTACCGCACCCCGTCTCGTCACGTCTCGTCTTGCCCTGCCCTGCCCATGCCCTGGCCTGCCTCACCCTGGAGCTGAGGCGGGCAGGCAGCGCTTATTAAATGATTGGAGCCTTTTGTGGCGAGCCGAGGAGTCTCTTTTCGGCCAGCTATAAAAAGGTGGAAACTTTTCGCAACGTCGAAGGCGACCACCATCAATAACTGACCACAACGAGCTGGGGGACGGACAGACGGACACACGGACGGACGGACGGACAGACAGACAGCGGACCCAACAACAATATTTATGATTTGTTAAGCAAGCGGCAGTCAAACGTGCGAAAGGATAATCACAAGCGCCTGCTGAAACGCCCCCCTCTCCCTACAATCAGCAGCCAGTTACTGGACTGGACTGGCACCCTTGCACTCCCCAAGCCCCAAACACATCACCATCTCAGCTCCAGCTCCAGCTTCAGGATCGACATCGCCAGCGTCGTGTGTGAGACATTTCCAAATTGAGTCAATGACTTTTATTTTTATGGCTCTCTGGCGAAGCCCCTTCCATGAGCCATCAGCAACCCTGACTCCTGCTGCATCCAGGCCAGCAGGAGTCAGCAGAATGGCAAATTGATGGGAGCTGCGGCTGCGACTGGAGTCCGGCTTGGAGCTGGCACTACAGCTGGGGCTGAACTTAGTCCGGAACGGCGCTGCGTTTTATGGCTGTCTGAATTGAGCTATTAGCCAAGTTATAGATGATCCAAACAATACCAGATGGAATCAAAAAACCATATTACTACTATTTGTTGAATACGCTGATCTCAATCATGATCATAGCCAAGCGAAATGTTATAGACGCTATCAGAAAAGGAATAATAGAAGTTGAGCTTTGGTTGGGAAGAGAACTCTAATCAATGTTTTATGATGCATGATTTGTCCTGCTGAATGCATTGATAGCTGATTCCGCTGCATCAATTAGAGCTATGTTGAGAGAACTTGGCATCAAGGACTTGCTGTAGTCAAATAGATGAGATCAATAGGACCACTTATCCTAAACTCTAAGACCACCAAGGGCGTGCTCTGTTTGGGTGCAACTTCATTGCATGCAACGCCCTTATTTGCCGCCCAGGCCAAGGATGTAGACTCAGAATCATAAGCAGCGGCAATCGACATCAATTATGCACTTCAAAATTGTACAAATCATTATATAGATGCTGTTGTTGTTGTTGTAGTTGTTGTTGTTGTTGTTGTTGTTGTTACTGGTAGCAGCTGTCAAGGAGCGGCAGCAGCTGCCATGGATCGGGCTCGAGTTTAGATACGGATTGGGATTTAGATTCGGTTTTGGGTTGCCTCTCTGCGACGCGTCGCTGACAAGGGCACGGGCAGGCATTAATTGAGCCTGGACAGCAGCAGGATTACCAGATGAATACAATCAGTAACAGATAACGAGCGAGGGTGTGGGGGGAGAGTGTGAGTGTGAGTGCGAGTGCGAGAGTGAGAGGGATTGAGTGTGAGCCTGGCTCAAATTGAGCTGCGAAATTCCTTTGCTGGCGTTTTAATAAGCGCCGCTTAGTTATCAATGGGCAAGGTTGACTTTTAACACATTGCAAAAGTTGTTGCTGTTTATGGCTGCTCTTGTTGTTGTTGTTGTTGTTGTTGTTGTTGCTGTTGCTTGATTGCACAGCTCGAAGATTGAGAATTAAGGATCGCTGATCACTGATCGCTGATCGTTGATCGCTGATCGGTATGGGTATCTGGGGGAATGGGGCATTAAAAACGTTAACAAGCTGCGTAGCGCCGTCGGCGGCGTTAATGTCGAAATTGGCGCAGGCGAACGTGTTTCTTAATGAAACAAAGCTTGAATTTTAAATGAGGCTCATAAAGAACAATGAAAATGCAGGGAACAGCAACAACAAAGCAAAAGCGAATCAAAAGCCGAACCAGCCAAACGGACAACAGCGCAAAATTAAATAAAATCAACAAACAAAACCAAAAACACAAAATAAAAAATAAAAATAAAAATATATATAAAAAATAAAAGAGCAGAAATGTTAAATAAACAATAAAAACAACTCCCCAACTTTGTCCCGCCATCTACACAGCACCCCCCCCCCCCCCCTTTCCCCCTTGCAACTCCAGCTTCCCCTGCTCCCCTCTGTCCCGCACGTGCAGTCTTTCAAATGCGCACGAAACGCGCTGCGCGATCGTCGGAGGAAACAAACTCGTAAACCGCAACAATGCCGGTGTGGCAGCAACAAGGAAACAGAAAAGAGAGCGACTCCCAGGACAACGAACTGCGAATACCCTACAGTAGCTAGTGGCTGAATATGTTAAGACCATCTTCCATTCTACACAAATTCCTTGTTTAGATATACCCGAATTTAGTACTTGGACTCTG
The DNA here is from genome assembly GCA_037075165.1 of Hirtodrosophila histrioides. Taxonomy (NCBI): domain Eukaryota; kingdom Metazoa; phylum Arthropoda; class Insecta; order Diptera; family Drosophilidae; genus Hirtodrosophila; species Hirtodrosophila histrioides. The sequence continues at coordinate 2,199,561 of JBAMCL010000372.1, read as the reverse complement.
TTTCCAGATTTACTTTTTATGCTCATACTACAAATGGATAATATTGCACAAAACTTTCAGTTCTAGGGTATATATCCAAAAATCGAGTTAAGGCGAAACGCAACGGAACAAGACAAACATAATCCAATCATATTTTGAAACCATTTTCAAATATAGTCAGAATCACATCAAAATTGTTAAACTTTTATATAAATTCTACTGATTTTAAAATCAAAAATCATTAAAACTTAATTCTTTTCAGGCCCAGAAGCGGGAGTATATTAATAGTTTATAGTAATTTTATTATTTATTTACTTAATTATATTATTTTAGCTGTAGCCACCACCACCACTCTACGCTGTAGCACATTGTGGTTGCATGAATGAGAAAAGAACAAATAGGAAAAAATAGCTATTATGCTATTATTCCTACCGTGTCCTATGATTTTGTGTACCAAACAATAATCTTATCTCACACATTTCATCTTATGCCCATTTCCCGTCCGTGCTGACGGCTGGGAGTAGATTTTTCAAGTTTCATACAACAGTTTTCCGCCCGTGTTGGTTAGAAATAAGTTAGTCAGGCGGTCATGTCAAACACACAAACAAATGTGGTCATGGCCAAACATACATACATATTGAATTTATGCATAACTTATCAAAATATCTAAAGATACACCATCCTTGCCATTAACTTAACATAGGTTCAAAATAGGGTGAGACTTGTTGCAGCGCTTATCGAGTTTTAGAATCACTATATTAAGATATATAACTTAAAAGACTTTCTTAAACATTAAAAATCGTATCATTTCTATATCCAAATCATTTCTATGCTCTTGAATAACTATATAATTTAAGTGTAATACTTTAAAATGGTTGTTATCATATCATATCATATAAGTCGAAAACCAACTGAACTTCAAAAACTTTCCACTTTCCTAACAATACAGGATCTACATACTTAAGTGATAGATGTTAACAAATTATAATACTTATTTAGAGTATTATGTTGAGATAATTATATGATGAGTACTCTCCTACTAAAGATATATATTGGGTTAGATTTGCCCAGAATTGTGTGGGCTATAAGTTGAATCCTGAGCTCACAAGGACGCTCTGCAGGGTGTAAATGAGATCAGTGGCAAGTGGGTGAGATAGTGTTGATGCCCGCCGCAAGTGTATGAAATGATAATCATATGGATGGGATGTAAAAGTTGCCGTCGCGGCTTAAAGGATCACAAATGATTTTGCGGTCAAAGATGAAATGGATGGCGAACTGTGAGCGCGGGGTTGTCGGGGTGTGGCTGAAACGTTTCGGTCTCTGGTGCTGGCCATAATTGGTGCTCATCTTAATGGCATTAAAATTGCATTATCGCTGTATTTATTGAAACGGTTTGTTTTAACAAGATTAACTCGATGATACCGCCAAGCGAAGCGGCAATCGAGACAGGCCCCAAAATGATTAACAGCAAGACCCGACGAACAACAAAAAACATAAAAAACAACAACAGCAACAGCAACAACAACAGCAACAACAACAACAACAATAAAAAACAAAAACCGAGCCGAAAACTGCGTTAAATGCGATGTTGATTTGTTGTTGTTGTCCCTTGATTGGCACGCCATTTATTGTTGTTGTTATTGTTATTGTTGGTGTGGTCGTAAAAATGTTTATAACATAATTTCATATCATTTAATTTAGATGATTAGATTCAATATGCCGCTCATTTGCTCCTACGTATGCACAGCAGCCAAAAGTAGCTAGCAGATACATTTGTATCTTTTAGTCATGACGCCGATATCTGTAGATCCATTTATCAAAGGCGCGAGCCCACAACTTCGAGCGTTGGCGTTTCCGTTAAAGGCGGTAGCGATTGTTGTTGTTGTTGTTGCTGTTGTTGCTATTGTTATTGTTGTTATTGTGGCCTTTGTTATGTTTTGTGTTATGTTATTGTTGAAATTGATTAACCTATTAAATGAACTCGGCTGTGGAAGCTTAACCGCTCACATTAATATGATAGGATACATACACTGAATAAAATACAAAATATAATAAAATCAAATGTGTATAAGATACAAATGCAAGTAACGAGTAGCTCAGATACGAGCTATGATCGTAAGTGCCCCAATCTGCAGCTTGTGACTCATTTGTATTGCCTGATTATATGATATATGCAATTACAAGTCGGTGAAGCAATATGAAATCTAGATATGCCCACGCAAATATAAACATATTGTTATTATTATTAATGGTAGCCTTAGAGTAATAAAAATATACCTTAGATAATAATGGGCAATTGTGCAATTCAGATTGACAAATAAAGACAAATAAATATTTGCATTGACGGCATTCAAAACTTTATTGATGCGAGATTACAAATACGTGTTGTTGTCAATAAACAATACTTTTAACAATGTTTTGTCATTTCAAATACATTAAAAGATTCAACTATCTCTGACAAAACGACAAAATGTTCTTATAGCTATTGAAAGGCACTTTAGAAATATATTTCAAGTTGTTTTATCTTTGCTATTGAATGGCATTACCAATTCATATTTGGTTGAAGTTTTGTATCTTAAAATCCTAAAAGGTATTAACAGGCCAATTATCTACTTTCGTGTCTAGATATTCATTTATTCATTTATTTATATTGATAGTTAAACTAAAAAAGCTTAGACTAACTAAGGTCCTTGGCTATTTTATATTACAGGCTTACTTTAGTAGATGGGATGTAAATAGTAATGTTATTAACAATAGAAAGAAGATTGCAATGCGAGTGTTTAGATATACTTATATTATTTCCATATAATTCAATCTTATACAGCCTGTAACATATTCAACTAGAGGAACCTTCGTTCTAAGCTTAACTATCAGGAAAATTCTTGTTAGTAAAATCTACAAATATATGTGTTCAACATAAGTCAGATTAGTATAACAAGTGGTTGACTTTCAAAAGGCAAATAGAGTTTCTGCTTTGACTTAATTTTGAATACATATTTCAGACTAATGCAGAATATTTCTGCATTCCTTAAACCGATTATAAATTTGAATTGAAACCAGATAATCAAAGAGCTTCAAAGAAAGGAAAACCGAAAGAGGTTTCAATTGAAAGCAGGAAAACAAATGTAAAAACAATTCGATTTGAGAAGTATTCGAATTGTTTTTGCATTTGTTTTCCTGCTTTCAATTGAAACCTCTTTCGGTTTTCCTTTCTTTGAAGCTCTTTGTTTATCTGGTTTGATTTGAGAAGTATTTGGAAATGAAAGCAGGCCTTGAGTGAATATATACAAGTAAGCGATGTATCGCATTATCTTAAACATAGTTTATTTGAAGCATACTTATCATAGACCTTAAAGTACATTTAAAGAGCTAACTTTCTTTGGCAATCTTTTGATTGAACACTTTTGTTGTTTGTATGCCTGTGCATAAATCCAGCTTACATTATAATACAAGCCACAAATTCAAATGCTTCACATATCCTACAAGTTATTTAGGAGAGCTTCCTGAATGCCCTTAACTCAGTTGCCGATGCTGATGATGCGTTTGTGCATTCTGAGAAATTGAAAACCGCTAAGCCACTTGGGGCACTTCCTTTTGATACATAGGCGCTTGGTGATGCTATGATCCAAAGATTCATTGATGATCCAATCCCAGATCGCTGACCAAAATACCCTTAGACAAAAAGTGCCGGCAAGCAGTTCTGAGAAGCGCACATAATTATTATTTATGCATACAAATTAAACGGTGCGAAATATTTGCGAAAATCCGCTCAAAGTGCTTATTTATGGCATTTCAAAGGTTGTTCTTGTTGCTCTGACGTTGCTTTGATATTTCACCAGGCCATGAAACATAAATACCTCAACAAATACCCAAAAATAAAAGCGTAAATAAGTGTGTTCTTAATCTGTGAGGTTGCTATAGAGCTCTAACCATTTCATTTTCCCTACACTGATCGTCAATTACCTTGATAAGCAATTAAATGACTACGATTACTTCAATTTCACTATAGTAATCAAATAAGTTGTTGCCACTTTAACACATCTCTATTATAAAACCAACAGACTTATTCTGAATATATAGCACATATTGTTTAATTGTTTAATTATAGATACATTTTATTCTAACTGCTCTACTTTTGACCTTTCCTGGGATGCATTTCAATAAGTCATATAACAAACACTATTGTATATTGAATATCATTATTATATGCCAATCTTAATTGGCAATACTGCACCTGTTACAACCACTGTCATCGAATCTCAATTCACAAAATGTCAGACATGTTTTAAGTTACAACTTTTAACTATTCGTTGTAATTGCAAATGGATTTACTTAATTATTTACAACTTCAACTTGGTAGGGCTTACGAGAACCCATATACTAAATTTAGTTGCTTTAGTTATAGTTTGTAGTTGTAGCACAACTGAAGGAAACTCAAACAAACGAACTTGGCTATGCACTCATGATTTATACAACAAATCAAGAGATCCTTAACAGATATAGCTAATATAATTTGATACTGATTAGTCCCAATACATCTCATATATTAGTATAGCTTTAATTTCAATATTGTTGAACCGATGCACAACTGAAGGAAACTCAAACAAATGAACTTGGCTATGCACTCATGATTTATTCAACAAATCAAGAGATCCTTAACAGATATAGCTAATATAATTTGATACTGATTAGTCCCAATACATCTCATATATTAGTATAGCTTTAATTTCAATATTGTTGAACCGATGCGATCGTCCGCTGCGAATGACGCACAAATTACAATTAGGAGCTCAATAAATTGCATTCTGATATGCGATTGACGATTGACGACGACTGGCGACCTGCCATTTGGCATTGCAATTGCTTTTCGCTCAATTAATGTGATTAAACACTAATACCCGACCATAAATTAAATGTCAAATAGCTTAATTAAGCAATAACAATAGACGAGCCCCCTCTCGCGTCAGCTACTCGAAGGTGTGTTTGGAATAGCAGCTGATAAGGGAAATGTATTATGTATCTACATACTAGCATATTAGAGCTGTAATAAGCAATCGGTGACACTATCGATAGTATCAACGCGTCGATATTATCGACTTCATCCACAATCGATACTATCGAAAAGTCTTTGTAACAATTCTGTGAATTGAATTTGATTGTTTCCAATTTATATTTAATAATACCTATAATTTGGATTAGCTTATTTTTATTGTTACCATCAAAACTATCGATTGACGATTTTCAGCGTATTCATGCCAACTTATCGATAATTACGCATCGATAGAATAGTCAATATCGTTACTTATGGTAACATCTTTCCAAATGCCATCACAAATTCGTGAAAAGTGAAGCCAAAAGTGCGTAAAGTTGTATATGTATATTAGTATATGCTAAAAACAGGGACCGTAAATAATGATGGACCAAGAAAAAAATGATTCACAGCAATATCTTTAGTTACAATAGTAACCATGATTTTTAAATTTCTGATTTCTTACGTATTACTTAAATGATAATTATTAGTTTTAAATAGTTTTAAGCTTAGACCATAATCATTATTTTTGATCAAAAAAAATATATAACACAATAATAATGCTTATTAATGATTTTATATATTTTTCCCTCAAAATAGAACTCAGCAGTTATGTACGGCTTCTGTATTTTATTGCATATCCTTGCAAAGGCTCCACTAAGCTTCCCCCTAGTACATCTGTTCTTTTTATTCTAATAAATGCTTTTAAAATTTAAATAAATCATTATTTTTTATTATATATCGCTCAAAATATAAACAAACATTGGTAAATATTCTATATGTAAGAGTTGGGTCTCGAATTCAAATGCGTTAAATGATTTTTGGATGCTTCGCAAGTTTTCATCGTGTTTAGTTCAAATATGTTGTGCAAACCGATTATAACGATAAAAATTAAATCGATAATATGGAAATATACTTTCCAAATATCGAAATGAAATCGATCAACAAATTAATCATTTCATCTTTATAAATATATATATCGGTTGTTGCATCACAACTGATTGGGTACTGTTTTCTTTACTGGATCAGTACTTACAGTTACAGTTACAGTTGAAGTTACTATGTAAGTGTGTACGTGTGTTTGTGTGTGTGTGTGTAACTGTAACTATTTAGCGATGAGTCAGTTGCCGGTCTATTGCAGGCTGGTGGTTGCCCCGCATGGCGACATAGTTTGATTTGCGATCTGATTTCATACTGTTGATTTAGCTGACTCTGCGGCTTTCCAATCAACGAACCCGAGTCGCGTGCCTTGACGTCATTGCCGATTAATCAAAGGTCGCAATTCAGTTGAAATTCGCAATAGGGTGTAGTTTCATCGATGTACCAGCAAGTATGTACGTATTTTCTATGTTTGCCCAGACGTTTAACCACATTTCAATATATACAGCAATTTTGATTGCATTTTCTAATAACGTCAGCGTTATTTTGTAAGAAATCCGTTGGGTTTTTAGCATTATAGAGTGTGTGGTGTGTACTTTTTTTTATATTTCTATATACGCCAAAGGCTTTTTAAGCTACAGTTAATAACAGTTAAGTGTTGTGAAATTCTCTGGGTTTTACTGGCTTTACCTGAATTAACAGATTTTAGATAAACATTATTAAATAATTCAAAGTATGTAAGTTACGTGCTTGTAGTATATACATACAAGTACGTATTCGTCATGCTCTTGGTAGTTTTTGTTGCGCTAGGTTAGGATTTCCCATACTTGGGTTAGTCAAAGTTGTCGTGAGTACGAGTACAAGCTGTTTTGTATTGTTCGTACCGTATCTTGACATGCAACAACTTGTTTCAGCTTGATTAAGGTAACATTGTGAAATAAGGTGCGTTAGTTAGTTCAAAAATAGCAAGAGCTAACTGATAGAGCGCAGAGAGAAAGAGTCAGAGAGAGAGAGAGAGAGAGAGAGAGAAAGAGAGAGAGAGAGAGAGAGAGAGAGAGAGGGAAAAAGAGAGAGAGAGAGCTCTAACCATATTTGGTAGCACCAAGCAATACCGTAGGGTGTTAACTACCGTTTAGCCGTACTGAAACATTTGATTTGATGTTCGTGTAAGGGTTAATGTTTGACTGGGGACGTGGCTGGGGAATAATAATATTGGTGTATTTGGGTGTAAGTGTGTTTATAGTATGTATAAATAAATGATATATGCACATATATTGGGTGTTATAGAAGACGGCCTTCATTTGAGGCGAAAATGAGTCTAAATTATTTTTATTATTATTATTATTTTTATTATTATTACTATTATTATTATTTGAGTTGCATATTTAGTTATAAGTTCATCTTGTGTTTTTAAATTATATTATAATAAAACGCTCTTATATTAAATGGTCATATTAAAAAATAAATTAAATAAATAAATGTTACATATATATGTATGTTTTTTATTTATTTATAGTTAATGTGAATTCAGAATAAAAACTATTACTTAACATGGCTGCTAAGGTCTATTTTTTTTCAAATACATTTTTACTCCCTGTACCCATAAAATGGGTAAAAAGGGGGTATTGGATTTGTGCAAAAGTATGTAACAGGCAGAAGGAGACATCTCCGACCCTATAAAGTATATATATCTTGATCAGTATCAAAAGAGATTTCGATTTGGCCATGTCCGTCTGTCTGTCCGTCTGTCCGTCTGTCTGTCTGTCCCAAGAAAAAAGAAAGAGAAAAAAAGAAGAGGGAACAGAGTTGTTTCCATTTCCCCCCCCCCCCCCCCACAACCCCCCCCAAAAAATGTTGGGGGCCCCCACTCCATCACGAAAAACGACAATACCAACAAAACGGCGGGGGGGGGGGGGGAGAGCAAGCCGGCACTAATCTGTCGCGGGTGGTGGAGACATAGGGGGGTTCGTGTCGGTATACTCGACTGAACTTCTTACTTGTTATTTATGATATTATATAGGTATACATACATTTATGTGTTTTATGTACTTACAAATATCCAAGATTGTCATTCTATGCGCTCTAAATTAAAGAATAGCAAACTTTGAAAGTCTTGATTCAGTCTCAAATTCTACTACAAATGTTAATGAACATACAAATATTTGCTTGAATGTCTTGATTCAATTTCAAATTCTATTGTCAATGCTTTTGTACATATATTCGCTTGTTTATAAATTTATTTATTTGTCACCAATCAATTAAATTTAATTATGAGATGACATTTAACAATTAAAGGTTTGGGTAATTTGATCAGATTAGGTCATTTTATGATATAGCGGCTAATGTTGTCGAATAAAAAACAAACATTTGCCTTATAATTTTGGCAAAATTTGGCATATTTATACTCTTTTGGAAGCTTAAACTAGTTTTACATTAAAATAGATACTGATTTGTCTCATAGAAGATCGAAATAAACTTTATACTGTTGCCTAACTGCAAATGTTTAACAAATATTCAATTCACTTTTCCAACTTCAGAAACTCTAACAATTGTAATTCCCAATTTAATTGTATAAAAGCCTTTTTCTCTTTTTAGAGATTTTTTAATCAAAGTCACCAAATTTCTTATGTTTAATTAATTTTTTTTTTTTGAGAATTTAGCACAATCAACATTTGAATATTCTTAAAAGTGTTATGGTGTCTAGCTAAATCACCGGGCTTGTACATTTCATGTATAAATAGGTTTGTTTTAATTAAAATCAGCTCACTCGCTATTAAAAACATAGTTGCTTATAAAGTTACAGAGTAACAAAATACGAATTTATAAAAGATACAAAAAAGCTGTGAACAATTCATAAAAATAGCTGCAAGATTACCCAAAAATAGCAGTTCCTCAAGTAAGCAGTATTATTTTAAGCATTTTTGGTTATACGCAAAGTGTGTAGAGACTTAGAAGGTGTCTAAGAGCTTAAGTGTTCCAATTGATCTGACTGGCAGCCTGCTGAACAGGCATTGAATCAGCAAATCGAATATTTTTATGATGAGTCTCAGTTCGAATGCGATCGACGGCTAAAATACTACATTGAAATTGAATTTCTGGTTAAGCTTGAGGGCGACTTTGTTGCCAACCAACTGACTGATGAATATAGTTGTTGATGGTGTTTTGATAGTTGTTGCTGTGTTTTGTTGCTGTGCGCATTCATGCGTTGGATGCTGCTGCCTCAGCTGTTTTGTCTGCCCCCCCTCCCCCAGGTGTCGCTAGTTTGGGGCATTTAGTAGGTCAGGTTGGCAACATCAGTGACGTCATTGACGTCTTCGTCTGGGTCTTGGCCATGCTAGAGTGCTTGGACTTGTCGTGTCGTCACCGTCATTGGGGCATGACGCATGTGAGCGAATGGAGGCAACGTTGCCATTGGCATTAACGCTTATTTTTTGCGTAGGTCGTGCCAGCTCTAATTGGGTTATTAGGAAATGATTTGGTGCGAGTACGACGCGACATTTGATTTATTTTTGGCATTTGGCATTGTTTTAATTAGGCAAAAGCGGCCCAGGCCATGGCAGGTGATTAACACGGCTCGATGCCAGTTTATTGATCTACGCATGTAACTAGACGCCTACATAGAATTTTGATGTGCTTATGTTTGCCTTATCGGCTGATTCATAGCCGTTGATAAGATGGCCAACGACACCATTGACTAATTGATTGCTATTGATAAGCCCCAGCCCCCAGCTAAGCACTCGACCCGCCCACACCCACACCCACACTCACGCCCACGTCCACTCAACCCACCACCCAGCCAGGCAAAGCCTCCCCATATCCCATATCCCACATCTCCCACATCCATTGCCATATCCATTCCAAGCTCCATTGTGTCATTCGCATGTGTCATCGACTGTCGTCATGTGGGGGCTCAATTATGCGTGGACACAAACTGCATTGAGAGGTCTCAGTCCGAGTCCGAGCCTCCGTCTCCGCCTCCGCCTCCGCCTCCGTCTACATCCATATCCATATCCATATCCATATGTCCCTGTATCCATATTCCTCTCCCGTTGCCGACTTCTTTGCATATGCAAGCCCATGTAGTCGCTGCAGTTCAAAAACCTTTGGGCTTCAAAATAAATGCAACTAATACTTGTACTACGTTCAGTTCCAGTCCCTGTCCCTGTCCCTGTCCCTGGTCGCTGTCACAGTCTCAGTCTCAGTTCGAGTCCGAGTTAAAGTTAAAGTTAAAGTCAGAGACCCAAGTCTGTGGCTGTATCAAATTTGTTTAATTGTCTGAACGGCGGCGGCATCTCGCCCCTTTGGCCCTCGTCTACCTCTCTTGTTCATCAACATCTTAGCCTTCCGTCTCTCCAGACTTGGCATCTTCAACATTGTAAGCTCTTTTGCTGCGTTGGCAGCTTGTCAACCTCTCTTCACCTTCTCCCACTCGTGCCCGTGTTCTCCTGCATCAGTGGCTGCAGCGGCAGCAGCGGCAGCTGCCCCTGGTTGTTGTTCCAGTTCTTGTGCTCCATTTGTTGTGCAAGTTGTTTGCGCTGTAAATCGATACATTTGCTCTGGCTACTTACAACAGTCCAGTCTGTCCAACAACAACAACAACAACGACATCAACATCAAAGACCCATCAGCATCTTCTGGCTCTTCATCTGGCTCACGAATCTGCGGCTGACGTGATTTCAGTGCGGCTTTGACGGTGGCCATTGCACAGAGCCAAAGCTGTACCCAACCAGCGGACAGAAGCTCTTAACTGTGGCACAAACCCGAGCACTAGCGAGGGCAGCACCTAAAGTACGCGCACACGGAACACTGCCACCAAAAGGTTGTCCTTAGCAAGCCAAAGTGCTTTTTTCAATGTATCTAAAACTGTAAAGATCGACGACATTTCATTTGTGTCTACATTTTTGGTTAGCTCTCACTCACCAGCTTTTAGCCAAGGGTTCTTCGAACTTAAGAACTTTACAATAGTAGCGATGGAACTTTCTAGCATCAAGTAAATTCCTGCTATGGAAAAACAATTTGTGGAGTGTGATTCAGTAAAAGTCATCTTAGAATTCCAAATATCTATACAACTTAGACCAATTACCATAGGTCATAGTTGCGAGAAGAGCATCGACTTCATTTAAATAAAAATTATAAAAAAATACGTGTTATTTTCGTATTTCCAATTGGTCAACAGGTGTGTGAATAAATTTGATTATTACCGAGTGCAATTTGAAAATTATATGGTGTATGTATGTAATTGAAGTGACTTAGACACAACATTGAGGTACTCCAACTAGGTGACCATAAGAACTTAATTTATTTTTAACAAATTTGCAGCCAATGTGGCTTTATTTGATTATAATTTCCGTGCAAACTTGTTGTGATAAATGATTCCTTAATTCAAATGATTCTGTGAAAAGCAATCATGTATCACCAGGATAGCTATGGATAGCTATCGCTTCAAGATCGCCCTTCAACAGCTCAACCCCCAACCTGGCTTGTGAGACCTGCTCTATTTACCCGCTTAGGCAGATCATTAGCCTCATTACATGGCCACCTCGAATTACGGCAAGAAGCTGCAGCTGCAGACGCCTGCAAAGAAGAATATGAATAAACATAAAGAACTGGCCAATGTCCACGGAAAGAACACAGCAACAACAGCTGTGGGAGCCAGACGCAGGCAATGCTCAGACTTACATAGACTTAGGACGCGGACTTATAGCCATGGCCAGACCGAACCCGAACCTGAACCGCATTGTAGGCGGCTGCGGCTGCGGCTGCGGTTGCTGCTGCTGCTGAGGCAAACAGTTTCCCTAGAGAAAATCCAATGAATCGTCGCCCAGTCGGTCTTTCAGTTGCCGCCCAGCAGTCTCCAGTCTCCAGTCTCCACACCCGCACTCTGATTTCTGGGTCATATTTTGCCCAACTTGAAGTGCCAATTTGAGTGCCAGAGTGACATTTGAAGCTGCCGTCGACGACGTTGTCGACACACACACACACACACACACTCATATTCTTATGTCGAGTATGCCCGACTACGAGACACTCTTTACCCAGGTGTGCTATGCCCAAACGCAGCTTCATCTCACAAGCAGTTCAGTGAGTAACAAGCAGTTCCGGCATTGTAAACAAGCAGTTGTGTTTATTATCCGATCCGCTTGAAATTGCGGGAATTTGTGTGAATATCCGAAATTTTTGAAAATAGAGCCCGAATCGACTTTTGATGCTGATGAATACATAATATGATCGGAGATGACGCCTTCTGCCTCTTGCATACTGTTATATAACCCCTTTTAACAGACAATTTTATGGCAAACGAATTTGGGGTGTGTAGTGGAAAATGTCAAAAAATGTCAGTAACTTGATATGGGAATTGTACTCGAGGACCTACATACCAAATTTCGTGTCTCTAGGTCTTGTATTTCGCTTTCGAGAATACTTTTTGTAACATTTTGAGGAAGTGAAAATCTTGAAATGTGCGTTTCATTATTGTCGTTAAGCTAGTGAGATGAATGCTGTCCGAATGACTAGGGAATCAATCAATCAAGCGCAAGATCCTATTGATAGTGGAAACGGGAATAGAGCTGCTTATCTCGGTTGATGCTTATCCAAAGAATATGGACATTATGGGCTCGAGGCTGTCTCCTGCGCAAATACACTATACCCTATTGGCCCTATTGGCATGGCTACAGGGTATGAAGAAAACAAATGAAAGAAAAACGCCAGCCACGGCTCAAGCCCCAACCGCAGCCCCAGCACCAGCACCAGCACGGCATGGTCAGGTTGTTTTAACAACGAGCCGGAGACGGAGGTTTGTTTTTATGACCCGCCGTTGTTGCCGCATATGTAAATCAACTCAATGCGTATGGAGTATGGAGTATGGCATATAGGTTTTGCATATGTCAGTATATGGTATATTGCATATAGCCAGCGTCTGGGCGTACGTGTACGTGAAGAATCTTGAATTGCAATTTCAATAACAAGACACGAAACACTTTCAAGTCAACTCTGCAAGCCGATGCCACTTGCACTTGAAGGCAAAACCCGAAAGTCAACCAGCAGCAGCAAAAACTAAATAATGTACTTCAAGAAAGTAGAAAAGAAATCTATCTAATGACCCCTTAGCCATTTTCAACTGTTCTGTATATCAGCAGCTAGCTTAAAAGTAATAAAATTTGATAATCGCCAACTGTTTTCAATTCGAAAAGTGAAATTGTCAAAACTTCATTGACTTTTGCTTTAATATTGCGAATATTCCATGTGTGCTTGTATACTATTTAAAGTTTTAGCTAGAAATATAAAGCTTTCTCTGAACAAGCAAAAAGTGGGGTGGGAAATAACCAGGGATCGCAGATAATAGTTAAAAAGACGTCAAAAAAAAAAACCGGAACAACAAAAAATTATAAATCAGTCAACAAATTTGTCCAATCTGAATTAAAAAATCCGATTTTGTTATGCGCTATACAAAAAAGAATACATTTTTATTCTTAATTTATTTAAAATAAATACGATAAAATACTTATATTTTATTATAATATTAAAAGTGTAAGGAGGTAGGCACGATTTTTCTTTTATTTTATTTATTTTCTTGATTAATATTAAGATTTTAATGCCAATTAAAAAGACATTTCATATGTAAATCGATTAAGTTTTGACAAAGTAATGGGAGCTTGTAATCTATGAGGTAGAGCTTTTGTGGCGTTCAAAGCTTTACAAGTCGAAATTTTTTAATGTTTTTTTTTCCAAACTAAGGACTCATACATCCTAATAGAAAATTCAAATATTGTAGATTTTCAGCTATAAATTTTGATTTTATTGTACCTGTACGACATAAAATGACCAAGTTGCTTTATTTTGTGTATTTCATAAAAAAATCAATTTTCGATTGAATATTATTTCTATGGCAGGAACTTTACAAGGAATCAAAAAACTGTATAAAGAACAATGTTCTTCGTACAAGGCAACATTCGACAGATTATTCATATTCTTATGCTATAAGATATTGTGGTCCGATTTACACTAAATTTGGAAGAACAATAATTAATCTTGGATTTGGTGAGATTGGTCAGGTTTAATTTTTCCTTAAGAAATACATTTTGCATACATCAAAAACTGATAACTAATATATAGTTAAGAATACTGTAGTTTAAGCTTTAATTAATATACAGTATGTTCTGTGGGTACGAAATCGTCTTCTCAATTATAATACTCTCTCCAAGGGTCTTATAGGTTTCATTCAGATAATTCTGCTACTGATATTAGCTAAAAAGTTAGGATACTGCTGTTTACAGTAAACTGAACCTAATGAAGACATATGCATCTATCAAAGGAAGGTATTGTGTAAGTATAACTCACAATAATATAATGGTCCCGTAGGTGAGCACATCTATCGGATTATATATAGAGCTAGTACATACGTTATTCCTGGAGTCGAAATACAACTCGTTTGATCTCATTTAATTGCATTATATTACTGCATTTCTAATTTATTTTGAACACTTTGATTACTTCCGATGCAATAACTTACCACAAACAACTTGCAAGATGTGAATTCAAATTTAAATAATACCTCTGTTAATGTAAGATATTGATAATTACACATAAGCAACTCTGTCAAATGTACGTGATGTATCGATATAAACGTGATGATTTTATCGATACCAAGAAAGCGAGCACTCTTAAGAAATAGCCGAAGCGAGCGGTCATATTTGATTTGAAATTAACCGAAACATTACATAAACGAATATTTATATTTTACAAATTATTACAAAACATTCAAACTTGATTACACTTGATGGGATGAGGTGGATTCGGGGGCAAGTGGCTACTGACAGCGCAGGCAATTGGAATTCATGACCACTTAGCTAACATCAGTAATTGCTCATCAAGGAGGCTCTAACTGATCCGGACAAAACATTTAGTGTTCGTTCTGTTTGTGGCGCGTATATGGGGCAGGGCAAGTGTTGTTGTGTGGCAGTGTGGCAGTGTGGCAGCGTGGCAGCGGGGCAGGAGGGGGTTCTTGCAAATTTTGCATTTGTATTTTTGGCAGCGCTAATCACCGATGATGCTGCGGCGATTCAACGTGCCTTTCTTTGTTTTTGTGGCGTCGCGACGCCGGCATCCGCCAAAACTCAAAACGGAAGTGTTTGCATGATGTGTAAGAGATCCCCAAAAATGAGACAGGCCGACGAACAGACGGACAGACGGGCAGTCGGACCAGCCGACTGTCGGAACTCAAGACAAAATTCACACGCGATGAGTTGGACTCTAAACTTGGCACATGGCTCAGAATTCATGAAACCGGAGCAATTAAAATCTGCATCGCTTGCTGGGTACTGTCTGATATATATATTTCACTCACTTACATACTTATATTATATGCATTATGCTTTTATACACTTTTACACTTAATGGCCTGATCAGGCAGTTGCCAAAGCAAAGCCCATTAAATATATATATTCCGAAACTTCATTAACAGTCAAGTCAAGTTTCTTTTGCAAGTTAGTTAGTCGCTTAGGCATTATAAATCAATGTCGGATCACTTCGTCAGAATCGCACTTTTGAAACATATAGCTGCCATAGGAACAATAGGTAGAAATACGAGTTGCAAGACCAGAGATAAAGTTTTACTGCAATCGATAAATGTTGACTAAATTTTATCAATATACCCTAACAGAGGGTATTATAATTTTTGTCTCGAACTGCGTAATGGACTGAAGGAGACCTTCCCGACCCAACAAAGTATATATATTCTGAATCAGCATCAATAGCCGAGTCGATATAATGATACACGTCTGTTTCTATCTAGTTTCAAAGCTATCTTGATGATACTTGGCACAGATACTTCTATTTGCTGCAGGCAGTACACCTGTGGGAACTGGCTGGATCGGACCACTATAACATATAGCTGCCATAGGAATGATCGGTCGATAATTTGGTTTTTGTATAAGAACTTGTTTGTTTATGAAGATATCCTTACCAAACTCACCCAAACCAAATCTCTTGAAAGTATATACAATCTGACCAAATATGTTCAAAATCGGATTACTATGTCATATAGCTGCCATGGGAACAATCGGGTGAAAAATGAGTTATTGTATGAACAAATTTTTGTTTATGAGAGTCTTATTATACTTTATATAGTTTACTATAATTTGATCAGAATTTGACCACATTATTATATAGCTCCCATAGGAACAATCAGACAAAAATTGAGTTTTGTATAGAAAACATTACTGCTAGGGTTCATTCTTTCTATAAAAAAACACTTAGTACTTAGAGATATCTCAACCAAAGTGAGAAATTGCTAGCTTTATCAGACTTGTGCATAAATTGGCTTTAGTATGAACAACATTTTTGCAAGGTTTGTTTTTGTCTAATATTTATAAACAATGCTTATAAATTAGTAGTAAACTGAACATTGTACAGTTTATTTATAAGTATGCATAGATAGTTAATGCCCTTAGGAGAGGCTATGCAAATGTAGCTAAGAGGCAGATATATATATAGTATTTCTATAGACAAGTTGGGCTGAAGTTGCTTTGGACTTGGTTGGAGTGCATCATCCAGTCAAGTGCTGTTGACCAGAGAGCACTTCAACCTTTTCGTTTTCGGCAATTGCTGATGTTTGATTCATCGCCAGGTATTCAATGGGGTTTTCACTGCAGCTCTGATTATGCTAATGCGGCTGCATGCCAGCCGGGCGACCAGGTGACCAGGCGACCAGGTGACCAGGCGACCAGGTGACCAGGTGTGACTAAGTGACTAATTGTGCCGCTGCCACCTGTGGATGCCCCTCATCACCCCAATGCGAATTCCGCTGCTGCTGCTTCTGCTGCTGGCGTCAATTGACGACAATTGGCAAGGGGCAGAGTGTGAACAATCATAATAACAACCGCACGCGACAACTGTTGACACATTGAAGGCATCGCTGGCTGGGGGGCTGGGGGGCTATGCCACAGGCGCAGCAGCAGCGGCAGCGGCGTCGCAAGCAAGCAGCGCAGTCAACGCTAGCACGCGATAAAAGCGCGCTCGCTTATCAATTAATCATAGCAGCGATTACTCCCATAGCGGCTTAGCTGTCGACTGGCAAATGCCACCGCTCGACTTGTCCGTCTGCTGTCTGTCGTTGAAGTGACGAGGGGGGAGTGGGTGGTTAACGAGAGGCGGGGGGAGTGTGTTGGGCAGTGAGAGTGCCGTTGCGCTGATTGTGCGTTGTGCGTTGTGCGTTGATAAGCAATTGCTTTCAATTATGCCGGCAATTATTAATAAGTAATGTAATCAGACAGATCGTCAGATCGCATTAGCCATGCGATTGTAGGCATTAAATGTCAACAACACACAAATAACAACAACAACAACACACAACAACAACACACAATTAACAACAACAACAACAGCAACAGGTAAAAGGCAGCCAGGTAAACTGATAATAAGGGCAATTAATGTGAATTTGCAATCGACGTCACAGGACATGGCGCATACGTCACGTTGCCAGCGATAAATATAGCGCCAGGTAAATAGAAATATAAATAGACGCCCCCTCCCAGCCCCCCGATTGGGCTATCTTGTGGCGTCAGCTGACTTTATGGCACCCTCAACCTTATCCTCATCCACACGCTCGGCCATGACTCAACGTATCCATAGCTCCCCCGTTCACACAATGGCTCTGCAGCTGCCCCAATCGTGGCCAAACTCGCCCAGATTGTGCATGAGCTGAGTGCTGGGGTCTTTCCTAGCGTGCCTCACTTATTACTTATTTTGGGGCCCATTACTCAACCCCAAACACATTGCCCCAATGTGATTCCCTGGCCAAAGTTCAACACATAATTATAAAACTTAGTAATTGTTAAATCACTGTCAACATTTTGCTTCGATAGCAATCAATTTTAGCTAATTACACTGCGCAACAAAATGTGAACAATATTTTCGGGCCAACAAAACTGCCCCAATTCCTTCGAATTTTTCATTATTTTTTCTTAGTTTAATGCAATTTTTTGACAGTTGGATTGGTTAATATATATATATATATAAATCAATAATAATAAGCAATCAATAATAGTATAAATAAGTACAAATAGAATGGAAATTTATTGTTATTTATAAGAAAAATTTTATAAAATCCATTAAAAAAAAATGTTATTTTAAATTTAAAATTTTAATTCATATATTTATGTTAGCTATAAACAATTTAATTTTAAGACTGATATTGCATTTTCGTGATAAGTTTTAAGCTTGTAGAGCTAGGATAAATCTCACCGTCAAAATGAGTCCAAATTATGTTATTAAATATAATTTTTTAATTTCATTTTAATTTTTCTAAATTTTGCAATGTTATTTACCTTTTTGGCAGCTTATACTAGTTGTATATATATATTATAATGTATATATATATATATATATATATTATAATGTAATGTATATATTATATATATAATTAATTAAATATTAAATATATAAAAAAAGTAAGAAAAAAAAATATAGGAAAAATCTAATAAATAAATAAATAAATAAATAAATATAGTAGTAGAATTTTAACTTTATTTAAAATAAAATTGCAAGCTAAGACCATTTATGGGTAACTTTTGAAGTAATTTAATACATTAGAATAATTATATTTAAATATTGATAAGATATGAATAGCAATAATCGGCTTGGTCTTAAGCCGTCAACCCACCGTCATAAATAAAGATATATTTATTTATTTATTTAATAAATTCGCTAACTTAAAATGTAAAATTAGAAGCTAAGAATAGTTTTTAAGCACCATCAGCTGCGGAGTGTGGATTTGTTTTTACAATTTGCTACTTATAAATAGTATTTTACTAAAACTATTTAAATTTTTGGTGATTTAATGATTTATTGTGTAGCTTACATAGTGTTTGTATGTTGATAATAATTAAATTAAATTAAATCATGCTTATATGGGGTGCATTTGTTAAGAAATTGTATGATTAGTTGTGGATTGAAAAGGACTGAAGTGGGATTAATAGATCCAAAAGTTTGCAGTCTTTGAAATGATAGACTGTGGCATTCAAATAAGATATGGCTAATTGTGAGTGGAGAGTCGATGTTTTTATTATTATTATTTATTAACGAAGGCAAAACAGTGCTGCCTCGAATCAAAAAATATAATATAATACCGGCACGTTGGGGGAAGTTTATTTGCCAGTTACAGCAAAGAATTGTCGGTGGCGTTATTAGAACCTATAGCAAGATAGTAAAGAGTTAGTTATAAGCAAAATATTTATAGAATTTAAGGTTAATTTAAGGCATAAAACTAAAGGAGAAGAATAAAGAAATGCAGTAGAATTGAAATCTCCAATCCGGAAGGGGGAAGTTATAGTAGCCAGTCCGGCAAGCTGTGCCCCAACTCACAGTGAGGTTGGTTAGAGATTAAATTAAAGAAAGAAGAAACTATGAAAGGTTAGGGATGGAATAAGAATAATATAGTAATAGAGTGGGAAATAGTGGGGGGGGGGGGGGCATAAAGTGGACAATCTTCGACCCGATGGGGCAGTTAGGGCAGATATTATAGGTAACGACCTTTCATGGAGATGGCTGTTGAGAAATATTTGATGTTGTGTGCATAATCACTAATTATTCATTTATTGGGATTTGACTGATGGTATCATTAGGAGGGATGTTGTGTTAAGTCTTTCTTTTTGAGTGGATTTTTTGGTTTCGTTGTTGTTATTTTCTGTGCATATTGTAATAGCGTTGCAAGCATATTTGGCAGCCTTCTCTGACAGCTATGTGTCCTACGTGTCCTGGGGTCCAAATCACAATCAGGTTTGTATTCTACATTGGAGAATTTCGGATTTTGGTTGCTTAAATGTTATTGTTCTTTGTGTACTTAATGCAATTAATTTCTACAGATTGCGGTCTTCGATTTATTTTTACTCCCTGTACCCATTAAATGGGTAAAAAGGGGTATTGGATTTGTGCAAAAGTATGTAACAGGCAGAAGGAGACATCTCCGACCCTTTAAAGTATATATATTCTTGATCAGTATCAAAAGAGATTTCGATTTGGCCATGTCCGTCTGTCTGTCCGTCTGTCCGTCCGTATGTATGAACGCAAGGATCTCAGCAACTATAAGAGCTAGAGACACCAAATTTGGAATGTAGGTTCGTGTATAGCAGGCGCAGGTCAAGTTTGTTTCTGATCTCTGATATCTCTCCCCGTTCCCTCGCAAATCGATCAAAACGTTTTACTGCCACAGATTTAAAGATATAGCTTTGGGATTTGGCATGTACACTACGTTGGTCACTCTTAATATACTGTGCAAATTTCGATCGGATAATAAGCACGGAAGTTATTCAATGAACAAGATTCACTACTGGAGCGAGGGGGGAAGAAGAAGCACAGCCACGACTTAAAATGCCTTGCGTACTCTGTGGCTCGCGTGTGTGTGCGGCTTTGTGTATGTGTGCGTGCATGTGTAAGAGACGAACATATGATTGGAAGTTTTAGACCTGGGTACAGGGAGTTTCGTAGTCGGGTATACTCGACTAGAGCATTCTTACTTGTTATTTAACAGTTTGCGTGCTTCGGCCTTGGCAATGAGTTCGGCAGAAAGGATTGATGTGTGTCTGTGTGTGTTGATAATGAGGCGGTTGTAAGAATTCTTGTTGTTTTTGAAATGTTGTAACGGTTATAGTTTTTAAAATAAAAATTATTATGTTGATTTTTATCAAAAAATTGAAAGCTAACTAGTATTTTGCGATATAAACAAAAAAACAATTATGAAATAATAATTAAATGTTAATTTTGATTTAAAAATCATTATATAACTCTTAATTTTAATTTTTTTTTATGAAAATCAAATATAAAGGCTTATCCTGTTTTCAGGATACTGCATCCCGAATATGTGTAGTAACATTTTTCCATTCATCTAGATAACTCTTTTCGGGTTTGATTTTCTTAAACTCATAACTTTTATTTGCGATCCCTGACTTATACAATAGTTATCTTTGCCTCGGGTTCATCATGCAGGAAGTACATATGTCGGAACCGGCCGGATCGGACCACTATATAGCTGCTATAGGAATGATCGGTCGACAACTATGTTCTCGTAAGAATAACTTTTTTGTTTATAAATGTATCGTCACCAAACTTTCCCAAACAGAGTCTCTAGAGAGCTTATACAATCTGACCAAATTTGTCCAAATTGGACCACTATATCGCTATATCTTACTTTTTGTTTATACAAATATTTCATCCAAACTAAATGTATGGATTTCTGCTAGGGTAAATGAAAAACGCAGAAAAGGGCCATTAAGTGGAGACCTCCAAAATGGTTTCTTGTAGTGGACGCCCTTGAATTCTTGAGATTCGCAGAGAAGGGCGATCTGTCTCTTTCTCTCTCTTTTTGTCTCTCTCTCTCACTCTCTCTCCCACTCTCCCCTCTATCCCACTCTCCCTCTCTCCCACTCCCACTCTTCCTCTCTCTCTCTCTCTCTCTCTCTCTCTCCCACTCTCTCTCTCTCTCTCTCTCTTTCTCTCCCACTCTCCCTC
The DNA here is from genome assembly GCA_037075165.1 of Hirtodrosophila histrioides. NCBI lineage: Eukaryota > Metazoa > Arthropoda > Insecta > Diptera > Drosophilidae > Hirtodrosophila > Hirtodrosophila histrioides. The sequence continues at coordinate 2,178,173 of JBAMCL010000372.1, read as the reverse complement.
TCTCTCTCTCTCTCTCTCTCTCTCTCTCTCTCTCTCTCTCACTCTCTCTCTCACTCACTCTCACACACACACTAAAGTGGACATCCAAAATAAGCTATTGCTATTCACAAAGTATACCTCCAAAATGATAAATTGTAGTGGGGTCCCTTGAATTCTTGAGAATCGCAGAGAAGAGCGATCAAAATTAGAAAATTATGTTTTGTATGAAAAACTTTATTGTTTACAGAGATATCCTCACCAAACTCATACAAACTGAGTCTCTAAGGAGATTAAACAATCTGACCAAATTTTATCAAAATCGGGTCACTATATCATATAGCTGCCATAGGAACGATCGGGTGAAAAATGCAATCTGACCAAATTTATAATTTCATCAAAATCGGACCACATGTCTCCCATTGAAGCAATCAGACAAAAATGAATTCCTGCTAGGGTATATAGCTTCGGCATTCCGAAGATAGCTTTCTTGTTATAGTTTTAAAATTGTTTAAGACATTTTAAAACTTTATTAAGGTAAATTTTGCAGGCCCATGTTTCTTCCATGTAATTAATACTTCCAAGCTTTACGTTTATAAAATATAAGCCAATTGCCACCAAACTTTATAAATTTAATATAATTAAGATATATATAATTTAGAAATTTGGCACAAGATGTTAAAATAGTGGACAGTGTAATTAATGTATTGGTTCTTAACTTCTCAGTTTTGTTCTGTTTGTCAACATTTTCTATTACTCACGACGTTTCTGCATCTTCTTCTTTGTTTTTCAATCTTACGGAGTTTCACATATCATAACGATTTCCACAATTCTTAATTATTCCATCTATACTAATCTTAGCATATTCTTAGACCATTCTCATTCTCATTACATACAAGTTCTTCCCATCTAGAACTGTTTGATTCATATTCATATATTTTCAGAAATATGGGTATCTCTCAGTTTGTTTTCACAATTAGTCGGGGAAATGACCAAGCCATGAAAGCTGTGAGACGCACGACCGCCCCCATACATATATACATATATATAAAATAATTGATTGTTCAATTCAAGGGTTCAATTTGAGACAATTTTATTAAAAATACTTATATATTTTATTGAACAATACGTTCATCTGTTTTGCGTATGCGAAGTAGAATAGAATGGCGTTGGTATAGTATATTTATGATACTACATTAACACACACATTAATTAACATTTATTTTGCAAACTAGTTAACAAATTAATACAAAACAAGAAAGAGCGGTTATCTTCGGCATGGCGAAGCTTCAGATATATTATTTACCCTAGCAGCAATGTTTTTTATACAAATCTGTGGCCCAATTTTGATCACATTATAGGAAACTATATAAAGTATAATAAGACTATCACTTAGTTTGGATGTATTATTATTGGGAAATTACCACGTAATTATAAATCACGCTTAACTTAATAAAAAGCTATTACTGCAAAGGCTATTTGTACGAACAAAAAGTTTTTCCATACAAAAACTAATTTATCACCCGATCCTATGGCAGCTATGTGATATAGTTATCTGATTTTGGTCATATTTGGTCAGATTGTATAAACTCTCTAGAGACTCGGCTTGGATAAGTTTGGTAAGAATAGCTTTATAAACAAAAATGTTATTCACACAAAAACATAATTGTCGACCGATTTTTCCTATGGTAGCTATATGTTATTGTGATCCGATCCTGCCGGTTCCGACATACATATGTCCTGCCTACAGCAAATAGAAGTATCTGTGACAAGTATCATCAAGATAGCTTTGAAACTAGATAGAAACCGACGTATATCACTATATTGTCTCGGCTATTGATGCTGATTCAGAATATATATACTTTGTTGGGTCGAAAGGTCTCCTTCAGTGCATTACACATTCCGAGACAAAATTATATCTCCTGCTAGGCCATACAAATGTAAAACCTACTAAGCTTTTCTTGAACTGAACCAACTTTGAGAAAAATGGTGCGGTTTGGGCATAAGTTGGGCTATGTATTGGTTTAAGACAACTTAGCTACAATATATAATTAGATTGGGTAGTTTGTGCCTATTTATAAAAACTTATAGCTTAAACAATCAAGCGATTTTATATAGCGCTGGCTGCAAATGGCCTTCGGCTAAAGTTTGTACCTAAATCAAACTTTTCCACGCGACTTATCGCCCAATAACTTAACAGCCTAGCGAAAGTAAACATAAAATCGTTCACCGTTCAAGTCGTTGACACACCAGAAGATATACTCATACCGTATATGGGTTATACCGATGTTTATTGGCAATGGGGTCCGAAGGTTGGACGGCACACGTCATGCCTTGGGATCCATTGATATGTCGTAATTATTATAAGTATTATTAGAAATTGCGGTGAACGCATCTTGAATACCCATATAGAAAATGCGTTGGCTCAGAATGATAATGCTGAGCAACCAAAGATAACCAGCAAGTAGATAACTTCCAGATAGATTACTTTCAGTTAAGATACATCTTATCAAGGACTAGGTCGTAAATTTATACCTTGCACAAGATAGAAAAGTGAATAGTCAATGAATTTAGTAAGCAAAGAGCTGGCCTACAAGCTGGTAGGGTTTGATCCACCAACATCGAATACTATATATATATATATAAAGAAACTGAACTTTAGGCGAGTCATCAATGAGAATAGTTTTGATAGATAATTTGTGTGTATTTTTTTTTTCATATTTTTTTAAAGAGTGCCTATACATCAATTTGATAAAAATCTTCAACAAATAACGAGTATATTCTTATAAAATGGTAAAATATTTTATTTTAAACTATTATTAAGCTGAGCAGCCACTTTCAATAGTAATTAATAATATGCTTAAAGGTGAATTGAATCAATAAATATTTCAAATAAGTTCTTGATAGTTGAAATAAAATTGATAAAAATGAAAACTCTGTTTAATAAATAGACTTTAAAAGCACAAAAGATCATTTAATGTTAATTTCAGATGAATATTTTGTTGGTGATGATGTTTATTGGTAGATCCTGTGGAATAGCTTGGCATCTGAATGGAGAGGAGAGGAGGAGGCAGCTTTGACAGGAATCATCAATGATATAATAATATCAATCTGATCTGAGACTTGAAGTCATCATTGAGTTAATAATACCAATGACCTGATCGGAGTCAGATCCAGTTCCACTGACGCAATTCCCAATGCTCCAGTGATAAGCCAAATGTAAAGAAGTGAAAAAATCCCCTCCAATTCGCATGGAGTTGTAATTGCCGGCAGGGAGCGGAGGTGGGGCGCCAAGAAGGGGCAAGTTATCAATGAAATGTGTTGGCAGCAGTTGTAAATACGATATCAATGGATTCAAATGTGTGTGTAGAAAACACACACACACACACACACAGAAGGAGGGACAACTGCGGGGGCTGAGTGTTAGTACTGGTGGTTTTGAGGGTGGGCGGTGCGGGGCTTGTTGCTTGGGCAGTCATAAAATCAAATCAAATAATAATTATATGGAATGCCATCCTTTCGCACGATGGAATTGACGTCGGTACTCATCGCGCAGACGGTGACTGCGACGCCGACTGCGACGCCAACAGCGACGCCAGCTGCGACAGCGACGCGAGCCGCGACGGCGACGACAACTGCGATAGCGACTTATTGTCAAACTCCATATCGAACTATCAATGGCAGCAGCGACTACGGCGACGCAAACGGCTACGTCGACTGCGACGCCAGCGTTGACGGCAGCGTCTGCGTCTGGGACTGCCTCACGCGTAGCGGCAGCAATTTTCGTATAAATATAAATTTATGCGCCCAGCTGAAATTATGAATCAGTCTCGTTTAGACGCACGCCAATGATAATCGTCGGCTCGCGAACCCAACCGCACAGAACTGACTGACTGAACAGTGTTGAGTAACAGCCAAGAAGCCAAAGTGTTCGCCAACGTGCCATAAACGCGAGTGTGTGTTCCAACCCCCAACGCCCACCCACCCCCACCCACAAGTGAGGGGATCGCCATAGTCAGTATTATTGAGAGCAGCCCAAAGAAACTAGCCATGATGATGAAGATGTGCCACAAATGTAAGTACTGTGCAAGGTCCTGGGCTCAACACCCGTTAACCAACACTAACACCCAACACCCAACACCGAACACCGAACACCGAACACCCACACCTATAGTTACCCTATATCAGTGCGAAGTTTACGATCGCGCTTGTGAAATATAAACACTTTTAGAACGATGTTCTCAGCGAGCCAAATACAACAATTGTTAGTCGTACCAGAGATAATACTAGTATAATAATAGTACAGCAAACAATTGTTTATCAATTATATTTGCAAGCGTTGGGGACTTCCCCGCTAGCAAAAAGTAAATCATTCACTTGAATCTAAAGTAAAACGACTTTTTAAGGAAGTAATATGATTTATGGATACGATTACTTCAATTAAAGAAACCAACGAATTGGCTCAGTTTGTATATACTTGAAATGTATTATTGCTAACGGGTTGTCAAGCCCCTAAATGGCCATTAACTGCTATAGTAATCCCTATATAAACTCTATATAATCACCAAATGAATCCAATCTATCAAACAATCAATCCAATCAGGCAAATCACATGAGCCATGACGGTTTTATGTGTGTTCCGATAAGGCATATATGGTAACCATATAGAGGCAGTTTGTAGACCACAGCAAACATCATACGATGGCCGGGTCACATCAGTGACAGTAGCAGTTACAGTTACAGTGACAGTTACAGTTGACAGTAACTGTTTACATTTGAGGCAACTTTCAGCTGCATTGGTGAAATGCATGGGCATCATAAAGTTTATAGGGCCCTGACTAATCGACCTACAGATCGACCGCAAAGGCCAGTCCAGAACTTTCTGTGCAATATCTTAGAATTTCTATATGATACGCCCACAAATTGTGGGCATGGTTGGCAGCACGTGCGCCAGCTGCTGACTCGCTGCAGGCACCGCAGTCGCAGTCGCAGTCGCCTGGCTCAGCAACGGCAACGGCAACGGCAACTGTTGCTGCTGTCGTTATCGAAGTCGCTGACCTACGACAACAAGCGTTGGCGCTGTGACTGTGACTGTGCCTGTGCCTGTTGTTGTTGTTGTTGTTGCGGTTGTTGTTGTTGTTGTTGCTAGCCCGGCCGGCACGAGCACGGGTTTTGAATGAATTTGTATTTTGAATGAATTATTCATACGACGCGTTGCCCGCGGCCGGCGAGCGTTTGCAACTTGGTCAACGATGACGTCGCTGTTGCGCGGCAACTTGTCTGTCTGGTCAGCGTCTGCCGCTCGATCGCTCTGCCGCTCTGCCGCTGCCCGTGTGGCCTCTGCGACAGCGTTCAATTTGCCATCCATAAAAAGATACAAAACAAAAAAAAATATATAAAAAAGGGAAAAAAAACCCAAAATACTTGTACGAATGAGTAATCAAAAGTTTCTTGTGAAATTCATGCGAGGCATAATTTGTGTGGCGGCTGCTGATGACACAGCCAATTCAACAATTTCAAAAATTGCGCTCAATTGATTTGGCCAAGATACTCGATAGTGTGCGCTCTTGCTCTTCTGCGCTCTCGCTCTATGGCTCAAGCGTGTGCTCTCTCTCTGCTGGAGGCTGTTGTAAGTGGGCGCTCAGCTGCCCAGCTTATCAGCCGTACTCTCACTCAACAGGCGAGTGCGAGTGCGATCGTGAGTGCGAGTGCGAGTGTGAGCGTGAGTGCGAGTGCGAGTATGAGTGCGAGTGCGAGTGCGCGGCTGGTTAGTAGCCGAGCAGACGCCGCGGAGCGTGGACGCAGTATAAAGCGAGGAGGCGCAGACAGCGACTAAGTGTTAGTCTTAGTCTTAGTTAGTTGCTCGTTTGTTTTCATTTTGTGATACCCGTATTTGATTACCTTAGTTGCCATTCTCATGTCCAGCGGTAGGCGGCAAAAGCAGCAGTGAAACCTTGGACAGAGACTAATTTCTTTTTCTGTTTCTGCCACTTGCAGCAAAGAGTTGCCAAAGCGACAAAGCCCAACAGAGCCACACCAGCAGCAGCAGAAGCAGCAGCAGACAACACAGTTGCAGTTGCAGTTGCAGCTGCAGCAGCCGCAGCAGCATTAACAGTTACACGCTCATCATGGCGCTGGCTGCGCTGCTGCTGCCCTTAACACACGCTCGACATCTGCACGATCAGCTGGCAGTAGCCTTTGCCTACGATGATGATGCCAGCGCCAGTTCCAGTTCCAGCTCCAGTTCCGGTTCCAGTCGGCACGCTCAGCTGCCCGCCTGGCACGTGAATCCCTTTCACGGTCTGGCTGAAAGCTTTGCCGAGAGCTACGACAGCGACGCCAGCAGCAGCAGCAGCAGCAGCGACAGCGGCAGCGGCAGCAGCAGCAACGATGCTGAAAGCGACAGCAGCTATGAGATTGCCCAAGAAGATATCATACATGCAGCGATGCACGAGCTGCGACGTCAGCGTCATCGACGCAGCCACATGCTCAAGTTCTTCGAAAGGAGCCTTAAGGACTCGGCGGCGACAGCGCCGTCCGAGTGGGAGAATCCTTGCGGCGGCGTCTATCAGCCGGACGAGTCGCAGCCAGCGGAGGCAGACAGCTCCAGCCAAGGACGCGTCATCAAGCGCAAGGTAAGCCAAGCCCCCTTCACTCCCCCACTCACCTGCCTTGCACCTGAGTTCATTTGAACTAGCTCAATTCATTTGTCCAATTTGTGAAGAAAACAATTGCCTTTGTTGACTGTCTTATCAAAGGCACAAGCTGCCTGTCTACACTCAGCAAAATGAATGCCTAAGAAGCTAGAAAATGAAACGAACTTTGGTGTAATCAGAATTTACCTATCTTAATCCTTCAAAAATATGCATATATGCAAAATCCGAGGTCTAATAATAAGGGTCAGCCTATAAACCAAAAATAATTTCCATTTGACAGAAATAATTTTGAAATTTCCAAAATATATTTAGTAGAAATCATTGCTTATTCTTGATACTTAAATTAAGAAATGATTTATAGTAAATCGCTTTTAGAGTGGACCTTTATTATTATAAAAATATAGTTTAAAAAAATAAATGAAAGGATCTCTAGCGGACAAAAGTATGGCAACTTTCAGCATTTTTGGACATTTATTTTGCTGAGTGTAGAATTGATAGAAGCGTTTACCAACGAACTCTTCAGGCTCCAGGAGCTATTGGCTCAAGGAGCAGATTATTCACAGCTTTAAGTTGGCTCTGCACTCAGAAAAATAAATGCCTAAGAATTCAGAAAATCGCCCTAGCACAAAAAACAACATAAAAGCAAGAACAACAAATTTATATTTAGTAGAAATATTTTCTAAATTTGAGAACTATATTCCTTAAACTCTGAAAAAACAAAAATAAAGCAGGCAGCTTCCTTTGGCCTTAAAACTGTGCCAACTTTCTGCATTTTACTGCATTTATTTTGCTGAGTGTAGAATTGACTCCAGGCATTGGCATTGATAGTGAGAACAGTGTGCAATTGTTGATGGTGTTTAGTTGTTTAACAGCTGACTTCAGTTTGAATAACGTGGTATCTTCTCGTCTGTTTGCAGTATCTGATCGCTCTGCGGAACAACACGATGCGCGAATACGAATATATGCGAAACAATGCCAAGCTGGACTACGTCAACTATCCGTATTGGCAGCACGAGTACACGTTCCTGCCAAACATGACGCGTCCCACAAATGCGGTAAGTAGATCGAACACACACAGATACACACACATACACACACACACAAACATTCGATTGATGATGATCGACGATCGACGATCGACGATCGACAATCGACCATCGTCGAAGATCGACGGACCGGCTCCGCCCTGGGCGGCTTAGACCAGTTTCCGCTTACTCGAACCGCATTTGCATGCCCTTTTGCAGTCAATTGACTAACTTGTGCTCTCTCTCTCTCCCTCTCTTTTCCCCCCCGTGTCTGTATATACAGGTGAAGCTAAAGACCTGGTACCGCCACATGCAGACGTTTGTGGGCAGCTTTGCGTATTTGGGCAAGGCGCATTACAAGTACCGCAAGGAGCATCAGCTGAGGCTGGACAACAGCACCCACGAGCTGCACGAGCTGCTGGTGAGCGCACGCCGCGTGCTCTGCGAGATTGAGACGACCATCAACTCATCCTATCCGAACAGCCATGGCGCCAAGCTCAGCCAGGTATCCAAGGCGGCAATGCTGGAGCGTCTCAAGTTCAAGACGCCCGCCGATGGCAGCAAGGAGGCCGACGAGCGCGATCTCAAGTTCAGCAAGGAGCTCTACTATAATTACCTGGACAACATGTGGAAGACGCTGCGCCGTTCGCTGCGCAAGCAGTTCAGAAACAGCATGGAGCGTAAACAGCATCCAGCCGCATCCAACTTTGTCTCCGGCTCCAGCAGCATCTCCAACTCCCGGCAGAGCTTCAGCCTGGAGAGCTCAGAAAGTGGCTCCGCTGGCGGTTGTCGCAATCCTGGAGCATGTTGAGGTGCCGCCTTTTCCCTTCTCCCCCTCCCGCAGAACGCTTCCCAGTATTAGCGCCGAGTGCTGTGCACAGTTCCTAGCTGCAGTTGCAGCTTCGCGCCAAGCCAAAAAGAAAATCAAACAAGAAAACAAAAAAACAAGAAAACAAAAAAACAAAAAAGAAATCGGAAAACGAAGAATTTGTCGAATGCCATTTTAGAATTTTATGTGCCCCACCCTCGCCCAAGCTCTTGTCATATTTATGGTATTTATTTATTTATTTAATTATGCATTAATTAATTATGCTAGAGCTAGTATTATATACATATATATATTATATTTATCGCTTAACACTTCCGCAGCGGGAGTACGAGTATTTGTATTTATTATGATCATACATTCACACACATGAGTATTTATTTTTGAAATGACACATGCCCATTTCCACATAATTTATAAGTCTTAATTTAATAATCTACTGAGTACCCCTTATTTATTTATTTATTTCAATCTAATTCTATTTATTGTATTACTTATTTAGTTGTTAATTGTGAGAGAACCTCGCACCAAGCAACACAAAACAAGCACAAGAAAAACAAAAGAAGAATGCTTAAATACACTGTGATTTATTTTAAGTAACTTTTTTTTGAATAGTTCTTAGTGATGTTAAAAACTACAATGCATAAACTCTACTGTACTGTACTGTACTGTACTGTACTGTACTGTACTGTACTTACAAGTATTTATAATATTTATGCCACTGAAACACCTAAACATAAAAGATCCTTCAACCCAAATCAAAATGGATTTGATAACAACCTTAAATAGTTACATATGAATGTGCATAGTAATATAATTAAATCAATTTCAAATTATCTGATACAAATAAATTATGAACAAAGACAAAACACATTGACAATTTATTTGATGTATGTACTTATATTCCCAGTTATATAAATAGACTGCCAAGGCTTCCAACTATCACCAGAGACACTAAGAAATCATTGATTTCTTTGTATTGTTCAAATATAAAACTGCCCTCTAAGATATTACAACAATTTATGTAATCTAAGCCATTCAAAATGCGTATAATAAAGTATATATATATAAATAAAAAGACATAGTAGTTTTCATTTATGTTGTTAAAAGGGATTTGGGAAGGTTTCACACACAAGTACGGAAAATTCGCGGAGAAACTTTTTTGAAACACTTTACCGGGCAAACCTGGGGTAATACCATCAAAGTATCTACCATAAATACTAAGAAGAAAAAGGAATGCCAAGGATAAATATTTATACAAATACATTAATTTTTCCAGTGATATTATGAAAATCAGAAGTTCTCGTATCCCTCCTTAATTTTCTCCTCAATAATTTCTCCTTAATATTATGTACATGAATACAATTTCTAGCTACAGAAACTAATATTTTGGCATATATTTATTTATAATTAGGTCGATAAGCAGATAATCAAAAGAAAAGTTATTCCCCCCCATTCCGCCGCATATTCAATAAAAGCCGTTTTACAGTAACAATTTTCAAGATATAGCTATGAGACTTGACATGTACAACACTTTAAACACTTTTAATCTACTACCGAAATTTCAAGTCGATCGGATAATACACATGGAAGTTATTCACAAAAGAAGATTCAGTGCTGCAGCGCGGAGGGGAAGAAGCAGCACAGCCACCACTTAAAATGCCTCGCTTGTGCTGTCGCTTATGTGTGTGCGTCTTTGTTTACGTGTGTATGTGTTTTGTATTCGGGTATACTCCTCTATATACTTGTTTTTTTATTCCCCCAAAATTTGGGGAAAACATGTATCTTCCACATTTTTAAAGCTAGAGTCACCAAATTTGGCATACACACTAAAGTTGGGATTCCTGACAGATTTGCATCAAAAATTATTGGACCCACCACCCCAATGGAGCAAAATCGCGTTTCTTTCCGAACTCACAAATAACCATATTATATAGGACTGGGAACATAGTATTCTGCAGTCGGGTGCGTCCGCCGTCGGACGCCGCCGCCGACTGCAACGTTCTTACTTGTTTTTTTTTTTAGCTTAGCTACTAATACCTGATGTTTTTTAAAGTATCTTATAAGAAAGGTGGCACACATCAAATAAAAATATCATAACAGAGAAAATTTTTAGAAGAGAGATATGAAAAGGAAAGCTTCAAAAAAATATATGTATCGAAATGATAAGTAATTTCACTTCTGGTGATATTTTAGATTCAATTTTTACATATTCACATATTATACAAACATAGTGTAAAACGCCGATTGCTCTTAAAACTGCCGCTGCCGGATAGATTGGTTCTGGCGCTAGTTTTAACTTTGAAAAATCAGTCGCTCTTATTCGGGGAATCCAGTTTTCTAAGAAGAACTCACTGATTGCACAAGTGAAACTCGAGAGCGACTATATCTGCATCATTTCGAATTGGAGAATGGGCTACAGAGGAGTTAGGCATACCTAAAAACATATATAAGTTGGAACTGCAAATATCTGCTCAAGGGCAAAAACCTTCGTATTAAGGAAATGCGGACGAGATTAAAAATACTCATAAAAACTAAATTCGAAAGCAATGTGTTTATTTTTAATTATTTTTTGTGACTTAAATAAATGAATATTTAAATAATTCGTGAAGGAGCAAATACGTTAAAGAGACGTTTAATTTCGAATAGTTCGAATAGTTTGTGTGAGTATGGTATAAAAATCGACATCGACATCGGAAACGTGTGTTTGTGTATTGTATGACACACCTAATTTAAGTTGTTATATCGGTCAAATTTATTGAAGGCGTCTATTGGTATCTTTATGGGTTCACTGAATTGTGATTTTCCGGTTAGCCTCGTCTTAAGTGCGGTTCCGGTCCCAATCAAGCGAGAGAGCGATAACAAACTGAATAATCTGTTATCACATAGAAATTGCTACTTTCGATCAAGTGGCCCATAATCGGGCGATCCGACGGAATAATCATATAATGGCCATATCCGTTTCCACTCCACGCGGCATGCAGACAATCGTGAGCAGTGAGGGCGGCCTGAGAGTGCGTCCGCAATGGATCGTTATCTGGGCATCTTATCAACGGGGAACGGCAACGGCAACGGCAACGGCAACGGGAGCAGCTGACGTGCAGGAATTTGCAGCCGAGCTATTCATGCCACAACTATTTCGTGAATGCGTTTTATGAAGTGTGCAAACAACGCGCCAATGGCAGCCACACTCGCCTCAAGTGCCTAGGATTAAAATTATTGTCAGAGGGCGGATATCGCAGACGTGCTCGCGCCGCCTTCGAAACTGGCACAAATGGTTCAGCACATTACTCATACGACGCGTGGGACGAGGCTTGAAGACACGCGTCGCGACGCACTGCGGCACAGTCAGCAAGGACACAATCCTCAGTGTCAGCGAAGACATGAACCAGCACGCCCTCGCTGCTCGAAATAAAAAAGTGGCATACTTTTAGGACGAGCAGTGTCAAAGCAGTGCACTGCTATTAGTGCACTGCTTGCTTTTACTGGGATTTCTTTTTCCCGTTGTTCCCAAAGGGAAATGGGCAAAATCGATGCCTCCTTCAACTTTACAGCTGGGAGTGGCCAAATTTACAGCTACAGCCTTGCAGTCGGGACTTACCAACCGCGGTATACTCAGCTTCCAGCCTGCTGCCTTCTGTACACTCCAAATTGAACAAATTTGCTTATTTACCAATTACACAATAATAGTGGGCAACATACCGAAGGATATTTCTTATATAACAGCTTCCAAGGAGCTTTGTGGCATTAAAAGCTAATTGGCGACATGGTAAAGCTTTCCGACCTCGACAACTTGAATTTATCAAAGATTCAAACCTTGTAGATTTGTAAGTAGGTTTGTGCACTGTTACTTAACATATTTCCCATTGCCACAACATTTTCCCTTCCGAGCCAAGCTTTCTGTTAATTAACATTTTTCAAAAATCAGCGCACGGGAACGTTCTACGCGCATTACGAATACGATATTTAAGTATTTTTCAAGTAAAAATATAAAAAAACCTATACATAAATTTCAAAAAAATGCCAGCAATTTAACAAAGTATTTGTTTGGCCCCTCAGTGCCTTCCCAACCATTTTGGCAGCCCGAAAATCCACTTAGCCGCAGCTGGCTTAAATATTTATGTTGCCAAAATCTCCATTTGACAGCCTGTTTTACCAATCTGACAATTCCGCTTAGCCTGTGTTGCCCACAACGACAAGAATGCGATGTTGACCAACAAACAACTGCATAAATATTTGATAGCCCCAAGCTATATTTATATCAATTATTTCCACACACAATCCCAGTTAAAACTTTTGATTTTGATTCAAAAATGATTTTCACATAAGCGCAAAATTTATTTAAAACTCTCTTAAGAACTAAATATTCATAGCATTGAAGGATATTGCCTAGAAAATAACACAGAATGTGTTTTTAATTATTTTCGTGGCACAGAACGCAACTTTCTATACATCCAAAACAAAATATTAATTGTAGCCAAGTGCAGGCCAAAATTGCCCATTTTTTCAATAAAAATAGTTTAAATATATTTAGTTTATTACGCCAATTAATGATTTATTCGATTCACTTTAATTAGACGCTGTGAAAAAGGTAACTCCTTTTCCGTCGGCCAATAGCAAAAATGTTGCCTCGGCTTTTGCAATTGGCCCCATTTTGCAATGCTATTTCCAACTGCATTGCTCCAATCACTTCAGCATGATGCTACAAATATTGCCTATACGAAATGTACACATTATTATGTACATATATGCAGTATATGGGTATTAGTCTGTCCTGGCTCAGAGTCTCCGTTAAAGTTGCATCTCATTATTTGGAACTCAACTTTTCGAACTTGCCTTACGCTCAGCGCATTCCACTCAGTGTAAGTTCCATCTAATGGACATAAACTCGCACAATTGCGCTTGAGTCGAACAATTTCCACTCGCAAGGGTGAATTTTTGCCAAATTGTTGAGCCTACTATGCCAATGCTAATTTGCGCGGAGCTCTGAAGCCAATCGAACGGGAAACAAGCCACATTTTCACAGACATTTTCCGGGCAACGGTACAGGGAATTTCCAACAGTCGGCTGCCTCGCTTTTGCCTAATTTCGTCCACGAATCTGTTCGATTGGAGCAAACGTGATTTTAGAAATCATCTAGAAAATAACAACGAGAACAGCAACTGCACAATCAAATTGTATTTACGGCATGGCAAACTTTCTTCTCCGCACGGATATTGAATGGCCCTCAATTTTGTTATGCCTGAAAGAAAAAAAAAACAGTTTAATTTGTATTTTTAATGTACACACGGGGACGCACACCTAGAGCATTTCCTGCACACATTTACGCATTAAATTCAATTAACAAGGCATTGTAAATATTGTCACACCTTTCACAAAAGTCAACACGCAGCCAAAACACTCCAAAGTCGCAAAGTTTTTGTTGGCGTTTGTTGTTTTTATAGACTTGCTGGAGCTGTTCCTCTTCCTCTTCCTGCAGCTGCTGTTGTTGTTGTTGTTGTTGTTGTTGCAGTCTCTGTTTGCATACTCATGAACAACACACACACACACACACAGCTGAACTTCTCTAAGTCGAATCCCCATCTGCCAAAAACAAAACATCAAGTTATTGAAACTTCTTACCAGAGAAAGATTGATGAAACTATTGCATAAGCCTACACGGCAGGACATTAATAATCTTACCTGGTTGAATATTGACCCTTCAGCAATATATTGTGCAATATGTTGTGCAACAGAGAATTGAAATGAACGAAGGCAAACAAACAGAAGTGCTGCAATTATGTGTGTGCAGCAAATATACTCGTAGTCCTGTCAAAGGAACGAAAGAGTTTCCAGCGGCTGGGCCGATGCGTGAGATGAAGGTTGAAGGATGAAGGAGGGCTTGGGATGTAAGAGTGCGTAGCTGGAATCAAATATCAAGTTAATAATAACTGCACAAAAACAGAGAGCAGCAAGCACACAGAAATTGCCGCCGGAGGACACCCGAGCCAACAAACTGTGCCTCAATTGGCCAATTATTGCATTGAATTTCCAAAATTTCAATATATTTACATTGCACATTAAGTGAGAACCTTTAAACTGTGTGACAGAAACACAGCTCTACCTGAGTCCTTAAGTTGAATTGCTGAAACATACAGGTTCTCATATGGGCTAGACTATTGGTAGGGATTTCAATTTGCTTAGAGCCTTGAAGGGATCATTCGTTGTCGTATTCGAGCTGAAGTATATTCCAAATCATAATCAGTTTAGTCATATCTACTCGAATGTCTGTTGCCATTATGGAATATGTTGTCAGCAGCTCATTATACAATGGAATGTACTCATCAATGGTATTTTGGAATTAAAAAAAGTTAAAAGTTTCGAAGCACGCATCTATTGAAATTGGTTTGAATGTCCTTTTTGTGGCATATCGTCTCATTAAAACGAACTCTTTGAATGCAATGCGCTTTTGTGTCACTTATTCAATGTCCCTTTGATATGTGATTAATACAGTCAATAAGCATTTCAGTCACAACTCGACTTATGCAATCAATGCCAATAAGCCAATGTTTCTGTTTGATTTAAGCAAAAAATCGGGCTAATACGTTTGTGGTTGTGGATAAAGAGCTGCGTACAACTTTGTCTCAAACGAAATTGGCACTTAATTAAATTCGACTAATGTAAAGTTCGAGTTGTTCGGGCGCATTCAAAAGATGATGTATAAATGCACTTGGACAGTAAGGGCCTAAAGTGTGTGTGAATTGCAGCACGCGTATACACATACACACACCAGAAGAATAGACTTTAATGGAGATAATTAGCGAAACAGAAATCACTAAATACTTATTAAAAATATTTGCTGAAGTGCATTTGCAAAGGTTGATAAAGTTGTTGCGATTTCTTGCACAAAACTGTTTCCCGTCGGCTGCCAACATCCGCAATTATGAGTGCATATAACTGCAGCTATGAGTACATAAAGCCAAAAGAGAACAGATATTGCTGTATGCTATGGATATATACTATTTAATATAAGATACTATATAATATCCTTGCAGATAGGCTGCAAAATGCGCTACTTTAAAAGCAATAACATTTGTGTTTCTGCTTCTAATTCAAGGCTTGTGAACCGGTCTCTAATTAAGCGGCCATTTACTTAAAGCTCAACCAATCGTTTCCTTTGCAGCTATATAGTATAATGGTCTAAACCAGGCAGATCCGGCAGTGTCAGTTTAGTGCCTGCAGCTTAGAGCGGCATCTGTGGCACGTGCAATCAAATTAGCTGTGGCAGGACTGGGGCAGGTGTTTGCACAGAATACAGACAGCCAGAATATTGTGTAGACGAGACCCATAGGATATATGGATATCATATAGACTCAACTCGAACACAATTGGATGATTCAACTGGTTAAACACTCTGGCAGAGTGTTGGCCACATCGCACCAACCAGTTGAATCAACTTGTGGGCCAACTTTAAAGTTGCCGTCGGCAAGTGACTTGAGCAGAGAGTTGTGTGAAGCAAAACACAGCTGCAATCGATTTGACATACATAGCTCTATGTACACTCGTACATTTACATACATACATACTATGTGCATACAGTGTTTGTATTAAACGCGTGTTTAGAACTTTCAAGCCCTTGACAGTGCGCTAAAATTGATTTCAGGTGATTATTTGGATTGGTTGGTAGCAAAAGCAACAAATTTCATGAAACATTTTATTCTATACATCAACAAAGCCTCCTTTGACAGTCTGGCAATAATTTCAACACTCTCTAACATTAGCTTGTCCTTTTAGTAGGACGATTTATCTTTGGCCTCAAATTGAGCACGGGTCTTGGCAATCACTCTCTCAGTGGAGCCAAATCTTTTGTTTTAGAGCATTCTTTTCAGGTTTGCTAACAGGTAGTATTCCCAGGAACGCATATCTATAGATCTTTAAAATATGGTTGATGGGAAAGCGATTTACAGTGTAACTTTCCTCATTTGAACTCAGTTGCCTTATGTCTCTCAAACAGAATTACTTCATTTGCATTAGAGGGCATTTATTTACAATTTACTTTTTTAAATGCATCAATGAGGCTAAGTTATATTCACTATTGATGGTTCTTGCTTTCACAAGTTAATCGATTAAAAAAAACCCTGTGCTTCTCAAACAATAGAGGCCAAAACATGACGGGGCAATATTTGTGTTTTTGATAGCTTCCAGCGGCTTCCTGCGGGTCCTGTTCACACAGATTTGATTCTGTTGTGAAGTGATGGATGCATATTTCATCCACTGTTACGCACCGCATCAAAATATCCTTTTTACTGCCATTAAACATCTTTAAACGATGCGTTCTTGCTCTTGGATGAAGTTGAGCAAACTATGTACCCACTTTGCATACGGCTCTTTCATGGGCAGGAATTCACCCAAAATGATCAACTCATTGCGTTCTGATATCCTTAAAGTGTCAGCTATCGGAGGCAACTTCACTTCACGCGTGGTCTACAACATTTAGCGGACTTTTCTTTTGATTTCTGTAACAACTAGCGAAATTTGACGAGCAGAATGTGCTGCAATTTATCTTGTTAGTAAACAGTTCGAATAATCGTTATAAAACCCATGATTTGCTTAGATATCAAAGCTTTATATTCCCCTGAAGTTCAGACTTTTCAATTGATTTGTTAGTTGCAAAAGTAACGTCACAAAAACTACCTTAAATTGTCAACCAAATCTTAGATTCTTTTGACATTTTTGCAAGTAACGACTGACAGATGGCACTTCCGAAGAATGAAATAGATATTTTGATACTGACTGCATATCTCTAAAGTGTTAGTTAGACACAATATTACATGTTACAATACTTCCAGTAGACAATGTTACTTTTAAGCACTAACAGGTACTTTGTCTGACTATTAAGTTAGAAGTGACTCTTAAATAAAAACAAAACCGTTGACTAGCCGTTTGACAACCGTTGCTAGATGGCTTACCGTTTGACAACCGTCGCTGCATACAAATAAAATAAGTAAGAATGCTATAGTTGAGTATACCCAACTACAAAACTCCCTGTACCCAGGTCAAAAATTTCCGATCTCATCTTCGTTAACTTCAAATACAGCGCGATAAAAATCACAAATCGAAACGTTTCCCTGAAGACACCTTGTTGACAGACCAAACAAATGAGGCGAAACAAACTGGCAGGACCCAAGGAGTGGAGTATGATCGACTATGGCATACTCTGTACAAACTTCGCGAATTATATTTTAGAGTAACAAATAAATACTTACAGCAATGTGACCAGAGTTGAATGTCCTTGTAGATAATTATTTCCATACAAAATTTGTTTTCGACCGATAGTTCCTATTATTTCTATATGATATAATTGTCCGATTTGGGTAATATTTTAACACAAATTTAGTAGCACAACAACACTTAAAACCCGAAAGTCTGGCACAGATAGCTTGAAAACCAAAAAATTTGAATATCGTGAAATTACACACAAAGGCGGTGCCACGCCCATTTTTCCATGCCACTTGATATTATATGTTCTTGAGTTATTAATTAATACCCGAAAAAGTATCCACTTTAACTAAAATGCACTGATCAAGCACCCGTTTCATTATTGGTAAACTAGAACAATTTGGGAATTATAAGGTGCACCTGCTGTAAAATTCACTTTGAAGCTGCGCTTTGCAGCCATATCGCGAATCGCGATATTCTCTTCTCATCTGTCTGATCCACTTTAACTAAAATGCACTGATCAAGCATCGGTTTCATTATTTTTGAGCTAGAACAAGTTGGGAATTATAAGGTGCATCCACTGTAAAATTCACTTTGAAGCTGCGCTTTGCAGCCATATCGAGATATTCACTTCTCATCTGTCTGATCCACTTTCCCCCCGGGCTGCAGTACTGAAACTTGTTTGTTGAATAACTTCCGTGTTTATTATCCGAGTCCCAAGTCCCAACGCTATATCTTGAAAATTGTTACTGTAAAACGTTTTTATTGAATAGCGGGAATATGGGGGGGAATATCTCGGATCCAAAATAAACTTGACCTGCGCCTGCTATACACGAACATACATTCCAAATTTGGTGTCTCTAGCTCCTATGGTTGCTGAGATCTTTGCGTTCATACATACGGACAGACGGACGGACGGACAGACGGACAGACAGACGGACATGGCCAAATCGAAATCTCTTTTGATGCTGATCAAGAATATATATACTTTATAGGGTCGGAGATGTCTCCTTCTGCCTGTTACATACTTTTGCACAAATCCAATACCCCCTTTTTACCCATTTTATGGGTACAGGGAGTAAATATACAAAAGTGACTCTAAGCTTAAGCCCTGCGATTTATCTGCACTCTATGGAAAATTGTATTCACTTGAGAACCTTCTGGTTGGCTTTAACAAGCGCAACAATATCCCTTTCTTCCTGTGTTATGCAATTTTCAGTATTTTTAAATGCACTTTTAAAAATGTTACATTGATGTTGCCACCAAAAGTCACCTGTTATGAACAACAAAGTTGTCCCAATTCCAACATGCTTGCCATTGGTTATACAAAAACCTGAGTGTCTATTGTAAAATTGAGATTACTTTAAAGACATTTTAACAAACAATTAACGTTGCCTAATAATTGGCTAATGGGAAGTTTTCTTAGACATTGAAAAGTGAGTCATGAACTAAAACATAGGAAATGGTTTTTCTCCATGGTTAACATAACTTTACATTCGATGCACTTGCTCCCTTTAAATTAGCTTTATTGCTATGACTTTTGTTTACTTTCTATAGGCTAAAACTGAATAAACATTTTTGCTGAATTGCATCATAAATTCTATTAAAAGTAACAAGCATTTAATACTTTCGTTCACTAGTGCTAAGCATTTTCTTAAGCTGATAATAAATCCTATACTTTAGTGAAAATACTTAATGTCTTCGGGAAAAGGCACGACATTTTTAATGATATATGATGTAAATATAAGATATTTCCTCCCCCTTAGAGAAAATCTATAGAAAACTGTTTTCACTGACAGGACATTAGGCTGTTTGTGAACCATGATAGAAAGCCGACGGAGTCCTGAATGTTTCCTATATTTAGAGGTACCGCTTATCAAGTGATGATTTAAAACCATATCAAAGCGTTTTTGCCGCCATCCAGCTATTAAAAATTAGCAGACAAACTCCGTAGACATATTTACTCAGTTACGAGACTGAATATCTTGACTTAATTGTTATAAAATCGTTAAAGAAGCGAGCGTTAAAGAACGAGGTCGGAAATACCTCGTTAAGTATATCAATCCTTGCTCAGCATTAACAGCAGTTTTCAAATGCAGATTTCTGTATACCAAACGCAGGTCCTGCCTGCCTCATATCTGCATACTATCCCTGCACACCCGCAAATCGGTAGAAACGATTTCAATCAACAGTTTGCAGCAAGAACTTAAAAGAAATTTCCAGTCGATGCGACATTAAACTCAGAAGCTAATCATGAAGCAATTTTCACTGCACTGCGTAACAGAAATGAGAAATATGAAATATACAAGCAGTTGGAATCCAAAACAAATTAACTGCCAATTTCGTTTGAGAACAAAATTGTACGCTGCTTTTTATCCACAACCACAAACGTATTAGCGCGATTTTTTGCTTAAATCAAACAGAAACATTGGCTTATTGGCATTGATTGCATAAGTCGAGTTGTGACTGAAATGTTATGTTATTTTAGTTTTATGTGTGGGCGTTAGTACGCTTATTGACTGTATTAATCACATATCAAAGGGACATTGAATAAGTGACACAAAAGCGCATTGCATTCAAAGAGTTCGTTTTAATGAGACGATATGCCACAAAAAGGACATTCAAACCAATTTCAATAGATGCGTGCTTCGAAACTTTTAACTTTTTTTAATTCCAAAATACCATTGATGAGTACATTCCATTGTATAATGAGCTGCTGACAACATATTCCATAATGGCAACAGACATTCGAGTAGATATGACTAAACTGATAATGATTTGGAATATACTTCAGCTCGAATACGACAACGAATGATCCCTTCAAGGCTCTAAGCAAATTGAAATCCCTAGCAATAGTCTAGCCCATATGAGAACCTGTATGTTTCAGCAATTAAACTTAAGGACTCAGGTAGAGCTGTGTTTCTGTCACACAGTTTAAAGGTTCTCACTTAATGTGCAATGTAAATATATTGAAATTTTGGAAATTCAATGCAATAATTGGCCAATTGAGGCACAGTTTGTTGGCTCGGGTGTCCTCCGGCGGCAATTTCTGTGTGCTTGCTGCTCTCTGTTTTTGTGCAGTTATTATTAACTTGATATTTGATTCCAGCTACGCACTTTTACCTCCCACCTCCCAAGTCCTCATCCTTCATCCTTCATCCTTCAACCTTCATCCCACGCATCGGCCCAGCCGCTGGAAACTCTTTCGTTCCTTTGACAGGACTACGAGTATATTTGCTGCACACACATAATTGCAGCACTTCTGTTTGTTTGCCTTCGTTCATTTCAATTCTCTGCTGCACAACATATTGCACAATATATTGCTGAAGAGTCAATATTCAGCCAGGTAAGATTATTAATGTCCTGCCGTATAGACTTTGTGCATTTTTCGCTTCAATGGACGGTCAACTGAAACTTATAGGCAAATGGCAGCTGCATGCCGAATATTTGAATGCTGTTTGCATATATTAAATTATTTTTTATGCTTTGTTACATAAGTATGTAGAATTATAGTAGGTTGCATTACATAGAAAATATGAATAATTTTCTGTTAATCGTCTCATTTTAAATATATTCATAAAAACGGTTTTGTATGTATTTATGAATATATTTATATTTATACATTTTTTATTATTTAAAACGTTACAGTTCCCGACGGCAGTGCACTCTGTTCGCAGTCTGTTACATTTTGTTTATACTTAATAACGTTTGCATCATTTGTTTTATGGCAACAGAGTATATTGAAAATGGTGTGTTCATAATTATGCAATGTTCATATGTATTTGTGGACGAGTGTGCGTCTATTGAATGGTTGTGTGACTTTTGCCAAATGACGCAATTTTCTCGATGCAGTTATGCAATCAGATATTCCTGGAAAGTCCGTGTTGCAAGAGGCTAACACAGTTTGCCAGAACGAACTGCAATTCTGCAAAATGCATACTAAAATTAGAATTACTAGAACCAACACCTTGGCTACTCACCTAGCCAGGCCTTAAATAAGCGGAAGGCTTGTCCACCCTTCGGATAATTGGAATTTTGGGAGGACGCCTGCAGGAAGGTTATTGGAATTAGGCTAAGCCTTGTTCAATCAGTTAGAGGCTTGACTAACATACTGTCCTCTTTAATACATTGCATTTATCTGCCCGATATATTTATGAGAGTGTTTTAATTAACACACAGCATAAGAAATGAATATTAGTTTATCTAAAAGAAAATAAGTAAATATAAAAGCAATTTTCTTGGAATATTTGTTAGTCATTTTCATTTGATTCGAAAAAGCAATTTAATTTGTATGCCATTTGAGTTTTGTCATAGAATTCGACTGTATTCCCAATACAGAAAATGTTGCATTATTAATTTGTCAAAAGGATTTCTTTAGAATGAAATGAATGTGTGAAAATTCGCAGTAAAAGTGCAATTACTATAGCTTCTCATATGTATGCAATTTCTGGGAATTAATGTTATTCACATGATTTCATGCGGAGACAGTTCGATTGTACTATTCCTAAATGTTTATTACAAAATAATATTATTGCAATTGTGACAGCCGCATTATTCATTTGTAAGGCATCAATTCTGGAAATCTGTCCTATTCTTTTAAATTAATTATTTGAATATAATGTTTCACATTTTAAACGACAGCATTGTTTGAAGTAAATACAAAAATATATATTAGCAAGAAAGGACGGCTATCTTCGAAGTGCCGAGGAGAAATCATTTTTATACAAAACTTAATTGGGATGGATAATGGGAGCTATGTGCTTCGATTTTGATATGATTATAGGAAACTATATGAAGTATAATAAAACTCTGACTTAATTTGGATGTACTATTTGTAGAAACAAAAAGTTTGTCATACTCATTTTTCACCCGATCCTATGGCAGCTATATGATATAGTGGTCCAATTTTAACCAAATTTGGTCAGGTTGTATAAGCTCTCTAGAGAGTCGGTTTGGGTAGGTTTGGTAAGGATACATTTATAAACAAAAAAGCTGTTCATACAAAAATATAGTTGACGACCGATCATTCCTATGGAGCTTATTTGATCCGGCCGGTTCCGACATATGTACAACCTGCAGCAAAAAGAAAGGTCTGTGAGAAGTTTCATTACGATAGCTTTAAAACTGAGAAACTAGTTCGCATAGAAACTAACGGATAGACGGACATCGCTATATCGACTCGACTATTCATGCTGATTTCGAATATATATACTTTGTTGGGTCGGAAACGTCACCTTCAGTCCATTACACATTTCGAGAAAATTTTATAATACTACCCTCTGCTTGGGTTTAATAAAAAAATGTTGCCTACTTATGTGGCGTAGTCAAAGTCACTGATATTATTCAGTGTTACTCAGTCACAGCTGTCACAGTGACTGTCAAAAAGCACAGCTCTAGTGTGCACAAGCATGATATATAAATTAAATTAAAAGCGTCATTTCAATTATAGCGTTAACAAAGAAATTAGAGCCACAAAAGTCCGTTTAGCTCTGCGCTATTAATTATCGACACAAAAATGGTTCGTATTTTCCCATGGGGCTTTTGTTTTGTTTGTACTAAGTATACACACATATAGTCAGCCACTCACCCACTCACACACACCCACACACACCCACACACATTTACATATGATTTACATGCGTCCTATGCATAATTATAGCCTTTTCCACACATTGCATTTACATTGTGAATTAAGTGAAAAGCAACGTTGTTTTTAAATCAAAAATTAAAAATCAAAAATCAAAAATATGATAGGCGCAAGTGTTTTGTTTCGAAAAAGCCAAAATTAATGAGCCGCAACAGTTTCCCCGAGGCCTTTGCATTTTAATTAAAATGCGAATTAATGAGCCACCTGCAACAATGGCGTCCAGTTGTTGTTATACCCTAGCTAATGGGGGGGCACTATGGTAATTGCATCAATCGTGCAACGCATTCAATGGGATGCTTCAGTGTCCTTTATTGTCCTTAGCGTCTTCATCTGCATCGATAGCCACGCCGAACTTGACATCTTCGACGGTTTTCGACACTAAAACCTCTTAAGGAAACTTTGCACAGATACAGGCAGTAGACCAGATGACTATATCGTGAGTATAGCTGGATATGGGAACAACCAGCTGAAAATTCAGCTGCTATAACAACAACTTTTTTGTTTTCAAATATGGGATATACTTACATGACAAACAAAGTAACATTATGCATTGAAAACCGCGATAATGTAATATAATAATATAACATAATTATGTCATCGCATAGAGCTGAAGGTGACAGACGCCAATTGCTTATATTAAACTAAGTTAATTTGTATATCATTATAAGTTAGATCTCTATAAATAAATAAATTAATTAAAAATCCACAACTAAATTTAAACGACCATGAGCAATTTCTAGTAAACTCAGCAATTGCGAGTTTTATATTACGTTATATAGTTGAAAAATATTTGATTTTATTTATTTATTTATATAATGATAACTACTAGTTAAAAGTATGGGTTAACATTGGATTCTTAGCCATGGCTGCCAGGGCTTACATTTTATAGTTATTATTTACATTATTATGGGGCATGTATGAAGTATATGTGTATATATTTAGTACATGTATACACATATACTTCATACATTGTCAGAAGTGTTATTTACATTATTTACAAGATTTGTATGGATGTACGATATTATAAATAATGTGTGTATGAGCGCTTGTGATGTGTGTGATTTAAATTTGATATGTAAGTATATTAGAATACATTGAAAAAATCGGTTGAAAATTAGACTTTCATATGAAACAACTTGAGTGCAGCCTCGCTTTATTAAAAGTAACAAATTTTAAATAATTCTCAAATCATTTCAATGCTAAATACTTAAAAATTCTCCAACTATTATGACAGACCCTTCACAAAGAAAATTGTAGGCAATTTTAGGCACAACTCATGAATTTTAGGCACAGCTTGTACATAAATTAAGCACATATTAAAGCTTAGATTAACTAAACACAGATCTTGCCTTAGGTCCAATTTATCCCCTGAGTAAATCATAGATTGTGCTTTACTAATAACAGATTGTGCTTTACTAATCACTGACTGCGCTTTATCTAAAGTTCAATTTGTGCTTTCACAATCACTAAATGTGCTTTATCTAGTTTCAATTTCTGCTTAAAATTTACAATTAAGCGCATAATGCCCTTGGTTGTTATCCAGCTGTCATAATTCAAACTTGTGATTAAGTAAATCTCAAATTGTGCTCAAAAATTGTTCTCTGTGTTGCAAAACCTCTCTACTTATTTATACTTTGTAACACAACAAGAATTCCAGCCTTTTTCTATGCTGAACCCAATCGTAAGCCGAACCAGCTGTCTAAGAAATAACTAAAGGTAGCACAAATATTGTATAATACAAATTTATAGATATTAAAAAAAAAAAAAAAAAATCCAATTGAACTAAGTTTTTTCTCAATTGAGTTAAATTGAATAAATTAAATTCAATAAATCATATTAGAAAATTAAACAATTTTGCTTTGTAAAAAAGCATGTAAGTGCTTAAAGTTATGGGTAAAAATTAGAAAAGAATCTGCACTGAAATCGAGCCAGAGTTGGGGCGTGAACTCAACCGTAGAGAAACACTGAGATGCAAAAAATCGCAAAATGTATTTGTCGCCAGGGAATGAAAGGATAGCAACAAGAGGCGGGATTAAGCTGCACTTCCATACAATTGATTCGGGCCGTGGCAAGTGGCATGTGACATGCGGCATGTGTTGCGTAGCAGCAAACAGGAGTGCTGCAATTATGCGCATGCAGCAAGCACACACGTCACATAGTCCTGTTCAAGGAACAAAAGAGTTTCCAGCGGCTCGGCCGATGCGTGAGACGCACGACGCACAAGGTGGATGGTGGATGGTGGGCGGGGAGGTAGGAGTGCTCAGTTGGATGCAAATGTCAGAGTTAATAAAATCATGAAAACGGAGAAAAGACACTGTGCAGGACTTGCGCATAAATTGCCGGCAGCAACAGGAGCAGCATCAGCAGCAGCAGCAGCATCAGCAGGATAACGAAAAATGTGCTTCGCAATTTGATGAGGTGGGGGCGGGTGCGGGTGCGGGTGTGTGGGCGGGGGCGGCGGCAACATGGATTTGAGAAATTGTATACGAAATTTGTAGTCTCCGGCTGATTTGTGGACGTCTGTTGAGTTGCTCAAGATGAATATCCATATTGCATATTCATATTTGGGGTCGGATATGCCAACATCTGTCTATATTGAATTATACCCTTTTGGCCATTTTGGGCATCGCTGCGCATTTCGGCCCACACTCGTCAATCGTGAATCGTCAATCGGCACGGACAGGTGAGCATTCTGTGGCAGTTGTGAAGGATTAGCAAATGCAATTTCGGCGGACATTGATACCTTTATATGCGTGCATATGAATGCGTGCACGCATATGCATGTCTGTGCCACATCACATCCACATCCACATGCACAGCACATCACAGCACAGCCCAAGGGCGATGGAAATATGAAAACATCAAAGGATAACGGGTAACACAACACTGACTACACGCAGCCTGTGCTGCCTCCGGCTTGCCCCAAATAGTAGCAGCGTGCCCCTATGCTTCTAATGATTACGAGCAGAACATGGTAACGATGGCGACGGCGACGGCGACGGCGACTGCAACAGCAACATCGACTGCTCAGGATCCCTGAACTGCTGCATGCCCCAGCGCTGGCGCCATTAATGCTAACGAGGCGGCGTCCTTTTAATGAGTATCAGGTTAATGAATATTTTATAGAAACAACGCAGATGCAGATCCATTTGCAGTTGCACCTGCTGTTGTTGTTCTTGTTGTTGCTGCTGCTGTTGCTGTTGTGGCTGCTTCTGGGAAGCAAAGCAGCTGCATGGGGCTGATACTGATGCCACTGCCACTGCCCCGCCTCTGACGTTGCTGGTCAGCAGATTGGGCTTTAAGACAGCAGCCAGCTTTACTTTTTATGTGTCTCAGTATCAGTCGCTGCCGCTGTTGCTGTTGCTGTTGCTGTTGCTGTCGCTGTGCTCGTCCTCGTACTCGTACTCGTCCTGAGTTGCACTCAATAAAAATTGCATTGCATTGCAAAAGGGGCACGTACTTTAATTTTGCTTACTTCGTGAATGAGTACAATTGAAATGAATAGAAATGTGTGCAGCCAGTCACAAAACGAAATGGTGAAAAAAAGTCAACTCCCAGCAGCAGCGGGGTGCTCCAATGTATAGCCTCCCCTCCCATTATCACACCCCTTGTCCTGCCGTCGCCGCCCTTTTGCCACATCATTCTGACCACGGTACGTGTGAGCAGCGGACAAATTGAGCGTGGGCGACGAAATGACGACCAGGCAACCAGACCGACAATGAAGCCGCTCACTAAAATATGTGAACAGTGACAACAAATGAAACAACAACAATGGCAACAAAAACGACAACAGCAACAACAACAACAGCAACAACAGCAACAACAGCAACAACAACCAACTGGGATGGTGTCGTGTGCAACGGCCCTGAGGCGCATTTACATGCGAATGTGCAAAGCTCGCTAAATTATGCACATAAATGCCGCAAGCTGGACTCAGCTCGCCTTACACCTCCCCAGCTGCCACTGTTGCACAGGTTTACCTCTCCCCTCCTCCGCTCCATCAACATTGGGCAGGACAGCGCCCAGCAGCGTTGGACGAAAGCCGAGCCACGCAGTTGACCTGTGGCCATAGCTTAAGTATTATCCTTTCATTTAGTTTTGAAGTGACGGCGAACAGGATATGACTGCATAGAAAGCCGGCTAAGTGTAAGCCAAAGATTAAATGAGCTAGCATTAAATTTGTAAAAATTGCGTTGCGTTGCGTTGATATTCGATGAACATTTTAAGGATATTCGCTAAGGGGGAGAGCTGCAGCTGCAGGTGCGCCAGCGAAGCTGTTAATTGCTTAAATTGCTCCAACTGGTTGCCCATACGGTTATCTGCTCTTAGCCGTAATCTTTCGCATTTGTAACTTTATTAACATAAAACCTTTCACACACACAAGCCAAAAAAAGGGAAAAAAAGTCGATACATAATATAAATATAGTGAATTTGCAGTCGATCGTTCTTATGGCAACTGTAATATGCTCCAAAGTTTGTAAAAAACAAGAGTTATCTTCTGAGGCAGCCATGTTGGGCATATTAATTAAGAGCACAATCAATGTTTGTGGCAATTTCAGGAGATTCATTTGGTTTAATCAACGCAATTGCGGCGGCAGCTCCTTTCAATTGAACAGGACATTTGAGTTTTCAGCTCATTAATCCTCAGTAAACCGATTGAGCTGCGTAATTCAAAACTTGTAAAAAAAATCACGCGAAAATATTCATGAAATGCAGTGTAATAATTGGACAATTGTGGGCAGGGTGGACATGCGAGGCTCAACTTGGTTGGTTCGCGTATCCTGGTCACCGACGGCATTTTATGTGTGAGTCCTGCATGGTGTTTTTACTTTGTGATTATTAACTTTGACATTTGAACCGACCTACGCTCTCCATCCTTGCTGATTTCAGGCGCACCAGTCGAGCAGCTGGAAACATCCTTTGTTCTTTTGACAGGACTTTATTTGCTGCCTGCACATAATTGGAGCATTCCTGCTGCAGCACAATTGTGTGTGCGTGTGTGTGCGTGTGTGTGAATGCATTCATTTGTCTGCTGCACAACGCACTGAAATTCATATTGCTGTGAGGACAATATTGAGTCAGGTGGCATTATTAATGTCCTGTCGTGTAGGCAGAAGTGTCCCTAAAGACCCTTTTGCCTGCCTGCAAGTCTCAATAGGCATTTCAAGAGCTTTTGGCCAATACGAAGATTTCAATTGCAATCGATTTGATGAGTTTATTAGCCGATTCGGTTCAAGCAGCCTTGCTAGTTAATTAACTTTTTGATCGTGCTTATTCCAAATACCAATAAAAACAAAAATGAACAGAAACAAAAACTCAATTTTCGTTAGATTTTTCCTATAACAACTTTAAGATTTAGTGTTTCGACATGAACCAAACTTAGTCAGCCTGTACAAAATATATTGAAATTTTGATTTGGTGAGTTTGGCAAAAAATATACTTAAAAAAAAGTGCAGTTTCTCATACAACTCAATTTTTTACCGATTGACAACTATGTTTTTCTATGAAAAATATGAAAATATCTTCTTTAAACTCTCTCAAATCGAGTCTGCAGAAAGTTTACACAACCAGACTAAATTTGTTAAACAATTTGGACAACATTATTATATAACTCCCATAGAAACAATCAGACGAAAATTGAGTTTTTGTATAAAAAATATTGCTGCTAGGGTTATAGCTTTGGCAAGCCTAAGATATTCGTTCCTATTGTTACTCCCTGTATCCATGAAATGGGTAAAAAGTGGGTACTAAATCTGTGCAAATATATATAACAGGCAGATGGAAACATCTCCGACCCATTAAAGTATATATATTCTTGAGATTTCAATTTGGCAATGTCGTTCTGTACGTCTGTATGAACGCGTCGATCTCAGCAATGCAATGGAATGTAGGTTTATGTATACCATACGCAGATCAAGTTTGTTTCCAATATCAGATATCTCTCCCCGTTCCCCGGCAATTCTTTAAAAACGTTCCAAACCAACAATTTTAAAGATATAGCTTTGGAATTTGGCATGTATACTTTGGTCCTTCTTCGCATAGACCTTTGACTTCTTATAAACCCATAAAAAGAAAACTAATGGTGTTAAATCTGCTCTCATTTAACAAAGCAATTTTCGAACCGCCAAATCTTGATTATTTTTGTGAGATTGACAATGAAATCACCTTGTTATATCCTGTGGTACACCATATTTACTAATCCTAGACTATCAGCTGTTAAATTGCTTTTAATTCATTGCTGCCAACAATTTGCTGCACAAGCGGCGGCAAGTTCAAATCTTGTGCTAATTTTATGGCATGCTGTATATTAAGTTTGTGTCTCCTTCAATGCGTTACACAATTCGTGACAAAGTTGTAATACCCTCTGCATGTGCATTAAATGAAGAATACATTCTTAACAATATTATGTTTGGCTTTCACCAAACAATACATAATTTGTAGAGATGATGTGACAATTACCGAAATAGCTAAGCAATTAAGGACCTTGGGTGGGAATCAAAGAATTCAGCCGACGGAGCTGAGCAGCCCGTTTGAATGTATATTCGCACATTCCAGGACCTAATTGAGACAGGAGTGCACTGGTGCAACAGTAGCTGACATGCAAATGGGGAGAAATCCGCACAGCGACATTCCCAAAATAGTAAATCAGGCGAAAGCACCTTGGCCTATGAGCTGAAAGTGCAAAAGTTACGGGTTCAAGTGGGTGGTAGGCAGGACATTCCGGCAATGGCATCTGGGACTTAATTGACATACGGAGTCCTCGAATTGTCATGTGCATAATTAAGGTATTTTCACAGTTTGAGCCGGAGAGCTAAACTGCAAACAGAAAACAGAAAACTTAAATTTAGCATTGAATATTTGATGACAGAGCCTTGAGGATTAACCTGGTGCATTCAGTGCGAATTTGCTGTCAATTGAATTGCCTTTTGTTCTAATTAGACTCAATTAAGCATTGGTATTGTTGGGCAATTTCGAAAGCCAGCTTAGTTATAATAATAAGGCTAAATAACAGACATCGACTCTGGGAATTATGATTAGGTAATGGTGAGGTTGTTGCAAACAATTCAACGGGTTTGAAGTTTTGCGTATTGATTGGCCAGTGATTCGCTGCTTGGGACTTTGCCTCTGACGAAACATCTCAGCAGCCGGAGTCCTGCGGTGCACGTCCTTTGTGCCTGTTTATCCCCCAGACAAGACGCTCCAGCTGCAGCTGCAGCCGCAATAACACCGAGCAGTTGAGTAAACAAGACAACAACCAAGCAACCAAGCAACCAAGCAACCAAACAACCAGCACTGAGAGCTCCACAAAGCTAGCAATCCCGCTGAGAGGAGCAGTCCAAACAGGAGCAGAAATGATGCGGGTGGTGCTGATTGGTGGGTTGATGGCACAGGTAACTGCTAGCTGACAACTGGCAACTGGCAAGTCGTAGGTGGTAGGTGGCAAGTGGCAAGTGGCAAGTGTTGGTGGTGCATCAGCAAAGTGCAAGATAAAAATCCAATTATACATGTTTACACATGCAAGCTGCCTCTTTTTTTCCTAAAGTTTCTGAATCCCACCATCAAGCAGCTTTATCACATAGAAATTATTTTTATTTTATTATTTTTCTACTTGCATGCAAGTATTAGAAATGAGTTCAGAAAGTTTCAGTCTTTAGCATTAACATGCTACAGTTCACAATTTTAATTGCACTTCTGTTTTTAGATTGTGTTTGCCAATTAATTTTTAGCTGCATTAACATTACTGTCAACATATCATAAAAAACCCAGCTGATTTTAAATGTTAGAAGTCAAATTCTTTGCTGGCATTTCAACTTGAGAATATTTGGGCTTTTGAAATAATAGAAAATACTGTCTTTCATATCTTTATTTTATTGTGATCGCTCTCATGCCAAATTAAACATATGAAATGATTATAAAATGTTCAATAGCCATGCTTACAGTTTTCTCCTTACAATTCAGCTTGATATGGGTTTGAAGGCTAAAACCAACAGCCTCATTCGAATACCAGTTGAGGCAGAAAGTCACCAGGCTCCTTACAGGAGAGGGCATAGGAGTGACAGCCGTGGCACAGACGGGAGACATAAAGGCGTCTGTCGCGGAATCTTGAATGCGTTTTAGTTGTCTTTTGCAGGAAGCGCACAGCCAAAACACACACGCTTAAGCACGCAGGCTACAAGCAATTGAGAGTTACTAAAATAAAGTGTAGAAAATTAGGTCAAGTTGCCGTTTGATGAATACGTTACCAGAGCCATCCGGGAAGTAGACCCCGAGTTGCCTTCAAACTCAACCCAAACGTTGTCTGCCGTCTGAGACAGC
Organism: Hirtodrosophila histrioides; assembly: GCA_037075165.1. Classification (NCBI taxonomy): domain Eukaryota; kingdom Metazoa; phylum Arthropoda; class Insecta; order Diptera; family Drosophilidae; genus Hirtodrosophila; species Hirtodrosophila histrioides. Next base: position 2,146,529 of record JBAMCL010000372.1, on the reverse strand, counting down.
TGAAAGTTGAACTTTTTTGGGTCGCAATACCTTAGCTGTATGTGTGTGTGTGTGTGTGTGTGTTCCTGTCTGTGTGAGTGTGTGTGCCTTCAATAAAAGTCCATAAAACGTACAAGGCCAGTCTAGTAGTTCGCATCGTATGACGGCTAAGCAGTGTCCTGGGAAAGGTCCTAGCACGCACGCAGCTGGACAAGGGCATACCAGACATGGCTGACCGACTGCCACTGACAAAAGCACATGCAAAGGTGCAGGACAAGGCACAGGCACAGGCACAGGGCCAGGATCTCGGCCCAGGACGATGTAAGGCGTATGTACGCTGCATTCTGATTAGGCAAACAAAGTTAATTGGATGCGACAGGGCGGCGGATTGAAGGCCACCCAAGCAGCTCAACGAAAGTTAACAGCAACAACAAAAACAACAACAAAAACAACAACAAAAACAACAACTATTAAGCAAGCTTCAAGCTTCCTTCAAGCTTATGGAGATGGTAACAGCAATCAGCACAGCTGTGCTTCCTTATAGAGTATACTACCCCATAAACCGAAGGTATTATAATACCTATACCATTATTATTTTTATTGTGTTTGAATTATAATATATTTTCCCATACTAAACACACACTCTGCATTTGCTAGTTTGATATAAAGACTTTTTTTGAATTTTCGAATAAAATGAATATAAATTAAAATATGTGAGAACTTGTATACTAAATTGAACTGGAAGTAATAAACGACTAGTCCAGGGGTGTTATTTAATAGTTTTTATTAAATAAACCAAAAAATCGCATTATTCAAGTTGGAGAGAGAATATGTACTGTAGTAAAAAATGTTTTAACGATTATCATTTTTATTTAAAACCTAGTAAGAATGCTTTAGTTGGGCATACCCAACTACAAAACTCCCTCTTTCCAGGTCAAAAATTTCCAATCGCATCTTCGTACACTTACGCATACACACACACATACATACACAGCACAAGCGAGGCATTTTCAGTGACGGCTGCGCTGCTTCGTTCCCCACATACTGCAGCACTGTATCTTCATTTGTAAATAACTTCCGTGTATATTATCTGATCGACTTGAAATTTGGACAGTAGAATAGGAGTGACCAAAGTAATATACTACATGCCGAATTCCAAAGCTATATTTTTAAAATTGTTAGAAAAAAACGTTTATATCGAATTGCGGAGAGAACGGGGGGAGATATCTGATATTGGAAACAAACTTGATCTGCATATGATATACATTCTAAATTTGGTGTCTCTAGCTCTTATATTTAGTTACTGAAATCGGCGCGGTTATACAGACGGACAGATTGACATGGCCAAATTGAAATTTCTTTTGATACTGATCAAGAATGTATATACTTTATGGGGTCAGAGATGACTCCTTCTGCCTGTTATATACATTTGCACAGATTTATTACATCTTTTTACCCATTTAATGGGTACAGGGAGTAAAAAATACATATAAATGTTTCAATAATATTTTAATGAAGATTAATCGCAGGTCAATTATTGTATTTAATGTAAGGGAATTTTGTAATTAAATCAAGAATTCGAAGAGTCCACGAACCAAATAAATACATTTTGTGGCCAAAGTATTCAGTGAAAAATATACATAATTAAGGTTGAAAATTACACAACCTTTTAAATTGACTTGTGCACTACTACAAAATACACAGCCTGGAAGTCTTCATTCTGAATTGGTGTTATATATATACAGTGTCAACTGAGTTTTTAGTAAAAGTCACTGGAAATGAGCTTAAAGCGACCTTATGGCTAACAGAAACGCAGCGTGAATAATCCGCACTTGCGGGTGGCTTTTCCATAAGCCCCCGTCTTACAGTGCACTTTCATCATAAATGGAGGCTACTGTGAAAAATGCAGCCTTCTTGCTTTTACGGTTTAATCTGTGCGTTGATTGCCAATCACTCAGACAGTCCGTCAGGAAAGCTCTTGCTATATACATATATACATAAGTATATATATATATATATATATATATATGTATATATAAAGTATATATGCATAAAATGTGTATTATGCAACCGAGTATGCAGTATGAAGCAAGGTCTCCAAAGTGTTGTTTCATCAACTGAAAGCAATCAGAAGCCTGAAAGGAGTCAAACGGATGTCGAAGAAAGTATTGCAGATATGGTAGAGAGCAGGGGGCAGTCAGGCAAAATTCTTTTTCTTATTTTCTTGTTCTCTTTCTATTTTCTTTTTACGCTTAGCCTCCTCTGCTTAGCGCAGGTCAGGCCAAGAAACATTAGCAGATGGCCAGATTTATCCTATTCCACTTCATCTCGCAGGTCAACTCAAAGGACTTGATGGCTTCAATGCAAGCGCTTCCTGTCAACAACAACAACAACAACAACATCGACAACATCAACAATAACAAAGGAACTTACGGTTTCTGACGACTCTCTGTGCAGACTTCGCTTTGAGGGCAACAACAGCAACAAAAAATGTTCCTGTCAACGACAAAACCCATAAAAGTAACGCAAATAAACAATTTTACTTGAATATAAAACACGAAAACAGCTGCCCACAGGATAAGCTAGCAGCAGGCTGAGTGGTGGGGGGAGGTGTTGCCTCAAGGGGTGTCCGGGTGCGGACGGTTAGGGGTGATGGGGTGTTGGGGTGCTGTGACTTGCTTAGCGGCTTGATCGATTTCCAACGTGGACAATTAGTTTGCAGGCAAATTGCCCGCATCGCCAAATGAGGGGGCAGGGAATTGGATATCCCGGTGGAAGGCCACTCAAATTAAGTGACACGCCGACCAAATACATAATGAATTATTCCTTAAGCAGTTAACCACAGACGGCAACAACCAAATTGGGTCAACTGGCGGCTGGAACTTGGTGAACAAGAAGGGGAAAAACTGAGACGGGCACCCGGCCAGGGCCTCAGCCTTGAACTGGGACTGGGAATGGGATTGGGACTGCGAATGGGATTGGGACTGGGACTGGCACTCGCTTTTTCCGTGGAGCTGTTAAGTAAATCAAAAAAACATTGGCCAACATAGCCAACGCTGGCATATGGAGCTGCTGGGGGCTTCAATTGTGAGGGGCAAGTGCGGCAATTATGTGCGCTATTTATCGCCCAGACAACGAAGTGTTAAGTAACAGTAAAAAGAAGAGAAATGCAAAGCAGAGCACAAAGGACAATGTACAAAGGATAAAAGCAATATAAAAATATTAATAATGAACCGACGCTGGCACATAGCATACCATCATACTATGAAAACAACAAATAATATGTACGAAAATAAAAATAAAATGATGATCATTGACAGACGGATAAATTTTCGTATTTTTATTTTTGCATCTACCGCTGCGTTGGCTCAATTTCAATTTCAATTTCAATTTCCTACTCGATTTTTGCTCCTATTTATTCCGCAGTGAGCAGCTGTGACAACGATGCGTCCTATGTGGCGTATGAGTGATATGCAGGCGCCGTGACACGCAACACAAATACTAACAGCAACAGCAACAGCAACAACAACAACAGCAACAACAACAATGACACTAGTGTGGCCTGCTGTGGGCGGGGGGCGGTGCTTGTTTGCTGGCTACCAACTGTGGCAACAAGAAGTAAAAGGCTTGTAAATAATGACGTTTGCCAAATCAAATTGTAAAGATATGCAAAACAGGATGGATTTCATTTGCTGCAGGGCCAATCAGAGCAACTGGGCAAACACAGTGCTCAGTGCCCAATGCCCCCTGTCGTTCCTGATATGCGCTTAAAGTGAGCTGGACAATTAGCAGGACGATATTGAACATCCGAACAATAGTACATCATTTGGAATGCACATTTATATTGCATGCACACGCTCTCAGCCCGCAATCAAGGCAGCCTTCGTCATATTCGAAACACACACATCCTTTTATTTTCAATCATTCAATTTTAAAGCTTGTGGGACACACTTTATGAATATCCCTTTGGCTTTAATCCCCTCACGAATTGCAGCATACCACAATTGTAGTAGAAACACCTAAGCTACTTAATAATCCATTTTCAATAGTGCGGGGCTAAATCGAAAATGGTAAATGGAAAACAGCGCGGCTTAAAATGCGAATGTTTTATGTTTTATGTTTTATGTTTAGGGAGTGGCAAGTTGCAAATTGCAATTTGTAAGCTGCAAGTGGGAATTTTACTAAAAGCATTTTTTATACATTTGCAGGCTTAGCAAGTTATTAATGCAAATATAAATAATAAAATAAAATACCGATTTATGCATGCATATTCAATGCCATTTAGGTAAGAAGCAAAGGTAAATCAGCTTAGATTTAATAATGATTGTTGATACTACTTGATAATCAAGAAATTGCACTTAACATGCATTTTAGACTCTTACAATTTTTGACCAGAGCAAACACTTGGCCCAAGCCAACTTTTTAAGCCAATGCACAAAGTGAGATTGCAAAAATATTATGAATTTTCAAATTACAGCCGAAGTGTGTTTGCTTTGGCTATCCGTTGGTCGTGGCCAGGACTTCCAGTTAACAGGGGCTGGGGCACACACACAACTCACCATGAAATAAAATGTGCCTTATTGCCAAATTCCCTGAGCCCACAGATAGAAAAATAGATCAAAATTAATTTGATAAATCTAAATTTTAGTATGTTCATATCATTTTGAACTTAACATGTATAAGTAATTTCGAATTTCAACAATTAGTAAGGGATACACAGAAAATCCAGGGCAACAGCCAACGGTTAACAGCAGTGCGAATCCAGCATGCGTTCAAATTAAATTATATTTTTTTAATATTTTATTGAGATGCCAGGGCTCAAGTGTTCAGGGTATTTAACTTCTTGTATGTTATACCTATTTGTATATTATATATTAAATTGATATTTTTCAAATATGCAACTTGCTTAAAGCTGCGACGATAGCAGAAAACTCGTTTAATAAAAATAAATTAACAAAAAAAATAAATAAATTTGAAAGTATCTTATTTATCTTTAAACACTTGTTTAATTTTACAAAAAAAAAAAGAATAAAATCTTTTATCCTATCGACAACTAAATTAAGTATATGAAATAAAACAAATTGAGTGCCATATCATACTAACTTTCTTCTTCTTTTTCCTGTGCACAGTTAAGGTTAGCTTACCAAAATAAGGACATGTCTGAGAGTTTCTCACCGGGAAGTAGCTGAACTTAGCTCCATAACACACTCTCTGTAGCCCGACTTCAGTCTTCTACAACTAAATATTTGTTACACACCATTCAATCCTATACTTATGCTGAGAAGGCAGTCTACTTTGGGACTAAATCAATTACAACAGTGCCAAAAAATAGACGGCAATTTGGTAGGCCGTCTTTGATTGCTACTCGTTGCTGAATGGCTTCCGACGGGGCCCAAAAGCAGCGACGACTACGTTCGTGTCAATGAACTTTGTAAACAATTTTTAATCACATGCCTTTTTGGCCTGAACTCTATTTCCTATGCCCCTGCTCCTTCGCCCCGTCCACCTCGCAAAAAACAGCAGCCCATTGACGCCGATTTGAAATTAAATTGAATAAATCTCAGCCTACGCACCAGCCTGGTAATGAAGCTCTCCCAAACGATGTTACAGTGGAATAAAACAATAAGGCTAAACAAATAAAAATAGGGCATTTTGATTATATTAGAAGCGCTCAGTTTGTATAGATTCCTATAAGCCATTACTTCTCTTTCAACACAGCACCAAATTGTTTAGACTGGAGTTCATAAATGCATGCATAAATGAACCCTTCCGGCTAAGTTAAGGATGTTTTATGGAAATTTGATCGAAATATTGAAATATCGTTAGAAATAACAATTTACAGCCTAACACATTTTAATGAGTATTAATAGCCTCATTTCATTGCGAATTAAAGTTTGAAAATTTTAATAAACTCTTTTTCTATGCTCTGACTATCTAAAATTTGATATCGATGGCATTATTTCCTTTTAATTTTTCAAATTTCGCATATTTATTTAACTACCATTTTGGCAGGTTCCATTTAATCATAATTTAATATTAAAAATTAAATGTTTCGACCCTAACATACAAATTATTGAAAACAGTTAAACTAAGCTTGAAAATAGCCTTATTTTGTTAAATTGTTCTACTCAAAAAAGAACACATGAAAGCAACAAATGAAGAAAGTGAATTAAACGTGTCTTTTCATATATTAAACAAATCAAAAATGTTGCATTATCTAATATCAATGGCTAAAGAAATATTTAAAATAAAAATCAAGTGTCGTATAAATATGTTAAGCACCTTAGTTGTACATCTTTTTAGACTACATACATAATGTAAGCTATATAATATGCTATATAGCAACGAGATGGACAAAGATAGGGTTATTGTTATTATTCAATACGCATTTAGATTTATGGAAATTACAATTAGAAGGCATTACGTTGTGGTAAGTGTTCTGAGGGTGGAATCCTTTTAGTCTTCTCTTTTTGCTTCTCGTACACCAGTAGCTGGACATCTTGTCCATGTAGTGTCAGAAGATAATTGTCTCGCAAGAGCATTGGGGTAGTTCTTTAGGCATTCCCTGTATCTTTCCGATTGCTGCTTAATGACATCACTGACTTAAGGAACTGTTAGATAACGTTCGATGTACCACGGAGTTCCACAAATCTTCCTAAGTATATGGCATTTCAACTGTCGTTAGTACATAAACACATGTGTACATAGTTTACCCAGTTTATCTCAAATCTAGCTCAGAATCAGTAGAGTTCTTTGAAAATCTCTCGCTGTCCATAAGGACAACAGTGTTTTCAGCTTATTAACAATCAAAAAAGAGACAGAGTTCTTGGACTTGGCAGGACGCAGCTATTGTTAAAGGGCTCAGGAATATTAAAGGGACGCCACATAAATGATAATTGGCCAATTGATCCCTCATCAAATGCGGAGGGGAGTCTGTTGGTTCGGGTATCCTGGTTTGCTGACTCTTAATCCCCGACGGCAATTTATGTGCAAGTCCTGCACTGAGTTTTTACTCTGTTATTATAAACTTTAACATGTGAATCGAGCAGCGTATGTGGATACTCAAGGTACAAGCATCAGCCAGGCCAGGCCGGCTGGAAACTCTTTTAGCTTATCCCTTTGGCAGGAATATTTTTTTATATTTATTTTTGTTTTCGTTGCACATACATAATTGAAGCTCTTCGGCGGCGAAGAGCACTGTTGTTTGTGTAATTACGTTCATTTCTCTGCCACACAATATAGTAGGTCACGGAGAAAATAATTTGTTTTCGAAATATGCCACAACTCAAATAATAAGTTGTGAAATACACATTAAGTGCGCCACTTATCGTCCTCTTGTCAATTACGAATTTATAGAAAAATATGCTATTTGCATCTGCGAGTTGTTGTGTCACATTTATCGACAATCGGCTTACTGTCTTAATAAGCCACTGGCAAGGACATGTTTTTCTGCTGTTGACACTAACGAGTTGCACTTAGTGGCCACAGGAGTGCCGCCATTATGTAATTGCAACAAATAATATAAATCTGTCAAAGGCAGCGGAACAAAAATAGTTTTCAATGGCTCGACTGATGCGCAGTTGGATCTCACAACCTACAACCTACAAGTCCTTACCTCTTACCTCGTACCGCCTACCTCGTAGCTGCAGTACTTGGGTTGATTCAAATGTCACCATAATAATGGCAGGACTTACACACAAATTGCCGTCGCAGGATGCCGGGACCAAACAACTCTAATGCGCATTTGATGAGGGATCATTTGGCCAATTATTATTACAATGCACTTTTTCAAAATAAAATGTATTTTTGCGCCCTTTGTCAATGTTGTTATTGACAAATCTTATTGTTATGAACTTGACAGCTGTTTTGCAATTTCAACATAACTGGTATCTATATATATATAGCTATATTAAGAGGCAAACAAACAGATTAGGCTACGCCCTTTACGCCTTCTATTGTTCATTTATATAGCATTCGTTAGGTATTTAAGTAAATTCTTTGCATCATTTAAATCGCTTGGATACATCGCCGATATAAACACACTATATCTATACTACATCATATATTATATATATATATATACATATATATGTATATATGTAATTGTACACTGACCTTATCAAATTAAGCAAAAAATTAATTTTCCTTTTTTTTCATCCTGTAATTATTTATTTTATTATTGATCCTGTAATTATGTATCTAACTGCTGTGGCAGCTAGACAAGTTGTATGTAAAAAACTAAAACTAATTAAGGCTATTATAACGTAGCTGGCTATATTTTTTCTACTATTTACATATGTACATTTTATATATACTTTAATTAAAAAAATACAAAAAATACATAATTGTTTGACTTTTATTGTTTTGTATAATTTGATCGATTGCGAAACTACTATTTTATTATATTATATATGTATTCCTACCTATATATATATATTCTTATAAACGAAATGCGCTCATTGAAGGACTTTAAAAATTTGAATAAATGCCAGAAAAAGGCTTTCGATTTTCCATAGTGGCTTGGGATTGAAATTCAACTCACACACGCACACACATCTCTAATTGATTTTTAAGATTGGTTTGAAGATGTCAGATGGGCCAACAGGTTGAGTGGAATAATATGTATTTAACCCCTTGTACGCTGGTTCCACTGTGCAACATCATTCGGTGGCAATGGCGCAAACAATGGCCGCATTAATTTCTCAAAGGCTGCGGCGCAGCTGTGCGTGTCGCGCAGGGCAGGAGGGGGCGTGGGGGTACGGTGGAAATGCGTCAACACGCGCTTGTTGGGCGGAGCGGGGCAGGCAGGTTGGGAGGGCAACGCGTCGGCTGTCGAGTAAGCTGGCAGAGATTTAGCATGTCCTGTCTTGGGTCTGGGTCTGGGTCTGGGTCTGGGTGGGCGGCACCTGCGTGCCAAGTGAGCGTTCGTCCTTAGCGTTAGCCGCTCTTAGCACACTTTTTGGGGCAAGGCGCTAGTGGGGTCAATGCACGGACAATTGGCTGTGGCTGTGGCAGTGGCCCCTCTCCGGTGCCCCCCATTACCTTCCGCTGTGTGCTGTGTGTTGCGTTACGTGTTACGTGTTGTTTTTAATTGGCAAAACAAACGTAATTAAAGCATTCAGCAACCAGATTGAATAATGAGTAATCGCCAGCGGGAGCAGCAAGTAAATGGCAATTGTGACGACAAGAGAACTGGCAATTAATGTGTTGAGCGCCTCGGACTTGGACTCGGACTCCGGCTACTGATACGGGTACGGGTGCGGGAACGGGAACGGGAAAGGGGATCGAGTCTTGACCATGACTATGAGTATGACTATGACTGGCAAGAAGGACGAAGGTTCAACTGGTCGCTTGAATGATATAATTGCAATTGTGTGGTCAGGACAGGCCAGGACAGGACAGGCCAGGCCAGTCAGCGAGGCGACAGCAGCAGCTGCTGGATTTGCTGGCCAGATAGTCACGGCTGTTGGTTAGATGTCCAGTTGTCCGCTGCCAGAAGGACCTCCGGCATCATCTTTGCTGATGACACTGTTACGTGTATCATAAATTAATCGGCTTACAAACTGTACACAAATCAGGGTATGGGTGGAGGGATTAGACTATAATAGGATATAGCTGGGCTACTTGTTGAGGATTGCAATATTTGGCTGTATTGAATATTAAATGCCCATATCTCGTCCTTGCCAGTTGTGACAAGTTTGCCTATTATAATGTTCATTGTATTCATGCGGTATTTTGGCTTAGAATTAAGCAAGAGCTGGGTAATCGGCCTTTTCAATACGCCGAAGAGTACACTGGTAGAATAATGGCATACTCTAATCAAAATGTTTAATTTCACTTCAAGATTTGTTTGCTCTTCAAATTTCAAGTACGAATTTCGACTAAAAATATTGAACTGAGTATAAAATAGAATTGGTTTGGAAAATTAAGCATAAAATACAACCATTCTTGACAGGGGTCATTAAGTATCGTTCGGGCTTGATTCAAGTATGAAATTCTTAATTTATAAATGCAAAGATGTACTATGTCCCAAAGATGTACTATATATGTTCTTGGCAGTACATATGTTGGAATTAGTATATATCCTATAGCTTTCATAGCAACCATTGGCCAACACGCAGTGGCAATTTTGCACAAAACAAAAGGATCATGATGAGTAAGGCTAAATTGACCAATGCAGTTTGATAGAGAATTGCTTATAGTTTATGAGAGTGCTAACCTTTTAGCATTTGGTATACTCGTTTCGGCAGTAGAGCTCATAAGACTTGGAAAATATTTTCGCTATGGCTACTTGGGAACATTTTTTCAGTTTTGCTATGGAATTATATCCAAACGGCTCACTCGATTATTAGTTTCTTTATTTTAAATGAAAGATGGTGCAATTCTTAAGTGCATGATACAAAAGTATTGTAACTTTTTGATTTTATAGTATTTCAAATAAATAATTTACTGGGGCACTATTTGTAGCATTGTTTTTAAACTATATATAGACTTTTAAAATAGATTCCCGTCGATTGACGACATATGAAAATCCCCACGTGATTCTGTGAATATTTATAAAGCAATTTAAAAAAAAGGGTAGACCGCAAGAAGTTGTAAACATTTCATTTATTTAAGAAACAATAAACGCACTTAGCCTTAAAAATGGCGCAAAATTCAAATGCAATTTTGCGATAACTGTACCTCGGTAGTGCGGTGTGCTATGTATATAGTAAGGACCCTATTTTATTCCACATTTGACCTTTACCTTGCAAAAATCATATCAATTAAACCAAAAAATGCATATTAAAGCACATTTCCATAACTTTAAAGTGAAACAAAACTTCATAAACAATAGTAAACACTATTCTATTATTTTGTGTTCTCAAAATACCATGATTCGAAAGCATTTCTATGGGGTAATTTGCTATGAAAACAAAATACATATTTTTTGATCACCAGTTACCAAGGAAAACGAGAAAAATCTTACATTTATTTTCACTGTTAAAAGCTTTTCAAATTTTGTTTAAGTCTTGTGTCGTTCAGGAAACAATTCTCTTTATTAGTTGCTGATGTTGTCTCATAGCTGCCACAGGAACACTCGATTGACAATTAAATTTTGGTATGCAGCCTCAGTAATTTCGAATAATACACTAATTAATTAAAATTGACTTCACAATCAAATGCATGCATCATTTCGGTTGAGAATTGAGCTCTGATATGAAAAACAGTGCAACATATACAACTTCAGTGAACGGCCAAAGAAGCTGAAGCTGGGAATGAGCTGCCGTCGGCAAACATTCTTGGCAGGAATGCCAGGTCAGATGTCTGACGTGCCTCACAGCCAGGATGCGGCACCGCACCGAAGCACTCAGCAGCAGGAATGCATTCAGAATCCTGGAGATGCAGTCTCTGAAGTCTGGCATGACAGACCACAGCATAATTATGCATATTAATTAAGGCAACATTTCAGAAATGAACAGGAACGGGTAAAAGTCGGAGTATGGAAGATGATGTTGAATTTTTGCGGGCTAGTTGCCCTCACATAAAAGTCGGAGTATGGAAGATGATGTTGAAGTATTTTCGAGTAAGTTGGCCCTCACATATCGTCATATAGTCCACTGAATTGTTGCAGGCTTAATACATGCCGTCGGTTAAGCGTCAAAATTGATAAACAACCTGGTGGAAACTTCGATAAACATATCAATCTATGTCGACAACCAGGCTGCCGTCAAAGCTGTGTCAAAGTAAACTCTTCCGCAACATGATGACAGCTCTAAGCCAAGTCCAACATCGCTCTATCACAATCATCTGGGTTTCTGGCCAGTCTGGCATTGGGCATAACTGGTTGGCGTACAAGTTTGCCAGGACTAGCCGATGTCATCAGATCCTTACAAGATGTTCTAACAGCGCTTTGCAATGGCAACCAGCGAGCTCGTAGACAGATAATGAGCCAGGCCATTTCAAGGTACATCTGCATCTACATTAGCAACAGGATGTGAATATGCACAGGAGTCATGAGGACGCGCTGCGCCGTCGCCTTCTATCACAGCTCCAAGGGCGGTCTCAATTTATTGGAAAGAGGACCGCAACAGCTTGGCAATTCTGTGAGTGCGTCATCTGCCCTTATTTGTCGACTTCACCCAATGGATGGAAAGATGGCCCTCCGACTTCCGACAGTCTAAGCTTACTCCTTTGGTATCCCTGCACGTGTAGGGTAAAGTGCCTCAGTCCCAAGTCAAGCTGCCTGTTTGAGATAGCCTAACTTAATCCCCAATCATCCAGCGAAGCATTATTTCACAATTCACAATTAATTACATGCTGCAACGCTCCTCGACTTGTTTGTTATGTAATATTAATTAAATTCTCTAAAATGCTGTTTTCTATTGTTGGCTTTATTCAATAATAATGTTGCGTCCTGCAGGAACGTAAGCCAAGCCACACATTGCATTTTGTGTCGAGATTAATTTTAAGTTTAATACCATTCATATCAAAGATAAAGTGGCGCACTATTGAGTGCTGAAACTCAATTAAGATCTTATGAATTTCGACTTCTATTGTTTGAGTTTTCAAGCAATGGCAAATACACTGAAAGAAATAGTTGTAAAATTACCAAAGTGAATATATTATGCACGCCATATGTGCACAAAAATAAATACGAGTATGTATAATTATATGATAATCTGGAAAATGCAACTCTATAAAGTCCCTTTGCAAAATACCCGGAATGTGAAATTTACACAGTGTTTTTAAACTCTCTGTCCCGACCATACGCAGGTCAAGTATTTATTTCCCCCCAACACCCCCGCAATTGGTTTAAAACTCTTTACAACAACAATTTTAAAGATATAGCTTTGAGATTTAACATGTATACTACATTGATCACTCGTCGTCTACTGTCCAAATTTCAGTTGATCGGATCGTAAACACGAAAGTTATTTAACAAACAAGATTGAGTACTGCAGGGCGGGGGCATAAAGAAGCGCAGACAACAATTAAAATGCTTCGCTAGCACTGTTGCTTGTATGTGTGCGTAGCTGTTTATGTGTGTGTATGTGTCAGTGTGCGAAGATATGTTTGAAAGTCTAAGACCTGGGTGCAGGGAGTTTCGCAGTCGGGTTCTTACTTGTTCTGTCTTGTAAACTGCCTATAGCATTGGCAATTTCTGTAAGTGTAGATTTAATTAAATTTACATTGAATCATACAATGAAATTGAAAAGATAATACCCTAAACCAAATTTCCTTAGCAGCCGTGACGATATGAAAATCAATTTTCATGGCAAAGCTGAAAATGCATCTAAGCTGCACTCGCATCAGATAGACGGTTGGCTATTTCTATTTACGGAACTATTGTGTTCCTCTTAATTACTGCATCATAATCCATGTCCATCAGACTGTGATGCAGCTGCCACACGTGGGCGGAGCGATGGCAATTTAATTTCCGAAATATAGCAAAAAGTTGATAGCCAGAATGACAATAGCGATGCCTAATGAAGACAACTAAGTATCTGCAGCTGGCTGAACACTGTAAGCCAAGTGTTACTGTGGGCTGTGGGCTGTTGGCTGAACAAAAAGGCTCATGCTGGGACTGACTCTGACTGTGACTGTGACTGTGAAACTAAAACTGAGACTGAGATTGAATGCGACACACTACTCGTATTGATTCCCATTCAAAACGAAATGCAAGGACGTGCCAATGCTAACGTTGGTACTGCTGTTAGGGCTGGAAGGGCTGTGTAGGGTAGGGTTGTGGTAGCCAAGCTAATCTATGTCGCTCTCAAAATGTAGAACATGCTGCGTCAAGCCACTTTTTGTACTCTGCTTAGAATATGTTTTATTGCAAAAGGGTGTATTAAGTTTGTGCAATATTATTCGACACTTACAACCAAATTTGATACTGAGGTTGGTATATAAACGCGTCTGATATTTCGCAACCAACACCCCAATCCTCACAGATCTATAAAAGATTATGAGGCCTGTTCTAAATTCCACTTTCGAATTAATTTCACAGAAATACATAAAGCATGCTTTTCGGTACATCTATAAAATAATTTAATATGCAAGAAAGCAGTGTTCTTAATTTTATTCTGCTCCAAAAAGTATGCTTCACGCTATTCTGTGGAATGGAATTTGGGTCAGGCCTTTATATAAAAGTTTAACTACCAATACAAAGGCAGACTAAAAACAGAGTATACCACAGTCCGGAACTTCCACAGAAACGTTCTCACTTGTTTCGGTTTGACTTAGCGCCGCTGAAACGGCAAGCGATGAAGCGAATGAATTGAAGGTGAAGGCGAGGGCGAGGGCTAAAGACAAAGGCGGGGCACCAAGGCCCAGACGTAGACAGAGGAGTGTCAAAAGACAACAGCAAAAACATCGAAAATACTACAGCGAGGGTGGCCCAAATAACTTGTCCAAAAATATTTAAATTTATTTCAATTAAATAATTTAAATTCTTAATTTCCTTATAACTTTACAAGTTTCACAATAACCAGGGACTGTTACCATTATAAGTTTCATTTTACCTATTATAAAATAAATATTACTTTTATTATTTTTACCATAGCTCAAAAATTATTTATTATTTGGTAAGAGAATCTATAAAGCTCATAAATATTGAAATTATGGTCAATATGCATAGATTACCCTTAAAGGAGTACATTAATTAGTTTCCCGCTTTCTCCAAGTAACTATAAATCAATGATTTGAACTAATCATTATTTAAATATATTTGGAATTCAGATTGGGTATATATTTGTGTCTATTTTGAAGAACCACACTTCATCTACATCCCAATCTTCATGTTTCTAACTCTTATAGTATCTGAGATAAATGAGTTCAAATCGACTGTTCCTGTTAGTCAAGAAACCGTACACCTCACTGGATCGAAGATGTCTCTTTCTGACTGTTTTTCTTGGTACGGACCATAAGAGAAGGTTGAGCATAAGAAACTTTAATATAGCTTTCTTACAAACATTTCATCTTGCTGTTATTTTTATACTCTAGCAGAGGGTATTATAATTGTCTCGAAATATGTAATGGACTGAAGGAGAAGTTTTCCGACCCAACAAAGTATAAGTATTCTGAATCAGCATGAATAGTCGAGTCGATATAGCGATGTCCATCCGTCCGTCTGTCCGTCTGTTTCTATGCGAACTAGTCTCTCAGTTTTTAAGCTATCGTAATGAAACTTGTCACAGCTCCTTCTTTTTGCTGCAGGTAGTACATATGTCAGAACCGGCCGGATCGGACCACTATAACACATAGCTACCATAGGAATGATCGGACGACAACTATGTTTATTATTTTTTGTTTATTAATGTATCGTCACCAAACCTTTCCAAACCGAGTCTCTAGAGAGTTTTTGCACGCTGACCAAATTTGGTCAGCTCGCTATATAAAACTTTTTGTTTATACAAATACTTCATCCAAACTAAAGTAATTTCTGCTAGGGTAAGTTGCTTCGGCACTCCGTTCTTTCTTTACGTTTTAGTTTTGAAAATCGCAGAAAAGGGCCATCAACTGGAGACCTCCAAAATGGTTACTTGTAGTGGACTCCCTTTAATTCTTGAGAATCGCAGAGAGGGCGATCTGTCTCTTTCTCTCTCTCTCTTTGCCTCTCTCTCTCTCTCTCTCTCTGTCTCTCTCTTTCTCTCTCTCGCTCTCTCTATTTCTCTCTCTCTCCTCTCTTTCTCTTTCTCTCTCATTCTTTCGGTCTCTCTCTATCTTTCCCTCTCTCCCTCTCAATTTCTCTCTTTGCCTCTCTCTCTCTTTCTCTCGCTCACTCACTCACTCTCTCTCACACACACACTAAGGTGGACCTCCAAAATAAGCTATTGCTATTCACAAAGTATACCTCCAAAATGATAAATTGTAGTGGACTCCCTTGAATTCTTGAGATTCGCAGAGAACGGCGATCAAAATTAGAAAATTATGTTTTGTATGAAAAACTTTGTTGTTTATGTATATATCCTCACCAAACTCATCCAAACCGAGTCTCTAAAGAGTTTATACAATCTGACAAAATTTGATCAAAATCTGGTCACTATATCATATAGCTGCCATAGGAACAATCGGGTGAAAAATGCAATCTGGTCAAATTTGGTCAAAATCAAACCACTATTCTATTCTATGCTACTATACTTCGCTATATCGCTATATCATATGGATGTTTATGCATATCCAAACTAAGTGAGAGTTTTATTATACTTCAAAAAGTTTCCTATAATTCCATCACAATCGGACCGCATGGCTCTCATAGGAGCGGCACTCCGTAGATAGCCGTCCTTTCTTGTATATAATCAATTCAAGTTAAACTTAAAATAAATCTAATAACAATGAAGTCTGAAAATAAGCTGGATTGTAGGAACTTGTAAAGCAGCCCGCTGACAGCAAAAAATGTTGCTACTGACCTACTTACTGAAAGCGGCTGAGACTGGCGCGGGTGAGCAACAAAAGGCTCGAAAAAATTTAGCAACGCTTGGTATTTGTTTGATTTGCCCGGACATATCGATGGCTTTGTTGGCACTACTCAGCTTGTGGCTCAGCCTGTGGCTCTCACTGTGGCTCTGACTGTGGTTGTGGTTGTGCTTGTGGTTGTGAAGCCTGTAAAGTCAACGTTGAAGTCGCAACAGCCTTAGATATCGTTGGGTAATTGGTGCAAGGTGTCGTTGCTAAGGACTAAGCACTAAGACCCGAGGGCGTGGACGTGGGCGTAAGCGTGGGCGTGGACGTGGACGTAAGCGTGAGCGTGAGCGTGCGACACCTAAAGGGGGAGCTGGGCTGGCGGCTTTAGCTGTGGCCGCTACCTGACACATGTCAAAGAAAATAGACAGAGACAGAGACAGAGAGAGTGAGAGTGAGACAGCGAGAGTGAGTGAGAGTGTGCGAGAGAGAGAGAGAGCGAGAGAGAGAGAGTGAGCGAGACCGTATGGAAGTTCGAAGGCAAGCAGGCAGAAAGGTCGCTGACAATCAACAAAGCGACACGGCGCAATGCACACAACGGAAACGGAAGCTGCAGCAACGTCGTCAGCGACGCCAACAAAGTCAGCGACGATGGCGACTGCGACGGCGACGCTTGCAGCGACAGTGGCAGTGGCAAGCGAATCAGAACCAAAATCAAAATGAAAATCGCAAAATGTAAAATGTAAAACGCTGTAAATTGCTTGTAGGCAACGCTGACGTCGACGACGCCGACGACAACGACAACGACGACGACGACGACGACGACGACGACGGCGTCGGCAGATGACAAAAGCGAAAGGACGAAAGCAAAATGCAACGACATTCGACAACGAACGCGGTCGACAGTCGAGAAAACAGGGTGAAGGACAATGCGCGTGCATAACGTAACGCTTATTGAAATAGTTCTGAAGTGAGCTCAACGTCGTCAGCATCAGGGCCAGCGACAGCATCAGGCTCACACACACGCACACACGCACACGCGCGCACACCCACTCCCTCTCCCACACCCTTGTTAGCTGCATGTGTCTAAGTGCGCCTTAGACCCAGTTTCAGTCGCAGTGCCACAGCAAGACCCGGCCCCACTGCCATAACCATAACCCCTTGCCATGTCTCAGCAGCCAGCAATTGTTGAGCTAACAATCTGCACTAACGAAGGCAGCAGGCAGTTAAATGTGCTGGGGCCCCAGCTGCCAGTGGGGCCTGGCGGGGGCCACAGGCGCAGCTGCAGAGCTCATTTAATGCCAAAACCGTAAGAAAAGTGCAGCCAAGCCAAGCGCAGTCAGGCGGCAAAGACTTCATTGATTAGCTCCCAGCCTCTCACAGAAATTCTTATCATTTTTTTTTGTTGTTTTTAAACGTTAATTTTACTAAAATTAAAAACAAAATTATCTTTAGCAAATAAACAACATATGATTGGGGTACATTTAAGACTCTCTGCTCTGTCTCTCTGTCCATTAATTGTTATTAACAATAAACTAATGCAGTTGTACACTTAACGTCCACTGTAAATTTTTTTTGAGCAGGTTGAGGTTGTCATTATCCTGGCTGATCTGGTTGTGACTGTATTCGACTAATCTGCCACTTTCTTTCAGTTAATTAAAAGGCCAGGCGAACTAAGCTCTGCACTTTTAATTAATGTTCGTTTGCTTAGTGACACTCTGTAGTTCAAAGCATGCATTTGTAAATGACATCTAATGGAGACATTTTTTTACTGCGTAAAATGAAAAAATCACAACTATTTTTTAGTGCTCAACTCAGTATTGACTTAGGTGCCAGTTCCGGTTTCCATTTTAGCATCAATTTAAAAGTGCATTTATAAATAAAAGTATATATTTTCCTCCAATAGACAGTTGTCTCAAAGCAGAACTCAAGCCCGATTCCAATCACTTCCTCGAATGAGGTCAAGTTTGGGGGAACATAAAACAGCATCGATGAGGGATTCTAGGAGTTTCCTACGTATTAATATATATTACATTATAAGTTAACTTATAGGCTAACAGCAAAATATAAGAACTTAGTTTAAAGGGTTTGTTAACTCTAAACTATATAACAATATTAATAAATATTGTATGTAAGTTAAAAAAATTAAATGCAATGAAAAACATTTTATTTGTGGTGAAATTTATACAGGCATTAAATATATTAAGTGTTCTTTATTAGAAAAATGTGATTGATAAATCTGATGAACCAAGGCCCAAACCAACACCACTGTTCAAAGATATCCCAACCCGACTTCAATGTTTGTGAAATTGAGGCGCAAGATGAACTTGGAAGAGGACTGCCTGTCAGGCCAGGCCCGGCGTCCAAGAATCCATTGATTATTTGGTAAGTGCACCTCTCTGCGCCAATCTCATGGTCTGGCTCTGACTTGCTAATGGAAAGCAGTTAATCTGTCACTCAGCCGAGTATGTCATACTTTGTACATCATATGTGTCAAAATATGTTGTCAGAACGAGTAAGCACATGCCCCAATGCGAGACACCCTAAATGCTTAAGTCTGAAGTGTCGCAAGCAGCGGGTTTGCAGCCAAGCAGTGCAATTCAGTTATTAATGGACTGTTCGGAAACTCTGATAGTAGGTCAAGAGTGACCTTAGCATTATGCAGTGTCAAAAATTAAGGCCACTAATTGTCATTATAAATGGTTTTTTAATTGTGCACTGAATTGGACACTTTCATCATCATAATTTTTATTTATTTTAAAAATTTCAAAGACTAAGAATATTTATGGTTAATTTTTAAAGTAATTTAATACATGTATATAATTATATCCAAATATTGATAAGCTATGTAAAGCGAAGAAACGGCTTGGTTTTAAGCCATCAGCCAATTTAAACTTGTCTTTTTATTTAGTATAAGGGTTTTATCGTTATTTAAAAAAAATTAAAGACTAAGAACGTTTAAAGTTAATTTTTGAATATGTATTATTAATGAATAAATACATTTAAATAAATAATACCCAAATATCGAAATTATGCCTCCTTCTGCCAGTCACACACATTTACTTCCCCACTCTAGCCATTTTATAGGTTAAGGGGTTAGGACGTGTTTGAAATGGGAGCACTCGGATAAGATGTGCTATTGATATAAATCCAAACTACACTAAACAAACTATCATACTTAAAGGCAACAATAATCTTGTCAGCAAGTGTGCTGCAAATAACACAAAGGTAGGCTGCATATCCTTTTGCTATCAAAACCATATAATCATTGCATATTAAGCATTTTAACATTTCAAAGTAATGCCAAGACGTGACAGCCTTGAATGTTGTTATTAACTTATGCTTTGGTTGTTTCTATATTTTCCACCTGCTGCTGTGGGAATCACAGTTTTTTCACAAAGTGTGCACCGCCTGAAAGGATCCAAATACTATTTACTTTAACAGTATGATGAGCTTCATGTGAACGAGTCTCTCAGTTATAGAGTTCTTGATGAATTCCTGGGCAGTTTCTATAGATTGATACATCGATAGAATCTATAACTAGCTTTGTCTTAGGAGCGATCGCTTGATTAATATATTTATAATATATTTTTTATTCTTGCTTAAGTTATATTTGTGGGCAAGAGTATTAAGTTCTCGTTACTTATAAAAGGCAAGTTTGCTTTCATGGCTTTTTTGCCGTGCGCTTCTGCTCAAGATGTGCTGTTGATGTTTCAGTAAGGATTACGCAACCAAAGAAGATAAGCAGAAAAGCTCACCAACTCTTCCCAATGGCACTATCTTTGCTTTCTGGCCTCCCTTGCCGCCTGGCATCCGGTCCAGCTCCAGCTGCAGCTCCAGCTCCAGCCCGAGGCACCCAGGACCAAGAACCCAGCTCCCAGCAAACGCTGAGCCTCTGCAATAGCATCTGCATCTGTCGCCATTGCCAACGCCATTGGCAACGCAAAAGCCAACGCCAAAGCCAACGCCAACGCCATTGCCATCGCCATTTCCATTGGTGTGTGGTATTTGTTTTGATTTTGTGCGTTGCTGGCTTGTAAACTTGTTTGCCCGCTGCTGGCTTACAATAACGGGGCCCACTCGCCACACAGAGTGAGAGTTAGTGGCGGGGCGGAGGGGCAGGAACAGCGAGACAGTGATGGGATGAAAGGCATGGCAGATTGAGGTAGAGATAGTGCTGGAGCCTCAGATGCGAACTGAGACTGTAACTGAGACTGAGTCTCAGTCGGAAACGAAGACGGAGACGTACACACAAAGGCGAGTCAGTTGCAGGCAACCACAACAGTGTGGCACATGCCACCCCGTTCCCGTTCCCGTTCCCATTCCCCATTCCCATTCCCTTTCAAGCTTTGAACGCATTCGCAGATATGGTAACTAAGCTGCTTGCAGGACTCCAGTCAAAGGATGACAACTGGTTGCCAGCGGAAGCCGTTTCAACGCGCACCAGTGTAGCAAACCAGTTTCGTAATGAACCTCATAACTTATTTAGAGCTGAAAACTTTTTAAAGTGCAACAATTTCAAAGCCGCGGAACAAATATACTCGCATTTACAACCAAAATTCGCACAATTTCCCACAGAGCCAACAGTGGATTTTGGCGTAGTATTAAAAGAGAATGCTTGATGGCTAAAATGAGTTTAGAATATGCATTTCGCGCATTTTTATACTCTGTTACCAAAACATTTGTAAGCGTATTGGATTTGTGCAATGTCCTTAAGGATAGACTAGCCAAACTTGGTACGCCTGTTGGTCTACTCCCTGCTCTGATTAAGTGTTAAGTTCTTAAGCAAAATCTACATCTTCCACACCTTTACAGCTAGAGTTAGCTAATTTGATATAAAGGCTAATATTCTTCTACTTCGAGATCCTTGATGCCTTGTGGGACATGGGGCATTCACCAATCCGCCTCTCCATCGAACTGTGTTGATCCAAATACATAAGAATAAGTTTGCCGAACCCAGCTCCTGCCCTTCATACTCTATGCCTCCATTGTAGCTAGAGTCACCAAATTTGTTAGCCTTCAGGCTAAAGATATCCTGCTTAACACACGGAAAACAGAGTGCAAACAGAGTATACCGCCATCGGGAACGTTCTCACTTGCTTAAATATATTTCTATTGCAATTACGAGCATAACATACCTTAATCGCAATAGAATAAACCAAAAACTAAACAAATTTTCACTCAACAACTGTGTAATGCATTTGAAATCCCTTGCAGAGATAATTATAAATTTGCCACGAAAAGTGTTGAAGGAGGCTTTAGAAGTTGGCATAAATGTTTGTTTTTGCTGCAGGCAGTACATAAGTATCTATTTGGCTTACTATATGATATAGCTGCTATAGCAATTAAAGTTGTTTATAGGGATAACTCAACCAAACTCAGCAATTCAGAGTTTCATTATTACAACTAATTTAACCTGCCAAAAATGTAAAACTGCACGAATTCAATTCAATTAAATTGAATTCAATTCAAATCTGTATTATTATTATTATTATTATAAGGAAATTAATACAAATTTATAAATTACGCGTAAGTTAATAATTTATAATATAGCTTTTGAGGCCTACTTAAGTTTACTTGCCATGAGTATCTAAGTATCTTAATTACATTTGTTGATTTAGTATTGAATCTAATTTTGTTATATTCTGTTTAATTTTTTCTTCTTTTATATGGAGTTGCAGATGTTTGTTGCTTTATGGAAATTTATTGTTTGGAGTATGTTGTAAGGTAAAGTGATTTCGTTTATAGTTTTTAGAGGAGAATTGAGCTATTTTGATTAAATTGAGGGCAATCTATAAGGATGCGTTCTATTGTTAGTGTTGTATGCAGGATTTTTGTTTATTATGAAGCTGTTTGTCAGCTTGGTGTTTCCAAGTCGTAATCTCATGAATTTTATTGTATTAAGTCGTAATTGGTAAGTTGTTATTTCTTGTTCTAAGTGAGTTGATCACTTTGTAGTGTTAGGAGGTGTTGTTCCATATTGTGTCAAAATGTTCATTGCTGTTGTGTTTAATAAGTTTTCATTTGTCTGTAATGCTAAAGTTTTGTACTATTCGTAGAGAAAAATAAAAAAATTAAACAAAAAATGAAAAAATAATTAAATTTAAATCGAAAAACTATAGCTTGAAACAAGCCAGAGGAACAATCGCTACAAAACAAATTAGATACGGATATTTGAATCAATTTACTTATACTTTTTATTAATTTCACATTATAAGTTAGCGAATTCAATAAATAAATAAATAAATTTATACTTTTTATAGGTAGACGACACTTATCAAAGTGGCAAGCCTATATCTTTAGGAACGATCGTATGAAAAATGTTTCTTTTTTTATGCAAAATTGGTTTGCTTTTGAAAATCTTGCATCCAAACTTAAAAATTGCGAATTTTATTATACTTCATATAGTTTCTTATAGTTTTATTGAAAGCAAACCACTTTACTATATAGCTGCCATAGGAACAATCGCTCGAAAATTGAGTTTTGTTTAAAAAACATTGCTGCCTGGGTATATAGCTACGCAACGCCTATGATATCCGTTCCATATTGTTTAAATGGTACTTTACTTTAGATAGACGACATTTAAGAACGTTGCAACCCTACATCTATAGGAATAATTAGACGAACATGTAGTTTTTGTATAAAAATCATTAATTTTCGTTTATATATTATATTTATATATTATTTATTAGACTCAAATTTAATTTTGTGTAGGCTATATAATTCAAAAAATATATATTAATATAATCAATGAACCGATTTACTAATTTATATTATTTTTATATTTTGAAGCAGCAATGTTTGCCTTAATAAAAAAATAAAAGAAATGAATAAATAAAATTAAAAAAATTGCATTGTATGAAATCATTGAGTAGAATGGACAGACATAGCTAAAAGGGCTGAGCTGCTGCTGCTGTTCAGGAATATATATACTTTGTTTGGATAAAAGGACCCGGCAGCTGATGCTGTTCAGGAATATATTTGTATAGCCGGATATGCCTCCTTCTGCCTGTTACATACCCCCTTCTTACTCATTTGATGGGTAAAGGGAGTAAAAATAAATAATAAAAAATAAAATAGATAAAAAATTATATATTGCATGAAATCTTCGCGTTAAACGGACAGACATGGCTATAAGGACTCGTTTGCTGCTGCTGATCAGAAATATCTATACTAAGTATGGCTATAAGGACTCGTCTGGAGCTGCTGATCAGGAATATATATATACTTTGTATATCCTGATATGTCCTTCTGCCTGTTGCACGCTGTTGCGCAATCTTATTGCGTAAGAAGTTATAGTGTTACGCAAGAATGTAACACAAGTCTCCGTTGGAGTATTGAGAGGAAAATTCAATTACAGATTCAATATGCTGACAAGCATTTAGCTAAAAGCTAATTAACTATTTTTAATTACAAGCAAAATGGTATACATTACAGTGGAATTGTGTCGCAATGACATTTTTCCCAGAATATTGTTCGCTTATGCTGCGCAAATTGTTGGCAGCATTTTCAATGGCAGTTGCCTTAAAGAGTTTCTTTTCTTGGGTCCTTCGATGCTGCTTTCACTCACATATTTATTGCTGTTAACTGAAAAGTGCCATCTTATGAGAGACAATCGAACCGCAAGACAATCAGCGGTATTTTGTATCAAATAATGTAAGCCGATATAAAATGGCAATTTGATAAAGTTTAAAACAATTTTAACAACATTATTTCTTTCATTTTTTCTTGTGCGTTGCAACGGCTTGTGGAGTGGGGGAGTGGGGGGAAATGCAATTTTGTGCAATGTGTGGGAGGAAAAGCAGCTAAGATACTGAAAAATACAGCAAAGCTGCCCACACACAGCGGAGCTCAAAGTAGCAGAGTTTGGATAATAGAATTTTGGCAAATTAGTCGAAAAAGGAATATATATACACAATAATATATACATTTGAATAAAAGAATGAAAAATAAATATATATATATAACACATAATCATTTGAAATAGCAGACAAACACTCAAATTTCCAACAAAATCACTCCATTTTACTTCAACTATTTGAAAATATAGCTAGTCTTCATTGAATTGTCTTGAAATAACAATAGTTTTCACATATAATATATATAAAGCAATGAAAATTATAACACGCCATTTCTCAAGCGTAAAATTTTCGAATCAAATCAGTGCATACATATATATGTTCATATGTCTATATAGCTTTATTTGACCTGAGCTTATAGGCAAATTGGGAAATATTGAAATATATACGAAAGCTCAACTTTTGAGCTGACCAATGGCGTTGCAGGGGGTGGAGCGGGCGTTGCTATGATCCATATAGTTAACGGTTTACAGCAGCATTACAGCGGGGAAATTTTCAACAACAGAGGCACAAAAATGTCCCGACTGCGACGCCAGCTCGTCGGCCGCCTATAAATACGAGGCTCCTAGCCAGCTACAGACAGTTGCCAGTGAGCAACCAGGTGGCCAGGACACGCCACAGCAGCAGCAGTAACAGCAGCAGTGACAGCAACAGCAACAGGAACAGTGACATCAACAGTGACAGTACCAGCTAAAAGTGCCAGTACCAGTGCCAGTATCAGTACCAGTGCCAGTACCAATTCCATCAGCACTACCTTCAGTAGAACCACTAACAGCACTGAATCGGCTGGCGGTTCTCAACTCCACTCTGGACATTGGTCCGAGGCAGCAGCAGCAGTCGCTGAAGGCAATCTCAAATAACAGCTAAGAGAAACAACAAGAATTTGAGCAATATTACAAATTGTTTTCTTCTTATTTTCTCAAATTTTTTTTGAAAATTTTTTATCTGTTTGATTTTTTTTTCTTGGTGAAATACTTTTTTTTCCCTCCCATTGAAGGCTGGCAGTTACAAAGTGAATGACATTAGATTCTCACTAGTGAAAAATATTTAAAAAAAAAAAAAATAGTTTTGAGTGTGAATAGTGAAAATGGATCCCATCAAAGTTTTCGTGTTTTTCTTCTATATAACAGTTTATGTATTTTTTACAGCCTTTGCCTTGTACTTTGCTCTAACGCACATGGCTGATAAATTGAAAGTATAAATGCGTGTGGGTGAGTTCAATTTTTTTGCTCATTTTTTTATATAGTTGCTATTGTAATAGTGAATAATAGAAAATGTGCCAAAAATCAGTTTAAAAAACAATGAAAATTGAAGTGTATGTGTGCATCTTGTATTTTGTGAGTCTCTTTCTGTGTCTGTGTGTATGCCTGTCCGTCTATTTGTGTATGTGTCTCTACATGTGCAACTGTGCGAGTTTACGTGATATGCATTTGTTATTGGCTGTGCCAGCATAGAATTACTTTGCGCGCCCAAAAGTAGGCAACGAATGAATGCAACAAACTTAGCTTAGCTCTTTGCTTGACAGCCAGCCAGCCAGCCACACTAACTCGACTCTAACCACCCCACCCACCCACCCACCATCCAAACATGTGTGTTTGCGTGTGTGGGTGTGTGGTTGTCACTGCACTTGTGGTGTGCATGGTAGCCCTGTGTGTGTTCATCTGTGTGCGTGCGAATGCTTAAGTAACTGCTTACCAAACGAACAGCCTGCTTTCTTGTATTTTCCGCCTTTTTAAGTGCAAAATTATGTTTATTTAAAAGACAGCTGTGAGCCAGAGAAAGAGAGAGAGAACAGGAGAGAGCGAGAAAGAGAGAGCGAGAGCGGGAGAGAGAGCTAGAGAGCGAGAGAGCGAGAGGGAGAGAGAGCTAGAGAGCGAGAGGGAGAGAGGGAAGAAGAGAGAGCGAGAGAACAAGAGAACGAGAGAGCGAGAGCGAGAGCGAGAGAGAGAGAGATCTGAAACTGAAGCTGAACCTGTAACTGCATCTGCAAACTGATGCTGAGAGCGAAACGATGCAAATCGAGTCGAATATGTGACATGCCCTAACCCACCGACACACTGCCAACTGGGGAATGTCCACTGCCAAATCAGCTTTACGCTAGTAACAACAGCATCGAACATCAACACTGCCAAGAAGCATTTTCAAATATAGAGAGAGAGGTTCAGATACCAAAAGATTGCTATTTTAAGTATTTTAGAGAGTGCACCACAACAACAACAACAGAGAAGCGCCAACGTATTCCCAATTCTGTCCAACCGGACAGCCCCCGCTGCCCGTTGCCCGCTGCACGCTGCACGCCAACCGCCCTGTGGTAAGTTGACATTTCATTTTCATTTTCATTCCAAGTGCATTTTCCACGGCATTTTGCCTTAGCTGCCAACAAGTTCGCAACGCCGCTTGACTCCTAAGTGCATACGCATGTATAAGTATTAGTATGAGCATAAGCATCACTGTGTGTGCTGTGTGTGTGTGTGTGACATTGTTTGGGATTGTGTATGGGTGTCGGGGTCACCGCATTATTACAAGTTATGCATTGTGGCATGGCAGCAACAATCCAGCAATGCAACAATGCCACACTCCCACACACAATCTAACAATGCCAGGCAGCAGCAGCAGCAGCTGCTGCTCCTTTAAAAACGACAGCATCCAAAGAATACCAAAGAATAGTCACGTTGTTTGTATGGCAATGGCCAGAATGGGGTCGGGGCGACCCCAGTTCCCAGATCCAACAGCAGCAACAATGTGAGAGTGAAATCTGACATTGGCGTTGACTCTCAACTTGGGTAAGCAGCTTAACCCATCGAGCTGCTGATATTCTGCCAGTGACGATGGCATTTGGCAAAGTTTTCGCATTGCATTTCGTATTTAGTCAGGGCAACTTTCATCAGGCCAATAAATGTCACTTACAAGCAGAACAATGCTGAACGAACACAGATTCAACAATTTTCAGCAATAAAAGCCAAATTTCAAATTTTCAAATTTCAATTATCAAATACTTGTACCTATTATGTTTGGCATTTTTTCATTTGTAGCCCAAAAACCAACAACATAACCATTCTGCAAGTAAGTATTCAATGTACTTGTATTCTAAAGTTTTGACCAACAACAAACAAGAATTATTAGCTTTGGTATTCATTTCAAATGTCTCTGTGCGAAGTGCAAAGTTTGCCACAAAATATTAACTTTGTGCAGCTCGAATTATTCAAAAATATTAAAACTTGTGCACAACAACATTTCATCAACTAAAACTACAGAAAATGTGAGCTACTCTCATTTATAAAAATAATATTCAACATTTTTAATTAATTTGCGACTTTCAATGAATAATAAAATCAGTTAATAAGAACTGCTTAGGTGAATATTTACTTTGTTTCTCAGATACCCTATAATTATAAATTATATATAAAAAAATACAATTTAATAAAATTTTTCAGTATTACACTTGAAATCAATAAAGATTATTTAATGTTTCTAAAAACAAAGACACATTTCTTAAAATTTTCATTAAAATCAATAGTAATAATTATTTTCCTGCTACTTTTGGCAAAAATCGGAAATAAATCTATTGCTATTTGATTTTTTGTATAAAATTGATTTTTTTTGTTTGTTATTCTTATCAAAGAAATCAAAAAATAATTTATCATAATTGTCAGAATCTATTAATTATTTAATTGAGATTTTTCGATTTTTATATAGATATTATCTGTTCGCACAATACTTGCCATAAACAATTAATTCTATTTTTTTCGATATTTTTGTATCAAACAAATTTAAAATAGAAATATCAATATTATTTTATTAATTTCTGTTTTTCATAATAAAAATCAAGAAAAAAAACTATTTGCTTGTTATTTACATTCTGAAAATCTAATATGATAATTTTGGCAAAAATTAGAATTAAGAAATGTATTTTGATTATACAATTCCAAAGTAAGCAATATTATTTGATTTTTTTCACAAAGATCTCAAATAAAAGGTATTATCTGGTATAAGTATATTATAAAAATCAATAAATAAATAATTATGAGATTTTTATAATAGAAATCAAGAAATACTAAATCTTATTTCTGATGTTTATAAAAAACATTTTAGTAATATTAATTATTTTGGAACTTTGTAATCAAAATAACTTTAAATAATGATTTTTTAATATAACAATCTAAAACAAGAATTATGTCCTGATTTTCATAATGGCAAAAATCGAATTTTAATTTCTGATTATTTCAAAATAATTTCAGAAATAACTCTTGTATGGGAGTTTTGTAAAATGAATCAAGTGCTAGTGATTTTTATAATGAAAATCAAAAATAATTATTTATATTGGTATCTACAACAAAAATGATTAATTTTAATTGATTGAATTAAATTAATTGAGTCATAAAAATCAGAAAAGTAGCTCGTCTTGCCGTTCTTCTATTCGTTACATATTTTCTAACAAAATGTAACAACCCAGCCCAGCCCAAAAAAAGCTGTCAACAGCAAAGACTAAGAAGTCTTAGCAATTTTCAACAGAAAATTCAAATTTTAGCTGACATATCTAATTACTTCTAAGCAAATCGCTCACATTGCAGTTTGCCGTCAAATGGTCTGATTATTTTTGTAAACTTCTTACGTTTATATTGGCAACGGTTGAAAATATTTAAGGAGAGAGCTCCTGGACCGGCTTAATGACAATTGCATTTTATTGACCTGCTCAAATGTTCATGTCTAGTTTGACGCCCTCAGTCACCTCACAAAAATAAGCAAACAAGAACGTGTCAGTCGAACGTACCCGACAGCAGAATACTCTGTTCCCAGTCCGGTTAATTTTGCTTATTAGTGGGTTCGGAAGAGATGTGAAAAAACAGTAGTCTGCAGGTAAAATTTGATTAATATACCTGTACAGGTGTGAGAGATATAGATTTTGCTCAATTTTGAGACTCATCCTGCAATGTGGGAGATATAGATTTTGCTTATTTTCAGGGCAGAACGTGGGGGTGTAAAAAATTTGTTGATGCAGATTTGTCCAGGGGGTCCACATTAGACTATATACCAAATTTGATGACTCTAGCTTAAAATAACATTTTGAAAATATAGCTTTGCGACAAATTGCGGGGGAGGGTGTAAACTGAGGATATACACCAACATGTGTACCAAGTTTGGTTGCTCTAGCTTCAAGGGTGTGGAAAGACTGCGTTCATACGGACGAGCATTTCACAAACCCAATATACTCTTTTTAAAAAACTTTTTCCTGAAACCGAGCATAAAAAGGACACTGAGGACACTTTCTAGTGCTTGTCTCGGGGACACGCAACGCACGAAATGCCGTTAAGCAATTTTGATAACAGCGCAGCGACAACGTCAAGGGGTCCTCCTGGCAATTTATTGTTGCCAGTGTTAGGGCGTTATTGTAGTTGATTTTGTTGATTTTGTTGTTGTTGCTGCTGCTGTGCATACTGTGCATACGAATTTCAATTTAAATTGAAAATTAATCGGGCAGCGCACGCGTGTCACGGCCGTGACGCCAGCGTTGCTTGTGATGCCCGTCACGCGTGTCACGGGCACGTACTGTCCGTAGAAGTCGCTGAATGACTTTTCTGATGACTTTGCGATAAGCCTTCGATTAAAAAGTCGAACATTATGAGAAACGGCAGCTCAGCAGTTGCGCTCGTCCTTGCCAGCAAAGTTTGCGGCAAGTTTTCAACTTATTATTTACACCCTTTCCAAGGATGCCATAAGCTTGTCACGCAGCTTGTAACGCCTTGAACAAGACTTTTGCCAACCCCTTTAAGTATCATACTTATAATCCTGATTGGTATCAAAAGCTAAATCTGTCTGTCCTTCCACTCCCTTGTTTTTGAGACTAGCTCAGCTTAACCAAACTTGTTACAAATGCTTCTTTTACTAAATGTCTCCAAATTAGTCACCATAACATAAAGTTGACAACCTTCTTGTTTATCCATCTCAAACACACAAAATCCAAGTTTCAATATCCGTCTGATTGTTTACAATTTAATAAAAATCGGCTGACTATATCAAATAGCTGTCAAGCTAGAGAAGAGCTCCAGGTCTAAGACAGGCCTGGTCACTCTTAGGAAGCTATGATCTAAAAAGATTCAAGCAACTAATACCATTGGGGAAGAATTCACTTCGAATAGTCACTGACCTTTAAACAGGGCACTGTAGACTGAGAAACCCACCACCTCAGCAAGCTGGAAATTGTAAATGAAGGCTGAAACCTCATCACACATACGAACAGATTGCAGTGCCCTTGCCAGAAGAAGAAAGAGGCACCCGGGTGGGATTTTCCTTCAGACAAGCGATATAGGTACTCTAGATCCGACTAAGATCCTTGCATTCAAGCAGGAAATAAGGCTGATGAGTGAGCTTTAGGCTCAGAAGGGGGCACAATAGATCTCATAGGTCGCAGTGCAACGCCTCATCACCAAAAATAACAAATAACAAATAACAATAGAAAATCAAGTTGTATTAACAACTCTTTCGTTCTTCAAGACATCCCAACTAAACTCAGCAGTTCATAGATTTGTAATAAACTAAGATGCTAACTAGATTTGAATAAGAAACGGAAAATTGTTGAAGAATATTGAGTTTTTTCTATAAGGATATATATTTTTGGCAGCCAGAATATACTATTTATATCAAAATATTTCGTGCAAACTGAACAAGTACGCGTCTCAATCTATTTTAATATAAAAATTGATCAAAAAAACACTATATTATTTACATATGTCATCATTGAACAATCTGGAAGGCTTCTCGTAGCTAATTTGTTGTTATATCTTTTAATTGAAATGCTCTATCTTCAAATCAGACTAGCATATCTGTATAGCTCTTATCAGAGCTTCTAATTAATTCAACTGCAAGGGTATTAGTTGTTCGTCAACCCGAATAAATTTGTATTATTTGATTTTATTTTATTTCTGGTCTGCGCGGGCTTTTTTTTAATTAAAAGCTTAATTGGTTGCCACGCCTTAGAAAATTAAATAAAACGATTGCGTAATTAAAAGCAAACAACGAACAACGAAAAATATTTTGTTTATTTCATATTGGTGTTGTTGTTGTAGTCGCTGCTGCTGCTGATGTTTATTTGCCGCGGTCAACAACACACGCCCCCTTCGCCCTTCTCCACCATGGAAATTAAAAACTTAATAGCCGGACAAGCAGGCACACGCACACATATGCACACACACACACACACACACACACATACCTTCCCGCATGACAAAAGGACCTGACATAAGTTTCTCCCGCTGTTTTCGGCTTCAACAGTTTTCCCATTTGTCCAGATATATAAGTTTGGGAATGTGAAATACCTGAGCAAATATGTTCCACATACTATTAACCTACAATTTATTCAGCCACAATACTTGCTCTGAGTCATTTCCATATTAAGATCCCATGGTTTTCCGCTAACTGTTAGCCAAATATCAGGACAGCATATAAACTAGTCTGAATCGTTGACAATTTGAAAGAAAAAGTAGCGTAATGACCTTAACGCTTATAGGTACTGAGATCTGATGATATCGCTGATAACATACAATTCGTATATACATACATGTTTATAAGTGTTTATATACTTTTGAGGACCACTGTGCTTGCACAGGAAGAACAGACACGATACGACTTAAAGTCAAAGTTTGTTAGACGATTTTTTATTTGCTGATGACTTGAGTTGATTTCCTTTTTGATATCTGGATTTCTTACAAACTTAATTTGTGCCCTGCCAGCGTGAGAGTGTCTGTCAGTCCTGTGTGTCCGTGTCCTTTGTCCTGCCGCTTGGCCAAGCTCATTTTGTGTGCAAATTAAAGCCAGTGCCGCATTTTGGGGACACTGGGCAGCTACCCTGCTGTCAGGAAAAACTGCACGCACTGTGGGTTGTCTAGACCCGCACACATGACTACACACACACTCACACACATACGTATATGTATAGTTATACACACCCACACAAATATTCATCTATGTCGCACATCGTTAAGCGCTGCCAGTTTGACTTAATTTGCGTTAAACTTTTTTGTTAAACATATCACTCGCTTGGCAGGCCCCACAAATAGGAAAAACCCCAAAAATACGAAGCGGCAAATATAAACAAAGGCATTAATCATGCCAACACACAGGGAAATACATTGAGGGAAAGTCAAAGAGAAAGCCAGAGAGAGAGAAACTGGGAGTGTGGCAGTGGGAGTGGGATGGAAAAATTAAGCTAAACACAAACTGTTGAGGGTCCATTAGGCATTTGTTTAGACTTCCTGCATTGTATTGGTATTGGTGAGAGTCTCATATGCTCCAGATTAACAGCAAAGTCATCATCATACAGTACATGCACACACATGTGCGTGTGTGCGTGCGTGTGTGTGTGTGTGTTTGCTTAAATGACAAACTGTTGTTGGTTAAACACAGGCCCCAAAAAAATGAAACTACCCCCAGAAAAAAAATCGAAAAAGAACGACAATCAAATTTGCAGGTCACCAAACAACAAATTAAACTTTGCACAGCTGAAAGTGCTCGACTGGCAGATACCCTGTGTTTAATGTTGGCATGCGTCACGCATTCAGTGATAAAATAGCTAACCCTGAAGCTCCAGATCAAAGAATATAAGTAGAAATGGAAAAAATATCACACAATGAAACTTAGATCCTTCTGACCTGAAGTCAATACTTAAGCCACAAGTTGTGCACTTGCTGGCAGTCAAGAGAAACATAATAATACCCTTTATTCATATTTTATCGAACTGACGAGAAGGCGCTCAAACACGGCAGACAGTGACAAAGCGCAGAGTGGGCATACAAAGCTTGTGTGTATCTGTGTGTGTTGTGTTTTTGGCTTTTTACAGAACTTTATTTATTTACCAAATGAAAACTTTTGGCCCCCGAAACTAAACCGCAATAACTGTAAGTGCTGAGCAAACAGAGCCACAAAAACCAAAACTAACAAGCGACAAAGACGCCTACGACAACACCTGGGACAGCAATCTACGCCTCACTCCGCACATCGCTCTGCGGAAGCCATTGGTGTGTGTCCTGTTGAGTGTCCTGGCTGGCGAATTATTATGATAATCGCAGGCATAAATTATGGAGCATTCTTCTCAGCTGGCAATGCAATATGACAGTTTACTTCTAATATGCCACAAGCCAGAGCCGTCGATGCGTGCGACTGCGACTGCGACGCCAGCAGAGATAGAAACAGAGACAGAGACAACAGCTGTCCAAGTAGTAAGGTTGTCAGGAGCTCAGGTAGTCAGCTCAGGTCCTTAGGTAGTCAGGTGGTTGTCGCCCCTTTGAAGTGCCCCTTTGAACGCCGTCCAGTTGCTTACTCGCGATTCATTCACTCTTTCACTCACTCAGTCAGTCACTCAGTCAGTCACTCAGTCAGTCACTCAGTGAGTGAGGAAAGCGCTTTTATGTTTGCCTTGGGGAAATTAAGTTTGTGTCATGTTTTGTGTCAACCAATATCCCCAGATGCCACTGCGAAGATTCGCACTTCAGCTGCCGGCCACATGGCGTATGCGTGATGTGAACTATATGCAAATGCCAGAAAGTGTTGCATACTTATTCGCGCAACTTGCAGTAGTTGCAATTGCAGCAAAGTGGATCAACTGCTGTGGTTGGCAGGGGGAGTGGGAGGTGAATGTTTTGAGAAATGACGCTTAGCGAAATACCCTAATTGCCGTTAAAGAGAGTTGTCCGATTTTGGGAGTCGACTTGCCCACCAAATACCAAAAAAAGCATGTTCTCGGCATTCATAATGCAATTTTCTCAGAGAAGCATATTAAAGTCAGCCTTTGACAGAAATGACCATCAAATAAACAGTTTGTTTAACCCAAATAAAATGCTTCAATTCGTTAGGATTCCCAAGAGTTCACTTTTGTGCTCAAATGACTACATTAAATATGTTTCAAGGCCTCGTACAGGGTATTTGGCCGTCATGCCACTTATATGAATGACTCTTAAATACATTACTTGTATTGCTTGGAGAATTCGCTAGAAATCTCATCTGTTAGCCATCAATTTACGACTCGATCTACTGAGCACTTGCGCATATTTCATATTTACTTACGAAGTCCTTGCCCGTTATATTTAAAGGCGTGCGTCCTTATTGCCTCGCTGGCTGCCGTCACTAGCTCCTAGTTGGGCAATTTATCATATATTTTATACGAAATTCCGACGCCTGTCAACGTTGATTTTAGCGCTTAGCGTGTCCTTTGGGCCGCTATGTTGCTGCTGTGTATGGTCTGTGTACTGTGTGTTGTGTGCTGTGAACTGTGGGCGTGGCAGGCGCGTGTTCGCTGCCACTGACGCGTGGAAATAAAACACACCTGTTGCCAGGGCCTCGACTGCTACGTGTGACGGCGACAGCGACTGCGACAGCGACGACAACTGCGACTGCGTTTGCGACATCGACAGTAACGGCGTCAATTATATGACACATGAGGTGGCATACTTCGAGGCGTCCTGTCGCATAATAAAATACAAATAAAGTATTCGTCACACGATAGCTGGGTGATAATGAAATTTGCCAAGTCACAACTAAACGCATTCCCCTTATGTTTGCCATTGCAGTGTCCTCCAGCCAGCGAACATGCAACATGTGTCAGAAGTAACAACATTGGGAACAGCCTCAACATCCGCTCGGGCGCTTCAAACTCAAACAGACAACGATGTGTGCCAGTTCGCCTAAACTGACTGACTAGAACCTTAAGTAGATCGAATTAACAATCAAACAACAACAACATCAAGAACAACAACCAACAACATCCGAAGGAAGCACAGTTCCAGCTGTGTCAACATTAAAACCCATCAACTGTCATCAAAAGTCATTCAAAATTCTTAGATATTGGGAACATACTGAGGCGGTGACGTCGAGAAGTGAGTCCTAGATATCCGCAGTTAAATTGAACTGCATTTTTATTCTCATTTAATTGCATTATCACGCATTTCATATATAACCTTTTTGTATATTTATATTTAACAAAGCGCAGCATTTATCATAACGTTTTTTTTTTTTTACCAATTTTTCAAGCAGCATTGTCAACAAACACCTTAATATGTAAAATTCAATTTCATTGTTGTACGTTTACTTTAGGTGATCATCCTGAGTACATGCTAAAATTATAGTCAGCTTACGTATTGCACCCAAGTTAAAATATTTCTCGCATGTTGACCAGAGGATGAGAAAAAGAAGCGCAATTTTAATTCATGTCATATTCGTCATTCTTCTTCTTTTTATTTCTTTTTTTCCTTTATTTCAACAACAACGATTTGGCCGTTATCTACAACCACGAACCTAATAAATCACTGCTCGAAATTATCTTCTTTTCTGCCTATCTATATTTAAAATACCAAATCTTAAAAGGTTTATTTCGACATTAGTTACACAAAATAATGTAGAACATAACTTTCTAGCTTTCTTACTTTCTAACTTTCTATTCTCCTTAGTTTCTTCACACATCTTTTAATACTTCAACTTCTTATAAAATGCATCTCAAATATTTACCATGAACTAGTCAGTTTCTAAACGATGCATTCTTCTACTTCGGACAATATGTTTTGGTATCCCTCGATTGGATGGGGCTGTTCCATCCATCATAACTCCCTTAGACAGTCAATTATAAAAATAATTTTTCAATTTCGCTGTTAAGCATCTTCGGGGTAACCCTCTAGTCAGTTCCTATAAGCTGATACAAATGATACCAAAACTTGTCCTTGAATTTCCCTTCAATTCAAACTCTCTCGTCATTCAGTACGACTTCCTTAGAGTTCCAATTAAGTCTCTCAAGACTGTCAAGAGCCTCCAAATAATACCAAAACTTGTCCCTGACTTTCCCATCAATCCAAACTCTTTCGTCATTTAATATGACTTCCATAGAGTTCCAATTAAGTCCCTCAATTTCCCTTAATTCGCAATTAAATATACCAAAATTTTTCCCTGACTATCCCATCAATCTAAACTCTTTTGTCATTAGTACGACTCCCTCAGAATTCCAATTATGAGTATAGTCTGTCAATTTCCCCATTAAGGGAGCCCACCCTTAAGTACCTTTAAGGATACCCTCCAGTTAGTCACTATTAGCTGATCCAAATGATACAAAAACTTGCCACTGACTATCCCATCAATCTACCCCCAGACTTGAATTGCGTTGGGCATTCTTTACGAGCAGACTTGTCGTAAAGAATTTCATTTATTATCAACATATTTACAGCCCGCAATTATTTCCAGCATTTTATTTTTATATCACTGGGCTGCCCCAGTTGATTTTCAATTTTTCGCTGATTTGTTTGTGTCAGTGGCAATCAAAGGCTCAATTGTTTCGCCTTGGAGCGTTGGTCCAATGTCCATGCTTCGATATGTGCGTACATATTCCAGAAATCAAGCACCTACCCCCCACACTCCCACCCCGGACCAGCCCACCAGCATCAGACTATTTTTGCTATTGTTTTTATTGTAAAATGTACAAGTGAACGCTTCCGTTTCCGCTTGGCGCGCGACCATCCTGTGCCCCTACACGTTTACGTTCCCGTACTCCGATTCCGATTCCATCTCCATCTTCCATCTCCACCACCATATCTCCATCTCATGCTCACTCACAAATCTCATGCCGACTACCATTCCGGTGTCAAGGCTTGGTGTTGTCGTCGCCTTGCTATTTAAATTACATGGCTTCGGCGTCGACTTCGGCTATGGCATGGCAGGACCCGCATTCATTCATGGCAGGACAACAGCTATTTTTACACGCAATTTCTTTGACTCTGCCGCCTTTTGTTCGCTTACTTTACTTACACAAATTAAACTTGATGCTGAACGCGAATCCTTGAAGGTTTAACATCCACTACAGACTTCGCGACAACAACCGCCAGAGCTCACAGTATGATAACAAGACTATACAACACCGCAGAGGATCCCGCCTACTGCTCCTTCATCTGGGGCATGAATCTCACCAAGCAGAATGGCCTCGTCCTTGGCACCACTGCCAATGATTCCCATATCTTTGGCGATGACTTGCGGGACGACCTATTCGCGGTAAGTGACAACAACTATGAGTAAGAGAGAGATGTAGATAAAGTTAGAGATAGAGATACAGATATAGATAGATAGTTTGTGGGAGAGACGTCATTAAATTACCATAATAAGCAAATCAAATCAAACTAAGCGTTTTCTGTGTGGCCAACTGCAAAATACTATTATTACCAGCCTTTGGTTCGCAGGAAGTCAAAAGACTTCCTCGGCAGCAGTTAAAACAGATTTGTCAGCTGTTAAAAAGCATTAGTCATCTACTTTGTAGTGCCCCATTTCAATTAAAAGTTCAACAAGGCTGCCAATTAATGTGCATAAGAGTCTCAGACGAGTGTAACAACATACTTAGTTCCTTGTGCATTTAGGGTTCACAGAAAAGTTGCATATTAGTAATAGACTTACTTGTTGCGCCCCATTTCAATTAAAAGTTCAGCAAGGCTGCCAATTAATGTGCATATAAGTCTTACACAACGACACACTAAGTTCCTTGTGCATTTTGGATTCATGGGAAAGTTGTACGAACTACGCTAACTATTTGCCAGCCACAGAAGCATAGAAATGTATATTTAAGCTGGTTAAAAGGCTTTGAAAAAGTTGTTGCAAACTCTCTTACAGACAGAAGGAGACGTCTACAATACCAAAAAAGTGCAAAGCATGTGCCCAATTAAAGTTATGTGGCGATTTCATTGAAAAGTTAAATGTGCAGGCTGCTTTCTGTGGGCACGTTGCAATTAAAAGCCTAAAAGATATTTCTATAGACCTGTATATTTTCACTTGATCAGCATCAAGAGCTGTGTGCGAGTTCTCAAAGACTTTTGCGGCATAGAGACAACAAAATTCCTTCACAGACAGTCCATATTCAAGCCTTTCACACTTACAGCATTCTAGCTTCTCAAATATGTGCTGCCTTAAATTTAAAAGCTGGCTGGCTCGATCTTTTATTGGGGCACCGCAATCAGTTATGACACAGAAAGGATGCCTGCTGTGAGCAGCTAAACAGGAACTGTTGCCTACTTTTCAGCGTTGCACTTATATTGTGTTTTTGTTCACACAGCTTATTAAATGGCAGGAAGGGGGACGGCCAGGCCGAAAGTCCTATTCAAGGCAAAAGTGAAATAACTCATTTCGTGGCACAGCACGTGCAAAAAAAAAAAAAAAAAGAAGAAAGTTTGCCAACACTCTTGTGTTGCTGCTGCCTTTGCTGTTGCTGGCGTTGCCGCTGGTCCTGCCGCAGGTCCTGTTTGCCGTGCAAAAGCTGCTTTGTGCGCAACTTTGGCCCAAGGCTGCAGAAATGCTAGAAACTCAAGCAAACTAACGCTGCTTGTCTATTCCATGCTACGTTTATGCAATGGGACTCATGATTTCTTTATGTTGCAAATTGAAAACTGCCCTGCAGCATTTACAAATTCCCAAAACTAAACTGCAGCCAGCAGTTTAAAATGATACTTTAAGTTGACTGCATGAAATTATATATAAATCATATACTACTTGCACCTGGCTGCCAAAAAACTAAAGCAACACATTAAGAGTGGCTAGCTAAGTTGGCTTAAAGCATAATCAGCTTTGCTGTGCATAAAGTGGGTCTTGGGCATGCTCGTTATATCAAATGATTTCACAAAGTGGGCATAGCATAAACAGAGTATCACTTTTAGCTCAAGACCAAAAATAAACAATGGCAGAAAAAACAAGCAAGAACATTGCAGTCGGATGTATCCGACAGCGGAATACTCTGTTCCCAGTCCGGTATAACATGCTTATATGTGGGTTCTTAAAGACATGCGAGAAAACAGTAGACTGTGCGTCTAATTAGATGAGTCTACCTGTTCAGGTGTGGGAGAAATAGATTTTGCTCATTTGCTGGGGAGGGGGTGGGAATGACAAAATTTATTTGATGCAGATCTGTCAGGAAACTCAACGTTAGTTTATATGCCAAATTTGGTGACTATAGCTTTAAGAATGTAGAAGCTATAAGCTGAGGATATACACCAACGTGTGTACCAAGTTTTTTGCTCTCATCATCATGGGTGTGAAAAAAGTTTGTGTTCATACCCACAGAAGGACGGACGGACAAGCCCAATATACTCGTTTTCCCTTCGGGAACAGAGTATAACAAGAAAAATAACAAACATGCTAAAAAGCATGCAAAACATATTTACAATGCGAAAACGGCAACCCACTTGGGTGATGCAAGGGAGATGTCTATGTGGGGGGAAAGTCAAAATAGTGGGGCAAGAGAGGGAAAGCGGCCAAGTGGGTATACTGTGTGTGTGTGTGTGTGTGTGTGTGTGAGCATAACAAGTCACAAATAAAAGTGTCAAGTTGACTATTGAATTTTTATCTGTAGCAGCCCATCCGACTGAGCAACGACAAGAGGCAGCTGTGGCAGTGAAGGCTGCGGGGCAGCAAGCGACACACGCAGCGTAAAAGAGATGGAATGCGCGAAAGAGATAGCACTAGCGATACAGATAGAGATAGCGATAGC
Source organism: Hirtodrosophila histrioides (assembly GCA_037075165.1). Lineage (NCBI taxonomy): Eukaryota > Metazoa > Arthropoda > Insecta > Diptera > Drosophilidae > Hirtodrosophila > Hirtodrosophila histrioides. The sequence continues at coordinate 2,106,815 of JBAMCL010000372.1, read as the reverse complement.
GATAGAGCATAAGCGCGCTGCATGATTTATGAGCGGCAACATTTTTTTTTTGTTTACTATTACTATTATTTTTTATTGGCCTCGGCTTTTGGTAGCACACATATCTGTTATCCTTTCAATGTGTATCGAATTGTTTTTGCAGAGCGTCGAAGATCCGCGCACAGAAGTCCTGCGCGGCTACTCCTACGGTCTGCTGCTACCCCTCATCTGCGCCCTTGGCATCATGGGCAATGTCCTTAACCTCGTAGTCCTCACTCGTCGCAATATGCGAGGCACTGCATACATCTACATGCGAGGTAAGTCAGCAGCTGGTCGCTCATTGCCCCATGCTTCTAGCCCCTTGCGCCGTAACACTTAAAAAACCTTTTCCACTTTTCATTTGGGTTTTGCTTTTTTTCTATTTTTTCTATTTTTTTTTTTTTTTTGCTGGGTCACTCCATAGAAATTCAATTTCATTGACTGTCTGCAAATGGCCATTTCACTGAATAATTGCCAAATTTAGTGTGTAAAGAGTATTTCATTCACTTAAAAGCCCCTTCAAAATGCCAGCCTAAGCTTGAATGCCATTGAAATTGTTTTTTTTCTCTGCGCTAGATCTGCCGCTGGGCGCCATCAAAAACGGGGTTCTTAATTAAGATGCTTAAAGTAACTCAAACGAAATGATGGCTTTCGATGGGATTTCGCCCCAGACCCCCCAACAAGGCAACTACTTCAGAATGGTTTTTAAAACTCAAATGTACAAAATGTATAGAAATGATTGAAAGAACCTTGTTCCACTTTCTATTTCTATGTCGTGCAACCTTCTATAAAATATTATATTATTATTACCTGTTGCAATTGCACAAACAAATAATTGACAATAATTAAAAAAGGCTTAGTTTTCGCAAACTAATAAGATTACTCTAATTACTCTGACAGATATCAAGATAAAAAGGAGAAAAAATACTAGCCTATTCCACCTTCAAGTTAAATCCATGACACACTTTCTTGATCATTCAAATGTCAAATTAACTTTCAACAAAATTGAGGTTTTTTAATAATAAGCTGCTTTCAATTTTTGTGGTACTGTTTCAAAAAGATATTTGGGAACAGTCCCTGATTATGATTATTATTATTATTTAACTTAGCACTTATTTATATTTCATATATATTTTAATTTTCCTGTTGGTGCTCCTCACTTTTGTTAAGTTTTAACACTTCGCCCTGGCAAGTAAAAGCAACAATGGCTTCTATATATTGCACGTATTATGTTTGCTTTGTATGTGTGGGCAGCCTTTCGGCATTTTATTTGATTAGGCGGACCTCGGAAATTTATGTAAAGCTGCTAAGCTTTCGGAACAGGGTCCAGGGGGTCCGGCAGAGCCTGCGGCAGTGCGCCCCAAAGAAAAGCACAAGGCAAAAAGAAAATGTGGAAGTGTATTAGACAGGATGTTAACTACGAGCATGTAACTAGCTATATTAGGCGCTCGTTTGCTTTATGGCCTTTTAATTGATTAATGAGACGCCCGCAAAGAAAAAAAAAAACCTACCAAGAACGTTGCACTTGAAAGTTCCTGACCGCTGTATACTCTGTACAAAGAATCTTACATTTTGGGCTGTGGGAAAACCTGGAGCCTGCACCTGCTGAACATAGCTATAAGAAGAAATATCGGCTTACTTCGGCGTGCTAATAAAAAAACTCAATTTTCTTACTATAATTCCTATGACAGGTATATGATAATGTGGTCCGATTTTAATACAAATTATAGAAAACTTTATGGTGTATAATAAGACCCGCAATTGTTAAGTTTGGAAGTAATTTCTTTGTATACAAAAATAATTTTTCATCCAAAAACTTATTTTTCACCCGACGGTTCCTATGGCAGCTATATGATATAGTGGTCCAACTTTGATCAAATTTGTCAGATTGTATAAAATATACAAAGACTTGGTTTGGGTGAGTTTGGTAAGCATATCTTGACAAAAAAAAAAGTTTCTTATACAAAAACTTATTTTTCACCCGAAGGTTCCTATGGCAGCTATATGATATGTTATTCCGACTTAAATTTAATCAAATTGTATAAACTCTTCAGAGACTAGGTTTGGATGAGTTTCGTGAGGATATGATTATAAACAAAAAAGAAAACTTAGTTTTCGACCGATCGTTCCTATGGCAGCTATATGTTGAAGTGGTCCGATCCGGCTGATTCCGACATATGTACTGCCTGCAGTACAAAAAAGTATCTGTACCAATTTTCTCAACGATATCTCTAAAACTGAAAGGTTAGTTTGGATAGAAACACTTGGACATCGCAATATCGACTGGTCTATTGATGATCAAGAATATATATACTTTGTAGGGTCGGAAACGTCTCCTACAATGCGATACACCTTTCGTGACAAGAATATAATACCCTTTGCAGGGGTATACAAATATGAAAGACATGTCAAAGTGCGGGGCAACCTCTCGACACTTTATAACCGAGGGTATATTCCAACATGTGTACCAAGTTTGGATGATCAAGATTGTCGAAAGACAGAGGGACAGACAGACACAAGCCTAATATGATTGTTTTCCTTTTGGGAACAGAGTATACAAATGAAACTTGTCAACGACGCAGCGTGCTGGCCACTTTTTGGCTGCCTCCTTACAATCCGTCATGTGGCATGCGGCATGCGGTGTGGCAGGGGGCGGGTACGGGGCGGGTACGGGGGCGGGTGCCGGTCTCCAAACCGTTTGAAGCGACTCACTTTATTTGCCCGCTTGAAGAAAGGAGCTCGGCAAATACGAGCCCGAGTAAAAAATGTAAAATGCTTCAAATGTAATACGCATGCTATGGGGAGCATAATTGATTGCTTCTCGCCTGTTTGCCAAATGGCAGCTGGCAGAGACGCTAGCTGCTCAGCTAGCTGATAGCTGGAAAATGGAAAATGTAAAATGGAAAAGCGCAAAATATTAGCTAGTATCTGGTAGCTGCAAAAATGCAAAGTGAGTAAGCGGAGGCCCTCTGGCTGCGGCTTGAAATATCACCAGTCTCAGGACCACGGCCATGTCGAGTGGCGTGCCAGTAAATAAAATGCTCAAGAGCTCGGTCTAAACCTGAAGCTGCTCTTGCTGCTGCTACTGCTGGAATCCTTTTAGGTCCTGAGTAATAATGACCGAAATCAGAGCAGTCATTTTATTAAAATAACAAAAATATTTTGCTATTTGGCTGCCAGCAGCCTTTTTACGACGCGGTCCGCTGCCATTTGCCGGTCATTCGCCTTCGAGTGTTTGTCATACACATACACACACACACACACACACACAATCACAACATAGTAAGAGCAGAGGGTCCTGTAGTCCTGTTATACTGACTAGCCGAGGGACAGTCACAGCTCGCTGCTAATATTTGGTGCCAGTTTGTTAGGCAAAAGTTATGCACTCTATCAGGGATAGCTTTCAAGGGGCTGGAATGCTTTATGGCCAACTGGGGAATACCCGCCCAAAGTTATCGACTGCATATTAAACTAGAGTACAACTTTCAAACGGTAAGGCAAACGTCTAACTTCACTTACCAAAACAAATTAACTTAAATCAATAACAATTGTTGCAAAGTTTTCCACTGTTTAGTAAACCCCTTTTTCATAGCTATTATCATCATTATATTCAAGTTGCTAGTAGTAAATCAAACTTTAATAAACACATTAAAACTTTTTAAGCAATTTTGTTCCAGATTCGTTAAGTTTCTTAGTAAATTCACATAAACCGATTTGCAACCAAAAAGGGATCATTTATCGTAGCTAAGACTTTGCTCGGAGAGCAAAGTCTGAGTATAATAAGACGCGTATTATCTTAACAGACATATCACATTGCAATCAAAGGGCATTATTCATTTGAAACTGTCGATATTACAAATGGGAGGAGCTGTACCAAACGAAATATATAGTTATGGTTCTCAGTGATATATTGGGAAGGAATCACGAAACAGACCGATAACAGATCGACAGGATGAATAGATAGTTTATTGTTTATTGGAAAGGAACTACAGGGTGAATAGTCCTTACAGCAGATTGGAAAGGAAGCAATAAGAAGATCAACAGGTTAAATTTATCCTGGGAAGAAAGCAAGAATGAAACCGATTAAAATGATCCTTTATAGTATATTGAAATGGAAGTACAGGGTAAATAGTTACAGCACATTGAAGAGGAAGCACTAAGCAGATCAACAGGTTAAACTGAACTTTGGAAGAAAGCAAGAAAGTGCCCGAAAACTAAAGAACAGAGTGAATAGAACATTACAGTATATTAGGAGCAAAGGGCTACGGAGACCAATAACATATAAGTACGGCAAATATAACAGTATCTGAATCAAAATGTTTGAAGACCTTCAATTGCTGTTGTAAATATTCAATCCTATGCATATCCAATGAAGGAAAAGGACGCAATCTGTATCTTTTTGCTTCAAGGGCCCACTCAATCAGTTAACCTGGCAATTCTTAAGGCCATTGCTCGCCAGCTTACCAGCACTACAAACAACGAAAAAATCACTAAAAATTGTTGTGTTGACAACAAACAGAACAGATTTTTATAATCCAGGCCCATGTGCCAGAAATGATGACAAAATCAAGTGATGGACACTTGTCAGGCTTGGCGCACACAGAACGGACATTTATATTGATGTGGCCATGTACCCAATTAGATGAACAGCATTATACATCATCCACTTATACACACATTCGTATATACATGTGAGTGTGTGTGTGTGTGTGTATGTGTATGTGTATGTGTATGTGTATGTGTATGTGTATGTGTATGTGTATGTGTGTGTGCGTAACAGGAAGTCATATATCGGGCATTAAGTTTTGTGTGTGCACGACAATTTTGCGCAATGAAAGGAGAGGGGCGCTCACGTGGCGGGCATATAAGCAATAATGTAATTATAGAGCTATAAACAAGTCACAAATCAATAAACCATACACACACACAAACACACACACACAGTAACACATACAATCACATTCAGCAATAAGTTGAAATTACAACAAATACAAAAAGAATATTCGCATTACATATATTTTCCGAAAACGGGTGGAAATTAAGCAAACAAGCGAGCGAAAGGGAATGGGAATGGGAATGGAAAAGAGAAAGGGAAAGGGAACAGGAACTCAGAACCATTCATTCTCGTTGAAGTCGCGTAGGGTTTGCCGGTTCCAGTTTCAGTTTCAGTTTCAGTTGCTTCCTGTCGCGGCCCAGCGGAAGCGACGCCATAATTATGCCATAAGCACAGCCATAAAACTGCTATAATGTGAACTTAAAACACCTCCCCGTTTACCGCTTACCACTTACCGCTTAACGCCCTACGCTCTTCCCGTAGCCTACTCCACAGCGGCACTGCTTGCCATTGTCTTTGCCATACCCTTTGGCATACGCATGCTGGTGCATAAGGATCGCGGGCAATGGGAGGAGTTTGGCCCGGCATTCTACACAGCGCACTTGGAGCTTTTCCTTGGAAACGGCTGCTTGGGTAAGTTGCACTGAGCTTTGCAAGCGAAAGCTTTCAACACAGAGCTTTTTGTTGAACTTTCAACAGCAATGCCATTACAAAATTCTCAACGAAAACTCATTAATTGAACAAATGAACAAATAAATGCACTTTATTTGAAATGCAGTTTTACTCATACTATGCAACATTCATAGTACTTAAGTATATTATATAACTTTTTCAGTCGTTTTTTAAACACGGCTATGCCATCACACAAATTAGTTTTAATTCCCTTGAGGATGAGTGAAAACTGCATTTCAATGAAAACGGCAAATGACAAAACAATTTCTCAACTTCCATTAACTGATTATATAATTGTATGCTTATGTTAATGCATTTCACTGAATAATTTTGTATAATTACTCAATTACACGTATTCTTTAATTGTTTCGTTTCGCAACAATATTTGCAATTGCTTAAAAGCATTTAATCATCAATTAATAATATGGTTTATTTCATATCATTCTGTTTGCTTTATTTAATAAGCTTTTCATACACTGCGCTTATGCTAAGAAATTCATAATTTCATCATTTTGAAAATTCAAAAATGTTCCCCTTCATACATCATCCACAAATTCACCAAAAATAATACAAATTCAAAATAATACATTAGACAAATGCGCATAGCATAAACGCAGTAATAGTAAAGTGAGATTATGAATTCAATTCTTTATATACTTCAAAGCTATCAATATATCATATTTAATCCTATATCAATCGTTGCACCTGTAACTGAGTCACTGTGACTGACAAATATTGTATCTCACTGTGACAGAATGCTGGAAGTAACAGATCCGCAGTCACAGTCCAGATATTAACAGCAACAGTTCCGTTTACAGTCACAGTTTCGATATTAACAGTCACAGTGCCGATATTAACAGCTGATAATGTTGATATTCACATTAACAGTCCCAATATCGGAATGAACAGTCACAGACCGTGTTTCGATATTTGCTATCGTTGAATAACATCCGAGTTGTGTCGCAAAATTTAAGTAATTAAAAACAAACAAAAAATAAACATTTGGAAAGAAAAGACAAGCGAAATTTGGTCGTATTTAAAATTAACAGTGTACAAAAGTAAAATGTTAAAATTATTTTATCAAATCTTAGCCTTACAGCCTATGAGATATAGTTATGCTGGTTGGGTTCTGCTGCACGATGGGATCTAAAATTTTGATGTCCTGCCAAGTCTTTTCAGTTCGCAGAGAGCCAATTGTTGACGAAAAAACCATAAATGTTATTATTTTGAAATGGTAATTCAAAGCACATACCACATACATTTTATTTATTGTATTTTTGATTTTTGCAAAGAGAACGTTTGTTTTTTTTAGTTTTCGAGCATAATCACAGTCACTGATATTTGTCACTGATATTTGCGAATAACAGTCACAGCTGTCACTGCACAAAATCGCCCAACTCCAATACCCCTACTTCATTTGTGTGGATTTCAATTTCAGGTGTGGGTGTGATGATGTTATTAGTTCTTACCATCGAACGATATGTATCGGTCTGCCATCCGGGATTCACGCGACCCGTGATGGGACCTCCTAGGTGAGTATATCAATTATAATGTTATACTACATGGTTAATAACGATCGCTATTCGCAGCGTGGTTGTATTTCTGACCTGTTTCCTGACCTTCATAACATATCTGCCAAGCATCTTCCGTGGCGAGCTGATCAAATGCATGCTCTCAAACAACAACATCTATGTCTATCTGCGCCGGGACAATAATATGTTCCAGCGTACCATCTTTTACTCGGTGTATAAGATAGCGCTGGAAGTCATTTTTAAACTCATTCCGACGGTTCTAATAGCGGGTCTCAATTTACGAATTATGTTAGTCTATCGACGTACATGCGCCCGGCGGCGCCAGATGGTACTAACCAGATCGTCCTATGTTAAGGATGAGGATCCACGTAAATTTGCTGAGGAGCGTCGTCTATTTCTATTGCTTGGCAGCACTTCGTTACTATTTCTACTATGTGTCTCACCCATGGCTATACTTCATATGACAATTGCCGCAGATGTCTTGCCGAGTTTCCCATTTCAGGTCTTTCGTGCGCTGGCCAATCTTCTTGAGCTAATCAACTATTCGATAACATTCTACATATACTGTCTCTTCAGTGAGGACTTTCGCAGTACGCTGGTACGCACCATCAAGTGGCCATGGTGCAAGGGCAGACAGAGACGTCGACGGGAGCAGGTGAGTGCCGCAGAGCCAGCAAAGTCCCTGCTGCTATAATACAGTTTGTACGTCCCCCCTCCTCACACACACAGAGATCGCTGGCCAAGGGCGTCCCCATGGTGCACTTCGAAAAGGCGTCCGTTCGCAACCATCACATCACCAGCACATCTGGCATTGGACGGTCCAGCAGCATATAGTCCAGGCTCAACCTTCCCCTCCATCCCACCCCAAAACGCCCCTACCGAACCAATATACACCCCCATGACATTATCAACACTAACGTTTAGTTATCAAGTTCGCCAAGTTCGCCAAGTTCGCCAAGTTCACTCCCATTGTACGCATATGTCCTATGTTTAACAATAATCGAGGTGCTTTTTAATTAATATAGACTTACTGCCATACGAGTATGCATTTCCTACATACACAGAACTCATCCCTGCCTTCCACATATTTATTTGATATGTAATGTGTTCAAGCTCCTCTTAGCAGTATACGATATATATAGCATATTAATGAAATATTCAAATTCTTAAGTATATGCAATAGGTACACAATATTAATATTATAATAATCAAACTATAATAATCAACCCATAATAGAGAATAAGATGTTTTTTAGATAGCCCAGAGAGAGACTTAAGAACTTATCCATACACTAACTACAGTAACTCTGAAATTAAAAGTGCAGCGATACATTCGATAACCGAGCCCACTCGACAGTCGATAGTCGCTACTCCGCTCCATTGTCGGTATCGATTATACCCACTAGGATGACAATTGAATATAAATACCACCTTTATTCAATGTTAATCCGAAACTTCAAACAATCGGTAGTGGCAATGTTTAGCCGAGGGCGTACCTTTGATAAAGATCGTAAGATCATCGATAGTTTTTCAGCACTTGTTTCCACACACATAACAACACCCCTACACACTTACAGGCCTACATAACTGATTGTAATTGGTGTTCATCCTGGGCTGCCAGATACCAAATCAAAGGTATAGCGAAACATGCTTATAAATATACATACGTAGTTATACATACATAAATATACATATACATAGGCATATACATACATACATAGCATAAGCATAATTAAGATTAATTACTAACTATAGATAACATACAAGAATTTGAATACTGATCGAAAGCTGAGCCAACGTGAATGAGATATTTTAGAATTTATAAATAGGCGTAACTCTGTTGCCAATTTACCGGTAGTAGTTTCTGAAGGAAGGCGTAGGGAATTTCCTTTTGATTATTAATCAATCAAGCTTTAAGCAGATTGGTAATGGGTAGATAGCTTTGGAGATGCGTGTATTTATATCTAATGATATATACTCGATCGATGGCATTTGCTAGCGAGTTCCAAATATAGTAGTCCTTAAAGCAATCAATGGCAAAGCTTATTAATGAGGCAGCCTGTAAGAATAACTGCCACAATTGCATTTAGATATAATTCAAAGCATTTACATAGATTAACATACATATTTAATCCCTAAAGATAAGCACACAATTAATATTTTTGGTGTTAGAAGTAAGCATAAACATAAAAAATATATAACATAGAATATCAATAGAATATTTAAATCTACGTGTATTTCTATAATATATAAATACAATTTAGTCTTAGATACATTTCAACACATACACATACACATACACACACCCATACGCATACGCATACACATACACATACACATACACATACACATACACACACACATACACATACACATACACATACACATACACACACACATACACATACACATACACAGACACATACACAAAACATCAACAGATTTATAGATGGATATTTATGTAAGTCGGTGTACTCATATACAAAAAAAAATATATTTATATATACGTATTCGTATCTATTGATTGTAGAATTTAAGTGCGTGCAAGTGGATTTCCGATTTTAAATTTTGTGGCACAATGATAAACTTTCGTCAGACGAATGGTTGCGTGAATACTGAATTGTTAAATTAATTATAATGCTTATGTTAATGGTATAATATTAAGTTACACTTATGTCTAGTTCGATAAGAAGAATGAAACAAAAACAGCAAGATTTTTTAACAATATTGAGTGCATTGATTATGAGGTCTTAGACAGAGGGCAGTTAGTGAATAGAATCAAAATGATGATTGTATTGAAAACCAATGTACGTATTCCAATGGAATTTTGATATATGTATTTGTATATTAACTGTCCCAGCCTAGACCATGTCTAGTCTTAACTTAAGTTACAAAACAATTTTAATTAGTTTTAATTAGTTAGTCAATGATTAATGTAAGCCATAGACCTCCGATCTGATTCCAAGCCCGTTTTCAAACTCACAAACTTGCAGCACTCTTAGAAAACTAAACTAAATAATTGTACCTATCAACTAACTGTACAACACCTGCACCTGTATACAGGTACAGGCTAACTAAGTAACTAACTAAACGAACTATACAAAACCTATACAAAACCTATAAATGTTTAACATACTATATACTATATTCCACTAAACAGTATTTCAACTAAAATCAATTTAAATTCAAGTAATAATCAAGCTTAAAACAAATAAGATTCAATTAAATATTCAACTTAAAATACAGTTTATCAAATCAAGTAATAATCAAGTAATCAATAAGCAAGTAAATTATCCCGTGAGGCTAAAGCCCAAAAATACATACATACATATATATACATAGATATAGATACATACATACATTACATATATTATAACAGAAAATACTTAAGAATGGAAATTTTTTTTGTTTTTTTTTTTTTTTTTTTGTGCGTCTGAGCTCAGCTCAGTTCGAAAATTCAAATTCAAAATAAGAAATACTATAGAGACGTAAAATAGAAATATATTCCAAATAATACACACTATATACAATATATGTATACACAAACAAACACACAGACTACAACACATACACATGGCAACAACATCTTCAAAAACACTTCAAAAACCACTGTAACACTTCAAATATAAATTAATCCGATATTAAATAAAGCAAATATCTATGTGTGGAAATTGAATTCCCGAAATTAGTATTACTTCCAGCAATGATATGAATATCAGAGTTTTATCAGACATCAACGTCCTAAAAATCGTAGAGCCCGTAGTAGATGCAACTTTGCGTCAACAAACATAGTCTCCAACTAAATAAACAATAATTAATTCGAATCCCTTAGATACAAATATTCAAAACATACTTTAAATATTGCAATTCAAGTTCCATATAAATGTGCAAAAAAATATAAAAATAAATATAATAACCGAAGCCAGCTGGCAACGGAAAAAGTATTTACAAAAAAAAAATTCAAATCAAACTGTGTTTTATTTCTAACCATTCAACAAGTACGAGTACAACAGTTGGCTTTCTTTTTCAGTAAAAAAAATAATCTTTATTAAATACTATAATAAACAGTAAAAAAAAAAATTAAAAAAAATAGAAAAGAGAATTAATTAATTGTGTGTATGCGTAGGAAAATGGAAGCGCAGCGTGAACATCACACGGCAAAGGAATATACAGTGAGCACTGCTTACAACTAACGGCGAATAGGCCCCTCCCCCTCCCAGTTGCTACCAGGGTCGCCAGACGACCAAACGATGCTTCACCAACTCCGCCAGTTGGCGCTGCCTCTGCCGCTTCCGCTCAAAGATCTGATGGCGTATCTTTAGCAGGATGCTGTCCCGCGGTGCACCCGATGGCAGCAACGTCGTTGTCCTTGTTGTCGTTGTCGCTGCCTGTGTTGGGCATAGGGCTTCGCTGCAGTTGCTCAGCTGCTCCATGAGCAGGTCCATGTCGTGAGTGCTGGCCGCTTGTGTTAGATGCAACTGTGACTGCAGCTCGGAGAGTGGCTGCTCCGCAGCGACTATGTCACTATATTGGTGGCACTGCAGCTTGAGGCGCTGACGCTGAGGGTTAAAGGTGGAAATGTATTGGAATTAGCCAAGGGCATTGCATATGTGTTAATATAATTCCGTGCGCACCTTTTTCCGTGCCGCATTCTCGGCCAGAAAGCGGCAAAGCTGCTGCAGCTGCTGCTCGGCCAGTGTGTCGTCCTGCTCCTGTAGATCCTGCTGTTCCTGCTGTTGCTGTTGCTGCCGTTGGTGCTCCTGATGCTCCTCGTGCCGCTGCAACTGGCGCTGCTTGATAGCCGCCTGCACCTTACACTTGGTCGTCGTGCTCAGATCCATGTTGAGGCCTTGCTGCTGCTGCTGGCGCTGTTGTTTGAGTATTTTGTATATGACACCCATGGCCTTGTCTGGTTTATTGTATGCGTCTCGAGCTGTAGGCGAAGACTGTCCAAAACTGTGGCCATATGCCGCATCTTATATGAGCTCTGTCCGCTGTTCCACAGAGTGAGGGAGAGAGAAAGAGCGAGCGAGCGAGCGAGCGGCAGAGACGTATCGAGAGCAGCAGCGGGTGTGAGAACGTTTGCTTTTTTGGAAAATGCATACCAAAAAAAGAATGAAAATGAAAATAAAAATAAAACATAACTCAGTGCAAGTGTGCGTGTGTCAGTATGTGTGTGTGTGTGTGTGTGTGTGTGTGTGTGTGTGTGTGGCGGGCACATTACGCGCCAAACTTCAACTTCGCTATATGAGCCATTGCTCAAGTGGAGTACTATTTTCTTCGCAGCGGCTGCTCATTACAATGCCTTTAGCAACAACACATGTGGCGGGCCCAAGATAGCTAATAATAGCACACACGCACACACACACACACACAGACACACACATGCGGCTGCAACACTTTCGCTGCACTGGCAGCGCATGTGGCCCCGACCCAGGCCCAGTCCCAGGCCGCATATCCCAGGCCGCATGTCCCCATGTCCGCATGTTTGGCGCCCATTCCAAGTGTCGAGTTGCGCTGCTGAGCCCGCCTTTTACTGTATACCCTTCCACAGGTATGGCTACAATGACTGCCTGGTGTAGTTTGAACTGTTGAATAACTCTTTAAATACTTTCTTTTCTTTCTTTAGTATAGGCTGCAACAAATGTGCCCATTTGTATGCAGCTAGTAATACACTGCATATGTTTTCTAATTTCTAATAATATTAATGAATAACTTAAATAATTTTATTCATTTTTATTGTAGCCCCACAAATTATGGAAGGCCACATATCGCTTTTAAGCAGAGCATTGAACGACTATAGTAAGATCTTTATATATATTTTTAGTTGACTTTCATTTATTTTAAGCTGCATTCAAAATCATTATTCTTTATTAACTTATTATTAATTTAATTTCAAAACTTACGCCACAAATTAAGCAAAAAACTACAAATTAACATACAAATTCCGGAATAAAATTAATATAATTTTGATATTTCTAATTCATGTCAAGTTTATCATTAAATTAAGACATAAGTATTTAAAAATTATTAATATATTTTTTCTTGAGTTGTGTAGTTGAAGTTGCAATCCGATACAATTTAATTCTTCTTGAAGAACATTTTGAATTTCATTTATATTTTAAAAAAATATTAATAATTTTATAATATTTTTTTCTTAATATAATAATAATAATTACTACCAAAAATAATTATAATAATAAACTAGTAATATAATAATAGATTTGTTGCCCTTAATATTTAAATTTCAATTCCCAATAAGTATTATAATCCAAATTGGACTCTATGAATTTTGTATTATTATTTCTATACTTGTATCCATTTTATGTCTATACTTATACTGTCTATACCATATGTTATATTTGTATGACAAGACTCAGTTTGGCATAACCGGAGCCGCAATCTTAGTGCATTGTTGGCCCGTTATAAATAGCGCCTGGGAAAAACACTTTGCGGCAGGCACACTCACACAACCAAGGAGTAATAGACAGGGACGGAGACAAACACTTCTGATTCTGATTCAGATTCTGACTCTGACTCTGATTCCTTCTCTGGACTACATGTCTCTGTCATGCCATGCACTTGAACTCCGCATTCACATATTGTGTGTGTATGTGTGTACCTATCCTTGTCCCTGTCCCTGGCCCTGTCCCTATTCCCTGTCTCTGTCCGTATGCTCGTTTCTGTTCCCTTTCCTTTTACTAACCCAGTCGGGTCGCCGCTTGGCGTCTTATACTTATGTACATACATATTATCACATGCCTGTCGTGCCTAACTGCATGTTCTTGTCTTTGTTTTTTTTATACCCTGTACCCATGAAAAATGGCCAAGAAGGGTATAATCAACAATTGCAAAAGTATGTAACAACAAGGAATTTAGAGGTTTCTTCAGACTCCTCCGAATCGGCTTGGAGAAAAATTAAATAATTCAATATATAGAAAAAATGGCAAATCGATCCTATAAAGTAGATTAAATACAATATAGTATAGAAAATTTTAGCTATTAATAATGGAAATGGTCATTCTCAGAGATTATAGAAGAAGTAGTAACCAAATTTGATAAATTGGTATTAGTACGTGAGACACAACTCGAGGTGCCTTCAAATTTAGGATATTTCTCCCCGCCCGCTGACAAACCAATAAAAACTTTTACAGGGTATTTGCCGTTTGAGCGCACTTGACAAGTGCATTCCTATATGTTTGTTATTGTTGTAGTTTGTGTTTTTTTTATATTTTATTTGAGCGTCAAGATGTTTCAAAGTGCACTTCAAGTGCGTTACAATTTGTGTCTATTTTTAGGTGCTTGGGAATAAGAGAGATAAGAAGGCCAGGCACAAGGCGGCCCCTGTAAGATATTGTCATGTAAATCATAATGTAGAACCCCTTGAAAAGGCAAATTAAATAATGCTTAATGAGCAACTAGAGATGCACGCTCTATTGTGCAATATGCTAAGACTCGTAGGCGGGTTCCTCCTTGTAACTGAAGAACTCCACAGACGAGCTGCGCTGTCAAGTACAGTGGGCACTGGCTGGAGGTGCGAGTACAATGGCAGCAAGTGTCCTGACTAAAACTTTTAAATAACGGTTTCAAGACAAGCTGAAATCCTTGGAACGCCTCAAGCTATGCAATTTTGTAATTAGCTTGTAAAAAACAGCTACATATATTTGAGATGCCAAAATTATAGAAATGCCCATGCTGCTATGATAATCCTGTTTTAACCAAATTTTGGTTAATCAGTCACCAAAGTTCCTAAAAGAAACCTGGTTTTCCATTAATACTTTCTATGTCCTTGCGTGTGTACAACAACTCATCATTCACACTATAACTATGCATAAATAATAACCTATATATTTATTATCAATATAAGTTCAAAATCAAAATACAGCTTTGCATAGAAGTAAACTGGCGTCAGCTTATCATGCTGATCAGAAATATATATATATTTATTGTGACTCTTTCAATGAGTTAAAGTGATCGGGGTTCTTATAATAAATATTTGAAAAATACAAAAAAAAAATATAGAGAAATCAATATTTATAAAAAGAAAACTACAAATAGCGTTTAATAATTATCGAAAATTTTAATGCATCATTTATTATCAGAATGTTCTGCATCTTCAGATCTCTCTCTCTCTCTCTCTCTCTCTCTTAATTAAATCAGCGTACTTTTTATAAAGGTAAAAGGTTATATGAAAGAAACTTAAGTAGAAGTATTGATTGTGTGTGGGCTATCGAAACTATTGTAAATTTTATCGATAGTTTTTCGAGTTATATCCTTCGCTATCGAAACTATCGACTGGCTTCCCTAATTTAGCTTAATTAAGCAGTTCAACCTTGAGTTTTCTTCAGTTATCCTTGAGCTTTGAAACACTGTTGATCAATGTAGTAGAAGCTTCAGTTTTACAATGCGCGTGTGCGCCTGTCTGTCTATAGGCATATGTATATGCAGGCTCTATATGAATGGATGGATGTTTGTGAATGTGTGAGTGTGTGTGTGTGTCAGTTTTTGAGTGTGTATGCACTTAGATTTCATTTGGCGGTACATACGAGCATTAGTCGCTGATGCCGCTGGTTAAAATGTCTGTTACAAATGTAATTTAAATATTTCACTCCGCATTTAATGCGTGGCATTTTCGAGTTGTGCCCCTTGAAAGTTGAAGCCATTGTCGGTGGTTTTGGTGGTGGGAGAACCCCAAGTGACAATTAGCTGTGTGCTCGGTGAAAGATTTCCCACAATTGGGCAGAAAGAGAGAGAGAGAGAGGGAGGGAGCACACGGAGGGCAGGAGTCAATGCATTTTTCGTTGGAAAACCAAACAAGTGCAGTTCGGCATCGGCCCCGCTGAGTGGGTAATAAAAATATCTCAACTCGGTTCTGTTCGTTTCAAATCGGGCCGGGTATCGGGTATGGAATGTCTTTCGTTATGGTTCTGTGGAGCTAATCGATAGGCATATTGGAAATAAATGCTCGCCGTCTGCTCGCTCAGTTTTTCATAATTATTTGTGTATTACTTTTGTTCTATTTCAGTACTTCCGCTTTAATGATGGTCTGAAATGTATTTTTGGTTTCTATTTTTTTGGCCTTTGTTTTGTTAGCTGTGTGTTAAACAAGCAAACTGAATACTGCGAACACTCCACACATTATGATACAAATGTAATTGGCTCAGTGCTTAGAAGCTGCCCCAGCTGACCCACTAATAACCCAATACCAGCCCGCTCCGAGGCGCCTGCGCGACGCCCAACGCGTTGGCCCATATCATATAAGTCATTCGGGGGCTGTAGGGAGACGTCACTCGGTGGGGCCACGGCCACCGGCTGTTCTGCAGATTGGGGGCCTGACAAGCCTACATATACGCACATACTTATGCAAGTAAACATAAGTCGTCCACACACCCTTCTCCCCACAACACACAATTTCTCACGCTCTCTCGCAGCAGTTTGCCAAAGTTCGCGCTGAGATCTCTGAGATCTCGAGGCCCCAACCAACGGCTGACAAGTTGTCAGCAGCGGTGTTAATGAGCCGCGTGTAGGGTGAACACAGTCCGACTTGGGGCCACAATTCAACATACTATAATACAGTAGGACATGAATTGAAGTATCAAAGTAGATTAACAGCTCGGCAGATTCCAGGCAATGATTTCAACTGCAAAACAATTTTTGCAAGATATATAGTTATATATTCTGTTTGCACTTTCTGGCATACAGACTCTGAACTGAATCTACATCTATATATATCCAGAGGCCAAGCAAGAGTAAGTCTAGTATATGTTTTAACAATTTCAAGCTAAAATTGTATAAAATTAAATACTTCTTCATTCTTATTTATGTTCCAGATCAAACTTATCCTTGTACCTATGTATTATACATATACCAAATATATTTTTCGTTTCTAGCTTTCACATTTCTTAATTTCGACTCTTCCATATAGGCGTATGAAAGATGATTAACGCTAATCCCGATCATATACAGGGGTTGAATGTAGAGGGGTAGGAGGCGAATTTGTATGACTCGATTAAACTTTGTTTAACCATTACGAGTATATAAGCAAGAGGTACATACATATGAATAAAGCAGTTCACCGGCATTGCAAGCAAGTAGAGAACTTCAATTGGCGGCTTCCCTGCCTTCCTACCTGCTGGCGTACCGAAACTAGTTTCTTGAATAGCTCAATTAACTTAACTGATACCAAAGACTAAAGATATATGGTCGCTTGGTGTGCGTTCGGGTTATTTAGTTTTTGTACTGTTTCCGAAACAATTTAGGAAGAGAAGAACCCTTGAATCTAGATCAGCCACGCTTGGTAATCCTAACTCAGTATGATTGCTGCTTTTGTGCTGGTTTATAATTAATCCCACAGCCAGTTTTAATTTACAATACATCAAGTTTGTATGAGTGATCCCATCTTCTTATATCTCTAGTCTTTGCTAATACTGAACATGAATATATATATTTTATAGGGTCGGAGATTTCTCCTCCTGCTTGTTCATACATTTGCACTTTTTTGTACCCCCTCTTAACCATATCATGGGTACAGGGGTTAAAATTAATAAGATAGGTAAGTCTTCATTAAAAATGGCCTAGCATTAATTTACTAACAAAATGTCTAACTGCATTATTAAAATACTGTAGTTCCTCTGTTTTGAACTGTTGTGGACTATCATTGCATATACAAAACGTTGCCCACAAGTACTTACGGAGACAATGCTTCCCTCCGAGACTCCCCAAGCAGAATCAGGGGGACTGAAACTTCAAAGCCTCAGCTAGAGTATCTGAAGCTTAAGGCACGTTTAGAATATGAATTAGAAGACAACAAGATATAATAATAACAAACAAAGCCGAAACTAATAACATTGAGCGGCCAGAGATTAGCTAGCACCCAAAGCCACAGATCTTGGAGTAAAACACATGTCAGCATGCCACTTCCCCCTCCGGCCACCCACTCTACAGTCTCTCTCACGGCCGAGGCCCGTTTACAGACTTTAGATGCTGCCAGTCAAGTCTACAAGGTTGCCATATGTTCTGTCAGTGCAGTCTGGAAAGCCATGCCAGAGTATTGTACAAGCACACTAACTTACTTCTGGCAGCACTAAGCTTCAATTATATGGCAGCCTACAAGCCATTTGCTGACAGATATTTGTGAAGTGACGCTAAAACAAGACACTAGCAGAATAGTTTATTTGTCGATTTTTTTTTTCGTTTATTGCGCATTTAATTGTCATACAAAAGTGACACCCGGCAATGTTATTAAAAGTTAACAATTTCAACAATTTACAGCACAAAACTGAACTAAATATTTGGCAATATGCAAATTTGATAAATAATTGACTGTGTGTTAGCCCGTTGCCAGTTGTCCGGCAACCAATACTCCAAGTGACACGATTTTATTAATGTACATAATTAACATGTCCGCAAGTATGTGTATTTTCGGCACTTCTAATCTAGCTATTATGGTATTCTATTCAAGTAACTTTGCATTACAAATATCTGTGAATAGATGATTTCCGGGCTGCCATATATATTTGCTGCGGCAAGGTGCACTTGGCGAAATATCTGGCAGCTAATTTACTGGACTGACATCAAAAGTGTACCGAGCATTCTGAAAGTGCGAACGTGTCTTTAGAGCAAAGGCATTCCATGGCACTGCCCCAGCCACAAATGCAAGTTCCAAGAGGCTGCCCCAAGATTGTCGCCCCAGCAGCAGCAACTGTTGTCGTTTTGCTCGCGCGCAACATTGGCGAGCGTGGGAAACTTTGCCTTGCCGCAATCTCAAAAGCCATTTGCCAGAGCGAGTGTTGAAAGATCAACAGCAGCAACAACAATATAACCAGAGAGAGAAAAACAACAACCACAACTACAAAGATACTTCTTTGCCTGCGTCGACTGCGACGCTTTGTTGTCGCTGTAATTTCAACTGACTGAGGCTGCGCTTGATTGCCCACAGAATTCTGCAACAGCAACAGTCTGCCAATTGTCAATGGCAGAGATATCGACAGCAGCAGCGGCACACGCGACTTTGGAGAAGGGGAAGGGGCCGGGGTAATGTGAAATAGATCAATTGTTCTGACTTCATTCGGGCAGCATACTTTGGTTACGAACGCATTTTGCAACATTGCGATATTCAAAACTTGAACCTATAAAAAACAACACACACACACACCCCCCCCCCCCCCCCCCAACAAAAGCGAATTTTCCCCCCCCCTTTCCCCCTGAAAAACCCCCAAAACCCCACCCCCCCAAAATCACCACAAATCCAAACCCACCCCCTTTTACCCATTTTATGTACAGGGAGTAAAAATACCTAACAAGCAAGTTAGTATACCCGACTACGAGACATCCTGTGCCCGTGACTGAAATTCACAAGCACATCTTCGTATACATGCATAGATATCATGAATCACGGATATTATAGCGCTTTATTGGAATCTGAGGCGAGTAACATGCAAACTAATATCAATCCAATAACCGATTTTAAGATAGGGCAAATACTTGAAGAGGTTAACAATTTCCGCACGTGAAAGTAGATTTTCCAAATTCAGTGAGCACCGGGTCAGTTATAGTGTCTTATACATATAGATATTCTTTCTAGACTTCAAGCCTACCATAACTTTGTCAAAACCGAACCGACTTATAACGAATGCATTTGTGGTCATGGGTTGGCCCACTGATTGATTTGGATTGGATATATTATTAGGTGGGTGTGAATATTTTTTCTAATTCGGTGAGACATGTATGGAATTATAAAATGTGTAGGGCCTTAGTTATTGTGGCAACACCTTTAGCATCGGTTAGCTATTTCGGATATCAGGAGAAGAATTGATTTATGTTTCCTCTATCTCCGATTCCAAGACATTCCGTAACGCATCAGGAAATGGCTGCGACTGCGCGACGTCGACTGCGCTGCTGACCGCGGACCACCCAAGGGGTCTCCGGATAGTAAACAAAAGCTCTTCAAGTTCTGCAAGCTTTGTGCGGCATCGCCACTTTCTGAATGAAACGACGCGACGCTGCCACTGCCACTGCCGCTGTCGCTGCCACTGCCACTGCCTAGCTGGAAATCTGATGCGATATGTTTGAGATATGTGTAAGAAAGAAATACTTCGCAGTCAAAAGCTACCGACTGAACTATACTCTATTCTTCGTATTATTTTTTGTCTAAGTTCTTAAGTTAGACTTTATGATTAAGTGGTAGATCGAAACCAATCTATTTACACAAATATTCTTCGGGAGTGGATTGAATTTCGAATTTCAAGGGCCGGGATATTCCAAATCTCCAGCCGGTTCTGAAATTTATCTCGGTTCGGACGTGATTCAGGATTCACGGAATAGAGGAAAATGAAGAACGCAACAGGCGGGATCTGTTTTCTTTTTTCGATCCCAACCCCAGTCTAAACTATTAGAAATATCATAAAAAATCCCTGTAAACATCAAATTTGACAAATCTAGTTTTCAAATTGTGGTTTATTTCACGGGGATAACATACATTGGTAGTAGTTTCACTACGGAGAGACACACGCATAGACATTCCACAAACGCAGTATACTCTGTTTCTCCCTGCCAACATAGTTAACAAGTTGCGACGCCGCGCTGCCAACGATGACGATTATGAAGTTATTGCTACTGATGTTGCTGCGCCAGTTGCCTTCAGTCAGTCAAAACACAGCGGGCAGGTTGGGCGCTGTCGCTTTTCAGAAGCAAAGTATACACCCAATCGGATACAATGTCTGATATATCAGGCCACGGAGTGGGACTGCCCGCGGGGGCCGTGTCGCGATCTCATCAGTACCGCAAGGTGATGAAGCCCCTGGTGGAGCGGAAGCGACGGGCGCGCATGAACAAGTGTCTGGATGAGCTAAGGCAGCTCATAATGGAGGCTATACAATTGGTAAGCCGGTTGCTAAGCCTGAAGATATTAAACTGACGTTTTTGACCCTGCAGGATAAGGAGACTCTTTCCAAGCTGGAAAAAGCCGACATACTGGAGATGACAGTCTACCATCTGTACACGCAACGCTATGAGTCCGTGCTCAATCCAAAACAGAGTGCCAACTCATCCCAGCTGAGGCAGCGCCATGGCTTTGAGCACTTCTGGCATGGATTTGAGCAGTGCATCCTGGAGGTCTCCCGCTGCGTGCAACGCCACGATGGCCAACGCAATGCCAAACTCCTTAAGGCCATGCACCAGCTGCTGCCGGCCAGGCCGTTGAGACTCTGGAGGCCCTGGTAACTACTGTTTGCCGGTGATAGTTTGATTCTATAGAACTTCAAGTTTTGAGAAACTAGCCCAATGAATCTGTTGGTATTGCTAGTGAATTTCAGTGGTTTGAAGTAGTTTAAGTTAAGATTGTGTGATTACCGATAGTTGATAGATTAAGCCATCGATACTATCAATAACCTTAAATTCATATTGGTCTTCTTCATTTTGGAGCGTGAAATATAAAGCGTGAGTTATAGTCATCAGTCATACATAACTACATAAAATATTTTCATTCATTCATTATTTTTATGACATTTTTTTAAGTTGAGTGCTTATACGAACAAAAAGCAGTTCATTTATTAGCCAACAAGTGAGGAGAAGCATTTTAAAAATATGTGGATCTAGAAAAATTTCACTTTTAATCTTCCTCCTAGTTCACCAACTTTCATAACTTTGTTAAAACTTAACAGATTTTTTTACGGGATGTCTTTTTAAGCATGTTTTGTAGAATAAATTAAGTTAACATTTAATTTTAGTCATTTCTTAAAGGATACATTTTGGTCATTTTGTAAGTCTTGAAGAGATTATAACATTCTAGAAAAGGTTTCCAAACCCGAACCGCTCTTTAAAGGAAATCCATTTTTATGCATGGTTTGACCTCAAGGTTGATTTGGCATTTCAGTCTTATTCATTTATTGAAATTCACATTTCGATTCTTTTTTAGAATATGTTCTTGCTAGACTTCGCCTACAATAACTTTATCTAGGTGGTGAATTTTCCAAAATCGGTGAGCACGTGTTGAATTATTCAATGTGTTGAGTGTGGAAATAAATTGTAAGCTGAGCGGACTAAATCGGGTGCTAAGCAACCGGTTCGGTGCAATTCGCATTTCTGAACCGAATTTTCCGAATTAGAGGAAGCTTTTGTAGAAATTTTACATTTCTAGCTTCTACCGTTTGGCCTGCCCGTTATTTGCCAATCTGTTAGTCAGTTAGGTTAAAGAGTCGTATATATATGTATAGTTATACATAGGTTATAGGTTAAATATAGGAAAAATAAGTCGAAAATTGATTTCTGGTATAAACAAAACATTACTGCAAGGGTATACATCTTCGGCACGCCGAATAAAACTATTCTTATTATACTTTTTGTATTCTTAATTAAGCCTTAGTGTTAATCGCATTGTTAATGTTAATGTTAATATCTAGCCACATAATGGTTCAAATAAAACTACACATATAAGGAGTATATGGTTTTTTCTCATTATAATAATTTCAAAAAACTTTTATTTTGCTTTCATTCATTAGCGTGTTTTTCACGTGTGTGTGTTGATTTGTGTGCATAGCTCTTATTTCAGCCAATTTCAGAGTAAATCATAGCTGTTTGCATTTTGAATGATAATTAACAGCGCCTTGGGCTTTAATTAGTTTATAATAAACATTTGCTTAACTCGTTTTTAATGCTAACAAAAATATTGCTTAAGTTTGAATTTATCGCACAAAGTAAATAGTCGCATTTAGTTAACGCTTAGTTATCGAATAAAAAAAATGAATTCATTGAGTTATCGTAAATAGTAGTTACGAGTATATATAATAATAGATTGTAATATAGTATAGTATTAGCTGTGCTTATGTGTGTGTGTGTGTGTGTGTGTTCGGACTTGTTGGTGTTGTTGTTGTAGTTGATCTTGTTATTATTACAATCGTTAACTTAGCAGCTAAATTGTTTTTATATACAATTGTTTAACCATTTTGTTGTCAAGTGTAAGAAGCGCGAAAAATTGATTGTTGCTGCAGTTTGTTTGTTTATAATTTTGTTAATTTTCCATTTAAATCGTTCAGAATCTTTAGTTGCATTTTGTTGTTTTGAGTGTATTTGTGTTGTTTGTGTGTGCATACATATGTATATGTATTATCATATATGTAGATAATTATTTTCATTTATTTATTTTTTTTTGTTACGGATTCCCATTTGTAAGCAGCTTATTTGCTAGCTAAACATATACATATATTTTGTAATTCTACTATATAAGTATTAATAGTAATTATATTCGCATTTTGCTGAAGAATTTCGGTGAGGATAAAAAGGCATGCAAACATTTTGTGCATTACACATTTGATAGTAAGTATAATTAACTTGAATTTTACGCTGCTTAATATTTAAATTCAAATTGTTTGAAACAACATCTCAATGCAAAAGACCATTGCAATTCACATAAATGTGTAAGTAATAAGTAAATTAGTATATATGAATACATATTTCAATTTGGCCTTTTAAATACATAATAACTTGTGTGCTGGGCAATTTATAAACTTTTAAAATTGATAATATATATTACGATTATTAAATATCAGAAACCTGATCATGAATTTATATATTAAATCAGCAATTTTCAGGAATATCATTTTTACCAAACCATTTCATTTATAACAATATAATTTTAAGTCATTATTACGTTTCGTTTTCTTATATATTTTTTTGTGTGAATTTTAGTTACATTTCCACATTTTGCCACATGAGAATAATACCAAATTTGTTTATTAATACAATTTCAATTTCCTTCTTATTCAGTTCAAAGATAAATCAGTGCAATCAAATTCTTTGTTTTCTTTTCTTTCAAAATGTTGCCATCCTGTCAAAATTGTGGCACCTCAGCAACTGTTTATAAGTATTATGTGTAATATATATATAGAACTGTACTGTTAGCTCTTCCTGTACCTAGTTGTATTTGTTTGAGCGCAACATAAATATTAAACAATCTATAAACAGTGAACGTTCAATGTGTAGCATTAGTTAAAACTTTAAAGTCTTTGGTTTTAGTCAATTAATACTACTTGTAATCTCTACTTTAAGCAATAAAAACAGTCAAAACTTCAAGATATTTTGATATCTTTTGTGACACATAGAGGTAACAGGGAAGCTCTTTAAATGGAACTATCCGTCTCTTTAAACGAGTTCAAAACCACAAGTGTCAGAAACTCCTGTAGTTTTTACTCCCTGCACCCATAAAATGGTTAAAAGGAGCTACTAAATCTGTGCAAATGTCTGTAACAGGCATGAGGTGATACTCCGTCCCTATAAAGTATATATATTCTTGATCAGTATGAAAGAGATTTCGATTTGGCCATGTCCGTCTATCTGTCCGTCCGCATGTATGAACGCGTCGATCTAAGCAACTTGAAAACTTGAAATGTAGGTTTGTGTATAACAGGTGCAGGTCAAGTTTATTTTGGATGCGAGATTTTCTCCCCCATTCCCCCACAATTTGGTAAAAGCCGTTTTAAAGTAACAATTTTCAGGATATAGCTTTGGGATTTGGCATGTACAATACTTCAGTCACTCTTAATCTACTGTCCAAATTTCAAATCGATCGGATAATAAACACGGAAGTTATTCAACAAACAAGATTCAGTACTGCATCGTGGGTTGGGAGGGGAGAAAGAAGCACAGCTACCACTTAAAATGCCGCGCTTGCGCTGTCGCTTGTGCTGTTGCTTGTGTGCGTCTTTGTGTATGTATGTGTAAGTGTACGAAGATGCGATCGGAAACTTTTGACCTGGATACAGTTAGTTTTGTAGTCGGGAATAGCATTCTTACTTGTTTAACAAGAGTTCGTTTGAATACAACTACAAGAAACGTTTTTTCAATAAGTCAATCCCATTACTGTGAACAATACTAATACTCTGATTAATTTTCAACAAATTTAAGTGACATTTCAATTTATATGGTTATTAATTTTGCATTTTACAGAAACTCTGTTCAAATTTTGCAGTAATTTCCAGGAACCCGAAGCAATCGATGAATTGAGTTGCGAACTTTCTTGAATGAGACCAGAGTTTGCTTAATATGGAGATACTTATATGCAATATTGTCAACAACTTTAGAAATAGATACATTTGAATTATTCCTACTGGTATTATTGGTAAAATAAAAGTGTTTTTTGTTCATATTTCAGCATATTATTTGATATATGTATATATATATTTTTTTTGTGGTTAAATTTTTCATATTTATTATTCGATAGTATTTTGACTATAAGGAATATTTACCATTTACTGATCGTTGTTCATATTGAACGTTCACTGTATGTATATATCAATTTGAATTTGAAAATCATGGCTACAAATTTCTGTGCAAGCAATATAGAAAAGCGCTTTTAATTGCTGTATAAAGTATTTAAATAGAAATTGGATGCCAAAAAAGAATTCACTAAGAAATATAGAAACACAAGCCAAAATTGACGAATATAAAACATGTGTGTAAATTAATACAAATAAGTTATGTATATATATTGTAGTAGAAATATGTAATAAAGCACATCGCAATAGAGAATGTACAATTGAAGTTTGCTTTAAGTTTTTGTGTTTGGTTAAAACATACGAGTATGTATGTATGTATTTATATAGTTTGTGGTTTTTAACTTATATTTTATTGATATTTTTATATGCTCATATATGTAAGTATAGTTTTTAAGAGTTTAGAGTTTGGTTTTTATTGTTTTTGTATTTTTGTTTTTTTTTTTTTTTTTTTGTTTTTTTTTTTTGTTTTAATAAAGCTGAACCACATATAAAATAGAAATTATTTTAGCATGGTGATTATATTGTTGTAGAGAAGAAAATATACGAAAGCAGAAAGCTAACAACAGATTATATGTAAATTGTTAAGTATAGAGTATATAGAGTGTATAGAGTGTATAGGATGTATAGAGTGTATAGGATGTATGTATACCAGAGAGTTTCCAGAGAGTTTTACGCGATGATGATTGTAAAATGCGATAGCTCTTAAGGCATAGTATACTCGTATATAAATATATGTAAATATATCATAAAATGTGTTCAGTTTCATAGAATATATGTATGTATTTTCGAAAGTTGCAAGCTCTAGTTATGGTAAAGAATGCAAAAATAAATTTAATAGAAAAATATGATATTGTTTAGTAAGGCATGCAGAAATAGTTTACTTGGGTAAATAGTATATTTTCAAAATAATTGTTTTAATAGCCACAACTAGCAACTATTCAACCTTTTGACTGAGCTCAGATTTACCATAAGCCGACTTTGTGTGTGCACCCTATATACATATGTATAGTATATTCACTAGTTAAATATAATAGATCAGAGACAAATATACATATATGTATGCTTGAAAAAGCAGAGGTTCATTCATTATGTTGCAGATTGTTCAACAGGAAATGTGCAAGACATTCCGACAAAGTTCTCAAATATGCCTCTCAAATATTTATTTAATACAAAACATAAGGTAGCAAAAATATTAAATGATACAAGCTAATATGAATTTTATTTTAAACTAAGCACAAATTAAATAAATATGCATTAAAAAAAAAATTATAATTAAAATTATAATAATAGTTTGTCTTGATTTCCTTCTGCCTTTAATTTAGTTGACAATTAGTAACATTCATTTTGCTTTTCATGAAATACAGACAGAGACACGAAATGTATCAAGTAACATATGGATTTATTTAATAAGGCATATTAATTTTGAATAATTTGATAAGGACCCCCCGCATAAGCAATTGTAAAGTACCAATTAATAACTAGTTAAATAATCGGAGCAGGTTTCTAGAGCAAACTTGATAAATAGTTTAGAACCAAATTGATTGTCTGCGCAGTGCAGTGCAATAGAGAGTTAGCCTAACTAGTATTATAAAGTATTATAAGGTAACATAATCATATAGTATATGGCTATATAGTTAGCTGTATCTAATGGCACACACGGGCTTTAAGGACATGAGCTCAGTTGGGTACTCTTGCTGGAAGAAAGTAACGGGTATTAAATAAATCCTAACTATATACGATATAAAACCATGCCACATGCAAAAAGCTTATCGTGTTCGTGTCTATAAGGTGTACCGATTTATCAAAGGACAGATATCGTTTATAACATATATTTATAGTTATTTTGTTTACTTTTTTGTTTTGGCTGGTGAGTTATCGGTAATTGTATTATAGCACACCAAATATTGCCCGACATTGATATTAGTTAGTTGGATAGCATATAAGTATAGTAAGTATATAGTATAATTAGCTCAATAAGCAAAATTGTTTAAGTTAATTCGATTATCAACACGTTCGATTATCAACAGTTGTTGCTGCTGACTCAGCAAAAAGGCAAAAACAATCGAGATGAGAAAGCATCTACACTTAGCGAAATTTAACTAGGGTTCGTTCGCCTTATAGCATACATACTTGTATGTAAGTAATTACTATTCATTAAAAGCTGTAGCATTGTATTTAGGCATACTATATATATATATTATGTTTAAATTACGCACTTGGCGCGTTTGCATGGCTTTTAATTTTGCCTACAATAATTTTTCATTTAATATAATTCATGTATACATATATATAGATATATATATATATATTTATTCTTTTTTATGTAAGTAATTTATGAAAAAAAAATTCCAACTATAAATTTCATTTAGTTAATTTTCCTTGGGTGGTTTTCGATTTTGTTTAATTCTCTTTTTTTTACTCTGTAAGCATTTCAATAAAAATGCCTTCACAATAGAACAAATGTATAGCTATATGTGTATATATATATATATATATGTATATATATATATGGTGTATACTTATATATGCTTTGTTTTTATATTTATATATGTATATACACATATGTATATGTAAGTAGTTTTAAAAAAGCGTTTCAATTATTTAAATTGGTGTTGTTTTTACGAATTCTGCATAACATTCCATTGCGGATTGCATTGTTAATTGTAATACTACTCTTTATTGTAGCAATGTGTGTGTGTGTGTGTGTGTGTGTGTGTGTGTGTGTGTATGTGTGTGTGTGGTATTTTATACTTTGCAATTAATTGTAACTTTACCTAAACAAATTTCAGTATCGCTTTCTGATTTTTAATTGGGTTTCAATAAATTTTGGCCGCGGCTTTTGGGGCTAACAAGCTGCCACCAGGCAAATGGCATATAATACATGTGTGTGTGTGTGTGTGTGTGTGTGTGTGTGTGTGTGTAAGTGTGAATGTGCACTTGTGTATGTGTGAGTATAAACGTTTTTGCAATTTTACTTAATTCATATAGTATATGTTTTAAACCATATTTATTTATTGTGCACGAATTCGTTGTCTCTGCCTCATTCTTCCATCTCTTTGACAAACTCGATATTCAGCGCAACTAAATTTCTTGCGGTTAATCACCACCTAAACTTAACGCCTGCACTATACGTGGATCAGCTTTACTACCCTCACGAAATTCTTCTAAGGTTAGGCGATCATCATGATTCTTATCCATCTGATCGAAGATCTTATCGACGCGCTTTTGTGGTGTGTTCTCATCCTCCGTTTGCGGCTGTTGGCCCTGCTCGAGAATTGTAGAAAGTATATTAATAACGATTTCAGTACATAGTAGAATTGTATATAATATCTATAAGCAATTTGTATACATATCGATACATATAAAACCAAAATTCCAATTGATTCTAATTGATATCTACCCGGAATTAAACATCAAATCGAGCTTAGATTAACTAATCACAGATCTTTGCCTGAGGGACACTTAAACCATTGATTAAGGACAATTTATCGACTGAGTAAATCACAGATTGTACTTTACTAATCACAGATTGTACTTTACTAATCACAGATTGTACATTACTAATCACAGATTGTGCTTTAGTAATCACAGATTGTACTTTACTAACCACTGAATGTGCTTTATTTGGGTTCAACATGTGCTTTCGTTATTACTGGCTTTGTCGACGTTCAATTTGTGCTTTTATAATCACAATATGTGCTTTATAAAGGTTCAATTTGTGCTTTACAATGTACAATTTTGGTCATAATGCCCTTGGCTAATATCCAACTGTCAAAATTCTAACTTGTGATAATGGTAAATTACAAATTGTGCTCAAAGTTTTCCCTTGTACTCATTCACAAAAACGTTCTTACATATTAACAAAAAACAATGCTTTGGTCGAGTATAAGCGACTACGAGGCACCCTACACCCAAGTCTACCCAAGTCTGCGTCTAGCAGTTCAGCGGCATTGCCAGCATTCAGAGTACTTGAAGTGCTCCTGCTTCCACCCACCCAGCAGTACTGAAACTAATCTTTTAAATAACTTCTGTGTTTCTCGGCTGACCGTGATATTTGCTCAGAGATTTGAGCAAAAGTGAACCAAGAACTTTGCAAGCCAAAAATCAAGGCTATATCTTTGGAATTATCCTTGCAATAAGTCTTTATTGAATTGCAAAAATTTCTTCAAATTCTTAAAGTTATTTGACCTTTGCCCGCTATACTATAAGAACCCACATTCCAAACAGACGGACAGCGCCAGATCGAGTCATTGAGACTTACCAAAAATATACGAGTATATACTTTATAGGCTTGGAGATATCTCCTTTCGCCTGTTCCCATATACTTGCATAGTTTCAGTAGATTTTAGGGCGGACAAATTATAATCAGCTGAGCTCACGTTCTACTTTACTTTTGCAATTCCGATTTAAACTGTTCCAGAAATAGCAAAACTTTTATTTTATGACTAGAACACATTGTTACTTTGATGTTTTTATTATTTAGAGACCTACAGAAGGCAGAAAGTAGCCTAGAGGCAATTAAATTATGGCAAATGCCAACTCTCAGCCCAGTGCCACTACCGATTAGCTATTCTGTATTCTGAAAATATTTCCCTTTGGGCAGTGGAATATAAACTATTCGAATAGAAAGACTTTAAGCAAAAAGAGGCTGCTATTAAAAGAAACTCGGAAATGGGAACAGTAGCCAGGAATTGTCGAACTGGCTTTTAAGGATTTTCCTACTTTTCAATGCTGTACATATATGATAAAAAGCCAAATTGCAAGCACTTATCGAAATTTTTTGTCATTTTGCAATAATGATATATGAAGTTCGATAAATATCTATGTATATATAAAGAAGCATAAGCAAAACCGATTCAGTTCCATATAAAAGCATTACATTCAGCATATTTGCTTAGCTTTTATTTTCTTGAACACGTTGTGTCAAAAAACGTACAGAATCTTATTTAAATATGATCAGGAGCACCCAAATTCAAATGTAATCAGAAACTTATCGATTTGAGAAGTATTTCTCAAGAAGACGGCAATAATTGAAACCATGACACGACTATGACAT
Organism: Hirtodrosophila histrioides; assembly: GCA_037075165.1. NCBI lineage: Eukaryota > Metazoa > Arthropoda > Insecta > Diptera > Drosophilidae > Hirtodrosophila > Hirtodrosophila histrioides. Next base: position 2,076,435 of record JBAMCL010000372.1, on the reverse strand, counting down.
ACAAATTGAACCTATTTTGTTTTAACAACATGCAAGGCTGATTCGTTTTAAAACAAACAAATATGTCAGAAAAGTACAAGACCTATAAATGTAGATATAATGGAAATATATTCAAATACTCGTACATATGTAAATAAGTACATATTCTACATCCCGTAATGGTGTTACTTACGACCATCTGATAAATGGCATCCACAATGTTGTACATCTCCTCTCGAGTTATGTAGCCATCATTGTCCACATCATAAAGACGAAATGCCCCTTTAAGGAGAGTAACATTATATAAACATTGTCTTCATCAAAAGCATGAGCAAATATTTTACTTACAGTGTAATTTTTCATCCAGATTGCCACGTGATGTTATGGAAAGTGCGCGTATGAATTCCTCAAATTCAATGGCACCATCCTGATAACATTTGAAGTATACAGATAATCATTAAATTATGTATATATAAGTGTAAATATATATATACTTACATTATTCTCGTCAAATACCCGAAATACCAGTGAAGCAAACTTGCTGGGATCTCCATCCGGAAAAAATTGTTTATAAATCTTAATGAATCCCTGTGTGCAATAAGGAATACAAAATATTATTGTATGCAAAGAGCAAAACAAATTACAATACAGCAATCAATTTTTAAATTTTCATTACTGAAGTATTTATTTTAATCTTAATACGAAGGTTTCAAGCAACAACAAAGTTAGTCCCGCAAAATAATATTTAATTAACAGAAATAAATTTATTGGACAAAGTGTTGTTGAGTCCTTAAAATAAAATAATCACTTGTCTATAAATGATGAAGATTTTGTGGGTAGATACATCCAGCTTTTAGATAAAGAAGATTAAATATATGCTTAAGAGAAAAGGAAATTGTAAGAATCTAACAAACAAACAAAAAACACAATTATTTCACACCACAGAACGTTTGGAATGAATTTAAACCAGATATACATGACCAGGTTAAATGTTATTCTCGGACTTTGAAAGCATCAAGTGAATATTAAAACGCACATTTTCAAATCTTAAATACTTATATACTAGTATTATTTGAAGATACTATTCCCAAATACGCATATGTACATAGAGCTGGCAAAACATGGTAATCGATAGTTTTCGATAGGAATAGCTAAAGACATCGATACTATCAAAATTACTAAGAAATTAGTCAAAATTACTAAGAGGAATTAGTAACGTTTACATAAAAGTAGAAATATTTAAGGAATAAGGTGGGATTTTTTTTTGTTGATTTTCAATGTTGTTAAACAATCCCAAAATTGATCACAAGATATTCGTTAAGTGACATGATTCTATGGAAAAATTGTAATAAAAACTAAAAAAAATGCAAATTATTTGTTTGTAAAGCACAACTTCTTATGAAATAGAGGAATAAATAAAGTTAAACTCAAATTATCTTTTAAGAAACAATATGTTTGCCTATGAAATGAGGAAACTGAGACTAAAAAACCAACGATAGTGAGGAGAGCTTCAAGCTATCGATACTATCGAGAAGCTCGTCCTTGTTTTGCCAACTTTAGCGCATACACGGAAAAGCTTATATGTAGTACATGACAGTACTAATGAACTTCATTTTCGAGGACTTTAACATAAAACTTTCGACAAACGAAAATTGAAATAAAACAGGACAAAAACGAATGTAACCATTGGCCAGGAAAGGAGAGCGGGGACAAACAGCAAACCACACTTGGCATATCTCGGAAAAGAGTGGCAGCGCCAAATAGTCCAAAAACAAAGCCACAAAACTACGGCAACAACAATGATGGCCATGATGATGGGTGTGGAAGGCCAAACAAATATAAAACCAAAACATAAAATTACGAATGTATGCGAGTACAATAAAAAGCATATAAAGAATGTGTATAAAAAATAGCTAAGTAGTTTTCTTGTTTTTCATTTTAAATAGTATTGGTTAACAAAATGTTGCATGTATTTTTGCTTTGCTGAGGTTAGTGAGAATGAAAAGGAACAGACCTTGTTTTTTATTTAATGTTTTGTTATGGTTTTATAGTTATATTGTGTATTTTTTAATAGGATTCTGTTGCGGTTAGTTCGTTCGTTGAATACGAGTAGTTTTAAATAGTATTTGATGCACACACTCAGCGATTGGCTCAGGGCTTCTACTTACTTGTTCAGTCAGCAAACCATTCGGGCAGTCTTTGAGAAAGCCCTTGTGCCTTTATTTTGGGGTTTTTTGTAGAGTCAAAGATCAAAATAACATAGTTTTTTTTTTTTTTTTTTTTTTTGATTTTTTGATAGCACAGTTCACAGTTCAGCGAGGTAAAGAGAACGAGTTAAACCAAACCAGAGCAAGAAAGAGAGAGACAAAGAGAGAGATAGGTAGAGAGTCAATTGAGGATTCACAGCGAGATGTTGGCGTCAAAACATGAAAATAAAATCAAAATAATTAATACAAATAATTAAATTTAAACACGCCTCAGCTGTCAGTATTCTTCATTTTCATTTAGATTTATATATTATACTCTAATTAATAGATAAATAATAATAAATAAGCTGCAACCACAAAAGGCATCATATTTTCCTATACATTAAATACATATGCACAATTAAATTGAATTAAAATTTATATATATTTAAATATATATATACTATATAGAAAATTCTGCGAATTGCAGTTGCACTTTATGGTAAAAATTGTACATGTCTCGTTTAATGTATTATAATTAAATGTCAACGTTCTTGTGCATTATTTAATGCTAATTAAATTGTGCAGCTTCGCATCGAAAAGGATTTCAACTTATTTACATATTTCGCATCGCATTTATTGAATTATTCATAATTATTTATGTTGACAGAATAAAAGTTGAATGTAATTTGGAATTGAATACACAGACAGCTAGCTAATAGTAATATTAATAAAAATATGACAGGAAATTAGGTGTATAATACATATTTATATAAAATACTGCTATACAAAATTGATTTCAAACCAGAACAGCTTCATACAATTTGACAGTAGTTGGTTTTAAAATATTAATTAAGTATAATCATTTTCGATCAGGATCAGAAGATAGACAATATAAATTTGCTTAAATTTGTGCCTGAAACATGTTTGTGTAAATTTATTAGTTTCGATGTAATAAATATTTGAACTAGCACAATCAAGAAGTATCTTTGGCCGTTTTGGATAGTATAGTTGTTGGCTAGTGTAGTCGATAAGGCCAAGATCAAATAACAGCTGCCGATTGGGCTGTAATAAAAATGTTCTTACCATTGACGAATTTCCTTTTCGGTAACTGAAAGAGTGAAGAGAAAACAAAAAAGTTATTGGAATTTTATTGATAAGCAACATAATAGTACAAAAAATTTGTGTAAAAGTTTAATAGAAACTATGCTTTAAGTTGCCCTAACTAATTTAAACTGCTCACAGGGCACCCATTGATCCTAAACTCATCCCATTGAGCCAACTCTTGCTTTATGGCCCTCATTATACATCTCAGTGGCCAGAGCAATGGCACTTCGAGTAATTTGGCTCAGCCGCTGAGTTATGGCGGCTTAGCTCAAGTTCAGGCCGGGCTAGGCCCACAACTTGCCACAGAAATTGATGACGTGCCATGGACAGGCTTAGGCAACTAACCCCGCTGAACAGCTGCGCATATATAGTTAAATATGTATATATACATATATATATTGAATGCAATTGAAATTGACGAGCTAGACCAGGCAATTTAACGGATATTGTTCATTGTGTGTGGAGCTGCATAAAGTGCACATCATTTAATAAATCATATAATTTATTACCAGGTAGCAGTCGAGCACAGTCAAAGCCTGTTACACACATCCAGCGCCCAGGCACACACACACAACACACACACACTGACACCCACACATGTGCCAGCTTGTAACATGTACATATGTTGTATGTATGCATCGTATAAATACTGACATTACGTATACGTAATATAGTACACTTTGAGGCGCGTGTGGTGCATGCACGTCTGCACTTAGAAGGCGAAGCCAACGCGTTTTCTGTGTGCCATTTTACAAATGAAAAACATTATAGAACACGCCAACATGCTACATTTGCCACATTGAAGGTTGCATACTCTTTACACCCAGTTTTAACATGATGTAACAAACTTGCTGGCATTATAAACAGGCAACCAGGTGGATTATGAGGCTTAATGCCGCCTAATGGGCTAATGTGAGATATTATAATAAGCTCGTTGACAAGCGTCCACACAGACATATGGATGGGCTTATATCGTTCTTCTACAATGCGTTGCATGCTTTCTAACAACATTGTAATACCCATCGGAAGTGTATGGAAACTACAACATGTTGTAGGCGGTAAGAACTCCACAGTCACTTTAATAAAGACAAATTGTTTTAGTTCTATCATATTAAAGCAGAGTTGACACGTGCCATGCAAATGACAGAGCTTATGAAACATTATTGCATGCATATTTTAATGATTTGGATAGTTGCCAGAGTTCAAAATGTGTATGTTAATTTCGATATTGCGCTGCTAATACCAGAACTGTCACTGCGTGTCTGTTACTTGTGACATTTATCAGCTACAGCGAATCAGTCTCAGTTATGATTTTCTAGTATTTATGTAACCAAGTCTATCTAAGCTGAATAAGTCCTATCGAATGACGATATAGATTAAATACAAATGTAATTTCATGTGAGCCTTTAATCATTATTTATGAATTAACTAGCTGAACTAGGTGTACCATGTTCAATGGATAAGAAAGTTAGAAATGAACAAAAATAACTTACCACTATTTTCTCTCCCTCGCCTTATGATTTTTTGTAAAGGGTATGAAGAACTATGAAACCTATCTCACAAAAATCTTCTCTCACACATTTGACTCTAAGCTCATTTGCCGACGGGTGGGAATAGATTTTTCACGTTTCATACAACAGTTTTTCGCCCGAGGGGTAAAGTGTTTACGAATAAATGAAGCTAGTGCATTAATACGTTACAGTTTTGTAAGCCTACATTATAAAAACTAACACAATTGTTCCTTTAATTAATCAAAACTATTATATATATACATGTCACATTTTGATAGTCAGACAATAATCAAAAGTAAAAATGAGATAGTGTGAACGGTCCTCAAAAATTACCTAAACTAATGAAACAATTATAAGCACGGCTCATAGTCAGGTCCTTAGCAGTATTAATTTAAAATAACAATCGGTTCTGTTTACGTAACTCTTGAGATTGATATATGATATCGTCTAGTAGAGCACACTCAACTGGAGTACACTTAATTGTTTATAAAGTGAATGAACATGCAAACGTATAAGAAACTCGACTACACGCCAGACTGACGCCCAATTATGCTCTGTTCTCAATGCGGTAGAGGGCATATTGGGCTTCGACAGTCTTAAGGCCAAGGCAGCCAAGTTCGGCAACAGATAAGGCGTTTATTTCTGAACTAGACACTATGACTATATTTTAAGGATGTCCTTGAACGGCAGAACCGAAACTAAATACATATTGAAAAGGCATACGAGTATTAGACTGGAATGAGTCTCGCAACAGAGTATATTGCAGCTCAGCTTGTTTCAGCATTGAAATCAAATACAAAGCGCCTTGATTTGAAATTGTGCTGTACTTGTATGTGATACGCAGTATGGTTTGTATTAATTTGAACATTTTATTCATAGACTATCGTAATGGCATTGACGGCCAGCCCGGCCAACATCCTTTGCGTGTGCTGGTCGCAATCCACAACTGGGGAGCCACTTGGGTCGTCAGAGTCCTTGCACGCAATGCAAGTCAACCGCAGCCATTGAGTTTGAAATTGAAAAGCTCCCTAGTTGCCTGGCATCAAAATATAACTCATTATAAGCCTCACAAGCAGAAACAGTAAGCCGTACCAGCACATGGCCCTCCCCTAGCCGCCATTTCAACCCAACAACACCCCCTCCTCTGGCACTCGTTTAAAAGTCTACGCACGCCAACGCGCCGGCTAAGTTAGCCCCAGGACACGTTGATGACGACGTCGGAGGAATTTTACTGCGGCTACATGAATAATGCATATATATAGGTATCTCCCAGTGTGCATGTGTTGGTGTGTGTGTGTGTGTGTGTGTGTGTGTGCGTATGTTTGTGTTTGCAACGCCGGCAGCAGTAAAGCAAATTAGTTCATAGCCGGGCGCATTGAGTGCGCTACTCAAAGATCCGCGCAGTTGCCAACCTACCCCTACCCTTACCCCTACCCCTCTCGGTGCCCACCTTGGACCCCCACCTGTCCCTTGAACGCTTAAGGCAGCCAACAAAAAGTGACAAAAAAAACACACACACACACAAAATATTTCGATTTAAATGTTTATTTGCACAAGGCGGCATTTTTTGTGGACTCTTTTCCTTCAGCCAAAAGTTATTTGTGGCCCGCAGTGTTTATTTAATAATTTTTCGTTCATTTTTATGTTGCCTGCGTTTGGGAGCAAGCAACAGAAAAGGGCAACGGGTCCCATCATTTTGGGAATGCCTTCTTTAATTTCATTTTAAACTGATTTAATTTAACTTCTTTTACATGCACACAAGCACACACCTAGCAAGTTGCAAGGACTCAGCGCCTGGGAGTGGCCACATGCTAATTAATGAATGGCTGCCAAAGGCTTTGCCATCATCCACACATTTAACCAAGAATTAAGAATACAGTGCATAGCTCCCGACTGCAATATACTGTATTTGCCAGCTAAATCGTCTTGTCTATTTAAGTGATATGTGCTGAAAATCCAGTTTGATTATATTTTAAGCTGTCTACAATTATACAAGGTAAAATATTTCGAATGTTTTTTTTTTTTGAATTTTAAACAAAGACTTAACTTTCTTAGAAGAAAGACTGAGAAATGTATGTAAAAACCTTACTACAAATAATGAACCAAGGCTCAAACCAAAACATAGTACAAAGGATATCAAAAGCTAGCTGAGACATAGCTCAAACTTATGTCGAATATAATGATTCAAAGACTGGGACTAGCCTTAGAAGTATAAAAATCACTAAATTTAAGAGAGTTAGCAGTGCATGAAGAGGATTTTTCGATGGATATGGGAAATATACGAGGACAAGTGAAAATTTTTTCAATTTGAAGCAAAGAATGACAGCATAAGCATACAACATAACCAGTATACTCTTACGAATATTTCCCCTGGGAACAGAGTATAAAGATAACAGTATAAAAAACCAACTGCGACTTGCATGCGGGCTAGTGTGGTGTGTGTGTGTGTGTGTGTGTGTGTGTGTATGTGTGTGCGTGTGTGTGTTTGCGTGAGCCGGGAAACTTTTTTGTAGCAGTTTGCCATGGCCCCACAAGTTTGAATATGTGTGCGCTTTAAAGCTCATTAAGGATACCCTGTAAACAAGTTGAGATTAAATATGCAGCAAGCACGCCAACTCGTAGTTAATTTATCACCTACTAATTGAATTTAGGAGACGTTAACAAGAATTCACAAGGCGATAATTCAATCTATCAGTGAATCGATAATGTCCCAATAATTATCAATATTAACTTGAGCCTATAATCATAAACAGTAGCTCCTCAGTCAATCCAAACTGCACATGAACGGATTGATATATTGGCGGATACACTCAGAAAAATGAAAGCCATACAACTCATAAGATTTCCCAATCATAAAGATCTATCCTAAAAGCCAGAAATAATTACTATTTTGTAGAAATAATTTAAGAAATATATTTCTTTAAATCAGATAGGCTAGCTCTATTGGACTTTCTTCATTTTAGGTCTGAGGAGCCAAGTCCCATTAGTTCCAAGATTGTTCTGGCAGGTATAACCTTTGGCCAACTTAACCACTGCAAGAACAGAGCATATTGGGTTGCCTTTCGAGGAAAAAAGTTAGTTGCAACTTCCAAGGAGAGATTCCTAACTAAGTGTGGGAGTACACTTACAAAAATAAATGCCCTTAATGCAGAAATTCACCATACGTTTGAAGTCAAAGGGCAGCTAGCATTATTATACTCTGCTCCCAAAGGAAAAAGAGTATATTGGGTTGATCAAATAAGCAAAATCTATATATCAAATCAAATCATATTTGACACACAGACTATTGTATTGTTCACGTCTCTTCCGAACCCACAAAAGAGCAAATTATACTGTACTAGAAACAGAGTATTCTGCTGTCGGATACGTACGATTGCAATGCTCTTACTTATTTTTGTTCTTAACTTAAGAAATATATTTCTTAAGTTCAGATATTTTTTGTACTTAATAAAAAAGAGTTTTGAGATTAAGGGTGACTTCAATGGCATTTATTTCTCTGAGTGTAGAAGAACTTATTTGACATTGCCCAGCAGCAGTCCATGCTAACAAGCTGGGTATATAAACTGAGGAAGGATTCAGAAGTTGCGGAACATCTTTCAAAAAATTCTCTGGCTTAAAAGCTTCAACATATACTGGCTTGCATCACTAGAAGAAGCGGCAGGATCAATACAACTCCCAACGACCTTCAGTATCCGCACAACCACACGGTGATTAACCTGTTCTGCCCCGTCTCATCATAATCCTTGTCAAATGGATATGACCTTTAAGACAATCTTTGTAAATAATTGCTCCTTAAAAGCAAACTTTTGTTGCGATAACTAAATGCCAAAGCACAAACATAATTACTCATAATATAGTAATTAACGAGGCGAGAGCCGCATTCCTTGCACTTCTCTGATTACACATGGAAGGGCTCAAATATGTTGCATGTTCTTGTTGCCCTTGAAAACAGTTAACAATGCACCAATTAATTATAATTAAACCTTGAGCAATGCTATCAAAATTCTTCATTTGCCTTGGCGCAGTTCGGCAGCATGAAACTAGAAACCACTTAATAGGCGTAATGGCAAATAATCCAAGGGTACGTACATAAGTAGTAGAAACCGTGTAAGAAGGACAGAAAGACAGTAGAGAGAGAGTGAGAGAGGGCAAGTGAAGCGGAGGCAGTTAGAAGCCATTTTATGGCATTTATAGAACACTGAAACTGATCAGTATCTGAAATTACTGAAATTACATAGTTCTAAGCGGCTGGGCGAACCCAAACGGCGAGGAAATCTTTTATAGTACTTATAGGCCAAGTGGGGCGGGTGTGGCAGAGATAGCGGGTTGCAGAGGAAAGCCAGCATGTTGCTACTTTGTTGTCTATGTTCATCATGTTGCGACTCCCAGGGACAGCGAATGCTGTTCGTATACTCTGTTGCTATTGGTATAAGGGGTATATTGGTTTTTGCCATAAGGATTCCCTATGTGGATGTACTTTATAAACAAACTATGGCGATAGGCTGCGATATAAAGTTGATCAAAGTTAAACACCAAATATGATGAGGATAACCCAATGAAGCAAAATTAATGTTTTCCTTTGAAATTCCGAAGAAATTCCCAAGTCATATTTGCTAGAACAATATGAAAATACATACACAGAACTCGCAAAACTTACACATTAATGGTATGTTACTTGACTTGGCATGTTCTTAAGGACCCTAGCCGATAAGACCCCACAGGAAGTAATGGATATCATCCGATATATCAAAGGCAACAGCGATAGAGCGGCGATATATCATATCATACTCCCTTTAGGAGTGATACTTATTGAGTGTTAGGTGTTGGGAAATAAATAAATGATCAATAATGGATGGGTATGATGTTTTAATTCACTTGTATACCACTAGTTCTTATCAAACCAACTATTCTTCATATTATGAGAGCTAGCTTAACCAAATTTGGTATGCATGTTCGTAAGTACTCTAGTCAGTACAAGTGCTTTGATTTTTTAATCTGCCCGCTCCTGACGCCATGAAATGACAAAATAGATCAACTTTCAAACTACTATAACCAGATTTTTAGGCGGTAGCAAGCACAAGAAACAGAGTACACCGCAGTCGGATGCTTTCGAGCATAATGTGCTTAAGTAGTTGTGTTGTTGCTGCTATTGCTCCAGGGATTGCCATTATGCTAAAATATCGCTGGCAGTTAAAGCTGACTCAAGCACATCATAATTTTAAGTCAATTGGCAATTTTCTAATTTTGTTGTTCCCTTTTGATTGTCAATTTCATCGTCATCTCAAGCGTCTCCAATCTGCATCCTTTGCTCCTTCCCCATCTCTCTCACTCTCTCTCTCTGTCTCTCTCTGTCACGCTCTTGCTTTTATTGTTGCTGCCTTACCAATTTTCCTGTATAAACATTAATGGAAAGCCAATACATTGTGAGGCAGCCCAGGGAGTTGTATGACTGACTGAATGACAAACGTACAAATGGACTGACAATATGCAGCTCTCAATATTGTTGAGCTGGATAGCTTGAGAACTTGAGAGCGTCCCCAGTAAATGCTCCTGCTCCTGCTCCTGCCGCGTGCTGTGGGAGCTGCACTGGCGCCATTAGCAAATTATTTACAACATGTGCAGCATGTTCATACTCTATTAACAAGCATTTTCAGGGAAACCGAGTATATTTGGCTTGTGTATTGTGCGTCTATCTCTCCATCCCACAGTGTATTAAGTGCCAAGATCCCCCACAATTACGCAAAAGGGCAGAAACCTTAGATTTCCACAATTTTATAGACACAGTCAACAAATTTGGCAAACAGAAAACTGTCGACCTCCTTGACATATTTGCACAAAATGAAATGTAAAAGAAAAGTGCAGTAAGTTCAAACAGTCGTAAAATAAATGAAAAATAAGTTTTTACTTAAATTGAAACGCCAAATCAATCGGAAGGACTGACCATAACCAAAACGACATTCCGCATGAAAATCGATTGAGTTTTGACAAAGTTGTAGAAAGAGAAAATTCACTAAGAATTTCAGATAAATTACAAGTTATAAATATTTTAAATTTTTGCATGAAAATTGACCGCAAAAATGAACTACCTCTCAATAAGTTTAGGATATTTGTAGTTTGGAAACAGAGTATACCGCAGGCGGGTTGGGGCTTGGGATTGGGATTCGGACTGAGGCTGGCATAAGAAGAGTACTTCACAGTGTCACAGAAGTGGTACAAAACTAAGCGAAGCTAATCTTAGCGATATACATAATTAACTTATGTGTTAATACATGGGAAAGAGTAGATCAATATTCTCAACATCAATGTAAGCACAGATTGCATTAAAATAAATTAAATTTCAAAGTAAATATTAACTTTAAGTAAAGCTATACTTATTATCCCTGATAGATTGCAAATACAATAAACATAAGATAAATCTAAAGACAATTCGATTAATAATTCGATAAATAATTGATTTTTAATAAATATTTAAATAAACATTAAAATCTTCAGCCATGAAGAGATTATAACAAAAGTTCGCTTAGGTCGGAAATTACCTGATCAGGCCACTATATCAAATAACTATAATGGAAATGGTTGCTTAAAAACATTTTTGTTTTCTAAAATATCACAATAATTCCAAATTTCTTTCTAATCGATAAACGATCATAATATCGATGGGAATGTAAATAATGATGTTAATTTGTAGAAAATCGGCCCAGCAGCATTCAATGCAACATAATTAATTAATAAAGTTTAATAAATAATTTAACAAAATCCACGATTATCGCAAAACTATGATGTCAAGAAGTGAAATGGCGATTTCAGTCGCACTTATAAGTTTTTGCAGCTGGCGCATATCGAGACTTTCATACAATTTTCTCATACTTTCGGATATATATTTAACCAATTGTCAACAACAGTTTCCACTTACGGTATAATAGGAAGATAGTGTAAAAATGGCAGGCTTCTAGCTTCTACCGTTTGGGCTAGCCAAGAGTCACCAAACAGTCAGTCAGTCAGGTTAAAGAATTGTACATATATAGGTGCTTTACATGCATTATCTAATCATTTCATTTCATATTTTAGAATGAATATATTTATTAATATTTTATGAGCTCCATGTTTGCTAGCATGCGACCCAGTGTGCAGATGAAAATGATACTGGGGTGAAAGCGGTGACAAAATAAAAAAAAACGCTTGAGACATCATTGGCAGCAGCTGTTTCTCTGCCGTGGCTGAAGGGCGGTAGTAGAGAGGTGGGTAGGAGGGTGGTTAGGTGGGGGCGGTGACAGTTTTGTGTATGTTTTTACTGCTCTGGTTGCTTGTTGCTTTTACACGTTTGATTTCCACTGCTAAATGCCAAACAAAATGTCATGAGGAGACAAGCTGAGTGCCCACTCACACACACACACAGACATATACAGTCATACAGATTGGTGGCCATTTGTTGGCACCCTCGCACACATGCACGCACACACACACACACACACACACAAGCCCACACAGGCACACACACGTGACAATGCGACAGAGCATTGAACACAAACCCAACAAGTGTAATAATAATTTCTACATTGAATTGAATTTTGAGTGCCAGAACTGACTGGATGCCAATGCGTGCGAAATGAACTGACACACGGCTTAGGGCAAAGGGCACACGAGAAAGGACACAGGACACCCAAGAGGACCACGACTACTTTCCATATTCTGTGGTATATGTATATGTGTGTGTGTTTACACAGAGCATGTGCCAAATGAATGCAGTTCAAATGGCATTGCAATATGACATTGCAACGAGGCATGCAGCTTGTCTGGCTCTGAATCTGAATCAGAGACTGGGTCCTGGGTATTCGGTCTGTGTCCTGGAACTGTATGCTGGGCTTTGGATACTGGGCACGTTGCTGTCTGCATTTTAGTTTTATAAGCGATTTGCTGCCGCCTTGCTGAGACTGCTCGGCGAAGCGTAACACACACAGAAATTGACATGAAAGCCACACACTCACACACACACTTACACACACAAGTAAGTAAGTAGCACAAGGGACGCCACAGCGGCAAAATGTAATCAAATGTTGCCCACATTTCCACGTCCTTATCCTGTGGTGCACTCTAATGCACCCTTATTGACTGCGAAAATAGCTGGCTAAAACAATCGACTAACTCCTCTCACATGACATACTCAGATAACTCATGCGAGAACCTGTCCACCAAGTTTTCCGCTTCTATTGCAACCTCTTGCAGTCATAGTATGAGTTTGTATCTAAGTATAACCTTTTCGTTTTCTAGATAGCTGCCATTTTTAGCTGGACAGTGACAGCAAGACTTTTACACATTTTCATCACGTTGACATCCGATTGATTAATGGATAAACTTGGTAGCAATGTGAAGTACTTGAATAATGCAAAACTAACACTCCTAGTCATATTCTAGTCAAATTTAGCTCAATATTAGTACATTTTGTGCAGGACCTGCCAATTTATTCAATCAATTTCCACGTCAATGACGTCAAGTTGCCCAAAATAGGTGAAGTACTTGTCGATTAATTTATTATGTAGAGCCTTGAAAGTAAGTTTGGAACAAATAAGTTTGCTCCGTTGACCTTGAACCCAGCTATTTGCCCGTTGGGTTGGATTTTCCACATATCGGTGAGCACAAAGCTTAATTAGTTTTGTGCTTTTGTGTGGAAATTGAAACCAAGCTGATAAAAAAAAAAAACAAAAAAATACAATATTTTACATATTTGACCGTGACCGCCATTTTCTGCCCGTTGGGTAGATTTTGAATTTATAATTTGTGCAAAAACAAGCTATTTTTCATTATGTAACATTTTCGTACATTAAAGTATGCTCAGCTACATATATACAGTTCAGATAGCAAAAATTTGGCTCGAACTCTATTCGCAGCTGATTTTGGTTAACAAGAAGCCCACTAGTCATCTTAGCTGCCTCATAGAAATAACGTTGAGTATATCAAGCACCTAAGGATACAATCAATGAGAATTGCCAATAATGCTATATCCACTCCGGGAAATGGCCAATAAGAACTACTCCTAAAGCTTTTAAAGCTCACGAGCAGACTGCCAGTCTTAGGCTGCAATCGAAAGGCACTGCCACTTTAGTTGGTCGGGTGTTGGGTGGGGGGAGCGGTTGAGTTGGGATGAGGAAGTGCACTCAGCAACTTTTGTCTTGTACGGGTATAAGCCCTCTGCAACATAAACTCGTATAAACTTATTTGTGCCACAAAGCGCGATGCCCCAAAGCCTTTAAAAAAAACACGCACAGAAACCAAATAAACAAAAAAAAATTGTGACCTTATTGCTGGCATGTGGTTATGCACATAAAACCAATCAGCACAAAGCATCCATCTGCCAGCAGAATTTGTAAGAATATAATATATTCATTACGGCTAATCTATATATATCAAACAGTTTGTCCTAATTGGAGACTGACTGATTGCCAATCATCGCACAGTCCAAACAGTAAGAGCTAGGATGATGAAAATCTTACAGTAGTTTCCATTTATGATGATAGTGCGCACAAAGGCGGCGTTTTGGAAAATTCCATACACAAGCGTCGAAAATCGCGTTCCATGTTCCATGAAACTTTTTTGTTCATCATCCAATCGGCTACAAACTTATTTTCAAAGGTCTATACAAAAATTCATTGGACACATATTTCTCCGATTTTGGAAAATGTGGAAAATGGTGTTTTGAAAGTTAAATGGGCGAATGGGTGTCTTATTTTAGTCCGATCATCTTCAAGTTCATTTTCAAAGCTCTTAAGGTAAAATAATTCGATGCGTTCCGCACCGATTTTGGAAAATTCATCCGCACTGTCGGGAAATTGGTGGAACACTTTGAAATTCAACAATTTTAATTTTCATGCCATTAACTGCAAACTTACTTTCACAGCTCTACGCAAAGGCTTGATACGCGCTGTGTTCAAAGATTCTGGAAAATGTACCCCCACCGGTCTTAAAATTCAAAATTTGAAAAGAATGCTATAGTTGAGCATACCCAACTACAAAACGCCCTGTCCTGATACTGATCAAGAATATATATACTTTATAGGGTCGGAGATGTCTAATTCTGCCTGTTACATACGTTTGCACAGAGTTAGTACCCCCTTTTAAACCATTTTATGGGTACAGGGAGTAAAAAGTTGACTTCTCGCTCCCTTAGGACAAGTTATAAAATTAACACTAACTCATTATTTAGGCTATCAGAATCAGGGTGTAAAATGCTTGCTTAAAATCTTCTAGATAAAAAATAAGTGTCCAAGCTAAACAACTTCTCGACAACTTCCTGCTATCCAACCTCCAACTGGGGTTATTTTCACAGTCAAAGCCAGCCTGTGGCAGCCTTCTTTAGGGGCAAATGGCACTTAGATAGATGGCAGAAAACATAGTTATATTTTATTGTATTTATTTGCGAAAACTTGCGCACGTTTGGTCTGCCAAAATGGCTTTCAAGTGGCTTTTAATGCTCGGCACAATAATTCATATGGAGTTCAAGGCTGATACGTATTCAACATGATTTGTGGCCAATGGCACTGGGAGTTGCCTCACTATACTTACAGTAAGTGTCCGTTGTCAGACGATCAATGGTGTCCTGCTTCAATTTGGAGTTCTTCTTGCCCATTGTGTGGCCGACAAGGATGCGGTATGGGTGTGTCTGTGTGTATGCGTGGCAATTTGCACTGAATATCCGCTGGGCCTGCGCCTGTGCCTGTGCCTGTGTCTGTGACTGTGCCTGTGGGGTCAGCAGCGAGCAGCAACGTTAACAGGTAATTGGAGGCGCGTGTCTTATCCAAATGTGCCTCAAGTTCGATCTGAAAGAACAAATGACAAGAGATTAAAGATATGTACATATCAGCATCCAGCCAGGCACATTGTCAAGGCAAAATGTCATCCATCATGCAGTAGAGCCGCAGAGCCGCAATAGCCCATGCACCTGCCATGGTCAGAACACAACAGAAGCCCCCTTGCATAACATCCCCAACCTCCTACCCCATGCTGCGGTCCACAGCCACGCTGATGAATAGCAAAAGGTACTTTGATATTTAAGCATGTCAGCGCCAGTTTTTGTGTGTGCCGCCCCAACTACAAAAAATAACAGAGCAAAAGCAATGTGGACGAAGACGACGGCGGCGACAACATCCAGGGACATCCACACAATGCCGAGGCGCCGCCGAAAGGAGCTGCCGTCAGTCACTCATTTAGCCAAACCGTCAGTCAGTCAGCCAGTCAGTTAGTCAGTTATACAGTCAGTTAGTCAGTTAGTCAGTGCGCTATTCTGTCAGGTTTTTGTGGTTTTACAAAACTTTTCATGACCACTATGGCAATCTCTTTAAATTAGTAACAAACAAACAAAACTAAGCCGAAAGCCAAGCTAACAAAATGCTAACATTAAATATACATGTTTATATTTATTAGACATATTTAACCGAATTACAATTCCAGTTAAATCTATATCTTTTCATTGAAAAAGATGCAACATTTATTCGATCAAAGTGCATTAAAAATAATAATTTATTGATTTCATTTAACTATGGCAAATTCATTTAAAAATGTGTTTGGCTTTGGCTTAAGCATACGAAAAATCAAAATTTTAATCAGGACACTCGTCTCTCAAGCATGTCCAGTTTGACTGCGAAGTCTACCGAAAAAAATTAAAGTCACCGAAGTATCTGGAACATCGACGAATATTTTGAACATACTGGAATATACTCTCCTGCTATATAGCCTCGGCACTCCGAAGGTAGCCGTTCTTTCTTATGATTTAGTCTTGAAAATCGCAGAAAAGGGCCATTAACTGAAGACCTCCAAAATGCTTACTTGTAGTGGACTCCCTTAAATTCTTGAGAATCGCAGAGAAGGGCGATCTGTCTCTTTCTCTCTCTCTCTCTTTGTCTCTATCTCTGTCTCTCTCACTCTCTCTCTCTCTCTCGCTCTCCCTCTCTCTGTCTCGCTCTCTCTCTCTCACTCTCTCTCCCTCTCGCTCTCTCTCTCTCACTCTCTCTCCCTCTCTCTCTCTCTCTCTCACTCTCTCTCTCTCACATCCAAAATAAGCTATTGCTATTCACAAAGTATACCTCCAAAATGATAAATTGTAGTGGGGTCCCTTGAATTCTTGAGAATCGCAGAGAAGGGCGATCAAAATTAGAAAATTATGTTTTGTATGAAAAACTTAGTTGTTTATAGAGATATCCTCACCAAACTCGTCCAAACCGAGTCTCTAAAGAGTTTATACAATCTGACCTAATTTGATCAAAGTCGGGTCACTATATCATATAGCTGCCATAGGAACGATCGGGTGAAAAATGCAATCTGACCAAATTTGATCAAGATCAGACCACTATCTCGCTATATTAAACTTTTTGTTTATGCATATCCAAACTAAGTGAGAGTTTTATTATACCTCAAATAGTTTCGTATAATTTCATCACAATCGGATCACATGGCTCATGTAGGAGCAATCAGACAAAAATTAAGTTTTGTGTAAAAATGAATTCCTGCTAGGGTATATAGCTTCGGCACTCCAAAGATAGCCGTCCTTTCTTGTTAAGTTTATATTTAGTTTTTACTTGAGCTACGCTATAACTTGACTAAGCTTTAAGTTTCATAAGACGTTCAGGTTTTTTAGACAGCCAAATGTTTTGGTTCAAGCTTAACTGGTTCAATGTTTGGTTCAGAATAAAATTGAGTTGAAAAGTGTTTAAAATAGATTCTAGAGAATACAGTTCTATTTACTTGTCCGCAGTTTGCGTATGGGGAAACTTTCAGCCCTCCAACAGTTGATTTTCTTAAGAAATTTAGAAAAAAAATTAAAAATAGTTTGTGTGATTGCCAATTCTGTTAAAAAAAACCTCAAAAAGTTACTTTTAATGCAATCAAGGACTTAAGGATCTTATACTTTTGACAAGATAAAAAATAAGCTTCTCTATATTTCTTATTTAAGAAGGCAGCATTAAGATACCTATTATTATCAATATCTATTATGTGATTTAGTTCAAATCAGATTGTTAATGTTTCAATGAAACTATTGTCAATATAAATTATGAAAGAGTATGTATGCGACGGCTTTAAAAACAACAGTCCTTGCTTGGTTCTTATTCGTGTTCTTTACCTTTGCGGTTTCTGTAGCAACAAGAGCTAAGGATGCTGACGGGTATGCTGACAAGTTTTCCATCGAGTTGTGTAATTAAAATTTTAATAATTTCCCAAACAAGTTTTGTAAGCCAAAAACTTTTTTAATTCCTTGTTGCGAAATTGTGTGAGGCTTTAATTGACTTTCAATTGGCAATTGAAACTAGGAACTAGAAGGACATGCCCCTGCTTGCCTATATACTACATTATGTGTGTCTGTAATTGTAAGTGAGATGGCTAGCTACCTCTACCTCTATCCTTCCCTCTCTCGCTCTGTTGTTCATGTGTGGCATTTAAATGTTATAATCATGATTTATACATACGCAACTGCTATTTGGATTCAAAGCCAGTTTTATTGAGAAGCAGCTGCCTGCAGCAAAATTCATAAACAATATTTAAGTGAATGACAAATTAGACAAGACTTGCATAACGCCATCATAAAACTGTCGCCTCTTCCACTCTCTCTCTCTCTTATGGAAGTTCTCTCTCTCTCTCTCTCTCTTTATTATTGCACTACCTGTCTCTTTCTCTGCACTTTCATATCTCATTTGGCATTGGACGCCCGCCATTTTACGAGTTGCGGACAAATTTGATGGCCATGTCGGATGTCGGATGCCGGATGTCGGAGGAATATGAACAACAGAAAGAAATGACGCAGGCGACAACTTTTGATGAAATTTCCAGGCGCTCACTGTCAACGTGTGGACATAACACGAACACCGCCAACAACGACAACAACAAGGACAACAGCGACCATCCCAGGCGGATGTCGACCAAAAGTTAACAGTCGCCTGAGGGCGTTGCCTGTTCGTATACTGAATTACTTCTAAAATTACTTCTAAAAAGAATTAAAAACAAAATACAACAATTATGCAGATTAAGAAATAACAACTTGCTCCTAAAATATCGTTGGCAATAATAATATTTGCTTAGATTATTTGTGATTTTAGTTTAATGGAAAACCAACAAAACTATATTTTAATGAACACCTAATCATATTTATATTAAGCTCACCAAATTCTAAGCTGTTATTGTATCGGAAAAATTTCCTTTAAAAAACTTGTAAAAGCTTGTGTTTCATTTTTGTTTCTTTTTACGGATATTTTTGTTCAAAACTTTGACTAACGATTTTTGGTTTGAATTTCAAGCCTCACAACTAATGTGTTAAGGACCAAACATCCTTTATCTTGCCATATTTTTCGTAAATTCTACAATACTTATATTTGCACTCCAACATTTATCACAATAGATTTAATTTGCATCTCAACCAATTCTTATAATTTCTTTCTCTATTTAGAATTTTTACTTAATTTTGCACCATTTTTGGAAGGATTTATAAATGCAATTTATGGATGCAATACATAAATCATAGTTGATACCAAGATGCCCTGAAAAATACAAAATAAAATAAGTGCAATTGAATTTAATCATGGAACTTACAAGGATCATTAGAAATGTCCTTGGTGCTATACGCCGCCATAAGTAAGTATTTTGATGCTAGTCAGCGCAGATAAGTCCCCTTGGTGGGTGGGCAAACAAAAAGGACAAATGATGCGGAACTGAGACGGTAAGGACACATAGACAAGCTGGACCGTAACGGCACGGCGGAGACAAATAGATAGAGAAAAACAGAGACGTAGACGGAGACGAAGACGAAGACCGAATTGGACAGACATCCAAGTTGGCTGTCTGTGATGCAATTGCTAACGAGCTGGCCAAGGATCGCCCTCATCTGGTAAACATTGCCGACGGATGTTGTTTGTGCCAAAGGCACCCGGCGTCTGTGTCTGGCAGTGTAGGAAATTGAATGGAATGAAATTTGAGTATACTTTAAGGCAACCGGCAGAGCGATTGCAAATTGCAGGTGAACTCTGCACAGGATAACGCCTCCAGAGAGTCGCATTCCATCGTGACGTAAGGATGGGCGGCGGCTATTACGCGATTTCCGGCTAGCTCTAATTGCATTTCAAGTTTTTGCTGCTTCGTGCGTCAAAATTATACAAAATGGCCGCTGGCGTTGCCATTTAATTGTATAATTGCCAAACGACTTGTAAACAAGTTGGTAAGACAGGCTCCGAACTTTATTTGCCCAACGAGTTCTAAGGCCAATTTGTTTTGGCCAGAGTACATGAGACTATGCCAAGCAACGTTTGACGTGGTTGCCCAACTAATTGCCTTACGATATCTTCACATACACATACAACAAATACACTAACACCTGGCCTTTGCTATAAAGCTTTATCAAATGTTGTCCTTTCATTCGAAATCCTTGCCATTGAGTGCTTCATTTGCAAGGATGACTGTCCACCAAATGGACAACGTATTCAAATGAGCTAATGAACATTTTAATTGAAAGGCTTTTCATGTCACATTTTATACTTAGTAATTGCAGGCAATTAATTATGAAGCTCACTGTAAAATCCAGCAGCCGTCACAGCTCGCGTAATTAGTGCCACAATTGTGGAGGATAAAGAGCAGAAGGGAAATAAAATAGTTCTTTGAATGCAAGGATAATTGGCAGATGGTAAGGTAAATAGCCTTTAAAGCAATTAGATAACTGCTTATCAAAAAGTGGCATAACGTCGCAATAAAAAATATGAAAATGCCAATGGCAATGGCAATGGCAAAGAGCAAAGCAAATATATATAAAGTAACCAAGCAACAAGAAAAAAAATAGTAAGAATTAACAAAATATCTAACAGATTTTTGATATTCAAAAGGAAGACTGCCGCATATAAATAAAAAGAATTCTAGTTTAGTTCAAACGATTCTTGGTTATAAGAAATTACATTTAGAGACTATGGAAATGTTAAGTCGCCTACTTATAATTTTTTTTCAACTGCCCATAAACCATAAATGATCAGCTTTATGTGAGACTTCTAAAGTCATAGAAGGACTTAAGGTCAAAAGCAACATAGAAATTGCTACATAAATATTTATATCTTTGCGATATAATCTTAACTTGGCCATAGCAAACTCACACACAGCCACCTCTATGACAGAATATTATCGAATATATGCCCCAACTGCAACACCAACTCTCCACTCACAATAAGCCACATCTTTGCTTCATGCCTCAGTCTTTCATCTCAAAGACAACAAACTATTGGATCTGCTAATACCATATCCTCCTTTACATCCTCACAACCAACATCCCGCGCTGCAGCACTGAATCTTGTTTGTTGAATAACTTCCGTGTTTATTATCCGATCGACTTGAAATTTGGACAGTAGATTAAGAGGGACTAAAGTCTTGTACATGCCAAAACCTAAACCTTTATATTAAAAATTGTCACTGCAAAACGGATTTAATCGAATAGCGAGGGTCGGGAGGAATGTCTCGAATCCAAAATACACTTGACCTTGGACGCGTTCATATATACGGACATGGCCAAATCGAAATTTCTTTTGATACTGATCAGGAATATTTATACTTTATAGGGTGGGAGATGTCACCTTCTGCCCGTTACATACATTTGCACCGATTTAATACCAATTTTTTATGGATACAGGGAGTAAAAATTACACAGCGGAGATGATGGCCATATAGGCTACTGCTCCTTGTAAGCTATTATAAGTTAGCGAATTTAATAATAATAATAATAATAATAATAATAATAATAATAATAATAATAATAATAATAATAATAAAACTATCTTAACTTTTACACAGTTAACCTCTTGACTTGTCTCAAAAACATTTTATACGTTTTCTTATTGTGGCAACTTTTACAATATTTGATGAAAATCGACATGAAACCAACTTAAGGTTAACTGCAATTATCGAGCCACCTTTAACAGACTGTTTTAACCAACTATCAATAATCACGCGTAGACTCAGACTCATATCCCCTAAACACTGCAATTGATGCCCTAAACAGGACCCTATTTGCTTCAGCAGGAATCAAATTTCACAACCAACTGGACGAGCGAGCAGCCAGTCCTCCTGCCCGTGGCACCCATTTTCCAAAGCATTCCCCCAGATTTGGTTGCATTTTTGGGGGTCCCGTTAAGGTCTTGGGTAAATGGTTTATGACGGCTTGGCCAACGGGTATGCAATAACCAAATGCCGGAGCCGTCCGTAACCATGTCCGTGTCTGTGTCTGTGTCCGTGCCCGCCCTCGTCCCCGTCCCCGTCTCTGATTGCGCCGCCTTCAAGCAATCTTTCGTCGTGATTGCACTTTTCAGCTCTTTATTAAGTTTCTCTCTTTTGGTTTTTTGCGTTTTGGAGATTTGCCTGCAATTTAAATTGCAATATTTGACTGGTTCTGGCATTTTTTTGGCGAGGCTTGCATCATTTGCTGATTGTGCCGCATTCTGTGTCGGTTGTGCTGATACCCTGTAGTCTTTAATAGTGCCTAAATAGGGTATACCAAAGTTGTGCTTATGCATTTCAAAGGCAGAAGGCAAAGATTATAATATTCAACAAAACTTATTGCTAAGCGCTATTTCAAAACATTTTCTGAGTTGCTTTCTTCTATTGATTAGGATTCTTTTCAAAATTTAAGAAACTTTGGTTTTTAAAGCTGCCTTCGGTATTTTCAAAGTTTCCTATAATACCAACTCAATAACTTTGTGGAAACAGACCCCACAATTACCTACAACATAATAAAATAAATACATTTTTCAGTTTGTTTACTCCCTGTACCCATAAAATGGGTAAAACGGGATACTAAATCTTTGCAAATGTATGTAACAGGCAAAGAAGACATCTCCGACCCTATAAAGTATATATATTCTTGATCAGTATGAAAAGAGATTTCGATTTGGCCATGTCCGTCTGTCTGTCCGTCTGAATGAATGAACGCTTCGATCTCAGCAACTATAAGAGACACCAAATTTGACATGAAGGTTCCTGCATACCATACGCACCCCCATAATTTCATAAAAAACGTTTAACAGCCACAATTTTAAAGATGTAACCCTGGGCATGTATGTTGCTTGAGTCACTCTTAATCTACTGTCCAACTTTCAAGTTAATCGAATAATAAACACGGAAGTTATTCACGAAAGAAGTTTTATTTCAGCAGAGCGGGGGAAAAGTAGAAGCACAGCCGGCACATAAAGTGCCTCGCTAACGGTGTGTGCGGCTTTGTGTATGTGTGTGTATAGCTGTGATTGGAAGTTTTAGACCTGGGTACAGGGAGTTTCGTAGTCGGGTATACTCGACTAGAGCATACTTACTTGTTTTTTAATAAACTTTTTATTTTTGACAAAGAAGTTCGAAAAATTAATATTTTAAAACTGTTATTGTATGTGCTGCATATCCTACAATATCTGCAGCCACGAAGAAGTTTAATCAAACTGAAAGTCCTGAAGATTGATCAGGAATATACATATAATTATAGCATACATTGTGGGTTCGGTAATGTACCTCGTAATAAGCCTGGCCAACAGTGTTTAGAACGCTGCAGTTTCTACTTCGCTCTACGGGCAAAGTTCAAACATTCCAAGTGAATGCCCAAACACACACACACACGAACACACATATGTATATGTATTACCTATACAAACCGTAGATAAGCCCCGAACCCTCTATAATATGACCATGGACTTCCCTCCCATCCTAGCCCCCCGCAACGCCCCCGCAGCCGAAAGGACGAGCCCAAAATGTTTCAGCACATGTGTTTGGTTATTAACTTGCGCTCTAAATTATGCAAATTCCAGCAACAACAACTTGCTGACAACAAGAACAACAATAAAGGCTAGATACAAGTTTCCGTTATAGCCGTAACTTTCTTGTTGGCCAGAAGAACGGAGTCTGCTAGCGTTAAAAGGAAGGAAGGGGAGTGGTGTGGGTGGAGCATAGCCCGTGCAAATGAGAGCAAAGCTTGGAAGCCGAAAAACACGCACGTGAGAAGAGAAAATTTACATAACCTCTTTCATTCTGATTTGATTATATTCATTCAATTTCGTAAGCCACGCGAGAACTCAGCCACCAACAACAACAACAACAACAGCAACAATAGCTACAACAACAACAATACCAAAAACGTTGACGTCGACGTAGCGCAACAGAAGTGAAAGCGTCGCAGCAGCAGCGAATTTTTCGGACACCTTTGGTATGAAAACAAAAAAACCAAAAAAAAAAAAATTGAATATTTTATCACACAATCTTGTCAGGGTGTGCGTGTGTCTGTGTGTGTGTTGTGTGTGTGTGTGGTAGAGACTGTTACCCTTTATGGCCTGGTCGAACAGTCTATTAGGCTGCCTTTTTACTCGACTTATCCTGCTTATCCCGCTCTCGCTCTCGCTATCGCTATCGCACTCGCTCTAACACTCGCTACTGTCACCCACTCGTCGTTATATTTGGGCAATGTTATTTTGTGTCGTCGTACCTCTCTATTTGACTAAGTAAGTCGTTAAGTTGTCAGACTCGTTTTTCACTGCGGTCTCCCAGCGGTACTCCCTCCGTCAGTCCGTCTGTCTGCCAGTCTGTCTACGTGTGTGTCTGTGTCTCTCTGTGTGTTTGTGTGTCTCTGTGTGTGCTTGTGTGTGTAGCTTTATCAATAAAGCAGCTGCGTTCTTTGACTGACATCGCCTGACGTCTGTATTTTTACTTACACACTTGACTGACCAACTTTAGCACATGTCACCAACACAGAACAACAACAACAACAACAACAAAAATATTGTATAAACAACATGACAAAAATGCAAAAAAAAGCAACAACAACATATAGTACAGAATGCAGCAACAATAACAAATAGCAATCGCATGAAATACCTTAAATCTTAGCTTCGAGCCGCACACAAAAGACACACACACACACACACACAGTAACTGTTAAATATGGCCAAATAATGTTATTGGCTTAAGAAACACGCTGCATGCTTTTGGGCGCTCGGCTATGACTCCGGCAATCGCAGGACTTGTGGTCCGTACGTGGCACGGTCTGAAATTCAACTGAAAAGCTTCGGTGCGCAATCAACAGTAGGTCGAATGTCCTTGTTGATACCACCGAGGAAGCTCAACACTCGCATGCACACAGCACACACACAGCACACACACAAGCACACACACACACTGAAGTTGGCAGGACGAGCGGACTTGCTCCTGGAGCGAGCTTTCGCCCGATAGCCGAAAATGCTTAACCAGGCTCGGGGCACAGCAGCCGCAGTCGCAGTCGACGTCGCTGTCGCCGTCACAGTCACACTCGATGTGTTAGCTAAAACAACACCGATATCGGTAGAATGATTTAAATAAATAAATAAAAGCCCGTATTTAATTCAGCCTCACCGAATAGGGATGCTAGGGAATTTCAAACTTGCGCTTGGTCACACTGCGCTCGAATGTGACCAGAGCGGACCGTTTTTATCCTGACACGATTGAATTCTTTTAAAAAAGGAGCATATACTTATTGGTTGATAATAAATGCTTAAATTTAGCACTTAATTTAACTATGAATATCAAATTTCAAAATTTCATCATTCTTGCTATTCTTCCTACCATAAGTCAGTGTATACTATGGCTATTTAAAACTTAACTATGAATATCAAATTTCAAAATTTCATCATTCTTGCTATTCTTCCTACCATAAGTCAGTGTATACTATGGCTATTTAAAATATGCTATTCTAAACTTAATATATATAAGAAAATAATAAAGAAAATTTCAAAAACCCGATTCTTTGAACAACTTAGTAGAGTAAATGATAAATTGCAATATTTTATATAAAGATAATAGAAATATTATATAAATATATATTTATATTTGTAATATTTTAACCATATTTATGCAAGACGCATTTCAAGAAATGCTTGAGAAACATCTTTAACTAGTATATCCAGCGGGCACTCTTCTCGTCTCTATCCTTGTAATGATTTCAGCTTGTTATCGAACTGATATCGAAAACTTGAACGCAGTCAAGGACTAAAACAGATATGCGAGTCAGTTCAATGTTCCGTTCCGCGATAAGTTCCATCATTAATATATTAAGAAAGGGTTAAATAAATATGAAAATTTAGTTGGTGTTACATATTCTGCTCCATTTTATGTACTTCATTTCTTTAGAATAACTTTATTAATTAATTGATTTCTGATAGAAAGAACCACATACTTAATAGCATTAAATGCAGTAGTCTAGTCGTTTATAAATATCTTTTAAACTAACTATGTATTCCATTCGAAACCACACACATCAAATTGATCCTGGCCTTGACAAAGTATTGTAAGCCGGAATATCAAAAAATTTCAGTTAAGATATATAAATCTGATTAATAAGCGCAGGCAAAACAGTTTAACATACTCACTTAATCTTGGTTTTGTTAGGAAGGTTGTGAAGAATGTTGTTCTTTCGGTCATATGTAGTGTCTTAGACAGATTAAAACCAGATAAAATGGATTGAGAGTAGCAGAGAGTACTATATGTGCTTAAATTAATTCGAATAAGTCAACCAGAGACCGTTCTCTAGCATAATTAAATATCCCTTAACACTTTTGATGATTCTGTGATAAAGGACTTATTTCTTTCTAATATTGAATAATAATGAACACTTTAACAAAATTATAATACCCTTTGCTAGGGTATAAAAAAGGATATCCATTTCCTATCATATGAAACAAATTCTATTCTCTCCCCTTTGTGATTCCATAATGTATTTTGGCAAATGATTTCCAATAAAATAGTTATAGTAACAATGACCAGAATGAAAGCTTAATTATATAATTTCAAATGAAAAGCAAACTTAATACATACAAAGCTCGTAAGCCATCCTTTATCCCAACAACAAGGCAGTTAAATGTTATGTTTTTACTTAATAGTATTCCCAAAATAGTGTTGTTTTGCATACATTTATGGTAACCAAAGTTAGTCGATTTCAGCACACAACAAAGCAATTTCATATGCCCAAGGCTGTAGTCGAACCTTGAGAGAATAAATTCTAATAAATAAAATGTAGTGCCATCAGGCTGAACAACAGAATTGGAGGCTCTCCTCAAATGGTAACCGAGCTTAGGGGCCAATTGCCTTGAATGCAGCCGAATTGCGACCACACTTGACCAGCTACAAGGGGCTTAAGGCCCTGACCGTGAGCAGCTTTAAACCATGCAAGTGGTTGGCTAAAACCATATTTACTTTTTTTTGGCTGCAACCACTGAAAATGTGAGCATGTGCAACTGTGAAAAATGTTAAATGAAATAAATGAAAGCAGCTCTGCGCTGATTTTGGCCCCCACTCAAGGGTCCATTCCGAGCCTGTCCTGTCCTGTCCTGTTCTGTTCTGTCCTGTTCTGTCCTGTCACTGTCAGCCCTTGGCGGTGCTTCAGCTGTCAGTCATTTATTTCAATGCATTTAATTAAGAGTTATATCAAATTGGTGCGCCCCACCCTTGTCAGCCGTATATACTCGTAATGCTGCTTAATTATGCAATGCAATTTCTCATTTTCATTTATCATTTTTATTAATTTAGCTGCGCCACCTGACCCAAAGGATAGCGACTAACCCGCTGCATACGCGTCGTATGCGTAATATTATCAAATTAATATGTGCACGGACAGGGTATATATGTGTGTGTGTGTGTGTGTGTGTGTGTGTGTGTGTGTGGGTGAAAATTTGGTGTGTGCGTTCTATTGTCTGGGATGCGAACACTAAGAAAAGGCACAGGATTAAAAATACTGCACACGGACTTAGAGCACAAGCAATTGACATTACGAGCGTTACCAACCCCAACCCCCAACATTCACCCCAACCCCAAGCTTAAGCGCACCCTTTTTAAAGCTTTTGCTTACTCTCTCTCTCTCTCTCTCTCTTTTGAATTTACTCACCACAAGCTTTTGTTTAGTGAAAAGCTTTGAGCTTTCGTCCGTTTGGTAGAGCGGCAACATTTTTGGCGCCTGCCCGCAGCCAAAAAACACAAATCTCATCTAATCTAATCGCATCAAATCAGCAACACTCATTCTTTGGGCCTAACTTAGGGCTAACCCACCCACGAACCGCCACCTACCCCTCGCCATAGCGCACCATAAATATTATCTTAGAGCAGGCGCAGGCTAAGAACAACAGCAACAATCGCTATAGAAACAGTTTTAGACAGCAAAAATATATATTTATCATACGCAGCGTGTGTAAGCTGATTTCAACTGCTCATAATCTTTAACTTAAATTACAATTCCAAACATATTTTCAACAATCAGTGTCCCAAATACCCTTTTAGGCAAGTCTTGGATGAAGTATTAGAACAATCTTTAGAAGACATCCTGTGGAAGGGATTGGTAAGACGCTTGAAGTCGAAAGGCAGCTGTTCTGTAAATCACAAATCAAGTTAGTTTGACTTGCAATATATAATAATAAACATAATAAATGACATTCATTCATTAACCTTAATATCTTAAAGAGATTTAATCACTCTTACTTCTTGACAAAACAGTTCAATACCATTTAAAAGCCTTCACTTCAATCTAGTTGTTTAATTTTTGTGTCTTGGAAAGGATAATATGCATTTTTCTGTAAATGTATCAAATGTGTCAGGCAGCCAAAATAATTATAAAAACTACTTGTTAAGATTGCAATTCTAAAAGAAGATGCTATTATTAGTCATATTAAATCTCACTCATCAGCCCTATCTCCTGCATGAATGCAAGGATCTTAGTCGGATCTAGAGTACCTATATCGCTTGTCTGAAGGAAAATCCCACCCAGGTGCCTCTTTCTTCTTCTGGCAAGGGCACTGCAATCTGTTAGTATGTGTGATGAGGTTTCAGTCTCCATTTACAATTTCCAGCTTGCTGAGGTGTTTTCTCAGTTTACAGTGCCCTGTTTAAAGGTCAGTGACTATTCTAAGTGAATTCTTCCCCAATGGTATTAGTTGAGTGACTTGGCCTTTCTTAGACCTGGAGTGCTTCAACAGCTTGACTGCCTTCTATTGTCCTCTTCTATCCTAAGATGTTCTCGTATTGTGTATCTTCCTATGCCACAAAACGGTTCTGGGACTACAAGAGGTTTTAGATATAATACTTTTTATTAATGTTCAAAAAGAAGGTTTCAAGTATCGTAAACAAAAATTAAACACATGCAACATCAGTTTGAAATTGAGCTTAATATTATGCTCGCCAACATGAAGGCAAAAATATGAATATTATAGAAAAAATATTCAAACATACACATTCTAGGTTACGAGTACAAGTAACCCCCACAACATGCCCTTTTACATACATTCATTCAAAATATTATAAAAGAACTAAGAATTCTATACTTGAGTATGCTCAACTGAAAGATACCCTGTACCCAGGTCTGCTAATACGCTCTTCGTGTGAGGTTAATAAATAATAATTTAAATAACTTCAGTGTTTATGATCAGCTCGTTATAAAAATTTAACAGCAAATAAAGATTGTAACTGAATTGTGTCTGAAAATATTTCTATATCCTTTTAAAGGTGGCTTGGAGAGAGTATTTAGACTTTGATACCTGGATGCCCGATTGATATACAGGAACTCTTATAGAATCTGATAACAACGACATGTCTACATCTTCGCTGAACAAGAATATTTGTAAATATAAATATGTATTTTATGAGCTCGGAATTGCCTGCCTCAGCCTGTTACAGCCTTTAATATACCCTGTTTAGACACGTTCAATGAGTTCAGGTTATAATAAAAAATGGTTGGTTTCAGGTGCAGTGACTTTTAGAGTATGCGCATGTGTTGGTTGTCATTGGACACAGGTCCCTGGTCTCTGGTCTCTGGTTTCTGGTTTTTGGCTTGCCTTTATGGTCGATGGGCCATGTTTGCGCTGCTCTCGAGGAGCCTAGTCCCGCCCGGTCCGCGTGGTCGGCCTGGTCGTCCTGGTCGCCATATCGTTTAGCTGCCTCAAAGCCATTGTTAATTAGTGCACCGACCTTGTCGTAATTAGTGCGCACACTGCACACTGCACTCTGCACATGGCCCACAACTATGTAGATCCAAGCCGAGGGACCCTACCAGCCAGGCCAACAAAATATCCGTTGACTGCCGGCGGCATGGCTCTTCATAGCGGAGTGTTGGGGAGGAAAGATGATGGCAATGGTGTTGATGTTACTGCTAGTAATAGTGGCACTGGGACCCCAGCTCGTAAGCCCGCCAAATTCGCATAATAAGTTTTGCATTAGAAGCCGACGTGCGGCTTAGACTAAGGCAATGCAATTTTGGTTTTTAGCCAATGTGAGGGAATATGCATTGAAGGACTCTATACCAGGCTGCGGGACAGTTGCTAAATGGTCTAATGAGCAGCGAGAATCATGGGCCAACTAAACTCGAACTGGGAACACAGCCGGAAGTAATACGAAACCAGCTGCAAAAGCTGTTTAAGATGTACACAAGTTGCGGCCAGCGGCTAGCGGGCAGTGGGCAGTGGGCATCGAGCAGGGGGCAGCGGGCAGCGGGGAGCGCTAATTGGATTGTGGGCGTGGCTAATGTAACTTCAAAAGTCGAAATGCATGGAAGAAAGCCAGACGCGAAATAATTAAAGTTGCTTGCATAGAATTCGCAACTGGTTTAAGCGCATACTTAATGTTCTAAGTGCTTGGCCTTAAGAGTTTGGCAAAGGCATTCTAATACTCTTGCAGATAGTATTATAATTTTGCCACAAAACGTATAACGCATTGAAGGAGACTTTTACGACCCCAAAAAGGATATTTATATTCGTGATAGGCATCCATAGCGGAGTCGATATTGCAATGTCCGTCTGTTTCTATCCAGTTTTAAAGCTATCGCGATGAAACTTGTTATAGATCCTTCTTTTTGTTGCAGCCAGTACATATGTCGGAACCGCCAGGATCGGATCACTATAACATATAGCTTCCATAGAAACGATCGGTCAAAAACTATGATTTTGTATGAAAATCTTTTTGTTTATGAACATATCCACACTAAACTCACCCAAA
Source organism: Hirtodrosophila histrioides (assembly GCA_037075165.1). Classification (NCBI taxonomy): domain Eukaryota; kingdom Metazoa; phylum Arthropoda; class Insecta; order Diptera; family Drosophilidae; genus Hirtodrosophila; species Hirtodrosophila histrioides. The sequence goes on along the minus strand of JBAMCL010000372.1, from coordinate 2,045,669 downwards.
CCTAGTATCTAGAGAGTTTATACAATCTGACTAAATTTAATCAAAATCGGACTACCATATCATATAGCTGCCATAGGCACATTCGGGTGAAAAATGAGTTTTTGTATGAACAACTCTTTTGTATATGCAAATATTACTTGCAAACTCAACAATTGAGAGTCTTACTATACTTCTTATAGTTTCTTTTAATTTTATCCACATCGGACCACTTTATTATATAGCTCCCATAGCAACAATCAGACGAATAAAAACGTTTCTGCAAGGGTATATAACTTTGGCACGCCGAACAATTTCAGTAGGTTTTTCTCAAGCCACCTCAATAGTTACTTGAAAACAAGTAAGAACGTTGTAGTCGGACGTAACCGACAGCAGAACACTCTGTTGCCAGTCCGGTATAATTTGCTTATTTGTGGGCTCGGAAAGAGACTCAAAGAAAACAGTTCTTGGGGAACAGAGTGCAGAAAAGACAATTTGAGCTTCTTAAAAAATGTAAGAAGATCAAATTGTTAATTGCAAATAATATTATAAATTTGGTTTCCTTTTATGTTTTTGAATAAATTGCAAATTTTTGTTGCTGAGTAATTTCTTACAGCAATTGCAGTGTGTGCTCTTGTTGTTTTATTCAACCTTACAACATAAGAGCACACATTCCTATTTTATTCAATTTGTATTAGTTGTTGCCTTTGGGCAACAGAATGTTGTAAGGCGCATCAAATTGTAAATTGACTACAATCCAATTATAAAAATAATATAATGTTTCACTGCAATATCAGCTAGCTAGTTTTAATAACAAAAATCCCTGCAGCAAACAAAAAAACAATTCTTGCAAATGAATCATTAAAATTGTAAAAAGCCAAAACCATAGAAACACAAAAGTGTACTGCAAATTGAGAAAGAAATTGCATCAGATTCAGCCGACAGATGCAAAATGCATATGAGATACGTAAGTTAAGTCATTTATGACTACAACGCATGTGCATAATAGAGATGGACAACAATCGATAGTTGCGATAGTCTTACTGAGCGTTAATTTCAATTCAATCGAAGCACAACATCTCAGTGTTCGCATTCAATGAATAAATCATTATATTCATAAGAATGTTAATACATTCCATTATGTGTAAATAACCCAAATTACATTCAATGTTTCACATATGAAAATATTCGTAAAAACATTTATTACTTTACAAATTTTATTGGAACTATCAATAGCCACATTCGTTTTTATTTATTGTAACCAGATTGATCTGGATCTTCGTGATCTTGGCTGGGCATCTATCTCTTCCTAAGTCACCGTTCCTATTATATTTATTCTATATATATGAAAATCTTATGTTGGTATGTATAATAGTCAAAAAATCAAAAAGTTGTGCACCGATTGAGCTAAAATCTTGACACAATATACAGTTCGCCTAAAGGATTGCTTTCATCATCCGCGAGAAAACAGTGAAAGCTAATAACAAGCGAGGCTAATGTACAGCATTTAGTACACAACGAACTAATAAGGTCTTTCTGGTAAAATCTGTTTGTACAATGTTGCGCATAATATTTTTTCACATATACATAAAACTCCTTAACGTGACTGACTGACTGATTTGTGACCAACTACCCAAAGGGTAGAAAACTGTTGTATGAAACTTGAAAAGTCTACTGCCAGCCTTCACCATGGGCGGGTAAAGGGCTTAAGGTCAAATGAGTGAGGGGAGGTTTCTGTTAAATCAGTTCTAAGTTCTTCATACTCTGTACAAAAGATCATAGGGCACGGGAAGTCAAATAATGGTAAACTATTTTTGGTTATTTATTATTATTTATTTAAGGTTGGGGGGGGGGGGGGGGGTACATAAAATAATTATATATTTATAAGTGTAAGTATCGAGAGTTTGAGCTAGCACATTCGAGTGGAAACACTATCGAGAATTAATATTATTAATCAGGATTAATATTAATTAGAAATATTCTTAAAATAATAATAAGCACAGTAATTTAAATTCTAATCACTTTGCTTAGTTATCGATTTATTTATTAAATTATAAAATTTAATGTCAATAGACTTACTTGTTAGTTTATATCTAGCTTAAAATACTTAAGTATACAATCATAACTAAGGAATGTCAATTGTGTCAATTTCAATTTCGATTTCATTTCATTTTTAAGCCTCAATTTAAAAAACTATCGAGAAGGATGTCATCACTACTAAGGCGCTCTCCCTCATGCTATCGCCTGGAGGCCTTCGATAGTCCTGCAGCACTGCTGCATGTGCAAAGAGTGTAAGCTCTAAAGTATCCTCATCATAGTTCTGCTCGTGCAGCATAACTTTAGAACAGAAATCAATTTTGACTCAAGAGGCTTAAATGGATTTATTCAGCTTCAGCCTTCATTCCATTCCAAACGTCTATACGTCATGTCCTCCTCCCACACGCTGCCTCCTTTTGCTTCACCCTCTCTGTCAATCTCTCACTGACTCAATTTGTCTCACTTTGTCTTACCCTGCAGACTGTACAATTGCCGCCAATTAATCCTGGGCAGCATTAAATGCCTGGCCAGCTGTCTGTTTATCTAGCATTTCGAATTCTATGAAATTCAAATTAAAAAACAATTAAAGATTGCCAGAGACGGTCCCGACCAGGGCTCCAGGGCTTACAAAATTAACTGAATGTTAAAAATTACGCGCCGAAAATAATTAAGCGTGTAATTATTTAATTCGTTGCGGGGCGGAGCATTTTGGCAAATGAATTCTGTGGGCGTGGCATTAGCATTAGCCCACTAACATAATTATTGAGATATTTACTCGCATACGCGGCAAATGGAAATTAATGGATGGACGCGCTGCAAAGTGGTTCCAAGAGACCATAACATATATACACACACACACACACACACTCCATGCGAGTTGAGTGTGTGAATTGTGTGCGGATTGTATCTGAAGCAGCCATGGATTGGTAAGGGGTACTTGAAGTGGCTCGGCAAAGGGGTGCTTGACTCGACTGCCCAGGGGCGACAGCTCAGACACTTGGAAAATGTCGGCGCCAGCACAAGGATCACTTTAATGCCAAAACTGAAGCGTTAAACATGGCGTATGTGTAATATTCACAGCCAGCCAGCCGATTCCGCCATTTGGCAGCCCCGATCTATGTTTACAGTCAAATGTATCCAATTGTCATGCCCCCTAATTGCAATGACCCTTGAACTTTGCAATGCTGGCACTTCTATTCATTCACCAACACAAAAGCCCTAAATTAGCCTTTGTGTGTTTAACTGAAGGACAAGATATGATCCCTGCAGTCACTTGTAATTTATGACTAGATTCCTTGACCAATCATTGAACTATACATTGATTAGTATCCAAATCCAGTCGGGTAATCGACTTTTCCTACGAAAAACTGATTGCACATGTGAAACGAGCAAATTGAGCGCAACATTTGGTGGAATGCGTTAGTGAATCACCCAAATACGAGTACGAACACGTGTACACTTATACATTCATTAGAAACAACCGATATCTTACAATTGAAATATTCGCAGAAAAATATTTTGTATAATGAGTTCAAAATACACATAAGATTTTATGGAAAAGCAGTCTTTGTAGTATGGAGAACATTTTTAATTCCTTATAAGACATATAAGTTATAACTGCGAATCCTGATTATCCTTTTTATACTCGTACCCTTGCAGAGGGTATTATAATTTTGTCACGAGATGTATAATGCATTGAAGGAGACGTGTCCGACCCAGCAAAGTATATATAGTCTTGATCAGCATCAATAGTCGAGTCGAGTCTGGAAAGTCCGTCTGTATGTACCCAGCTTTAAAGCGATTGTGATGAAACTTGTCACAGCTCCTTCCCTTAGTCGAAACTAGCTGGATCGGAGCACTATAACCAGTAAAAAACTATGTTTTTGTATGAAAAACTTTTCTTTATAAAGATATCTTCATGAAACTTACTCAAACCGAGTTCCTGTATAGTTGATACAATCTGGCAAAATTTGGTCAGAATGGGACCACTCTAACATATACATAGCTTGCAAAGGAACGATCGTTTGACTGGTAGGTTTATGTATGAAAAACTTTTTTGTTTGTAAAGATATCTTCACCAAGCTCACCCAAAACGAGAAACAATCAGACAAAAATTCAATTTTTGTATAATGAACATTTTTGCAAGGATACGCCGAAGATAGCCATTCTTTCTTGTTTTCTTTAACGAACCTCTCTTTAACAAACTTTTTTCCACAACGAAATTTCAACTCTTATATTCTATAAATTTTGTTTTATTTCGAAATCTTCGCCATAACGAAGTTTCTGCGGTCAATTTCATTAGTTTACTGCTCTAAAATGAGATTTTTTGTGCTGCTTTTTATTGTGAATACATTTTAATTGCAATTGTCTGCATACTAAGAAATGTGTGTAGAATAAATTTGTGTTCTCCTCGAATTTTCCCGGTCACTTTATTGTTCGTTATGGGGAAATTCAAGCGTACGAGTATATTAAATGCACATAACTTTATTATTATTATTTAAAATTTAACTTTTGTTTCTTAAATTTTCCAACTGCTGCTGCGCAAGCAATCTGAAAGATTGTACAATCGCTGAGTTTGTGGCCTTTAAATGACCACATGCCACCTGACCCACTCAGTTGTGGTTGTAATCAGGCTACTTATTTAAACTCGCGTCGTGGCGCGTAAATGATGCAAGAACAAAATCTATATAAGTACTTACATATATTTCTCGTTTGTGTATATGTGTGTACACACATACAGACACATTGAGAGACATGCTGCTGGGCATAATCTGCCGTCAGCGAGAGTCAGTTAACAGCATATGAGCCCAAGCAAAGGTGGCGGAGACAGTGGCTGAGGGGATGGGCATGGGTATGGGAATGGACGGGCTGGTGTTGGCCCTTAGCTGATTCAGTGGGAGCTCTGGAAGGTGTCTAGTATCAGCATTCACTCGCCTTTCTGCCTTTTTTGCCTCAGCCACCCTGTCGCCCAGCCGCCCAGCCGCCCAGCCACCCTGTTGCCCTTTTGCCCTTTTGCCGTCTCGCCGTCTCAGCCAATGCCCTGCTCTTTGCCACTACCCGTCCGCTGGGCTGCTCCAAGTAAACAGCATTCGAGTGTAGTGTAAACAATCATTGACCTCGTTCATATTTCTCGGGGCGCTAGCTCATTTGCCTTTGGCCCCAGCGATGATGGCGACGATGACAGCAACTTAGCCCGGGCACAATTAAAAATTGTTGTTTAGTTTACTTAAGTTTAGTTTAGTTTGGTTTAGTTTAGTTTAGTTTAGTTTAGTTCAGTTCACTTTAGTTTAGTTTAGTTGGCATGTCCACAAGTTGCCTCTTGGCAAACATCATTGACAGTTTGCAGTTTGAAATCAATTAGCCAGAGGAACAGCTACCAACTTGTAAGCAATGAAATCCCAATGAGTTCTTGCTTGGCCTTTTGGCAAATGATGATGAGTGCGAGTACAGCACAAAAGCAGACGGGCCAAAGGCCACAATAAATGAACAAAAACGAATACAAAAGGAGCAAAATCACGATAGTCTAAAGAAAATGAAAAAAATGAGCAAGCAGGAAGACTACTCGACTAGAAGCTATCCTGTATTCAGGTTATCCCGAAACATATTCATACACATTTCCCTGAGCTTAGCACTGTAGAGAATCCTTTTATAAATAAAACGCTGTCATAATTATCCTGTTCTGAAACAGATATTACGGTTAACGTTGATAATCTAGAGCTGCATTTCCAACTGTCAGATTGGTTCGGTACCGAAACTAAGCGCAGGCCAACATCAAACCAATTTCTTCTTAAAAAGGTCCGATTCCCGAAAAACTAGAGAGCCAATCAGTGAAACTTGTGAGTCGCAGTTGTGAAAGTAAAATGTGTCGAGCCCAGATGGCGAACCGAAATCCTTGAAGCAAGGAAAGGTCTAAGAAAAAGGAGACAAACCCAACAAAGAGATGCGACATTGGCTTGAACCCGTTAAGCGAGACGCAAACTTTTTTATTGCCATGATTTGAACTAATTCATGATATCCTTTTTAGCCATTTTATGAGTACAGGGTATAAAGAACGTTGAGCGGCTTGTTTGTAGCCGCCTCATATCCTACTATCGAAGCAGGCAATCAAGGATAACGCGCATTATCCCAGCAATCCCCGCTCTACTCCCCGCATCCCCTTGCACACTCTCCCACACACACACACACACACACACACCACACACACAAACTCTCATATGAGCTGGGTGTTTGCGTCGTTGCGACGCCAGCATAGCGCTGGTTTAGCATTTTTATGTTCCCCGACCACGACTACACCCCGTCCTTGCCTACAGAGACATTATGTAGTTGGCTTTATCGCAAACGATTTGCCAAACACAATATGACGACCAGGACCAGGACCAGCACCAGGACCAGGACCAGACCCAAGACCCAAGACCAAGGCAATGCCAATGCCAATGGCGACCACAGAAACTCACACACACTCGCATACACTCGCACACAAACTGATAGTTGACAGGCGACAAACACGTCCATTTCAATTGATACAATGCCAAATCAATTCTGAGCGCCATTGGGCTCATTCAGCAGATCTAATCGCTAACTGACTTCCGCTGCCACTTGCTTACTCAAAATTTAGTGATTACGATGACCAAATATCAATCATAGAAGGCACAGAAAGGACAGTTCTCCTGCTGGAGTTCTTTGTATACAATTTCTCCATTTTCAACAAAACGTTCATATGGCAACTGGATGATAGAGTGAGCAGACTTAGTCTAACTTTACCAAACAATTTTAAATTAATTATTATAAAACTATCAATTTCTGCGTTGGTTGAGATACCTGATTAAAAAAAACAAAAAAGTTTTTCCTACAAAATCGTTTCTCATCCGACTTTTCATATGTGTAAACTATATGGGTTTCATTTTATCCAATTTTTTCAGCTTGTCTAAAAATATTATTGTCAGGATATATTAAAATAAACAAAGATAGTTAAAATCAAAGATGGTTCCTATTTAGAGGTTCCGATATTGTATGACATGCCACAAAAAAAAAGTTAATAATGCTCTGGTCGAGACACCCAGATCTGAAAACCCAAACATAGTTTCGTACACACACGGATGTACTCGTGTATACATCACGCAGTTCAGCGGCATTGCAGGCAACAGATCATTTCAATGGCGGCTGCTCTGCTGCTTCTTCTCTTCCTGTATCCTCTTTAACCCAATTTAAGGATACAGGGTATCAAAATTTTGGTTCGGTATAGTCGATAATCTCATTTGCACAACATTGTTATCTTATTATATTATCATAAAATATTACTATATTATAAACTTATTATATTATTATGTTTTTCAGCTACATTTTGAATAACAGCAAACCGAAATGTGTTAAATATGCATTTTTGCGGGGTGTGCGCCGTCGTCGAAGATTTTTGTAGTTGGTGGCAGTTTTGTTTACTTGACGCCGGTGACTTTTAGGTCTACCGTTTCTAGGGTACATAAAGTGAACAACAATAAGAACAACTCCTACAAGTATTGCTGGAACAGCCCACGAGCCAAAGGCAAGCCCGAGAATTTAGTTTTGGCCAAGAGCTGTGGCATAAGGGTTCCATTCTTTGCTCCTTTTGCCAATGAGCATGTGTAATGACAGCATTGCTTGGGAGGGATAAAGGGATGTAGGGTAGCGCAGTTGGGGGCCTCTTCAGTCGACTGACTTGACAGAGAAATTGTTTTCGCAGCTTGTACCCAGTCCAGTTGCTGAGCTAGCCTGGAAACGCCTAACTTATAGGAAATGATTTTACATTCATTTTACAATTGCTAAACAACCATGTGACTAGCTGAAAATTCCATAAAATTATTGCCAATTTTTAGGCAATAGACTATTTATTGTACCTTTCACACAACAATTGGAAATCATACGAGATACGCCTGTTCAAAGGTATATATTAGAGGTGGCAAAACATCGATGGCACTATCGATAAAAGCGATGCTTTTCGATAGGTTGGTGGTAATGTTGTATTTAATATAAAAACTTGAATTTAATTTGTATACCCTAGCAGAGGGTATTATAATTTAGTCACGAAATGTGTAACGCATTGAAGGAAACTTTTCTGACTACACAAAGTATATACATATTCGTGATCAGCATCAAAAGCCGAGTCGATACAGCGAAATCCGTCTGTTTCTTGTTTAAAAGCTATCGTTATAAAACATATCGCAGATCCTTGTCTTTGTTGCAGGCAGTACATATGTCGGAACATATAGCTGGCATAGGAACGATCGGTTCTCAACTATATTTTTGTATGAAAAACTTTTTTGTTTATCTAGATATCCTCCTCAAACTCACTCTAAGTCTTTGAATAGTTTTTACCATTCAACTAAATTTGGTCATCATCATATCATATAGCTGCCATAGGAACAATCGGCTGAAAAGTACGTTTTTGTATGAAGACCTTCATGCTTTGTGCAAATATTACTTCCTAGCACATCAATTGCGAGCCTTAATATACTTTATACAATTTCGTCTAGGAACAATCGGATTAAAATTGAGTTTATGTATATAAAACATTGCTGCAAAGGTGTATAGCTTCGGAATGATAAAAATAGTCGTTCTTTGTTGTTTTATTTATAGCAGTCTTTCAGTCTTTCATAAAAAATTTTATTGTAAACTTTTAAACCAATCTGATTGGAATAAAACTTGATCGGAATCAATAAAATATTCAAAAACTGAGGACTGCTGACGTCTACTGATGCTGATCTTGAATATATACACTTTATGCGGTTGATAGGCGCATCCTCTGCAAAGGTATACAAATGTAATAAAAACTCTCATCGATTTAACACAGCCAGAGCCTTCAACTTTGGTGTAAATTTTAACTTCAACTAATTTACAATTGCTTACTCCAATAGAACATACAAACCTTTGACACACTAGCATTAAACTAAATACTATAATTTTAATTTTTCCAAATTTCTTTAGCTATTGGCCATACTCTAAAAACGATATATTAGCCATGACTTCATTGCGTATACGCAAGATGCAAATTTACGCCTGGGAGCTAGTGCGCAATTTCTACGAGTCGATCCTGATGCTGGCATTGGGTCTGCTCCTGCAATGGAATCAATGGCATGTGATCCTCATGCTCAATACCAAGGATCTGGCCGATGGGCCACCCCAATTGCAGGCCCTCAGCTGGTCAACTGTGTTCTTTACTAGCGGTCTGCTTCTGACCTTAATACAGTATCGTCCGGCTTGGATCAGAAGGTGTACAGCAACGAGGCGAAAGATCCTGCTATTGTTAGAGGTATTTTTCGTCCTGTTTCTGGTGGACTATGTGCTGCTCTATATGTGGCAGCCATTTTTTAACATCTATGATCTGGCCCTGCACACACTGGGCCATTCCCAATGGCCTTGGGCCAAATTCATATTTCACTATATACCTGGATTATCCACCTGGCTGATTAACGATGCCTACTACTTTCTGCGCTTTGTGGCCTCACTATCCTGGTTTCTATTGGCCGTTGAAGCATCAGGTATGCAAATCGAATCAGAAGAGTATACCCAACTAATCCAACTCACTCAGCTCCCAAGTGGCGTTTGGCCGTTGATTATCTAGTACTGGGCCAACTACCCGATCTGCCGCGCACTCCACGCAGACGCACTCAGCCTAAAGTGCAGTTGGTCGAGAATTAGCGTAATCGCTTATATCCCACAGTTTTATAGTTATATTTTCAGTTAGTGTTTGCATACTGTGCGCTCTTGGAATTCTAAATTATCAACCTCAACAATTTGAGAAACTATCTCCATAGATCACGCTTCATCTAGTATTTAAAATAAAACAAAATCATCCTGCACTGTGAAAAGAATGTTATTTTAATATAGAATATAGGTATAGAGCAATTGACCTGCAAATTAATCGATGGCATCGATACTTTCTATCGATTGTTTTGCTTTAACACTGCTATTCATTTTGAAATATCAGTATACATTATATACAGCGAAATTGAAATGGAAGTTTTTATAAGCTTATAATCAAATATTTAGAATATCAAATTTATATTCTTGGTACCTTTAGCTCATACTCCACTTAAGGCTGAATAAGAAAGAATGATCTATTCGAGTATATTCGAAACCAAAACACCCTGTGTCCATGTCTGAAATTCCCCAACACATCTTTGTATACGTAGACATATGCACCAAGCAGTTTAGCGGAATTGCACGCAAGCAGTTCAGCAGCTTTGCAAGCAAGCAGTGTATTTCCGATTGTGACCGCGCTGCTCTCGCCCGTTTTACAGTATTGTATCCAGTTTCCTTAATAGTTTTTGTGTTTATTATCCCATCGACTTGAAACTTTTGCAGAAGATTAAAAGTGAACCAGGAATCATGCATGCCAAATATCACGGTATACAATTGATTGTATCAGACAAAACAAGATATTACATTTCTATAAAGTATAAAATATGTATTCTTGGTCAGTGTCAACAGCTAATTCAGGTCTGGTCAGATCTATGTCGTTGTCTGCCAATCTCGGAGATTTTTCCTATAATATTTCCCCGAATATATAAGCAATCGTCTTACGTTTTCGATACGTTAACATTTCATAAGCTAGCTAAATAAGCAATTGTCGTTCAGAATTGGGAATAAGCAATACTTTTGAACATGGGGTCAGCTAAAATCGCCAAATTTGGCATGTGGATTCTTTTATACCATACGCAGAATAAGTTTGTTTAAAGATTGCGATTTAACACCCCGCACTCCTGCAAATCGTTAAAAAGAATAACACTAACAACCACACTTTTTTTAAAAAGAATGCTTTGATTTTTATATACATACATGCCTTAGTATTTTAGTATGTTGTTTAGCTATCGTAAAAATTGGATAATTATCAGATAATAAACACCTAAGATATATTCCATAGTGTGAAGCAATTTGGTGTTTATGTGAGATCTCGCCTTAGGGTATTGTTGATCTGGTTACAGCGTATTTGTCTATCGAGCATGCCTAGATGACTAACTATATTGAAATAGATTGACACTCCCTCGATTTTCTGATATTTCGAAATATTAATTGCATTTTTTCACGCATATAGTATGCATTGAACATTATTTCTCACTCGCTGTCTTCCTCTCACTCTCTCTCTCTCTCTCTCTGTTTGTGCTGTACTGTGCTCTTCCGGCAAATGCAATTATGATATCATATTATGCAAATCAATATATTACAATTTTAGCTGTATGCAACAACATCATAATAAGCATCAAAAGCGCGTAATTTCTGACGCCACAAAAGCACACACTGTGGTCTACAGTGGGTTGTGTGGGTGTGGATAGATAGGGGGTGGGTGTGTGTGTGTGAGTGTGTGAGTAGTTGCCTAATTATAAGGCTTATTAACGTACCTGTATGCAATTGTTAGCCACACGTGATTGTATTTGTGAAACGCAATACAAATGCTCAATTGTGGTCAACAATGCTGTTGTTATGACTCTTGTGATAATTGCTGTTGTTGTTTTAGGCTTTTATTGTTGTTGTTGTTGTTGTTGTCGTTGTGGTTGTTTGTCGCTAGACAGCTGAATATGAAACAATAATTGCTATTTAAACTTAAGTAATTATATTATTTAGTTGCATTGGCAATTTGCGCACTAAAACCAGTGCACAGAGTTCACACAGTTCACGCTCATCTGAATTGTGGCTTAAATAAACAGGCAAAACCATTTAACGCGGTTAGCGCACACATTTAATTAGAGGAGGTCACGAGGCGCGGAATATAACTAAACAAACTAAAAGGAATTTTGCACGGCACCACAGAAAAAAAATATATAAAAAAAAAAAGAACTGAAAGCTACACAACAAACGGTTGAGGGCGCTCTCAAATGAATCAAAAAAAACGAAAAAAATTACACAAAAGAACAAAAAATAAGAATAAAAAGTGAATTAAAATAGTTATTTAAAATATGCACAACGCACGCGAGCCGAAAATAAAAAAATAACAATGCGAAGGCAGCCAAAAATCGAGCCCAACAAGCAACTTGTGCGAATGGCAAACGGCAGCCGAGTGGCCCCCAATCCACTAAAGTCCGCCCAGTGGCAGGCAGCAGCGACGTCGACAGCAGCAACAGCGGCAACAGCAGCAGCAGCGGAAGAGCTGCGACGTCGACGTAGGCGGAACTACAATAAGAAATTGTAGATTGAGAATTGAGAATTAAGAATTGAGCATTTACTTTGCATTTTTGTGTGCAGGTGCCGACTGTTGTTGTTGCTGTTGTCGTTAGTGTTGTTGCTTTTATTGCCCTTGTGACTAATTGTAATAATCCAACAGCGGCAACAACAACAACAACAATTATTACAATTGCCAGTCAGCAGTGGCGCATCCAAGAAGGGGAATCACAAAAAAACACAAAACGAAAAAGTTAAATCGATTCTATGCTCTTTTGCATGAAATTCTACAGCTGAAAAGAGTTGATAAGTTGAAAGTACTCAAATAAGGATAAATAATAATCTTAAAATTCAATAACAGTCTTGCAGTCACTACGCATACCTAAATTCTCGTCAACAATTTTAGAATTTCAAGCAAGTAAGAATGATCAAGTTCAGTATACCCGACTACGAAACTCGCTGTAGCCAGGTCTAAAACTTCCAATAACATCTTCGTCCACTTACACTTACAGAACTTTCGTGTTTATTACCCGATCGATTTGAAATTTCGTCAGTAGATTAAGAGTTACTAAAGTATTATACATGCCAAATTCCTAGGCTGTATCTTGAAAATTGTTACCGTAAAGCGGTTTTTATAGAATTGCGGGGGATCTCAAATAAACTTGACCTGCGCCTACCACAATCCAAATATGATGTCTCTAGCTCTTTTAATTGTAGACAGACAGACGGACACGACTAAATCAAAATCTATTTTGATACTGATTAAGAATATATATACTTTATAGGGTCGGAGATGTCTCCTTCCGCCTGTTACATACATTTCCACAGATTTAGTACCCCCTTTTTAACCATTTTATGGGTACAAGAAGTAATAACGAACAAGTACGAATGCTATAGTTGAGTATACCCAACTACAAAACTCCCTGTACCCAGGTCAAAAATTTCCGATCGCATCTTCGTTAACTTCAAATACAGCTCCAAAAAAATTACAAATCGAAACTTTTACCTGAAGACACCTTGTTGACAGACCAAACAAATGAGGCGAAACAAACTGGCAGGACCCAAGGAGTGGAGTATGATCGACTATGGCATACTCTGTACAAACTTAGAGAATTATATTTTAGAGTAACAAATAAATACTTACAGCAATGTGACCAGAGTTGAATGTCCTTGTAGATAATTATTTCCATACAAAATTTGTTTTCGACTGATAGTTCCTATTATTTCTATATGATATAGTTGTCCGATTTGGGTAATATTTTAACACAAATTTAGTAGCACAACAACACTTCAAGCCCGAAAGTCTGGCACAGATAGCTTGAAAACCAAAAAATTTGAATATCGTGAAATTAAACACAAAGGCGGTACCACGCCCATTTTTCCATGCCACTTGAACTTATATGTTCTTGAGTTATTAATTAATACCCGAAAAATGTATCCACTTTAACTAAAAGGCACTGATCAAGCACCCGTTTCATTATTGGTTAACTAGAACAATTTGGGAATTATAAGGTGCACCTGCTGTAAAATTCACTTTGAAGCTGCGCTTTGCAACCATATCGCGAATCGCGATATTCACTTCTCATCTGCTGATCTACTTTAACTAAAATGCACTGACCAAGCATCGGTTTCATTATTTTTGAGCTAGAACAAGTTGGGAATTATAAGGTGCATCCACTGTAAAATTCACTTTGAAGCTGCGCTTTGCAGCCATATCGAGATATTCACTTCTCATCTGTCTGATCCACTTTCCCCCCGGGCTGCAGTACTGAAACTTGTTTGTTGAATAACTTCCGTGTTTATTATCCGAGTCCCAAGTCCCAACGCTATATCTTGAAAATTGTTACTGTAAAACGTTTTTATTGAATAGCGGGAATATGGGGGGGGGAATATCTCGGATCCAAAATAAACTTGACCTGCGCCTGCTATACACGAACCTGCATTCCAAATTTGGTGTTTCTAGCTCTTATGGTTGCTGAGATCCTTGCGTTCATACATACGGACGGACAGACGGACAGACAGACGGACATGGTCAAATCGAAATCTCTTTTGATGCTGATCAAGAATATATATACTTTATAGGGTCGGAGATGACTCCTTCTGACTGTTACATACTTTTGCACAAATCCAATACCCCCTTTTTACCCATTTTATGGGTACAGGGAGTAAAAAGTTAAATCGATTTTATGCCCTTTGCGTTAAGTTCCACAGCATTTGAAAAGTTTACAAAAATTTGTGCATTTTGACAAGCTCAAGTACAGAATTTTAACAAACTTAAAATAAAATGAACCTAATTCGGGGCAATTAAAGTTCTCCAGACAATTTTCACAACCATCACTCAATTCTCGTAAGCAATTCCAGAATTTCCAAAAATAATAGAATTGCTTAGGCTGTTCAAAGTGGTAGATCTAATTTTTCCTTAACACATTTTGCCTTCGTCGCTCTTTCACAAATAATCATTGGAAGATTTTTTAAGGACTGCGGTAAATTGATGCCCGTGGACTTTAAATCTTTAGACTGCTCATGACTACTATGTAAGTCCCCCCTCAAAGGAAATCCTAGATGCGCCACTGCTAGCCAGTATACTCAAGTATGTGTGTAGCATCGTCAGTTTCAATCGAGCTCGCTGCCTAAATATAGTAAATAATTAAAACTGTACGAGGCGAAGCATAAAAACAAAAGGCCAACAGCAAATAAACAATAAAGCGCAACAGATACGGCAAAAGCGCAAATTTGTTTGCCATAATATCCGCGCCGTTCCCCCCGTGCACATCAATGCTCTGCAATTGCCCCAATATTGCCCCATTGCTCCCGTTGATAGAGCGACGAATAATGTAGACGCTACGCAACGACAGGTGGCGCTGCGCTGTTTGAAGCTAGGATGGCAAAACATCGTTGAGAGCTGAAAACATAGATACTATCGATAACTGAATATGTATAAATAATCAAAAAATGTGGGCTACATCAATATCAAACTTGAGAAACTTTATTTTCTGCCCAAAATTCATGTTAAAAATTCAACATAAAGAAAGTTTTAACTACTATAGAAGCTATACCTCCTAGATAACCAATTCCTATAACTTAAAACTAAACTTATCGCCATTGTTTTGGTTATGATTTGTACTCTAAATTGACTTGACATTTTTATTTTATTCATATTCCAAAATAAAATGTTTTTAAATTTTTGCATACACAAGGTTTTCCAAAAGGTACAATCTTAAAACCTATATTTTAATCTAGTGCGAATATTACAATTAGTATAGTTAAAGTTAGTTTAGTTAGATATCCTTTTTCTTGTTCTTAGCCGCAATTGAGTCCACTGTAAAGTCACCTAGTACTTGTAAGGCAAGTGAGTAAATCAACAAGGTACAGCCAGATATTATACAATATAAATGCCAGATCTGAGAATTCGCTGAACCCGCCGACTTTTGCGTAGCGCGTCCAAAATTCGAACGCGCAAAGAATAAATTCGAAATTGCGTACATAAGAGGCGCATTTAATGGGCAGCAATCGACGCACCTAAGCGGACGCGGATGCGAATGCGAATGCGAATGCGGACTTGGTCGGACTTGGTGGCTAGCGTTTGCTGTTGGTAGCCGGATCGAGCGCGTCATTGACGTCGCGTCGCCGTCGACGCAGACTTTGGCTGTCGCCGCGGCAGAAACCGCGTACTATTGAACATATGTCAAAAAAATGTTATAAAAATCATAACTACCATAGTGAAAAAGAGTTAAATGACTAGACAAATCAAATTTTTAAGTTTCTTCAATTTGTTTGTATAAAGAGCCCGATATTTTATAACCCTGTAAAGGATTTTATAATTTTGTCATGAAATGTAAAACGCATTGAAGGAGATCTTTTCGACCCGTTTCTGTTTTAAAATTGAGGTTTAAAAAGTGAGAAATCAACAAACATAACTTACCACCATTTTCCCTTCCTTGCCCCTTTCTATGTGGTATGAAGAACTTAAAAAACCGATGCAACAAAAACATACTCTCACACATTTGACCTTAGGCGTATTTCCCATTCGTGGTGACGGATGGGAGTAGATTATTCAAGTTGCATACAACAGTTTTTTCGCCCTTGGCGGTAGACTTCGCTGGAAGGCCTACTGGCCCGGGAAAGCCTACTGTTGCACGTACTCGTAAAAAAAAAGCTGTTTCTTGCAGTCTCTGGTATTTTATTAACGCGATAAATAGATAAATGTAATCCATGGAGCGAACTGTATATTGTGTCAAAATGTAAGATCAATCGGTGCAGAACTTCTGGAGTTTTTGAATTTTGTTTCTTCCAAAATCTTATTTTTATGTAAATAGATTAAGATATTTTGAACAAACTTACAAGCTCGGAGTTTTATTATGTTTTGTGCAATTTGATATAAGTCGATCCAATTTATCTCGTAACTGGCAAAGAAACAATCGGAGGAAAATTTTTTTTTATTTATTTTGTTTATTCCCTTTTCATTTGGTTTTCATTCAAGCTCAGAAATCGCTAGTTTAATTGCATTTCATGTAGTTTGCTTTAATACTAAGTATCAAAATCGGAGCACGTTATCGGGCCGAAATTAATCGATCAAAAATGGAGTTCTTGTATAAAATAAAATTAACTTACTTTATATTTAGGGATTTTATTGAAAGATTCCATCTATCAACCTTTTTTATCCGATCGTAATCAGATTATCAGAACACATGTTTATCAATCATAATAGGGTTTTTTCAAATTGGGAAACTTTATTATACTGGCTCTACTTATTTTATGATTACAGGGTATAATAATATATGAATCCTTACAGCCATTCGGTTCATAGTTCTGCGTTCTGTTCGTGAGCCTGTTTGCACTTAGATATGCTGAGCCCAAGTTTTGCTTTGAACCTTTATTTGTTAGATATTTGCAGCCCTGATATCATAATTACTCGATACGGCCGTTAAATAAATTATATAGACACCCAGCCAGCTGTTGGTCTATTTGTTTATATTCAGTGTCTTACGGTGACTCTAATAATTAACTTGGTTAACTGACAACGTTAATTGGCCTCACACTGACAGCTGTCCAGTTCGCATAGATCTTTTGCAGTAAGGTTTAAAGTAATTACGTTTGTGAATTTTATATGGACTGCACTAAGCTGCATTTTACTAAATCACTTTTAACAAGTACACATCAAAAGGCCATGTCGTTATTAATTCAACAGCAAAGAACTAAGTTTGCTTTATATATTGGTATATAAAGAATGGTCAATCGCAACAAAAGAACTTACTTACTTTTAATGTAAAATGACTTTTATGCACGTTTTGTTACGCTGTGGAGTAGAAGTCTCTAAACCGAGGCTAATGTATATTATCAAATATTAAATGTATGCCAGTTAGTCGTATAGTTAGTTAGTTTTTGAATAATTTATCTCCAGGCTTGGAAAATTTATGAAAAACCCCAGCACTCAACCTTTTTGTTTTCTATGAGATTGACTACAAACTAACTTTAACAAAAAAGAACATTGCACCCGACTGCAGATTACTCTGTTCCCAGTCCTGAATAATTTGGTTATTTGTGGGTTCGGAAAGAGACGTGAAAAAAACAGTAGTCTGTATGGCAAATTTGAGGACTCTACCCGTACAGGTGTCAGAGATATAAAATTCGCTCATTTGTGGGCGTGGGGGTGGGGGTGTCAACAAATTTTTGATGCAGATCTGTCAAGAATCTCAACATTGGTGTGTATACCAAATTTGGTGACTATACCTTTAAAAATGTGGAAGATACAGGTTTTCCCCAAATTGTGGGAGAGGATCTACACCAACATGTGTACCAAGTTTGGTTGCTCGAGCTTCAAGGGTGTGGAAGAAAATTGCGTTCATACGGACAGACGGACATTCCGCAAGCCCAATATACTCCTTTTCCCTTCGGGAACAGAGTAAAAAAACTCTTTGCTTTATACATTAGAGGTGTGGTGCTCATGGATATTAGATGTTTTATTCATTGTTGGTCCTTAACTTTTAACATTTATTTCAATTGTTTTGGCACAAAAGCAATCAACTGGCCCCACTGTGCGAGGCTTCGCGGTGGCAATAAACGGAACGCATCAACGAAATGCTGAGGAATTGAACGCAGCCAATTATTGTTTATTTGTTTTAGTTGAACTGATCGGGCGTGTTCAGGGGGTGGAGATAGAGCTGCAGAGCTGCGAGTGGGGGTGAAGAGATAGAGGGCCGGCCGAGGTGGCAGAGAACCGTGGACTGTGGGCTTGGATATTGGGTGTTGTACGGAATGAGGTGCTTTGCAGGCAGGGCTGTAATTCGAATTCGTTCATCGAGTGAAACTCGTGTACGTGGCATTGTTTTGCATTGTAGCAACATTTATCTATCTGTTTCGTTTATTTGTTTGTTTGCTCGATGCTGGCGGCAGCGCTGTCGCAGTGGCAGTGGCAGCGGCAGAGGCAGCGGTAGCGGTGGCGGCAGCGCCTATTTTATAGTTAGATACAAATACGAAAAAGATACAAAAGCTATTTTCGGTTTTATTTGGCAGCCTTTTCATTATAAATAGTTGGGCTGCCTAGATAAACAGACGCCGAATGCTGCCCGCACGAGCACACTCTAATACACACACAGGCACAGGCACACACCGATGAGTATCTGTTAGATACACTTATTACTGTGCCACATTAATTAAATATGCACCTGGGCCCTGGCCACGTTGCACTCGAATATGCAAAATAAACCACCGCAATGCCATAACTGACACTCCGAATTCATTATTATTTCATGTTCAATTTGGCAGCTCCAAATAGGAGACCGCAAAGGCAAACGGTAATTAAACACCCACTGCCAGGCAAACCACATCAAAATTAACTACACCATTCAAAAGGAAGCAGCTCAAGTTCACTTTGAACACCAATTACGTGCGAATTCTGTGGGTGTGGCAAGCATTTCAGCTACAGCCCCAACACCTCAACACCCCAACACCCCAATACCACAGCCCCAATATGTGAGTAAGCAAGCGAGCATTTTCCAGTCGATCATACTCGACTGGCAAATACCCTCTACTAGTGGTGGTGAAAGCAGTCTCAGTCATATATTGAATTTGAATTTATTTATCAAATTTCTAAAATTTTCTTTTTATATTCTAAATGGCACTTTGAAATACTTAAAACTATCGCCTGAATCGATTCAGCCGAGTATCGACTTTTTAAATTATCGATCGATTTTCATCTCTATTTATCGTTGTACCCAAATCCCTACACGCACTGCTTACACCCTAAGCAGTTCAATGGCAGCACTGCTTCTTCGCTCTTTTTACACTGCGAAAAATGGGATGTTGAATAGCTTCAGTCTTTATTATCATTCTCCACTCTCAAATTCAACACAATTGTTAAAATTGAACATTTGTTTATGTTAAATTGAGATATTTTACGTAATAACATTTTAATAATAATTATGCGTCACTTATTTCAAAAACTTACAATCCTTAGAGTAATCAGACTTGATATTCATTAGATCACTCTATCGAGCCTAGTAAGGATACTTGCCTATCAAAAACTTTAGTTGAAATTGAATTTAATCAATTTCCGCAATTGCTGGAGGAAAAACGGAAATATAATTCATATTTCTCCATTTCTGCGGATGCGTTCCGTGTAGAAAAGAAGCTACATCCCAAACTCTAGCTCCTTTACTCTATAAGACAGACAAACTTGATGCTGCTCAAGAATATATTTATATACTTTCCGAAAGTGTGGGAGAAAAAACGAAAATATAAAACATATTCATCAATTTCTGCGGATGCGTTCCGTGTAGACAAGAAGCTGCATCCCAAACTCTAGCACCTTTACCCTCCGATACAAACTTGATGCTGGTCAAGAATGTATTTATATACTTCATAAGTAAGAAGATACTTACCTCTGCCTGTTACATATTTTTGCACATCAAATATATACTCTGTTTACCCATTTTGGTTGCATACAGGGTAAGAAATTACAAAACATTTCAAAGCATAATGAAATCAACTGCAAAACCAAAAATGAATTAAGCCCTGCAAGCGAAATGATTGCCTGAATGAACTGAATGAAGTACCACTGACCGCAAATAACAAAGGTCCTGAGCGAGTCCTGAGCGAAGGCAGCCGCAGTCGGTTGTCTTTTAATATCCTTTCTGGCACAAAATTGCCACAAAACGCTGGAAATTAATGAGCTTATAGCCATTTATGGCATTAGCCTTGGGTTAAGAACTGAACTGTTGAATAAATATTTAATATGTCTGTGAAACTAAACAGCCGATGCATAATAAAATGTTCTTTGCTTTTCATTTACAACTGAGTTATACCTGAAACCTATTTAAAATAGCCTTCAAGCTGGCATTGTATCCAAATTGAATTCTATATTGGTCGCTGACATTTGAATGCACTGACCTTGTGAAATGTTACTTGGCAAAACAATGTCCTGTCTGCAAATATACTTTTCATTGCTAGCTCTTGGTATCCTGCTAGCGTCACCACACTATTCTGGCATTAAAAAGACTTCCAGTATTTACGCAAATGACTTTTGATGACATAAAGGGATATCTTTTACAATGTGGTTATCCATTTGTGGCATCGTTAACGACTTTCATCTTCAATTTGTGACACGTCTTAAGCCATTTCTAAGACATAGTTGACATCTTCAATTTAAAAAATGTCACTAATAAGAAAGATGCATGCTACAGCTTATTAAGAAACATTATTCCACATGGAGTTCTAAAAATAATTTCAAATAGTCACTGATACAGTGATAACAAGGTAATCAAAGGAAATTGCATTTAAATTTCATTGTATTAAGAATTCTTTGCAAGCGTTTTTATTTTTTCTTTTTGGCCAGACAGTTTTTTAACTTAGCCCGCATTAAGACGGTGCTTGTGCGGGGCAGACGAAGTGTGCAGTACTTTGAGACCAGCACTCTAAAAGTATTATAAGAGGAAAATGTTTCAGTTGTGACAATTGAACATTAAATAAACAATATAAAATAGTGTAAGAATTAATCGATTAATTAATGATGGCACTTTGTAATTATCGATTTCGTATTTTCAAGAAAACCTGCCTAAAAATAATAAAAAAAAACATTTGTTAAACTTGTCCTCAGTTGCTATGGTATCTGAAATGGAATCAGTTATGTGCAATATATTATACATATACATATATATAAAAAGCTCGAAGATGTCTACTATACTATACGATCCTAAGTCATTTTAAAGGGTCGTGTGATAAAATTACATACTTGTGTCAAGTATTTTTGGATGTCCTTTACTTTCATTTCTGTATACTTACCAGTCCTTCTTTATTATTTATTATTTGTGTGAGGTTTGTTGGTATTAATGTCAGCAATCTATGCAATTCCAACTGTAATTAACTAAATAAAGTTGCCCACACTTACTGTAAGTGTGACCGTTTGTGTTTTATGACACGTAACGGTCGTTAAACAAATTGTGTAGACCCCCAGCCAGCTGCTGGGGGGTTTTGTAAATACTTACTGTGTTATGGTGGTTCTTATAATTAACTAGGTAAACGGAACCACTTTGACAGCGTTAAGGGGTCCCCAAACAGCTGTCCAGTTCGCATAGATCTTCTTTGTAATAGGGTTGCGTTTAAGTGAAGTTTTATGAATCTTTTGGGGTGTGCTGGTTTAAATGAATCACTTTTAATAAGAACACAGGACAACTTCTTATCGTTTTAAAATTTTTATTTGAAGTAAGTAATATTTCTGACAGTAACAAGATAAATTTTCCCTTTTCCTTTTCGTTTTGTTATTTTTGGTTTTGTTTTTTTTTTGGTTTTTGTTTTTGTTTTGTTTTATTACTTTTAAAAAAAATATGGTAAAAGAATTTGCATTTTCTTTGTTGTGGTTTATAAGTAAGTATGTATATAAGTATGTGTATACATAATAAACATCATCGTAATAATAAATAACAGTAAATAGTTATAAAAAGAAAAACCCAAAACAGAACAAAAGGGAAATCGTTTTATTTTAATTTTTCATATACTTATTTGATTTCTAGTTTTCCTTTTCATTTTTTATTTTTAAACGTTTCTTAGCAAAGAAATCATATTCGAGTTTTGCTAAAGAGTATCACTAAAAATGTGTTGTATTTTTTGTTACTTTTCAATAGATTTTCATTTTCCATTTAATATATAAGTATGTATATTATTAGTATTATTATTATAATTATTATTATTGTTATTATTAGAAATATTATTACCGTTTAATGTAAATGTTGCGTTGCTCAGACACTGCACATAACATAATTATTGTAATATTTGATTTGTTATACCAATTGTTATGTTTTATGTACTCGCATGTATATTTATTATATTTATTATGCAATGTATGTATGTATATATATAAATATACATATGTATATGTATTTATATATTATTATTAAACATACATATATATATGTACGTCTTATGTATATATATATATATTGTTGTAAAATATTGCTTGTGAAACGTTTAACTTGACATTCGTGAGACATTCAATGGCGGCTAAATTCTCAGCCCGCTCATTGCAAAAATTATTATAATTAGTTTTTCATCATTAATTGTATTTTCTCATAAATTTTCTCATTCCTCGCATTACAATTGACTTCAATGCCTTGCTTTTAGCCAAGTTATTGTTAGCTGCAATGGCGACCAAAAAAAAAAAAAAACAATTTACTTACTTACTGTGTACTTAAGACCCGTCATATTTGGTGTTAACAAACTTATTTTGTAGTTCTGGGCCTGGGCCTGGGCCTTAGCTTAGCCTCAGTTTAAGTGAGTGTATATGTGTGTGTGTGTGTGTGTAAATGTGTGTGTGTGTGTTTAGGTAATGCTCTTAAGTGGTATTTACAGCTTGTATAGACGTTAGGCATTTTTCATAAAAAAAAAAATTTTGGAAAATATGCATTTATGTTTATCTTTTCTTTTCATTTCTCATACATGTAATATTTGTTAAATATTTTATACTGTGTTTGTTTGTTTTTTTGTTTTAATCCATTTTTGTTCAGATTTAATATTTTATATACTCGTTACGTATAACTACTAAACTACACACACATTTATTTTTTGTCAGCTATATCACTTTCGAATTATTTAATTATTGATTAAGTTGTTCATTCATGTGTTTTGTATTCGTTTTTGTTTTGCATTTGTATATTGTATTTATTTATATGTTTAGTATATTAGTATGTATATATATATATATATGTATATATAATATTTCTTGTTTTTCGAAGAATTTCAGTGAGGTTCTTAGAAGCGTTTGTATTGTTGTTTGTTTTTTTGACTTTCATTAGATTGTAGTGCTTACTATAAGTATATTTTGTTGTAGTATGTAGGTATAGGGTATATAGCTATATGCATATATATATGTGTGTATATGTATATCTATGCCGTATTTTGATTTGATCTTATAGCTTTTTATGTTTTAGGCGACAGATTGTAATAATTTTTTTGATTTTGTTTTTTGGCGTGCGCTTAGTAAAAGTCGAAACGAGTTAGAAATGAATTAGAAATAATTGCAGTAATTGCATAAAAAATGTATGATTATTTATTTATTTGGTGTATTTTAGGTATATAGCCAATATTCGATGCTGGTGCCGAGTTGAAATTTCGATGCGATTGGACTAATTGACTTAAGGCCACTCATTAAAGAAGACAAAAATTTTTGCAAAATTAACAATAAGAATGCGTGTGGGGTGAGCCATTGATATAATGTGAATAGTATATGAATATGATATATGAATATATATGTGAATATATATGTGAATATGTATATGAGTATGGGCATATTGTTAGGCATTTAGTAGCTAAAGCATGTATATTTCACTATAAATATGTATATATTTATGCATACATATTGATTTTGTATATAAGTATTGGGTAAGTCCATTATAACGTGTGTCTGTGTGTGTCACTGTATGTGTCTGTGTGTGTGTGTGTGTGTGTGTGTGTGTATATATATAAAATATATACTATGTTGTGTATTTTTTACTGTCCATGTGCATGATTAGCCATTTTCATAAGAAGTAGCAAAATATGTATTTAAGTTAATATATATGTGTATTGACATATATATATATATATGTTTTTTAAATATATATAGATAGATTGTAATAAATTATTAACGGGGTTATTAAATCAATGCAATAATAAAGCTGAACCGCATATAGAATAGAAATTAAATCGTATGATGGATTTGTTTTTGGACTCTCAAACGGGGCTTTTAGTCGCATAGAAAGATATATAGAGAGAGAGGGAGAGATAGAGGAGAGAGAGAGACAGAGCTGACTATTGTTGCTGTTGTAGTTGCTGTTGCTGTTGTTGTTGTACTTGTTGTTGTTGCTGGTGTTGTAGGCGCTGCATTGTTGTATTTTTTAAGTATCTTTTTTTTATATTTGTTTTTTAGCTTTAGTATTCGCTTTCAAGAGCATTAAACAGCGTGTTGTTTGTTTGTTTTATGTTTTTTTTTTGTTTTTTTTTTGTGCGTTGTTGTTTTTTTTTTTAATATTATTGTTAATAATAAACCATGTTTAAGTTTTGTTTGGCTATTGTCAAATTTGTAAGCTAATTTATGATAATTGCAAAAGTAATACAAAAATTTTGAGAACAGAAAACAAAAAATGTTTTTTTCTGTGTAATTTGCGCCTTTTTTGCGCGCTCATCTTGGCGCATGTATGCGTGTGTGTGGGTGTGTGTGTTGTGTGTGTGTGTGTGTGTATGTGTGCCTAATTGCAAATATTGCGTTAAGTTTTGCGCGGCTTTTGCATTTGTCATTGATTAATGCCTGTTTTGTTAATTAATTAATTAATTACTTTTGCTGTTTTTGTTGTTGTTGTTGTCGCCGCATATAATCCATATAAGGTGTATATTTATATATATAATTGTATATATATATATATAAGTATATATAGTTTTATATAATTTATGCATTTTGTTTCTTGCTTTTTGTATATCAACAATGCTTAGGTATTAATTTTAAATGTTATCATTATTATTATTACTTTTACTTTTTTTATAAATATCTCGAAGGCTGCGTTCGTTAAATTTTTTTCTTAATTATGCAATAATTTTGATGGTTTTTTATTTTTATTATTATTATTATTAATATCTGATGTATGCTCCAAAAATTGATTTACGTTATTCGCTTTTTGTAATTTATTTTATTTATTTTTTGTTTTTTTTTTTAATTTACTTTAAGTTTTTACAGCTATGAACTGCGTTCTGACTACGCCACGATTTCGATTTTAGCCATATTTTTTGTATGTACATACATATATATCGCTATATTGTATATATATATATATGTATATAATTGAATTTCTCATATTTTATATGCGTATATATCAAAAAATTATTATCATTTTGAATGTTAATCGACGCGCGAAATCGGTGAAAACAAAATAGTTGCATTTGTATTGTTTTATTTGAAGATTGAAACATTGTTTTTGGGCGACTCTGATTTCTGAATTCTGATTGCTTCAACGGTTTAATTTCATTTGTATCAATTAATTATATTTTATTGTTGTTATTTTCTTTGTTGGAGAGTGTAAAATGTTAGCCAAAAATCAAAAGCACTGTCTTTTTATTTTGTCAAGAAACTTTTAGCTGCGTTTTTTTGTTGTTTTTTTATTTGTTGTTTGCTGTTGTTTATTAAAGATTTGTTGTTGTTGTTGTTTTTGTTGCGCGTTTCTATATAGATACGTTTAACCACCACCTAAACTTAACGCCTGAACTATACGTGGATCAGCTTTACTACCCTCACGAAATTCTTCTAATGTTAATTTTCCATCATGATTCTTATCCATTTGATCGAATATCTTATCCACACGCTTCTGCGGCGTATTTTCATCCTCCGATTGCGGCTGCTGGCCCTAAAGTATAAATACCAACGAATTTGCTCAATGCCACACAATAATATCAAGAATATCAAGGATATAATACATATAGGGAGGGGGAGGCAATTACAGTAGAAGTGTAAAAGGAAGCTCAACTTACCACCATCTGATAGATTGCATCCACAATGTTATACATCTCCTCCCGCGTTATATAGCCATCATTATCGACATCGTACAGACGAAAGGCCCCTGCATAAAGTAAAAAGCAAACGGAAATCGAAATCGAAATGGAAATGGAATATGCCAATGGGCATTAATTGGAGGCATATCAGTGAAAGCGCAGCGGCCATCAGAATGATTGGCCTCGTTATTATCCTGGCCAAAACAAAGCCACTTACATTGCAGTTTCTCGTCCAGGTTGCCCTTCGATGTGACGGATAAGGCGCGTATGAACTCCTCAAACTCGATTGACCCATCCTGGCGAGCACAAATACAAAAACAAGAAAAAAAACAGAAGGAGAGAACAACAGCAGGGCAAATCAGTCCGGACCCCAGACAGCTGATAGGTTTGGGTCTCCACCAACAGCAACACCCATACCCACACCCACACCCACACCCACCACCAACACTACCACCCCTCGACTCAAGCCATAAATAATAAATGGTATAATGAACGCAACTTTATGAGTCCCCCGAGGTTGCGTCTTTAAGTGAAAGGCATTATAACTAGCTATCTGAACGGCTCCTGTTGAGTTAATTGAACCAGCAAACTATGTATATATACTCCAGATAATCTTTGTACATTGAAACGAAACTGACATTCTTCCAATAACCAACTTCATTTTAGCTTAATCAACTAAACTAACCCGAGCAACAATGCATAGTTATAACAAAGTAAGCAAACTTTTGCATGAAATACATATATATACATACATATCGCATATTTTTCCTCTTTTTCCCATTTTTCCATCTGTCTGGTTGTATATAGATCTTTAAATCTTCAATCAATAAGAAAGCAAGCCCAGATCTTTAAATAAAACTATATTCCCGACTGGAGAACTTAAACTCTTATCTGTTTCAATTAAGCTTCAAGCTCAAACTTATTGATAAAATTACTGTTTCTGGTTCTAAGCTCACGAGATATGAGAAATTTTAACTTAATTTATCTATTATGAATTGCAATTTTAATTATGATAAATAGCCAGTTAAAATCAGAAGAAACTGTTTAATATGTTATTAAAAATGTGACCTCATAACTGAGTATTTTCAAAACAAATTAACTATATTTTAACCAAAAGTTGTATTCAATTTGTTGGCCCTTAACAGTTAAACTTATACAGAGTTACTAACCTATTTTTTGGACAGTATGCCTAATCAAATTACTCTTAACTTTGAATGAGTCAATATTATGCCTCTGTTAAATGTTTTCTCTAAGGAAACGCAACTGTACTTGTACTGTACTTGTTACTACTGCAAAACTATCGACTGAACCATCGATAGTATCGATAGCGCGTTCGCTGCCATCACAATTGTTTCATTTAAGCGAAAGTTGATTGTTTTTAACAGTACTTTTTATTATAAACATATTTATTCATTATTAAACATTCCTCATAAGTCTATGCTTTAAGATGTGTAATGCTAATAAATAAATTGTTAATCAATTGCATTTCCAAAATGACGGCGTAGACCATTTATGTATTTTCAAGTCAGTTATAAAATTGGAATTCAATAACCAATAAATAAATAATAAAAAAAAAAACTATTCAAAACACAGCATTGATGCTGTCAATAGTCGACTATTAAAATGATTGATCGTTTTGCAACCCTGTTATACTTATACACTGCTCAAAATGGTAGTCAAACTTTGGCCAAGCTTTTCGCTGCCTCATTCCATTGCACAATTTCGGCTAATTGGCCTAAATCGTCAACTTTTGCGCTTGAGCTGCGTACAAATTCATCAATGTCAATGAGGCTGCTTGCCAAGTGGCTGTTTGGCTCTTGTGCTTGCTCGAGGGGGATGGATGAGGCTGGGGCTGGGGCTGGGGCTGGGGCGGGTAGTGGAACAACGACAAGGACATTAGCTGGTGGCCTTAATACTCACATTGTTCTCATCGAAGACACGAAACACAAGCGATGCAAATTTACTGGGATCGCCTTGTGGAAAGAATTGTTTGTAGATTTTGATAAAACCCTGGCAAGAGATGAGAAACAATTAGAGCGTTGTTTGAGTGTGCCACAGCTGTGTGCAAGTGTGTGTTAGTGTGTGTGTGTGTGTGTGTGTGTGTGTGTGTGCGAGTATTTTCAAGTTATGTTCCAATGAGGCGCGCGTTAATAAATTTCATTATCAACAGCAGACGACAGCAGCAGCAACAACAGCAACAGTTGCCATCAACACATTGGAAATGGCCTGCCATTCATTTTGGTAGCAGGCCAAGAACGCGGTCTGTCAGGAGGCGGACGTATACATTTTGCAGCCACTGTATTTGTTGCTGCTGCTTATGTTTTTGCTGTTGCAAGAAATTAGTGGCTCACATATTGAGAAGATTAACTTAATTAACTGTATGACTTAAATGAATTGAAGCCGCTTAAGCGTGTACCTCGCTTGGCAAATATGACGGGTGTGTGATGATGTATATGCATATGTACGTGTGTGTTTATGTGCGTATTAATCATATATATGTTTATATATGTGCTACGTACTTGCTCTGTGAGTAAACCATTCGGACAGTCTTTTAAAAATCCTTTGTGCCTGTTTGCGTATTCCAAATATTTCCCAATTAGCACAAATTATTTATCAATTGAAAACAATTTGTATTTTTAATACTCACCATTGACGTATTTCTTTTTCTGTAACTGTAAATAAACAAGAGCAACAAATAAATAAAATGTGTATTAAAATTGATGTACATTTAATGGTACAACAAAAAGAGCGAAATTCCATTCAACCATCGAACATTTCAATAGAAAATATGCAAACGAACAAAATGGCACAAACAAAAAATTTTATATCGCAATGTGTTGAAATAATGAAAGAGTTATGCTAACAAGTTTGTATGATCGACTGCGAGATATTGTGTAATCTTGGATACAGTTTATCCAATAAATTTCGTTGTATACTATCTAATTGTTGGTCAATTTCAGTAAACTTAACAAGTTAATATATAGTCAAATAGAAACTATTGGAAAAAATATAAGGTTCAATTCCCAGTCCTGGATTTGTTTGTTTACACAACTAACATACTGTTAATGCTGATCAAAAATGTATTAAAAAATGTCTGAATGGCAACTATGGGGTTAGTTTTCGTTGTACACATTTTGCGAACAAGTTTAAACTGTGAATATTCCTCATAAAATGGGTAAAAAGGGGATACCAAATCTGTGCAAATGTATGTAACATGTAGAGTACACATCTCCGACTCTATAAACTATATAAATTCTTGATCAGTATGAAAAGAGTTTTCGATTTCGCCATATCCGTCTGTTTGTCCGTCTGTCTGTCTGTCTGTCCGGATGAACGAGTCGATCTCAGCAACTATAAGAACTAGAGACACCAAATTTTAAATGTAGGTTTCTGTATACCGTACACTAATCAAATTTGTTTCCAATTGAAGATATCTCTTCCCGATCCCCTGCAATTCTATAAAAACTTTTTATACCAACAATTTTAAAGATATTGCTTTGGGATTTGGCATGTACAATTTTTGAAACACTCTTAATCTACTGTTTTTTAAGTCGATCGGATAATGAACACGGAAGTCATTCAACAAACAAGATTTAGTAATGTCGCGCGGGCGGGGAAGAAGCAGCACAGCCACCACTGTCGCTTGTGTATGTGTAAGTGCACGAAGATGTGATCGGAAATTTTTGAGCTGGGTACAGGGAGTTTTGTAGTCGCGTATACTCGGCTATAGCATTCTTACTTGTTTGTTTGTTGGGAAAGAGTGAAGCGGAGTGAACCGTGTAAACATATTTTCTCTACTTTTTTCATTTGATAAAAACCTTTTACTGTACAGAAGTAAACGATGCAAATTCATGCAGTCGACTTTCTTACTAAATGCAGTTAAATGGAAATAACTTCCTTTTTGCTGTAGGCATTGTCAGAAAATAAATAATATTGTGAAGTTTATAAATGTAGACTAAAAAGAATTTCTCTAGCACAGATCATATTTCAATACTCATAAGCCCGCGGCAGATAGTTACATATTTAAAATAATACTCAAGTTTATACAACTTGAAAATCCCCTTACCGTAGAGACCCATTAAAAACAATCATTTTCGTTGTGTGTGCTTTAAGTTAAGGAGCATCTTTTTGGATTCTAGGCGATTCTAATGCGATTCTTTAATACACACCTTATTTATTCACATGCAAGCAATTAACCATAATTCTTAGTTTTTTCTTCTGCTAAGGGACTACACACTTTCAAATTGACCCCACGAGTTACGAGGATACCTTATACACTTCCCAGTTGGCCCCTAACCTTGGGGCTATGCTTTTGCAGCTTCTGTAAGCGTTTTACTTACATTTTTCTCATTGTCTTGCGACCACGCCCAAGGCAAACAAATTGTTCCCTCTATGCATTACAATTTCTATTTTTTGTTTTGTTTTGTGTTGTTTTTGTTTTTTTTTTACGAGTATTATTATTATTATTATTATTTTTGGTCAGGGTTGCCATCGTCGTGGTCTAATGGCCGTTTACAAAACGTTTAAGCTACGGTCTCCCGATCCCAGCCCGGCGCCTGCTGCTCCCATTGTGACCATTATGGGCGTGTGAATGGCGCACATGTTACAGAGGCTACAGCGGGGTAGGGGCAGGGCGAGGTGTGCATGGATGTCCACCCACAAGTTCTGCGGCTGAGTAAATGATGGTCGGGGCGGCTGCGTGTGATGCTTTCTTACAGCAGCAAAGTTAGAGACCAAAAACATAAATTCACGCAAAATTACACACATTGGAATTGCTCTTAGGCGCCGGGCAATGGCCACAGCCGGGATTCTCCTGGGGTCCAAGCACCAGAGGGCTTAGAGTATTGACTGCCCTGCACGCTCAACTGGATAACCAAAAGCCGACCACGGCAATTTTTCATACCGTTATGGCGCCATCCTTCATCCCGTATCTGTGACTGGCTTTAATGCCGCCCATTCCTTTTGTCCTGTTATCGCCTTATCATTTCTTTTCTTCTCCCCCCTACCATTAGATATTTCTGGGCCCAGCAATCAGAGCGACAATTGCAGCTGCTTTTTACTTATATTTGCATTTTAATTAGTAATCCAGTATCCTTCATCAAGCCCATGCCCATTTACTGCTATGGCCAACGGGCAATGTCAATTCAATGAAGTCAACAATTGCCAAAGTCACTGCGAAATTGATTGGTAATCGATAGTGCGTTCTACAGGCAGACAGTTAGACAGACAGTTAGACAGGGGGAGAGGAAATGAGAATGGTTTCATATCCATTCCGCAACTCGTTCATGTTTATTTTCTTATCCCTCCTGCCCCGTTCAAACAGCTTTTGTACTTCCTTGTACTTATTATTGACGTGTGGCATGTAAAAATTTAACGGCATTTGCTGGCCCAATGTGTGCTCTCATGGATTGTAGTAAATCAGGCGAATATTGCTCATACGACTTGTTGCCGGTGGCAGCTGTCGCTGACGCCGCCACTGATATGCCAGAATACTGAAACTATTGCTTATACACTTTCCAAGTCATACTTTTACTTTATCGTACTGTCTGCCAAACTTTTTTTTTTGAGAGAGAATGGGATAGATCGGTTCAGGAAAGAACAGCCTTATGGTAGCAACCTCGGTAGTGCACTGCAAGGAAGGACACTTTTTTGGTAGAGAATGGATAGTTCTCTTCAAGAAACAACAATATTTTAGCGGAGAATGGAATAGTTCACTTCGAGAAAGAATAATCGAATGGTAGAGATGGCGATAGTTCACGTCGAAAAGGAACACACTTTTGGTAGAGTTCGGTAGAGCACCTCAAGAAAGAACCTTCTTTTTTGGTAGAGAATGGATAATTCCCTCCAAGAAAAAACAATTTTTAGGTAAAGAATGGATAGTTCACTTCATGACAGAACAATTTTCTGATAGATAACTTCGTAGTGCACTTTAAGAAAGAACACCCTTTCGGTAAAAAAATCGGTAGTTTCCTTTAAATAAGAACTCATGTCTAGTAGAGAAGTTTCATAGTTCACTTCAAGATAAAGTTTATATGAAATTGTGTGAACACAACAAGTAAAACTATTGCCTTAACGCCTTAGAAATTGCGGAATTTTATGGCTTCTACCTATTTTCGGAGGCGGGAGTTAGTGAGGCAAAATAAAACCAAATAGTTTAGCTGAAGGGGGTATTTCTATACCAACATCCTACGTACCAAATGTAATTACTCTAGCTCTAAAAGTGTCAAATGAAATTATGTTCACCAATAAATATACACTTGTTCCCTTAGGGAACTGAATATAAAAAGGAACTTATTCGAAATTTATAGCACAACCTGCTCATCATTTATTCCCTGCTAACGTTCTGTCAAGTGTAAAGAAAACTTCTTAAGGATAAAACAATTTAAATAGTAGATATAACAATCAATGTTACAAAGAAAACAAATTCAAGCTACGACTATCAGGGGATTTGCACGTTTGCAGAAGTTCTTGAGCTCGGATCCTTTCCAGTAAGCCCAAAAAAATCTTTAGGTTTTTCTGAATGCTATTCTATATTACGTGTTGTGTTAAAATAAAGCACAATAGTTAAAGTGTTTGAAGTATCGAATTTATAAAATGAAAATGATTTTTCATGACACATTTATTAAATGCTAATAAACATTTTTAATGCATTTTGATAGCTAGAAATTATGTTTTCAATCTTTTCAGACATAATACAATTTAAAAACAAATAACAAAAAAATTAACAAAAATGTATTTGAAATCAGTTTGTTATTTAAAGTTTAAACAAGTTTGAAATACTTATATATATTTTTTCTTGTCAGTCCCAATAAAACAGTTGTGGTTTATGTAATATTCAAAATTAAATGTCCAAACTTATTTCATAAATTCAAAAGCTAATTTACATCATTCTGTAATGACAATAGCACTAATTAAAAAGGATTGGGAATGAAATTATGTGTGTGGTTTGTATACAAAAAAAAAAATGATAGACAGAAATATTGCCTTTTTATCGTTTCGTTTATCACATAATTAGGTTGGTTTGTTGCTGTAATTAATACCATTATCAGTCTCATTGCAAGAGTGAACTTAATGAATTTAAATTATTATGGCCTTGCAGAGGGTAGTATAATTTGTATCATGATATTTGCAGTGCATAGAAGAAGGCGTTTCCGATCCCTTCAATTGAATTCGATAGTCAATCAGGTATGTCTGGTTTTAATGTAAATAGTCCCTCAGTTTAGTAGCTATATATTATATTAACTTGACACAGATTCTTATTTTGATTACAGACAGTACATATATATGTCGGAACTGCCGCATCGGAGTACTATGTCATAAAGCTTCTGCGGATTGTTCATAAATTGAATTGTTGCATGAAAATTTGTTTTTGCTTATAAAGATATCACCAAATTTATCAATATCATTGTCTTTTATTCAACCTGCCCAAATTTGATCAAAATTGACCCATTATATCCTATAGCTGACATAGGAACAATCGTTGTTATAAGTATCTTAAGGAAACTTATCAAATACGCATTATGATTACTTTCATTATTATATTATTATTATACTTTACTCAAACAAACTTTTGATTAAACTTATAACTACTATCGTACATCATACAGCTGCCATAGGAACAATCGGTTGAATATTGAGTTTCTACATGAAAACATAGCTATTCTTTCTCATTTTCCTATTAAACTACGGTATTTATGATATTTAAGTAGAGTATTCAGCTCACGTCATATATATACTTCTCTTGCCTATCTAAGAAGCTCTTAACTATACGAAAATTGTCTATGGTAAGTGTGGCCATGTTTCGTTCAGTTAAAAATCACATACCATTGCCTGTTCATATGTAATGTCTGTCAAGCGAAGCTATATCGTTTTAGTAGCGATTGCCGTGCCACACTCAACGTCTGTCACTGCCCCTCACTCTTGCCGGCAGCAGCCCGCACCATACCGCATACTCGATGGAGCATTGCGAATTTGCGGCAATTGTCGCTGGCATTCGAATGGAACCGCGCCCCATGCGAAACTGTGAGCCGTGCTGCATTTCTGATTTCCATGCGCCATAATGCATACACCCACACACACACACATACAACCACATACACCCACATACACATATAGATGTGCGGCTCTCGTGGGCATACGGCCGCATGCATCATGTAGGATGGATGTAAAATATACGGTTTCGGAGTACGGGAGAATTGGCAACTCTACGGCTCTGGCAACGGCTACATGAAATATTCGTGTAATCGCTGCCATCAATATGTGTGTTTACAACGCGCTTTTAATTGCATTTTGTCTGTGCACAGTGCGAAAGACTCGAAAACGTTTCCGGTTCGGTTTCAGTTTCAGTTTCGGTTCAGTTTTTACTCTTTTTCTTTTGGGTGGAGGGGGGCTTCACATTTGTTTTTTGGGGCATGTCGTAAATATGGCAGGTAAACATTTTACCTGTTCTGTAAAGTGTAACTTGTTTCGTACACGGAGTACACATGTTTAAGTTCAACCAAAACTGAAACTAAAGTACAGTACAGTACACAATATCCATATCGCTCTGTGAGTTGAAAAAGGGTCTGTGGCAAGTCTGTAAACATGTTCAGCCAGCTTAAAAGGATTTAAAAGTCGTTCAAATGTGTAAATCGTTTGGTAATTGTGCTATAATGCTGAAGTTCTGTTCAAT
This sequence comes from Hirtodrosophila histrioides, assembly GCA_037075165.1. Classification (NCBI taxonomy): domain Eukaryota; kingdom Metazoa; phylum Arthropoda; class Insecta; order Diptera; family Drosophilidae; genus Hirtodrosophila; species Hirtodrosophila histrioides. Next base: position 2,010,850 of record JBAMCL010000372.1, on the reverse strand, counting down.
GGCGTTTGCTATTTAATGAAATGTGTGCTTACATTTCAGCATATCATTAAAATCGAATTGAAATTGATGTTAACGAATGCCGAATGTATTTACTTAAACTCTCACATAATAGCTAATAAGTTAAAAGAACAAACAAATCATATCTCAGGATCTCTATCACAAAGCCAGTTGAAATTTAGTGTGCAAAGCAGCATTTAATTGACCTACAAGTTTATCACACTTTAAACTTCCAAATTAACAAAATCTTTAAGAAACATTGCATTTTTCCATCTCATGAATCTATAGATACATAAAGGTTTGTGCCTAGTTTGAACTTATATTTAATTGGTTGAGCTATATTAATTACATATTACATTTACTAAACTTTAGACTAAGGATTCAAGTAGTCAGGCCTCCTGTTGTTTTCTAACAGGAGGCGTGACGACTTCAACGATTCTTCTGTGGAAAATTAAAAAAATTCCAAGAATTTAAAAAAAAAGGGTCGATTTCAAAAATCCAGAAAAACATAAGTGCATCAATTTAAAATCTGTTTTATTTGCATTTAAGTTCTGATAACTTGTCCTGCAATTTTTTAGCTCAACACGAGCATTAGGCGTAAGAATAGAAGTGCTTAAAATCAGTTTTGCCCATGACTCGGTTAATTAGAGTTAAGTTGCGAGGTTATTATTATTATTATTAGTAAGAATGCAAAAATTTTAAATAACCTTATTTTTTAATTATAATAAAAACGGTGATTTAAATAAAGAAATCTACCCAATTAAGATCTGAAGAAGGAGATCAATCTGATAACAATATATATACTTGTACTACAACGAACAGTGGGGCTTTTCAAATGTTTATCCAACGTCGATAGTTTTGTAGAGCTGTGTAGTTGAAACAATCGTACAATTAGGGCAAAAGCATAAAGTGGATTTAATTTAAGTGTACTTATCCCTTTGAAACTGCCGCCGGGGGTCTTCCCCACTTTCATCTAAACTGCCTCTGAGGTCAATTGGCAATGAAAGTACATCACATAACTATGTCGTAGTTGTATTTTTATTTAATTGGAACGAACATTTTTATAAATAGTAGTCCCTCAGCTAGTTGAAACTTTAAAGCGTTTGGGAATACTATATTATTTATATCGATATTTATAAGTGCACATAACGAGCATAAAGTATTGACGAGTATTTGCGGCAAGGACTTCGGGACATCCACAGAGGCAGGGGATGGTGAGGGATGTGGTTAACAGCGTTGACGTGGGTGTCAGCTAGGGCATCAATGCGGGAGAGTTTTCGTCATAACTCAGTTTAACATAAGGGCGGGAATGCTTGCAACGCGCTGCAAGTCCAACAGGAGCACTCAATCTGCCAAACAGGAGCAAGAGCATCGGAAGGCATTCAAGGTGCATATATATTTATCGACCTGTGGCTTCCTGGTGGCGCTCGATTGCGCGATTGTACATATATAGGAGGAGCAACAGCATAAATTTGATACATCCTTTCTCAGCTGTCACTGCCAACACCAGAACCTGGGCCAAACACACTGAGCTTATGTCAAAGCAACGGACACCTTCGAGTTTTTTATTCAGGAAGGCGATGTCATCATACTCGTTGGCGTCATCACCAAATATGCCCCAGGATCAACCGCTGCACGAGCTGCGCGGTATTGCGGGTGACCGGGTGGCCGGGTTGCCGCCGAGCTGCAAATGACCGGTCGCCCGCATCCTGTTCTAGCGAATTCTCTTGGTCCTTTACCACCAGCGCTCTTCGCTACATTACGCAGGCACACGGCAAAAAGCCTGACACCATAACTATTGTCCTGGCAACCATGACGACGTCAAGTTAATCCTCATACCTAGTTTTAAATGTAATTAATTGGGGCTGATACACGTTTAGGTTGATGTGTGTGTTTGTTTAAGCAACATGTTGCGATTGAGCAGGCATCATCAATCAACTAATCGTCGTGTCCTGCTGAGCGTTGTTAATTATGCGTAGCTCAAAGCAAAGCGAACCTATTTAAAGGAATGTATTGCCTTGAACTATAAACTTTACTCAGTACCGTAAATAGAAGTGAGGAAGTTAACATGAAAATGCAATTATTGTACCGAGGATTACTTATGCATTCGACTGTCAACACACTGTCAACAAACTGTTTTTAAACTATACTCACTCATATTGCGATTCCAACAAATGAATACAAAAAATAAATATAGCTATGTGTATGTGTGTGTGAATTGAATATAAGAAAACAACTAAATGTAAAACTAACTACATTTTATGGAATCGAACAATTGGTGACAGCAAACCAGTGAGCATGTTGTAGTCAAGTGGGCTTGATTACGAAATACCCTGTGCCCAGTCTCCAAAGTTCATATTCGTCAGCCAAGCAGTTCAGCGGCAATGCAAGCAAGCAGAACACTGCTGCTTGCTTCTACTCGGCAGAACAAAAGAATAGTTTAATGAATAACTTCGTTGTTTATTATCGAAACGGCTTGAAATTTTTACAGTTGATTAAAAATGAGTCTAGATTCAAGACTGTCAAAATATATAAATCGTCATCAGACATTGTCTTCAATATTACCACAGTTTTTATCCATTTTATAGATACAGATTGCTAGATATTATTTTTTTCCTTCGTTTTGTATTTTTAACAGATCGTTTGATCCAGAAACTATTTCATATAGCTATTCGATGTAGTTTAAATACGTGCATGTGATCTAACTCAAATTACTGCTTGTTGATTTTGGCAACAATTCAGAAAAGTTTTGCTTATAAAATCTTCATTTTCCACTGATCGGCAGCTATGAGATATATATAGTTAATTGATCTTGCTTAAATTTGTACACAAAAAGTCGAATCTAAAATTTCATAAGAAAATCTCTCAATTTACACATAATATTTATTAAAATGTGCTAGATTTCCTCCACAGTGAACTGGTTCGATTGAGCGTAGGAATAGAACCTGGTATTCTTAACTAAAAACAGGCTTGCAGCCTCACTTGTAATCCGTTTCTATCGGGCACTCAATCTAAATGCAAACTTCAATCCAAATAAGCAATGACAATCATTTTGCCTGGTGCCCAACATAGATTATCTTTCACTTTATACTACTAATGACCATGTTGTTTTATGGGTTGACAAATTGAACGTAGCTGGAGCTGAGCTGATGTGGCTTGTTGTGTGTGCCAGAGTGTGTATGTGTGTTGTGTTCTGTTTGTGCTTTTGTTTATTTTAGTGCTTGTGTTTGTGCTCTGTTGCTCTGTTTGTTAAACAATTTTAAAATCAATTAAACTTGCTAATACGCCGGCTTGTAAAACATGTCCAAAGGCAAACACCTGTGGGCCAACACACATACGCACACTCACACACCCACACTCAGCACACACATTTTAAAGCCCCGTTTATTTATTGAAGATTGTGGCTACCGATGACCTACCGTTGACCCACACCCCCCTCCACACACACACCACCCAATCCCTGCCTGATTACTGACCAACGCTGCGTAGACCGTAATTTGTATCTATTTTATACACACTATGGGATTTGAATTTTATTGCTAAGGTCATTCGATTTTCGAAACCCATCCGAAACTAATCAAATTTCTAGCTATTTATTTATTCATTCGCTGGGCTGCCCTTTAGCAATTGCACAGTGGGAGTGCAACGCAGCTATGCAGATAGAAATGTGGGATCTTTATTTCAGTTTCAGTTTCAGTTTCGGTTTCTGTTTTATTTTTATTCCCAATTGATTGCCTGGCAACAATTTAAGAAACAGCATGAATTTTGTTAAGAAGGGCGCGTTGAGGTGTTCCGGGTTTGTGGAAGCTTTTACATATTGCTCATACGACCCGTTGCCTTCAGTGAGACCATAAATTCAATTTCAGTTCATTTGGTTTTGGCGAATAAATAAAACTTGAACTCTTTCTTGTTGCTGTTGTTGTTATTATTACTCTGGAACTCCTGCTATCAGGTGCAGGCAGTAATTTCAAATTTGAAATGACGGCTTTCGGCAAAAGTTTTCCGTTATAAAGTTTAAGCCAAGCAGCGCGCGGCCAGCTTCTGACAAAGTTATTATTCACAAAATTTTGGCCAGAACTGCAGCAGATTGCATTTGTGTTTTTGCCAAAAGACAAAAACCCTAAAATTCCAGCATCATCAAGAGTTATGTCTTTTTCACTATAAAACGACAAACAAATATACATATTTCATCTAGTTAGTTATCTGGAAAACAAAAAGCAATCAAGCCTGTTAACATTTCCAAGGAAAACCCTTATTTCGAAATGGCAATTTTTAGCTTTTCTGAACTCTGAATATCATTTGAGAATTCAGTTGCCTTTGAGCCATTGATTTGAGCATAACTTTAAAGGGAAAACAATATTGCTATTTCATTTGTATACAAGAAGACAATATTGTATTGAAAAGTACTCGGAAATTGAAACTAGCCTGAATATCAAATATGTTTGATGAAAGAGTTATGCATTTACTAAGAAAAATAGCTTTAAGGCTCTTTACAATTTATGTTGAAGTTCAATTTGTTTATATCTTTAACGAAACCTAACCGAACAGGCTGTAATCTTTAGAAAAAACAATATGCCTTGCTAATTAGTATACCCATAAAATAAGGAGTACTACAATACATTGCATTATTAACAAAATTTGAAATTTAGGAAGATATATATATATTTTTTTTTATATTGCACTACTAACTTTTTGTCAGCATAGACTAGTTGTACATGAAGACTAACTATTAGACTCAGTAAGTATGCTGATGCTTTGGATTAGACAATGTTGTTCATTATAATGTTTATCATTAAGTTAGTTTTGACAAGCCGTGTATACCCATTTGTATGTAATTTATATAGAGCATTGAATAGATTATTGAGTTGCATAGCACAGCAAAGCGTAAAATGAATTTCAAGAAAATGTTTTCAGAGTAGAGCACGACCCAAGCAAGCAGCAAGAGACAAATTGCTTGGACCAGGACATTAAGAACTGGCAACTTGGCAGCAATCTGTCAACACTTTGCCAGCCAGGCAGGCAACCCCCAATCCCGCACTCCCCAACCCTCAACCCTTAACCAGGTGCACGGAATATGCCCCCAAAGCGGCGTAATTATTTATATTCCCGTCTGTCGCCTTGCTCGTTCGGACCGCAAAAGGCACAAACTGGGCGAAAAGGCGAAAATACTTTAAGAAGCAATTAGTCAACAAAGTTTTTAGGCGCAAAGTTGCTGACTTGCATTTTTAAGCAACCCCAAAATAACAAAAAACCGAAATAAAATGAAAATGAAAATGGAAAACAAAAACAAAAACAAAAACAATATCCGGTTAAGTAAATGTAAGACTTTGCTTACACAACAGCAAAGCACATTAGCATCATAAGCACTTGATTTGAATTGGATTTGAACATGAATGGGCAAACTTTCATTTACAATGCGCCTTAACCAATTGAGAATCACAAGCATGGATATTACAAATTTTGCTTTAACGCCTTGCGTGTTTTCTTAAAGTTACTCTGAATATATCTTCAATTAACACTTTTACGTTCGAGTTTAGCTTAAGCGTTTCATCTCTAATCTTTAGAGAAGAAACTTTGGCGAAAAGTTACTTAAATGATTGCTTATGTCGATAATTATCTCATCATTTTATTTACTAATGGGTTAATTAAATAGTATAAAAAATATACTACGGTTAAAATTTGTCCAATTAAAACCGATCAAGCTCCAATTCAAGTTAATAAAATTACCGCAGTTACTATGATTTAAAATAAAATTTTATTAATAGGATAAAATTGAGCTCCTCGAAATTTTCTTAAAGAGTAAAAAGGAAGCATTATTATTCGTCCTCTTTAAATACCAAATTTTAATAAACCTTATGCAAACTGAAAAGTAATTTAAGAATTTAAGAACTAATTTAGAAACATTGGAAAATGTGTAACGTTCTTTTTGGCCAGTCAATCAACATATTTTGAAACATCAGTGAAATTTATTAGAAATACTTCTATGCAAACTATGCGTACAGGAATGTTTGCTGGCGGGTTTCGAACCCGAGAACTGTTTGGTAGCTACGAGGCTCTGAATTCAGCAGGCTACATTTTGTATTTAGTTAGGAGGGAAGTCAGGCTAATTTAGGTCATGGACTTAGCGCATTGTGTGACCATTACAGCAGTAAAGTCCTTCTGCGCGTATTTAAGTCTATCTAAGGCTGAACGGCGATAACCAATAGATACCCTCTGCATTACCATTCATAGGTGTGTTCACCCATTATAATTCACAAGGGAATTCACCAATTACCATTCAGGAGTGAATTTACCCATTACCATTCACCAATGAACTCACCAGCTACCACACAGATAGAATAACGGCATGTTCCTAAACATCCTGAAACTGACACTAAAAATCTTTTCATATTTCTCCATAATATGCTTCAACTTAGTAGATGAATAGGCGTTTGTAGAAGTATTCGAAAAGTATCTTAAAGTGCCCAGTCAGCTAACTACAAGATGCTTATGTGTCTTATGCAAATTGTTAACATTGATTGATGTGAGCTATGAATTCAAGCATATAAAGAGGCAATCAAAAAATTATAATCTAAACCAAATGTTTCAAATATTACTGTTTTATATTGCTGATGGATTGGTACTTACAGTATGTGTCAGTTGTTAAACGATCGATGGTATCCTGTTTCAATTTCGAGCTCTTTTTTCCCATTTTGTCGTTGTTGTTGCTGCTGTTGTTGTTGTTGTTGTTGTTGCTGTTGTTGGTGTTACTTTTGTTGTAGCCGGGGCTGCACCTTTTGGCTACACTTGACTGCTATTGCTTTTTAGTACCAAACTTTTTTGTTGCGCAAGTTTTTTTTCTTAAAACTTTTTCATAAGTATTTTAATATGCTTTATAATTCTTCTTTAAAAAAAATTTTTAAAAAAATATGGTATATATATAAAAAACAAGAAGAACAATATAATGCACCAAAGCTCACAGCACAAATGATTTTATTAAATATTTTTTAAGTCTGGCAAGTTGAAAGTTTTCTTCAAGTAGAACTTGTCAAGCCGTATTAGCCAATGATTTTGCAGCTAAGAAGTTATAAACGTTAATTTTCTTGGTCAGTTTTGCCAGTTTTAAGGTGTATTTATAAACAAGCATTAAGATGAGAAGACGAACTACGCCTACTTAAAGAAATAAATTTGATTTTAGTTATCGCTTTCTCTGTGCTAACTATCCAATCATAATCAAATTTTTAGCATATACTATAAATATATTTACATGTTTGAGTACCAAATTTCAGACCTGTATCTACATAATTAAACAATGTATCAGAGTCTGAAAATAATATTTAATTATCTTGACAGTCTGTCGTATAATATGCTTAAAAGAATTTTTAAACTGCATTGCCTGAATACTATATGTGTTTTAAGAAACCTTTACAGCTTTATAAATCTCTGTCTTCCTAGGATTTATATCGTAGAAAGGTTAAGAAATGAATCAGCTATAACCGACTATTCGAGCATATAATTGCAACTTCCTCATGTATAAAAAGTTTTTCTTAAATAACTGTTGTGTTTGCCGTCCAATCCTTTCTACTCCTATATTATAAATATCTTGACATCTTAGCGTACCAAATTTCAAAACTATATATAAATATTTGCATGCAGCAGCAAAGTTTCAAAAGATATGGAAAATTCTTGATAGGCATATAAAAATCAAATCACTTTGATGCCTGTTTAGATAAACTTTAAGAGGAATTTACGTTGTAAGAGTTGACAACCTTGCCTTGGGTGAAAGGTTGATAAATGGAATCAGGTAGAGTCGCATATGCAGCAGATATAATGGATTATGTTTCGATGTTGACAAGTCATTTGCTGCATGTGCTCAGTCTTGGATGCTCAGGAGTTGTGCAATTTGCATGATATCAAACTCTAATCCATCACAGGACATTTTGATGGCTTTGGCAATGCCTGCATGGCTGCATGGCTGTGGGCGTGGCCTGCTGGCAGTTCAATTTGAGGTGACAAAACGAGGAAAAACAAATATTGAAAACAACAACACAGTACACACACAAAGAACACATACACACACTTTTCACTTTCCAGGTCAACTCTAGACTCGAACTTTTTCATGACAGTTGCCAAAGGCAACAGCTAGCAAAAAATATGGCCAGAATGAGATGCTGCTAACAAAAGCGCATAAAAAAAAACTTAACCCTGCACATGTGGGCGTAAGGGGCTGTGGCTGAGTAGGCGTGGTGCGCCTGTTGTCTCTGCGGCTGACGCGCAACGCATAAAAATAAGTTGCCATTGTTTGCCTAGGCACAGAAACGAGTGGCGAGGAGGCTGACGATGTTGACAATGTCGCCCGCAATGAGGCGCATAAAAATGCAATGAAATAAATGCTGTTAATTTCAGACGCAGACAACAACAACAACAGCAGTGGCGGTGGCGGTGGCAGTGGCAGCGGCAGTGGCAACAATAGCAACATCAACTATTTCACAAGGCTGCCACTGAGTTGTGGCATGCAAAATGGCCGTAAAACAGTAACAAAAGTGTCAAGTGCGGACCAGCAGCCAAAATCAAAGCCACACACACACGCACACTCAGCTGGCGCTCAAAAGTATGCAACGTTTCTTTTTATGTGCGCCCACGAGTGTTTTCACTTAACATTTCCCAATTTACGGTTTCCACAAAATCCTGCGTAAAGTAGGATGCGCCAAAAATCAATATGTTTCAAGTATTTTTCATTTTTGTTTTTTTACTTTCCTATTTATCACCTCTTATTAGTTGACTGCCATTTAAACTATGATACGAAACTATTGACCAAAAACTAAGTGCTTCAATTGAAAGAAAAGTGTTTTTAACGTTATGTTAATTACTGAGGCATCTTTGATAGACAATTCGATTAAAATCGATTGTTATGACACAGACAAAATTCAAATAAACTTCGCAGTTCTTGTTGTTTTGCTATTTGTTAGTACAGAAATGAATTGAATGCCAAGTATCATTAAGAAATAAGAACTCCGCAATTACGTGTGAATACGTTGAACGTTTTAATGGAACTGAGCTTGTTTAAATAGCTACAAAATAATCTAGAGATGGTACTTAATAAAACATTAGAGATGATAAGCGATAGCGTTTGTAAGGCATGTTCTCAAAATATTTGTTTCTACTATAAACCTCAACCAAGCTGTATTATTAAGCATTGCCAGAAAAGAAACAAATCAATCAACATGATTATTTTTAGGCAAATTGCTTTTCTTTTCAATTCGATTTGAAATTTTATGATTCGGAAAGAAACTGTCAGTTAGTGGAAGTAGAAGCCTAATCTTAAGTTATCTTGATATTTGAAGATATTCATTGATTAGAATTTTCTTCAAGTATTCGAATATCTTTATTAATTTGGCTTGTTTCCATTTCCAAGTACTTTTCATTCCGTATCGTTTTGGATCTTTTATTCCCATTTTCGAGAGAAAATGCAACAGTTTGATTTTTCTCTGAAGGCTTGTTCGAATAATTGTATTTTATTTATCAACCTTTCCAACAACAAAATTTACATAGTTAAAGTATGCAATGGTATATAATAGATGATATATCTAAGATGTACAGGCTTGGCACTTTGCCGTTTGCCGCTATTTGTTGGTCTTCGAATACCTAGTATTTCCACTGACTCAAAACCCAATCTTTTCAAGCCAAATATTCAATTGAATTTTGGAATTCAGCACAGTTCTAATTCGGAATAGGAGCAGTCTTAAATTTTTAGACTTTTCCCATTAACTATATATACTATAAGCTTGATCAGGTTGACATGCAGATAAAATACATACAGTTGTAAAGATAAGTATATTAATCAAACTATTTAGAACCAGAAGAATCGCATTAGTATATCATGTACTGCTACAGGAACTAACGCTCGAAAATTGAGTTGTTGTTTTTGAAAAACCCTTTTTATACCCTAGGGTATTATAATTTTGTCTTGAAATGTGTAATGGACTGAAGAATACGTTTCTGACTCAACAAACTATATATATTCTGAATCAGCATGAATAGCCGAGTCGATATAGCGATGTCCGTCTGTTTCTATGCAAACTTGTCTCTTAGTTTGAAAGCTATCTTGATGATACTTGGCACAGGCTCATATTTAAACAACCACTAAAAATACCCAAGAATACCCGACAACTATGTTCTTGTATGAAAAACTTGTTTGCTTATAAAGATATCTTTACCAAAGTCACACGAAGCGAGTCTTTGGGCAGTTTATACAATCTGATCGAATTTGATGTAAATCGGACCACTATTTCACATAGCTGCCATAGGTTCGGGTGAAAAATGAGTTTTTGTACGAAAAACTTTTTGTATTACATTCAAAATAAGTGGGAGTTTATTATACTTCTTATAGTTCTCTAGAATTTATCAAAATTGGACCACATAGCTCCCATAGAAACAATTAGTCGAAAATTGACTATTGTATAAAAAACTTTGTTGCTAGGGTATATAGCTTCGACTCTCCGAAAATAGTCCTTATTTCTTGTTGATTTTCCAAATACCTTAACCAAACTGCAAGCGTATTCAATCTTCGCACCGAAGACAACCTTTTTTTCTAGCTAAACTCAAAAAATATTAATAGTATTATAGAAACAAAGGCATTAAAAACCCGATCTGTTGAAAAGCGTCCCTAGGCTATTATTTTCATAGTCTCTTCGTATTTGTTTGTTTACAAAACTGACAGAAAAGCACACACACACACTTAGACAGTTTCTTGGGCTGACTTTCTTTTTTCTTGGCACCTAAACTATTGGCAATTCCTAACTAAACACGACTTACTGTGCCTGTGTGTGTATAAGTGAGTGTGGCTGTCTGTTATCTTGTCAGGTGCTCATACACTCATATATATGTATATATATATATATATATATACGCACGCAGACACACACACACGCAGCTATATATATGTGTAATGCCGTGCACAAAGTTTTCTCAGTGTTTCAGTTTTCGCTTCTCGCTTTTGTGAAATTGTTCACACTAAAAATATTTTTACGTTTATTTCGTTTACAGCTGGCTGCTAATGCAGTGCCAGACAGAGATAGAATTATATATATATATATATATATGTATGTATGCAGTCAGTGAAGTAGATGGAGATAGACAGATACCCGCACATCCAGCGATTTTTCCAATCCGCGACTCTCCGCTCAACAGCCAGAGCTGACTTGTAGGTGTAACTCGACTCTTTTTATCTGAATGAATGTCTCTCTAACTTCGCATGTGTGTGTGTTGGTGTGTGTGTGTGTGTGTGTGTGTGAGTGTGTATCTTAGTTTTGTTGCTGCTGAAGCGTTTATTTCTCATGCTGTTGCAGTTTTATTGCTGCATTTTTGTGCTCATCTTTTACTTTGCTTTTGCCTCACGGCGATGGCTGCCTCTTAAAAGGCTCAGCCTGCGCGTATGCTACATTTTTTGTGTGTGCTTATTTTTTTTATCATCCTTTTCGTTTTTTTTTTTTTTGTATCTACTACACTTGCCAACAAATCTGTGGCGCTGGCAACTTTGTCGCAATGACGTTGTCGCCTTCAGGCCCCACAGCCCAGCGAGTTATTCGAATTAAATGGATTGTAAATTATATTTCTGCAGCACTCATATGGCAGGCCAGTCATAACAAATGTGAATGCGAATGCGAATGTGAATACGAGTATTCAAGTACTTGGTATACATTAAATATTTTTATATTTATGTATATGACTGCCGACATCGTTGATGTGTGAGCATTATAAATAACGAGATCATCAAGACGATTGTAAAACCAGAATTGAGTTGGAAAATTGGTTCTTTTGAGTGCTTCAAAATGCTTTAGAGCTCTTAAAATCTGCAATACAAAATTCTGCAGATCATTTTTAGATTCTATAACTATAGTTGAACTATACGGAATTTTAAACATTTGAAATGTCAAGGAATTATTCTTAGCTTTTTTTTTTTTGTTCCAACTTTAATAAAAATATTCGACAACCTACATTAAAACAGCACCTTAAATTTATTTAGCGGTTCGATATTTGAAATTTATAAAAAAAAAAAGCAATTCTTTGATCTGTGTTTTAAAAGCTTAAATCTAAAATTTAAAAAAATGCATTCACTAATTTAATAAAAAAAAATTATTTAATTTCGAAAATCGGCTTAATTTAAGTAATTTTAATGAAATTTCGTTTCTTAATATAATAATAAATATAATATGTGTTTAATATAATCAATAAATATTGGAAATTGTATCAAGCAAAAATACAATCAAGTTTTGAAACACTTTATATCACAAAAGAACTATATCAATAAAAAATATCTTATTAATATCGAGATAATTCAACGAAATTTGTATATTTTACTTGGAACTTATGTGGGAAAGACTAGTTTTAATAGGACGTCAGAAATATGATTTCTTTTGAATTGATTGAATCTTAATATGCCAATATAATTCAACTTATTAAAGGTTTTTGTTACATTTGAAATCTTTGAAATCTATTCAATCTATTTGCTTATTCTTATAAAATCACTCAAAGCTGTTCTAAATTTCGTAAAACGATTGCAATTTCATTTGAAAACGTGAAAACATAATCAAAATAAAATCGAATTAAGAAAGTACTCGGAAATAGGAAAAGCCATTAATATGAAATTACCTATTTATTTATTTACTTTTGAACCAATGTCAATAGACTTTCTGGGTATTCTAGATCTATCTTTATTATACTTTCCAGCAATCTGATAGTTAATCAATTTTATTTACACAATATCTCGTAAAAATAAACGATATTTTGTCTGTGAATGGCAGAAACTGTCAATCGTTTTCCAACACTGCTGTCTTTAAGCCCGATTCAATGAAATTATATTAATATTTATTATTCTAATCAAATGCTAATAAATTTGATAGAAATGTACTTTTGCCAAATTGTTGCTGTTGACTAAACTTGTTTGCCTGCATTAGAAAACTTGATAGATAAGCCGGCTTAAATGTGAAATATAAATTTGAAGAGAATTTTTGAATTTGAAAATATATATATATATACATTTAATCTCATAAGCTTTCAAATTAAATTAGCTGTGAGTGGTGAAAGGATTGTCAGTAAATCCAATTAAAAGTCCTTAGGTAGACGTTGTTGCCATGGGAAAAATGTGTGTGTGTGTGTGGCATTTTGTGCGCCAAGTCAAAAGGATTTGTTACATGGCCAATTATTAAATAATTGATGTAAATTAAAAAGCACTTTATGGCATTTTGTTGTTGCCACTTTTGCTATAGAAAATCAACAGGACTCGATTGTGCGACAATTGGCACTCGACACGCAAGCTAAATGGTATTCGGCTACAGATTGAGTTGCATTAGGACAACACCCACACAACAACACCAGGACACTGCCACACAACCATATACCAGCCAGCGCATGCCACCATCTTTGTTGTTGCTCGTGCGATGTCCTTTTTTTCGCGTTTCTAAGTATTTATTATGATTACATGGCATTTGTGTGTGGGTGATTGCACCCATTGAGCTATAGTGAGCTGACCCTGCACGCTAGAGGTGGAGCGGGCAGTTCAAGAAAAGGCATCTCAACTGAGTGACAGACTGACAGAGTGACAGACTGACAGAGTGACAGGCAGGCAGCTGGTGCTGCTGCTGCTGCTGCTGCTGCTGCTTCTGCTGCGTGGGAGCGAATCAACTTATTTTTGTTTACATAATCCTTGCACGTTGTCTCCTTGTTTGTGTCTCTCTGTCTCTGTGTATGTGTGTGTGTGTGTGTGTCTCACTGTGTGTCTGTCTTTGTCTCTATGTGTGTTAGTCAAATCGCAGCTTCCACCTGCAGCCCGTTCGAGCTGCCTTCAAAAGCGGCAACTGCTGGACCGCAAAAAAAAATGAAAAAAGAACGTAAATTTGGGTCAAGTTTTGTAAGCGTTACGAATGCAAAAAAAAGAAAAAAAATCCCCCCAGCAATGCTCACATGCATATAGTAAGTTCAACTTCCTTGGGGTCGCCCACTTTAATATCTTTTTTATTTTAATATTTATAAATGAACCTCTCTGCTCGGCTGCCGCAGCACTGAAGTATTGTACAACAAATAAACACTTGATGTTTTGTCCTTTTGTTTTGTTCCTGCTTAGCTTTTGTTTGTTATTGTTATTGTTATTATTATGCTAATGACAGCTGCACAAAGTGTTTGTTTCGTTTTTTGTTTTTTGTGTTCTTTATGTTTTTATTTGCAATTTTTTGTTTTTTTTTTATTTTTGAATTTTTTTACTGGTTTTTGAATATTTTTATGTTGCACTTACTTTCAAAATTTTTTGTTTAAGGCATTTTTTGTGTGCAAAAAAATATTGGAATTTACGAAAAAAAATTTTCAAAAAAAAGAAATTTTTATATATTTTTATGAAATATAAATGTTATTATTTTTTGTTGTTGAATTTATTTTGTTGTTGGTTTTTGGCTGCCGCTTAGCTGCGCTTGCTGCGTTATGCTGCTCTTGTTGTTTTTGTACGTTCAAGGAGCACGGCGCGTTTTGCGTTGCGTTTGTTTGGCGGTCAAATCAACGACTGAAAGCGTGGCCACGTTCCCCGAGCGAACCAACCGACAAACATCAAATGGTGCGCCAGATGAGAGCCGTGTCTCACAGCCAGTCTCTCTGTCTGTGTGCGTGCGTGCGCTTGTGTGTGTGTGTGTGTGTGTGTGACTGCTTGTGTGTGTCCATGATGACGACTACTACAAGCGCACTATAGCAAAAATTAACACTTTTTCAGGCATAAAGTTAGTTTCTTAGAAGTATATGAAAGATTGATTTGTTTGGTTAGAAAACTCATCAAAGGTTAATATTACATAACAGTAACAATAACACTACGAACACCTGTTAAGTTAACAGCTGTTAAGCACAGCTTATTGGACAAAAAAGTCCTGCTTCTGGCTTGAAGTTAGTGTCATAAAACAAGAATCAATTTGTTTTGTTATTAATACATTAGAGAACTCATCAAAGGTTAATATTACATAACAGTAACAATAACATTGCGAGTAACTGTTAAGTTAACAGCTGTTAAGCACAGCTTACTGGACAGAAAAGTCCTGCTTCTGGCTTGAAGTTAGTGTCATAAAACAAGAATCAATTTGTTTTGTTATTAATACATTAGACAACTCATCAAAGGTTAATATTACATAACAGTAACAATAACATTGCGAGTAACTGTTAAGTTAACAGCTGGTAAGCAGTGCTAATAGGACAGAGAAGTCCTACTTCTGGCCCTGAGTTAGTTTTTTTGGTGACAAAAATTTGATCAAGATAAAGCTTTCATAAAATAATAAAAAAAAAAGTGATGAAATCTTATCTTCGGAAAGGATTAGAACATTTTGGGAGCATTACGGAGCTATAAGACCTTTAACAATACTCAGTCATTTATATTCGAAAATTGATTGTTGGATAACTGCTGTGTTTATTATCCGATCTTTATGAAATTTTCAGTATAAGTAGAAAAATATTAAATATTATAATAACTAAAGGCTATGACAGCCCTGGCGTAACTGTTATTGATAATTTATAGTTTTAAGTACAAGTTATCATTTTATAAATAAATAAATATTATAAATACTATATGCATATACATACATATAGATATATTTGCCATTAAAGTACTGAAATACAATAAAATACAGAATGTTAATGATTGGTTTTCCAAAATGTGCATAAATTGTCATTTTTAGTTTATTATTATTTGCGATCTATCTTACCCCAATAGAAACAAACAAACTGTAAAATTAAAACTTAAGTCAAAAGGATTGCTTGCGGCCGCAGCCAGCGAATCCAATATAGCTGAAAAGGAACTTTGAGGAGGCTTTTCAATTTATGCCACAGAATTTGTCTATTTGTGCCATAGTGCAGGCATTTTACACGAGGACAACAACAGCAACCACAATAACAAGCGCTCGTTTGTATGAATGGCAGCACGGAGCTGCCAACTCGGCCAGTGGTGAGTATTTTGGCTGTTGTTTCAGCGCCCCGTTGCCTTTGCCATTGCCGTTGGCTCTGCCGTTGCGTGTGTCACATGTGGAGCAGCGCGGGTTGTGGTTCATAACCGACTTACATAACGCACACTAGCGCAGACTGTTTGGCTAAAAACTCACCACACGGCACACACACACACATGCACACCATGGCGCGCGTGGAGAGAGCTTTTCACCTTACACCGACACGCACACAGATAGCGGCGCGCAGAGCTGCTGCATTGGTATGCGTGTTATTCGCGCTTGTGTGCGTGTTAAAAGCTGCACAAGAACTTATACCCAAAAACACAGAGGCCACCAACAACAATCAAGGCAAAGAACTCCCCAAAAAAATCCAAAAAATAACCCAAAAAAACCCCAAAAAAAAAAACTATTACCCGTAGGCGTTCAAAATATAAGCAAGCATAAAATACCTTAGATAAAATGCCAGGCATTAAATTAGAAACCATAACGAAAGCAGCAAAACTAAGTACTATTATTATAATTTATGTCAATGTATGGCAAATACTCGAATTCCTTGAATGAATTCCGCGTGCGTCAAGCACTTGCCTGACGTATACGCACTGCTGCCAATCAAACAATCAAACAAACAAACAAACAACACACACACACACACACACACACACACACACACACACACAACATAATAATGAAAACATTCGCCTTTACTCCGAGTTGCGTGTCTTTAAATGACGTAACCATCAGGCAACAGCACAAAACACAAAACGGACCATGGAACCGTTGAACTGTGTGTGGCTCCCAACGTGGGTGGCTCCCCCTGCTTACCCCTGCAAGCCATCGGGACAACAACCGTGCCCCTCCGGACAATAGGGGCTCTGCCATCATTGAGAGTTAGCCCAGTTAAGAATTTACATTTACATTTCAAATGCCTTTCTTGTTGTTTGTGCTACGCTTGTTAATTGCTCAGTGGCCGCGGCGTCAATTTTTATGGCTCCCGGGCCCAAGCGGGCATGAGGTGTTAATTTGTAGTAGACTCGCCTACAAATAGTACACAGAATGAAAGAAATTGGGTAAAAAAATAAGGGCTGCATCAACATGCAGGCAGGTCCTTAACGCATTAAAGATAGCAAAGGAGAAGCAAATAAAATGTAACAAAAAAAAGTAACAAAAAAGGACTCAATCATTAAAAACAAAACCCAGCATTCGAAATCTATTTGAAAATTTGCAATTGTTTTCATCAATGTTAAGCTTGGAACTTCAATACGAACATGTCGCACTTAAAATGTTTCCT
This sequence comes from Hirtodrosophila histrioides, assembly GCA_037075165.1. Classification (NCBI taxonomy): domain Eukaryota; kingdom Metazoa; phylum Arthropoda; class Insecta; order Diptera; family Drosophilidae; genus Hirtodrosophila; species Hirtodrosophila histrioides. The sequence goes on along the minus strand of JBAMCL010000372.1, from coordinate 1,993,618 downwards.
AAATGAAGCGTACAAAATTCAAATTTTTGTGCAACTTGGTTAACAACAGTTGACAAAATACTTTGCTGCGTCATTTTGCAAAATAATTTGAGGAAACGGGGTGGAAAATGCGTGCAAAAAAACCATTTCATGAGTTCAAGTTACGCACGAAAGTTGATTATGAATTCAGTTTCATGAAATGAATTGACTTGGCGCAGCTAACTTTACTTACAACTTTAAAGTGGAAATTACCATATATAGCAGTAAAATTACTTAGTAACAGACTACTGAACGGGAAACAGTAGCTATAGCTTATTAGCATTATTAATCATATATTAAATATTGGCTATGCTTTCAGCTCAACAGACAAAGTGCCAAAAGTAAGATGAAATGGAGGCATTCAAACTTGCCGTGACCAATATGGAAAGTAAGTTTTTTAAGTGTAATAAAATATGTAAGAATGAACTTTTGACATTTTATTTAAGCTTATTAATATTAATAAATTAAGAATATAAAAATAAAATGAATAAAATTAAATAGTAGTCTTTGAAATGTTCACACCGGAGCACCAACGATGGGTGGTACTAGCTACCACCGAAGCATCCACTAGTAGCACCCACGGTGGTGGCTACTAGGACATACCACCAGAGCATCTACTGGATGCACCCGCAGTAGCGGCTACTTGGACTCGAACGCCGTACCATTATCGGTCACCGCCTATGACAAGCCCATGTTAAAGTAGCTGCTAAAACGTATTGCTGGTGAATAGCCTTGTGACACTGAGGACCGGTCCTGTGGGTGCTCACGTAGCCGCTACCCCGAACCACTGGCTATCTTCAACGTGCCAAGGCTATATATACACTTGCAGCAATGTTTTTTATATAAAAATTAAATTTCGACGTTCCTATAGCTATAGTATATCAAGTTGATATAAAGTCAAATAAAACTCCCAATTGTTGAGTTTTGTTGAAATATATAACAATTTAGTTTTGTTCAATCGTTCCTATGCCAGATATAAGCAATCAAGATCCGATTTCGATCAAACTTCAACTCATTAATTTAACTTCATGTTTTGTTAAGATAACTTGAAAAATATTATAGTTTCTTATACAAAAACTTAAACATCGAACCATCATTCCTCTAACAGATATATGATCAAGTAATATATGACGTGTAAATGCAATAGTAAACAATTTGAAAACTTTAAAATATAATGTCTTATAACGTAATTACACAATTCACTTTAATTTAATTTAACTTTCACGATTCCACCAATCTAAAATACGAAGTTTCGAGAACGTTGAAGTTTATTAATACATTTCTCCATGATAGTTTTCAACTATATCAAAGTTCAACCTAAATCTTATGCATTTAAACTATATCAAAGTTTGTTGCTGAATTTTTCTGCCGCTTTGAAACACAAAAAAAATTAAAATCAAGCTAAATCAAGCACAATGCAATTTAATTAAATGATTTCAATTGAAGGCATTGAGTTCAATTATTCTAATAATTGTAATATTTTTTGTAATTTTGTAAGAAAAAGGAAATATCCAAAATGCAAATAGTACATAATTCGTTAACAAATTTTCCAATTCAGTTCTTATTTGACTTTGTGTTGTTTATTTTGCATTCATGTTTACCCTAAAAATTGATTACAATTTATCAAAAATTTCATTTAAGTCAGTCTACTAGCAATTAGGTAATTGAAATTAGCTCACAAATTTGCCTGTCTATTTGTATTTGTTTTGTTTTCCTTTGCCCAATTCGGGGTACAACTTTAGACTAGCCCAAGAGCAACAAAAGAAATATATATATATATATATATATGTATATTTGAAATGATGAAAATGTTTATGCTCGGACATAAAAATAGTCGAGAGTTCAAATAATTTATAGAGTACGCCCAATGTTAGCCAAGTTTTGGCTTTACTGCCTATCGTATATCATGTTCTCAAAACAAACATATTTAAGGCGAGCATTCCACTGCTGTCAATCGAAATGGAAATGGGTGGAAATTTTAGCTATGAAGTGCGATGATTAGGTAGGAAAATAAATAATACAAAATCAGTAGGAGTGCCTTAGAGAGTGGTGAGTGTGCTCGACTGGTAGTTACCCTAAGCACACATCTGAAAAGCTGTAAAAACATCGATTGTATCACCAGACGATAGTTTCAATAGTTTTTCGCACACAGCAATAAACTACTAAAATTACTATTAAAAAAATGTGAAATTAATTAATAAAATCAGTTGAAAATCGAAATTAATTTCTTCTAAACCAGAAAGGTTATAACACGTTCGAATATTTGATATTGAAAAAATACTAAAATTTTTAAAGTAAATAGCGGGTATGGTAAATATGCTTGTATATTCCTCTATAGAAAATAGTTTCTAATTAACTTTTGTCCTTAATATTCCAACGATTTTAAATTTTTACAATAGTTAACAATATGCTCAAATCATTCTTAATAAATCCAGGGTATTACAAACAAATTTTGAATCTCTAGAACACACACAGAGAAATGTTGAAGCGATAGTATACTCGAAATATTAAAATTGAAAATATTGTACTATTTGATTTTTGAGCATTGGAATTAGATTTTTGAAAATAGTACAAAAATCAAAAACTAGCAAAATTTTGCACAATATGTAAACATTGCTCATGTCATCTATTAAATATTGGCTTCTCCTAATAGAAATAACAATATAACTTTTTTACTGTTCTTTATGTGTATGTGTGTGTGTAACATATAAACACAAAACTTTGAGTAAACAAAATGCTTTTGCAGTTGCTTTTCTTATATAAATACATAAATTTGGTATTCGTAGCGGTTGCAATTTGATTGTCTAGTTCAACAACTAAATGTATAGTATTATATATGCTATAGTCGACAAATGCTGATGAGAATTGAGAACAATTGCAAGACTCTTTCCATATCGTGCTGAAGCGAAATAATTTTTAATTCAGTATTATTACTAGCCTCTACTGATTTTTAACATAACATTTTGTTGAAATAGCTGTATTTATTTGCGCGCAAAACAAGCTACATATACTATTCAAAAAGGGTTCTTATTGATTGAATTTCGAAAAACAACTACAATTAAATTTGCATTTATACTTTTTGGGAAATTTATTATAACTTTTGGTATTAAAATTCTTAAATTCCTATGTTAAAACAAGTAAGAGTGCTTTAGTCATATATACCCGACTACAAAACTCCCTGTACACAAACCAAAAATTTTCAATCACATCTTCGTACACTTACACATACGCACACACATACACAACAACGCACACACACAAGCGACAGCGGCATTTTAAGTGTTGGCTGTGCACTGAATCTAGATTGTTGAATAACTTCCGTGTTTATTAACCGATCAACTTGAAATTGGGACAGTAGATTGAGAGTAACTAAAATATTATACCTGCCAAATTTCAAAGCTATATTTTTAAAATTGTTAGTATAAAACGTTTTTATCGAATTACGGGGGAACGGGGAAGATACATATATGAAATTGGAAACAAACTTGATCTGCGTATGATATACAGGAACCTACTTTCCAAATTTGGTGTCTCTAGTTCTTATAGTTGCTGAGATCGACGCGAACATCCGGACAGACGGACATGGTCAAATCGAAATCTCTTTTGATACTGATCAAGAATATATATACTTTATAGGGTCGGAGATGTCTCCTTCTGACTGTTACATACATTTGCACAAATTTAGTACCCCCTTCTTACACATTTTATGGGTACAGGGTGTAAATAGCATAACGCCGTATATTAGATTTATTGCTTTCATTAAGACTGATTTCTGTTAATAATAAATAAATATAATATTGAAAAATTAATTGAATCGTTCAGCAGAGACAAATCATGCAACGATTAGCAAGTCAGCGGAAATCAGTCAGCGATTACTTCTGCTGAATGAATTCCTTACTTTAACCATTTCCGCAATGTTGTAATACAACTACAGATTTGTTCAAGCATTTGCTCGAACTCCAATTTCCTCAGGATGATATTGCCTTTTTATAAGCTGAGAGTATATATTATTATCAACATGTGTGCCAAATTCGATTGCTGTACAATCTAGGGTATTCAATAGATTTATATTCAAACGGACGTTGCAAAAACACAACAAAAAAAAACCATTTAAAACAAGTAAGAATGCTATAGTTGAGTATACCCAACTACAAAACTCCCTGTACCCAGGTCAAAAATTTCCGATCTCATCTTCGTTAACTTCAAATACAGCGCGATAAAAATCACAAATCGAAACGTTTCCCTGAAGACACCTTGTTGACAGACCAAACAAATGAGGCGAAACAAACTGGCAGGACCCAAGGAGTGGAGTATGATCGACTATGGCATACTCTGTACAAACTTCGCGAATTATATTTTAGAGTAACAAATAAATACTTACAGCAATGTGACCAGAGTAAAATGTCCTTGTAGATAATTATTTCCATACAAAATTTGTTTTCGACTGATAGTTCCTATTATTTCTATATGATATAGTTGTCCGATTTGGGTAATATTTTAACACAAATTTAGTAGCACAACAACACTTCAAGCCCGAAAGTCTGGCACAGATAGCTTGAAAACCAAAAAATTTGAATATCGTGAAATTAAACACAAAGGCGGTACCACGCCCATTTTTCCATGCCACTTGAACTTATATGTTCTTGAGTTATTAATTAATACCCGAAAAAAGTATCCACTTTAACTAAAAGGCACTGATCAAGCACCCGTTTTATTATTGGTTAACTAGAACAATTTGGGAATTATAAGGTGCACCTGCTGTAAAATTCACTTTGAAGCTGCGCTTTGCAGCCATATCGCGAATCGCGATATTCACTTCTCATCTGTCTGATCCACTTTAACTAAAATGCACTGATCAAGCATCGGTTTCATTATTTTTGAGCTAGAACAAGTTGGGAATTATAAGGTGCATCCACTGTAAAATTCACTTTGAAGCTGCGCTTTGCAGCCATATCGAGATATTCACTTCTCATCTGTCTGATCCACTTTCCCCCCAGGCTGCAGTACTGAAACTTGTTTGTTGAAAAACTTCCGTGTTTATTATCCGATAAACTTGAAATTTGGACAGAAGATTAAGAGTGACTAAAGTATTATACATCCCAAGTCCCAACGCTATATCTTGAAAATTGTTACTGTAAAACGTTTTTATTGAATAGCGGCGAAATGTAGGGGAATATCTCGGATCCAAAATAAACTTGACCTGCGCCTGCTGTACATGAACCTACATTCCAAATTTGGTGTCTCTAGCTCCTATGGTTGCTGAGATCCTCGCGTTCATACATACGGACGGACAGACGGACAGACAGACGGACATGGCCAAATCGAAATCTCTTTTGATGCTGATCAAGAATATATATACTTTATAGGGTCGGAGATGTCTCCTTCTGCCTGTTACATACTTTAGTTTAGTTTTTGCCTGAAATGTACAAGCCCGCTGATTAATGTGGACACTATAATAAAATATTGATTGTGTTATCAATAAAATTCTATAAAAAAGTTTAGAAAAAATAAAATTAATTTTTAGAAAAAAGTATGAAATTTTGGTCTGCACTTTGCTAAAATTGATATTTTGTTAAAAATTTAGGTATTGCATCTATCGAGGAGTTGCCTGGAGCAAGGGCGTACTGTATAATTTAAGACGTAATTACACAATTAACTTCAATTTAAGTTAACTTTTACGATTCCACCAATCTCAAATACGTAGTTTCGAGAACGTTTAAGTTTATTAATACATTTCCCCATGATAGTTTTCAACTATATCAAAGTTGGAAGCCGTAAGTTCAACCTAAATAAATATCTAACCCTTTTTTATCCAACATAATTTTAAGAAAAGTCCGCTTATATAAAAATACTATTTAGTATTGTTTTCAATTCAAGAAATTTAAACAATCAATATCAAAATGCATTTACAAATTCCCGATGGTTCAATGCATAATCATAAAATTGAACTGCCGCTCTAGAATGTTTCTTTATTTTTATGAACATTGTATTTTGGAAAATATTTTACAACACTGAGTGTTATAAGCAATTTGGGCATGAGTATACAAACTCTAAAAAAAATGTGGCTTAGGGCCATTGCCCAGCCGAATGCTTTTCACACACAACACACACACACACGCACACACAAACAAAGGAAGTGAATGTACATAGTATATATTAATCCAGATGAGTGGATTGCGTCATTCAGATAGTGGGTTTTAAAGTTTTTGATAGCTTCACCCGACGACTGCGTGGCCCCGTTCGTCCCTGCGTCCTTTCGTCCCTGTGTCCCGTTGTCCCCCGTTTTTGTGGGCGACAAGCAGCGCCATCATAGATAAGAAACAATCCCGCAGAGGCGTTAGCGCGGGTCAAATACAAAAAAAAATAGAAAAGGCAGCCAGGATACGGAACTGAAATGAATATAAGAAGACGTCGTAGAGTCCTCGTAAGCGCTGACTAATCAGCGTCATTATCAAAAAAGCCAGCCACAAAAAGCAAAAACAATAACAACAGCCAAATTAGTGGGAGGGGAAATGGCAAATGGAGCCTGGGAGCAAGGAGCAAGGAGCATAGCTGGCAGCGTTTTGCGATTATCATTTCAGTTTCAGGCGAAAGTGCTTTTTAATGTCTGTGAGCATTTTAAATAATTAGCTAATGTGGGCGGCAACCGGGTTAGGGGGGTGCGAGCCAGCGACGTACTCAGTTGCCGTAATTAGCCCCGGCGGCGTCCAAAGGGAGACATTAGTTAATTCTGTTGATATTGTCATTGTTGTTTATAAGTAAAAGAGTTACAGCCCAGGGCTGTAGATCGCTTTTCTAAGCTGAATATCAAAGTGCTTCTCAAGCCTGCAATTAATTGAGCACTTCGAACGATTACAAAATCTTCCAATCAAATTTCAATAAAAAAAAGTTTATTGAAACACCGTTGAAGTATAGCCGCAAGTGATGGCCCATCCCTGAATTGCATCACACACACACAGAGAGAAAGAGATACACACATACAATTACATACTTATGTGTATTTCATGGCCGATAAGGCGGCTCACATGGCGTATGCGCATTGTTTGCCGCATGTTGGCTTTTACGGCTTACATTTTTTGGCTTTTTTCTCGGGTGCTACACAAAATTAATTTTCAGAGCATAATGTGTATGGGGGGCACCATAAAAATGTAACAGGACGACAAGAAGGAGGACAAAACAAAACAAAAAAAAAAAACCAAAAACAAAAAAAATGAAATAATAATAAATAAATTCATTAACATAAAACACAACGGGTGGGCTGGGGGTTAGCTGCGGGTGCGTGACGGAAGCTTGGGCTGCCTCGTTACCTGCCTTAGATTATCATCAGTAAATTGTTGTTGTTGTTGCTGGATTTGTATTGTTGCTTTTGTTTTGTGGCAGCAACCAAACGGCGACGTCGGCTCGTTAGCAGATCCTCAGCGGCTGTGAATTCCAGTAGGATAATGAACGGGGGACAAGGCATACCAAGGAACCAAGGAGCGAAGAAACGAAGCAACGAAGCAACTTCAGCTTGAACTGATGTTATTTACATAATTTTTACGCAATTTTGTTGCGTTTGTGTGTGTGTGTGTGTGTGTGTGTGTGTGTGTGTGTGTGTGTGTGTTGAGTGCCTCATCAATGGGGCAATGTAATCAAATATAACCAACAGAGTTCATTTTTTTCACCGCCTTTTTTTTATTAAGAATGACCATTTGTGGCGCCCCCTGGCGACGATTACACGCTCCACAAATGCCATTTACATCAAGGTGTAAGGCATTGTGTGTGTGTGTGTATGTAGGTGTGTGTGTGTGTGTTAAGGGTTAAGCCCTTTTACGCCTCATCAACGCACTTTTCCGCTGGCTGCGGTCGTAAACTTTATTAATTGAGTTTGTATTATGTGCAAAGCGTTTAAAGGCACCAACTGCCAAGGATAGACACTCTTTCTCTCTACATGTGTGTGTGTGTGTGTGTGTGTCCTTTCACCTCTCCTTATGCGTATGTGTGTGTGTGTGTGTGTGTGTGTGTGCCTTACACAAAAGTGCCGCATCATTGCCCGTAGGCACTGCGCAATGATTACTTTACACTTTACAGCCCAAACTCCTTGCCCCCAAAGGCGCCATAAATGTGCGGCATCGAAAATCAAAGTTTGGCTTATGATAATGCAAATTTCTGATAACCATATAGCCATATACATACTAATTTATGTAATGACATCATATATTTAAGCTTAAACTCAAAGTTATACTCTTAAAGCATTGCACAATTTTAAAGCAACGCAAAAGTTCTTTCAAAGTTACCATAATCAAAATCATAAGCAGCTTAAAATGATGAGTTTTATTATCATTTTGTGTAGAAAACTTTTGTTCTCAGCAATTCAATATGTGTGTGTAAGTGTGTTTGTATGTATTTTATTTATAATCATATAGAGAACTGGTCAGCTTAGCAACTAAACAATGACTTTGTTCAATGTTGGGAATGGTTTATGTAATATCTGATGGATATAGAAGATACTTAGGTTGGATAGATGCTAGCTCCCAGCCCACCAAACTGAAAATTTCTAATTAGAAACAATAGAGAAAAGCTATGCCAGGCGAATGTATTCAGATTAAATAAGTTAAGCTACTTATATCAAACTGAAATGCCTCATAGTCAATTAATTCTATGGCAAGCCAAAATAACAACATTTTCTTCTGTTTATATTTATTCAATGTGATTTTATTCAAGCCAAATTTTCACCACGTCCCCAGTCAATTCCTCCCCCTTACAAGAACGTTTTATAAAGAAGCAAAGAAAAATGAAGACTTGTAAGGTTTTCTTTAAATTTTTATAAATGCCAGGAAAAAAAGATCAAATTTCCCAAAGTGCATATTGATTTTATCATTGAGCATAATTTCTCTTAGTGATTGATATGATTGTATTTATATTTGAAAATCAAGTCTTATCAAATTTTCCATAAAGTTTTTACTCTACTCTATTAAACATTTAGGCAAGAAAAATTATAATGTTAAAAATAAAAGCTTATCCTGTTTCCAGGATACTGCATTCCGAAAAAGTATATTTAATACTTTCCCATTCATCAGATTATTTTTTTTAGATTTGATTTTTTTAAAGTCATAACTCTTATTTGCGATTTTTGAAAAAAAAAAACAATCCTAATCTATCAATTAAAATAAATTTAGAATAATTTAGAATAGGTATTTCATCTATTCATTTTGACTCCCTATGCTCATAAAATGGGTTGGATTGGATCTCTGCAAATGTATGTAACAGGCAGTAGGAGACATCTCCTACCCTATAAAGTATATATATTATTGATCAGTATCAAAAGAGATTTCGATTTGGACATGTCCGTCTGTTCCCACGTCCGAAGTGTTCCCCCGCAATTCAATGAAAACGTTTTATACTAACAATTTTAAGGATGTTGTTCAGAGGCTTGACATATATAATACTTTAGTCACTCTTAATCTACTGTCCAAATTTCAAGTCGATCGAATAATAAGCACGGAAGTTATTCAACAAACAAGATTCGGTACTGCATCGCGGGGGGAAGAAGCAGCACAGTTACCACTTAAAATGCCTCGCTTGCGCTGTCGATTATGTGTGTGCGTCTTTGTGTATGTGTGTGTGAAGATGTAAGTGTAAGTGTAAGTGTACGAAGATGCGATCGACCTGGTTACAGGGAATTTTGTAGTCGGGTATATTTGACTATAGCATTCTTACTTGATCTATTTTAATTTGGTGAAAATTTGAATATTATATTTAACAAATATAGTTAACTAGTTTTTTAATTGAAATGCTTTTTAAAAGCGACTGAAAGATTTTCTTAGTCAGGTTTAAGTTGACGCCAATGGAAAGGGTGCTTTTTTGGACAACTGGTTCGGTTCGGAGCTGATAAAGGTTGTAGCAGTTCCTGGTTGGAACCAGTTGCCACTTGCTTTATATGGTCGCAGCTACCTTCCTCTGCCAATTTTGTAGAACTTTATTATACACTTTTGAGCCATTTTGAATGGGCAAGAAATTACTTACTCTCCCATGTATGTAAAATATAACTAAAAGCGTGAAGGCAAAAAAAATTGCGTGGGCGCGCACTATAAAATACTTGTGGCCCTCAATGGTGCCTAGGGGTATATGGGCCATATATGAACAAGTCTGGGCTAGGAGTTTTGCGTGCAAAATGATTTCATATGACCCCCATAAAATCGCAACACTTTTCTTGATTGCCGTTCCAGCACCAGCAGCAGCAGCAGCCGCTGGGCAATGTTGTGCGAGTTTAACAGGCATTTCTAATGTGTGCCAGACCCCCTCCCCTCAATAGGAATGTGCCACAAGCTAAGCAGCCGCCGCTGGCAGTGCGCTACACACGGAAGTGGACAGCGATAAAATATTCGGCAGACGCCGCCACAGCAACAACAACCACTAAAACTTTAACCATAACAAACTTCGGGGAGCTCCAACAAGCTCCAGCGCCCCAATGACGAATACAACGACGATTCTGCTTATCAGTAGCCCCAGCGACAGGCGCGCACAAAAGTATGTTACAAACAAGCATGAGCGTTGCACTCCCGACAGCTATATACTCTGTTTATGTATCAAGAGCATTTTCTAATAGTCCTGATATTACATTCACCCGATTCACCTTGCAACGAGCTCATTGTAAATATTATTCTATTTTTGTTACCAATTTTTTAATTGATTAATCAGAAATCAAAAATACATTTAATTAACTTTATGTTTATTTGTAATGGGTTGGATCGAATCGTTCAAGAAGCACATCAGTAATCCTCAAATCAACTTTTGTGACTCTAACCTTAATATTTTACGAAACGTAAATTTCCTGATTTTCTGAGATGAGCCAAATTTTGTAGTACTCAGCTCAAACTTTCGTGAAACTAACTTTAAAAATGTGTGCGACTATGAATAATATACATGTATATATGTATATAGTTTCGGAAAATAATACAATTTTTCGAGGAGGCAGTCCTCTGATCATGTCTAATAACTGTATTTTATATAAATTTAGAGGCTCTTATCAAATTTTCCAAGATCCATTGTATTACTCTTATCAAATCTGATGACAAAGGCTTTCAAATTGTGTTAGATATAGAAATGCTGATACTCAGAAAGGATCACATTTTTTAGGGAGATCATTTGTAGTACTTAGCTCATATCAAATTTGGTGACTTTTGGATTCAAAATGGTATACGATTTTGTGGGTAATACTTTTCAAGAGGATTATTTATTCTACTCATATGAAATTTGATTCTAGTTTCAAAACTATCTATGATATATAAATCGACCATTTTCAGAAACGGAGCTCATCTGTAGTGCTCTTATCAAATTTTATATACAGGAATATATATATAGGAATATGAATACAAAATTTAGTTGCTCTAGCATTTATATACTTTGTTTTCAAAAAACCAAAGAAAATAATGTTGGTGATTGCGAGAACCAATATACTCTATCCGTTATGCGAACAGAGCATTAAAACTCGGCACACGTGCTATGTGTTTGTGTCTGTATGTGTGTGTGTGTGTTTGTGTGTGTGTGTGTACATGTTAAGATATCCGATAGCTAACGGAATACATAAACAATATTCTACATGAATTGTTGCGGTTCTCGCGTCCCGTTCAATTGTCCTTGTTTTTTTATTATATTTTATTTTTCATTTTTGTTCGCAGAGCGCGCTTGGACCAAGTTTGTCATTATGCCTGTACTACCCTTACAAAACATGATTTAATCGGCATAGGTATTTTATGTTTTTAATTTTAATTTATATATTTATTAATTGAACCTTAAATCGAAACAGTTGTTATAAAATAGTCGAAGCTAAGCCTAAATTGAACCGTTTTTTGATAAAATTCAAGAAAAATAAACGGGCATTAATATTTGTTTGAATTATTTTAAAAATGTTTTTTCTTAAATTACTAAAGTGCTTACATTTTAAGAAATTAGAATCCTGGGCTCAGGATTTAAAAAAAAATTGAATTTCTAGTACCGAAGCTAGAAAATGTCAATTAGGTTAGGTAGAACCGGTTGACCATCACAAGGTGGTCCCACATAGACCGAGCAGGTCCTTAGTGTCGCCGGATACTGAAAGTCGTTAGGAGGTTCCTTGATCCTGTAGAATTCGTGTGCGCTTGGCAAACGCCAACAGCGCATTGGGAGTGTGTCTGGCCGCTTCTTCTAACGATGCGAGCCAGTGTCTGTTGAAGTATCGATGCCTTAGTGTTGCGAGTGCTGGACAGCTGCATATAAGGTGTTCCAAGGTTACCACAACTCGTAGTTCCTTAAAAAAGTGCTCACATTTTAAGAAATTAGAAACCTGCGCTCACGATTTAAAAAAAAATGGTTTAACTAGTACCGAACCTAGAAAATGTCGGTAAAAGCCTGTACTTTTTTGTTACATTTTTTCCTCTTCTAGAAGCAAAACACATAGGTACCTTCAATCCAAGGCAAACTCTATCCTTACTTTCTTAGCTATCATTATTTTTACCTATTATAAAATAAGCATTATTATTTTTGCTAATTTAAGAACATAATTTTAAGAGCATTAAGTATGCGTCTTAAGCTTATTTTTTTTTTGTTCAGCTTTCATGGTTTTTTCATATAATTTTTTGATATTTTGTGGAAATTTGCGTGGCACACCTCTGTTGAAGCTTATCTGGCGGCGGTCACCCCAGGCAGGCGTTACCAGCTCGATAACCCCCAGCCCCGAAAAAAAATATGTAGCTAGCTAGCCCAGTGTGTGCCCCCCCAGTGCCCATACTACTGAAGATGGCCATTTTCATTCCTGACTCCACTTTATGTAGCAGCACTAATGGCCCTTTACTCGTATTATTGGCAAAGTTGCCTGGCGCGATACGCCCGAAAGCGCTGGATGCTCCACGACAGCCAATTTATATGGAAATAGATGCGCGGCACATTTTCAATGCGGATTTTTCTATCCTATTCGGCAATCCACTTTCAAGGCGAAAATCGATAGGGATGCCGATGCCAATGAGTTTGATGTTGGCCAAAGATTGCCTTGCTTTACTTTACTTTACTTTACTTTACTTTACTTTACTTTACTTTACTTTGCACTTGCCCGCAATATATATATATATATGTATATCTGTTTTTGTTGTTTTGGGCCTGGTCTATTGCTCAACGCTTTTATTTTTTTGTGAATGGCCAAATCGTATTAGAACAAATTACGCGGGAAGTGGCGCCACGCTTAGCCAAAAGAACAGAAAACGAGTTGGCCAGAATGGATTCAAAAGTCAAGAAAAAGGGCTACAGGAAAAGTCGCTGGCCTGGTAATGGTCAGCATTGCTTGATGGTTTTTAATGGCACCGCTGCGCAACCCCCCCGCGTCAAGAGCTAAAAATAGAAAAGAAATGTATAAAAAAATAGAACAAACACACACACACAAAATTACAATGCGTACGTGCGTGTCGCTGCATACCCCTCTTGCCACCCGCCACGCCGCCGCTGGTAATTGGTTTTCTTTTGGCTAACAAATACTTAGCTTTAGCCAGGCCAGCAACTTTGCCCCAAAAACCTGACCCTGCCCAGCCCCGATGCTGCCTAACTTTGCCAAACCCGCACTCACACATGCACATTCAATGTCTTTGCGTTGCTTTTTCTATTGATAAAATCAATTACACAATCATATGCCAGGCTCAGCGTCACGGCTGCCGTACCTTCCTGCCTCCCTACTATGCGCCCTTCCTGTCCCTACCACCCTACAGGTTGCCCGTTGCTCTACCGTCTTCATTGCCTCGGCACTTGCCCCAACTTTCAATCAAATCAAGCGCGCCAACAATTACCCACACACGTGCCACGCCCCCCTCACGGCCCTACGACCCCACGGCCCCACGCCGCCCACAACCCGCCCGGTGCGAAAAGCCCCAACAAAAGCCCCAAGCCCACGCATTTAACTGTAGCAAATGAAGGTTAAATTTCAAAATGCAGGGCTGCGTATCGGTTTCAAAACAAAAACCATCCTAAAATTCTACCGCGTAAAAGTTTCACAAAGTTTCACAACTTTCGTCTCAAAACACATGGAAACAATTGAGAAACTATACTTTCGAGCTATTTTTCAAATTAATTTGATCAACCTCCCCCAGCCGAAATCACATTATAATATTATTCCGCGTGTTTTGAGGCGAAATTTTAGCTCTCTTTATATTTACACATTTATGTTAAGTTCACTTTCATTAGCCAGAATCCTATTATCTTAAATTTAACTTATAAACCATCATGAATTTTGCTTAATATCATGAAATGATGAGGCGCAGCTAACTTAACAATGTTCTCTTAAGGTGAACGGGTGGCAACTCTGCATCTGAAGCGCAGCCCACTTAACTATGTTCTTCTGAGGCATATTTAAAATGTGTGGCATCTCTTCATTATATGTGGCACAATCAATTTAAATACGTTCTTTAAAGATGAATTCAAAGCATGAAGAAACCATTAATTTAAATTACTCGTATTTAAGACTACTTACTAATAACAGTAAATACAATTTTGAAAAGCTGCTCACAATTTCTTACAATTTAAAATGTTCGGTGCGGAAAATTATTTGACATCTTGTCAAAAACTCCAGTTAAACGCCTTAAACAATTTCTCTTATACTTTAAATACTTGCATAATAAAAGTACCTACTAAATAATGTCAGTAAGGCGTTTGTTGATTAAATTTATGCAGCCCTGGAATGACAAGAAGTGCAAAATTCATTCAATACCCTGTATATAATAGGTACAAAGCATAATAATAAAGTCTAAGAAACAAGCGCAAGGAGACATCCGTACTAATCCTACAGTATATTCTCAGTATATTCTCGAGCAGCATCAACAGTACCCATACTAGTAAAAGGGCTACAGATACCAAACATGATATGTTAGTTTCCCAGATTTTTTATCTCCAACATCAATAATATCAATTTTTAACCACAATTTCAAAGATAATGCTTTGATTTTTGGTACTTTTATATTTAAACATGCTGTTTATCTATAGTACAAATTTCATAATGATCGGTTATTCGAAACTGTAGTTATTCAAGAAAGTATTTGCCTTACAACGTAGCAGATGCTGAACTGCTTGAAGCAGTGCACTGCTTGAAGCGTAGATGCTTGAACTTCTTCTAGCAACTTACAGGATATACCCCAGTCGACTAAAACACATTTACTTTTTTCTTATTCTTAGCACTTACTGTGCGGTGGTTTGATTGCTTGGGTATTGGCGAGTTTGTAGACAAGACGGGGTGAGCTGTTGGGCGCGAACATTTTAAATTAATTTTACGCTTGATTTTGGTTTCAATTTCGATTTCGTGAGCTGCCATCAACGCGACGCCATTGCAACGTTTCCATATTTCAATGGGCAACGCAAACTTGCAGCAAATAAAAGTTGCAAGTGTTTTCAATAGACGGCCGGATGACAGGGTGGCATGGGGTGGCCAAATAGTCAGGTGGCCAACTAGTCAGGTAGTCAGGTAGTCAGTTAGTGGCAACTTTAAATTGAGTGACATTTTGCCGCAATTGACTGTGGCAAAAGTTTTGTGACTGTGTTCGCCAGCAAAACTGATGAAGGGCGGCCCCAAAGCTGAGCTCAGTTTTTGAAGTTCTCGAATGCCCCCTCGCTTCCTGGCTCTGCCTGTCTATCTGTCTGTCTGTCTGTCTGTCTGTTTTACACTGGCTTCATATTTCAGCATTGGAAAGCGAGCACCACATCCATCACTTAGCTTTGGTGTTGCTCAATTTGTAAGTGGGTAGAGGACGAGCAGCAGGAGCAGCAGCAGGACATGGACATGACTGCTAACAGTAGCCGTAACATGAATAAAGTCCCTGGGACCGGTCCTGGTCCTCAATGCTGGCCTGTTGCATGTTCAACTGTCACTTGTGTGAGACAGGACAATGTGCCTGCCATATCATCAGTATCACAAATAGATATATAGAGCGCATCTGTTGGACAGTTGTGAGCTGCGTTTATTAGTCATGCATATCAAGTTTAATCACGTTATATCCTTGAGCTATTTACTCGCATCTGTGAACACAGGCTACTACTACTTTATTGGATTCGAGTTTCATATGTTTGCAGACAAAGCCACATTGTGCTATTAGATTTGGCATTGTATTATGAAATCAATTTAAGGCCATTTTGACAAATTATGATAAATATAACAGATATGCGTAAGGATTTCTGAGCTTAGCAAGTAGAAATAGTTAGATATATACAAAATACATACATATAAGTCAACATTAGTATATATTTAGAAGCCATTTTGTCATGTAGTTTGTATCGCAGTAAAGTAGTCATTTTTGATTCAATTTTGGAGGAGAACATTTGAAATTCCTTCATCTGTCAGTGAAACTGATATTAGATGAGGAACTTTCGCGCTATAAAGTTTCTTTGTCGTGGTTTATTTATAGGGAATGGGTAAAGCGGAATTGGCTCTATAACTCTACCCTCTACACCTCTACCCTCTACAAACAACCACTTAATTAAGAAAATTCAGGAAGCAATGTTCATCGCCTAAATTCTCTCTAAGCCCATAATTTGTTGTTTTATTAGGTCTGTTCTAAATTCCACAGAAATATGTAAATTATAGTTTCAATTATAGTTTGTAATTCAATTCCGCTTAAAAGTTGTTAAATGATATGTTAGTTAAATTTGAAAAAAAGGGGTATATATTGAGAACAAAGCGATTAAATCGAGATAAACCCATTACATTTATAAATATATATTAGAGGTCTGCATGAATGCATTCATTTCCAACACCATAACAACACTGTACAGTAGTAAAGTGTTCTTAAAAATACTGTACTCATTCTTTGCTGTGCAGTATATTTAAGAAGCTAGAAGAATCCAATACAAACATTTTTACTGTACTCACTTAGAGGGACTGACAGTAATAGCTGTACTCATCGTAAGTGAGTACAATATTTGTCTCTTTTTTACACGTTGTACACCATACACAATTATTGGTACATCGAATGTGAGTTCTCATTCATCTCTACAGATGAGTTTAATATTTTGCACAACGTGGACATGGCTGCTAAAGAAAATGACGCAAATGCCATAAATGCTAAAAGCCTAATTAATTATAAACGCTGTAGAATTGCAACCACAGATGATATGGTGAATAAGATAATGTTCGTGCACTCAAATATTGAAGATTTATATAATGAGTCATTAAGTTTTGGTTATAATAAGCAAATAATAATAACTCACTGTACAGTAAGTTAACTGCACACCAATATAGTGTACAGTAAAAAACTGCACACCAATTTTAGTGTACTCATTGACTGCTGTACAACATGAGAGTGAGTGAGAAGACTAGATGTCAATACAGGCAATTTGTGCAACATTCACTCACACCCATTAAAAACTGTGCAGGAAAAAGGTTTACACGTTTTAGAATTGCCCTTTTGGATGCATTCATGCAGATGTCTGATATATATCATCAGATTAGCGCCCCCTTTGCCATGTCCTGTATTATCTAAATCATGTTTAAGGTCAAAAGAACTTCGAAACCGATCTCACAAAAGCTTTTTCTCAAACATATGACCTTAAACCCATCTCCCGTCCGTGGTGACAGGTCGGAGTAGATTTTTCAAGTTTCTTACAACAGTTTTCCGCCTGTGGTGGAAAATTTTCCACGCTCCCGAGCTTTTTGGTCACAATCTAAACTGATTTGATATATATTTTTCCGTATACATGTGTACTGTATGTTTGAAATTATTGATATAAATATTTCTTGTAAATATTGTTGCCGGTAATGATGCGAAAAATAGATGAATAAAATCCTAGAAGTGAACTGTATACTTTGTGAAAATTTGAGCTCAATTGGTGCAGAACTTTGCGAGTTTTTGACATTGGACCAGACCAACATAACATTTTTATATATATAGATTGAGAATATACAATAAATACATATATACATATCATACGGTAAGGATTTCCTTCTGCTTGCAGATGTTTCATTCTGGTCTTAAGCTCTGGCTTATGCCAGAGTCCTTTAAAACAGTCAGTGTGACAGCCATTTATGCAACTCATAAATCGAATAATGCAATTAGTATTAATTGAACATGCATATGACTTAAAATGACAAGCGAATTTCTAAATGCAACTTTTGTTAAAGGCTTGCAAGAAGTTCTGTCTAAGCTCCTTGTCTCATCTGCCACACAGTCCTTGCCATTGAAATCTGTGCGATAGTTGAAGAGCAGCAAAAAAAATATAAGAGCACCACAAAGTGCCTGCTATTCGAAGAATGTTGAGCAAGTTGTTAAACTTAAAACCAATTAAGGTGCAATTAGGCCTCAGAACTTTCTGCCAAGTTCGCCAACAGTTTTCCTGATAAGAGGATCATTTTGCTGCTATTTTCTATTTTTATTTTTTTTGTTTTTATATTGCTGCCAAGCCCAAGGATAGCACATATGCCGCGTGCTGATTCACTTTTTGCTCAATTAAAAACAATAAAAAAAGAAAAACGAAAAGTGTTATGTGAAAAGCGAAACGAGTTTTCAGTTGAATTTTCGCCGAATCGAATTTCACGCAGCTTTTCTTTTGCTTTTGGCTTTTGTTGGTGTGCCCATTTCTTTTACAGCTTTTTAAATTTGTTATGTGTGTGTTGGTTGTTCTTGTTGTTGTCTTTTTGGGCCAATTTTTCGCATTTATTGATTGGTATTTTTTGTTTTTTTTTTTTCGTAACATGCAGGCGTTGGTCAAAAGAAGCTAACAGGGCTCCGCTCCCTTTTGGCTGCCCTTGACTTTTGCCTGGCGCTCACTTTGCAAATACTTTTGGCAGCCTCGTCGCCAACAACTGGAAAAGTGTATTTGTTGCTCTTGTTGTTGCCCTGCCAAGTTTCTAGAGTTTGAAAATAGTTTTTGCACGTTTTGGGCGAGTGACTTTTCTTTGTGTGATTTTTTTTTTATTATTTTTTTGTGTGTCGACTTTGAGGCAATTTTTCGACTTTGTTTCCGTTTTGTTTTTGCCAGCCTTAAAAATGTTGCACTCTTTGTTGTTGTTGTTGTTGTTGTTGTTGCTGCTGTTGTTTTTCGTGTAAGTTGTTGTGGGCGCGCGCTTGCTTTGAAAAAGTAGCCATTGTCTATTTTAGAAACTCTTGCAAAGTCTAGAAGAAATTGTTGGTTGTTTATGTTTTCGCACACAAGCCAAGCAGACACAAATGTTGGCCTACGGCCACAGTTTGTTCAAAAAGTATGCGGCTGGATAAAATTTAAGAGCAAAAATTACTGCATTACTAAATGTACAACATTCAAGCGCGTTTCCCAATATTTTATTAAAGGCTCTCAAAAAAGCAAACTTGCTTAAACTATTTTTAAAAGTATATAAGAACGTTACAGTTGGTATATTCCGACATTGTTATACTCTGTTTATAGACGAACTTGTGTACCAAATTTAGTTGCTCTAACTTCAAGGGTGTCGATGGAGAGAGGGTGAAACAAACCCAATATAATTACAGAAAATATGTTATAATTAAAATAATCCAAGCCCACACTCCGGAGCTGATGGCCGATGATGATAGACGATAGTGCTCCTTTAAAACTATTGTTAGCTTGTAATTTTACATTATAACTTAGCGAATTTAATACAATTTAAGTTAAAAATTTGAATATTATATTTTTCAAATATAGTTAACCAGCGTACTGCTGGCAACTTAAGATGGTATTATGTAATTAATAAATATTATAATTAAAATAAGTTATATAAAGAATTTATTTATAGTCCTCTTAAAATCAAGGATTTCCTAATGTTTTGTCATTGTTCTTATTATATTTGACTTAAAAACAGGCGCATGCATAAAAACTTTAGGGATAATACAATGTCCTTAAACTTTACTTTATACTTTCTGCTCAAGTATAGAATAGTTTATTAATTTTTAGTTTAATCAACAGTTTATTTGTTCAATGTACATCTGCTTTTTCACATTTAAAATTTCATTTTAAATTAAAATAAATACATAGAAACGTATCCAACTAAGGCTAAAATTAATTCGGAATAACAAATCTTTAAGAATTCTTTAAGACTCTTTATATCAAACAATTTTAAAGCTAAAGTCAGCAAATTTAATATCAAAATAAATGTACAACAAATCCTTATGACATGTCCATCCTTAACATCACATCCACAGAACATCTCTACTTCACAACATAGTTCCTATATCCCTTATTACAAACCCCACCAAGAAAAACAATTCTTCCACACAAATCTTGTAAATAATGTAAATAACAATTCTTTAATACATACATAGACATTTAATGTTAATTGATAGTTTTAACTAGAAATTATCATTATATAAATAAATAAATTAATATTAAAATTGCTGATGATCTCTTTAACAGAATAGACAAGTTCTTACACTCTATTTAGAGTATTATTGCAGTCGTGAATAGCCGAATGTTACATTCTTGGTTGTTTATTTTAGTTTTTTTTTGCTGATTTCAAAGACATATGTTTGTATACAGAAACATATTTTATTAAAATTGTTTTACTTAAACTGCCAAAACGAGAAAGCCAAAGCTATAGATACATGTGTGTGTGTGTGTGTGTGTGTGAGTGTGTGCGTGTGTGGCATATGTAATCTGGCTCTTTTTTTAATATGTATGTCGTATTTAGACGTGGCTTAGCACGGTGCTGCCTTTCAAATGTATTAAAAATTTAGCAAAACTAAAAAGCACAAAAAGCAAAAATAAACAAACTTTACCAAAGTTGTTTAGGCGTAAGTTACAACACACACACACACACACACACACACACACACACATACATACATACAGGCATAGCACGTGTGTTGCCTCAATTAATTTGAACCTTGCTTTTACCTTTTTTTTTTAATTTTCATCATTTTTTTTTTGGTTTTTTTGTTGCTGCTTACTTTGCTTATTATTATTTATTAGCCTTTTTGTGCTTTTGCATGGGTTGGAACTAAGTAATTATTAAGCTAATTTCTGTGGCATTTAATTATGCACCTCTGCACACGCAAAGTACGTACATACACACATATTCAAGCTTGTGTGGTGCCACGTGGCGTATGTGGAATGCGCATAGACGTATGCTATACTTCAGCAGTCACCGCTGCCATCCGCTAGATGGCGCATGTCAACAAATCAAACCCAAAACAACAAGGAACTTTGGAGTTGAGTTTACATAGTTACCACAAGCCCGCGGGCATCATTTGTATAACATAATTAAGTATTTATTTACATGTGCAAGGTTGCAATAGAATATGCACTACAATGTGCACACTGTGTACTAAATATTAACTCAACAATGCGCAAGTTTAAGTAAGGATTTTCTACATATTTAAATATAACTTAATAATTTGTACATATAATATTATATAGAGTCCCGGCGGTACTGAATAGTTCTTCAGGATCGCAATAAATTTCAAAAACTCAGTCAGATAGCTGGGCTATCCGAAAATACCGCAAATATCCAACATTTGGTTTAGAAATAGTAGATAATATATATAAAATGTTTTAAATGGACAGTAGATTGAGAGTGACCAAGGTATTAAACAAAAGCTATATCTTTAAAATTGTTGATATAAAAGGCTTTTATCGAATTGCGGGGGAACGGGGAAAGATATCTGGGATAACAGGGAGTAAAAAGTCTTAATTCTTATGAAAATTTCAATTGCGAGTCAATGTCACAGAAAATATGTGGCACATTCCTTGAAAAGGGATTGAATTGATAATTTTTTAGTTATTTATTTAACTAGTTTTCTGTAAAAAACTAAAGCTAGGTAAAGCTATTATAATATAGCTAAAACTATTTACACATGAACATTTTATATAAATTTGACTTTATTTATTTTATTAGATTTTATTATACGACGACTCTGGTGGGGAAATGGGATGAAATTGTTCCAAAAGTTGGATTTACTAATATGTAGTTTGTTTAAAAATGTAATTCAGAACAGGCTTGATTTGTTCTCTCTCAGCAACAGAGAGTTTTAAGGATTTTAAGGATTATCATGGTAGTTTTTTTTTTCCAATCAAAGCGACTTTATTAACTCTACCCAACAGAGAGTCCTTAAGTTTATAGCTTATGAAATATTATGTTATTCTTTTTGCAATCCTAAAGCATTTTATTTGCTATTAACTGATGCAATTCTTTAATAAAAAGTCTGCAGCCATTCATAGTTTCTCCTTAAATAAAACCAATTAATTTTGCGACATAAATGTTTCATTTCAGGGTTATTCAAACTTTGTTAAATATTCTCTGGAACTGCATACTAGCAATGTCCTTGATGATGCTATTCTTTACCACCCAGGCCAACCCCCCTGTGGCAAATGGGAGTAATGAATAAAAATGACCGCAACGCAACGTTCATTGCTTGTTTGCACTTTGTACCGCAGGGTGGCAACAAACTTTTTGCATTTTGCCACATTATTTATTTTTGGTTTTTCTTTCGTTCTCTGTCGCTTGTTGAGGTCTGTGCGCTCTTGAGGGCCCTTGAGGATGGGTCCTTGTCTAGGACACGCAAAGGCAGCGCCAGAAGTTAATTGCTTAATAGTCGAGACATCGATAAATCAAGGAAATATGCGCGTAAGCATAAAGCCAAGCGGCGACAACAAAGCGCACAATGAATGCCAAAAGGAAATTGTGTGGATGCTATTTGAGGTGCTTGGCTAAGGGGTGGAGTGCGGCATGTGGACAGTGTGGCAGTGCCTCTATAAGGGTATAAGGTATGGTGTATGGGGGAGGTGTGAGGCTTTTCTGTGGCTGTGCGCCAAATGCAAACAGACTGATTGATGGCGCCAAGTGATTTATTTATGTTAATGCGAGCAACAACAACAAGCTAAATCTAAGTAGCTGCCTGCGACTTGACTCCACTTCCCTTTACCCATCCCCAGCCCCGCCCTGCTGTTCCCATCAACCTTAGTACAGCGTTTCACCTGCGACATTCGTTGCTCTACGTGATTTCAGCCAATTGTATTTATACTCTGTTCAACAACACGAAAAGGTGTATATTGAGTTTCTGTTATATCCGACTGTCAGTAAACGATGATTTCTTGGCACTACTTTATTTTTATGTTCAATTCAAAACTTGCTTAAGCTGCCACAATAGGTAGCAGAAAACTCGTTTAACAAAAATATATACAATAATAATAATTCTTTAAAAAGCAAATCAATGCAATAAAAATATATAGCATACTTTTTTGGGCTGGTCTTTTGGTCTATTTCTATTTGCAAAGTCTTACATTACAGTACGCTAGTTAACCACAAATTTAAATAAATAAATTATAATTAAAAAACAAATAAGCAAAAAAGAAGTGAGAACGTTGCAGTCGGACGTACCCGACAGCAGAATACTCTGTTTCCAGTCCTCTATAATTTGGTTATTTCTGGGTTCGCAAAGAGACACGAAAAAAACAGTAGTCTGTATGACAAATTTGGTGACTCTACCTGTACAGGTGTGGGAGATATAGATTTTGCTATATCTTGTGGGGGAGGGGGTGGGGGGTCAATAATTGTTTTGATGCAGATTTGTCCAGGGGGTCAACATTAGTCTGTATGTCAGATTAAGTGACTCTAGCTGTGAAAAATGTGTTTTGGGGATAGCATGTGCTGATTTGCGGGGGAGGGAGTGGGGGTGTCAACAAATTTTTGATTTAGATCTGTCAGGAATCTTAACATTAGTGCGTATATCAAATTTGGTGACCATAGCTTTAAAAATGTGGAAGATACAGGTTTTCCCCAAATTGTGTGGGAGGGGTGAGGGGGTTGCGATCTTGACATTTCAAAAATTGAGGATATACACCAACATGTATACCAAGTTTGGTTGCTCTAACTTCAAGGGTGTGCGTTCATACGGACAGACGGACGGACGGACGGACATTTTGCAAGCCCAATATACACGTTTTCCCTTGGGGAACAGAGTATAAGAAGCCATGTATAGGTAACGATTAAGTTTTGACAAAGTTATAAATAGAAGTTTCTGGTAATTAAGGCTAACTTGCACTGGGAACAGAGTATGCAGTAGTCGGGTACTACAGATACTGCAGATATTCTTGCTTATTGTATTTGTATGTGTGCTGCGGCAGCGACAGCGGCGACGACGATGACGATTAATCAACTTGGTGCGTGCGTAGGAGGCGGCGTGCCGGGGGATGGTCGATAACAGTCAACGAGTCAGGCGCCGGGCGACAATCGGCAATGGGCGCCCCCAATACCCATACTCATGCCCTCCCCCCCACTCAACTTCCATCATTATGACCAATTCGTAACCCCTATCGCAAGCTGCTTCAGCGTTGCGAATTGATTTCATTTATTTATTTATTTATGTTGCAACTACCAAAAAAAACTTGTCTAAATACTCGAAATATTCAATGTGCTGGGTCTTATTTGAGCGATTTCCTGGCATTTCATCAATCGACTCACTCTCGGTATGGTCAACAACAACAATAACATAAGTACACACACATAAAAAAATGGGAAGAAAAGCGGAAAAAGAAAGAAAGTAGCGGAGCAACAAACTTTCGCCCAGGCGACAAGAAACGCATCAAATGAATTTTAATGCGCGCCGGGGGAACATTCAATAATTAATCAGACAAATGGACAAAGCGAAGACCTTATATACTTACATTGTTCTTGTTCTTGTTGTTGTTGTTGTTTATCTGTAGTATTATGTTGAATACATCGCTAAAATTGGTTTTCTTTTACTCGCACTTTTGTATAAGGGTGCACAATAAAACGGGATAACACAGCAAATACTTTGGCAATTAGAGGATAAATTGTTGTGTTGTGTTTCAATGGCTTAACCAAAAAATACATTAACAAAAAGTATTTAAACATATTGATATTATTACTTTTATTATTATTCATATTATTATAATTATTTTTATTATTATTATTATTATTATTATTATTATTATTATTATTATTATTATTATTATTATTATTATTATTATTACTATAATTATTATTATTAGCATAATTATTATAATTAACATTATTAATTTTATTATAATTATTGTCATAATTTTTATAATTAACATTATTCTTATCATTATTATTATTATATTATATAAATAAATATAATATATTATATAATATATATATATTATATGTTAGGCTAAAGTCTAAGCATCCTTAAGTGCTTAACTACAACAAGATTATTGCTTTTTCTTAGAAATAATTTTTAAACAGACGTATTTAAGAAATATATTTATTTTTATTCATAATCTTATATATATTTTTTATGCTGCGTGTTATTTAAAACACTTTCATAAGAATATCGGGTTAAAGAGCAGATAAACGCAGAGATCTTACAGAGTGTATTAAAAAAATCAGAAATGGTAGCCGAGCCTCTAACAGATTAAACAAAGCTTAGCTAAATTCCAATAACCTTCCTGCAGGCGTCCTCCCAAAATTCCAATTATCCGAAGCATGGCATTTAGAAATTTCAACAAAAAAACCATATAAAGCTACACAATCTTTGTAGTTAATTGAAAATTGAGATGACAATAGAAATCCCTTGTTAACTTAATTTTCAATATTGAAAAATCAAAATAAATAAACTTATAATTTCAGTGATTCAAGCGCAAACGATTTAAAACCGCATAATTCAACAGTTTTTCGGAAACGGGAACAGCTTACATTTTTGAATCCGAATGACAACGAAAACAGATTTTGATTATTCAAAACTTTCTAAAAACAAAATTCAAAATGTTCTAAACTGAATACACACATACATACATATATCTATTATATATTTTTGTAGCTATATACGATACGTATATATATATGCGTACATACCAAAACTGTTAAAGAATGATTCATTTTAAGAATATAATTAATTGGATCTTGATTGAATTCTTAATAACTCAACAAACAAGAATTATAAACAGTTTTTAGATGAAAGTTTGCTGCAAGATAACCTATTAATAATTGTAACTAGTGATGTAAAAAAATCGATTTCTTGTATGGAAAACATCGATGTGTGATGTTAAAAAATCGATTTTTGGTATGGAAATCATCGATATTTTTCGATATGTGATGTTTTTCATACAAAAAATCGATTTTTTTATGTAACAAATGTACATTATATGTGCACAGATTGATTAAGTGATTAAGTTAAGAAATGTGATGAAATATTGTCACAATTTTTAAAATTCCCTTTACAATAAAAGCCATAAGTACAGAAAAAGTTTTCATATAACCGTATATCAAATTAATAAAAGAGATTTGGGAATTGTGGCTGTTGGAGTTAATCAATCTGTCCACTGGCCGGTCCATATACTACAATTAAATTATATATTTTAATATAACTTATTTATTTAGTTAAAAACTAATCATATACTGAGAGCTATGCGACAAGTGTGTATCAGCAATGGCTGCCAAGGGCCTTCAGCTATTTAATATAATTTAAAAATGTAAATTTTTTTCGAAAATGGTAAGAAATTTGAAGTATCTAAAAGATTGAAGCAAAACCAGTGCTTAGGGTTAGGGTTATCTAAAACTGCTTTCACAAAACGAAGCCAGAGTTGAGATGGTTTCGAGCCCCAAGCTGAAATGCTGAGAACATTTTTGTTGGTTGTCAGCCATGTTCAATTTAAGGAAACACTTTAACATGATGTTTTTGGGGGAAACTCAATTTGAGAAGGACTCTTCGGCAGCAACGCATTTGTCGCCTGCGCCTTTCTATTTGCCTTTCTTTGTGCGTATCATTGGCGCCGCATTGGCTGAGCAGAAAATCGTAGCGTGAACAGCAGCAGCCGCAGCAACACAAACAAACATCAATAAGAATTTTATTGTGAAACCACTCTGCTGCCCACTTTGATAGATACAGTGGAAAACTGGCATTCAGTTGACCGCAAATCTGTAGAAAAGTGCAATCTATCAAAATGAAAAGGGAGACAACCCTCAATAATCTTGCAAGTAATGAAACAAAAAAAAAGTTAGAATGTTTAACTAGCAGTTAGTCGGTAGCCATGATTGCAATCAAATTGATGCTGCTGTGCGTGGGAAAATGCAAAACTTGCAACAAACGTGATCTGCATATGATTGCCAAGAACCTATATGCAAAAGTTGAGATATAGCAGCTGACTCAGATGCAAACTGAGACTGTAGCTGAGATTGAGACACAAAGGCGAGTCAGTTGCACACGGCCACAGCAGTGTGGCAGATGCCACCCCGTTCTCGTCCTTGCATTTGCACGCATTCGGAGATATGGTAACTGAGCTGTTTGCAGGACTCTAGTCAAAGGATAACAACTGGTTGCGAGCGGAAGCCGTCTCAACGCGCACCAGTGTAGCAAACTAGTTTCGTAATGAACCTCATAACTTATTTAGAGCTGAAAACTTTTTAAAGTGCAACAATTTCAAAGCCGCGGAACAAATATACTTGCATTTGCTACCAAAATTCGCGTAGTTTCCCACAGAGCCGACAGAGGATTTTGGCGTAGTACTAAAAGAGAATCCTTGATGGCTGAAATAAGTTTAGAATATGCATGAGAATTCTGCACATTTTTATACTCTGTTACCAAAACATTTGTTGAGCGTATTGGGTTTGGTCTGTGTCCCTTGATGATAAAGCAACCAAACTTAAAGTCTGATAATATGTTCTGGAGTTAAATCCATATAGTTAGAGTCACCAAACTTGATAAAAGGACTACTGTTTGACTACTTTGGGGTCCTAAATCTTTTGTATGGCATTAAGCCCTTTTCCTTTTCATCGAACTATGTTAAGTTCTACTCAACTCAGATGGTTGCTTTGAGCTTGTCGATCAAAAAACGTCTACCGATGACTTTATCGAATGATTTCACCAAAAAAATATTTGCTACACCCAACTCCTGCCGTTTACATCTTTGTCTCTTACATCCTTATAGCTAGAGTCACCATTTATGGAAACTGCGGATAACTTCCATGAAGACCTTGACCAAATATTTATATTCTTACCATATCCAGTTCTGCCTCCACAAATAAGCAACCAAAATAAAGTCTGGAAACAGAGTATAATGCCGTCAGGAATGGTCTTAGTTGCTTCGAGTGTATTTCTATTGCAATTATAACAAAACTTAGTCACAATAGTTTTAATCCTTCATTAATGAGCCAGAAACCAACTGCAGAGTATTATACACAAAACAACAAACATCTAATGCAAATTTAATATCCTTGCAGAGGGTATTATAATCGAGTCGCGCAATGTATAACGCTTTGAGGGAGGATGCTTACCACAATGTATATATGAGTATATTCTTGATCAAGCAAATCTGTCTTTTTAAAAACTATTTAAATTAAAGTTAGCAGACACTCTTCTCATTACTAAAAGCAGTATATATGTATATTATAGTATATTATAGTCGGTTAACCATATCTTATAGCTGTCATAGTAAAGATCTGTGGCAACCCTGATATTAACCTATTGTTAAACACTGGAAGTAGTTGCAACCAACTTCACTTTCAACTCGAACCACAACTCACTTCAATTGATTCCACAAAATACATACACAGGCCTGTTCCCAATTCCACTTTCACCTAAAAGATTCGGAAGTGAAATTACTTTTCGTTTTAGCTGTTCCGATTGCAAATGAGAAACGAGCGGAATTCATTTGATTTTACTTTTTGAAAACGAGTGAAATTCGGAACAGGCCTGATATTTCTGATTATTATTATTAAAATATATATATAAAATAATCGGCGTGTTTATTCAATCTCTCCGCATTTAAGAAAGCGCCAAAGATTCTACGAAAATTGAGTGGTGATTATAAATATACTTTAACCAAACTAAACAAATTTAACTGATAAATTTTGATTTAAGTCGGACACTTATAACCTATAGTTTTCATTGGAATAATCGATGAAAATTAGGTTTTTTTTATGAAAAACAATGCTGTTCTTTCTAGTTAAACTTAACCTGCCTTATCAGTCTTATAGTTTATGACAGTTTAATAGTTCATTAAACCATTAAACATTAAAGTGCTGGACATAGAGAAAGGAAAAGCTAAATATATATATAAAAATGGCGATAAGATCCGAATGACTAGATCAAACTGGCAACAACAAAGAACTAAGAACTATTTAATTTGTTTGATCCTATGCAAGCAAAGTGTATTCCATTGTTTCTAACTAAATGAGGAGGGGTGTACTTGTGACAGCCGCTGCCCCCTCTGCGAAATACATGTACAACTGGCGTTGTGTTAGTTTTTGCCCCGCAGTTTATGCCACAATAATTTTTGGACCGTCTGGCGCTCTGTCGCCGCCAAAGCTTTGGCTGTGCTATGCCTCTGCCTCTGCGTCTGTCTCTGCCACTGCCACTGCCACTGCCTGGCTGCGATTTGCTCTGCCGTTGGCTTTTTGGCTTTGCCTTCTGCGTGACCTTTTGCGTCGCGTCGCGCGAGCGATGACGTCGCCGTCGCTGTCGCTGCCTGTGTTCTTGCTCTTGCTGTTGCTGACGTTCCGCAGCAATAAAATTGATGTCACGTTTTTATGACGCCGTTGATGAGTCGTTATCTTTGATTTCAGCACGCAGCCGAGGCAACCAGCTCCATTTGCAGCTCCCTCCACCGCTCACGCTCATGCCCCCTGGCCCTCGCACTCGCCCACTCCCGTTCCCGCTTCAGTTTCAGCCTTAGGCTGACATCCCGACAGGCCCTCAACTTATTTGTGCCTCCTGGTCAAGTTCAGGTGCTGTAGCGTCTGCGGTCGTTTCGCCTTTTATTTTTTTTGCTGCTTTTTTAATTTACGCCCAGTTCAATTTACGCTTTTTATACCCTTTGCCAAGGATGTTGATAATTTTGTCAACGCATATGTAACGCATTGATAGTCCTTATCAGCATCAACAGTCTCTAACCATGCAAATTAGTCTCTTTATTCTTGCCTTATGAAATTAGGTCTCTTTTTGTTGCATATATCGGATCCAAACCTAACCTAACCTCAACTTCAACCTAACCTACAACTGTCATAGTAATGATTGTCCGAAAACTCAGCTCTTGTTGAAAAACGTTTTCTATCAACATATCTTTACCAAATTCACCAATTTAAAATTTCATCAAGTTTCATCAATCATTACCCAAATTTGATCAAACTCCATCTACCTTAACGGTAAAAATAACTTAAGCAACATGAAGTTTAATAAAAACGACAACATTATAATAGAAATATAATAATTATAGTTACAAAAGTTTTCATATTTTATATAGAAACTATTGTGGGGGTAATGAAAAGAGCTTTTCCTTAAAGAAGTTTTATGAACAACATTTTTGTTTTTTAGGTTATCTTAACCTAACATAAGGATTTTTAACTTCAAACCGGTTCAATTGTTGACTAAATTTAATCAAAATCAGACTGCTATATCATATAGCTGCCATAGGAACGATCGTTCTATCTCTATATATTTTAGTATCCAAAAAGGCATGAACAACTTTTTTGGTTTTCAGGTTATCTTAACCTAACTCACAGACTCTATAAACTTCTATGCTGTTCAATTGTTGACTAAATTTAGTCAAAATCAAACCGCTTATATAATATATAACTGACATAGAACCGATCGAACTGTATCTATATTTTTTAGTAGCCAAACAATGTATTTATGAACAACCATTTTGTTTTTCAAGTTATCTTAACTTCTATGCTGTTTGCAATTGTTGAATAAATTAATAAAAAATCGGACCCCTTATCATATAACTGTCATGGGAACGATCGTTCTATCTCTATATCTTTCAGCAGCTGGAGCTCATAGAGTATGAACAACCTTTTTGTTTTTCAGGTTATCCTAACCTCACTTAGCAATTCTTTACCTCTATGTTGTTTGCTATTGCTGAACAAATTTAATAAAAAATTGGATCTCGGAACTAAATTTAATCAAAATCAGACCGCTACATCATATATAAGAACGATTGAACGCATATTGAGTATTTTTTTGGAAAATCAAGTGTATATACCATCTTCGGCAGTCTGAAGATATCTGTTTTTTCTTGTATTGTTTTATCTCAAGCTCATAATTTATTGTTCTTTTGCTGGCTGGCATTTGTAAATTGAAAACGGAGGGAGGGCAAGGCGGAATACACGCAGCATGCATTGTTGTTGTTGTTGTGTTTTTTCTTTGTAGGATGCACGCGAGCAATGGCCACCTCGTTTTGGATTAGCTTTTGTTTATCGAAGCTTATGGGTCCTTTTTTGTATTTTTTTTGTTTTTTTGGATTGTTTTGTGTTTACGAGCACTGCAGACAACTATAAAATACAGCTGCGCTGCCCGATGCCCGCTGCCCCCTGCCCACTCCACATGGAACAGCAGTCAGAGATTGTTGCCCAGGCAGCTGCTGTCCCCGCAGTGCTCTGAAAAGTGCGATAAAGGTGAACAATATGCATGTAAAGGGATTTATTTCTATTGTTTTACCGGGCAGCAGCGAGGTGCCCCATGTCACGTACATTAAACGAGCACAATTTTTGAATATCGCATTGAATCCAATCGATTTACACCAGTTTATATTGCTGCGCACAAGAGAAATGCATAAAAAAATATTATTTTTAAGTTAATCTTTTTAAATGTACTATTATGGGCATATGTGCTGGTATTCTGGCATTATAAATACATATATTTAAGCACTTTTAAGCATTTTATCAACATATGCATATTTAAAAAGCAACAGTCTTTTCCATCTTGAATCTTTACTTTTTAAAGTCATCCCAGATATGACAGAATATCTTTATTTATTTATATTGATAGTAAAACTTAAAAAGCTTAGACTAACAAGTAGTTTATAGTTTATCGGCTAGAAAAAACATCATGGAAACCAGTTTATTCTTTAAAAAATAAAAACATTTTCTTAATCAAATTTGTGCCTGTGGATTATTTGCTTTAGTCTGGCAAATATTTGTTAGAAATTAAAGCACCCATATCCTTAATAGAAATTTCATTTCACATTTAATAATGATTTAAATTTCAAAATTCAAAAAATGCAAATTTGTACTAAAAAATGGTTTTTATTGTAATTATTGAATATTATTTATTATTTATATTTTCACAAAATAATCAACTGTGAGATCTTATTTGACTATAGCCTACGATTATGAGAAGATTCACCTTAACTTGAATATGTAAGTCAATTGGTGTTAATATGTACAATGTCGGCAATATTTATTTATTTATTTATTTTATTCGCTAACTTATAATGCAAAATTACAAGCTAACGATACTTTCTAAGGAGCACTAGCGACTATGGCCATCAGCTCCAGACTTTTGTGTTTACAATTTTTATTTTATTATTATTATTACTTGCTACTTATTACTACTGTTTTATTATGATTATGATTTTTGTGTATATTGGACTGTATATATATATATATTAGAATATTATAATATAGGCGAAGACCTTTTGCAGCCAGCGCTATATTATAGCATGTTAGTTTAAGTTAAGTAATAAAATACTTTAAAAATATGTTAAGACATTCAATTTAAATTACGCGCCAAATACAGAAATGCATCCATGTGCACAGCGCTGCTAATCAAATGTATTGACTTATCGATATTTAACATGCATAACAGAGCCATTTTGAGCAGTACTGTTTAATTTTAAGCTGTACAGCAGCTGTTTGCATTAACATTAGCCTTTATAAAATGTTAAATGAATAAATATGACAAAGCGCTTAGTTGAGAAGAAGTAATAAAATTTCTAAGCGCTGCAAAAGAGCGTAATAAATTTATTTAAGGCCACTGTTAACGTAACAGCAGGCCCATAAAGATGTGCATTAACAGCAATAAAATATCGATAAGCAGCAAAAATAACAAACGATAACAAGCGAAAGCGCATCCTCTTCAGCTGTATGTGCGTGTGTGCCTGTGTGAGTTACTTGAATGAATGTGCGTGTGTGTGTATGTATGTATGTATGTCTGTGTTGTATGTGCAATCTATCGAGTGTGGAATAGCAAAATATCAATTGAATATAGGGAAGAAATCAAACGAGCATTCGACCGCTCGCGTTTCTAACAAATAGTTGTTGGTTTTCTACAGTAGCGCGAGTGCTCGTTGCTGTGTCGGTGTGGTGTTATTATTGTTGCTATCGTAGTTGTTGTTGTTGCTGCTGCTGCTTTGGCCTATTAATATTGTTGTTGCTGTTGTTGTTGTTGTTGCTGTGTATCTGTTGACGGCAACGCGCAACGGCCAACTGATGAATTTCAATTGTTTTCATTAAACGCAACAACAACACAAATATATGCGCGCGCCGCACGCCCCAAAACGACGCCCCGCCAACGTCACCGCCACCCGATCAGCCCCAAACCGTCACGAGAAGAAGAAAAAGAAGAAGAAGAGCACTAACAACAGCGCAAACAGCCGCTGTCGCCGCCACCGACACCGCCGCTGCTGCCTCTGTCGCTGCCGCTGCCCCACGCCCAATATCCAGGCTGCAATTATAGCAACAACTACAACTACAAACGCATATTCGTTGCAGCCTACAGCCAAGCAATATGTCCGCCAACAGTTTTACCAGCGGCGCTGCAGCGCTACCCCCAGCCTCGACCAGCGTCGCCGCCTCCGTCGCCGCCACGGCCTCTGCAGCAGCGGTCAATGGCGATTTGTGGCGCGAATGCGTGGCATGGCTGGTACGCTGCAAGGTTATACCACCGGACCACAAGGCCGCTCTGCCCGACGCCGAGATACGCATACTGGCCATGACCCTCCGGGATGGTGTGCTCCTCTGTAATTTGGTAATACATCTGGATCCAAGCAGCATGGATGCACGCGAATTCAATCGCAAGCCACAAATGGCACAGGTATAGATATAGATACAGATACAATTTGAGATTGAAGACACCTGTCCAAACACATTGCTCTTTTTACTTACAGTTTTTGTGCTGCAAGAACATTAAATTGTTTCTAGATGTCTGTCATCATCATTTCAATCTACGCGATGCGGATCTCTTTGAACCCACCATGCTCTACGATTTATCCAACTTTCATCGCGTACTCATTACACTCTCCCGGCTATCCCAGTGCCGCAAGGTGTCCCAAATGCATCGAGAGCTCCTGTAAGTTAACCTTGCGTTTTGGCTTTGATAATTCCAACAAAAAAAAAAAAGAAAAGAAATTAATAAGCAAATGTTTTCCATTCAAATCACACGCTTCTGTGTGTGTTTTCTTTTAGTTACCCCGCAGTTCCCAAATCAAGTCCGAATTCCATTTATTCTTCAACAAATTTTTGTTTGAATATCTATCTATCTATTTATCTATTTATTTTAAAAACCAATGCAGAATTATATTTTAACATGCCCTCTTAAGGGTTGTCACTTTCCGAGTTAAATTTTCCTGAAATTTTCTCCTTTTTTTCCCGATTTTTTATTTGAAAACCATTGCAGAATTCCATTTTTACATGCCTCTTCAGGTTGTCACTTTCCTAATTGCATTCTTTCTGAAATGTTCTCCTTATTTCCCATTTTTTATTTGTAAACCAATGCAGAATTATATTTTAACATGCCCTCTTAAAAGTTGTCACTTTCCGAGTTAAATTTTCCTGAAATTTTCTCCTTTTTTCCCGATTTTTTATTTGAAAACCATTGCAGAATTCCATTTTTACATGCCTCTTCAGATTGTCACTTTCCTAATTGCATTCTTTCTGAAATGTTCTCATTTTCACGCTTGAATTGTGCGCGAAATTTTTTTTCCTAAATGTTCAGATTTCTTATTATTGTTGAGCTATTTAATTGGAACTTGAAGAAGCCTAGGCAAATGAGACTTCCTAAATAATGAGTTCCATTTGCCTAGGCTTGAGTTCAAGCCCCATTTCAATAACTCAACAATGAAGGGAAATCTGAACATTTAGAAAAAAAACTTCCGCAAAATTTCTGCCTACAGAAATCATAAAATATAATAATATGACATTAACATACTCATGCTCAGTTATATTTCTACAACAACAAAAAAGACATATATTTGTTCAGTCAATTTTTGTTGGTATATGAAGCAATTTATAAAAAATTCTCCCGAACCCGCTGGAATACCTATTTCGTTGAAATTCCGAATACAACACCTGATAATGATAAGCTGCTGCTAATGGGGTCAAACTGTTGTACATCACACAAATGCGTGATAATTTTTGTTGTTGTTGTCTGGCAAAAGTCTATATCCAGAACTAGAAAAACAAAACCTATCCCAATTTCCGGAGCTTTGTCGTTACTATTTTTTTTGCAATTATTTTAATGGAATTGGAAAACAGCTAACAATAACGATCGATCGATTGCATATGTTGATCGGAAATGTTTATAGACAGATTAATTTGATATTATGTGTTTTGGTTATTGCAGCGGCTTCAATCTACAGCTGTCGCCCAGCGAGCGTTCCCATTCGGATGAGGCCATCTATAAGGACTTGCATTCCACGTAAGTAGTTATAAACAATAAGCAGCTGCTGCCCCTTCCCCACAATGTGCATTGAATGCCATGTGTTATCTCTACGTTCAGACCCTGCTACCCCCCCTAACAGCCCAAACCCACCCATCCTCCCCCTCTACAAATACGAGAATTGAGATGTTGGAAAATGCTCGCTTTGCATTTCCTGTGCAAGAACACACTGCTACCCCGCAGCCGTCTGCTCATTATGCGCTCACGTAGCTGACAATGTCCCGATGCCGAGACCCGCACTGAGACCCGCTTAAGCCCTTGTCTGACTGCTTATCAACAATAACAATAACAACAACAACAACAAGAACAACAACAACAACAATAAACAAATATCCATTGCCCAAGCTTTATCTAACGCTCTTTCTCTTTCTTCCCCCTATTTTTGCTCTTCTCATCTGTCTGTCCCATGCTCTCTTTTGCTATATCTCTTTTGTTTCGTCGCCCTCACTTTTGCTGTCCCAATTTTACACTGCGTGTTGTCTTAACTGCCCCCCCACCGCCCCTTGCCTTGGCTGCCCTGCCCTGCCCGCTCGCTGTATGTTTGTGTGCGTGCGCGTGTCCGTGTGTGTGTGTGAGCGTGTGTGTCTGTGTGTATCGCAATGCCCCTTGCACCAAAAAACAATTTAAACGAACCCCCTACCCCCCACTCCCACTCCCGCAATCACCAGCAATGACATGAAGAAAACTGGCAGCATCGATGCCACAGGCTCATCGTCCTCAGAATATTACGAGCGCACCTCGCAGAGCGGCTCACTTTCTGTTGAGGATGAGAATAGCGATATAACCATCGAGAATGGCACCGAGGACATTGACGATTATATTGAGGATTCGCTATCGAATATCTGTGATACGGCTATCGACAATGATGCCATCAGTGTGGATCTCAGTCAATCAGTTCAAGGACAATTGCGAGCGCTCTCCTTTGACCTGACCCTTGATGTGGCAACTGGAGCCAGCATGGACTGTATTACACCGACGCCCATGCCACAATTGGATGCGCCGAAGGCGAGCACCTCAGCGGCGGCGGCGGCGGCAGCTGAAGCGGCAGCCGTTGCTGCCGCAATTGCAGCCACAAGCTCCCGTTCGGATCGGCGGCATTATGTGTCCAGCAGCTCATCATCATCATCGCTGTTTGTCAGCGAGAGCCAGCGACTGCAGCGTGCGGCAGCCGCCGTCTACAATTATCGATCCTCGATGCTAATGTCCACCGAGCACGAATATGCGTACATCAATGATATCTACAGCGAGGATGATGAGAAGGTCTATGAGGATCTATGCTACGTAACGTTCCAGTCAAAGGCCAAACCAGAGGTGTGCTGCCTTCCTAATCCACATACTCGTTCTAAAATACTATATCAAAACAATATGTGTAACATCACACAACAGCAAACACCAAAATCCACCCAAAAATGAAACAACCGCTTGTATGTAACATGTAACTTACCTATACTCTACTCGTATGTGTATGTATTTTAAATAGCTATAACTGCATTACAGTCTATACTATACTATACTATATATGCATACACAACCATCATTAGCACTACTAACCCATAACCTACTAAAACCCCACCTTCACCGTGTACACCCATCCAAAAAAGCCACCACCTGCACCACAAATCTTGCTTCTTCATGTTGGATTCTGTCTGTGCTTTCGTTGTATACCCTTGTAGTCTACTTCAATTTGTATAACGTATTGTAAGATATACTTCCGAGCCCATATATTGTAAGATATGCGAATATATGCGAACCCATAAACGTCTGTTCACACTATCTCATATTTGCGTGCAATATTGCTGCACTTTTGACAGCACCAAGTGTGACTGCGAGAATAGTTTCCTAAAACTAAATAAAACTTTCCTTAGATTGAAGCTAAAGTAATGTTTTCATCTAATATTTTGACAGTGTCATCATGACCAAATATTATACGTAAATATTAGACATTATTACAGATTTCACTTACGTTCAGATAACTATATCCGGACATTGATATGACTGCAAGGGTATTTACTCTTCGGGAATTCGAAGATATCTGGTGTTGCTTGTTGTCTTATTGCTTTTGCCTTCTGTTTTATTATCTTATTCTTTAACCATACCCGTTATAAGCCCCCAAACTCAGAATAGACCCCAAGAACTCGTTCTTGACCATACCCCAGGCACCAATATGCAATTTCTGCGCACAAAAATGGCAAACGGAAACGGTAATGTTTCTTTCTTTCTTCTTTTTTTTCCTTTTATAATCGAAATTGTTGTCTTCCAAAGCAAAAAAAAAAATGGAAGGGTCTCGTTAGGTTTGGGCTTATTATAGTGTGAATATATGCCAAACACGAACTACTGAGTCACACCTGGCGATGCGACCAGATAGGAAGTACACAATTGATATCGATCCAAATTTTTGGGTTTTTTGTTTGCCAGCTCTTAAGATAAGGGCTAAACAAATGGGTATCTCAGAGCCAACCATACGACGAGTATATGATTAAATCGTATTTACAGAAAATTTATAATATTATAGTACAAACATATAGTATATGGCTGAAATATGCCTATCGAGCGATTTTGAAAATCTTTACAAGCCTTTTCCTGGTTTGGAAATTTTAAGTTTTCTTCGGGATATTATTGATCAATTGTGGCGGTTTCCACCATACTTATCTACTAAATTCATGTATATACATTCCTCTTGTTGAAAAGAATATGGGTTTGTTATTATTTGAACCAAATTCAATCAAGCTCTAAGCAATCTTTAACTTTGTTCTTGCACCAAGTTATTTCATCGCGTCTACAAGATATCTTAGATAAAGCAACGATTTACCTTTAATTCTAACTTCAATGGGGCTTAGGCCTGTTTGCAACTAAATCTGACTCAGTTGAAAGCTTTTTCAAACCAGTTTTAACTAAATTGGCTAAGAAGATATATATAAATAAGTCCACAAACCAAAGTTTGTGCCTCCAGGCTTTTTAAAGGATATATATATTATGGGATCCATTGTACCTCCTACAGAGCCTAAAGCTCGCTCATGAATGCAAGTATTTTCATAGGATTGAGAGTTCCTATATCCCCTGTTTCGGAAGATATGCTTTCCAAAAAGTCTATTCCTTTTTCTAGTGAGAGCAGTGATAGTTCATCCTCAAGTTCACC
Source organism: Hirtodrosophila histrioides (assembly GCA_037075165.1). Lineage (NCBI taxonomy): Eukaryota > Metazoa > Arthropoda > Insecta > Diptera > Drosophilidae > Hirtodrosophila > Hirtodrosophila histrioides. The sequence goes on along the minus strand of JBAMCL010000372.1, from coordinate 1,955,137 downwards.
TTCCTAGTTTACTAAGGTGACTTCTCGGTGAATTCTTTTCCATTGTCATTATTTGCTTAGATCTTTACAGATTACACAATAAATCATTTCTGCAAGAATAGTTTTTCGAATATGTATATATATATTTGTAATAGAAATATCTTTTGGAACAATTTTAAACAATAACAGTCAATTATTTTTCAATACATCTTCATCTATCATCTACAATTGCCAGGAATAATGTTGCTTAACAGTTCAAGTCTGGCTACATTTATATTGCTTTATGCAATTTGTATATATACTCATATTTTGATGTGTATCTGATTGTTTTTTATTTGCTTTTTATAAGTTTAAGAGCGAGTATTTATAGTAATTATATACGAGCTCGAGGAGAGATCGTTCTTTGAACTATCTAGAGCCTTACCGTTCTATGCTTTTCAAGTCTTTCCATTGAAATACAGTTCAAGAGTTTACTTGTGTATGTTGTGTGTGTTTTTAACTGTGCTTATTGCGATCAAATACATTTATAGTTTTTGTCATTCGCTTTTTTATTTGCAATCAGTCTATATCAGACATAAGCAAATGTATAGGTCAAAACTCACAGAAACACAATAACGTATTAACAGTTTGCCTGCCTAAGTGGTAAAGGCTGAAATACATGATTTCTATATATGTATAACGTGAAGTTGGCTGCGGAACACCATTTCATGAAATGCAACGATATTTATCGACATATCCTGCAATGGTGAACGCAGTCTGCAACATTGTTTCATTGGATGAAATCTAGAGATGGGCGATACTGCTATTTTCTTGTCACAGTGACAAACTGCGACTGTGACAATTAAAAATCGGTTACAGATATCGGGGAATTGGACAGTCAAAATTTTCTTTATATAGCGTTCACTTTCTACACTCGGTTCTGGGCAAGATTTCTCTGCTTTTCTATTTGCGGTTTCCAGATCGTAATCACTTTTGGACAAACTTGATAGAAAATGTCTGGTTAAAGGATTTTTAACCCCAAATTTTGCTTGATTTGTCCATTAGATTTAACCAAATGCCTATAAAATGGCAAGACCTTTTAACAATGAGGCCACTTAATGGTAATATGTATATATTAGCGAGATCATGTCAAGTGACAAGCATATGATTTTGTCACATTGGTGATTTTCTTAAATGACTGCAATTAATTTTGTCACAGGTAATTAGTTACCGATATTTTATCACCGATATTTTGTCACCGATATATTGTTACCGATAGTTTTGTTACTTTGAAATATCTGTTTCAAAATCTTTATATATCGCCCAACTCTATTCGGCATAAGCTTTGGAGCCCTGGGGAATGTGTTCAAATGATTAGTGCGTGTAGAAAACTAGAGCTAGAAAGTCATCGATAGTGCCGCCATTCGATACTCACGTTAGTGATGGTTTCAACTGTCTAAAGTATGCGGGGAGGGGGAAAAAATATACATAAATCATATAAATTGTTAAGTCAATTTTAGAAATTATCAATGCGCTTATCAGACGCTACATTTCTTGCACGCGCCATGTGAACACGAATTAATCTAGCGCTTAATTCTGCTTGCAACTTACACAGTTATAGAATCGCTTCTATTCGCTGCAAGACAATATTTGGTATAAGTGTTGTAAAATATATCTTTATATCTACATCTATATATAACTATAAACTTATCGAACGCACTGTTTAAATGTAAAAAAAAAAGATATTGACAGATGCATGCAATATTTTCACGCTAGAATTGCAACGTCTAACAAGCGTTTAATATTGCTTAAATACATAAAAGATTTCATTCATTGAATGGCAACATTAAGATTAAAGCTTTCAACTTAATTCATAAAATTGATAATATTAACATACGTAAACTTAATAGATCGATAATATCAATGTGATCGATACTATCGATAAAGCCAACGATTGCTTATCAGCTCTAGTATATACATGTGTCTGTCTATGTGTGTATAGTGTGTGTGTAAATAGAGCAATTTTATTTGTTGTAACAGGAACATGAGATGTTTTAGCATCTGAAGCATCCAACCGTAATCCCGCTGGCGCTTATTGCTGGCCACCATCGTCGGTATCGTCATCGTCACAGCTGCTGTGGCAATGATTGTCAACATTATTATATATATCCATTAGTAGGGGCGTCACATTAACGCCAGGCACCAACTGCTCCAACACCTGTCCCGCAACCCGACAGAGTCCCCCCAAACGCAGCTCCATACGATGCTCGTAGCGGCGACGATGTCTATAATACTTTTCACGCTCACTCAGCGGCTGGCGCTTCCTTTTCTCCGGCCGACTGTTCGTCTTTGTTGTCAGTTCCGCCAGCGTTGCTAAGCCTGACCAGCTTGATGGGAATTTGCCCGTCTGTTGTTCATCCAACGCTGTGACTGTTGCTGTGGCTGTGCCAGAGGATGCGGGTAACTGCTCGACGGTCTGCGTCTCAGTCCTAACTGTTGCGGATTTAGCGGGCACAAGCATATCCTGCTGGGAATCCGCCTCAGATAGGTCTGAGACCTCAACGGCCACCGGATCCGAGGGCTCTGAGCTTTGCAGTGAATCCGTGTCCGTGTATATGTCCGAGGGTGAACGCTCGCCGCCCACAACATTGCCAAGTGCCAATGCAAGCAGCTGCTCATCCTGCTCAGCCAGCTCATCACTGATGGAAACAGCACGTGATTGTTGTTTGCTCTGGTCAATATCAATATCAACACCAACATCTAGCTGCTTATGAGCTGCTTTGGCAGCGTCTTTAACGCCTGTCGAGGAACGTTCACCAAAATTGTGATCATTGACAACGCCACGAATGGCCACATTATTGTTAGATTGATCAATGTTGGGTTCCTTAAGCGCATACGAGTGCAGATCTGTTGTCCTTTGTGTCATATAGGCGTGTATTTCGCCAAAAAACTCCCACTCCTCGTTGAGCCCATCAATGCATTGTTTATTTAGCGGCGTCACCTGCATTTTAGACTTTTGTACGCGATAACGCTGCACCATGTTAAGCCATTGTTTGCGCAGTGCGCGTTCGCTGTAGTCGCCTATTTTGGCCATGTCCTTGAACTTTCTGCAATGGAGCAACAGGAGCAATATGAATAACAATAATAACAACAACAACAACAGTTGTATTTTTGTATTTACTTCCATGGCTCTGCTTGCTTGGACGAATATTTGGCAAACAAATCTTCAGCTTCGATTCGCTTGGTGACAAGCACACGCTTCTCTTCCACAGACCCTGCAATTTCATTTCGACAGCCTTAATTTTGATATTACGTGGTTTGATATGCAACGCATTTAACCCTTACACTTTTTGGAGCCACTTTTTGCATATGTGTGGTGCTCCATTGCGCAGTTAGGCTGCTGTAAATGCTTTCAACGCACGTGCACAGTAAAAATTAATGAGAAAAAAAAAACCTATATGGAATTGTATGCTCTGCTGCTGTTTTGGCTGCCTGCCCTGGTTCTGTGCGATATATGTTAAGTTAACATCATCATGTTATTGGCATTGCTGACCTGTTAACCTACTGTTGGGCACAATTATTGCGCATCGACTTATCGATAGATTTCGCAGCAAGAAATTGCGCGCCAAAACCCCCTTTTTTTGAATTGGAAATGATATCAATTTATATTTTGCCTACATTATTTTTTTATTATAGCATTTTATTTTGTTGTTTATTTTGATTATGATTTATTTGGTATATTTTTTTTTGTATTTTCATTTAGTACCACCGACAATATTGCATGCAATGGAACCGCTTATGATCACACCAACACTAAAGAAGAGGAGGTCTATCAAGATTTGTGCGCGCTGCACAGAACGAGTAGAGGCCAGGTAGTAAATTGGTTCAACTATGTACCTCATCTAAAAGCCTGCCAAAATAATGTTTAGCTATGCTTAGTTGCATGAATCAATCTGTGACGAGGCTGCTGCCTAAGCTCACCTCAGATCGACTAACTGCTGCACATCTCTTCCTGTTCCTGTAGACAACATCGGCGACCAGTTTCGAACAGCGCGACTATGTCATACGCGAGCTCATCGATACGGAGTCCAACTATTTGGATGTACTTAATGCACTCAAGGCCAAGTTTATGTTACCCCTGGAACGCCATCTCAATCAGGACGAACTGCGAATTATCTTTCCACGAATACGGGTGAGCACATACAAACATAAATCTGATAGAACAAATATTTGACTGTTATATATACATGCATCTATCTATATCTCTAGGAACTGGCTGACATACATACCAAATTTCTGGAGAAACTACGTGAATCTCTGGCATCCAATACAAAGCAAAAAATGGGACAGGTATTTCTGGAGTTTCGTGAACCGTTTCTTATATATGGCGAGTACTGCTCCTGTTTGCTGAATGCCATCGATAATCTGGCGGATGTGTGCAAGAAAAACCAAATAATTGATCAGCTGGTGCAGAAATGCGAGCGTGAATACAATGTGGGCAAGCTGCAGCTGCGGGATATCCTGTCGGTGCCAATGCAACGCATACTTAAGTATCATCTGCTGCTGGATAAGCTGGTGAAGGAGACATCGCCATTGCATGAGGATTATCGATCGCTAGAGCGTGCCAAGGATGCCATGATCGATGTGTCACAATATATTAACGAGGTTAAGCGGGATTCCGATCATCTGGTCATTATACAAAAGGTTAAGGACAGCATATTCGATTTGAATTTGCCACAAAATGGCAACGATCTGCTGCAATATGGACGCCTGCTGCTAGACGGTGATCTGCACATTAAGGCACACGAGGATCAAAAGACCAAATTGCGCTATGCGTTTGTTTTTGATAAAATTCTCATACTGGTCAAGCCGCTGCACATCAAAACCGGCGATATGCAGTATACATATCGCGACTCGCACAACCTAGCCGATTATCGTGTCGAGCAGAGCCATTCCCGTCGCACCCTCGGTCGCGATACACGCTTCAAGTATCAGCTATTGTTGGCCCGCAAATCGGCCAAAACGGCGTTTACCCTCTACTTGAAGTCGGAGCACGAGCGTGACAAGTGGCGCAAGGCACTCACTGAGGCCATGTAAGTGTTCAACGTGCTTAATTGAGCTAAAACACCCAATGATTGTATCGATAGCTTAAACTGTCTTTTTCGATGGTTTGTCAGCTCTAGCACTAACTATTACTATCACTAGCATTGCTAAAATTAAGTTATTTATATTATATCTATTTATATATAAGCATTATAGTTCATTCATTTATTCACAATACAGAAGTTAAAGAATTCGTCTAGGTCAGTAATATTGATATTGTAAAAACCTCGATAGTGGCTCAACAGAAAACACTCGATACTATCGAATGCGACATCCTACTATCGATAATAGCAAGAAATTGTGCAGAAAACATAAAGAGTGTTTACGAAATATCGGAAATTACAATGCACAACACAGATTAAGGTATTTTTTTATGTTATTATATTCATGGAATAGGATAATAGAGTTTAAAGAGTTTGGTTAACCACTAACACTGATAGTTTAAGCCACCGATACTATCATTATTATTATTCGGAAATTACAAAACCCACTACAGATTAAGGAATTTATTTAGTTTTATAAAGAAAAACATCCATAAAATGGGATAATAGAGTTCATAGATTTTGCTTAACCAATAATACTAATAGCTTAAACGATCTATCGATACTATCGATGCTATTATTATTAACATAAATTCACAAAAAAACATAAGGAGATTCATAAATTTATAAGTACTGGGGAAATTAAGTTATGTATAACATTTATTACTGCATAATTCATGAATTGAAAGGCAGAATAGAATTCATAGCTTATACATGATTTGCGATATTATCGATAACAGCAAAAATCTCGATAGTAGCTTAAATTAAAAACCAACAATACTATCGAAAGCGCCATTATATACAAGCTCTGGTAATTCCATTCCAATTAATGTCAACTATTTTACAGGGAAAGCCTGGATCCGCCCGGTTGTCGTAATACGGATCATAAAATGGAGATCTATACATTCGATGCGCCCACCACATGCCGTCACTGCTCCAAGTTTCTTAAGGGTCGCATCCATCAGGGCTATCGTTGCAAGGTATGCCAGATAAGTGTGCATAGAGGCTGCATATCCTCCACAGGCCGTTGCAAACAGAATCCGGACCGTATACCGCCGCCAGTGTGCGATCGTCAGTTATCTGAGTTCAATTGGTTTGTAAGCAACATGGATAGAGAAACGGCTGCCAATCGTCTGGAGAATCGACGCGTTGGCACCTATCTGTTGCGCGTCCGTCCGCAGGGTGCCTCCTCGCCCCACGAGACCATGTATGCGCTCAGCTTGAAGTGAGTAGAAATGAACTTCAATCGTCTGCAACTTATACTGATGACACTCTATCTCTATTACCTATGCAGAACCGATGATCATGTTATCAAGCACATGAAAATCAATCAGGAAAACGATGGCGAGTCCATGCTCTATTGTTTATCCGCAAGACGCCATTTTAAAACCATTGTCGAATTGGTTTCCTATTACGAACGCAACGATCTTGGTGAAAATTTTGCAGGGTATGTGCGGAATTTACAGCCAATTTTCAGAATTGTAAGCAAATAAGTTAACTTTCCCCACTTATAGGCTCAATCAGTCGCTGCAGTGGCCCTACCGTGAAGTTATTGCCACCGCATTATACGATTATGATCCAAAGGCTGGCAGCAATCAGCTGCAGCTCCGCACCGATTGCCAAATAATTGTTATTGGCAAGGATGGTGACAGCAAGGGCTGGTGGCGCGGCAAAATTGGTGATACGGTACGTTAAATTTAACATACATTTTAGTGTATACACAGGGAGAAGTTTAAGCTGATTAACTGGTTCAAAATGAAATAGAATATTAGCCCTGTTCTGATTTAGATGTTCCTATATGTTTATATATTGTCAAGTGAATTTCTCTTGTCCAGTCTTACATTTGAGAGAATTTTGTCTTTAATGTAGAATTGAATTGAAATTCATTGAATTCAATTAACTAGCTCAAAGGAAATAATGAAAATCAGAACATTTAAGTCAAACTCGCCTTGGCAAAAGTGAAAACAGGAACAGGCCTAATAAGATCAATGCCAAGCCCACGTTCAGAGATGAACTGATTATTATACCCTAGCAAAGGGTATTATAGTTTTGTGTCGAAATGTGTAATGGACTGAAGAAGACGTTTTCGACCCAACAAAGTATAAATATATTCTGAATCAGCTGAATAGCCGAGTCGATATAGCGATGTCCGTATTTTTCATTGCGAACTAGTCTCTCAGTTTTAAAGCTATCTTGATGATACTTGGCACAGACCCTTCTTTTCCCTGCAGGCAGTAGATATGTCGGAATCGGCCGGATCGGACCACTATAACATATAGCTACCAAAGGATTAATCGGTTGACAACTATGTTTTTGTATGAAAAACTTTTTTGTTTATAAATGTATCCTCATCAAACTTTCCCAAACGGAGTCTCTAGAAAGTTTATACAATCTGACCAATTTTGGTAAAAATCGGACCACTTTATCAAACTTTTTGTTTATACAAATATTTCATCCAAACTAAATGAGAGTTTTATTATACTTCAAATAGTTTCCTATAATTTCATCATAGGAGAAATCAGACAAAAATTAAGTTTTGTATACAATTAATTCCTGCTAAGGTATGTAGCTTCGGCACTCCGAAGATAGTTGTTCTTTCTTGTTTTGTGTTCAATTAGTTGTTCTGAGAAAGTTCGTTTTCTACCTAAAATGCATGCTAAAAATTTAAAAGGTTTCGACTTATACAATTTTAAATACAACAATAGTTCTAGCTCCCATAACTTTGTTAAAACTTCATCGATTTCGATACGGAATGTATTTTTGATCATGTTTTGTACTCTAAGGGCCGATTTTTCAATGCCTACGCAAAGTTCCTATTAGCTAATTGTTAGTTAAAGTGTCCTGAAAGCAATGTCAATACTTCAAGTGACTATCAGGGTCGGAGATGTCTCCTTCTGCCTGTTACATACATTTGCACAGATCTAGTAGAGTAAAAACTCTTTAGTTAAAATCGCGAGTTTAAATCATCGTCTAAATGCGGACTTAGACATTGAAAAATCGGCTCTAAATTGGCAGTTTCTCTTTATTCATATTCCAAAATACAATTTTTGCGAGTTTAGCACATCTTACACGTTTTAAAAAATGTAAAATGTGTAATTTTATATTTGATTCGCTTGCGAACATCAAAACTCGTATAAAACGCTATTAAAGAATACTTCTGAGATTCTTAAAAAACGCTATAATTCTAAAAATAAACCTCGTGTTCATATAACCGACGATTCATTCTAGTATTTAGTTCAAATGAAGTAAGTAACCATTTAATCAACCCTTTACAAGAATGATAGTTTAAGATTGATTTGATTGCTCCAGTTAATGAAATTGTTTGTCCTCTCAGGTTGGATACTTTCCCAAGGAATACGTGCAGGAGCATCCGGCGACTAACGACGAGCTTTGATATTACAACTATGAGGTATACTTTGCACCAAAGGCGACCATATCCACGACGGCCACTATAGAAACAACTGCAGCTGTGCATGCAACAGACGACGACGATGATGCAATCGAGATCTATGATGATGATACCAATAGCTGCAGTTAAGGCAACTGCAATACTATATATGGATAAACGATGAGGCAGCGATATTTGTGGCACCTACTAGTTAAAATATACAAAAATCAATTGAATTTTTTTTGTTTGTTTTCATCATCATCATCATTATTATTAATATTATTTTGAAATGTGCATTAAATTTTGCGTTGCTCGAAACATTTGTGCCAACAACCAAGAGAACAATTATGAAATGCATCACCCGTATGTTCTATACATTTAAAAAAACGCGTTTTTTTTTTAACTAATTGTATATTGCAATATAAACATATATATATATATATATATATATACACATATATAGTATTTAAGTGAATGTAAGCTGTATTGGCAGTTGAGTTTTAATTTTATTTAATTTTATATCTGTGTCCATCCCCACAATCAAATGTGTTAAACTGCACTGCGTATGTACTCGTATAAAATTATACTACTATGTGGAAAATGAAAAACAAATGAAAAACAAAAAACAATTAAGAACATTTTAAAAATATATAAACAAATGCGCTGTGCGGCATTTGAATAAAGAAGCTTTAAACTTTATATACATATACAAAAAAGCGCACTTATATAGTACTACTTATATATATATATATATAGACTATACTATATATAACAACTATATACATACTTGGTTAACTGTATTTTAACTAAAACTAAAACAAAAGCAACGTGCAACACCAACAAATAGAAAGCTTTAGATTATAATGTATGTATTAACTGTAACAACTTACTTCTATACAATATATACGAACTAACTTTAATGTACCTAGAGCCAACGAATATAGCCAGACTTAAGAAAAACTTTTCTAATTGTTCAATGTGAGAAAATGGCAAGCAATTTAGTTAGTTGACTTTACAATGATTATACTATGTTTATAAAGTATTGCATATATGCATATACATACATACACATATATAATATATACATATATATATATATATGTATAAACTATACAATGATCTATTCATTTCAACATTTTGTGGCACAGAGTATATAAACACATAAGATTGTTGGTTTCAGGTCTTTTTTAATAAGTGTATATACTTGTTGTATACTGTATTTATGTATGGTTTCAAATATTGTGATGATCTTAAATTCAATGTCTAGTAACAATATATTAATTGCACATTTATGTTTATTAGCATTAACAGCAAACAATTCCGTAATATATGCATTTGCATTCTAAACGCACTATATTTTATATCTCTCTCACTCTCACACTCTAACTCTGTCTCTGTCACTTTTACTATCTCTGTCTCTTGATGTATATATATATATGTATGTGTATGTAACGAAAACATTGCTTGACAGCTGAAATTCTATACCAAATATACAAATATATATATATATATATATATAACAAATAGCCATATATAAATATATATATATAGTATATATATTATGCGTATTCGGCCCCCACTCTTTCGGGCTGTTTACTTTCAACTTATTTCAATTCAAACTTGTCGCTTCCAGTTAAACGCCAATGTAACAAATGTAACAAATGTAACGAATGTAACAAATGTATCAAATGTTAATTTAATTTAACATGTGTAAACGCACAAAAACGCGCTAATAAAGGACTTTCTATGTTTTGTTGTTTAATTGCTGACAATTCCTTTTTATTATACCCTGTATTAATATTTATAAGATCTGTCTTAGGACAATAAACAAATTTTATATAGTTATATCTTCCTTAAAATCTATAAGCAAGATCTAGAACATGGTATCTTTTTAGACATCTGGTAGTCTACGCTATTATCTAATAGGTTTATTGCTAAACAATTTTCATGGCAGTTCAGTCAGTTTATATAATTTTCATTACTTTTCTTGATCTCATCCTTGACTAGTAAAATTCTGAGATCTTTCAGTCAGTTTATATAATTTTCATTACTTTTCTTGATTTCATCCTTAACTAGTAAGATTCTGAGATCTTTCAGTCAGTTTATATAATTTTCACTACTTTTCTTGATTTCATCCTTGACTAGTAAGATTCTGAGATCTTTCAGACAGTTTATATAATTTTCATTACTTTTCTTGATTTCATCCTTGACTAGTTAGATTCTGTGATCTTTCAGTCAGTTTATATAATTTTCATTACTTTTCTTGACTTCATCCTTGACTAGTAAAATTCTGAGATCTTTCAGTCAGTTTATATAAATTTCATTACTTTTGTTGATTTCATCCTTGACTAGTAATATACTGAGATCTTTTTTGAATTTCATCATTCCTGACGTACCAAGGAATTATAAGTGTTACACTAGATTATATCTCTATTCAAATCCAACATCTTGGGCAAGTCAAACTCTTAGAAACATTCACAGATTTCGTCAATATACTCGTATATCTCAAATTCCATATAGAAAATATAGATTATACAAATATTTTCAGGCAAATTTGTTATTCTCATTTTTGTTACAGTCTCAAAAATGTTTTGAAATGTTTCAAGTTACTATTTTGGTTTAATTTTATAGTTTTCTTTAGAATTATTGATCAGCATCAATAGCCGAGACGATGCTGCTTTTTGCTAAACAGAACCAGCCAGATCGAAAAACTATAAATAAACAATAAAGAAACGGATATCTTTGACGTGCCCAAGCTATATGCCCTAACAGCAGTGTTTATTATACAAAAACTCGGTTTTCGTCTGATTTTTCCTATGGGAGATATATAATAATGTGGTCCGATTTTGATAAAATTATAGGAAACTATATAAAGTATAATAAGACTCGGAATTGTTGAGTTTGGAAGTTTTATTTGCATAAACAAAAAGTTGTTCATACAAAAACATTCCTTGAGCAGCTACCAAGGCTCAGTCTCCCTGCCAAGCACTCACGGTTGGCACAGTCCAGACATGACATCACTTGATTGTTATCTGACAATTATAAAATTATGGATTTTCTTTTTTTTTTTCCACCGTCAAAGCCAGTCCCAAATGTGTTTTAAAATTATTTTTATAATGAAACGCTTTTTTTAATTATATCGTCTAATAAAAAAATAAAAAAAAAAAAAAAAAACTCATTATTCACCCGATTGTTCCTATGGCAGCTATATGATATAGTGGTCCGATTTTGACCAAATTTGATAATATTGTGTAAACTCTCTGTAGACTCTGTTTGGTTAAATTTGATGAGGATATTTTCATAAACAAAAAGTGTTTCATACAAAAACATAGTTGTGGACCGATCAATCCTATGGCAGCTATATGTGGTCCGATATATAGTGGTCCGATCCGGTCGATTCCGACATATGTACAGTCTGCAGCAAAAACAAGTTAGAATGCCATAGTCGAGTATACCCGACTATAAAATTCCCTGTACCCAGGTCGAAAATTTTCAATCGCATCTTCGTACACTTAAGCATAGACACACACATACACAAAGGCGCACACGCACAAGCGACTGCAAAGCGACAGCGCAAGCGAGGCATTTTAAGTCGTGGCTGTGCTGCTTCTTCGCCCCCTCGCTTCAGTACAGATCCGATCGACTTGATATTTGGACAGTAGACGAAGAGTGACTTAAGTATTGTACATGCCAAATCCCAAAACTATATCTTTAAAACTATGGCTGTAAAACGTTTTGATCGATTTGCGGGGGAACGGGGTAAGATATCAGAGATTGGAAACAAACTTGTTCTGCGTATGGTATACAGGAACCTACATTCCAAATTTGGTGTCTCTAGCTCTTATAGTTGCTGAGATCGACGCGTTCATTCATTCAGACGGACAGACAGACGGACATGGCCAAATCGAGATCGTTTTTGATACTGATCAAGAATATATATACTTTATAGGGTCAGAGATGTCTCCTTCAGCCTGTTACATACTTTTGCACAAATCCAATACCCCCTTTTTACAGGGAGTAAAAATCAATTTTCGCTCTTTATATTCTGTCCGATGGGTTTCCAGCTAATTTTCAAAAATACTATGTCTTTATGTTATCAATAACCAACGTGATTCTGATTTAAAAAAAAAACATATTTCGTCCTTGTTTTAAAACTTTTCTATCCGATAATTTACCACATGGAAATGGCAAGACTCGCGCTGGCGCCATCTATCGCAATGCCTTTCAAAACATATTTCACAACAGTTGGCGCCATCTAGCGTAATGTTAAGCAAGCACTTAAGTACAGCAGACAAGTTGGCAGCTCTAACTTTGGCGCGCAATTTGAATATATTGCGTGACGATAAATGTTTGCCCAAATGATTGATTGTTAATACCTGTGTGCACTTGTTGTTAACGTATTTAGCAACAATTATGAAACGAGATAAGGCTAAAAGCTTTCCCACTCCAATTCCCAATAGGCAGCAAGCAAACGACGCCATCAAATTGTTATTAACAATTTAACCTTCAGCAAATTATCATAAGTATGCGAGTGCTTGCGATTTGTTTATTCGATTTCGTTTCGTTTCGTCTCGTTTTTCATTTCAGTTTTGTGATAAGCAAACGTTTTCGTTTATTTTCAACTAGTTATTGTACACACATTTGTACAATCCATAAACATTTTGAACATACATGGGAAAAGTTTTTCATTGCACATTTCAATATTTACATTATATAACAACTGAAGTAAATGGGATTGTTAAGCTCGTACTTGAATTTAGATACTCTAATGAGCTAAAACAGAAAAACTTTTCAGAGTTTTATAATGGAAATCGACATATGTAGATAGAAATAGATCAGCTTAGACAAAGTTGAAAATTTGTTTAAGGAATTTCAAAAGGATGTCGGCTGACAAAATGATGTATGCACTCGTAAAGTATGTATATGTACATATTATGTACATATGTACATAGATTCATGCATAAAACGATCTATTGATCCATTTGATCAACGTTAACAATAAATCATTTAGCATCTTATGATTTCATCGAGACAGCAGCTGCTTTAAAGTTTTCATTACAGCGATCCCAAAACTTGATAGCCTTAAAGAGACAAATTTACATACATACTATGTATGTATGTATGTATGTGTGTACATAGGTTTTGCATAAAATACATATGTATGTACAAACAAACATATATAAACTCGTTTTTAAAAAGTAAAATTAAGTTAGAATATTCTAGGCGAGTATACTCGACTAGTAGATACGTCTGAAAATCACCCAATAGTTATTTGTACTAGAGCTGCAAAAATATCGATAGTTTCCCATCGATAACATCGCGATAGTTAGTTAAAGCAACCCAGATATTAATATTCTTTAAATTGTAAAAAAAAAAAAATATAAGAACACTTTAAATCATTGTTACAATTATTTATATTTATCAAATATACTTCACATTTGTTGCTGTTGATGCTGCTCAGGAATATATATATACATATTGAATGAGCAACCTTCTGCCTGTTACAAAACTTGTACATACTTTAATATACCCCTTTCACTCACCGTTAGGTGCAGGGTAAAACAATAGCACGCAGTTACACTGAAAATTTGTTGTCTCTTTGTATGTAGCGAGGCATGCATGTGTGTAAATATGCTAACTCTGCTCTTTCTCAAGTGGCCCTCACACGTTGCAATCGGCTTGAATATTGTTTCTTGTGTTGCCTGTGACTGATCAGTGTTAAGAGCAAGAATTTATCAAAATTTTCTTCAAAAACAATATCAAAAGTAAGCCTTAAAGCAACTTAAAACTAAATTTAAAACATTTTTTAAAATAAAATAAATAAATAAAGAGAAATAATATTTATCTCTCGGCATCTCTTGAATGAGTTTATTTGGGTGGCGCTGAGAAATTTCAAGATGAATACTTCAGCTTCAGCTGTTGTAGTTCATCCAACCACAACGACCTATTAGAAACGAGAGATATACACAAAAGAGAGACACAGAAGTTGTAACAACATAAAGAGAGGTTATGCAACCAGCTCTTCATCCGGATCGGTACAACCGATTGCATGATGGGTTGGTCAAAATTACGCAACGCGCAGCATGACCTTTTCCCTCAGGCTCTGCCTACCCTCTCACAATCCAATCGCCACACACACACACACGCATAATAATAAAAGATTTTCTGCTTTGTTCCACGCATGCGAAATGCGCACTAATTCAGGCAACACGTTGTCAAAAGCAGCAACAGCGCAGTTCCATTGCTTTGGCCTGTGTGTTTATTGCGTTTACAGAGTGGACGCGTTCAGCACACAATTGAAATGTGTATATGTATGTAATTTGAAAATAAGTTGTTTTTAGAACAGCAGTTGCGGCAATCGATTGCATCGGAGTGTTGTTAGAATGTTGCACCAACTCGGGCTTGTATCAAAACTTTATGTTACGTCGAGCGAGTTGCCGCAACTGGTTGTAGTGTATGTGGGCAAAGTGCACAACTTGAGGTTATTTCTAGCTTGTTTTGTTCTTTCTTTCAGTGTGGTAAGCCAGTCACATCAACCGGTTGTGGTAAAATTGTATAGTGTATGGGTTACTTTACGCTACTTGCTAAAACAGAAGAGAAACTAAAATCACTTCAAATTATCACTGCATTAAATTCTATGCTGAACGCAGCCAATGGAAACGAGATCGACTCACGTTTGTTGACATTGCGACGCCGCGGCGCAAGAACGCTGCTTGTTGTTGTATTTGTTTTGTGTTTGTGTTTGTGTGTTTGCACTGCCGTCGTTTTGCTCACTGTTGTGTTATTGCTTTTCAATAATCATTTTAACATTTGTTATTCAACTATTTGGTTGGCCATACTCAAAAAAAAAGAAAAAACAACAACAACAATAACATGGCCAATTCGTGAAACACTTGCTTGACTGGGCAAACAGCTCAAAAGAGAGCAAAATTTATCAACCTCAATAGCAACAATAACAAGCAAGCAAGCAGAGAGCGATGATTAAGTAAATAACAATAACAATGCAAAGAGTAAAATGCAAACACAACAAATGTGTATGTACTACATACATTTGCAGAGAAAGATAAACTTCGGTGCAGCAAATGCATTGTCGCGACTGCGACTGCAACAGTGAAAGAAGTGCGTGCATGAAACTGAAAACTTTTAATTTTATGCAATTTTCTGCCTATTTTTACACGCTCTTTCATACTCACATGTACATATATATACGAACATACATACATACATACATATACATATGCATGTACATATGAGCAAACAAATTTTAAAGTTTAACAGGGCCAAGCGTCAAGCGAGCGCCCATCGCCCACTACTCGCCTGCCTCTTGACTAGAACAGTCACATACACAAGCATACACAAAAGAAAATCTAGTTAATGCTCGACTAGCTTAGACCCTATGCTTCAACACACATTTACATACATATGTATGTATATACATGTATAGATTTACATTCATACGTATGTATGTATGTACATATGTATTTATGCACCGATTTGAACTCTCGCACATATGTACATACATATGTATGTACAACTGCGCTTTGCTCTGGTCTGCAGACTGTTACAAACCTAAACATAACTGTAGTATACCCTTCTTAAACATTTGTTGGGCACGGGGTATAATAACGACTTAACAGTGAGCCCGGCGACGCGACCTCACCTAGTCGCAAAGCCATGTGTATCACGCCGTTCTGGGCTGTGCACAGTGGGACATTAATGTGTGACTGTATTTGAAATGAAGACGTTGCGT
Organism: Hirtodrosophila histrioides; assembly: GCA_037075165.1. Taxonomy (NCBI): domain Eukaryota; kingdom Metazoa; phylum Arthropoda; class Insecta; order Diptera; family Drosophilidae; genus Hirtodrosophila; species Hirtodrosophila histrioides. Next base: position 1,938,897 of record JBAMCL010000372.1, on the reverse strand, counting down.
AAATTGCAATTTCTTAGCATTTCTTTGATTTAAGGGTTTTCAAATTCTAAACTAAAATATATACGAATATATAGTATAAATTTGTTCCAATGGGTCTTAGACTTCTTTAATGGATCTATTTAATGATTCTAAACTATGTCTATCTTTATTTTTATATGCCTATCTCTCTCAGGTTAGAACACTGAGAACAATGTGTAACTACATTAATAATAAATCAACGTTGTGGCATTCGCAAAAGTTCTTGAATCACAATTACCTTCAAATCAATTACAATCATATAACACTCGCATAACAAAGTAGTGTCACTGTGCGCCTTCAAAGCGACTTCGTACGCTTGTCAACAACTCTGAGGCGCTTTCTGTCTCTTTCTCTCGCTAGCGCTAGCTGCTAGCTGCTAAAATTGTTTTTAGAATTTTTTGTTTTCCCTGCCTTTTTATTTTCGTGGTGTTTGTTTCTTTTTTCTTTTTATTTGATTTTAATAAGCGGGACGGTATTTCAACTTTGTCTCGACGTTTGCAGTGTTTTGTATTGTATAAATAACAAGTAAGAGCATTGCAGTCAGAAGTTCCCGACTGTGGAAACTCTGCTTGCAGTCCAAAACAATTTGGGTATTTGTAGGGTTAGAAAGGTCTTTAAAAAACAGTATATAAAACAAATTTTTAAATCACAACTATCAATCAAATTTATTAATTTTACCTATAATATATCCCTACATCCCTATATCCCTACACTTTAAAAACTGAGGGTACATACTATATACCAACTTGTGCACCAAATTTGGGTATTTGTAGGGTTAGAAAGGTCTTTAAAAAACAGTATATCAAACAAATTTTGAATCACATCTATCAATCAAATTTGTTAACTATACCTATAAAATATCCCTATATCCCTACACTTTAAAAACTGACGGTATATAGTATATACCAACTGGTGCACCAAATTTGGTTACTCTAGCTTCAATACTAAAAATACAGCTATACTCTTTAAACAAATAGTTTGGAAACAGAGTATAACCAAAGAACTTATAATTATTATAATTTAATTATTATATTTATAAGGTCTGTGGTATAACAAACAAGTAAACCATTTACGATAAGTGTTGTTCCCCAGCTAGAAATGATGTTAAGTGAAAAGCACAGGTGTGGGTATATTTTAGAATCCGTTGAAATTCATCTTCAGGGTTTTTTTTTGCAACTTCTCGATTAACTGCTGTGAAATTTAATACTATTTATAAAACGCATAGGTTATTTGCAATTGTTGTATATTTATTTGAAATTATTGTATATAATTATTGTATATTTATTAATAAATTATTATTAACTGCTGTGAAATTTAATACTATTTATAAAACGCATAGGTTTGAACTATTTGACACATAATCTGTTTGTAAATGAAATATTTAACAGGCTCGACGCCAACAATTCAGGGTGAACATAGAAAGGTAGATATGAAAAGTATTGATCATATAGCGCTATTTCGGATGCTGCCAAGCATCCTCATCAGTGACCTTAATTGTTCGAAATTTGTGTCCAAACTTCTCCGTATATGAGTGGTCGGCTAGATTTGTACCCGAGTGCTCCCGTCTGTAAGGCGGATGCCTTGACCTCTGACCCACTTGCTGTCCGATCCCGGCTTGAACTAATTACTGTTATCAACAGGTCCATTTGAAATTCGAAGTCCGCACCGGCGCTCAATCCCTTCAATCCTAAGTTTCTAACCCTTACAGTTCTATTTATTATTATTTGAACCACTTGTATTGAACTTTATTAAACTTTTTATTAAACTTTATTAATTTGTACAAATTAGTAGGCAAAACAGTTAAGTACAATTGAAAATCCTTCAACTCCTTACGACCTTCAGTATCCGGCGTCACCAAGGACCTGTCTGGTCTATGTGCGACTACCACGTGGTACTCACCGGTTCTACCTAATCTAACCTAACCTAAAGCCTTCAACACAGCTATTAGCTTGATTTTCGATTTGGTTATAAAGTTTTGATGCACCATTATTATTATTATTAGTGATGGGGGAGCGTTGCACTGCGACCTATGAGATCTATTGTGCCCCCTTCTAAGCCTAAAGCTCACTCATCAACCCTATCTCCTGTACGAATGCAAGGATCTTGGCCGGATCTAGAGTACCTATATCGTTTGTCTGAAGGAAAAACCCACCCAGGTACCTGTTTCTTCTCCTGGCAAGGGCAGTGCAGTCTGTTAGTATGTGTGATGAGGTTTCAGCCTCCATTTCACAGAATCTGCATGTCCCGCTTCTTACAATTCCTAGCTTGCTTAGGTGGTTTCTTAGTCTACAGTGCCCCGTCAGAAGGCCGGTGACTATTCTAAGTGAATTCTTCCCCAGTGGTATTAATTGCTTGAATCTTTTACGATCATAGTTTCCTAAGAGTGACTTTGCCTGTCTTAGACCTGGTGTATTTCTCCAGCTTGACTGCCTTCTGTTGTCCTCTTCTATCCTAAGATGTTCTCTTATTGTGTTTCTTACTATGCCACAGAACGGTTCTGGGCCTACCAGAGGTTTTCCTGCTCCTAGCTTAGCCAGTTCATCAGCTGTTTCGTTCCCGGGTATATCTCTGTGTCCTGGTATCCATCTGAGGGCAAGCCTATTTTTCCTGCCCAGTTGGTTCAATTTGGTTCGCACTTCTCGAACCAACTTCGATGAGATTTTTTGATGCACCATATAAGCAACAGAAACCAGCTGTAAGAGGCATTGCATCAAGAGTGGTCCGAACTTGGGACTGACTATATGGAAAAATTAGTGATCGTCTCAGAGAGGTTATAAAAATGAAGGGATATTCTACTAGATACTAAGTTTTTAGTTTTAATTAGTAAGCTCATGTTTATAGTTAAGTATTTTATGTTAGTAGTATGAGTACGTAGACTTTTGTTGACGCAAATACATGAAAAATTCTTGTTTCTTGTTAATAATTTAAGTTACAGTTTGAAATATTATTGTTTTTACTCCCTGTACCCATAAAATGGGTAAAAAGGGGGTATTAGTTTGTGCAAAAGTATGTAACGGGCTGAAGGAGATATCTCCGACCCTATAAAGCATATATATTCTTGATCAGTATCAAAAGAGATTTCGATTTGGCCATGTCTGTCTGTCTGTCCGTCTGTCCGGATGAACGCGTCGATCTCAGCAACTATAAAATCTAGAGGCACCAAAGGAATGTAGGTTCCTGTATACCATACGCAGATCAAATTTGTTTCCAATTTGAGATATCTCCCCCCGTTCCCCCGCAATTCGATGAAAACGATTTCAGCGACACTTTAAGAGATATTGCTATGTTATTTGACATATACAATACTTAGGTCACTCTTACTCCACTGTCCAAATTTCAAGTCTATCGGATAATAAACACGAAAGTTATTCAACAAACAAGATTCAGTACTGGAGCGAGAGGGGAAGAAGAAGCACAGCCACGATTTTAAATGCCTCGCCTGCGCTGTCGCATGTGCTGTCGCTTGTGTGTGTACGGCTTTGAGTATACGTGTGTGTATGTGTAAGTGTACGCAGATACGATTGGAAATTTTTGACCTGGGTACAGGGAGTTTCGTATTCGGGTATACTCGACTATAGAATTCTTACTATTTTTTTTTTTTTTGCTATTTTGAAGTAAATAGATTATTTTATAAGCCTGCATCAAAACTTTTTTGTTTAGTAATAATTTAACAAAGTTACAGCCTGTGCCGTTCAAATGTATAGGGGGTACGGTGACTTTAGTGGCACACTGTATGTACATATATAATGTGTAAGTTTGAGGCACAATATCTGTGCATATGTAGAGTATTTTAGCATCGATGCTCCATATTTGAATACATTTGCCTGAATGTGTTTACATAAATAAATATTTAGTATGCAGATGCACACACACACACATACACAATAGCTTTTCTTTTACACACTGTGTTCATTTTCATTGAAATTTAATACAGCAGACTCTAAACAATTTCATGCGTATCTTTTTTTGTTTGTTTGTTGTACTCGGCTTGCAGCATTTGTTGACAGTCGCTATTTGCATAGATTTGGAAGGCTTGCTGTAAATTGCAAATACGAAACAAATTGAAATGGGCAGGCGGCTGTGGCTTGGTCGTTTAACTTGCGGGATGGGGCAAGGTGGATTTACTATAAGGTGACGTACTCAACACAGCTGCTCTCTTTTGAGGGGCCTTATTTTTGACAGTATGTATGCAAACATCGTCGAGAGAGGTTATGTAGCACACGGTTTCCTTCAGTCTTCTTCTTTCACTTTGATTAATTATGAATTAAACTATTATAATTTGCTTTAAATTATTTCCTTTTATTTGTTAGCGAAAGTACGAAGAGTGCAGAACGTAACGTGTTTGCTATCTCTTTTTAGCATCTGTCTGTCAGAGCAGCTCTCATCTGTCTCAGACAGCCAAGAGAGCGTATTGAATAAAATAAGGCCCCTCGTCACAGCGGAATACGTCACCTTATAGTAAATTGATTGGGGGCAACTAGACGTACATATGCATGTATGTGTGTGTATATTAGAGGTGGCACAACAGCGATGGCGTTATCGATAATATCGATATACTCAGCTTATCTTCACTATCAATGGTTCTGTTCGACATATCGCTGTGTTTTTCACATAATTCTATACGAAAACATGTTGTTTTTAGACACAAGTCTGAAATTTAACTAAATTTTTATATTTAATTTGATTATAGAAGAAGAGAAGTAACTAGTAAATACCTACTATAAAGAGAGCGCTAGCTGCCAGGACTATCAGCTCGATTAACTATATTATAAAAGTTATTGATAAGCAAAAATTTTAATTTAAGTTGAAGTTTTGCATGGAAATATATCCCTATGAGAATATCTTGTAATAAGTATGTCTGTAAGTATGTGGGTGTAATTAGATATGGAATCGGGACGATAAACTCGACAAACAACTCTTTCGAATCGTTCGAGATCGGGATATTTCTTAAAATTATAGAAAAATTAATCAAATAGAGAAAGTTCAAATAATATATATTCAATTTGAAGATGTTATCAGGGATTTGAGATCGGGACGGGCGAGATTAGAAAAACACATTAATTATTCCCAGAACGAACAGGATGGAGTTGAATTTTCTAACCCGATCCCATTTCTAGGATTTATAAAATTCGTCGGATTAAGTAAATTATCAAATTCAACAAATAAATTTTCATATGTCAAAGTTTAAAAATGTAGTACTATCGATAGTATCGATAACTATCAGTGTGAGAAGTGATCTATTGATGGCACATCGGTGTTATGCCACCTCTACTATATACATTAATGTATATATATATATATATATACATACACATACATATATACATATACATACATATATATTTTTATGTGTGTATATGCACACAACAAAAACGTTTTTGACTGTTTCTGTTTCGGCTGTTTGCTTTATTGCTCCACTTTTGCTTGTGACTTTTTAGTGCCTTGTCGCAGTCGCTGTTATTTGATTTTCACATTTTTCTTTATTTTTGGTATCACATGATTATACAAACACACACATGCATTTTGTTGGCGAGTTTGTATTTGTGTGTGTGTGTGCGTACATAGTATAAGAAAATGCCATTTAAACATTTCGGCTACGTTCACATTTGGGGTTGAGCAAAGTGATCTGTTGATCTCCCAATTTGTCGCCTTCGCTGTCGGTGTGACGTAAAAGATTGCCTTCGCTGCTCGTTCTGTGTTATCATGAAAATACACACATTTTCGATGAAAATTTATTTATTTTTATTTTGTTTCTATCATCACGTGTTGGCAGTATACATAGCGCGTTCGCTCTATCATAGAGCCTCTATGTTTAGTACAATTTTGCTGTTGCTGGCCACACTGTGCAAGCTCAGCACGCGCTCTATATGTATGTATGTGTGTGTGTGTGTAAATTGTTTTAAGCTTTTGCGCGCTCGCGCTCTCACGCAGTAGCTTCATTGTTGTTATGCTTTTTTGCACCTGCTTAACTGTTTTTGTTTTCTCTCTCTCTTTTCGCATGTGGCACGTTCTAACTGGTTTTGTGCATTCGCCGCTCTTGAAATTCCTATACATTGCAATTGCCAATCAAGCAATTTCACTTGCTTATTGGAGTTAAGCGGCTTGTATAACTCTAAATGCAGAGCAAGCAACAGACATCACAGCCCAGACCCCCCCCCCCCCCCCCCCCACACACACACACACACACACACACACACACCAGAACCCAAGCGACTGCAGCGGCAGCAGTGTTGCCAATTTGGCACTTTTCACGCTAAATGTAACTATTTTAAGAGTCAGTGCAAATCTCTCTCTCTCTCCGACTTTTTTCATTAATAAATCATATATTCTATTAGTGTTTTAAACAAATTTTTAAATAAAAACTGTCTAAGTGAATTATGTATTATAGCAAATATCTTACGGTAAATTTTAATACCATGTCAGAATCGGTTAGATCGCATTTCTATAATGTACATACATTATGTACATATATTATTGTCATAGAAACTATCTGCAGGAACTTCAGTTACTATATACATACATACATATATACATAATATTTTGGCTTGAAAATTGATTTTTCTAGCCAAATCATTAGCTTTTTTTCTCCATCGATGGGCAGCACTGAAGAGCAAGAGTAAACCGCATGGTGACAGTAGCGTCTATAACTGTGTATAAACAATATTTGGGGGCCGCTCTTATCGCGCTAATGTGCGCGCTCTCCTTCTCTATCTCTCACACACTACTCTCTTTGTTAGTCTCTTGATATTGCGCTCAGCTTGTCCCACATAATTTTTGTTTGTTAGTTTTTCTGCTTCTTGTATGCAGTCGCCGCAGTCGTTGTCTCAGCTAATGCCGCTGACGTGACGCGCTGCCTCTGTTTACTTCATTTGTTTTATTTTATGTATGTATATATATGTATATGTATGTGTATGTCTGTACACATATGCATTTGTATATGTGTGTATTTTTGGCCAGCCACGTTGAAAAAAAATCTCTGGCCAAAACCGGCCGGAAAACGGGCATACAACAATTCCAATTAGAGTAAAAGCCGCCCGACGCCAACGACGTTTCAATTACGTGAGCCCCGTAAAATGCTTTGCAGCGACGTCGACGTCAGCGACGACGTTGGCTGCAGTACGAAAAAGGCAATGGCAAAATCATAAAAATTTGTATAATTGAGTGACAAACGATAAGAACTCTTGTTGTTATTGTTTTTGTTGTCGCTTATCGGCTGACTTTCTTTTTGCCGTTTGCTGTTGTTATTGTTGTTGTTGTTGTTGTGGTAGTTTCGTGTCTATTTTGGCCACATTTTGTGTTCTACTCAGCGTCTGCTTTGGCTTTTTGTTTTGTTTGTTTTCACTTTGACAACCAAAGCAAACACAAATAAAATGCCGCTCTCTTTATATCGCCATCTCTTTCTAATTAACATGTTCGCATTACAATTCTTTTCATTAATAGTGCGACGTGGAACAAGTGCGTCGCCGTCTGCCCCACAGTCTGCCCGCTTGCATACATATGTACATATATATGTAAGCAAGCATGCGTGCATGTGGTCGTATAAGCATACGTACATATGTGTGTGTGTATTCGTGATCGAAACTAGAGCGCAACACACACGCAGCGCAGAAGCAGTAACGGCATTTCGGTTTCCACTTTGTTTTTGTTAATGGATGGTATGCTGATCACGGATAATGCGAGCAAAGCACAATTGTATATACAATAAATACATAGTTAGTGATGAGCAAAATATTGTATGTATGTACAGTGGCTCACAGCTTATTTCAACCAGCACCTAAGAAAAACTTTAACCAGCTATAATGGTTTTTAATTAGCAAAAAATATTGGAAAAATATTTAAAAAATAAATGGAGTCATATTTTATAAGTTAAAGCATCAGACTAAAAACCTGCGCTTAAATTATTTTGATATCCCTTTTAGTTTAGATTTTATGGATGCCCAAATATTTTTGAAGATGCTGGTTGAAATAAGCTGTGAGCCACTGTATGTACAGTGCATGCTTGATGGAGTCAACCAAGGCAAATATTCAAACCAACCCAAAATATTTGTTATTCTACTGTATGTACATACAGTGGCTCACAGCATATTTCAACCAGCACCTTTTAAAAACTTCAATCAGCTATAATGGCAAAACTAAGAGATATCAAAATTATATAAACGCAGGTTATTTGCCCAATGTGTTAACTTATCAAATATATTTTTTTTGTATTATTTTTTTTTTGTATTATATTTTTTGTATTTGTTTTTAAAAAATATTTTTCATTTTAAATATTTTTAAGCAATTTAAAACTAAAAATTCAACCAAAAACAAGCCTATTTCAACCACCTATCAAATTCAATTTTAGAACTAATATAATAACTTAATATAAATAAAATAAGATTTTAATATTTTCTTAATCAACAACCATTTTGAGCCGCTTTGGCATGGATTCGAATAGATCTTTTTCAGATAATTTTTGTTGCTTATTATTACCGGATATTAGAATCGAGAATGGCCCATAAATTTTTCCAGTTCCAGATTAGCCATATCTCAACTATACCCGACTTATGTTTCGGGTCATTATCCTGGTAAAATCGGAAAACACCAAGAAGGCCCAGTTTCTCCGTACTTTCCAGCAAGTAGGACTCAAAATTTGGAGGTAATGGGTCTTGTTCATTGTCGTCCCAATGAACTCCAATTTCAACAAGTAAGAATGCTCTAGTCGAGTATACCCGACTACGAAACTCCCTGTACCCAGGTCTAAAACTTCCAATCATTTCAATCCGGACAGACGGACGAACATTTGCACAAATCCAATACCCCCTTTTTACCAATTTTATGGATACAGGGAGTAAAAAGAAACTAGAGTAAACTGTCTTAGTGACGGTATAATATACAGTGTACATACATACATATAGGCATATTTGATGTGTACATCCATATATAGGTATTTCATATCGTTGCATCGATTTTTAATACCTTAACAAACAATATCAATAACATTATTTGTGAGCTTTTCTTTTATCAGTTTCCATTGAAATAATTAGCCAATAGGTAAGAGTTTCAACTATGCAATAATGCTTTTTGCTCGAGCAAATGTTTTCGTTAGCATACTTGGCTTAAATCAACTAAATGCCGATACATTGTAAGTATCAAAGAACTTGCGATTGCCGCTGCCAGTCCCGTGCCAGTATCAGTGTATGCGAGAGAATGAGAGAGTGGTGGGTGCGAGAGAAAGACAGACAGTAAGAGAGGGGGGCAGACTGAGAACGGTCGATTATTGTTGACGACGACGCTAGGTTTTGTTATTTGCGGGCGGGTGTCGGTGGGAAGCACTCAGCGTCAAACGCAGACGACAGCGTCGGCTGATGTTGCGGTTGTGTTTGTGTGATTGACTTTTTTTTTTCATATATTTTTGCCTCTGCGTGTGACACATGTGCACACACACACAGCCTTCATATCTTTTTGTATACATATGTATGTATACATATTGTACATTGCATGTACATAGGACTTTACTATGTACATACATATCGTATCCGACAGCAAACCTGGTACATATCGAAATTACTCTGAAATTTAAGCATTTTAAAGGTATTTTGGCAATGGAAACTGATAGAATTTCCTAAGAGGCATACATAAGAATGTTCATATGTACATATGTATGTATGTATGTATGAGCATGAGCACAGTGAAGCGTTTTTGTTTTTATAAAAATGATCTTACAAATTATCCAAGTTCTTTTCATTTGTAGTTTCAAAACTAAAATCCCGCCCGAATTTCTGGTAGCATGAACGATTTGATTCAACATTTTGAAGTTTGTCACGTTCTCATCTCTAAGCTACATATGTACATACGTATGTACATACATACAACGTATGTACACAACCCACAAATATCACACATAATAATTTTCCTGATGCATATGTGCGTATGTATGTATTTAAATTGTAAAATAAATACAGCACACCATTGTAAACAATAGTAGCTAATAAGCTCAACAGTTTTAAGAGCATTTTAGTTTCTTCTGGCACCACTGTGCAACGCAAAGTACAACAAGAGACAAACACACTCACACTTGAACTAACTGTAAGTGATCCATGCTGTTGCTTCTTCTTGATTTTCGCCAAAAACAAAAACCATGTGTTTGCCACGCGCTTGGCTCTCTCTCTCTCTCGCGCGCTCTTCATTCTCTTGTGCTCGCCACACACATACGCAAGCGGAGCGACAAGAGAGCGCGCTCGCGTATAAACACATTGTACATATGTATGTATGTTTGCTTGTGTCGTCTGTGTATGTATGAGTCAAAATCACAAACAAAATTTTTGTTATATTTTTTTCTTTTCATTTTAATTGTAAATAACTGTGAGTCGCATTTTTATTTAAACAAATGAAATTAGCAAAACATGCCAACAACAAACTCCAATACTGAAAATAAGTCGCGCTGGCAATGCTGCTGTTTTTAGAGCGCCACGGCCCTGTAAGAATTGGTTCTTTCCGAAAAGTACTTCTTCTCTACTACATATGTCACATTGAAGTACATATGTCTTAGCATGTAATATTCAAGGCATTCCAAAAGGAATACCATTTCATAAACAAAATATTAGGTTATTCTGCTTCTGCTATACAATATTAAACAAAACTAAATGTTAACTACCAATAAAACTTATATAAAGGTCTTTGGGATTTTTGTCACTGTCTTCACACTAGTGTTTTCTTAAGTTGCAACAACAGCGTCATCAAGAACAACAAACGACAGCGAGATCGCCATACACACACACACACGCACATACATATACATACATACAGATGCAGAGCCAAAAGCAGAACCAATAGCGACTGCTACGGTAGTTCTCTTAATTGCACAGTGGTCGTAATTGATGCTTTAGTGATAATTATTAGGCAATATCTTATCAAAGCCTCGTAATAAGTGGTTATGGGAAATGTCAAAGTAATTTTGAAATTAAAACTTAATTATAGCAATACGCTGGAGCTTATGATACTTTAAAGATTATAATTACTTATTTTGATAGCAAGCTTGCTCTAATTTCTTTAGTACAGGTATCAGGTCGTAGAAAAATGTTAAAAAATGAAAAAAAAAAAAAAAAAAAAAAAACTACAATACTTCAAGATGGGTACCTTCCATTTTGTATATTTTTATTACGTGGGCCGCGAAAAACTTTTAAAGCTCATACTGGGTCGCGGCCAAAAAAGTTTGGGAAACGCTGCTTAAGTATTTACCTCGTTTGATTATTTCTGAATGGTTTTTCAAAAATGGGTGTAACCCTGCAAATAGAGGCTAGACAACATAAAATGAAATATAAAGTCATGAACAACAATTCTTATGAAACTCTTAAAAGTTATGTGGCAAACTTAAAATGTATATCTATCATTATTTATATTAAGATATATACAAATATTTATGGTATGAAAATATTTAGCAATGTGCATTGAGTTTGCTCCACTGTGAGTTGTAAGCGAATGCGCCGCGCTTGCCGCGTTTTGGCTTTTGTCTCGTTGTGTTTCGTTTCGTTACGTTACGTTACGTTGTCGGCTCATTCTCAGTCGGCTCGATCTCATTCATTTTGCATTGTGCCTTTCAGCGCAACGGACGTGCGGTGTCGAGGCAACGCCAACTAAAGTCAAATTAAATAATATCAAAGAACTTAACTTTAATATCATCAACAAAACAAATTCTGATGACTTTGATTATAAATAATGCTCAAACCTAAAAGCAAAACATAGTTTTTTGCGTAGTTTATTTTTGTTTGTTTGTTGTATTTTGGCATTCGCTGCCTTTAACTTGTTATTTTTTTTTTGTGGCGCGTTCGCGTGCTGTGTTAATTAATTAGTCGATACAACAAAGAAGAAGAAGAACAACAACAAAACCGAAAAAGCACGTTAAAAAGAGGTTTGCAAGTGCCGCCCACAAAAGCAATAGGAAAGAGCGGGAGAGCAGTAGCAAAGTGCGTGCTAGCGACGGTGACGGCAGCGAAGACGACAACGACGACGGCGACGCCGCAGCGAAGCGGACAGTGAAACTGGCACTGACAGCTAACGCAACAAAAAGTGAGTGCTATAAACAAAAAACAACAACAACAAAATAGCGTAGATAAATTAAATTTCATAAGCAAAATCAGCAATAACAACAGTTTCTATTAGTGTCTGTGTATTGTGTGTGTGTGTGTAAATACAAAATTTGATTACACCAAAAAAAAGAAGAAAAAAATGCTGCTGCAGCAGAGCGCCGCGAGCAGAAACGTCGACCCCCGCGTCTGCTTGCGGTTTGCTGCTGTGGTAGTTGACGCCCCCTGCCGCAGTGGCCCGCAGCAAATGTGCACGCGCACGCAGCGACGCTGCCGGCGGCGGCGGCGAACGCGTCAACGTCACAGAGTGAGCAACAATTGAAATGCAACGCAAACGATCAACGGCGGTGTTGGTTGGTGAGGGGAGGGTGGGCAGCAAAAAATTGTCGCCCGCATTTAGTATGTTTGGCTACAGTGGCGTCCATACGAATGCGTCTAGCTGTTATTGGAAGAGAGTGAGAGAGAGCATCGTTACTTTGTATATGTATTTGTTATAAATTTATTTGCTGCGCACAACATTCAAAAATAACAAATAAAAACAATTAAAAAATTAAAGCAACTAAAGAAAACTTTTAAAAATATTGAGTTTTTGTTATTTAGCTAAGCACATGCAAAGACGCACACATACATATGTACATACATATGTATGTATGTATAAACATGTGTGTGCAAATAAGCGGAAACCGCATGGTGTGCGTACATGTGACAGTGTGGTCGTAACAGTTGCATCCACATACATATGGACGGACGGACGGAACTTATGCGTGTAATGCACGTGTGTAAAAGAATGTGACAAATGTACATCATTTACATCATACATAGATATTATGTATACACACACACACACACACACACACATATGTACATATAGCGAGCGTTGCAAAACACTTAAAAGTATTGTTTTTTTTTTTTAAATATTCCTGTTGGGTATGTAATAAGGAGCAAACAAAAAGGATTCGTTTATTCTGTATCCTATCAGCTGTTGCAAGTGTAACATACTGTGCAAAAAAAAAAAAAAGATTTATTTTTATTTTTTTGTACAAAGTTCTGTACATTTAAAATAAATAAGTTCATAAAAAAAAAAACGTGCCAAAAAGGACAACTAGTATTTTAGTAGGAATGCTATAGTCGAGTATACCCGACTACCAGTTTTTTCTCGTACCCAGGTCTAAAACTACCAAACACATTCGTACACTTACACTTGCACACAAGCAACAGTACTAGCGAGGATATTTTAAGTGGAAGCTGCGCTTCTTCCCCCACCCCCTCTGCTGTACTGAATTTTGTTTTTTGAATAACTTCCGTGTTTATTATACGATCGATTTGAAATTTGGACAATAGATTAAGAATAACCAAAGTATTATACATGCCAAATCCCAGAGTTATATCATTAAAATTATTGCTGTTAAACGTTTTTATCAAATTGCGGGGATGTGGGGGGAAATATCTCGGAAAATGAACTTAACCTGCGCATGGTATACAGAAAACCTACAAACATGCCAAAGTTGGTGTCTCTAGCTCTTATAGCTGCTGATCGAAATCTCTTTTTGATACTGATCAAGAGTATATATACTTTACAGGGACGGAGATGTCTCCTTCTGTCTGTTACCTGCACAGTTCTTATTAACCGTTTTTACCCATTTTATGGGTACAGAAAGTAAAACAAAGTTTATTCTAGCACTAGCTTGTAATACCCGCTTTTGACCGGATCATATCCCTTTTGAAAATTTCCTTGTGCACCCATTTTCCACCCGGGGGTTAAATTTTTCCTAATCGGTATATTAAGTATAAAATTTGTTTTTTCTATTAAACAAATTAATTTCATACAATAATAATCCATCATTTTCAAATTCTCATCCTTCTTTTTATCTTCTATCCTCGCCCAAAGAGTGTGTTTCTTTATATCGTGTTTTAACTTGGGCTCCAAAATCGTGTTGCGTTTTTCGTTTTCTGCTGTTCTTGCCCTTGGATTTTTCTTATTAGTTCCTTCTCGCTCTGTGACGAAAAAAAAGAAAACAGTTTTCCACCGTTTTTTCACCTTTGTAGGTAGAAGTTTCCAAAATGTCATCCATTTTGACCATAAGAGGAGGCTACTGTGAAAAATGCAGCTGTCTAGTCACTCAGTCAGTTAGGACAAACTATTATATATGCATGTAGATAACCAAAATAATTGTGTTTTTGCTGCCTTGACTCGACCTTTCGATGGATTAGTGCAAAAGTGACGCACATGTATTTTGTGACGTCACACACTTACTAATAACAGATTCAAGAGAACGCGCAAGAAACGTAACATATGCAAATGTAAATGCTGCTTAGTAGCTACAAGCAAATTGATTAGAAATTGGAGTTAAATAATTAATTGAATTGCATTTACACACATGCATGCATACAGTGAGTCAAAAAAGTATTGGCACACTCACTGTTTTTGGAGAAATGTGTGCTTTAGTACCTATTAACAGCTATTTTAAAACAAAATTTTTATGTAGTTGATAGTATTAGCTAATTTTAAATGAAATTTATCCAAACATGTCGTGTTGCGTCCAACCGAAATGGAAATACAATAAGACGAAGAAAAATGAGCCTCATATCACATCAAAAAAGTATTTTTAAATTAATTATAAACCTTCATGTCCATCAAAAGTCGTATCGCGAAATTGGCAGTATAGTGCAGAGATCGTTTTCAAGTGTCCGAAACATTACAAAACACTATATAAACACCGGAAAACTTGAACAAGAGAGAAGAAGTGGAAGGCCGCGGCAGGAGCGGATTGTAGTGGCTGCAGTGGCTCAAAATCCAAAAATTTCTGCTGTAAAATTGTCCAATAAAATGCAGAAAAGTTTCTCTAAAAAATTTAACCCACAAACACTAAGAAATGCGCTGTACAAAGCGGGCTTTCATGGACGAGTGGCTCGACGTAAAAAAGACTTCAAAAACTGAGGTGTGCCAATACTTTTTTGACTCACTATACGTACTAACGTATGTACTTCTAATTGAAATGGGTTGTACGTTTTACAGTGACGTCCCAGTCGCCTTCGGTTTCAGTTTGTTGTGTTCGTTTGCCAGAGAGAGAGAGAGAGAGAGAGAGAGAGTGAGTGAGCTCTCTCAAAAGCGTCTGCGTCAACATGAAAATAGAAACACAGAGCGACGCTAGCGTCTGCGTTGGCGTCCCATGACAACGACGCCAATCTTCGTTTATTGTTGTTGTTGTTGTTGTAGATATTATGGTTGTCACAATTGCTGTTTTTTTGCGATCAGCTTTTCATGGATTTGCATTGTTGTTATTGTTCTTGCTCTTAACAGCGACGTGCTCTCTTGCACTTGTGCATGTGTGTGTGTGTGTGTGTGTGTGTGTGTGCGTGTACTAAAAGTTGTAATTGTATTTGCGACGCTTTGACGTCGGCGTTTGTATATTTTGATAAAGCGTCGTGAGCCAAAGCGACCTCGTCATTGTCTGGCTTTTGCCTGATCATCGTAAGCTTCAAAACAACAACAACAGCAACAAGACTTTATGCAATTAGCATCAGCAGCAGCAACAACAATAACAACACAACTAGAATCTACAACAACGAAGAGAGGGAGAGAAAGAGATTATGCAACTTAAGCTCTTTGTGCGTGCGCTGTCAATTTTCGACTTAAAAACCAATTGGAAATTTTCTTGACATGCGCCTTCTAATAAATAAAGTTTTCATTAAAAACATACATACATACAAATGTACATACATACATACGCTGTATGCAATTACCTTTGACAGAATCGATTAGTGCGATATCGAACGATATCGATTGTTTTTGTTTTTGTACCAAAGAGAAAGTTAAGTTTTCTTGCCCAGATCTTGGTTTATAACCAAAAGAATTTAATATTCTTCAAATTAGGTACATATTTTTGGGCTTTTGTATAAACATGATCTAACATTTCGATAGCACTATCCGTAGTAGCTATGTCTGCACAATCGAAAACTATCGATTGTTGGCTTATCGATATACGCTTACATACTTATGTTCATAACATAACGCCTGCAAAAGGCGTTAATGCAGTGTAGTTGGAATGAGAAGGAGGAAGGCATAAGCAGGCGACGCTTGCTGACTGACCAACCGCTCGCCCGACCGACCGCACACCCACCCACTCAGCACCCAACTGATGTCTGTTCACTCGCGCTCTCGTTTTGTTGACGCTTTGACTTTGCACCTCACCAAAACTATGCGTGCGTGTGCGTATGCGTGAGCGTGTGCAATGTGTGTGTGTGTATGTGTGTGCCTCTGTGCTTTTTTAAAGAACCTTGGCAAAGGAGGGAAGCAATAGGCAGAAGCCGCCGCCGACGCCGCCACATGTGGCCGCTGTTTGTTGATTACATAAAAAATGAAAATAATTATGTATGTATGTATAGGTATGTATGTATGTATGTATGTACATATGCATCTAGCGCACACACTACAGTTGTATATATACATACATACATATGTATGTAATTTATATACGCGCCAGCAGAAAGAAACGAGTGTGTTGTTAGCGCGATAAGATAATATACATACATACATACATATGTATGTATATAAATATATGCACATTTTAACATACATACATATGTAGAGCAATAACAACAAAAATACCAAGAACGATGCGCAAACTGCAAACAAAACTAAAAAATAAAAAAACAATTAGCAGCAGCAGCGGCAGCGGCCGGCGACAACTTTGTATGCGCTGTTATACAACAATAGCAACAACTTAAGAGGCAAGAAAGAGCGAAAGAAACTCAACAGCAAAAAGCAAACGCAAAACGGTCGAGTTGCATTCCCTTTTTAGGTGTAGGTGACAAAAATGTCGGCGACAAGTTGATGATAACTTGCAAACAGCATGCAAATTGATTAAATAAGTGGGGGGATAAAAGAGATGGGGGGAGAGAGAGTTGCGGTCGGAAGTTCCTGACAGCCTGTACTCTGTTCCAGTCTATTTTCTATTGTTAGTATTATTTTTACTCTCTGCACCCATAATATGGGTTTAAAGAAGGTTCTAAATCTGTGCAAATGTTAGTAACAGACAGAAGGAGACATCTTCGACCCTAAGAAGTATATATATTCTTGATCAGTATCAAAAGATAATTCGATTTGGCCATGTCCGTCTGTTCGGATGAACGCGTGTATCTCAGCTACTATAAGAGCTAGAGACACCAAATATGAAATGTAGATCGAGTTTTTTTCCGATTGGAGTTATCTCCCCTCCGGACTCACGAAATTTAAAGCTATAATTAAATAGATATAGTCCTGGAATTAGGCATGTACAATACTTGAGTCACTTTTAGTCTACTGTGAAAATTTCACGTCGATCGGAAAATAAACATGAAAGTATTGACGAAAGAAGATTCAGTGCTGCAGAACGGGGAAGAAGCAGCACAGCCGCTGCTTAATGCCTCGCTTGTGTATGTGTGTGTGTGTGTTCTGTAAGCGGACGAAGATGTGTTTGGTAGTTTTAGACCTGGGTACAGGGAGTTTCGTAGTCGGGTATACTCGAATTAGAGAATTCTTACTTGTTGTAGTATGCTTGAAGACCAACAGAATGGAAAATCTCAAGAGATTTCCGTGACGCCCCTGATAATAAATACAAATGTTATAACAACTGTTGTGTTGCGATCGTCTCTTGACAAATTGTTATGCATGGGACGTCACGTGGGGATCTAACTAATGTTGCACTATATTATGTCTTTATGTATTTTGCATATATGTACATATATGTATTTATATGCAAATTAGTTGAGAGTATTTATTTTTCGCATGTAGAGAAGTATTTGTTTAATTGTTCTACTGGTCAGTGCCGGTTGTCAGCTGTGCTATAACTAGTACGATTTGGTTGATCTTTGTGAATACTATGTTAAACTATAAAGTTTAGTAAGTATGTACACTCTCATTTACATGTGGTGAGAAGTAGTTCAGCTTTTGAAGTGGACTCTGCATTAAATAATTGTGGACTTTTCAAATGTGCTAATTAGCTGAAAACGTTTATCGCGCTCTTTCGTTTTTCGTTTTTTTTTTTCTCGCCCTCGTGTGTGTCAATTGGTTTTAGTTAGTCAATTGAAGGGCAGAGACAAACAAAACACCGTAAATTGGTTTGTTGAAAGTTTACAACTTGTCGCTAACCAAAAAAGAGCTATTCACTGTGTACATACAAAAAAGTTGAATCATTCAAGTTATTAAATTATGTAAAATACATCAAATTTTGTATTCAATTCTTGTGATTTATATGGTTTCTGAGCGTATTATATTTATGTCATGATAATATATAGCGTATACTAGAAGGAATCGATTTCGACTCCATAAAGTTCATGTATTCTTGATTAGAAACAGTGAATCTAGCTACAGTTGCATCTTTCTTTTGCACACAGTAGATATGGATCCACAAAAAATATAGCTGCCATAGGATCAACCCAGAAATAGCTTCATTTTTTAAAACTTGATTGAATGTATATCATTTAAATGTCACTTGACATTTTTGTTGGGTGCACAATTAAGCTTGCTGACGCTTGAGCTGAGCTTGAGAGTGGGTGGGCTGGCAGGATGTGGCCTACTGCTTATTTTTCACTCTCGCTCTCTCTCTCTCCCGATCGAGGCGTTAAAAGTGTCTCTTTAAGCGCTCTTTATTGTTCTAGTTAGTTGTCTCTTATCATTGGAAGGATTGGTGGAGTAGGCGGGAAGGGGTAAGGGGTTGGCAAATCAAGGCAAATGCCTTTTGGCTATATTTAGTAATATTAATTGTGGTTGACCTAATTTGTTATTGTTGTTGTGTTAGAAATTGCTTAGCCAAAAAGCACAAACACACACACACACACACATATACACACATACACGCACATGACGTGAGTTTATTTTGAACGACGAGAAATCAATTGAAATTGAAATTGAAATTGCCCAAGAACTGTCACTCAAGTCGAGTCGCAAAGGTGGGTCGCTTGATGGGAGTGGGGGGGTAAGGGTAAGTCATCGCTGCTGCACTCTCTTTTGTGCCTGGCAACAGAGCAGCAGCAATAGCAAAATCATCCAACGCAACGCAGCGCTCGCTCTCCCTCCCTCGCTGCCTTTCGCTCTCTCACTAAATGCCAAAGCAGTAGCAACAACAACAATAATGTTGTGCTTATTTTTAGTTAACGTTTTTGTTTGATGCGCTTATTTTTTTTAGTTGTCGCTGCTGCTGCCGCCGCCGCTGCCGATCTGCTGCTGCTGCTGCAGTTTTTCCCTTTTGCGCAGCCCCAAAAAGCCGGCAAAAGTTTGCCTCTCCCACTCTCTTTTTTAGCCACACTCTCTCTTTCTGTGTGTGTTTGTTGTTGTTGTTTATTTTGTGTTGTGCGTGAACAAAATAAAATGTATAATTTATTTTTAACAAAAGAGACTATCGAAGAAGAAGAAGAAGCAGCAGCAGCACAAGACAATGCCGTTTTTCAATTTTCCTTTCCGCCTGTCTAAAATTAAATATGCTAAATACAACAACAACAAGAAATGCTTGCGCTGCATTTGACTGAGCTTTTGCTGCTGTTGCTGCTGCTGTCGCTGCTGCCGCTGCCGTTATTGTTGTTGTTTGGGCTTTTATTTATTTGTTGTTGTTGCTTTGCTCATCGTTCGCTTTTTGGCTTCTTGTATTTCCTGATGCGGTCGCTGCCTCTGCCGCCTGCGCTCGCTTAGTGCTCTGAGCTGGCAGCACACGTGTCGACGTCGCCGTCGATGTCAGCGTCAGCGTCGCAATTACCACTTTTATTAACTTAATTATTTCGAAATTGATTAAGCTGCTTTCAATCAGTTTTATGTTGTTCCATTATGCAAATTGAATATGCATTCAAGGAGTAAACAAAAACAATATGTTCGTATGTATGTACATATGTATGTATGTATGTATGTATGTATGTATGTAAATATCGAAAATATCGACAGTTTAAGAAGCTTTTTACAATCAATTCATTTATTTATTGTTCAGTAATTGATATAACAAGTGGTCTAGTCGAGTATACCCGACTACGAAACTCCCTGTACCCAGGTCTAAAATTACCAAACACATCTTCGTCCACTTACACATAAACACACACACACATACACAAGCGAGGCTTTTTAAGCGGCTGCTGTGCTGCTTCTTCCTCCCGCTCCGCAGCACTGAATCTTCTTTCGTCAACAATTTCGCGTTTATTATGCGATTGACGTGAACTTTTCACAGTAGACTAAGAGTGAACCAAGTATTGCCAAATTTCAGGGATATACCTTAAGTATTTTATCTTTAAAACGTTTATTATCATATAACGTGGGTCCGGAGGGGAGATATGTATATCTCCAATCGGAAGAAAAAAACTCGATCTACATTTCAAATTTGGTGTCTCAAGCTCTTATAGTTGTTCATCCGAACAGACGGACATGGCCAAATCGTGTTATCTTTTGATACTGATCAAGAATATATATACTTCCTAGGGTCGGAGATGTCTCCTTCTGCCTGTTACATACATTTGCACAGATATAGTACACGCTTTTTAACCATTTTTTGGGAAGAGGGAGTAAAAATCGGGAAATCCCAAACTTTGATTTTATTAACCACTCTGTTTGCTTTCGATCCTTATATGTATGTATGTATATGGCTATGTTTGTATGTATGTATGTATGTGTGTGTTAATTCACATGGTATTTATAAACATTTGTAATAAACAACAAGAACATCTCAGCTTTGTTTTCACTCTCATCTCCCGCTCTGTCTCGCTCTCGTTCTGTCTGCCCGCTGTCCTACGTGTGCTCTCTCTCTCTCAATTGAGTCATGCTTTTTGTTATGGGCCTAACCCAAACAGCTGTTTGTTGTGACCGACTGTGGTTGCTATTGTTGTTGTGATTGTTGTTGTGATTGTGATCCTTTGACTAAGGCACAACACAACACAACACAACACAAATAGCGTGTAAAACGCGTCCATAAGGTCGACGTCGACGCTGACGTCGTACGTTTTGTTGTTGCTCTGTTGCGCGCAGCTTTTCAATAAATGGCAATGTCATGCGCCAACGCTCCGCTCCCCAACACACAAACACAAAATCACACACATAGACGACCAGTCAGCTTCTGCTTTCGGTATGTTTTTGCGCGCTCTCTCTCTCTCTCACTTTTGATCTCTCTCTCTCTGCTGGTAACTGTCAAAGCAAGCTTTCTTGTTGTTGTTTACGACGCGCTTTTGAACTTTGTGTGTGTGTGTGTTGCATGCCGGCTCTCTCACACAATCAAAACTATTGAGTGTGTATGTGTGTCGCGTTTCGGCATTTCATTTGCTGCTGCTGCTGCGCTGCCTGCCGCCGTTTCGCTTCATTCGTTTGTCTGCTCGCGTGCTTTACAGTTCGAATTCTGGGCAGCTCCACCAAAAAAATATAATAACTAATTAAATATATGTACATATATAGTAGCAAATAACAAAAACAAGGCTGTTTTTATAACATTTTGAAACAAATTTGAAGAATTTTTTTTGTGTGCCAAATGTTTTGGAAATCGTCGTGAGTTTTTCTAAGTGAAAAGGTATGTGGATCATGCTTAACAACAACAACAACACATGTTCATATATATACATATGTGTGTGAGTGTGTGTGTGTGAACGCGAGCTTAAGCAAGAGGAAGATATTAAGAGAGAGAGAGCGCAAGCAAGCACACAAAATACAATAACAATATATTTATGCATTTTGTTTTCCATTTTTATTGTTTTTCTTTTTTTAACTTAATCTGCGGCTCGATTTCATAATCTCAAGCTAAAACAAAAATACACAAAAAAATTGCAAATAGCGATGTATAAAAATACACAAAAAATAAGTAAAGAAACAAAAGAAAGAAATAAAAAAAAAACCACGTTGAAAAGCCAACAGAGCGTGTGCTGTGTGTGTGTGTGAAGGAGGAGAGAGTGAGCGCAGTGTTGGCGCGTTGTGCGTCTGTGTGTGTGTGTGTGTGTGTGTGGGAGAGTGAAAGCTTCAGCAAAGAGAGCAAACGAGCGTTTTAGTTTTAGAATGTAGTTTATATAAAAATTGTTAAAAAAAAAAAAAAAACAAACAGTAATTATATATTTTTTCAACTTATTTAATTTAAGCAATAGCAATAAAATAAAATAACAAAAAATCCATAAAACAGCATAAAACAAAAACAACAACAAAGCGGCCTTGTCGCGCTCACGCTCTCTCTGGCTCTCTTTCTTAATTTTTTTGTTGTCACATTTTCTTAATACTCGTTATTATTATTATTTTTTTCATATTATTTTCATGTTATTTTTGCGCATTTTTAAATGTTTGCAATTAATTGTCTGCCAGTTGCTTATCAGTTGTGTGTGTGTGTGTGTGTGTTTTTCCTCATTTTCTTTGCTTCGGACTTATTTCATACGAGGCGTATACGTAATGCAAAAGTATGTCTACCAACAAAGACAACACACACACGCATTTATATTCACACATACACATGTACATACATACATGCATACATATATACATTTGTACGTAGTCACACACAAAGCTTACGTTACGTATACGCCGCGTGGTCGCCGTCAGCTTTTTGTTATTTGTTTTTGTTGTCGCTACAGCTCGAGAAAAATCTAAAATAACATTTAAAGAGCGCACAATGTTTATCAAATAAAATAACTAAACTATTTATAAACAAAACAATTTCTATCAAATTTCGTAAGAATAATTAAATTAATTACATTTTTTTTTTTTAATTTATATGCATATGTATGTAAATCTATATATGTATGTATGTACATAGTACAAATAAATTTAATTTAATAAATTTAATTTAATTATTTTTACTTATCAGTTTGTTTTATTCAAAAAAATTAATATGAATTTCAAGAATTTTTGTTTATATTTCACAAACGCTTGCACAGACATACATAAAAATGTACATCAACTATGTGTGTGTGTGTCTGTGTGTGTGTGTGTGTGTGTGTGTGATAGAGAGTGAGATGAAGCGCGCACCGCCATTGAAAAAAGCTCTCAAAAAATGCTTGGCCAGCTGTTGTTGTGTTGATGCGCGCTGCCGGAAATATGCAAAGCTCCGCACTCTTTCTTGTTAGAAGCGCTCTCTTCTCTGCTCTCTCTCTCTTACTTATTTCTTGTCTGTCGCGTTGTCGTTACGTGAAATGTTTTGTTATTTGTTATTATTTATTTAGCGTGCGATCGAGATAGATATAGATAAACAAGGAACAAGAACATTGTATTACGCGTTCTCTTTCTATATTTACACTGAAAAAAAGAAAAGTCTATTATTTTATATTTTTTTGTAAAAAGTAATAAATATAAAATATCTTATATAGGTAATACCAATTTAGACTCTTCTACATATTATTTTAATTTGATTTAAATTTTTTACAACTTGATTAAAAAATTATATATATATTTTAAATTTTATAATAAAATATTATATATATATATATATTAAATTTTATAATAAAAAATTATTATATATATTTTATTTTTTAAGCGATTTTATACAGAAACTATATCAAAGGCATTCGTATTTATTAATTTATGAATGTTTTTTTTTTGTGCTTTTCAAGTTCTTAAAATTTAACTGAGATATATAATTTTTTATTTAATTTTTAATAACTTTGATGTTTTTTACATATGACTAGTTTGTATAAAAATTATATCTGATATAAAAAAATAATAGAAACGGCAACTTTTCTTTTTGTATTTTCCAAATTGTACACTGAACTTTTTTCATTTCTCTCAAGTTTCATAATTTTTTGAAAGCTGTATATTTCTATTATTATTTCCATGACTGTAAATTTTATAATGTCAAAATGATCTATAATAATCAAGTCAAATTTGATTTAAATATATTTTGTTTTTTTTTGTGTAGGTTTCGTCATTGTTTATTGTTTTGTCATTGTGAGAACCCTCATTCCCACACATTTATGTTTTCCTTTCCTACAAATATTTATTATTTTATATTAAAAGAGGAAGCAACTCATTTAGCACATACTTATGTATATATATATATATATATAGAAATATATATGTATATAGATATATCCCCCCTCGATACATATTTAACACAACAAAAATTAGCAGCCATAAATTGTGTTTGTTGTCTTTACGCGATTAGCGTAAGTTGCTGCTACTGTGGTGTGTGTGTCTGTGCGTGTATGTGAATATGTTAGTGATGGCACAACATCGCTGGTACTATCGCTAGTGTATCAGAGATGCCTAGCAGCCACATTGCTCATTTAGATTATTTTGTTATTGTAATTGCTCTTATGGGCACCATACACTATACAACCACTCAGCACAACTTGAGTGAGTTTATCGCGTTACGGCAACCGATTGCATCGTTTGTGGTAGTGTTGTGACAATGTTGTACAAACTCGGAATTGTTTCAAATTGGGACATTAGCCTGTAGCACATCAATCCAACGGATCGAGTCGTGCCAAAGCAAAATTCTTCGGAGAATTGTGGACGCTCCATATTACGTGCGCAACAACACCATTTACAATGACCTTGGAGTATTGCCAGTATGCACTACAATCAGCAATTTTGCTGATCGATACAGGGGAAGGCTTTTGGCCCACACCAACTCCTTGGCTACTCGCCTAGCAAGGCCGTATTTAAAAAGAAGGCTTGTCCGAAACCATCCATCGGATAATTGGATTTTTGGGAGGACGCCTGCAGGAAGGTTGTTAGAATTAAGCTAAGCTTTATTAAATCTGGTAAAGGCTTGCCTAAAATTTTGCCGAATGATTTAATACACTGTTAGACCCCTTCATTTACCTGTTCCTTGCCCGAGATATTTATGAAAGTGTTTTAATTAACACGTAGTATAAAAAAATAAATAAATATAAGTTAAAAAAAAAAGAAGGACGAGCGAGTTGTCGCAACTTGTTGTATCGTGTGTGGGCAAAGTGCACAACTTTTGTTCTTTCTTGCTGCTGTTTTTTCTGTTCGCCTGGTATCAAATGCTGTTTGCTGCCCTTCATTAAGCGATGTTGTTTAGCAGAAAATTAGTGAGATTAATGAAAATTCAGATATTTGTTTATTTATTTATTTGATAATTCCTAGTGTTTTGTCATTAAAATTCATAATTTAAATATACATATATATTTTTTTAATTTTTTTATTCTTTAATTAATATGTTTAAATAAACCAGCTAATTTCAGTATTTAGTTTATTAATTGTTTATCAATTCGGCACTTTCCGCGCTACGAAGTTGGCTCAACTGGTTGTAAAGTGTGTAGATCCTCTCTGAAAGACAACCAGTTGCAGCAACTAAATTGTATAGTGTGTGGGGTGGGTAAAGAATGCTTTTTTTTTTGCTGGTTCACCTGCATAACTGATCCATGATCAATAATTGAATGTTATCGATAAGTCCGATTATTGGTGAACGCCACAAAATGGGTCCAAAGTAGAAAATGCCTGCTGTGCTAATACTTATGTGTGTGTGTGTGTTTGTATGTATATATAAAAACATTTTGTTGATCATATATCGACTGTAGCGATGCTTATCGTTTATAAAATAATCGAACGTTGTTTGGCCGGCCATCTCTAGTATGAATCATTTGCACAACTAAAAATCATTGCGCGCGGTTTTTATTAGTGTTTTTAACAGCGCGCGACGGCAGCAGGTACAGTTTAACCAACTGTCGTATCACAGTTGCTGTTGCTGCTGCTTCTTCTTTCTGCTGTTAATTGGCCTAACAACAAATGCAAGCGCGCCTGCTGCTGCTACTGCGGGCTCACATTAAACGCCCACATTATAACAACAACACAAATACAAATAACAGCAGCTGCGGTTGCATAGAAAGCACCATAGAAAGAAAGCTAAGCTGTCACCATTCAAAAAGGTTCGTAGGTCACAAAGAAAGCGGGAGCAGCGTCGGTAGCAGCAGCAGCAGCAGCAGAGTAACGCAGTTGACGTTTCTAGAACGAAAAACTGACAACTGCCGCGGCTTCTGCTAATCTTGAAAGGGGGGAGGGGTACTGCTGTGTTGTTGGTGTTGTAGTTGTAAGAAACGGCGCAAAAGCAAAATAATAACAACAAAACGACGGCTCAAAAAAGCGCGCTGCGCTCTCTTCTCTTTGTGCTTCAGCACTCTCTTTAATTTCACTGAGCTCAGACTGAAACTGCGCCATTTGTTTGTGCTTTGCAAAAAAAAAAACAAAATATCAAACAAATACCAGATAACAAAGAGAGAGTGAGAGGCCGAAATGACAAAGATGAGCGCTAACGCCATGCATAGAGATATTTCTTATTGTTTTTATGGCACACGTCACAAGAGCGGCTCAATAGCTGTGCAATGTGCAGCAGTGTGTGTGTGTATATATATATATATGTATGCAAAGGTTACAATGTTTTTGCATTTACATACATACATACAATGAGTATAAGAGGTGACAAAACATAGATAGCTTTCGATAAGGTCTGTTCAGACTAAATTAAATTCATTATATGGAAAATATTACTTTGTGTTCAAACTACACAAAATATTAATTAAAACAATATAATTTTCAGATGTTTGTTTATGAACATACATACATACATACATACATATGTTATGATGTAAATGACATTATGAATGAATTGAAGGAAATTTTTAAAATTTACTATTAATAGGGTCATCGATATTTTGGCACATTCAATAAGTATGTACATTCATACATACATACTTACATATGTGTACATACATAGTACATATATACGTACAGATGTGTACATACATAGTATATACATACATAGTACATACATATGTACATACATAGCACATACATACATACATAGTACATAGATACATGCAATGTACATACATATGCACACACACACTTGCATCTACATACATATGTATGCGTCTTTTTTAGCTAATTAATTATGGCAAAGGTAAAAACACAAGCACACACACACATACACATGTACATTGGGTAGGCAGCGTAACCAAAACCACGTTGTCGTTTGCTTAAACGCTGCAGCGGGGCGATGACGCTGCCGCTGGCGCTGACTTCGACGTCGCGACTTCGGCTCTCTTGCGAGCGTCGCGACGCTAACGTGCAAATTTACGTCGTTTGTGTGTTTGTATATTTTGTTTATAAAAAGTTACCAAGACGACGACGCCAACTTTCAAAATTGCGTCGCAAGTTTTTTTCTTCTTCTTTTTCTTTTTGTGTTGTTTATTTGGCGTAGCCTGTCAATAACAGCAACAAGAACAACAGCTGTCGAGAGCTGTTGCTGCTAAGCATACATACATGTATATATGTATGTGTGCATGCTTATTATTTTAGTATGTGTATGTGTGTGTGCGACTGTAGTGGCGCTTAGGCAAAGCTCTTTGTTGTTGTTGTTGTTCAGCTTAAGTTTACATTTGCTTTGCTTTGCTTTGCCTTGCTCTTCGTCTCGTTTGTTTTGACTCGTTCAAGTTTTTTCCAGTTTTTGTTGTGGCGCGCTCGTTTTGCACTTGCTGTGTTATTGTTTTTTGTGTTGCTTCTTGTTGTTGTTTTTGTTGTCAAAGTAATTTTGCTTTGTAGTTTTACGAATGAAAATCAATAAATAATAATCCACTTTGCTGCTGGCCAGCCAGTACTCCCTCAAGCCGCCAAATCCTATTTTACATATGTACATATATATATATGTATGTATGTATGTATGTATGTATGTATGTATGTATGTATGTATGTATGTATGTATGTATGTATGTATGTACATTAGAGTTGCACTTTCTAGTTCAATTCACTGATTTAGTTCAGTAGTTCATTTTTCACTGAACGAACTAATCGTTCATTTGAGTCATTTGAGTCCCATTTTCGTTCAATTGCTTATCGTTCATTTGAGTCCCATTCTCGTTCAGTTGCTTATCGTTCATTCGAGTCATTTGAGTCCCATTCTGGTTCAACTGATTTGAATCCCAAAATCGTTCAGTCGATCATTTAAGTCACATTTCGTCCCATTGTTTTGAATGTACAAAATAGTTTTATCTAATATTTAAATTGTTATAACTAATTCTGTATTTTGTTAATAAATAATATATAATATTTCATTACATTCGTATTAATTTTCTTATTTATATTTAACATTTACTATTCTTATGATCTAAGAGATTTTATTGAAAGCACATTTTCTTATGTATATATGTACATATGTATAACGTACAATTCGAACGATAGAATCTAATGGTCGACTGAACGATTTTGGGATTTAAATCAGTTGAACTAGAACGGGACTCAAATGACTCGAATGACTAGAATGAACTACAATCAGGAATTTAGTTGAGTCGTTCAGTTTGAATCGAACTAAATCTGAACGATTCGGTATAACTTTAATGTACATTAGTAGCTTGAATGAATACCTGATTGAGTGCATTCATAAAAGACTCATTTGATTCACATGAACTCAATTTACTCTCAATTTTCATTAAGGATTTAGAGCTCTTCGGTTTTTGAATAGTTGGGAAGGGGTTGTTAACAAAAATATGCATTTACTTTATTTAGATATATTAAACTTCAACTAAACTCCTGTTATTTAAGCATTTTTAATTACTTTTTGTAATACAAATATAGAAAAACATATTCATTACTGAATTCTTCTCCTGTTCACTCGCGCCTCTCTCTTCACTTGCGTCGTTATCGTTCTCTTTGATTAATAAAAACAACAAACGACTACTCTTATGTGCGGCCCATTCATGTGAATCATGAATGTTCGCGATCGCTGAATATGCGATGAATGGGGCCCATTAAAGACACATCAACTGAAACTAGAAGCTAGAATGCAAAATGCTGATAAGATAAATCCAACAGTAAACACTCACAGGCAGGCACTGTACGAATGACACACGGCGAAAGAGAGCGAGAGAAGTAACGCACTAACACACACACACACACACTAAAATCCAGAGCGACGCACGCAACAAAGTAGCCAAAAAATTCATATAAAACAATAACAACAACGGCAAGAGCACCAAAAGCAGCAGCAGCAGTGGCAGCAGCAGCGGCAGCGGCAGCAGGTGAGCGCCAGCTGCGCTGCGGGCGTCGCAGCACTTAACAACACAAAAAAACTACACGCGTAAATTAGAAGCAATAAAAATTTCAGTTGAAATAAAAATGCAAACCGACAAAACAAACAAAATACCAAAACATACACACACACACACACACTCACACTTAAAATGGCCGCCCGGTCGGGCGTTGATTGCGTAAAACGTTTAATATTTAACTTAAAATGTGGCCACTGCTGGAAATTGGGTTCTGTTGCGGTGGTGGGGGGCGGCGGGGAGTAACATATTATTAGCGGGGTAATTGAAGCGGACGGAGGGCGGTTAGTACAGCAACTGAGCGCACCTAAGTATGCAATAAAAAGTGAAGGACGCCCAACTACAACAACAAGTTGTGAGCATGTGTATGTATGTGTTGTTGTTTTTCACTGATTTGATTGATTTGATTAGCAATCACTAAAAAGAAATAAACAAATGGCCAAATACAATAAACGATAAGCAATAATACATGAGAGCAACAACAAATATGTGTGTTCTACATGCATTCATGTAAAGTTCTTAAAAATAACATTCTATAATATACATACATACATATTATGTATGTATGGGTGTACATACGCACAGTGGTTCACAGTTTATTGCATCAGGTATCTAGAAATAACTTTAACTCTAACGACTTAAAATAATGTGTGTTTTAGCGACATATAATTTGTAGATAAAATATTTAACAGGCTCGACGTCAGCAATTCAGGGTGAATATAGAAAGGTAGATATGAAAAGTATTGATCATATAACGCTATTTCAGATGCTGCCAAGCATCCTCATCAGTGACCTTAATTGTTCGAAATTTGTGTCCAAACTTGTCCGTATATGAGTGGTAGTCGGCCAGATTTGTACCCGAGTGCTCCCGTCTGTAAGGCGGATGCCTTAACCTCTGACCCACTTGCTCTCCGATCCCGGCTTGAACTAATAACTGTCATCAACAGGTCCATTTGAAATTCGAAGTCCGCACCGAAGCTTAATCCCTTCAATCCTAAGTTTCTAACCCTTACAAGTTCTATTTATTATTATTAGAACCACTTGTATTGAACTTTATTATCACTTTTGTAAAAGCTTCGCTTTTTCATCCGACTTAACTGAAAATTAATATTTAAATTATATAAAATCATTTTTTTATATTTAATTTTTTATTTAATGTCGCTGGAAGCGTTCAGTGCCTTCTGAACTTAACCTAACGTGTAAAGGGAATGGTAATATGGATACAAAGGGATGCCTTAACTGTATAAAATCGGGTTGTTAGCCTAATGTTTTAACTTATTAACTAGTACACTTATTACCTGGTAGTATATGTACATATATTTTATGTATGTATTTATTTATTTTGTGTGAATATTTGTAAACAATTTGAAACTGAACAAATAAGAACGACAATCATGTTAACCTCTCTGTTCAATGCTCTTGAATTTGACGTTACCAATCCAAAACTCAGGAGACTCAAGTGAACATTTCTTGAGCAGCTACCAAGGTGTCCCTGGTCTCCCTGTCAAGCGCTCACGGTTGGCTTATAGTCCTGCGTTTTTCTTTTCCCCCCGCACTGTAGAACTAAATCTTGCTTGTTGCATAACTTCCGTGTTTATGATTCGATCGTCTTGAAATTTGGAGAGTAGATTGAGAGAGAACAAAGTATTATACATGCCAAATCCCAAAACTATATCTTTAAAATTGTTGCTGTTAAACGTTTTTATAGAATTGCGGGGGTGTTGGGGGAATATCTTGGAAAATAAACTTGAACTGCACACAGACGGACGGACGGACGGACGAACAGACGGACATACAATCGATTCGGCTATTTATGCTGTCCGAGAATATATATACTTTATAGGGTCGGAGATGTCTACTTCTGCCTGCTACACATATTTGCAAAGATTTATTACTCCCTTCTTACCCATTTTATGGGTACAGTTACTCCCTGTAAAATCAGCTGAGGGAAGACCCGATATTTTATTGTATAAGAACTCAATATATCCTGACTGAATTTATGAAATCGAAGTGTCCGTATAGTTTACACAAGTTGATCAAATTTTATTAAAAATCGGACTACTATATTATGCATATAGCTATATAGCTATATATATATATATGT
Source organism: Hirtodrosophila histrioides (assembly GCA_037075165.1). Taxonomy (NCBI): domain Eukaryota; kingdom Metazoa; phylum Arthropoda; class Insecta; order Diptera; family Drosophilidae; genus Hirtodrosophila; species Hirtodrosophila histrioides. The sequence goes on along the minus strand of JBAMCL010000372.1, from coordinate 1,907,727 downwards.
GTGTATATATGTATATATACATATCGACGTTCCCTCTACTTTTTTTATATTTTAATTTTAATAAAAAGCACACAATTAAAGTGGTTGTTTGCAGCAGTGTTGCAATTATGTAATTGCAGTAATTATAATCCTGTCAAAGGAACAAAAATAGCTACAAATGACAATGGTTATAATTGCGAGGTAGTACACAGTTATATCTGTATATTACTGCCGGAGTTAATTCGCTTGAGTACCTTTACCAATAAACTGAGCTTTACAATTTTATGAGGGCTCAAATTGTCAATTATCATTTATTTTCTCTTGCAATAAATGCGACCATTCAAGTTGATGATGAAAATGCACCCTTTGCACACATATGTTCATCCTTTTTCATAAGATTATTAAGCTGAAAATACTAATGCATGAATTGAAATGAAAACACATACATTTGCATCAAGCAGTGCAGCGGCATTGCAAACAAGCAGTGCATCGGCATTGCAAACAAGCAGTGCAGCGGCATTGCAAACAAACAGTGCAGCGGCATTGCAAGCAGGCAGTATTTTCCAAATGGTCACTGTGCTGCTGCTTGCCCCGTTCTGCAGCACTTAAACTAGTTGCTTGAATAGTTTCTGTGTTTATTATCCGATCGAATTGCATGCTATATCTATATCTATATGCTATATATATCTACATATATCTATCTGGTTATATCTAAGTGTCCTTTTAAGTCGATTTGCGGGGGTGTTGTGAACGCTATACAGGAAAGAACATACCAAATTTAGGCTAAGAATATAATATATAACAATATATGTATACTTTAAAGAGTCGGAAATGTTTTCTTTAGCCCGTTAGTTTTCATATCCCCTTTTTGACAAATTGATGGTTTAAGAATTGAATTGCTTGATAAGCTTTTGGGGCAAGCAAGTTGCAATGTTATTAATAAATTTTTGTTTGTTTTCTTCTCGCTGCAGCATGTCAACGGATAATCCCACACAGCTGCTAACAACACACGATTTGAGCCAATTACGCGGCCAACTGCAAACGGCGGCAGTGGCAACAACAGCAACGGCAACGGCAGCGGTTGTGGCAGCAGCAGCAGCGGCAGCACACGGTTATCGCAGCGTGGCAGCAGCAGCGGCGGCAGCAACAACAGCAGCGGCAGCAGCAGCAGCAGCGACGCCCACAAGCAACGGCAACACCGGACACGGCGGCCACATGACAACCGCCGGCTCCAAGTACGTGTTTGTGCAACATAACGGGAACAGCTTTACGGCGTATGAGAATAACGCCGCAGCGGCAACACAAGCGGCGGCCAATGCTGCAGCTGGCGGCAGCACTGCCGGTGGCAACATTGTGCTGCTTGCCACAGAGCCGCTGGAAGCAAGCGCAGCGGATGGTCTCGCCACAGCAGCGACTGTAACTGATGATGGTGAATTGCGTTCATTATCCTGGCTCAACGATAGCAATCTGATAAAGGACATTGTGCCGACGACAACAACAACAGCAACTGTTAAACGAGGCGGCACAGTGTCGCTGAAAGCCACGCCCACAACCACAACAACAACAGCAGCAGCAGTAGCAATTGCAGCAACAACAACAGTGCCTAACAATATATGCAAGCTGAGCGACATCATTGAGGAGCTGCCGCTTAGCAACAGCAGCAGCAACATGGACGAGCAGCAGCAGCAATCAAGCGATCAGCAACAGCAGCAGCAGCAGCAATCACCCGCCGTTTACAGCACCACAACGGTGCATAAAGGACCCAGTGGCACCACCACCGTTGTGGAATATAAGGCCGCCAGCAAGGTGAATGCAACTGCTGGCGCTTATTTATCGCGCGCTTGCAACACTTATCTGCCCGCCACAGCATCAACTGTTGCTGTCAAGCAGCAGCAGCAGCAGCAACCGCAACAGATTTATGTTAGCAGCAATGGGGCGAGTGCGGCAACAGCAGCTGGCTATAAATCGACTGGGAATACAACAACGCATCATCCGCATAAAAAATATTTACGCGAAAAGATGCACGTCCATGTGGAACACAGCAGCGGCAACAATTGCAACGGCAACAGCAATGGCCATGTGGTGGCATCAACGGTAACTGTGGTCAGTTCACCCGCCACCTCTAACAATTCATCGGTTAGCTCCGGTACCGGTAACGGTTGCGGTTCCGGCTCCGGCTCCGGCTCCGGCTCCTCCACAGCGGCTGTCAATGGTGGCAACAGTCCGTTGCCCAAGTCCGGCAGTTTCAATGCCGTATTCGATGCTGTCAACTATGTTACACACAATCCAACGCCCAGCGAACAACAGCCAGCGGCAACAACTGTGGTCAGCACAACGACACTGCCGCCGGGCTACAGCTTTGTTAGCCATGTGGGCAGTGCGCCGCATGTCATGTAAGTTGCATCTAACACATGAGATGATTCTTGACTCTTATTCAATATTGCATGGCATCTTGCAGCGAAAAGAAATCCTGCAACGTTGCAAAGCGTGCTAGAACTTACAGCATCTAAGGTTAACTGAAATTAGTGATGGCCAGAAATTGTATTAATCGATTATTGAATCATAAATGAATCACGTTTAAGCCGAGCGATTAATAGTTTGTAATTAATCGAAAAAATTTCAATAATCAATTAATCAAATGATTTTTTCTTAACTTTGCAGCAATTTTTGATATCTATCGTGTTAATGCTGATGTATGTTTGTTGTGTTTCTGTAACATTTGAGTTGTTTTGTGGGTATAATCGGCACTGCACTTCTTTTTCATTAGTATTGGAATGTTTCCACACTTTGCTGCATTTAGGTAATATAATCAGTCTTTGCAATTTGCTTTGCCATCTTTAATTTTGCATTTACGAGAAAATAGAGATGTGTTTGTTTGACCATAAAGTCGATTTAAGATTCAATTTATCGTAGTCCCATTTTGCGAAACAATTAAATCGTTAATTGTGACAAAATAATCGATTAATGTGTATCATATGACTAATCGTGTCATCACTAACTAAAATGCCTGTTAGATAAATGCAATTATTGCATGAGAAAACCTTGCGTGCATCTATCCTAACCTGAAATACTTGGAAGTATTTCGCGGGAGACTTTTGATTTGATATTTGACCCATACTTAAGTTCTTTTCACGCTATCTCACATTAACGAAAAGTAGTATTGGCCCATAATATTTAGACAGATGCGCGATAGCTGTGTTAAAAAATATGACACGTAAATATTAGATAGTGTGAACAGGGCTTAATATACTGCCTTGTTTCTTGTAAAGAATATAAAAAGGTTTCTTACCCAGAACTAATATTAGAGAAAATATAGTAATCTAGAGTAATATATTAATTTGTTGAAAGTATCCTTCCTTATCCTTTCGAATTGTTCTCAATTTCGATTGAAATGTCAGCCGTTCTTAACGTTTTGAGGTTATGTTCGAATAGTTATTAGTAAAGTAATTTAGGAAATCTAGCAACTTTGATTCCGAATCGACATGTTCTTAACCTTTGAGGTTATGTTCGAATAGTTAAAGTAATTAAGGAAATCTAGCAACTTTGATTCCGAATCGAAATGTGATTTGTAGTCGGAAATGGGAGCAGGCATAAATAATATAATGACAATGTGAACTAATCAATTTTGCTTTCTTTCTCTCTCTCTCTCTCTCTCTCTTTTTCATACACCCCCGCCCTGCCACCCACAGCTCACAACAGCCCGCCAATATTGCCTCCGCGGAGGCGCCGCCTGGTGCGGCGCTGCTGCCACCCGGCGCCTATTTCAGCGCGGTGCAGTCGCGCTCTGTTGTTGGCCTGCAGTCGTCGGTGACGCCTCCGCCGACCTCAATGACGCCCACAGCGTTGCATAATGGCTCCGGTTCCGGTTCCGTATCCGGTTCGGGTTCCGCATCCGGCCTCGCCAATCTGCGCAGTCCCAACAGCTACGCCAGCTACGACAACGAGGACTCGCTCAAGGAGTTCGAAATGGTGGGACGCATCCACACCAGCACACCTCAGTACCAAACTATGACCAAGAACAACAACAATAATAACAATAATAATACAAACAACAACAACAACAATAATAATAATTCATCCACTGGCAGCAGCTACGGCAACAACAACAACAACAACAACAACAACAATGCGCCCCAAAAGCAAAAGCATCCCAACAATGTGCCATACGATCCATTCGTGCATACCAACAACAAGCCGCCATATAGTTTTAGGTAAGACATCTGTCAATATAACCACTATCTGTTCAGATATAAGCATATATAGATTCCTAATCTACATGTATGCACATAGCAGACGTGGACAAGGGATACAAACTTCTATTCCACTGTCAATCAACACAGAAGAACCATATGTATGTATGTATATACGGTCAATCCTGTTTCTTATAGCTGCCAATCCTATGGCAGCTATAAAATATTGTGCTCCAATTTCAGAATCAAGTTTACTGTGAAAATATCCCTAAAAACAAAGAGTTTTTCATCCTAAAACTTAGTTTTTGATTGAACATTCCTATTCCTATGGTTCAATCTTATTCAATATGTATCTCTGCCAAAGTCGACTCGACTTTTGATGCTGATCGGGTATATATATACTTTATGTGGTTAGAAACGTTTTCTTCAATGCATTACACATTTCGTGATAATATGATGAAATCCACTTAAAGATTTTTTGTATAACTGCTGTGTTTATTATGCAATAGATCAAGACGTAACCACGAATCATGCATGTCAAAAATTAAGACTATATCTAAAAAATTATCCTTATAAATATGCTTTTTTTATTCGACTTGTAGGGGTGTTGGGCACGCTATACCTGAACATGCATTCCAAATTTGCTGTCTCTAGCTCTTATAGTTTCTTGAGATCCTTGTGTTTATACTGCTGATCAAGCATATATATACTTTATAGAATTAGATATGTTTTTAGTACACCCTTTTACCCATTTTATGGGTATAAGGAGTAAAAAGTACAACTCTAAAGCAAAGCTCATTGTTTTAATGGGGAAAGCTTTCTAAAGCGAGCTTTAGTTATGCCTTCAAAACTAAATCTGTCCTCTCTCTCTCTCTCTCTCTCTCTCTCTCTCTCAGTATTATTTCAAATACGACATCTAATCACTAAAAGTGTTGATTAGTGACACTAATTGCCAATAGAGCAGCGTTGCCACATTTTCCATCGATTTGAGTGTTTTCCATGATCAGCTTATAATAATGAAACCATAGTTTATATGAATTAACATCGCTGATGTAATTAACAAACTCAAGGACTAAACAAACAGCCAAAATAGTTGCAGCTGTTGCCAAAACTAACAGATCAAATAAAAAGCATGTTCCTTGCCAGTGTTGCCATTTAATTATATACTTGCAATCAGGCAACACGGGTTGAAAAATTAATTTCCAATTGTCAAATGCAAAAATATATATAATTTTCATTTGCACAGAAAGTTCGGAGAAACGAGGTAACTTAAACGGTTAACCAGTTGGGATAAGAAATATATATGGTATATATATCTTAAAATACTTGAGCAGGAACTAAATTATTAAAATATAATGCTTAAATATTATTTGATATTGTATTATTCCTTGTAATATCTTGTACTATCTTATATTGTATTGTATTATATGAACCTTTTTTATTTGCAGTTCCTTGATCTTCATGGCCATTGAGGATTCAAACGAGAAAGCGCTACCCGTTAAAGAAATCTACGCTTGGATTGTGCAGCACTTTCCCTACTTCAAGACAGCGCCCAACGGCTGGAAGAACAGCGTGCGCCACAATCTGTCGCTAAACAAGAGCTTCGTGAAGGTGGAGAAGGCCCCCAATATGGGCAAAGGATCACTTTGGCGTGTGGAGCCACAGCAACGTCAAAATCTGCTGCAGGCTCTCAATCGTTCACCGTACTTTCCCAACTCGGCCGTTGACAAGATTAGCCCCATGCTCAAGAGCTCCAATGCTGCTGGCATTGCCAATGGCGGCGTTGTCGTTGGCAATATCTCTGGTTACGATAGCTTGGATGGCATACCGGCTATGCCAACGCCAGCAGTGCAGTCAGCCAAGAGCAATGGATCCCTGGCGCTGTCCAATGGCAGCGTTCAGGCGGTCGTCCTGCCCAATGGGTCAGCCACCGGCGGCAGCGCTGCTGGCAGCCATGCCCGCTTCGATCCTAATCTATTTCCCAACCTGTCCAAGGCGTTTAGCATTATTGGCGAGGATCCTGCGCAGTCGGTGCAGCTACTGGGCGAAGTGCTGGACGAGGATCGCAATGGTGACTATGTCGCTAGCAATAACAACAATAACAACAGCATCAAGTACAACTATGCCACCTTGAATGGCGCCAGCTGCCCCACAGCTGCACCCGTGGGTGCCTTCAATTTTGAGAGTCTGGCTCGTGAGTGCGGCGCCGATAGCTTGGATGATGTCCATGCTGCAGCGGCAATGCTCTTCCTCAAACACGGATCAAAGGCCTTTGGTGAATCCTTTCAGAATGGGTGAGTGCATAATGCATATTTCACATAACCGAAGCCAGATCATGACCTGCAGAGATGAAAGATTTGATTAGATTTGAACCCTTTATCAGATATTAGGTGCGCAACTAAGTTCCCGCTGTTTGTCAAAAAATGGCCCCAGCAATAAGTTTAGGTCGATTTGGATTTATCCAGAAGATCATGAACAAAGCTTAGACATTTGCTAAACGAACCGTATTAACACATTTGCGTCGTATACTTTTGGTTCTGTGAAAATGTCGGATTTTGTGCCAAATAATCGCCATTTGCAGGAAGTGTTGATTTTCTTCGTTCATTCGAAGGAAACGGCGGCTAAGGCGCATTGAAAATCGTTTACGAAGATGAAATAACTTGCCGTAACTGGTTTCGTCGCTTCAAAGACAGTGATTTCGATGGTGACGACCGTCCGCGTGCAGAAAGGGCCTTTGAACCTTCGAAGACACTGTCCTTTTAATCATTACTTGATCAGGCTCCGTGCCAATCACAAGAAGATGTCTCTTCAGTATTAGGAGTTACCCGCCTGGCCATTTCCAAGTGATTTTAAAACGAACTCTGAGCGAAGAACGGCCACAATTCGAGCAGAGTAACGAAAAAGTGATTCCAAAACAAGACAGCTCGTGAAAACCTACCTGAAAACGCTCAAATAGGAAGTTCTACCTCCACCCGCTATATTCCTCAGATATTGGGCCTTCCGATTATTAATTGTTTCGATCGATGGCGTACGCTCTCTTTGATCAGCAGCTCCGCTCGGACATCACATTGGCTTGATTCAGGGATAGCCTCGAAAGATTAAGCCCTTAAGCGTTACGGTATTCGTAATTGGCCAGAAACATGGTTAAAAGTCCTAGTTAGCGATGAGAAACACTCTGAATGATGTATTTGTTACCATTTCGTCACAAGCAAGTTGAAATTTAAAATAAATAAATAGCGAGAACTAAGTTGCGCACCAATATTATCTTTGAGGTCTTGGAATGTTTGGAAACGAAGTTTATTCTCTTATTTGCACAACTTATGGATCTCAAATTTCTTTATATACAAATCAACAAAATAAACTTCTAAGGGATTTGATATTGAAATATACTTTTAAAGTTAACTCCTTAAGTTGTCGTATACTTACAGCCAATATAAATTTGATAAACTTTCAATTTATAGGTTTTAGGGCTTAGAAAGACATTTATATAGAATCTGTTGTGGTTTTATTTTGTATTATGAATTAAATAATTGAGTGTTAGTGGATTGAATCATAAGGGATGCTATAGACTAGAGGTAGACTCCACAGGCACATCCTACAGGAGTTGCTTAAGTCTGGGTTCGATTGGGATAGTTTCTTAAAGAGTCGTTGTTCTTTTGATAGTTGTTGCCTTCTGAGTGTAATAACTTTGTTTTAATCATATATTTTATGCTTGTAGTGCACCGGTGATAACCAGTTCCCCTAGCGAGGATCACACCTACTCGGCGGGCGGCAATAGCAATGCGGACAGCGGGGCATCGACGCCGCTGACCAACGGCAATGGACAAGCTGTGCAGCAGACGCAACCGAGCGTCTGCCACGGCGCGGACAGCAACTGTGGCAGCTCCGATGCGGCCTACGATAGCAGTGAGGAGAAGTGAGTTGTGTGTTGTCTAATTAACTGAAACTGTTTCTTAATCCTTGCAATGTGTTTTGTGTTTTTGTTGCGTAGTCATACCATATCGCCCGAGGAGTTGGCCGATCAGCAGCGTCATCGCGATGGTGTCGATGCCTTACTCTCGCTGTCGCGCTCCTCGATTGTGGAATGCGGCTCCTCAACGGCCACCACGCACTATCACAGCAATGGCAGCAGCGGCAGCAGTCACGGATCACCGCACAAGCGTGCCTCCAGTCGCAGCCTGGAGGAGGATCATCAACAGCAGCAGCTACAGCAGTTGCAGCAGCTCCAACAGTTACAGCAGCAGCAGCAACATAATCATCACCATCATCATCATCAGCAGCAGCAGCAACAACAACAACAACAGCATGGCGTCTATACAAATGGCAGCGGCAGCAAAATGACGCTGCTTAGCAGCGTTGCCACCGCAGTGGCGTTGGCCCAACATCAACAGCGACCGCTCTACGAGGAGGTCTATAACACGGCCGATTCAACAGTGAGCGGCAGCGGCAACTCGGCGTCCAGTTTGTATATGCCCAGCCTCAGTGCGGCCATGGCCAAAAGCAAAGTGAAGCCGGTCCGTGGATTGCGGACCAAAATCAAGCGCAAGGCCACCTGGTTGCGGTGAATATGGCGCAGGGCTTAGACGGATGTGAAAATCGTCTGTCTAACTGGCGTCTTACAACCGCTTTAATAACGACATAGACTCCCCACACACCCTCACCCACGCCCTCGCCCTCGCCCTTTGCCTACCATCACGCTCGCACCGGACTTGTTGTCTCTTTCTAAAGCGAAATTCTGTTCAACGCGCAGCATTTAGTTTATAAGTTTTTGCTATCATTATTAACTACTATTTAACATAACTCTTTTGTGTTTTTCTTTCACTCTTCTTCTTTTTTTTTTGTTGTTGTTATCAAGCGGCGTTTTTCTTTATCTTTCTGCATATATGTATGTATATATTGAATATATATGTATATATCATATTTTTTTTAGACTTTTGTTATAGTTTAATTTTAGCTGTTAATTTTTTTAGTGGACTTGATTTAGTGGCTGTTAATTGTTGGCCATTATTATTATATTATTATTAATATTATTATCTTATTATTATTATTATTATTATTATTTTTGATTAGTTGCAATTTTCTTTGTTAGCTTTTTAATTAAAGAATATATATATACATATACATATACATATATATTTCTATATATATTACAAATGATTTTTAACGATATTTTTAACTCGCTTAAAACACACACACAAAAAAAAAAAACAAAAAACAAACTTAATGAAAACACAAAAATGTCCTATGGTGCTAGTTGGGCACGAGTTCTATTTTTTTTTTTTAAATATATAAATTATCTATATATTTTTAAAATTTTTAATTATGGTTTATGCAAATTTTATGTGCAAGAGTGAAAGTTAAATTTTCAAACGAAATCATAAGCATAAGGGATGAGGTCAAGGGAACAGGAATATGGAATACCGTGTATATCAAACAACAAAACAAAACAAACAAACAAATTGTGCTAAGTAATTCAAAGAAACAAAAAATATAAAAAGAAAACAAACAAATGAAAAACAAAAAAATGGTAAACAACTTTTGTAAACAAAAAGCAAAAATTGAAAAAATGTGTAAAAAAATAAGCAAAATGCAACAATTGTTTAATCAGGATAATACTTATTTGTTTGTTTGCTGTGAGCAAATGTTATATACATATATAACAAACACAACACACACATAACCACAACACACACATACACACATACATTTATGTACATACATATATAAAGTACGAAGAATACAAACATTTAGCGCCTTATTATTGAGTCCTTAGCAAAGAAAACGAATGCAGCATGAAAAAGCTGTTAAAAAATGAATTGTTTAAATATGTTATATACTACTTACTATATGATTACAAAAACTATTATTATTATTATTATTATAATTATTATCATATGTTATACATTAAATACCTAAGTGCTAACTAAATCAACCAAAACACAGGCCAATCAAGCATAGCATAGCAATCTGAGTACCCCAACTAAAACTGAAACTGATGAAACAAACTACATACGACTAAAACACACACACACTTAAGAAAAAATATAACAACACAACATGCGACACTCAATTAAATGTTAAATCAAAGATACTTTTAGTCATTAAGCAAACACAACAACAAACAAACAACAAATGCATATATAACTATAACAACTAGTATTTAGGCATGAAACTCTATAGTTACAATCTTTCGCAAACTTGTTTATAATTAATTCAATTGTCCGTTGTTTCTTTTTGACAAATATGTTTTTAATGCCTTTTAATTTGATCAATTTTATATATATATGGATATACTTGATCTGTCCGTCTGACTGCAGCTATGCAAACTAGTCTCTCAGTTTTAAAGTATAACTATTTGTTCGAAATTGGCCAGACGATAACATATAGCTGCCATTAGGTCGATTGATTGATAATTGAGTTTGTTTTTGTAAAAGAAACAATGCTGCCAGGATATATATAGTATATCTTTGGCACGCCGAAGATAGTCAGTCGTTCTTGTTTAAATTGACATCAGATTTATCTAGTCCTTCAGTTCTTAACAGGGCATTTGTCTTTCAACTCATCCTAATTTCAATCAGTTCTTCAGTCTCAAGTGTTTGAAGCTAAATATACCAAAATGTTGTATATAAGTTTCGGTACTATCAATTAGTTGTATTTTTTGTTTATTATACTATATATCTTTTTGGTTTCACTCTCCCAACTTAATTACGAACACATTTGTCAAAAGTTGAATGCAATCGTTCGAGTGTCGTTTAGTATAATTCAAATATTAGTATTACAGTCAACATTACTTTAAACAAGTGCAAATATACGAATTCGGTAAAAAATTAACTTCTCAAGTTCCCTCGCTCTATGAAGGCTTCGGAAAATGTTAGTATTTCCCATATCTGATTTGGAGAGATTAGTCAAGCGATCGTTGAGAAACTTGAAACATCTGGTACTGTGCCAAGTGAGGAAAATCATCCTGATAAATGTGGTGGCTTCTGAGGAGAACTATCCCGATAAACAGGTGGCTTCTTATAAGAACTATCCTGATAAAATTGTGGCTTTTGGGCCAACACAAATTTTTGCTTATGTTGGCTTGATTTCTATGTTCGTTAATATTCTTTTTTTTTTTATGTGTTTTTTTTTATATTTTTAATTGATTTTTAACAAAAAATTAAATTAAATTCTAAACAAATCTACATTTATTTGTTCGTTTCACAAAACTTGATAATAAATAATAAATAAAGAAAACTTGTTAAATGTAAATGTTGATAATGACATTAAAACAGCAACAACAAACTCTTAGTTAAGATTAAACTGAAATTGTGTAAATATAGAAAATGCTGTTGGAAATATGCTGCAGTTTATATTAATACACACACACACACACATACACACATACACACATACTTTAAAGATCCTCCCCAGCCCTAAGTGTATACACTTCAAGTACCTTTTTAGCAAAAAGCATTAAAAGTTAATTACAAAATAAAAAATTAAAAATAAAACAATTAATTAATAAAAAGCGCATAGAAGATGAAGACGTGAACTAATTGCCAGTTGTTAAACTTAAATTTACATTTAAAAAAAAAATAATGTTAAACGTTTTGCTTTTGATTGTTTAAATATTGATACATATATATATATATATATATGTTTTATATATATATATATATCTATGGTATATGTATATGAATTCGATGGTATAAACAGTTTTAGTAGCTTTACAATGCGAAAAACGCCTTTTTAAAAATTAAATTAAAAAACAGAAACAACAAATGAAGCTAAGCAACGTATATTTAAGCTTATATATATATATATATATATACACACAAACACACACACACACATGTATACATACATATATATATATATATAATATATATAAATATATGTATATGTATAAATACATTAATATAACTGGAAAGCACGACACATTAATTTACGCAGACAATCGCCGCTCCGAGTTGTCGTTGCAAACTATCAACAACATTTCTATATACTATATATACACACACACACACCTACACACACACACCTACACACACACACCTATACACCTACATATATACATCTATTTAATAGCTAAAACATAAATAAATATTGTTATAGCCTATTGTGAAATTAACAAACTTATAACTGAGCAAAGCTGCAAGCTAAAACACGAGACTTTTGTGGCCTAAAAAGCGCATCTGAATAATTGTGAATCCAAAATGGCCCCCGTTACTACCCCCCACCACTCCACCCTACCCCCTTTCTCTGCCCACACCATTTATACCTAAAAGTTACCTACTACTATATACATATATATATATATACCATATAATGACGTACGATTTGATAGAACATGATATGACATTGATTAATATTGATCAGCAAAAACCATTTGTTAATGTTTTTTTTTTTTGTATTGCTATTAAAATGAATATTATTAAATTTATTATCATACTATCATTATTATTAAATATATATGATTATGATTTCTTTGCGTACCAAATACACACAAAATGTGATTTCATTTCAGTTTGCATTGTTTTTTTTTTCTCTTCATACCTTTTGTACAGATTCTTAAGTTGGGGAAAGTCATTTGGTTAGACTAGATTTCTTGGTGTTATCTATATCAGAGTTATATATAGTTATATATAGCGACTAGCTAGAGTAATCCAATGTTTATATCATTTTGATTTTCTTAGAGTTTTTAAAAGTAATTTTGGGGCTTTCAGCAAAGATATAGTATATTGAAAATTGATAAACGCCAAAATGCAATAGATTTAGAAATAGCTGCTTAAATGTCAACTTTATTATGTTAACAGAAATTTTGCGTTAAGTAAAAGTGTTGCTGGTATTTTTAAGATAGTAGTTTGAGTATATTCCATAAGAAATCAGAATAAAGGGTTTTTGTTCAGTTTAAGCCTTCTTGTTAAGAGCAATGTATGTTGAATACTGAAAGTGCCTCGAAAATATGTTTATTATACTCTGTTCGCAAATAAAAAACAAGAATGAAAGTATATTGGGTCTGTGTCCGTTCTATGAAGACCATTTACCGCTACTACATATTAAAGCTAGATCGTTTAAATTCAAATAGTATTGAGCAACAAATCAGTAAATCTATATCTAATACCAAATCTGAAAGAATTGAGCTAAATATAATATAAAGATGAATGTAAATGTTATTCCGGGTACAGGGTATATTGGAGTTGTGAACGACTACACTCTTGTTACGTAATGTTAGCATTGAAGGCGACGCTTCCGACCACACAAAGTACTACAATAAATATATATATATATATATTCCTGATTAGCATCAAAAGACGAGTCTGTCTATTTCTATGCAAACAAGTCTCTCAGTTTTAAAGCCTTTTGGCTTATTTTTACTGCAGGCAAAATATATCCATATATCCAAATAAACCGAATCGGACCACCATAACATTAAGCTGTCAGAGAATTGATCGAATGCGAATTTGTTGTATTAAAAACTTTTTTGTTTATTAAGATTATCTAAACTAAACTTACAAATTCGAAACATTATTATGTTTTTCAGTTGATAACTTAATTTGATTAGAATTGGCTTCCTATATCTTAAAGCTGCCATATAAACAAACGAAGGAGAAACTAATTTTTTGTTTTTTTTTTGTTTTTTAAATACCATTGACCTTAATATTTCAAACTACATTATGCTTACTAGGTGTTAACCAAAATTTGATGAGGATCGGACCACTATAGGATAGCTGGAATAGGAAAAATAGGCAAATAAAGTAGGGTAGACTCTTTTTTTCAATTCAATTCAAGCAAGCTTAGGAATTTTCCAAATCCTTCCTTTTAATGTAACTTGATTTAAAAAAGATCGGATAACTTGTAAGGGATCACTCACATAGGGAGTGATCGTTCGAAAATTGGGTTTTTGTAGGGAAAAACTTTGCTGCGAGGGTGCATATAGGGTATATAGGTTCGTCATGGCCCAGCAGAGCTGTACTTTTTTTGTTTTCATTATTTCTGTTTTGTCTGTTAGAGTTGGCTGAGGAAGTGAAACCTTCAACGATAGTTGAGAGCCATATTTTGTTAAACTGTTAGCTTGAAGCCCCTCCCTCCCGAACGCCCAACCACACCATAGTTAAGGGCAAGCAAACATTACAGGGTATCCAAAACATGTCCAAGGCAATAATAGTAAGACGTCAGAAGTCTGATTATGAACGCGTTAAGGAAACAGTAAACACACTCGCTCCCCTCCCCTGTCCAAGTTCCTGCCCCTGCCACCACCAGGCACCTGGCACTTTTTGACTTTAAAGAGCAGAGGAAGCATAATATCCTAAATATATATTTAAATGAAATGATTATATCTTTATGAGTGCACACTTATGTGCGTGCATATATATATACATACATACATACATACATACATATATATATATATACATATGTCATAAAAATTGTAAATCTGTTTGCCCTCCAAGGTTTCAACTAGCGCCTGTTTATGTCTAAACCTGTACCAAACAAACAAACAAACTAACCAACAAACAAGATTAAACAACAAACAACAAACACACAAAACAAATACAAGTATCTAAAGTATATTTATATACACATACATATATGCATATATACAAATATTTATAAATATATATATATACATATATGTATATATGTATATAATGAATGAAGAGAGTTGCCCTGTATTTTTTAGAGAAATATTTTTCTACATTTAAAAATATGAAACATTTTTCGACTTCTTTGTTTGTGGCTGGGTACAACAAATATTAACAAAATTATTAACTGAAAATGCTGAAATGCGCCGATTGTTTTGGACTGATTTCGGGCAAGTAACACATAAATATATATATATTATATAGTATATATATAATACAATTATATATACGATTACGATTCGTACTTATGTACCAAGCACACAATTTTGTTATGGAACGCTAAATGACATGTATATATTACCTATATATATATATATATATATATATATATATCTATACACATACATATATAGCATCAACATTACATTTAAGCCGAATTACATAAAGCAAACTGAACAAATCTAAACCATGTTATGAGTAGAGTGCAAATAAAAACTGAGTATGTAAATTGAACGATTCTTTTAAGCAGGTTTTTTATTTCAACACTTTTGTGGGGATATTGGGGACTTGGGTAAGTTGAACTGACATTAAATCATATTAGAACCGGTTGACCACCACAAGGTGGTACCACATAGTCCGAGCAGGTCCTTAGTGTCGCCGGATACTGAAGGTCGTCAGGAGGTTTGTCGATCCTGCACTGGGTCTGGCCGCTCCTTCAAGCGATGCGAGCCAGTGTCTGTTGAAGTATCGATGTCATATAAGGTGTTCCAAGGTTTCCTGGTTCCTTACATTTCCGACAGCCGTCTTCCGTTAATATCCCCAGCTTTTTAGCATGAGCTGCTACTAGGCAATGCCCAGGCAATACCAATTGGTCACTAAGTCCAAGAGAGTATAAATAAAGAATTTCCTAAAAAGGTTAATAGCTTTGTTCAAAATAAATGAATTTTTCTCCGAAACGTTTTCTGTTTGTAACTATTAAACCTGTGTAAACGTTTATTACAAAATTTAATAACCATTTGTTTAAACACTGCGAGAGTTAGACGGACTCAGAGAAAGACAAAACTACAACTCACAACTAAGACTAAGATAACCCTTATATGACTAACACATTTTTTTTAAAGATTTATTTGATATATAGCCTACTCTCACTATTCTTAGTAACTTGTACTTAAGTAAATCACAATTTCAACCAGATATATACATATGTATGTACATACTTAAACCTAGACAATAGGGTGAATTAATAAGGTAAAAAAAAGGATATAAAAATTGATGTTCGGGTTGGTAGATCATTTGGGTAAACCCTCTGGAGTCTCCTTCTCGCCCTCACTCCATGAATAACTGACACATGATATCATCCAACCTAGGAAAGAACTGACGATTCGTTCTAAATGCTCTTAGTTAATGCCAGAATAAACTTAGTACTCGGAACGTCAGCAGGATCAACACATGCGAGTTTACGTACGCAATGTGGGATAAGCCCACCTGGAAATACACTCTTCCCTCAAATTTGATAACTAATGATAAAGAATAAAGCGTTAAATCAAGTATTTAATATTCATATATAGTCAAAAGAGCACAAAACATAAAAGTGTGCAAGTTAGTAAGAATTCTTAGCTATTCAGGAGCTTGTTCTTCAATCTCAATTGGTTCCGGTTGGGGAGCTGCCTTCGCAGATTCGGCAGCAGCAGCATCCTTTTGTATTTTCTCCTCCTTGTACATATCGTCCAACACTGCGCAATCAATGACGGATATAAGCTTCCAGCCTGCTTCAGTAATATGATAGAGGCGCACAAGTCCGCCTACGTAGATGTCCATTACAGGAGCCTGGTGAATACTGCGCTGTGCCAAGGCATAGGCTTCCTCATCAGTCATATCCCATTTGAGGTCATTTCCTAGAATTTCCATTGCATCGGCTTCGCCCCTGCCAATAGAGAATACATCGCCCGAAATGCTCTGACCCTCAGAGTTTATAGAAATGATCTTGGCTCCATCAGGATCATAGCCAGCCAGCATTATGCCCATAGAGAGACCCGTGTCCTTCTCCCTATACGCCACATTGGCCAACATCCGTGCTGCGGTTGCCACCGATAGACGCTTTTTATACCGCAACTGGTGCAGGCGACATTCCTTCCGGAGCACCCGCAGCCAGTAAATGCAGTCAGCGGCACTGCCAGCAATGGTGCCCAGCATCCTGTCGTCCAGCTCGACGATCTTTTTCAGATCCTGGCAGTCAACGTGCGTGCCCACGGTTGTGCGTGAGTCTACGCACACAACGATGCCACCCTGGTACTTGAAGGCCAATGTGGTAGAGCCATTTTCCATGTCCAGCTTTATCTTCTTTACCTTTTCTGGTTTGTGGGTCTCTGATTGTTTGGGGCGCGGTACAACCAGCGAGAATCCTTCTTCAAAGTCTTCGTCGTTCTCTAGTTTACTCCCCAGACCGCACATATCTTCCAATGCCATGTCGCAGACTTTTCTGTCTGATTACAATCCTTTTCAAAATATTAAAAACAAATTTTATTTAATTTTATGTGTTCCTCTGACGACAGGTCCAGAAGAACCAAAATGCTTACTGAGATGTATTAAAACAACTTTTCTAGGCCACCTTAGATCTTAATATTAGTATATTTCTCGTTTCTATTCCATTTGTTTCAGTTTAGCTGAAATTTCGTGCCATCATACAAATATTGTCTTCGATAGTTCTATCGATAATAGCTTAGTTTACTATTTTGTAAAGTAATTATTATATAGCAACTAAAACAGCTTTTTCCGCAAAGAAAGAACCGCAATATCCATCTGATTCCACCTGATTCCACCTTAAGGCCGACCCACACGATATGACATTTTGTCATATATGTATGTACAATATCGTTATCGAAATCAACCGTACAAAATTCTATATGGCAAACGTTTCAATATATGTTAAATATTTTAACATATAAACTTATGTAGCACATTTTTACTATAGAAATCTTTGATTTGCCACATTGTGTGAGCAAGTATCTCACCATACAGAATTTTGTAGGGTTGATTTCGATAACGATATTACATATACATATGTGGCAAAAATGCCATATCGTGTGACTCCGGCTTTATAGGCTTTTCACACTGAGTACATCAACGGGGAACGCATAGGAATGATGTTGGATGTGAAAAACCGATTCACACTGACAACATCAACGTCAATTGAACCTTTGGCGTCAGCAGAGAGGAAAATTTTACAAGTTGTTATAAAATTCACATGACAGATGATGGCGGATGTTGGATGTTTGCTCAGTGTGAATAGCCTATTAACCCTAAGCTTTTATTACCCAATCAAGAAACTCCTTATAAAATAGTATTTCTTATTTGCCACAGCAAAGCTAATTAATTTTTCTTCAATAAAATGTAAGTAATTTGTTTTATTTTTAAGCAATAAGCAATGGATTTTACACAAAAGTGTCCAAAAATAAATGCTTAAGTACTAAAGATTATAAAAACTATCCAAAATGTGAATAAGGAATTCATAAAAGGACTAGTGATAAGCTCCTCAAAAGATTTTACCAATATATTGCTTTCACCCCCTCACCACTATACCTTAAATGAGCAAAATATGTATCAAAATGTTTCTTACTAACGATGGACAATATTTTGAATAATATAGATTCTAGCATTTTAACTCCCTGTACCCATAAAATGGGTAAAAGGGGGTAACGGATTTGTGCAAAAGTATGTAACAGGCAGAAGGAGAAATCTACGACCCAATAAAGTATATTTATTCTTGATCAGTATCAATAGAGATTTAAATTTGGCCATATCCGTCTGTCTGTCCGTCTGTCCGTCCGTCCGTCCGTCCGTCCGTCCGTCCGTCCGTCCGTCCGTCTGTCCGTCTGTCCGGATGAACGCGTCGATCTCAGCAACTATAAGAGCTAGAGACACCAAATTTGGAATGTACGCAGATCAAGTTTGTTTCCGATCTCAGATATCTCCCCCCGTTCCCGCGCAATTGGATCAAAACGTTTTATCGCTACACTTTAAAATATATAGCTTTGGGATTTAAAATGTACAATACTTTAGTCACTCTTAACCTACTGTTCAAGTCGATCGGATAATAAACACGGAAGTTATTCAACAAACAAGATTTAGTACTGCAGCGAGGGGGGGAAGAAGCAGCACAGCCACGGCTTAAAATGCATCGCTTGCGCTGCCGCTTTGCTGTCGCTTGTGTGTGTGCATCTTTGTGTATGTGTGTGTCTTAAGGGATACTAAATATAAATGTTCTTCAGAATTTTCAAAAACTGTCTGATAGCTTTCGATGCAAATTCTTTAAATTATAGAATACTAGCCATCTCAGCGAGCCCTGGTTCGGCCATACCCTTTCAAATTCTTCGAGGACTCATTACGCCTTAGAATCAAAAGGACTGACATTCTCGATTGGCATTTAAGGATTTCCACGATTTCACCGAAAAAACGCTTCACTTTTTTGCAAGGGGCTAGGGCAGCAGAAAGGATCAGAAATCACAAAATCGCCTGTAACTCGGTCAATTCAAGGACGATTTTTATATCCTTTGGCAAAAAGATAGGACTTATCCTGTTAAGCCCGGATATATAACTCAAAGGTCAAATATCCTTACAGGAGCTGAGAAATAAGTACTTTTCTGTATACAGAAAATTAGCGATATCTCGGCTTGAAGTTTCCGAGATATCGAGCATTTTGTATTTTTCGCTCGTTTGCACTCGGCCGTGGACTGAATGAAGTAGCACAGTCACCACCCAAAATGCCTCACTTGCGCTATCGCTTGTGTGTGTGTGCATATTTGTGTATGTGTGTGTCTATGCTTAATTTTACGAAAATGAGATCGGAAATTTTTGACCTGGGTACGGGGAGTTTTGTAGTCGGGTATACTCGACTATAGCATTCTTACTTGTTTTTAACTAAACACTCAAAAATCGAAAAATTAATGAAAAATGAATTCCAACCCCATGGGAGATATGTATCTCTCACAACTTTAAATTTAGTACTCGCTAGAGTCATTAAAATTTAGCACACAGACTACTGCATTTTATTTATTACTTAAAATGAAAGTGTTTATATTCAAATTAACATTTTTTTTAAAGAAGGTTCACAAGGCACATCAGAAAGCTAAGTTTCGCCGGTAGCCGCTAGATGGCGCTCGGCAAGCCAAAGTATGAACCATAGGTGGCGCTTGTTTCGGAAGGCGCCTTCAATTCGTCAACCCTCTATTGTTGGTTACTTCAATTGAAAAGTTTTACGTTGGTTAACTTTTAAAGCTGTAAATGACGTTTCTTATACAAAAAAAGGATAATAGCAAAATCAGCAGATCGAACATAAAGCTCGATTACGGAATAATTCATTTCTGAATTGAGGTATTGAGTTGCCATATATTGAATTCATTCTCTTAAAGTCAATAAAGTCAATTAAATAGAACTGATTGTACTACTGTAATGATAGATATATTAAAAAAAGATGTTGTTTAAAAAGTATTAAACATTGAGAAAATTGTTAAAAACAAAAATAACTGAGTATTCTATAAGTTGTATTATCAAATTGATTTAAGATGCATCCTGGAAAACATAAAATAAAGATTTGCAATTTTTGTTTTGAATACAGTATATTCGTCTTTATTGAATTTGATTTCTCTGTTCAGTTTTACATTCTATATAAACTATTTATTATTAATATTATTTATATATTTATTTTGAAGTATTTGCATTGTTTTTGTTTTTTTATTATTATATTATTTCTTTTTATTTGCTTCAATAAATGTCATTGCATTTTAGCGCAAAACCTTTTAAGAGTTTTCGCATTTATTCATTCGAATGAAAATGTTAATTTACAAATTAACACAATGTAGATATATATAAAAAAAATACAGGTTCTTAAGTTAACAAAAAAAAATATTGTTGTATTTTGTTTTTTTTTTTTTAATTATAAATGTATGGTTGCAACAATTTTAACAAGAAATGCTTCAAAAAATTGTTGCTTTATTTAATTACGTAATGAACTTTTGTATTTCATATTTTGTGGTTGTTGTTGTTGTTGTTTTTTAGTTGCTTAAATTTAAAAAATTGTATCGAGTCGAATTGTTTTTTTTTTAATGCCAAAAGTGTCGAGTGCTTAAGTTTAGGCCACTAGATTAATTATCATTTCGTTCGTTTGCTTTCTTTTTCTTCAGTTATATATATACATATATGTATGTATATATATATATATGTTTATATATATATATATATATATAATTTTTTGATATTTTTGCTGCTTTAATTATTCATTTATTTACTTGTTTTTTTCTTGAATTGGGCACATTTGCTTTAAAATTTTCATTTTCTTTACTCTTGGTTAAATTTTTCATTGCTGGGCGGATTTGAAACTGAAAACGGTGTTGGTTTCTTTGCATCTGTTGCTATAAATCTGAATTATCTGAAAACTGAGGAGATTACTTTGCTTGCCTGTGTTAACTACGGTTTTAGCCAAACGGTTTCAACAGTTCTGTTATACCCAGACTAGCGTGTACTACATGTGGTTATATGTATGTATGTATGTATGTGTGTATATGTATGTATGTGTGAATGCTTGTATCCATGTATATCTGGCTTGTAAATCTATAATACTATATGTACTCGTATGTCTGTATGTGTATTGCTAAAATAACTGCATATAACTACGCAATACCATTATATATATATAATGTTGATATGGTCTGTTTTAAGATGTGAACTTTATATATATGAACTATATACATATATATATATATATATCTTTTCGTATTATTATATGTATTTTGCTTTTGGTTTTGTTTTTGTTTTTACTGTCATTTTTACTATTTTATGTACATTTTTTGGTTTTCCTTTCGAGTTTTCTTTATTATAAATTAAACATCATCAATTACTTGGCAAAATTGAAAAATTGGTTTTACTTTTTGGTTTATTGTTGTTCTATGTGTGTGTGTTGTGTGTATGTGTGTGTGTATGTGTTTGTATAAGACTGTATATCACCGTGGGCTTAAATTCATTTATATTCATACAAATATACATACATACTTCACTATATATCTATGTATGTATGTATGTATGCACTCTGCTACAAAGTTGAGCTTTGCCAAAAAAAAAAAAAATAAATAAATATATATATTAAAATGAAATATTAATATTGAATTTTGTTATATATTAATTAATATATTTCATATGCAGTATAAAAAAGCAAGTGTACTGTCTTGTCTGTTATCGTGTAGAATTGGAAGGATAATTTTCTTATGCAATTTGTATTTGATTTTGTTTAAATACAAATACTCGCACATTATGATTCATATTTACAGATTGATATATATATATATATATAGATATATTTTGATTTATTTTTTCTTTTTAAATTTTTAATTTACTGGCTTTATTGCGAGCTTAATTATATAATAAATGTTAATTATTTTATGCGCTCGCTGGTAATTTAAAATTAATTACGTATAATTTTCCATATTTTTTTTTTTGCTGTATGGTATTGAGTTAATTATGTTCATTATACTCGTATGTATTGCTATTTATCGCATCTGCGTAATATCTACGTTTCAACGCTACTGGATCTCTATGCAAAAAATTTCACTGCCTACTTGTCTATATTTAAGTGTACTATAATGTATCTGTATCCTTTAGCTTGTATCTGTATCTGTAGCCGTGTCACTTTGCTATTTATTGTTATGTAAACTTAGCTAGCACCGCATATTGTTAATATACTCGTATTTAACTTGAACAGACCGGTTCCGAATTTCACTTGCGAATCAATGCCACCGATAAATGTGTTGCCTACTTTTTGGCGCATGCATTGAATTTTAAACTCAAGTTCTACTGTACTTTCATATCGTATCGAAACCAGCCCAAATATTGGCTTTATATATTTGCGTGAAATGAATCCGCAAGTGATATTCGGAACATGCCTGTATATTTCCACTGTGTGTGTTTTTAAAACTATAGATCATGCATGCGTATAATTATGTATGTCCTTTGTGAAGTGGACACACTGGATTGGAGCCTCAAGATACTGAAGCGCAAATGAGCTAAATGGAATTCCTTGGCCCGAGCCTTGATCCTTAGGCCCTCGTGTGTGTGTGCGTGTGTGTGTGTTTGTGTGGGTAGTGGAGGGGGGGAAGTTTAAAAAGTTTTGCGAGTACTGTAGTTCCTCTGCAGCATTTGATTTAACATGCTCCTCGTGGGATTTTTTGGGCTTGGCAAATTATAAGGCCCTATATATACGTATTGTATAGTAATATGGTGAATTGATTTGGTGTAAAATTAAAAAGGGTTCTCGATGGGGGTTTTTTTTTGTTTAAGAAAACATTTTTATTTGATAAAGTTTCATTTATGTTCATGTATTATTGGTATGTTTTGTTTGTTTTTATCGTAATTACAATAATAATCATAATAATAATAATAAAAAAAATTGATCATAATTATTACAATACGAAAAAAAATAGTCGATTTAAAAAATAATTATAACTAAATGTCGCCATCATTTATTTTTGTGTTAATTCTCTCAACACATTTTTCCTTTCAACATTAAACATATTTAATTATATCATATTTTGTATATATTGTATATATATATATTAATATATATATATATGTATACATATATATATAAATATATGTGTATGTAAATATTATGCATAAATATTTATTTAATTATATTTGTAATTATTATTTAGCTAAAGCGTATGAAAATGCAAAGTATTTAACACGTTAACTTTAAGAACTAAATACATATTAAATCAAAAAAAAAATAAAAAAAATAAATAATAATAATAATAAAATAGGAAATTAAATTAAATTTAAATAATTGTTTTGTTTCTTAACAAATTTGCTGACAGTGGCAATAATTTGTTTATCATTTTGCATTTCTCTTTACTTTCGTTTGAATAACTTGTATTTTCATTTAAATATTTTGTAATCAATTTTTTTTTTCATTTGAAGACGCAAATTGTATTTGTTTAGGTATTGAAATGTGTTTGGTATATGTTTTTTCAAAATTTTGTTATTTTTTTTGTGGTTTTTTGTTTTTTTTTGTTTTTGGAATTTTTTATATTATATAATAATGCGGCAAAGTTTGGGCCTATGCAAAAATGTTTGACGTTTTATGTGTGTGCGGGGGGTTTCCCCCAGCTTCATTGTATTTTGTTTAATTTTTTTCACGTTTTTTTTTGGTTTTACGCCATTTTGAAAGATTTATGTTAGCTTAAACTTTAGCCTAGCGAAAAAAATGTGTATTTTTAAATATTTAAAATTTTGTTGGTTTTTTAATTTATGTTGGTTTTTTGTTGTTTTGTTTCTTTTTTATAGATAGGAAAACAGTGGTTTCGTTTTTTGTTTTGTTTTAAATGTTTACGATTTAAACTTAGGTGCTATGCAAAAAAATTGGCTCACTTAGGTATAGTTATTTAATTAATTATTTAATTATCTGCTTTTGTTTAATATTATTTGATTTAATTTGTGAAATTTCTTTAGTACGATATGCGGTTGTCTGTTTATTGTTTAATTTACCATTTTGTTTCATTTTTTCATTTTTTTTTAATTGTTTGCAATATTTGAGTTCACAAAAAAAATTATGCTATTTGTAATGCAAATTTAAAGTACTTTTATATTATATTAATAAACGGCATAATGCTTACTACATAATATATTTATATTTATATATATTTATATATATATTTATATTTATATTATCATAAATAATAATTTAGTGCATTTTGCATTTATTTTGCTATATTGTTTATAAAGTTTACATAGTGTTTTACATAATAATTAATTTGCATTATCATTGTTTTGTTTTTTGTTTTTTACGTAAATTCAAAATTTACAAAATTTATTGTATTTAGTGTTTTTTTTTTTCTTTGTGTTTTAGGGGGAAAGGGGGGCGGGAGATGTGGTTTATTTCCATCGAAAATTGAAAACAAGAAAAGGTTTAAACGTTGCCTACGTTAGGTTTTTTTTATAAGTTTTTAAGGTTTTGTAACTATCTTTTACTTTGGGTTCGCCTTTGTGGTTATGTTTTTGAATTTTCAGGTGTTTGTTGTTGTTGTTATTGTTATTTTCAGTTGTGTGTGTGTGTGTGAGTGTGTGAGTGTGATTGTGAGTTGGTGCTGCTTGAGATCAAAAGATAGTTAAAACTTTTGTGTGCAACAAATAAACAAATTACAAAAACAAACAAAAATATTTTATAGAAATACTTCATTTAGATTTGTATTCTTTTTTTTTTTTTTTTTGTAATTTTTGGAAAATAAAAGAATTTTTCTTAGCTTGCCGTTAACGTCTAATTTGCTATGTACAGAACGGCATTGAGTTTTGTTTGTTTGTTTATATCATATTTATTGTTTATCTATTTACACTTAACAATGCAGATAAAAAAAAAAAATAGAATTAATAATCATAATAATAAGTTTATAATAATAATAATAATAATCATAAAATTCTACCGCCATTTGCTTACAGTCTTCAAGTCGTAAAGAAATCAAAAAAATCTTTTGCAAAATCTGCGCCTCATCAGATTTGGCATTTGGTAGAGTTTTAGGTAGAGGTGTGTGTGTGTGTGTGTGTGCTGCTGGCGGGAAGGGGAAGGGGAAAGGGCAGGGCGGGGCATCGCAGGAAGTGTTTTTTTTTTTTTGGGATAGGGGCGAGGGGTAGGGGGCACGTGGCAAGTTTAAAGCCAACAATTTAATACTTTTGCGCTGCTGCGCTTCGCATAGCGTCTCTAAACTTTTTAGCTACAACTATAACGTTATCATAAAAAAAAAAATGAATATATATATATATATCTTAGAGCTCTACAAACTAGGTATATATGTATGTATATGTGCTATATATATGTGTATATATATATAGATATATATATATATATATATGTATGTATGTGTATATATCGAACTAGCCAGTGGCTGAACATATGCTGGGGCCGCTGCCAAACTTAATCACAAGTAAACGTCTTCATCATTGCACTCGAAACAGTTGCGGTATCTGGGGGGGAACCCCCAGCAGGGCTTAGTAGTTCCACGCGGCTGCCGCGGGCGCTGCTACTGCTGTCGTTGGCTGCGCCGCGGCGCAGTGCTCATCGGGTTCCCCGGTGCTGCTCAGGCGACGGACGCGCACCAGACGCAGCTTCTCCTCATTGATCACCTTGAGCTGCTTCTCCGCATCGCAGTCGAGGCGTGTGGCATCGTCCTGCTGCTGCTGCTGTTGCTGCTGCTGCTGCTGTTGGTCCTCCTCGTCGTCCTCCTCCTGCTTGATGCGCACTTCGGGCTCCATGAAACGCTGCTCGATCTCCAGCTGCGCATGATCATCGTGCTCCGCCTCGTTGCCCGCCTCGATGCCGCCCTTGACGCTGTCAGCCTCATCCCGGCTGTATTCGGAGGCCTGCATTACGCAGACGCCGTTGATGATGCGCTCGCTGCTGCTACTGTCGCCGGCAGCGGCGAGTGCCGCGGCAGCAGCGACGGCAGCGCCAACGGCTGTTGGTGTGGCAGCGCCCGCCGGATTGACCCACTGTGGCGCCGCTGGCTTGCGGCGCGAACTGCGGGCCGCATTGCTCATATAGGCGGCAGCGGCGGCGGCGGAGGCAAGCGCTGACTTCTGCAGCGCCTTCTCATAGTCGGAGACGGGGGTGTGGGTGTGCGTATGCTCTGGCTCGTGGCCGCCCTCCAAGGACTCGTTGTCGCTCATATTGTGGCCGCTGGCATCCAGCTCCAGCTCATCCTGATAGTCATCGCTGCGTTCGCGCTTTAGCGTTGGCATGGACAGATCCAGGCCGCTCATCTGCTCCTTGAAGGCCTGATTGAGCGCCTGGAGCTCATCACCGCCGGCGGCGCCCACCGCGGCAGCGGCAGCGGCTGCTGCGCCAGCTGCAGCGGCAGCACCTGGAATTCCGGCCAGGCTGCGTCCCAGTATTGCGGCGGCCGCAAAGTACGGTGGGTATGGTATGGACGCACCACCCAAGCCCATCCGCTCCTTGTGCAGCTCAACGAGACGCTGCTGCAGCAGTATGCGAAACTGGACGGGATCGAATGGCGTGGCATTGGTATTCTCGCGACTGGGTATGGGATTGTCCTGGCCGGGCTGGCCATGCGGCACCTGCTGCTTGAGGCGCATGCGATGATTGTGGAACCAGTTGGTGATGGTGCGCGTGGCCAGGCTCAGCTCATTGGCCAGAAACTCAATGGTGCCAACATTCGGATACGGATCCAAGGCGAACGCCAAGCGCAGCGCCTCCTTTTGCTCCTCGGAGAAGAGCACCCGCTGCTTCTTGCTGGGCGGTGCACCGCTCACCGATGACCCCACCGAGCCCGGACCGGGGCTACTCGTATAGAAATCGTTAGTATCATTGCTGGACGTATCGCTGCTATTGTCCTGCTGATTGGGGCCAGTGCTTCGTCGGCGCTTGCTCGCCTCCCGCCGCTCATTCTTCAGCAGCTGCAGACGCTCCACATTGTTGGCATCGCTCAGCCAGAGTTGCATGCGGATGAACGGTTCGCGTCCCTTGATCGAGAGCATGTGCCAGGGCTTTGGCTTGCTGAGCAGCTCCGAAACGGAGCCCTGTGACAGGCCAAGCACCGCCTCGCCAAAGATCTTCTGGCCAATATTGTTGGCCAGCAGGGCCTCCTTAATCTTGGTGGTTATATCGTGCGTATCCAGGTCCTGTGTCAATGCGGCCATCTCATAGACAGTCGGCGACATATGCTGATGGAGGCTGCGCATGGCATTTGGGGCATGCGCCCCACCATGCACCGGCATCATCATGGGCTTCTTCTCGCCACTGACGGGCGTTGCACCACCCGCCGGATTGCCACCGGACGGACCGCCGGGCGTGCTTGCCGCTGGCAGACTGATCGCATGCTGCGGCGGCAGCCCCGGCGATGTGAGTAGCATATTCTGATGATGCAACAGCTGTGCCTGCTGTTGGGCCGCCGCTGCCGCTGCTACTGCCGCGGCCTGCTGCTGTTGCTGTTGCTGCTGCTGCTGGCTCTGCTGGGTAAGTGCCTGAGCCTGGGCCTGAGCCTGCTGCACGGCGGCAGCTTGGGCGGCAGCCGCCTGCTGCTGCTGCTGCATGGCCGCGGACATGGCGGCGGCTGCCTGCATCTGTTGCATGATATGCTGGGCTGGCTCCTGTAGCTTCAGCTCGTTCATCATCTTCTGCATGGGCAGCGTGGCCTGCATTTTGTTGGCCAGCCCTTGGGGCATCTGTGGGCTGCCGCTGTAGCTGCCCGTGCGCATCAGCTTCTCGGGCGCTATCTTGTACTGGCTGGCAACCAGCTTGTGCACCGCATTCTCATCCTCGAGGAACATCTTCATGCGTATGAACGGCTCGCGTCCCTTTTGGGTGAGCATGTGCCAGGGCTTCGGTCTGGCCAGCAAATCCGATACGGAGCCCTGCGATAGACCCAACACGGATTCGCCAAACAAACGCTGCGAGATGCTATACTGGGAGAGCGCCTCCTTAACGCGTCGCACAATGTCCTCCGTGTTTAGATTGTTGAACATATCGAACTGCTGTTGGGTTATCGGTGGCAGCACCGCCTTTGTGGGCCGCTGTGGCTGCGAATGGTGCGGCGTCACCGGCGGCTGTGTGATCAACGAATTTGTTATGGATGCCATGCGCTGCAGCGGACTCGCCGTTGCCGCAAACTCCTCGCCCTGGCTGCTCAGCGCAGGTGGCAGAATCGAGTTGCTTAGCGGACTGGGTGCTGCCGAGTTGCTGCCATGGCCACTGGCAACAGCTGCTGCTGCTGCGGCGGCCGCTGCGGCTGCCGCGATTGTATTGCTGTTGGGTGGTGCGGGCGGTGCAGGCGGTGCGGGTGGTGCTGGCGTATTGCCACCATCCGATTTGCGTGCATGTGGCAATGCTGGAAAGCTGCTGCGATCATCATCGCCACGCTCGCCATCCTTGGAGCTGCTGCTGCCGCTGTGCTGATCCAGCGACGAGCGCTGACCATTCAGCTTGATATCCTTGCCGGCCAGCGACAGATCCTGCGCCCCATTCAGCACCTGCTGCTGCAGTGCCATCAAACTGGAAAAGTTGGGAAAGCTGGCGGCCTGCGCCTGCGCCTGCTGCTGATGCTGCTGCTGCAGCTTGGCAATTTCCCGCTCGAACGCATGACGCATGTTCTCATCGGCGGCCATCGCCGCTGGGAATGGATTGGCCGCTGCTCCGGGCATGCCGGCGGCGCCGCCAAAGAATGGCGACAGCAAGAAGCTGCAACAGGAGCGGGGGAAGACAAATGATGCATTAGTTTATTTTTGTAGTCAAAAAGAGTTTTCAAAAATAGTTTCTACACTCAGAAAAATTAATGCCCTCAAATGCAAAAGGTCGCCTTATTTTTTAATTTTTTTTTATTTTATGTTTTTTCTGAATTTAACAAATATATTTCTAGTAAATATAAATTATTTGTGGCTTTTAAGGCGAGCTTTATTATTATTTAATATTTTCTAAATTGCAACCTTTTCGGATTGGGATCTAGTTCCCACAAAAAAAAAAGAAACTGACTTAAGCTCACTTCAACTTAACCTCAACTTGAGCGATTCTTCAGATTTGCAACCGTTTCGGCTTGCTATGAGATTTACATGCCACAAATATTTCAAATAAATTTATAAGTTTATTCAAATTTGTATATTTTGCGCAAACTAAAACTGACTCAAGCCCTGTTCAACCTAACCTCAACTTTAGCCGATTCTTCATCCTTTTCTGATGACTTGGGGTGGTACTTACTTTGGGAAGGTTGCCTCGCGGGGCGTGCGTGCCATTAGCTCCTGATAGAGGCGTGCCATCTTGTCCTGGGCGAGATCCTCGTGGCGCAGGCGCTGCTGCTGCTCACGCTGTGCTGCCTCGCGCTGTTCACGCTGCTCGCGCTGCTGCTGCTGCTGCTGGTGGACGGCAACGGCGGCGGCCGCTGCAGCCGCCTCCCGCTGCTCACGCTGCGCGTGCTCGGCAACGTGAATCTGTTGCTGCTGCTGCTGCTTGTGCTGCTGATCGACCTTGTAGAAGGGGGAGCTGCAGCTCTGCGGCGGCGACTTGCTATCCTCGTTGCTGTGTGTATCGTCGACGGCATGGCGACGCTGATGCTCCTGCTGCTGCTGCTGCTGGGCGGCGACCGCGTTGCTCTTCATCAGGGATGATGCCTCGCTGAGTATGTGCGCGATACGATCCTCCGACATGGAATCATCGCCGCCAGCGCCGCGACCAGCATACTGAGGCAGTCCAGAATCTGCAACAGATAAAGGGCGCATATGTGAGTTGGGGGGCGGTGTGTGGGGCTTATGCATAAGTATATGTAGATATATATTGATCGTAAAGTGGCATCGCCCATTAAACGTTATAAAGTTTATGCGCATTCGGTTTTTGCTCATTTATTGAAGCCCAATTGATAGTAAGAAATTTTTTTCGCTTTTTTTCTTTTTTTTATTGATAGTAGGCAGCCAAATGGCCAAACCGAAGCCGCCGCCAGGCTAGGCCGGGTCCGTACTGGCCAGGCCAATACAGGCCAGCAGCCAATTAAGCCATAAAGCGTTCAAAAAGCCAGCGCAAATTTGTGGCCATAAAGCGGCGCAGCATTTGAAAAGCGACGCTGATGCACTTTTGATTTCTGAACGTGCACTGAGCAAAATATGCCCCAAAGAAAATATAAAATAAAAAAATATATACAAATTACTAACTTATAGTTAAAGAGTTTTTCTGTATAAATTCTACTATAACACTATTTTTTTCAATTTTATAACTACATTTTAATTGTGATATTTAAAATAATATAATATTGTTTATATTTGTTGAACAGTGTATAAAATTTGATAAACATTTTGTGTATTAAAAATTGCAAAGCAGCTGTGGCCAGAGCTCAAACCCTATATGAGCTTGCTGCACCAGCAGCTCCCTGCACCCCTGCACCCCTCTACACCATACCCCTACTAGCTCAATTATAACACCATTTGATTTTCAATCAACAAACGGCGACCACAAACAAAGCGAACCGTGAACCGGAGCAGAGCAGAGCAGAGCAGAGCAGCAACATCAATGGGCGGTCGAAAATGAAATAACATAAAAGCTAGGAAAGAGAGCCAGTCAAAAACGAGTAAAACATTGCATTTGGTAGTACCCGACTGCAGTATACTCTGTGTTTCTTTGCGAACTTGTTAGCAATTGACTTTCAAGGCGGTGGATGATTTTGCCTGTAAAAGTGTGGAAGATTTGGCTCATTTTTGGACAGGGAGTGCATTCTGCAAACTTTATTTTTGATCAAATCTTTAAAGTAGCTCATTTCTAGTACTTATCCCAAATTTCATGATTCTAGCTACGAGCTAAGCTCATTTTCGAGGGGCATCTTAACACCTTATTAGTCGAGGTTATATAGCAATATTTGCAGCAAATTTGGTTGCCCTAGATTCAAGAGTGTCTCATCTATATGAACAGATAAATAGACGAACGCAGCATACTCTGCTTACCAAAACATTGCGAAAACAGAGTATAAAAATAAATAAAAAAAAGTATTGGATGGGCCCTCAAATAGTTCAATGCAAGCGGCGCGCTAATTTGGCACGCGCCATGAAACCAAAAGCTGGACAAGGGAGTTGGGAGTTGGGAGCTGGGAACTGAAAACTGGGAACTGGGTGTGGGAGCTGGAAGAACTGGGAGCTGGGAGCTGGGAACTGGGGTGTGGAGCTGGCCTGGCATGCCAAATGCTCATCGAAGCGAGCTGGCAATGGAGCAGAGCCAACCAGGGCAGTTGGCGTTGGCGTTGGCTGGTTGAATAAACGAAACGAAACGAGATGAAATGAATAAATGAATGTGAATTCAATTGCAATTGAAAGAGCACATGGAATACAGCAACAATTCGAATAACAAAAACAAAAGGTATATAAATTCTTTGCACAAATTCAATTGAAATGGAGTAGCATGTTTTATTGGTTTTTTGTTGAACTTTTTGGCCATGCTCGTTAAATGTCGCCGAAAGAAAGCAAAAAATTATACAAAAAATCGACTGCTAAATTGTAAAATAATCGCACAAGTGGTTGAGAGGAGCTGGGCTCCTTTGTGTCCTGTGGCATGTTTGTGGCTGCGAGCCAGCAAACATCAATCAGTCAAAAGGTAGGGGCATGGGGCATGGGGCATGGGGCGTGGCAGCGAAACGAAATAACTGAAAATCGCTTTACAATTGCCAAGCATAATCGATGCCCCAAAGGAGCAAACACTTGTCCAGCATGGAGTTGTTTCAGTTCAGGCGCACAAGGACACGGACAGGAAACGGAAATCAACACATGAATGACAAATGTTTGGTCGCCCCGTGCCAATTCAAGCGAGAGATTTTTGCCGAATTGAAAAGTGCTTCATACTTTCATACACACAAAAATACAATAAACCAAAAGGCGAGTTGGACAAAAGGCGCTAAAAGGACCAACTACAATAGATCGTAACGTTTTAGAGTGACGACACATGCCCCCCTTCCCCACCCAGTGCCAACACAACACAATCCACAATGCCACATCCTGTGGCCAGCGATTTGGATTTAACATTTTTTCTTTTTCAGTATCAGAACTTTGCTTCAAATCATTTTTTGGCAATTTTTTTCAATTTTTTTCAAATGTATATTTTTGGTAGTTTAGCTCGTCGTCGTCGCTTCATTTGGGGATTACAAAGTGTTTTTGTGTTATAAAGTCGAAGATGACATTGATGACACCTGGCTGACCCCACGCCAGGACAGACATAGACACACCACAGACACAGACACAGACACAGACGGCTTAAGCGCTCTTTAGCCGGAGACGGAGTCGGAGTCGGATTCGGAGATGAAAATGGAGATGGAGACAGAGATGGTATAGCCACTGGAACTGAAACTGAGCTGAAAATGGTTATGGAAATGGAAATGGATTTCAAAATAAAGTGAGCTTGTGATGAGTTGAGTTCAGTTTAGGCAGGGCAATGCACTGTCAACTGTCACACATAACCTCAACAATCAATAAACAGGACTTTAACTAGATTTAAGCCTTAAGCGTATCTGTTCAAGCTGTGGCAGATCCTTAAAGGGATGCGAAGCAACTAGAGTTTAACTCTGACAAATTAAGTTTTTCAGTCATTTTTTTATTTAAGAAGTCTTAATATACATACTATATGAAAATATTACTTTGTATTCAATCTATTGAGCAATATTGCATGTTTATATAAAATGGCGAACAATCTTTTTATTGATTTAATATGTAAGGGAGCCCACAAACTATATGAACTACTTATTTTACTGACACTACGACTTAAGGCTCAGATGCCAAGATTAGTGTAACTTAGCAAGCGTAACTGTACCTTAAAATCGATAACGATAACAATGTTTAGCTAATTTGAATGTTTGAGCTTAGTTATATACTCAAGTTGTTTGATATTCCTATATATATGTATATATATATATTTGCAGTCCCAACTGTTTATAGTTGACAGTATTCTTCAAATCGATTTGTGACTATCGATAAATGTGCTCTGGCAACCGTTAAATTAACGGTAGGCCAAATTGAAGCAGCTCACGTGGCGTTCATTTGCTCAGCAGAGCGACAGATTTGCAGACAGTCCCGACTTTTAAATAACGCAATCCAAATCCCATCCCATACCACCACCACTCCCCCTCTACATATATACAAATATATAAATATGGATATATATTTGTCGGACTTTTTTTTTTTTTTTTTTGTTACCGTTGGCCACTTTTTTGTCTGCGCTTTTCATTTATTGTCTGTTTTTTGTGTGAGTGTGTGTGTGTGTGTGTGTGTGTTTGTTGTTTGTAATTTATTAGAGAGGAACATGTTGACCAAATTGTCATTCAAAAGGATTTGGTTTTTGGGCGTTAGCTGTTATAAAAATATAGATATGAGCTATCATATCCTATACATATATTTGGTGTTACACATCCCCCTACCCCCCACCCTCGGGCACCTGTGCCACAATTTGCTTGATGAATATTTGCCTTTTATAACAAATCAGACGAATATTCTCGCCCAGACACGATGAGTGTACACCCTTTTCCCTACCTAACACCCCCTCCACGACCTTAACCTGCTTGTTCTTCTATCTACATTTGTTGAGTTTTTCCTGTGGAGCTTTTCCTAATACAATAAATATTTGCCAGCACACAAATATGTAATCA
Source organism: Hirtodrosophila histrioides (assembly GCA_037075165.1). Taxonomy (NCBI): domain Eukaryota; kingdom Metazoa; phylum Arthropoda; class Insecta; order Diptera; family Drosophilidae; genus Hirtodrosophila; species Hirtodrosophila histrioides. Next base: position 1,873,839 of record JBAMCL010000372.1, on the reverse strand, counting down.
TACTTCATACTTCAACCAGGCATTCTCTGTGCGAAAAGGGTTTACAGGAGGGAAGGCGGTGGGGGCGCCGCACGGGGTTGACAGTTCAAGGGTAAGGGAGCACATTGGGTAGGGGCTTGAGGTAACAGTAAAGCCGCCACAATTGAACGGCGCATTGAAATTGGCACACGCACGCAATTTGCATTAATTGCAAGAAAAATTTTCTAATTAAAATGCCAGTCAGTTGTTTTTTTTTGTATGTGTGTGTGTGTGTCCTGGAGGCAGGACGGTACGGTGCGGTACAAGAAGTAAGGGTGGGGGTAGGGTGCCATGTTTTGGTATTAGCAAAAGTGTCAATTAAAAACGAGAGTAGAGACACCTACTTGAGGTTGGACTTGCCTTCTTCTAACTGAGCTGAGGGCAAACGTAGCATGGCAAATGAAGTGGGTGCACAGGGGTACGTAAGGCGGGTAGGGTGGGAACTTAAGTGCCACAAGCTGCCTCATCAACAATAATAATAACAACAACAATAGGCAGGCAACATCAAACAGCAAAAGCGCCAATTTTTCAATTCCAATTGCAGTCAAAAAATCAGTACACAAAAAAAGGGAGCTTAAAAGCGGACAGGGGCGTGCTGTTGCTTGTTTTAAAGGAGGGGGGAGTGCGGGTTTCGGGTTTTCAGTATTGAGTTTTTTGTTTGTCTTGCAATTAGGCGCAAAAATATGACAAGAAATTTGCATTGCCAGTAGGCAATTTCAAAATTTACTTTTCATTTTGTTTTTCGACTATAATATTTTGCCCACGTCCTTGTTTTTGTTGTTGTTGTCAAAGTTCATTACAAAGTAATTAGCGTTGGCAACACGAAATAATGAATAACAAAAAAAATAAAAAAAAAAATACAACAAAATAAACACATAAAAGATATTATAAAAAATTGAAAAAGTTGAAAAGTGCAACACGAAAGCGCGAGACGTGCAACATTTTGCGGCAAAATGTCGAAGACAAAGTTTTCACTTGTCTATGCGCCTCGGGGCGTGGCATGTCAGTCAATTTTTGCCAGGTTACGCATACGAGCATGAGCCATATTTGTGTATGTTAGCGGAATTGTCCGGGACTGGTTTTTTTCGCAATAAACTCTCTTTTTAGTTATTCCCCCCCCCCCCCACAAGGGTGGATCATTCCAAATTGGTAAGCTAAGTATCGTCGAAGTTTGTGTGTTAGCTCTTAAGAATAAGTTGGGAGAATATAGGATGAAAATCAAAATTTTATCCTACACGTTATATCCTATATATATTATGTTTGGTTCTCTTCTTAGTTATTCCCCCCACTAGAGTGGATCATTAAAAATAGGTAAGCTAAATATCGTTGAAGTTTGTGTGTTAGCTCTAAAGATCGAGTTGGGAGAATATAGGATGAAAATCAACATTTTATCCTACACGTTATATCCTATATATATTATGTTTGGTTCTCTTCTTAGTTATTCCCCCCACAAGGGTGGATCATTCAAAATTGGTAAGCTAAGTATCGTCGAAGTTTGTGTGTTAGGTCTTAAGAATAAGTTGGGAGAATATAGGATGAAAATCAAAATTTTATCCTTAAACTTTATCCTATAAGCTCATTTTCCCCCCTTGGGATTAGATTTTGATAAAGGTTTCTGTAATGATTTTACATTTAGTGCTTTCAAACTTAAATTGAGCGCATGCTCATAAAAAATATAAAGCAAAAATAGTGCATATCACAGCTTTTAAGCCATTACCGCATGAGGGGGGGATTTTGCATAGTTTGTGTAATTCATATAATATTCTATAAAGAGCTTTGTCAGTCAGTCAGTCAGCCCAAACAGTTTCATATATTATATATGCATATAAAAAGCTAATTGTAATTATTCAATTTAATATTGTGGCCATTAAAAATGGATAAAAAGGACATAATTTGTATAATATATATTTCAGTTTTGAATGTGCATGAATATTGCCATCAATGTTATTCCTTTGCTGTGATCTTAAGAGCTTATTCAAATATATATCATGCATGCACTCAATGCTATTTGGCCTTTATTTCAAAAGTGATTCATATGCATTTGTTTACTGACTCATTGACTAAGAAATCAAAGATTTATATCCACACACACACACACACACACACACCTCTACTATTTATATACACACAACATTTGCGAGAAAGCGATAATTTTTGAATATTCATATATTTTTGAATTTAATCACATTTATAAAAATTGTTGAGCATGCTTTATGCTAATTTATGTTTATTGTTTTGTTGCCCACGCATGTGCCACGCCCATTGTTATGCTAAGCACCCCCCATTCTCCCATTCTCCCCTTTTGCCTACGCCACTCAATGAATAAAGCAATTTTCATAAAATCAAATTAAATAAAATACTACAATCAAAGGAAAAAAAGATATATACGAATAGAAAATAAAATACTTAAATATGACGCGAAAAAAAAGCGCAGGAATTAATACGGCCCGTTGGCCACTTAGACTGTGTTACATGTGCGTGTGTGTGCGTGTGTGTGTGTGTGTGTGTGTGTGTGTGTGTGTGTGAGACACATATTTCGCTTTATGGCTGGTGACAAATAATTTGTGAAACGGCGGCAAATAAAAGTGCCAGGCAGCGTTTGTCGTCCGTCGTTTGGCATTTGGAATGCTTTTGTCTTTGCCTCCTCGATCTATTATGCCAGCCCCGCCCCCCCACCTTGCCGGCAACAACGCCACCGCCCCCTCGATGGCCGGCAATGCCCCTAACCACAATTTAGCCGCATGTGTGTTGCTTTAAGATTTTCTTTTGTTTTCTTTTGCCGTGCGCCGCCGCCGCATGCTTTTCTATTTTGGGCCACGCACTTTTCGCTCGACTTTTTGGCTGTGACTGTGGCTAAAACAAATAGACGACGTCTGCTAAAATTATGTGTTAATATGCTAGTATTATTAGCTGCCATAACGAGTTGCCTCGGCCACATTTGCCACGGCTGCCCCTCGGACAAATACAAATACAAATATTTGAAATTACATCAGACGGCTGAGGGGAGAGGGCGCCCAACTAAAATGACGTTGAGTATTTTTCCCTTATTGTTTTTTGGTTGTTTTCTTGGTTTTGTTTTTGTTTTTGTTTTTTGTTGCTGCTGCTTTGCCATGCTAAACGCAGTTTGTATTGAGCACTCAAACGGCACTTGGTTGCCCCGCCCGCTAACCTCTGACCCCTGACCCCTGACCCCTTACCCCACACCACTCACCTCTGACCGCTGGCCCTTCTGCTTTTGTTGTGGCTAAAAAGCATTGTCAACTTTCAGGCAACTAGCGCACAGTGCAACGCTGCGCGCACAGTGGCTGCCATGCTGTCTTAGCGTTGCTTGATTATGATCAGTAATCGATAAGTTCGATAGTCTTGAGTAGTCAAATCAATAAGTGCTTCGCTTGCATAACAGTTGAATTTGTATGCTTTGAACAACATATAATACTCTTCGATAACATATCGATAATATATCGATATAAAGTATCGATATCATAGAACGATTGGTTTCATTTCATTCTTACAATTCTTTGATGTTAATGTTTATTTCTGGTATGCTATCGATTAATTATGCTTATCCTTACATTGGCAACTTCTATCGTTACACGTTGTTAACGTAACCTCCTTCAGTATGCTATCGATTAATTATGCTATCGCTACATTGCGAACTTCTATCGATACACGTTGTTATCGTAACCTCCTATGTATGCTATCGATTAATTATGCTTATCGTTACATTGGCAACTTCTATCGATACACGTTGTTAGCCTAAGCTGCATTGGAATTCGCATTTTTGCAGCTTTTACAACTTTTCAATGGCTCGCCACAACATTTCTGCTAAATTTCCACTCGCTTTGCCTGTGCGCCGTTTAATATGCAACAATTGTCGTTAAATGTTTAACAAAACAAAAAAATGTATATAAAAAAAAGCAGAAACAACAACAACTGTAAAATTAACGGCAAAACAAACCAAAAACGCGAAAAGTTTTTGCGTCAAGCAGGCTGCCCCCCATACACAACGCCCACCTCATTTTACAGTGTACGGGGCTACCAATCGCTAGGCATCCGCCCTTGGCGCAACTCCACATTGCACCCTCAACCCTCAACCATCAAACCCCAACCTCCAAGTCCCCCCGCGCAGCTGGCGCACTTTGTCCACCACAAAGACGACTTCAAACGCTCGGCACGTCAACGTTTTGCATGCCTCGTTGAAGGCAGCAGTTGCAGTTGCAGTTGTTGTTGTTGTTGTTGTTGCTGTTGCTGTTGTTGTTGTTTACATTTAATTCTACTTCACATTTGTGTTGTTTTCCTTTCTATTTTTTTTTTTTGTATTATTATTATTATTATTTATATTTTGTTTCAAGCCTTTCACAGACCAATTGTCACGGCAGTCGACGCGTCGCCCTAAACCCCATTCCCATTTCCATTTGCCGCTCAGACCAGCCATTTTAATGCCCATTCCACTTTATTTCAGTCCATTCCCAGCCATTCCCCGCCGCCATTCGCGGCGACCGCTTTAAACAATTACAATTCAAAAATCATTGACGCGCTCCACTCGCCAACTTTCAGACCACAATGACTTCAAAGTATTGCAAATTCTTGAATTTCTTTCCCATTTTTTTTTGTTATTTGTATTTAAATATGTATTTTTTTCTCCTAAATTATTGTTGTAATTATTATACGTACATACATACATATATCGTATAAAGTTGGCCATAAGCTGTCTAAACTTCTAAATCAGCGACATGTGGCATACTTCTAGGCGCCTATTTGCTTCTAATTAACTGACAACCAGCAAGCAGGCAGGGGGTGTTGGGCGGGCGAGTTGGCACTAAACAAACCCAATACGATAATAAAAAAATATAAAAAAAAAGGAAAAAGTTGCAGCGCCGGCGTTCCACACACACACACAAACACACACACATGCATAAATATATAAACAGTTAGTTTAGCTGCCATGAGTAATCGTCATAAATTAATTGTCAACATTTGCATGCACTTAGACACACCATACACACACACACACACACACATACACACATACACACTACACACACACTCTACACACACACACGCACACATAGTCACATATGCATTGGACAAACAGCGAGGGCCACAGAAAACTTTGATTAACTTTACCAAGCCACAATCGCTTGGTGAGTTGGTGAGAGGGTTTTTGTTGGGGCTTAAGGGTGCAGCGGTGCTGTGGTGCTGTGGTGCTGGGGTGCTGGGGGGCGATTGGTGCGTGTCTGTGCCCCCAGCTCGAACTTTAAAAATACTTTTGCATTGACATATTTGTAGCCAAGTCTGGCATAGTTGTAAATGTTGCACTCATTGTTGTTGTTGCTGCTGTTGTCATTATTATTGTTGCTGTTGTGCGCCATAAAATTGATGACTAATCAATAAAACTTAACCAAGACAACAAACAAAACAAAATACAGCACAGTACAGACAACAAGTCAGACATACATATATACATAGAATACACCCGTATATATACATATATCTCCCATAGAGCGGAAACCAATGTATTCTAGCCTATCATTTGCCAAAGATCTGAATTGCGCATTGTCTGGCATCGAGGATAGTTTTTGGGGGCTTTTATAAAAGATTTTACGCCTAATGTGCAAATTTGCAAGAATTTATGGCGACAGGCAACTGGACGCCCGAATTGCATTCAGAGTCGTCGGTGTTGGCACGCTGATTATTCGCAAAAATCAAAAATAATTAAAATTTCACATTTTAATGTTTTGGGCGACAGCCAAAACAAATGAAAATGCTGAGAAAAAACAAAAAAATATAAAACAAATACAAAAACACAAGCAAGCACAAAATGATAAATGGAATATGTTAAATGCGCTAAATAGCAGCTAAATGGGAACGTTATGAAAATGAAATGCGCACTTGAAGGTGTTTCAATATCAAATTAATAATAAATGCAAAACTTCAACCAAGTGAGCTATGGAATACTATGTTTAAGTGCGCTAATTAGCAGCTAAATGGGAACGTTATGAACTATGAATTTGCGTTTCAATTTCACATTGTTGCTTGTCTGTCAGCTATATGCAAAACTTAATACAGTTACTAAATAGTTATAGCAACAGCTAAGCTAAGCTAAGCTAAGCTGAGTAACCTAAAACTGCTTTTGTAAAATTTCACTAATTAGGAGTACTGCTTTTTTGTTTTCTCCGACAAGCATATGTAATTTAATAGATTTAATACTTAATTTAGTTAAATGTGTTGAAATTTACACAATTTATACAAACTGTGTGTAGTTTAATGTATTTTTTTGTTTGTTGTGTTTTTGTTGAATTTCTGTGGCTTTTTATATAAAAGTTGCGCTCAACTGTACCAGCTTACAAAGCAGACAGCTTATGTCCGCGAGCATCTGCCAGCTGTCAGTTATTAGTTAACAGTCTGGCATCACTGTGGCATCAAGGTATGATACCTTAATTGTGTTTGTTTGTGTGTGTGTGTGTGTCTGTGTGTCTGTGGCCGCTGATAAAGAACAACTAAAGCTAGTGGCAACAACTAATTAGTTGGCTAACAAAACTAGGCACTCACCTTTCTTGGGTATGAGAGATTTAAGCAGCATGACGGCATTATCATCACAGGCCCAGGCGTGCATCTTCCGGTAGCTGTCACGACCCTTCTCGGTCAGCTTATCCCAGGGCTTTGGCTTGCTGAGCAGCTCCGAGACGGTGCCCTGTGACAGGCCCAGAATGTATCTGGCAAACAGACGCTGGCCAATATTGTGCACCGAGAGGAGCTCACGGACGCGCCGCGAGATGTGCAGCGTGTCCAGCGCCTGATTAGCATACTTATCCATGTTGTAGCGCAGCATCTCCTGCAGCTTGGCCTCCATGGGATCCCCCTTTGGTATGAGGGAATCGGCCAGGCGACCGGCCATGCCCACGCCCGGCTGCATTTGCAGATCGGAGTCCGCAAAACGGAAATGTGCACGTGCCTCCTGGCCGGCGGCTGCCGCAGCGGCAAACTGGAATGCCGGCAGATTGGGCAAGTTGGGCAGAAAATTTGGTGCACCCAAGGCGGCGGCATGTTGGGCATGGGCGGCCATCGCGGCAGCGGCGGCGGCTGCATTTGCATTTGGCGTTAGGCTGTTATTGTTGTCCTCGGCAACGGCAACGGCAGCGGCGGCAACATTGGCAGCTGCAGCTGCCTGCAACAGCGACTTGTTGCCATTCAGTGTGCTGGCAATGCTTGCCGCCAGCTGGGCGGTGCTATTGGGTGTGCTGTTTGCGCTGGATGAATTGGAATCGGCGCCATGGTGCATGTGGTGTGCTGCCGCATGCAACAGCTGTCCAGCATGCCCATGTCCATGATGGTGGCCATGATGATGATGGCTCAAAGGATCGCTGCCGGTGGCGCTGCTATTGCTGCTGCTGCTGCTGTTGTGATGATGTTGCTGCTGCTGCTGATGTAGCTGCTGCTGCTGCTGTTGCTGCTGCTGCTGCTGTTGGTGGTGTGCATGCTGATGGTGCGGGCCGGCATCTAAGCGATTTGATTTGGAATTGGAACAAGAGGAGTGATTGGCATGTGAGAAAGTGGAGTTAACCAATTGACTGAGCAGCACAGTGGACGAGGGTCCATGTTGTTGCTGCTGGTGCTGCTGTTGTTGTTGTTGTTGTTGATAGTGTTGCTGTTGTTGTTGTTGTTGTTGTTGCGTGGCATAGTGCTGTTGCTGCAGAGGTGGCGGCGGCGGCGGTGGCGGCAACAGTTGCTGCTGCTGTACCGCAATGGCATTTTGATAAATTGTTGGCGTTTTGCTACCAGTTGCTGATGCTGCTGCTGCTGCGGCTGCTGTAGCTGTGGCTGTTGCTGCTGTGCTCGTTTCAAAGCCACGCCGCCAATAGCTATTGACCAGCTGCTCTTCCAGCGTTTGGCCAGCGGGCAGCAGCCCCTCACTGGCGGCCCCAGCCACAGTGGCAACATCGTCAGCATCGTCGGTGTCAATGATCTCGACTTTTGGCTGCAGATTGGCAACGTTGGCTAATGTTTCATTCTCAGGCGTTTCCGTTTCGATTTTGCTTGTTTCTGGCTTGGCAATGGCGGCATCATCATCATCATCATCATCTTCTTCATCTTCTGCAGTTACTTGATCAGCTGTTGCTGCGTCTGTTGCTTGTTGTTGCGGCATTTCTGCGGGAAACAACAAAAAAGTTGTGCTTTTTGTTGTTGCTACTTATTTGCAATTATCTATCATAAATTATCTTGTTTATTTATTTTTGGTATTTATTTTGTATTTGTATTTTTTTTGGGTATTTGGTATTTAGTATTTGTTTGGTATACTGATTTCAACAACATCCATGGAACAAAACGCCAAAAATTAATCAAAATTTCTTTTAGACTTTTTCAATTTGCTGTTTTTAGCCAACATTCATATATATATTTTTTTTGCACTTTTCGCTTGCCAATTCGTACAACAAAACAACAAAGAAACGGTGTGTGTGTGTGTGTTTGTGTGTGTGTGTAGTTGTTGTAAATGGAGACTCATAAATATAGTAAAGTACATAAGTATTCAGAAAGAGACAGATATATAGCGACAGAGAGAGAGAGAGAGATACAGTGTGTGAGAGAGAGAGATAAAGAGCATTTAAGAGTGTGTTGTTTGTTGTTGACGATAATAATGATGATGATTGTCAACTGTTGTGTTTGGCTTTTGTAGAAGAGTTAAAAGTATTATCGATAAACATGCAGAGCAACTTAAACTGTAACACAACAACAACAACAACGACAACGACAACAACAACAATGGCAACGTACGCAGTCTTTTGATGCAAATATTGTAAAATAATGAAGAATAAGATAAAAAATATACAAGAAAAGAAGGGAAAAAAAATAAAGAACGTGTTGAACGCTGCTTGTCTGCCTGGCATTATTATTATTATTATTATTTTTTTTTTGTTCGCTTGTTGACAGCCATAAAAATTGGCGCCGAGGGCCATAACGCCGATAACAGTTGCTGCGGGGCCCCCCTGGGAGCCGGTGGCGGGACAAATCAAAGCTTGCGCCCCGATTGATAAGCCATTAAATGAATATATATACATATATCCATATATCCATACAATAAGCGACAAAGCCAGCAGCGTACAACAGAATTGAGGCTGTTTTAATCAAAAACGAACCGAAACCGAACCGAAACGAACTGAAAACCGAAACTGAAACTGAAACGTAGTGGAACTGAACTGAATCGAACCGGAAGTAGGTACAGTTGCCGCGCTTGCATATACTCACCATCGCTAGCCGAGTTGGCCCCATCGCTGGCCCCATTCTTGAGCGCCTCGGCGGCCAGTGCTTTGGTTCGCTCCAGTAGCAGGGCTTGGAATTTGTTTGGATCGTTGGCGCAGGCGGCGGCTGCTGCGGCCGCGGCGGCGGCAGCGATCGCCGACTGTGGACTTAGCACATTCAAATCCAGTGGACTGCTGTGGGAAAACAGAAGCGGAAGCACAAGTTCCAAATAAACGTTAATTTTGAGCTCAATTTGAATGTGAGAGCTTAAGATACAACTGCAGTTTGCAACGGAGATTTTGAGATAGAATCTGTAAAAATCAATTGATCTTTTTTGTTTTTTTTTTTTTTCTTTTTGTATATTTAAATTTGTGACAGGTTTGGCTATTTGAATAATTTTGAACTGAGAGCTTGAGATATGTTGTTTGAAATAAACATAAAATAGTCAAAATGTCAGTTTTTAATGACAAAATAAAGACTCTTTTTTAACTGATATACAATATTATTAAAAAAGCACTTCACTTCAGACAAAAGTTTTGAAAATATCAATACTTTTGGCAGCTTCAAAAAACATACTTATTTTAGGTTATGATGGAAATTTCTAAATTGAGTACAGTATAGCCAAAATATTAAGTGAGCACTTAAATTAGAAAAAGAACTTTTTGAAAACCTCAATACTTTGTTAACACTTTTAGCTTTTTATAACAAAAAAATATTTGAGGTTAGGATTAAGAATTCGAATATGAGTTGAATAATGATATCCTGTGGTTTTAACTTACTGCTGCTCCTTTTTGATTTTCAGCTCATGGCTGTCTGCGTTGGCTGTGGCATTGGACATATCGGCATCCTGCTCCTCCGTCTCGTCCTCATCGTTATCGTTATCGTCCTCGTGCCGATTGTTGTTGTTGTTGCTGGCCACGGTATGCTGCTGCAGCTCGTTGGCCGTCATTTCCATATCGTCATCATCTTCATTGTTATCACGCAGCTCATTGCTCTGATCATGATCATTATCATCGTCATCGTCATCATCATCGTCATTCTGTTGATGGCTCGATGTCAGATCTGTTGATTTGAAGACGGACAAATCGTTGGCGGTCGCCTCGTTGTTGTTGTCGCTGCTCTGGCTGCTGCTGTGGTTGTTGTTGTTATTATTATTGCTGTTGTTGTTGTTGTTGCTATTGCTATTGTTATTGTTATTGTTGTTTGTTGCAGCAGCATTAACAGCAGCCAATGCAGTAGCCTCGGCAAGTGCCTCATTGATCTGTTGCTTATCCAAACGCGCCTCCAGTCGCATTATGTGCTGTCGCTTCACCTCCAAATGCTCCTCGAGCCTTTGGATTTGTACCAGATGAGTTTTCTCCAGAGCGCGCAGGCGTTGCAACTCATCCAAAAGTGCTTTAATCTGCAATAGACAACCGAACAGAGAGAACGAAATGAGTACACAACTTTCATTGATAGAGTATTTGAATTGCTTATTTATTACATTTAATAGTTATGGCTTATATCTTTCATCTATCATCGTGTAAACACGATCTGATCTCAGTCACAGAAACGTTTCTAATCGGAGAAAGCTTGGTCGAGTGTTGTAAAGTATACCGTTTTGGTGTAAGTGTTGCATAATGCGTCGTTGCACGCACCTTTTCCCCTAGCTAAGGTCTACAGATTGCTTTCCAAACAGTTTACAAAAAGTATGGCGACTTTCTACATTTTAGGGCTTATACTTTTCTAAATGAATAGATCGTTCAAGCCCAGCAACGATAATGGTGCGTTTTCTAACACCGACAAACATTCTATCCCCTACTTGGGATGAGAATCTTATTCCTATTAATGATATAGTGAGAAAGGCGTTTCAAAGGAAACCCAAATACGCAGATAAGATCTGAAGGAAGAGATCAAACTGTTAACAATTCCCAATTTAATAAAGCGAATATCCTATAGCAAGGACTATAAATAATGGTTGCTAGGATTGAACCCTCCATAAACAGACATTAAGTGGCAAACAGTCTGTTGGTATTTTCTATTTGGCAGAGCTCTCAGGTTAAGTTTTCAATCAGGTTGCTGTTAAATTTTGGTTTTTGTGGTGCGGGAAGCCGCAAACTTTGTCAGTTGCGAGTTGCACATTGTGAGGGCAACTCTGGCCCAGGGTTGTCTGACAAAAGTGCTGTTGCTGTTGTGTGTGTGTGTTTTTTGTTGTTGTTTTATTTTTGTAATTGCACACATCAATATTTAAGCAACAACAATGTGACGAGGCGGGCTGGCTTACAATGAAGGAAAGTCACCGCCCCCCACCTCCCCACATCCCCATATCCCCACGCGTCGTGTGCAAAAGTTCGAGAGTTATAAAATAATTTTTAATAAAATTAACAACGAGGACGACGACGACGTCGCTGATTGCCTGAGACTCGAGTGAAGCTGCTGGCAACAGGCCACAGATACAGCCACAGGTGTATAGATAGGGGGGGGATGGGAGAGCTGGGGCGGTAGGTAAGTATAGGTACAATGCGCGTATGCGGGCGGGAGGCAGCAGGGAGCGGGAGAAAGCGCCGCCAGCAAGCGTTTGAGTTTTTGGAACTTTGTTTGTTTGATGAAAATATGATAATTGGCAAATTTGACAAGGGAATTTTTCTTAAGTGCGTCAACGACAGCAACGTGAGAGACATGTGTGTGTGTGTGTGAGGTGTGTGTGTGTGTGTGTGTGTAGCAGGGAGGCGTGGCGCCGCAACAAAGTTGACAAGATAAAGTTTTTCACCAGCGAGCGCGCCGTGCGGTATGCAACAAAATTTTTTAATGACAGCCAGGTGGCGTGTGTACCTGTGTGTGTGTGTGTGTGTGCCAGTGTGTGTGTGTATGTATATTTCTTATTATGTGATTAAAATTAATTTAATGGCGCGGTTTTTAATTGACGCATATGCCAAAGGCAGCGCCAAACAAACTTGCGCTGTGACTTTTTGCGCTGACTGTACACACAAAATGCCGTCTGTGGCTGGTTTCGATAAAGCCATGGTCTAATCAACATAATGCCAATTGGTAATTTGCGTGTCATTGCGTTATTTGTGTCGCACGTTCAGTTTTCTCTACATGTGAACACAAATGTTGATTGGCAAAACTTTTCGTCCTGCGCGTATTTTATCAATATAAATAAGTTAATAGGCAACTTGCCTAGCCAGATTATGATTATTGGCCATAAACAATAGGGGGGGCACATACACACACACACACACACACACACACGCAGCGAATGCAATATAATACATAATTGGCATTAAAAACGCATAAACATAAATCTAGGAACATGTAGGAACATGTGTCCTTCTTTGGCAGCATTTGGGGCGCATGGCATGCCAGGATATGCTAAGCAGGCTGGCAGCAGTCAGTGAGTCAGTTAATTTCATTATCAATCAAAAAAAGGCTGCAGTCCTTTGGCTGTTGCTTTGCGTGTTCGATTTTTCATTAGCATACGGGACATGTGAGCGCCTGCCAAGGACGACAACATTCAGAGTCAAGCAACCCCATTTTTGTGGTGCTAAGGAAGCGCACAAAGAACAACAACGACAACGACAAGTATAAGGATGAGGATGAGGACCTGACAAGACGACAAACGACGACTCAAATTAATTGCATAAAAATTTTGTATATATATATACCCCTCTCTCTCCAAGATACCCCCTCTGGCAGCCATCTAATTGCCAACTCAATTGAGTCACACACAAAACCCACCCAAAAAACAAAAAAAAAAAACTGGAAAATGTAAAAAATTTGTTTTGTTAAATAAACGCAATTAGCATGCGGCGCAAGTGTACGGGTATGCCAAGGGTTGTCTTGTGTCTTAGCCATACACACACACACACACACACACACACACACACACACACATGTGTGTATCTGTGTGTATAGAAGTTCATTAATAATCTACAGCCTGCTTCGGCCTTGTTGGGAATTAGAAATACATATAAAGAATGCCAAAGGACTTTTAAAACTAACAATTGAAATTTGGCAACAGCGCTTGGCCAGCTGCAATTTGGCAACGCTGCGGCCATTTAACTATTATATTTTCATTGTTTTTATTATGAAAACTAAGCCTCCCAATTTTGAGCTAAATATTTATTAATAATTGAGTGCATTTTTGGAGCGCAACAATTTTTTGTATCATTTCTATTTGATTTGATTTAACAGGACTCGCCCAGCTGGGAGAGTAGAGTTGCCTGTTACTGTTTCTGCTCCTGTTGAAGAATTATTAAAACGATAAATCAACTTTTTGGGCATTTTCGACACAACTCAAAAATCATTTGCAACCCTTTGCGCAAAACTTTTGCCTTTTGCCATGGCCCAGCTGTCCTATGGCACTGAAACTGGCTTTGGTCCTGGCTCTAGCTTTGGCTCTGGCTCTGGCTCTGGCTCCTGTCCAGCAATCAAACACAAAACTATGCGGGGGGTGGGGGGGACAGGCGGTTGAGACGCCGTCCAGCTTATACACAAAGTATTGACTATAAAATTATGAAAATTTACATTTTTCCAACAATAGAATAGTTTACAAAATGTTGCCAAGGGAGAATATATATTTGGACATTGACGGACAGTTTATGTGGCTGCTGTGTGTGTGTGTGTGTGTAAGTGTGTGTTAGGTGTGTAAGTGTGCGTGTGGCTAGCTGTTAATTGGCGCCCAAAGAAATGCGTGCAGTATGCAAAGTAGATAGCGATATTTGGCTGATACTCTATAAATGTGCAGACATATGCATGTAAAGAGATAGAGATAGAGATATAGATATAGATATATATGTATATTATGTATATATTTAAGATATAATAAAACAACAACCCTTGTTTTTTTTTTGGTCGTGTGTCAGTTGGGCAGCAGCGGGGGCTGAGGTTAGCTGTCAGAAATGTAAAAAGTTGCGTAAGTTATGCAAAAATAGACACACACCACACACACACACACACATGCTAGTCATGCGGGGAAGCGTTTTGTGGGTGGGGGGAGGGGGCGTTGGTGGTGGGGCAGCGTCCCGGGCAGAGACATTAGCATAGAGCCAAAAGCAAACGATTTGTAATTAACAAAATTGCCAGGCAGCCAGCGAGGACAAGGATAAGCTAAGGGGGTAGGGGTGGGCTGAAAGGCTGCCAGCAGCCCCCAAACAATTGACAAAGCAGTCAATACACACACACACACACACACGCACACCACACACACACACACACACTCACACAAAAGCACAAGACAACAACAATAATAACAAACACTCGAAGGCAAAAGACGTTGACGGGCGAACGTCGCAACACACACACACACACACACACACACACCACACACAAGTGGCAGCAGGTGGGCGAATTGCTTGGGTCGCTGCATAAAACGCCAAAAGGAATTAAGATTCTCAGTGTATGTGTGTGTGTGTGTGTGTGTGATTGCCACATTCATTTCATATGGGCTAGGGTAAAAAAAGGGTTTAATCAGCGAACAGCAACAGCCGCAGCAGCTAAAACATCTCAGAGCTCACACACACACACACACACACACACACATGAGTCGACCAATACACAAATACAAATTAACAATAAGCAATCAAAGACACACACACACACACACACACTGCAGAAGAAGAAGAAGCTGCATATGCGTGTACATAAATATATAAATTTTTTGTAGCAGCCTTTTAGGCACGCCAGCTGCCAATGCCAAAAGCAACCGTCAAAGGAATTAAAATTCATTCGGGCATAAAAATTTTAAAATATATACATACATATATATATCTATATATATTATATATATATATATATATATGAAGTAGCATATAGACAAAGATAGCAACAGACAAATGAAGTGTGAGCGAGAGAGTGGGAGTCAGGGTGAGCTGAGGCAGTTTGAAAGAGGAAGTTAGATAGCTTGGGCCATATAAAAAAGGGGTTACTTTTGAAGCAGCCAGGCTAAAGGGGCTTTCAGCTGGCTGGGATGCGGAGTTGCGGTGGGGGTGGGGGTGGGGGTGTGGCTTTGGGTGCGGGTGGGGCGTGTGTTGTTAATTTCCAAAAAGCCAAAAGACAAATGAGTAAAGAGCAGCAGCAGCAGCAGCAGCAGCAGCGACATTTTTGTCGTCTCAATGTCGTCAAATGATTTCGAGTTTTGAGTTCTTCTCATTTTTGTGTGTGTTTTTTCCTTTCTTTTTCATTGATTTTTGATTGTTTCAAGTGCGGGGAGTGGGGTGTGCTGCCAAGTGCACCCCAGAGCTTTGACGCCAATGCTTTTGTTGAGTTACCCATTGTTGCTGTTGTTGTTGTTGTTGTTGTTACTGCTGGCAGCTGGCAATGCCCAAGTTGGCAATTTGCAACAAAAGACAACAATGTGCAACAAGCACAAAAACAAAAGTAATGCATAAGCATGTCACACACATGCTTATGAGTGTGTCTGTGGCTGTGTGTGTGTCTGTGGCTGTGGCTGTGGCTGTGTCTGTGTGTGTGAGTGCATTTGCAATGCAAGCGACTTGTCATTCACATTTTCTTCGATTTTCCCTTTATGAAATGCACAACAAGCGCTAATCAGTGCGCTGCGCTGATTTTGCCTCAATACACACATGTTTGTCGTGAATGGGGTTCTTGGTATTCATGAGTGTAGTTACCGTTAAACTTATGCGTGTATTCGTAGCTGCATTTGAACGGGTCTCACTAACAGTCTTGACAAATCAATTTGTGAGTGTTTTCTTGAGTGCATGGGTGCACTTTTGAGTATATTCATGGGTGTTTTCGTAAGTGTATTTATGACGTATTTTGAGGTGTGGTGTAGTTGAATTAGTGTTAGTTTTGAGTGTATTCATGAGTGTATTTATGAGTGTATTCATGGGTGTATTCATGAGTGCATTCATGGGTGTATTCGTAGGTGCAATTTAATTGTACGATTGAAAATCTTGACGAATGAATCTTTGAGTGTACTCAGGAGTGTATTCATGGGTGTATTCACAGATGCATTTTAGTTTAATGACTAACAGTCTTGAAGGATAAAGTTCTAAGTGCATTTACGAGTCAGAGGTGTATTCATACATATAATTTAGATGTTGGGTTATGGCTGAATTGCTCAAAGTATTAAAAGCTGCATTTTTGGGAATATTCACGAATGTATTCATATCAATTTATGAGTGTATTAGTGGGTATATCTTTAGTGGTAGTCTTGACAGATCAATTCGCGCATATATTCATGGCGGTTCCTGAGTGTATTCATGGTTGTATTTCAATTGTATTATTGGCAGTCTCGATGGTTGAACTTGTGAATGATTCCATGAATGGATTCATCATCTACTTGGCTTCCACTTTATGCAAATTAAGCGTATTTTGCGTGCAATTGTTAGTACTCGTATTCAAACAACTTAAAGCCTTTAAACGGCAGGTAATTTTGCATTTTTCATTATTTGTCAATTGCTTGGGGCTTTTATAGGGTGAAAGGGTAGGGGACGGCGGAGGCAGGGCGACAGGTCGTTCATTTGGGTGGTGGGAGGGAAAGGGGTGCACCTTGGCAATTTACAACAATTCAAAGGCATAAATCAAACAATTTCGAACTGAACTTGGCACGAAACGACTCCAATACGCGTTTCATCAGTCAGTCAGTCAGTCAGGGAGACAGATAGACAGACTGGTTGGTGGTTGACGGGGGGGGGGGGTTGTGGTGTGGAGGTAAAGGTTGTTCAGTTTTGTCAGTCAGTCATTTATTCATTCAGCGGCTCAGTCAGTCAGTCAAACAGTCATTCATTTACGCACACACGCACATAACGCTACAGTTATTGAATTGATTTGGGAGCAAAACGACAGGAACTGTATAGAAACGATGAGAGGGAATGTTGGGGGGTGGTGACTGAGTGGGTGGTTGGGTGGTAAGGCAGTGTGCGGGCGGAGGGGGCACTGGGAGGCCCTCCAAGGCATAACGCACCGCGCGTTTTGTGCGTCTTCTTGTCGTTGTTGTTGCTGTTGTATTTTTTGGATTATAAAGTTTTGTAATTAAAATTTGACAGCTTTACAATTCCCAGGCCCAGGACGACAGGACGAGCAATACGATGGGGTAGGGGGCAAGGAGGCGGCAGCGGCAGCGGCAACATTCACTCAGTCAGTCGAAACCCTTTCGCGCCGCAATTTCTTATTCGAATTTAACAAATTTTCGATTTATGTTTCGATTTTATTGTCTAAAATTTTGTGCGTGCCAGGCGGGGTAAGGGGCAGCAGAAGGACTTATAGGAGGGGGCTTATATAAGTGTTGCCGGGTTGGTTTTGATATCTTTATATATATATATATACGTATATGTGACTGAGACAGTTAACACACACACACACACACAGACTCACAACTCACAACTCACACTTACACTCAGTTAATCCATGCATCAAGTTTTACATTTTAATCAAAGGTCTTCCTTTTAACCCACTCTGTGCGTCCGTCCACTCAGTCGCCCATTTTGTTTCTAATTCGTTAAACTTTTGCTTAATAATTGTCTGGCCAAGCCGAACCCAATTCCTGAACCTCTCAACTCTCACTCTCAATAAAACGCGAGCTTGACTTTTATTCATATTCCTGCCTCAATATCATAAAAATATCACAGAAATAAAAAAAACACACACACACACACACACACTCAACAAAAGGTGATTTTTTGTTTTGTTTTTGTACTACCCTCGATAAGCACGAAAAGCAGCAAGGACGACGACTACAAAGTCGACCCAAAATGTAGCCCTTGAGTGTGGGGTAAGGGGCAGCGACTGGTCCATGGGGCAGTCACATGTCTAATCCTTTTGCTTATTGATATGATATCTACACGCAGTAACCAACAAACAAACCAAACCAACCCAACCAAATGACAAAAACAAAAAAAAACAGAAAAACAAAAAGGTTATATGCCAGCGATTTTTATTATATATATATTGCGCTATACAATAACCAAAATTTGTGTTGGGACTGGGATTCTTCATGTTTTTTGGCTTTCATAATCAAAAAACGTTAAAATCATAGTCTAGACAATAATTTATGAGCAGAGCATTGCTTTTCTGCTGCTGCTCTTCTTGTTGTTGTCTTTTTTTTTATTTTTTTTTTTTGTTGTCGGTTTTTGTCTCTTTGCGCCCGCATCATCAATATGAGAAAGCAGACAGCGGCCAACGGACCGAGCAACATCGCATCCTAACCCAGACTCAAACTCGAACTCGAACTCAAACTCAAACTCAAATTTCAAACTCAGAGCCAGAAGCCACTCTGAACCACTCCAAAACCCAAAACGCCCAAAAACGCAATGCCAATCAACATCTCTAGCAAACATTCGTAAGGCATCAGCCTCATATCCTCGTCGTCCTGCTTGTGTTGTCATTGTTGTTTTGTGCCCCTTTTTTTGCTGTTGTTGTTGTATGCCAATAGATATATAAAAATATGAATATGCTGGCTTGTCGGCCCTCGGATGCAAGTAAAAAATGCCACAACACCTTAATATCAACTGGCTCACGTTAAGGACTTGCCGGCTAGTCAGGGGCAGGGGCAGGGGCAGGGATAGCGGGACGCGAGTGGCATGCCTCCTGCCACATGTGCTGGCGCTGCTAGTGGGTTTATTTGTGCAACGGAATGGGACGTGAGGGCTGGCTCGTTGGCATTTTCTAATGGTTTCAACTTCCTTCCTCTTGGCTTGTCCCTTTTCCCGTTCCCCCCGAAATTGTTTTCATCCCACTCTCCGCACATAATCAGCGCCTGGACGGCAACAGAGTCGCAAATATCAAATTTTTATTTTTCTCTCAATTTTGTTTTACGTTTTCTGTTTGTTGAGTTACGGACGTCACACGTGACGTATGCGCAATGACAATAGAGATTACGAATAAGAATTGGGAATTGGCATGCATTCACTTCCGGCCCCAAAAACTGAACTCAGCTGCAATTCCAATTCGTGGGCAAACATTCACAAATCTTAAGCAAATAAATTATGTATATAGTGTGGAATATTATTTCTTTTTATTGATTTGTGCAGCGGTCTCTCTGAACATTGCCGACAAAGTGAAAGGGCCGTCAGACAGACAGCTGGATTCTAATTTGATTTGGAGCGTCAAGTTCTAATTGGATTTGCTGCAGGCATTGCGTCTGCGGCTAAGCTCAATCTTCATTTGATGACAATTTCATTTTCTATTAACGAGAAATTGTAATGCCAATTGCTGGCCAAATGATTTTGGGCTAGTAGCTGGGGTAAATGCATAAAAAACAGTCATGCCAGGAGTTACCATAAGATGGCTATAGCCAAACAAAATAGGTGGGGGCTGCTATCAACTATCCAAAAAAAAAAAAGGAAATGAAATGAAAGGAGAGGAGCTATGTATATAGATAGCAAGCTTATTTTAATTGCCCGCCTGGTTGGCAGCTTGATTATGACAGCACAGTGGGCATTTAACAAATTCAACAATAGATTGTACTATCGATAGTATCGATATATTGTTTTAAAGCCACTTTGGATTGGTGATGTATAAAAAATATTTTTTGTATGAAAAACATCGAAAAAAATCGATATATTCTATACCAAAAATCGATTTTTTAGAACTCTACTTTGAATGTATTATCACTATCGATATTATCGAAAGTGAATTACACTGAACACTCACATCTCTAGTCTTAGTTTATGAATCTTTTCTACTTCTATTGTTATATCGATAGTTGAAACTAACACTATACATAGACATACATATACAGCTAGCTAAGTTCGCTGACTGAAAAGTTACAGTTGATAAAAAGCAGCGCAAATCAGTCAGCGATAAGTTCTGCTGAATGCGCCGATTGATCAGAAGTAAGCAGGAATACATAAATAATGTTTGAAAAGCCAAGTTTCAAGCATTTTAAACAACATTTGCCTTATTTTTTATTAATCCTGGTCTAATAAAAGTTCAAAAACGCTG
Source organism: Hirtodrosophila histrioides (assembly GCA_037075165.1). Lineage (NCBI taxonomy): Eukaryota > Metazoa > Arthropoda > Insecta > Diptera > Drosophilidae > Hirtodrosophila > Hirtodrosophila histrioides. The sequence goes on along the minus strand of JBAMCL010000372.1, from coordinate 1,853,700 downwards.
CTTTAAAGGCAACTTTTTAATTGTTATGTTAATTGTTAATATCTTTGCAGAATTGCGTCCACTGTAGCTACAGTGGGCTTAAGGCTGACTGACTGACTGCCTGACTGGCTGGCTAGGCTGATGGGGCTGTTGGGGCTGACTGGTCGCATTTGAGCGACCCACGGCAATTATTTTGACGACGCGTAATTTGCGTTGACGATGCGGATGATGGAGAAGATGACGATGTGAACGAAGACGTCGTCGCGGTTTTTTTCTTTTGCCATTCTGCGTCAAAATTGAAGCGACAGCGTAGCAAACTAATTAAAGCCAAGACGCAGTGCTCCCTTTTCCCCTTACCAAAGACATACACACACACACACACACATACAAACAAGCGCAGACGCCCCAATTGCAGTTTGCTGGCCGAAATTGAACGATTTTAACGCTTAGCCTTTTTTAATTGTCCAAACGTTGAACTAAAAGGAGGGGTTCTAGGGGAGCTGCTGGGGAGCTGGGGAATTTGGCAACTGAAGCCTGAACTTGATGGCCAGGCCGTAACTTAAATGCATGGCGTCAATAATTATTTTCATTTTCCCGCTTGGTTTTCTTCGTTTTTTTCTTTTTTACGAGCATTTCATCAAATTGCCGGAGGGGGGGCATGACTTTTAATTAGAAATCAATTGTGTATGTAATTGCGTGAGTTTCTGCAGTTTCACAGTTTTTCATTTTATTATAATCTATTATTTGCTCCAGTTTCTGTGCGCACTTCCTTGTTGTTGGTTGTTGTTGCTGTTGTGGCGCCCTATCAAAAGATGCAATAATTTGTGCATCACGTAATCAACATTATCATGACAATCTTATAATGATTATGATAATAATGATATTGTTTGTGTTTATCATTGGTTCGCATCGTTTTCAACGTGCCGCACGTAGCAAGCTGAAGGTCAGCTAACAAAAACCGCACAGCTAATCAGAAAAAAGTGCAACAGCAACAACAACATACGAAAGTGTTGTTGTTTTTACTAGTTGCAGCAATAAATTATAATGCATGTTTAATTAATTGTATAATAAAGCTGCTGAGGTTTTCTTATTATATCTTAAGGTGTTTTTTTTACATCTTTATTTTGTGCTTTGCCATTTAATGATTTGCCACATTTGGTGGGAGCAGCTGCTTGCAACATGTTGCAAGTCGCCAGTTGCAGTCACTGGCAGCTAAACGAGTATTTCTCTCAATTTAATGCTAAATTAATAAGTTAATAAATTTGATTTATTGACGGGCAAAATGTTGTCTTCGTTTTGCTAATTGAAATGTTAAATTTCCGTTCAAGCTTGTAATTTGTAATTGACTTGAGTCGAGGCCTCAGCAGCACAAGACGACCGGCAAGTGGCCAAAATGCAAATTCTGTGCTATTCCATACCCTGTAAATAGTTGAAGTAGAAAAGTGGAAGGCGGTTTGCAGGAAAGTTACATGAAATTAGCAATCAAGTGATAATTGCTTGAGTAATTGCAATTACTTTATGGTAATTACAATTACTTTATAGTAATTACAATTAATTTACAGTAATTAGAATTACTTTAAAGTAATTACAATTTCTTTATAGTAATTACAATTACTTTATAGTAATTACAATTACTTTATAGTAATTACAATTATTTTCATAGTAATTACAATTATTTTCATAGTAATTACATAAGTAATTAGTAATTGAAGATTGCAATTAAGCTTATTTCTTATACAAAAACCAATTGGTGGTAGCAGTTGAGAAAGTTGCATGAAATTCGGAATCAGTTGATAATTAGCTCAGATTTTACAATTAATTTATTATATAGTAATGTGAAATATTTAAATAATTAAAGGAGTAATTCAAATTATTAAGCAATTTAAGTGAATTACTTAAATTTCTTAACTAATTCAAAGTAATTAAACGTTCTAAATCAATTGAGTAGCTGCAATGACAACTTTTGGCTGTAAATAGCCAGATGTAGAAACTGTTTTTGTACAGGATATTTAAATCGAAATTGACATTTTCATATCTTCAATGTGTGTGTGTGTGTGTGTGTGTGTGTGTGTGTGTGTGCATGTAAATGTGACAAGGCGTCAAAATTGATGCTCACAAGTTTTGGGACAGCACTCAGTAATTTTTCATATCACCCACACCCGAAATAAAACTGAGAAGAAGCCAGCAGGGAAAAATTGCTTGACAAGTTGGCTGCAAAGTTGCCAACTTATTTGTTAGCCATAAATCAGGCGGGCAATGCCGATGCCGATGCCGATGCCCAGGGCCAGGCCCAGGCCCAAATACTTGGCCATATTGCAGTTTGGCTTGTCACTAACTTAATGGCCACTAATTAGACAAACACAATTGCAGCATGCAGCAATTTATGAAGTGCCAAATGGATTTTAAAGCAGCCTGCCAACATTGTTCAACTCGGGACAGGAATAACAACAAATATATATATACATACTCATGATAAAACATTGTTATTAATAGTATTAGAAGTTACTTACGCTTGACAGCGATTGGCGTGGAATGCTTACCTATAAAATAGACAGAGAGTTTTATAGAGTTAGCAACTGTCAAGCTGTTTAATTATGAGTATTATTAAACTAGTATTTTTTACGATTTATAACTAGAATAGTTTGGAAATGCCTGATGAGTTTTTCATTACAATTTAGAATACGCACAAAACATTTGTAATCTGTTTTGAATTATGGAAAATGCTTTAATATTTTCCTTAACTCCTTAAAGTGAGTATTTCTTTCGGAAATGGGAACACAAAAACAAAAACGTTGTGGAATGAAAAGTATGCGACAATTGCAACAGGCCTGAATGTTGTTAGATATTTATTTCTAGTGCTAGTTGTTTAGTACTTTCAATTAGCAGAGTTTCAAAATATAGTTATTACTAGAACTTGGATATGCATTAAGGTTTGTTATATTTAAACGATAAGACGTCTAAATACGAAGTTTGGTACCAATCTAAAAAATTATATACGAATTATTTATATTTTTCGATTTTGCTGAGCTAAAAAACCAAATCTCTTTGGTAATTTTTGTTGCCGAGCACATTTAGCTTAGGTTTTTGGGAAGTTTTAATCAATTTTTCGCATAGAGACTTTATGAAATGCAAATTTAATAAGCAATTAGCTTCATTCTACAAAAAATTTGATTGCAGATTATTGAGAAAAATAGTATTGTTTGCAGCAGTAAAAATGATTTTATTTGAAACCTTTTCTTGTAAGGTTAAAATGTCTAGTAAAATAAGTCGATTAAAACGTCTTTTAGGACACTTATAATTTCTATATTTATTTAAAAATTGTATGAAATTGATTTGAAAGTTGTTTCTAACGTTCTCTTAGCTCAAATGCACTTGTACAGCAAACATTTTGTTGAGATTTCCGTGACACTCCTGATTAGTGAAAGTTCCAATTGCAATTGCAGAAATCAACGAGCCGTAAACAAGTTGGCATTATAACTAATATTATTGTTTTTGTTGCTGTTTTTTGTAACTTTGTTGTTGTTGTTGCTGTTTGTCAATGAGATCACAAATTGTATTAGCAAAGACAACAACCAATTGCTGATGACACAAATCAACACACAAATTGCATGTAAATCACATGGCAAACAATCAAAACAAAAGAAAACAAAAGCAAAAAACCAAACTGAAACAAACTAGCGCACGCTACAACAACAACAAAACAAAAAAAAGCAACAATAGCAACAACTGGTACACGAAAATAAGGAAATAATCAATTTAAAAAAATCAAAATCGCCATTTACCATACAAACGTGGAGCCGGCTACTAAACTGCGACTATATGGCGACTATATTGTATATGTAGTATATATGTACAACAACAACAACAACAAAAAAGTAAAGAATTTACTGTCAGCAATCAACCATCAGTCAATGTGTTCAGATAGCAAACAATAGAGGCCAGCGAGCGCAAGTGAGATGCCAACAAAAGGAGTAAAGGAGACGGAGCTGCTCTGGCTAAAGATAGCCAGCCTGCTTGCACACACAAGCGGCAGCAAGTGCGAGGGGGCGGAGAGAGGACTGTTGGGGGGGCTTGGTTGGGGTCTGTTGGGTTGGCTGATCAAAATCCATATGTGATAAATAAATTGAATTTATCCGCAATTGGTCGAACAGCGAAGCGACAATGGACAATGGGTTGGCCTGGTGTGTGTGCGTGTGTGTGTGTGTGTGTGTGTTTACTTGTGTGTTGATAATGACTGTTTTTCACTTTAATCAGCAGCAGCAACGATAACGACAGCAACAACCAGCAGCAGCAGCAGCAGCAGCAACTTAAATCATTGCAGGCAGTTCTAACTAAGCTCAATGTCTCTGTCAATGTGTATGAGTGTGTGCGTGTGTGTGCGTGTGTGTGTGTGTGTGTGGGTGTGGGTGTGCGATTTGTGTCTGATTGATTTGAATTGAATAATTGCAATTGTGTTAGTGTTGGCCGCTATTGCGACAACAATAACAAAATGAACAAATAAATACAAAACATTTATTTGAATTGAAGCTAATATGTAATGAATAAAGTTCGTTACTTGGTTTTTGATTTCATTTCAAATTGCAACAGCCAAATAACAAAATAATCAAACATAAAAGCTTTCATTCAAAGCAACTCTAACTTAATAGAACAAATCTAAAGATTTGGATCAAAAGTAGCTTAAAGCTTGTTTTTTGTAAAACATTTAAGATAAGTTAGCTTTAAAGCACATTAATAAATTGTAAGCAAAGCTTTTAACTTAAATTTAAGTGCAGCGAAAGCTTTGAGGTGCTTTTAAAGCTTTTGGTTGAAAGGCTGACTGAAAGCTTTCAGTTGCTTTTGCATTTGAAAGGATTGCTTAGTGTTTTTATAAAGAACTCTTACCCGCTTCAATTGAAACATTACAATATTTGTATTATTTGTGTTTAGTATACAACATATATATATATATACTATATATGTTAAGCCAGCCGAATTGGAATGCTAAAAATGTCGAACTTTTGCTTCAATTGAAAAAAATCATACTAAATTATAATAATCGGCAATAATTTTAAAGAGCCCAGCAACATTTGAAATCATTCAAAGCTGGGCAATCATTTCAAATTGTTTTGTACATAATTTGAATTGTGTGTGAGTACGTGTGTGTGTGTGTGTGTTGATTATAAATTATGATGAATATTAATACAAATCTAATAGAGTATAGCAACAATAATTGAAATTGAGCTGCCTTGACACTGTCTAATCAAATTTTGGACTGTCTGTCTCAGTTTTGCCACTTGTATTATTATTATTATTATTGATGATTGCCAAGCCAATACGCAACTGTGTGTGTGTGCGTGTGTGTGTGTGTGTGCGTGTGTGTGTGGCAGATCAAGCAACAGATCAGGCCATGGCAGCACAGCTCTGGGCTCTGTCTGAAAAGATTAACGCCCAATTCTAAGGCTTTATCGATCACATGTATATATATTTGCACAGTTGCTCTCAATTTGGGGCTACAACAATTTAGTTTAATTTTAGCCAACTTGTGTTGGCCTCGCTTCGGATTTTCCGCTTGATTTTAAATTAAAAATAACTCCGATTGTCTTTCAAAAATGTGCACAAATATTTGCATAATAAGCTAATATTGAAAAACAAAAAGAGTTAGCATAATCATCACATTGGGTATTTCAAATTTGCCCCAGTGCGTCAGAGTCTTGGAAATGTATTTATTTATCAATAGACACAAGTGTGTGTGCGTGTGTGTGTGTTGTGTGTGTGTGCTTAATTTCTAATTAGTTGAATACCCATCCGTCAACTCGAGCAATACAATTTTGATGGCTCATCATCATTGAGCTACTCGCCCCCGATAATCGCTCAGTTCCACCAATTTTCAGTGGCTGTGGCAGAGTCGCGTTGCGTCGCGTCACGCGATGATAAGCACAAATCGAATTTGTGCATGAAAATTATTATTGTGATTATCTATAAATGTGCTATATGCGAGCTTGCCGCTCTCTATATATATACATATGTATGTATATGCGGCATTATGCTGGTCAACTAGTGGCAGTTCAAGTCCAAGTTGAAAGTCAATGGGGCAGGCTAAATGCGGGCCGATTTTCAACGATTGACAGTGCAACGAACTCTCTCAGGCCTGTTCCTACTTCCGTTTCGGATCAAGTCATTCGAAATCGAAAAAGCGATTCACTTTCTGCTTAACTTATATGAAAGCTATTCGAACAAGCATAAGGGTTATTTTTTATCCTGCTTAAAGTTTAAGTCAAATATTCAAATAGAAAATACATTTTATTCTAATTATTTACTTATACAATGCTAATTAACAGTAAAAACTATAAATTAGCAGTATGAATTAGCCAAGGCTGCCAGAGCCTTCAGCTAGTGTTAAGGTTAAGGTTCGATTGTTGCTAGAAAATATAATAATTATTATTATAATTAATTTTGTCTGAAATTTTTGGGAAATATTTCAACTATTTATTATTATTGTTGTGTGCAAAATCTATTGAAAGTATTCTGAAACTGATTTTATGTAGTAATACATTGTGGAAATCAAATTTTATGTCGGCAATTATCAACTTTGTGATATAAGTAATAAAATAAAAAACAAATTTTATTTACTTCCAGAAAGAATATATTATGCGTCATATTTATATGAACATAAACTACATTCATAATTAAAATTTTATTTTATTTTTTATGAACTATTCGGAACCGCTTTTATGTGATATGTTTCATCTTGAGGTCGAATATCTCAGTTACCACAAATGCTCTTCCTGTCCCAACTCTTCCTGTATCCTAACTTGATCTTCATGCAGTTTAATGAATTTGAGTAGGTTTCGTTCGCTGTTGACAAATTTGCATTGTTAACCAATAGAAGCAACATTTAAGTTCACATCAAAATGAATTTCACAATTATTTATGAAATTCCCAGGCCTTCCTTTGGCTGATAAACTACTCATATAAAAAATGAATTTTGTTGTGTGTGTGTGTATGATTTTTGTTGTTGTTCAATGCTCTAACGACAAGTGTTAGGATAAATATTAACAACAATAACAACTAACCGACTAACCGCAAAGTCATAAAAAATTGATTTCGGTTTGTCAGCGACAAAACAAACACAATATACATTATTGTTGTTGCTGTGCTGGTTTTTTAGTTGAGACTCGTTTTTTTTTTTAATAAATTTTTTTTTATTTGTTGTTATTTCTTATTTAATACACAAACACAGGCGCACATCAAACAAATGTGTGGAATTCGATAAACAGTTTTTCTTTTGTTATTCCTTTTTTATAATAATATTTTTTTATATACATTTTTGTTCTTTTTTTTGACAACCAGCGATAAAAAACGCGCATTTGCCGCCGAACAAACCACACACACACACACACACAGATCCACACACAGCTGTGGTTCGCCCAATTTTGTTGAATATTTTCTAACATTTTGTTGCCCTTGCATATTATAGAGTATTAATATTATTCAATACTTGCAACACAAATATATATATATTCGAACTCAAATTATACAACATTTACTTCAATTGATATTTTCATTTTCCTTTGGTCTCCTATAGTTCCTTTCTCTATGAACTCCTTCAGTTTTAAAGCTATTCTGCTGAAACTTGGTACACGTTGCATTTATTATTATATTTATTTATATATAACAAGAACCAATCAAATTGAAATCGAAAACTAACTAGAATTAAGCTTTTTAGCATACAGCTGAAAAATTTAAAGACGCCAATTGATGAATTTTTGGGTAACCTTTTGTTATAAAAAAGTTCTAGAAGAGTATTTAATCGTCGTCAATGTTCTATTTGTAGCAAACGTCTAGCATGTTCTACTTATAAATATATATGTTAGCTATTATTATTATTTTTTTAGCTGTTTGTTTTGTTTGTTGCGTGATAAAACCAACAACAAGACCCACAAACAATAATCTACAAAACTGAACGTGTCATTTCTTTTTCCCCCCCAAATATGTGTATATAACATTTATACACACATTCTATATAAGTATATTATTACTAAATCCAAGCGGAAGTGTTTTAGGTTTATATATATTTTTTCTTTTCTCTGTTGTGGTTTTCAACATTTTGTTGAGCTGCTAATTTGTTAGCAATTTTTATAAAAAAATACATAGATGCTGATAGATTTTTGTTAGTTAAAATTTATAGAATTGTAGTTGTTGGTCGTGGCATGTTTAACCCATGGTTGGAACGCTGCTATTTTTAAGCACACGCACTTTGTCTATAAAAATGCACTTCTGCGAAAAAATAAACACGCGTTGTGCCAAGACAAACAAATGTGCTGAAGAGTAAGCAAGTGGGGAGAGTGCCAAGCGGGGTACAGAGAAGACTCGAAAAGATCCGGAGATCCCCAGATTCGGAGTCCCGTGCAGACCAGACAAGACAGTCTCTAACAACAAACAACTGTTGCAATTCCATTTAACTTCATATTTCTTCTTTCTTTTTTGATTTTTTTGGTTTTTTGCACAACTGTCGATCATATTTGCTTTTCTTTTTTGTACTCTTGCAGATGGTATGGGTATTATCATTTTGTCACCAAATGTGTAACACATTGAAGGAGACGTTGCGATCCCTCTGTTTCTTGAGATATCTTAACCAAACTTAGTATTTTTAAATTTTGTTAATGTTTTTAAGATGTTTTATTCAAATTTGATGAAAGTCTGATGAAATGGTTTCCTAAGAAGTTTTAGCCAAACTTAGTATTCTTAAGTTTCTTTATAGTTCTTTAGATTTTGATCAAATTTGATGAAAAATTAATGATGAAATGTTTATAGGAAGAACTTTTTTGGTTTCCAAAGATGTCTTTACGAAACTCAGCAATTGTGAGTTGAGTTTGGTGAATTTTGATGAAAATGTGATAACTTTAAATCGATTGAAAATTGCATTTTTGTATGGAAAAAACGTTCTGCAAGGGTATAAATCTTCGGTATCCGGAAAATAGTTATTCTTTGGTGTTTGTTTATTTTGTTTCTGGTGCTTGTTTCGAGGCGGCGTCAAAAAATATTGTCGCATATTTATGAACATGTGTAACAGATAAATCTGAATCTTGGGCGCACACGTAAGTGATTTAGTTGTCAGGCGAGTGCATTTATCACAGCTGTGTATGGGTTGGTCTGGAGTTCTGGCACCCAGTGGGTATATAAGCACTAGAGTGCTGAGTGTGCCGCCAGGGGGCGCCAGTAATCAAACTAATGAGCTATGCAACACAAAACTCTGTACTCAGCATATTTGTTTTTTATTTGTATTTTTTGTGTTTTCGGGAAATTGTAATAGCGCCGCAGCATTTAGCAAAAATAGCATTTAATGGATTTCCAAACCAAAAAAAAAAAAGCAAATAAATAAAAAAGAAATACTTAAGTGGCAGGTAAGAGTGTAGAAGAGTGGGAGCGGGCGGGGATAAGAGGTGTTGTCTGCGCTGTCTGCCAAGCGAAGTGATAAAACATTAAAGAAATGCAAGCAGGCGGGTGGGTGGGTGGTTTTCGGGTACTGGGTTGGGTTTCTCCATTCTTCAATTCGTTGCTGTTGTTGCAGTGACACCTAGGGGTTGCTAATGGCAGTTGCAACCTGGAAAGATGCCCCAAATGCCAGCCAAGATGCTGTGCTGCACTTAATGGCAAATGATAATGATTGATGCTTAAATGCAACCACCCAGCCACCGATTTGGCAAAAGAAAGCCGCACGCAATGCTTGCAGTGGGGCTTGGGGGCACTGATTGGGGGTTTGGGGGATTGACGCTGGCAATAAGCAATCATTCAATGTGGGCACAATGGAGACGCGGCTGGGCTCGCCTGCATTAGATAAATTGAAAAGAAGCAGCGAGGGAGGCACAAGAGATGCAACAAATGAAATGGAGCGGAAGCGCCACAAAGAAGGCGGAGAGAGATATAGACGACACAAGTATGTGGGCCGTAAGTAAAAGGAATTTGAAAAGCGTGAATGTAAGCTAAAGAGGCGGAGAGCAGAAGAGCCTAAAAGAACAACAAGAGAGAGAGAGAGCGGAAAGAAGTCCCAATATCGCTCAATCGAGAGCATAGAATTTGTAGATTTCTCTTTGCGTCAATTTCTTAAACGTTTTCAACTTTTCAATGTTAGCGTTTATCTCTCGAGACCATAGCATTTTTTCATTCTACTTTGTGCTAGTTTCTTAAACGTTTTTAATGCTGTAAAACATAAATGTTGACTAAATGCTGATCTAATAATAAAACTGTTCTATAACTCAAGAGTCTTGGCAAGATAAGAGCTAATTTGTTCCTTATACTCTTTCAATGGCCATGCCACACTTAATTCAATCGAATGTCCTGTCTTTAAGGATAACAAACGACAGCGACAATGACAACAAATGTAAACAAAAGCAGTCAACAAATTGGAGGCGTAAAAATTGTCATGTCAATATTTTAATGATATCACTTTACACCAAGGCCTCGTCCTTCTTGCCCCTTGTTCGTCTACTGTCTACAGTGTTTTGGTCCTCAGTCAAACTCCCTCCAATCAAACTGTGTTGTGCAAAGTTTCATTTTAACTTTTCTATACATTTTTTTTGAGTTAACTTCTTCCATTTTATTTTCTTTTTTTTTTTTTTGGGTATTTCCTGCCTTGCTAGGCAAATCCCTTGCATATTTTTTTCCTGCGTTGCCCTTTCTTGTGGCAACGTGTAAAGAAGAAGTCAAAAGTCCTTTTTTTTATATATTTTTTTGTTTTGCTGCGCCAGCTGCCGGGACGCTCATTTGTTTGCCTTGTATTTTTCCTTCTGTTTTTTTTTGTAGCATTTTTTTTTTGTTTTTTCTGCACTTGTGTTTGGCTAGAAAATTACAAGAAAAGTGCGCTAAACTGGCTGCCCGAGCGCTGGTTGGGGTGGGGTGGGGTGAGGTGGGGGGCGGAGCCCGGTGGGTGTTTTGTTTACTTATGCAAGTGTTTTCTCAATTGTGCGTGTGGCGGGCAGCGGGCAGCGGGACGCAGCGGAGGACGGGCGGTCAGTCGTGCGTTCGCATCGCCGTCTGCGGCTGGAATTTCTCGCCAAGCTGTTACTTTACTCCTTTCTATATCCTGTAGCCATCTTAAATGGCTTAAGGGGGTGTATTAGATGTGTGCCAAAGCATGCAACAGCCAGAAGCAGACAGCTTCCCATTAAGCATCAACAGGCTATATCTGTCTGTCTGTTGATCTCAGGAACTATAACAGCTAGATATACTAAATTTGGTATGTGGGTTCTTAAATACTTTAGGCAGTCGAAGTTTGCTTCAAATAGCTTAGAGCGTACTCTCTAATTTCTGAATTTCTGATTTCGACTAAATCATTCGGTATTAAAATTGTTAGATATTTCGAATAGCATAAGACATCTTGGTATTTGAAAAACGTTGCTTTGGAGGATGTCAAATGAAAACTATTATTAATAATTTTATAAAGAAGTAATGGTTGTGATTTTGCACGGAGAAAAGGGAACATAAAAACCCCAAAACCAATCGGAATGAGGGCTGAGTGTAATCAGAAATCAACCTATGATAAAGAGCACCCTAAAAACCGGAGATGAATTCCATTTAGTTGAAGTAATTTCTTAATTTGAATATTCGGAAATAAATAGGACTGGCTACAAAGTGTGGTGACTTTCTTCATTTTGGGGCATACATTTTACTGAGTGTAGTCTCGATCTGATCCCGAAACATTTGACACGCCTTTGTACAGGGTATCTGGGAGTTAAGCACGCCCAAAAGGTAGCATTCCTTATTTGTGTTCATCCTTGTCGGCTTTTTATTTTTGGGCGGCAACGTTTGTCTAATCTTAACGGTTTTACATTTCATTGCGCTGGGTAATTGTCTGGCCGCAGTTTGAGTGGGGGTGGGATTGGGATTGGGAGGGGGCAGGGGTTTGGGCCTGGTGTGGTTTTCATAGACAGTTTATTAAATGAAGGCCAGAAATGCGAAAGATATTTGGGCAACATTTATAGTGGGCATATTGTGAATTGTGGACTTACCTCTTTGTCTTTGGCAGCTAATAGAACAGCGGGCTGATTGTTGTTGTTGTTGTTATTGTTGTTGTTGCTGGCGTTGCGCTTTTTGCGCTTCTCATTGCTGTTGCTGTTGCTGTTGTTGTTGTTGGTGTTAGTATTATTATTGGTGCAATCATCGTCCTCAGCGCTGTGTGCCACATGTTGCTCATTTACATTATTATCACGCAGTGCAACATGTTGCGCTTCACTGTTGTTGTTGTTATTGTTGTTGTTCTTTCGACTACAGCTATCGGTATTGTTGTTGTTGTTTTTGTGATTATTGCTAACATTTAAACTAGCTTCCTCATCGTCCCCATGCACATTGCCGGCAACATCGGCAACATCATCATCATCATCATCATCGTCATCATCGTCGTCATCGCTCTGTTGCGTTGCACTCGCATCGCCAACATTTTCAGTTCTTGCCAATGGCTCGACGGCAGCGGCAACATTGCCGCTAACTGCCACATGCTCCGGCTCCAGCTCCATATCATCGTCATCGAGATCGCCATCGGCATGCGCCACATTCGACTGCATGGATGCGTCCTCCTCATCATCGTCCTCGTCGTCGTCAATGCAGTTGCTGTTGCTGTTGCTGGCTGTGGGCTCAGCAACATTGCGAATTGTTGCCGCTGCTGCTGCTGCTGCTGATGTTGCGTTTGTTGCAGCTGTTGTTGTTGCTGTTGTTGTTGTTGTTGTGTTGGCGGCTGCTGCAGCGGGCGAGTGCATTGGCGATTGTTGCTGTTGTTGTTGTTGTGCTGCCGCTGCAGCCGCCGCAGCAGCAGCAGCAGCTGCCGCCTCCATCATCATTTGCTGTGCGTGATTAAAGAAGAGCTTGGGATTTAAACAAGCGCCGCCGACGCCAACGCCGACGCCGTTCTGCAGGCTGCTCTGCAACTGTTGCTGCTGCTCGGCGCTGAGCAACGGCGGCGATGGCGACGGTGTATTTGTATTGGCCAGCAGATTGCCGCCGTTCTGTTGCAGCGTTATGGCCGCTGCAACAATTGAGCTATTCAGCAGCTTGTCGCTGTCGCTTTCGCTGTTAACGTTGATGTTGATGTTGCCGTTGGCTTCCTCTTCGCCGCTGGCCAATGCTGCTGCTGCTGCCGCTGCTGCTGCTGCTGCTGTTGCTGTTGCTGCTGCTATTGCTGTGTTGTTGTTGTCGCTGCTGCTGTCGCTATTGCTTGTGGATAGTTGCTCCTTGAGTGTGTTCACTTCCTTCTCGGCTAGTGTAGCGCGCTGTAAATAGAATGTGGCAGAAAGAAAGGAGAGAGTTTAGTTTCGGTTCTCAGGCTTGGCAACTTCTACTCCACCTGCTTAAGCTTGGGTGTCCCTGTCAGGGGCATATGTTTCTGGGGCGCAAACTTTGACTGTGTAGCAGGCCCCAGCTACACCCCAACCCTCAGCCCCCAAAAGGCAACTATCGACCCTCATTAATTTTACTTTTAAAGTCATTACGGGTTAAATTTAGCCAAATTAATACGTTGCAAAACTTTTGCTCAGCCAACACACACAAAAAAGGCTTAAAAAACATTAGTGGCAGGGTGGCGCAAACGGGGAGAGAGCAGCGGGGGCTGTGCTGCTGCTGCTGCTGCTGCTTTTGCTTTTGCCGTCTGCAATGCCCATTCACATTAGCAACCATGCCGAGAAAGTATAACAACAATAAAACAGCCGACAAATTTATAGTTTATCGTTGGTATCGATAAGCCAACTTGAAATTTTAGTGCTATTAGCGTTGACCTTCGAAATGGGGTAGCCCCGGGCTGCGGGCCACAGCCAGACTGGCTTGAAATCAAATGCCAAATGAGAAATTAAAACAACAACATCAACAACAGCAACAGCAACAGCAGCGACAAAAAAGGTTACAAAAATATGCGGTGCAAACTTTTTTGGCAAATTAGTCTGGGCCCCAGGACCCCCAGACCCCAAAAAGCCAAAGCTAGAGCCGGAGCCGGAGCCGGAGCCGGAGCCAAAACCAAAACCAGAGAGCTCAGCCTAACCCAACTGGCAAAACCCTGATTCCTATACCAATCCCAGAGTCAGGTCCGGCGCAGTATCGTCCTGTTTCTGTATCCTGTCCTTAGCTTACAGTAAGCAGCGACTCCTCGACTTTTCCTCGGATGGCCTCGGATGGCAATGACTTTTTGGGGGGTCTCTTTGGCTTCGATTTTCTGTTGATTTGTACTTGTTTTGCTTTTTGGCTCGCATTTTGAGTTTTGTGCAATTTTATTTGTATAAATACCGGAAACAAACGGGTCTGAGACGAGGCGGCGTTGCGAGGTGCGGGGACTTGTAGCAGCCAGGGCGTTGCAGGCAATAAAGAACTTTGGAAATTAGTCGATGGGCATAGCTCCTATAGCCAAAAGACTTTGGTGTGAGCTGCAGTTTTAAGCTTTGCAGTTCTTATACAAGTTTTTCCTCATATCGATGAGACGACGACGACGACGATGGCGGCTCCCCAAAAAGTTAAGCAGGAAGTCGTTATAAGGGTCGAGTTAAGGCTGAATTACACTGCAGTTGCCGTAGTGTGGTAAACGTAGCAAACGATTAGAAGACGTCCTTTTGGGCTTAGGTACCTAGTCTAACTCAACCTAGAATAGTTATGCTTAAGTTTAGGTAGTCCAAGAAGTCAGCTTTAAGCGGCACACAGATCAATCAGCTGCAGCAGGTCAGGAAGAAAGACCGGATTGGAAGGTCTAGCTAGGCTCAGTTTTGACCTCGAGGAAGTGGGGAAGGTCTTTACACCGATCGATCAGCTAGGTTAGCTCAGGAAGAGCAACACAGCTCAGGGGATTGCACGTACAGAAAGTTTATCAAGTCGGAACTTAGCTAGTTTAAGCTCAGATAGTTTCGGGTGTAACAGCTCTAGCTTGTAGAGTTCCAAAGAGGTAAATCAGTGGGAATGGTCAGGAAGTGCAGAGGGTTGGAGGGGTACTAACCCAGCAAAGACTTTCCATTAACCCCAATGCGTTTAGTTTTGATTGTAGATATATATAATGATGAGTTAAAAATAACGAGCTGATAGCTCAGATCTAAGCCAAGGCAAAACATCTAAGGAATGAACAAAGCTTATCCTAAGAGCTGCACCCTTGTCAATTTGTGTAAGTTCCACTGAAGGCTTTTCTCTGTGGTAAGTTAAAACCCAGTCGATAACTTAAATTGGATCACATCAGGTGTATCTATTAGAGAGGCCTTCGTCCTGCCTGCCTCAAAGCAAGGCGCATTTGAAGCCTTGTACCTTACAGGGGGTAAAATGCAGCCAAAAGACAAGACTTCTTCATTGAGCCACATGAATTTGCTGTTTGTATTGTTGTTGCTGTTGCCTGGGTCCTGTGTTTATCTTTTTTCTTGTAGATGAATGGCCCTCGAGGCATATTTGTCAACATCATCAACAAACCAAGCGAACCCAAGCCGAGAACCCACACCTAAACCTGCAGCCAAATGTAACGTAAGTAAAATTCCCCCCCTGCGGTTGTGCGGGTGTGGGGGGTGCGGGAACCAGGTTCTGTCCTCGGGCTCCAGTCGTCGCATAGATATATATTTATGATATTTAAAAGCTCTTAAGTACAAACAACAGACAAGCGGCTGTTGGGCCGCAATTCGCGGGGGGGCAGTGAAAGGCACGCGGCCTGAAGGGGGTGGGCCCAAAGGAAGCTGCAGTTGTGTCCTTGTCGTTTGCTGGGACTTAAAATGCCAGACAGCCTTCAAAAAAGGGGGGCAGGCTCTCAGATCTGTGCGCCTGCTTGGAGTTAGAGGGGCACTGTGATTTTCATGCTGACTATTTGTGGCAATGTCTGTGGCACCTTGTTGTTGTCGTTGATGTTGTTGTTGTTGTTGCTATTTGGCTGCTCCATGAGCTGCTTAAGCTTCAAAATTGTTTTCATAATGCCAACAGTCGATGGCTGGCTAAAACAAATTCTTTTGCGACTTTTTGCTGCAAAATCGATCAGTAACTGCACAACTGCACCACGCGCCTCTCAAACTGTGCGGTAAGGCTACCCTTGCAAATGGTGCTGCCACTTTGTTGTGAAGTCTAAAGCTAGACTAAAGTCTGTCAGAACGGTTTTGATCGTCTTCCTATATTATATAACTTTCAGGGAAACGATCAGTCAAAAATGGAGTTGTTTTTTGAATAACTTTGTTGTTTTTCTTCCAAACATAACCTTTCTTTTTTATATAACCTTATATTTTAATCAATCCAAGCAATTCTTAGCTTCTTGATGCACTTTACGAGCTGAGCAAATTTATTTCTATTTTTTTTTACTATATCTTTAAGCTGCCATAGCTCGAATAATGACTTTTTGTTTGAACAACTTTTTCGTTTTTTTGTTAAACAATTGTCTGTTTTATAGTTTGATCAAATTTAATCAAAATCTTTTCTGTTTAGCATATATTATAACTAATTAATTGAGTTTTGGTAGGGCAAACTTATTCTATTTTATATTATTTGCACTTTGGAGCATCTCAGGAAGGGTATTAAGACTTCGTCAAACCGAAGCTGGCTTGGCTAACATGTTTCTTTTTTGTGTGTTTGGCTCGTTGAAATGCAATCCCCGTGAGAAACGCGACACTTGTTGGCCAAAAACTAGTTGGCCAGCTGAGGTTGGTCAGACGAACTTTGGCAACGTCGCAGAGCAAATCAATTAATGTGAGCAGCCAGCTCAGTTTTGGGGAAGTCCCCCTAACCAGGAGCTGGAGGTGGAACTGGAACTGGAGTTGGAACTGGAACTGGAACTGGAACTGGCTCTGAGTCCCACTACGAGTCTGGGCCGCCACTCAGCCTTTTGTGGCCCAGTTCGTGCGGCTTAGCAGCAGTTGCCAACCAAATGAGTTAATTAACTAAAATGCGGGTGGCTTTGCTCGTGTTTTACTTATTTATTCTTTTTCGGGTGTTTTTTTTTTTTTTGCTCCGGACACACACACACACACACACACATTGAAGAGTGTGGGGCTGAGAGTGGGCAGTTCTATGGTCTCAGTGCCCACTTCAATGGATCGCCGCCCGCTTTCGACTTTTGTGTATGTGTATGGGTATGCGTGTGTGTGTGTATGGGTATGTGTGTGTCCAGTCCCAGTCTGTGTGGTCAGCTTATGGCAAAAAAGGCTTTAGTATTGAGCACCCTTTTAGCGTTCTCTTTTTTTTTTTGGGTACTTTATTTTTATTTTTATATTTTTTTGTGATTTTTTTTCTCTGTTTTTTTTTTTTTTTGATGGGTTGCACAGCAAGTCTCATTTAATATTTTTGCATATGCCGGCATTGCCACTTCAAAGGAGCTACCAAAAATAGCTGCAACACAAAAAAAAACGCAAATCAAATAAAATGGGGAGAAACAAAACGCAATGCGCGCCAAAAATGTTAAGTGAAATGTTAACAGCGGGGCCAATGTGCGAGGCTGTTAACATTTCTATTAGCCAAAAACGAGCTGGCGGCCAACACAAAGCTATGTACAAGCGGGGGCAGGGGCATGGGGCATGGGGCGCACATTTACTTCAATTGGCCATCATAGAAATGATGTTTAAGTGTGGGTTTTGTATGGTTAAATGCCAGCAGAGTTCACTTTTTTTAATCAAAAAAGAAAGAAAGCAACTTCAAATCGAAATGTGTTAAAAAACAAAAACAAAGCAAAAGCTTAAGATAATTAAAAAGCAATACATTGTCAGAAATCAAGATGAGCTTCAAATTAAGTAGATGTTTTAAGCTTTTAACCCCTTTTTATATTTCAAGCAGCTTTCAAGGCAGCTTTAAGAAAGCTTTAATTTCAAGCCAAAAGCTTTAATAAATAGCTGCTTTTACGTTTAAAGTCAAAAGCTTGATTTAAAGCTTCTAAAAGCTGCGCTATAACTAATTATATTCAACAGTTCGCTGACGGGGGGTTCGGCGCTAGGTTTTAGGTTGATTGTGGGATCAGGACTCAACGGCCCTTCTTAAGGATCAGCCTTTGGGCAATTGAGCTGCTGCCTTGGCCGGGCTCTTGCCTCGGCAATTGTTGCAACTATCGCAAGGCACATAAGCACTTCAGTGGCTTACAATGCAGAAACCAAGTCAAATGTTCTTATGCGCAGCCTCTCTCCCTCCCAAAAACCCCTAACCGCTAACCCCTAACCCCTCTTCTTAGGGCTGTGCGAGTCGTGCGCGCGGCACATGTCAAAAAGCGCGCACTTTCGAACAGAAACAGATTCCAGCCCTTGGGCGAGTGTGTGTGTGTGTGTGTGTGTGTGTGTGTGTGTGCGAGTGTGTGTACTATAATGCATAAATACTCGTATATGTATATGCTCTTCTGCTAGTCATAAAGAATTTTTGCATGCGGCATTGTCTCAAGCTGTTTTCTGAAGTGAGCCGAACGGTCGACGCGTTTTTTGTCGCATGGCAGCTGTCAGCCCCTGGACAAGGAGAGGGGCCCAGGGGGGGCGAGTTGCGGCAGGCAGGCAGGCAGTCAACCAGGCTGGCAGTAAGGGGCAGCACTTTTTGTAATTAGTACGAAAGCAACGTTATGAATTGTGCTTGAAGCTGCGCTCGAGTGCGAGCTGTTGTTGTTCCTGCTGCTGCTGCTGCTGCTGCTGCTGCTGTTGTTGTAGGCGGCCGCAACCCCTCAGCAACATCAGCAGCAACAGCAGCAACATGAGCTTGAACCGGGTCTGGGAAACGTCGCTGCATTGTGTGGCGGCACAATAAATCAAAGCAAATCAATGCGACGGCCGTTGGCTTCCAAGTGGTAGCCAGAACTGGCAGCGGGGGGTGGGCGATGATTTTGATTTAGAGGCGGCTGTCAGTTGTTGTCTTGACATCAGGCACAAGACGAAAGCTTGAAGCAGGCGCTCTGCTTTAGTCACTGCCTCAGCCTCAGCCTCAGCCTCAGCTGCGCTGCCTGCCACTGCCACTTAAACGCCTACATGACATGACAAGCAGTGCGAGTAAGTAGGGGTGGCTGCCTGCCTGGCCATAGGGGCTGCAGCGGGGGAAGCGGGGGAAGCGCCGGCTGGGCTGGTAGGGGTGCTTAGCTATCCAAGAAAAATGAAGCCAAAGCGTTTTCACAATTACACACACATTAAACAGAAGGCAGCAGCAGCAAAAGACTTGTAAAAAGTTAAAACTTCTGCACGCAGGTGGTTAAGGGTATGCTAAGTGGGCTGGGGCAACAAGGGGTTAAATGTGACAGCGTGTGTGTGTGTTTGTATCAATTGCTTGGCAGCAGCAAGAAAGCAGCGCAAAGTAGAAAAAAATATGTAGCATGACATTAGGCGCAGACAAAGAAGCTACGCTTGTGTCTTGACAGCTGTAAGTGCAGGAGAAGGAAATGCCACACACACACATACACACACACACCCATACATACACATCTATATGTATATATACATCCCAAGGCATGTTGTATATAAAGCTGTCAATATGCCAGCTTCTATTTGAATGAATGCATAGAATAAGCCAAGTCAACGCATGCCAACAAAAGGACTAAAAGGAGAGTTCAAAAGAGTGCGTCATGTATAAAAGTAATGCCATACCAGAAGAATAAGACCTCAAGAGCAGCTTAGAAGAAAACTGGTGTACAAAACATACACCTCTTAATATTAATAACCATATTTCATTATAATCAAAGAATTTTTCGTATAAGTAGAACAGAGCTTAGAAAGTGCAAACTTGAAGCTATCTGCCAGAAGAATATGTTTTAAAAAGCAGCTTAGCAGCAAGCAAAGATCTATAAAATTGTGATAATTGTTTGGAGAAGTTCCTAGAAGAAAACAAAGATCAACAAAATTGTAATAATTCTTTAGAGAAGTTCCCAGAAGCAAAGATCTAAATTTTAATACTACCTTAGAAAACTTTCTACAAGCCTAAATTCGTAAGGAAAATGTGCTGGGAAAGTGTTTTAGCTATCGGTTTAATCCTTTCCTCCTTTCTTCCATTGATTCTGTCCCGTTTGATCGAAATTATAGGTTCCTCCTTAGACGTTTCTTATCTAATTTAAATAACAGCTCCATTTTAGTAGCTTATAAGCTTCATGTCTCAAACTTATTAACTTAATATTATTAATATAAAGCACATATTTGATGTTTGATGAGGAAAAGGAAGGATGGGAAAAATTTGGAAAATGAGGAAAATGAAGGTTGGAAAAATTTGATCTTAAGTTTACGAATTGAACTCGCACTCTGTAGATGTGGGAGGACCGTTAATAGGATGATAAAAGTGACAGAGTTGCCTATCGATCTTAAAGTGAAAATATGTTTTTTCCAGATATTAACATTCTTAGCTCACGTTACAGATTTTCAGCTTGAAATCACACTTGCTAAGCTCACTCTACATGAAAAAAACTTCAAGTAACTCTTAAATTTTTACAATTTTGATGACATTTATCGCTTATATCGATAACATTGATCGATTGTTTCTAGTGCAATTTAAAATGAGCTGCGCTTTAAATGTGCATGTTAGCTTTTAAGCTGCTTTATAATCCTTTGATATGCTTTGCCATCCATTAGCCTGGCATTAAATGATGCAGCTGGCTTTTTCCTTATCTGGTTCGCCTTCGTCCTTACGCTCCTTTTACAGTTATTTGAGTAGCATATCCCCTCTACCCACGCCCGCTTCCGCATTTGTTGCGTTTTTATTTTCGGGACATGCCTTTGCATTTGCTTTACAATTTCAAACATCATTAGCAACGCACACACACACACACACACACACACACACACACACACATACAAAGTGGTGTAGGAGGTGTGGGGTGTGAGGACAAACACAGAGAGCTTACACACACACATACGCACATATCCCTTTTTGCTAATTATTTATTTAAATATTAAACAAAAAATACCCAAACACACACAAAAAGAGAAGCACTGCGAGATGGAGAGAGAGAGAGGTGGAGAGGTAGAGAGGGAGGGAGATGGGCAGAGCAAGAGCAAGATAGCAAGCCTTCAAAACTGCAACAAAAAACCGAAAAAAAAATAAATAAACAGAAGCACACACAGGAATGAAAACCGAAGTGAAAAGAGTAGCATAAAATCAACACACACACACACACACACACACACACACACACACACACAACCAGAGAGAAGACGAAAATGATGTATTGATGTTGCTGTGAGAGGTGGGGCAGAGGGGCTGCTGTGGGGGCATGTGTGCTGTCTGTGCAGTAAAGACGCACGCAGCGCAACAAAAAAAGAAGAAGGAAAGATGGAAAAAAAACAACAACAACAACAAAAGCAAGGCAACGATGAAGAAAAAGTACAGTACGAGCGCGCCAAAGCAGAGTGTGAGCGAGCGAGAGAGTGAGCGTGTGTGGGAGCGAGACAGTAAGCGGCTGTGCGAGCGAGATGCTCATATGCATATATATGTATGTACATAACTGTACATGTTGTTGGAGCACTGCCAATGTCTGTCTGTCTGTCTGTCTGTCTGTTTGTCTGTTTGTCTGCTCAGTTCAGTTATGTTTCGTCTGCCCAGCTAACTAATATTTTCTAATTTAAAATTCTGTTTCTTTTTTATTGCCTGGCACACACACACACACAGGCACACACACACACCACTTCCCCGCACACACATATGTACACACATGTATGTAAATTTATAAAATTTCTATTTACTTATCAAAAATCAGGCAGAGCCATTGAAAAAACAAAGAGTTGTATTTATTATTACCCTGCCTGCCCACAACGCTCCCCTCCTCCTACCCCCATACGCTGGCGTTGAAACTGAAGAAGAAGCTAAAGATGATGAAGAAACAACAAGAGCAGGAGCGGGAGCGGGAGCTGGTAACGGGAAGCTGCTGCTGTGCACGCCCAAATGTATGCTATACAAAATATAAATTAGCTTTGATATGCGAAGCCGCTGGGCGTGTGGACGGGGAACGGGGAACGAGGGGGGAACAGGCGACAGCATGGGCTGGACTGTAAAAAAGGATTATATACACGCGTGCGTCATATGTGTGTCGTTCTGTGTGAGTGTGTGTGTGTGTGTGTGTCTGAGTGTGTGTGAAAAGATGCTGAAAAAAGGATTAATGCGCGCGCCAAGCAAGAAGACAGCGACTGTCGGGGTGGAGGTGGGGGTTGGAAGCCAGCTATATGCTTCGATTTTTAATGCGTCATATGACAAGGCAGCCAACAGTTGTGTGTGTGTGTGTGCGTGTGTGTGTTTGAGTGTGTGTGTGGGTAATTGTCTGTCCCGGTCTGACAAGAGGCAAGCTAAATTCAAACTGTGGGGTTGTGGGCTGGGAGCTGTTCAGCTTTTTGGGGGCTGTAAAGTGTCAAAGAAAAATGTGCGCGGCACTTTCTTCTCAACAGCTACAGTTACACACAGCTGTGTGTGCGAGTGTGTGTGTGCGTGCATCAAATTAGACGATTTCTAATTGCTGTCTGCAAGGAAAGGAGTAACAGGGATTACAAGTGACACATTTGAAGCCTGCAGGGGTTGGAGCAATATATGCCATATGCAGATCAAAGAGTAAATATTGATTTGAAAAGGCTGAGCTCTTGCCAGAGAGCTTAAAAGCACAGCTTGAGAGACAGCGCAATTGCGTACAGTTTCGTACAGTTGCAAGCAAAGCAGCTGTTGATCTTTCAAAGAGCGAAAGCTTTAAGGCACAGCTTTCTGGTGAGCGCAGCAGCAAACAGTTGCAAGCAAAGCTCAGCTCAAAGAAGCAAGCTAAAGCTTTGCTGTTGATCCCCCAGAAAGAGTGAGAGAGAGAGAGAGCGAGCTTTAAAGCACAGCTTAGTCAGCTGATCGGAAAGAGCAAGGACTGCCGCTGCTCATTTCACGTGAAATGAAAGCGAATGTTCTGTACTTTTTTAGGTTATTCAATGTTGATTCCTAACGGCTTATGCTCATTAACAATCAAAACCCAGGCAACTCTCTGTGTGTGCGTGTGTGTGTGTGTGTGTGGACAACCCTTTGGCTGGACAGCCTTTTGAGGCACATGCACACGCACACGCACACACATCCCCGCCCCACACACAAAAGTAATAATAATTTTTTGGCTTATCCTTATTATTACATAACGTATGCATACCTTTTTGTAGCTGGACATATCTGCATGCCCCCTCTATCCGCTGACCAATCGTACATCAAAAATTAACGCACACACACACACACACCCATACATGTGTGACCCTTTTTTGTGCCCATTGTTGTGGCCCCCACTTTACACCCCCTGCTACCATTTTGTTCACTCTTTTGGTCACTTTGTTCGTAGGCCTTTTTGGCAACATTTTTGAAAACACAACAACAAAAAAAGTAAATAATTAAGCATTACACTGACCAAATAGCACATACACGGTCAAAACATATAGGGTAGGGGTAGTGGCAGGGGTAGTGGCAGTGGCAGGGGGGGTCAGTTCAAGTCAAGGCACACACGGTCCAGACAAACACAAATAAATATATAACTCATATATGTGGGCAGTGCGGGGCCGTACAAATAATGATTAGAAGTCCCTTCTCACACCCCCACCCACACCTCACATATACTCTTTGTGTATGTGTGTGTGTGTGTGTGTGTATTTGGCTTTTACTTTGTTTTTTATGCTTTGTGTGTGTGTAATTTTTGACATTTTTATGCGGGCCTCAAACTAAGGCAGACCAACAACAAAAATAAAAAGCTTCTCAAAGTTAATGTGCTAAAAGGGTGGGGTGGGGGTGGGGGTGGGGTTAGGTGCGGGTTGCGGGGTATGGGACATAAGGGTTGTGTGTGGGTGTGTGTGGGTGTGTGTGTGTTACATAAATTTGACACTGTAAAATTGTAAAATCTAACAGAAATTAATGATTTCTATTTAGATGAAAGTACAGTTGCGTCAATAAAAAAATAAGCTGAAACCAGAAGCCCAACAAAAGCACTGTTGCTAATGTCCTGCATAGAATGCCTGCCCTTTTGGGTAACTCCTTTCATATATATTATTATGTTTGAGGCTAAACAAAAGGTTTAGCAGCGACAGACAATGCAAATATTTCATAGCCTAGCCTGAGGCGTCTTCTATTATTATTCTTTTTCTGGTTTCTCATTATTATAAGGTCCTGGTAATGAGACCTAATTAAATATGCATGATGAAATGCCAACGTATTAGATGGATTCCTAATGTGTCCTGGCCTTTACCATATATACATATATACTCGTCCACAAATAATATGATTAATGTTGAAGCATTCACAGAAAAATCAATGGGAAACAAGGTATGAGCGAAGAAGGGGGGTTTTGGGGTGATGGGAGGACTGTCTCTGTACTATCTATCAAATCTTTAATTAAGCCGAAAATTAAGCAATTTATTTAGTTGCCTAGACCTGTGGAGAGCAAAAAGCCTTTTGGCGTTGCCATCCTTGAGCATTTTACAATTTCAATCAAAATTTCCAATCAATGTCAATTCATTATGCGCCCAGTCATCAAGGCGCAAGGAGCAAGCAGCAAGGAGCAAGAAGCTTGGCTGGAGCATAGCCACAAAACTTGGCCCCATCAACCATCTAAAAAACCAAGGCAACGCCGCTCGGATGAAACACGCTTGAAAAGCAACCCTGCGAGCGATGGAAACACAGCGCTGGCATTTTTAATGAAAGCCACGCACAAAGTTGCCTGTCAAGTTTGCCTAATCAAAATCGACAACATTTTATAGTTTAGCCGGGAAGACACACAGCCAGACAGACAGAGAGACAGACAGACAGGCAGACGGACAGACGGACGGACAGACAGTTGAGATACAAACTCGGAGCAGGAAGAGTAGCTGGAGTTGGCTGGCAGGCTGACTGGAGTCAAGGGGGAGGCGGGCATCGGCAGCGGCAGCGAGTGTGTGACAAACAAATATTTGAAAACGTAAATCAGAAATCTTTCACTTTCATTTGGCAATCCTTTTGTGCCCTTTCATAGAGCCTTGCCGTGTGCGTGCGCGGGCCGCTGGAAGGGGTAGGGTTAGGGGGGTAGTTAGGTGGATTGTCCTGGGCCCTGACAAAATCGAAAAACATTTCGTGTATTAAAACCGAAACGAATTAATTTAATTAATTACAATCATGTCTTATTAGAGACGTATGAAGATGATGAGGACGACGACGACGACGACGACGACGACGAAGTAGAACCAAGACGTTTTCCTGCTTCGGGGGGTTCAGTTCTGGGTAGGGGGGAGTGGATTTTCTATACCAAAAGCTGAAAGACAGTTTTGTTGTTCTTGTGGCACAACAACAAGAGCAGCACATTTGAGTCCTGCCAAAGAGTTGCGAGAGTTGCTTTTGTTTCAAGTGTTGTCCTGGGCATTGCTTGTGGAAGGGGGTTGTAGCTGGCGGGCGGCGGGCGGCGGGCGGGGAGAGCTTTGTGGTGCTTGTGCGGATGCGGGGCGGCATTTTGGGCTGACTCGATACGTAATAGCGTATATTTTATGCTCACATCATTTATAAATGCCTGATTTGTTATTTACAAAACGAGACAAGTTGCGGCATTTTGGATTGCATGGGATTTCGGTTTGGGGCTGAGACTCTTCACTCTGTGTCTGGCTGAAATCAATGTGTGTTTGTGTGTGTGTGTGTGTGTGTGTGTGTGCCGCCACTTAATTTGAATTTGAGTAATTGCCAAGATGCTGGCGTGTCTTGTGGCCAATAACAGAGCGTTAACAGTGGAGCAGCTTCAACTGTAGCTACAGCTACAACCGCTAAAGGCGGCTTATCAAAAGGAGACAACCAGGGACATATGCAAACATAGTTAACAGTGCGTTGAGAATGCAGTGGCAGAGAGAGGACAGCCAGAGACATGTACACACATAGTTAACAGCACGTTGACAGCGCACTGGCAGGCTTTCACTTCGAGAAGTTAGCATTGTCACTTTTAGTCATATGAAGTGCTGTTGTGGCAGCCTGGCTAGCTTAAATTTATGATACATCATTTGTATAATACTTGCAGACATAGAAGAGAAAAGATAATGTACAGCCACATAACAGTGTGTTAACATGCTGTTAACAAGCGAGTTTACAGTGATTTAAACCTAGCTTAAATGACTTATGCGGCATCAATGATAGTAAATAGAGTTTAGAGTTTACTGGTAACACAATATATATATTTATATGTTAACAATCACAGCTTGCATGCCTTGTCCCACATGACGCATACGCAATATTTATTGGTAAGAGCAACAAATATAGAAATATATATAGCTAAAAACAACTCCACATGAGAGCACTTAGCTGCTGTGAGAAGCTCTCTACTATATGTAGTATATGAGACATGCAGAATACTTCTTTTTACACTTTGTTGCCATTGTTGTTGTTGCTGTTAATTAATTTCTGTAAAAATATTTATTATTATTAGTCGGCAAGCGACTGCAAAGCGGCAATGCACTCATCAGCACCCAGACAGACAGACAGAGACGGCAGCCACAACTATGACACACAGAGTGGTAGAGAGAGGGAGGTAGGGAGAGTGTGTGTGATATAGATATATAGATTGCATGCCAGCGATCCATACTGCTCCCCATACCCCATTCCCTCCTGTACCCCTTAGAGCTCCTGCACCTGATGATGATGCTCCCACCGCAGCTCCGTTCTCAACGACTTGACTGTCACTAAACGGCTCATCTAACTGCAATGCTTCATAGAAATTTCGTTTGTGTGGTGTGCTCGGTGTTCGGTGCTCGGGAACGTGTATGGGAAGGGGATAGGGAATGCGGTCTGGCTGGCTGACTTATTTTTACAACAACAATGAACGCTCAGACGGACGCAAATCACAAAATGAAAATCGAAAAGTGCATGGTTCTATATATTGTGCGATATATATCTATATAAGTATTTATATACATATATCTATATGAATATGCATATATCTATATATTTTTTTTTATACTATATATATATATATATATATATATGTTTTTAAGTGTATATGGATTTGAATCTGGCTGATGGCAACAACAAATTTACACTCCAACAGACGATGATGTCGTCGTTGTTGTCGTTGTCGTTGTCGATGTTGTTGTCGACGTTCTAGTCAGTCAGTCAGCCGCGTCGGCCGCTGCCCCATGGTACTACATCAGAGGCAGCCCCAACACACCAACAACGCCCGTACCCTTCCCTCCCCGCCCCAGTCAGCCCGGCTACCCCTTTGTGCGACTGTAAAAATAGGCAAATAATTATTTAAGAATTTCTTGATTAATTGGCAGTGTTGTTGTTGTTGTAGCTGCTGTTGTTGTTGGTGGTGCATGCAAATTTTGCGTTGCCGTTGCCGTCGCCGTTGGCAGCAACAGGGCCATTTTGGCCAACACTTGATTGCATTTTCAATTGTTTGCCGTTATGCATTTTTGCCAATAATTTACATAAATGACATCCTTGCATAGTTTTTGGCATAGACAGCATTACATGACAACAATAAAAACACCAAGAACAATAAATACAACAGCAACAACGGCAACAACAGCAACAACAGCAACATTGTTGCACTGACTCATTGGCCTCAAGTTGAAGGCAACTGAAGTTGCAACAAATTATGTTAAGAGCAAAGTTACAAAATTGCCTGCAAGTTAACTAATTAAAAGTGGCAAAAAGCTGCTTAGCACAAAGGTGAGCAAAAGTTTTCCTTGAAATGGGAGCAAAGCTGGCAAAGTGTGACACAAAAGAGCAACTTCAACGAAAGCTCTTGCTGCGCCAGGCCGAAAGCTTTTAAAGTTGAGAGCTCCACACTCAATGGGTGGAAGATCAAAGAGCGTAAAGGACGAAGCACAGAGTTGCAAATGGTTGGAACATTGATGGGGATTGTGTAGAACCAATCAATTGTTTTAAGAAATACTGATAGGGTGGAAGAAGGGAAAGAATTAAGCTTAATAGTAAGTTATAGGGAATAGAATTCGTACAGGTAGCTATGATTAGATAATCCGCCCAGAACTTATCAATAGTTTAAGGAATAATTGAATGGGTAAGAATAGGTATAGCTATAGGTAATAAATACATAATTATAAGATGATCAGTACCTTTTAAGTCTCAAAGAAATACTGAATAGGTGGGAATGAGTCTGAAGCGTCAAGTATGGTATAGCTATAGGTGTGGTTTAGTTGGACTTTTTTAAATGTTGGATAATTATTAAGTGAGTGAAAAAGGTCCTGAAGCTCACAAGTAGGGTATAGCTATTGGTTTGGTACGGTGGAACCATTCAATTGTTTAGGTACAGTGGATGGCAAAGAATCTAGAGCTCTTAGTTATGTTATAGCTATAGGTTTGGTACTGTAAGACTTTTCGCTTGATTGAAAATGATCGAATGGATGGAAAAGAACCTCAAGATGCCAAGTTTGGTACAGCAGGACCTTTTATTGGAGTGGAAAAGAGCCTGAAGGTCTTAAGTATGGTATAGGTATGGTATGGTATTTGAGAATTACTAAATGGTTGGAAGACTAAAGAGCATGGTATGGTTCTAGCTACGGTACAGGCAATTATGATAAGATGATCAGCTATAGATTGCGTAGGACGCTTGCTTGAAGTGCCTTAATACTAGAGCTCAAGTTGACTAACCTGTCGCAGTCAGCACTCAACACTGTGGTACTCAACACGCTCCACACTCCACACTCCATGCAACACGCTCCACACTCCACAGTCTATGCACCAATTAGCATATTTTATATCAATTCCTGTCATACATTCCACACCTTGCCAACGTTCGCTGTCGTTGTTGCCGCCCAAACAATTCGCAAAGGCAACAGCACAAAGGCTTGCACTGTGTTGCTCCTCTCCTCTCCTCTCCCCTACCCCATCCCCATCCTATACCCCCCTTCAATATATGCGTGTGTATGTGTCTCGTTTATTTTTATCAACTTTAGTTTTGGCTTTTTGCAGTGTACACATACACTTACACAGACAATCAGCAATTGCCACAGTCGCAGTCGCAGTCACATTCACATTCACAGATTCATCTTGTCGTTCCGCATAAATAACTGTCGCAGTGTCGCAGCCACCCCCTCTACCCCTGCTGCCTGCACGCCCCTGTCTGGCACGAGTTGTCTGTCTATATGTCTGCGTGCATGCATTATTTCATTAAAGTATTACAATATTAATTCGATTTTCACTAATTGACAAGAAGAAGCAGTCGCAGTCGCAGTCGCAGTCTCCTCATCACTTTGTCTGCTTGTTGTATGTGTGTGTGTTGATCATCTTTAACTTCATCATTGTCAACATCATTATCATTTGTCGCTGGCTTTTGTTCTCGTTGCTCGCACCGCAATCTCTTACATTCTCATCTATCTTTTTAGTTGTCTTTCCAATTTTAGTTGTCGTGGGCTTTGGGCTTTGGGCTAGGCCCCAGTTAGGCCCGCTGTTGACCTCATTCCGGCCATGTGCTTGGCCCACTAAGTCGCCATAGGAGAGGCTTCTCAAGCCCTGTGCAGTAGCTTAACTCCCCCCGCCGCATAACAAAAACAAATACACCCACCCACACACACACACACACACAGACACAAAAACTGGGCAACTGGCGAAAAATGCGCGCGCGAAAATGCAAAAACAAAAAAACATACAAAAAACGAAGGAAAAACAAAAAACAAATGAAAACCAACAACAACGAGATTTTTCGCGAGCCGACACTGGGGGAGGTGGGAGGTGGGAGGCAGGGCATGGTATGGAGTGTTTATGGGGGTTGGGGTTTGTGTCTGTTGCGGTTTTCATGTTGTGCGTAGCTGTCGTTCCCCGGCAAACTGTTGCTGCGTGCCCCAGTTGGAGCCGATGGCATGCCAAAAGCGCTGCCCGCTGGGTTCCCATGCCACGCCTCACAAATGTTGCAATTTCCCTATGAAATTTGTTCCCCATGCCAAAAGCACTGCGCCGTGCAGGCGCATTGTCATGACCTGTGACATGTTCGCTTCCAATGTAGTGCCAAAGGTGTTTCTTCTTCGAGGGGGAAAAGGCGCACAATGTGTGTGTTCCTTTATTGCATGGGCGGGCCCCCCTAACCGCTCCACGCCCTTCCAAGGTCCCACTGGGTTTGTGTGTTGCTGCTGTTGTTGTTGTTGCTGCTGCTTTGGCATTCGCGTTGTTGGCATGTTTGGCATTCTGTAGCTGCTGCTGTTGTTGTTGTTGTTGTTGTTGCCTGACCCCAAAGTACAAATCAATTGTGCATGTGTGTGTGTGTGTGTGTGTGTGCTTGTGTGTGGCCAGCGAGTGTATCATCATCATCTGCACATCATACACAGCGCCGGCCACGTGCGGCTTGGTCAATGCCAGCCGGCCGGCCTTGTCGTCTGTGTGAAAATTGTGTCAATTGCAGTTGCCCACTGGTCTGTCTGTCTGTCTGTCTGTCAGTGCGCCACTCTACCCCCCAGCCGGCCAGCCCAAACAGTGCCCAACCCTTTAGCTTGGCAGTGTCAACAACATGCGCAGGTCGCGCAAAAATGTTGCACGCATTTTGATGAGGCGGCTGGCTTGGGGGGGGGGGCAACAAACAAACACAAACAGAAATACCAAAACCAGCCTTCCACCCCCCAAAAAGGAAAGCATTTCTCCACATTTGAGCCCCACTCTCTGCCTGTCCATTTGGTTTTCAATGCCATGCGAGCTGCAGGACATTCACTTCTTCCTGAGTGTGAGTAACCCCAATGCGTTATTCTGCTTAAAGGTTTTAGTTTTCGGCATGTCTTGTAGCCAACTTAAGGAGCATCTTCTGGCACGAAGAAGTTCTTTGTTTAGTTAAGTTTCTTATTGGGTTCTATTATAGCTTCTGTTGCAGCTGTTCAAATATGTCTTGATTGATATATCTAGCTGATATAGCTAATCAGTCAAGCCTTAAAGAGAGTCCAAGCGCAGAAGTCACAGTTCCTTCGCCTTCGGATTTTCTATTATGTATACAACATATATAACATACATAATATGATATACAAAAAAATATCAAGATTATACAAATGTTCCGTGTATTGCAAGCCAAAACATTAAGGAAAATCTCAGGGGCATGAGAGCCTGGGATATTGAACGAGACCTGAATGTTCCTCTGATAGCTGACAGTATCCAGAGTATAGCTGGAAGATACACTGAGAGTTTGCTAGACGACTGCGCAACTTCGTGCTGAGAGCCAGGAAAAGATATAAACGTCATCACCCTGAAGACCTTCCCCAGCGGCTCTTGACCTAATATTTATATCTTTCTATTTTATTCTACTTCTCCTAATAAAACTTAACTCTTTAACTTCCAAATTGTACCCCAAAATCCTTTGCATAATGTAAATAGCTGTATATAATATCTTAGTTCATCTAGACATACTTTCATTCTTAATAGGTAAAAGTATTCTAATCAAACTTATATTTCCATTACCAGAGATAAAAAAAATAACAAAAATAAGGAACCTCAACTAACTAAAGCTGAACAATCTTGCTTTAAGAAGTTACTATTTCAGACAGGCATCGAACTTTGATTAAAATTGTTATTTTGATGAAAAGTTTCATCAAACTGTTTGGTTGTAGGTGAAAAGTGAAGTTCTTGCTTCGATGTATTGGCTTTAAAACTGAATTGTTTATTAGCCCAGTTTATTGAACTATAAACAATTTGTGTTTCAAAGGAGTCTCAACCCAAAGATAGTAAATACTTTGGAACATACTCATAAGTATCGATACTTGTGACGTTTTGGCAAGTTATGCGCTGGCACTTAAACCGCTGTTTACTTAAGCCACAGCAGTGTGTGGCATGCCACAAATTACCGAATCACATACATATGCACACAACTTTTGTGTCAACACACACACACACACACACAGCTGTCGTCAGTTGCAGCTGCCCCCTGCTTTGTTGAGACGTTGCGTTTGTTGCAATTTGTCGCTGCATTTGAATGTTGCAGCGGCGACTCTTTTTGGTGGCTTCTGGTTCCGGCATTATTGCTGTGGCTGCCACACCAACTGTCTGCGGCAGCACACAGCCAGCAAGCATGTGGTATGTGTATGTGTGTGTGTGTATCTGTGTGTTGTCTGCATTTAACTAAAGTCGCCTCTGACCTTCAGCATAAATCAAATCAAAATCGATGCTCCCACGCATTTTGCCTGTTAATGCGGCTGATCAGCGAAACAATACAAAATGCGAGAGAAAAAACCCAAGTAAAAAAACCAAAAAAACAACAACAAAAAGCGAGACAAGCGCTTAATTTAATTTCCTCCCAGCACACACACACACACACACACGCACACCATACAGAATCGGGGCCAGAATTTTTTGTGAAATTCGATCGAAAGAATTATGTCGAAACAACAACAAAGGCAACGAATCAGTCAAAGCTTGTTTTTTTTTATATTTTATTTTATTTTATTTTATTTTTTTTTGCATATCGGTCGGCAACAGGAAATCCATGTTTATGTTTAAATTAATAATAAAAGAGCAAAAAAAAATATATATATAGATATATGTAAAATATGTGTGTGTGTGTGTAAAAGTTTGAGTTGGTTTTTGGCTATTGGCATATCAATGAAATGAGAAATTGAAATGTAAGCCGCTGCCGCTGCCGCTGCTGCTGCTGCTGCTGATGCTGCTTGCGTCGCCGTCAACGTCTTGGCAACGTTGGGGCAATATTATGCGGGGCATGCGGGGCAGGCGCAGGCATTAATACAATAAATTATATTATGGCTCTTCCTGTTTGCCCCGATAAACGAGGCGAGCGACAGAGCCGCAGAAATTGAATTGAACGTTTGTCGCTTTGCCTGCTGATCGCTGAGCAGTGGCAGGGGGCGGGGGGCGACGGGCAGCGGGCAGCGGGGGCGGTGGCATTGCCATAATGAAGTCGATGATGATAATAATGCGACGTTGTCGTTGTCGTCTTTCGTCGTTGTTGTTGTTGTTGTTGTTGCTGTTGTTGGGCAGATCTTGTGCGTCTGATTTGTGCAAATAATTGAAATTTGCATATAATGAATGCAGGCAGGCAGAGGCTGAGCAGCGCGGGGGCAACGCAGTGCGGGGGCGTGCTCACAACAAAAAAAGAAGAAGAAAATAAGTAAGAATACTACTCTAGACGAGTCTAAGCGACTACAACATACCCTGCTGCAGCCAGTTCTCAAATGCTCAAAGAAATACGCATTAAACAGCCTAAATTTGTTTTTACTCAAATTCGGGGGGCTGTGGGGTGGGGTGGTATTGGTAGCAATTTCAAATGCACTTCAATTGCTACAGTTAGCTATATATCAAATTTGATGACTCTAACTCTTATAACCTAAAAACCAGCTCGACTATTAATGCTGTTCTAAGATATATAGTAAACTTAAGATTGTATATTTCATATTTAAGCATCAAAACTAGATTTGCATTTAGTATAGATTCCAAATATGATATATACCAGCTCTTAGGGCAAGATTGATTCGATCATTTTTAAAATAAAAGTTATTTGTTGATTTTTAACAAAAAATATTAAAATAAAAGTTATATTATGATATTGAAAAAAAAATAATTGAAATTTTACTTATATGTCATATTTCTTTTGGATCGATAAATAGGCGTTTATTATCAATTCCTTGATAAAAATTCAAAATAAAAGTTTATACTGTTTCCAGGATGCTGCATCCCGAACAAGTATATCTAACATTTTTCCGTTCTGCTAAATAATATGTATCTTGTTTGACTTTTGTTCAAACTGCATAAGGCTGATCAACAATTGTGTATATCTATATGTATATATAGAACTTAAAACTGTGTCTTTCATATGCAAATCACAAAATTTTGACGACAAACTTGATCTGCATTTAGTTGATTTAGTATAGATTCCAAATTTAGTATATACAGCTCTCAGGGTCAAGTTGATTGTACTATTGCTGCTGATCAAGAATATATATACTAGTTTATATGCTGCCTGTTTGCAGGGTGTAAGAAGTACAGCTAGTGTGTATGTGTGTGTGTGTGTGTGTGTGTTGCACAGTAGCTGCAATCAGAGTTGCACTGAAAGGTAGCTGCTGCGTCTATTGTGAACTGGCACATAAATTACATTTAAGGCGACGCTTGGCAAAATGAGAAAAGGAGTTAAAAAGCGTTAAAAGCGTTAAATTCATTCACAACGTACAACAACAACAACAACAAATAAGAAAATAGTATAATAAACTTTGTTGTTGCAGCAGCCTTGAAAATGCTGAAAATGCTGCTTGAAGTCGAAGTCTGATGATCTTGATCATCGCCAAGCCATATTATCATAATCATAATGATAATCTCCGGGCAACAACATCATCATCATTATCATCATCATCATCATCATTATCGTGTTGCGCCTACATTGGCGTGGGCGTGCTGGCTGTCTGCCTCTTCTTCTACCTTTCTGCCAAGGGCTGGACAATGTTGTTGTTGTTGCTATTGCTGTTGTTGCTGCTGTTGTTGCTGCTAATGGCAGGCAGACGAGACAAGTTTTGACATATTTTTTGTTGTGCCTATGTGTGTGCCTGGCTGTGTGTGTCGCATTGATGAGGACATGAATGAAACGCAAATGAATGAATGCACAGGAACAGGCTCAGGCTCTGCCTGTGGCTCTGGCAGGAGGCAGGGGCAGGCAGACAGACAGCACCGTAGTTATCATTTAATGTGACTAAAGCCAGAGAGACTCCACAGTTAAACATCTTTAGTTTGTGCCCCCAAAAAAAGCAAAAAAGAACTTACGAGTTTCGTGCGAGTTAACCCAGTTGCCTGAATTAGTATGTGTTATGTTCTGAATTCGTTGTAATTACCTGCAAAGAGTCAAGCGAATACAAAAAAAAACATTAATGAATCTGTATTAAAGCAGCATATGGTCTTAAATAAATACTTTAAATATCAAGCAAGTGTCAAAGAATTGGCAACAATTATAATTAAGAAAATATATGCCAAAGAATAGCAAATAAATAGAAAACAAATAAAAAGTCACATAATATTAAAGATATTTTAATATTTGATATTTTAAATAAATACATAAAAAGTCAAATAATATTTAAGATATTCTTTTAAAATATGTATGGAAAAGTATTTGAAATAAATGCATAAAAAGTCAAATAATATTTTAGATATTATTGTGAAATATGCAGGAAAAGTATTTTAAATAAATACATAAAAAATCAAATAATATTAACAATATTAGTATTTTAAATAAATACATAAAATAAGTCAAATAATATTTAAGATATTCTTTTATAATATGTAAGAAAAGTATTTCAAATAAATTTAAAAAATAAGTCAAATAGTATTTTAGATATTCTTTTAAAATATGTATGGAAAAGTATTTGAAATAAATGCATAAAAAGTCAAATAATATTTTAGATATTATTGTGAAATATGCAGGAAAAGTATTTTAAATAAATACATAAAAAACTCAAATAATATTAACAATATTAGTATTTTCAATAAATACATAAAATAAGTCAAATAATATTTAAGATATTCTTTTATAATATGTAAGAAAAGTATTTCAAATAAATTTAAAAAATAAGTCAAATAGTATTTTAGATATTCTTTTAAAATATGTATGGAAAAGTATTTGAAATAAATGCATAAAAAGTCAAATAATATTTTAGATATTATTGTGAAATATGCAGGAAAAGTATTTTAAATAAATACATAAAAAACTCAAATAATATTAACAATATTAGTATTTTCAATAAATACATAAAATAAGTCAAATAATATTTAAGATATTCTTTTGAAATATGTGGGAAAAGTATTTTAAATAAATACATAAAAAAGTTTAAATGCACGAAAAGTAATTCAAATAAATACAAAAAAAATACGCAGGAAAAGTATAAAAACAAATTGTCATGGGAAATACATTTAGAGTACAATACATATATATGTACAAATGTGTAATAAAGACTATAATAAGTATTTCAAGAAGACCCAAAATACTAAAATATATTTATTTATTTATTTATATAATGACAACTTCATCTAAAATTCTTAGCCATGGCTGCCAGGGCCTTCAGCTGGAGAAATATATCAGATTATACAAAATATAAGAGTATACTTAATTATAAAAAAAACTAAAGCTAAAACTATATCATACAAATATGAATAAAATACCGAAACAATACTAGATTCTAATTTCCTTTCATTAGTAGTAATTTTAAATTAAAGTATAATACATAAATATATATTAAATAAGATATAAGCAACCAGTAAGTGCAAAGACATTGGCTAATAATAATAAATAAATAGATAGATAGCCAGCTGTGCTATTCAAATTTCGATTCTGGAATATCAAATAGAATATACCAAATGAATATAAAGCATAAGCTTTCGGGTCTGTTCTCGTTTCAGAGTTAGGCTGTATTATAATTTAATTATTGCTATATTTATATATAAATATACTTATAAACAAAGGGTAAAAGCTTTTCGATATATGTATATATATATATATAAAAGGTTTCAGAACATTTCTGAACATTTTTGAACTAAAATCTTAAGTCAAAGTCAAAGTCAAAACAATGCAAGTTAACAGTATTAATTAGAATTCCAAACTTAAGGTCTATAAGTTTGAAAAACAAAGACAAACTGAACAGACTTATAAGCAAGAACTTACTATATCTTTTTGTTAAGAAAAGGGTCTCAGCTCTTTCTCAGTTTCAGTTTCAGTTTCAGTATCAGTTTCTGTTAAAGTTTTGGATTCGGTAGCGCGGGTTTTTAATACGAGCACGGGACACGTCGGTAGCCGATTAAAACGCGTCAAATAACAATTAACAACTGATGCAGATAATCAGTGTACAAAAATTGTGAACGCGAAAACTTCTACACACACACACACACACACACACACGCAGAGAGCAATACACACATATAAATGCCAGCAGCATTTGTGATAAACGACAAAATGGAATCAAATCTAAAGCTCCAAAAAAAATAAATATATATATACTATACTATATGTGTACATATAATAGCAGCAGCTACTGTCTATGTGCACATGTGTGTGCGTGTGTGTGTGTGTGTGTGTGTGTGTGTGTGTGTTAGTTAACACCATAGTGCTCTACACAATAACAAAGAGAGCAACCATTTTGTACAAATATATCATCATCATCATAATTATAAAATTAAATGCTTCTTGCTTAAATAAGTTTCTTCTCCGTTCTACACAAATTTTATCAATTTTATTTGTGACAGAAGCAACCGAGAAGAGATCGGGAAGTAGGGGTCTGGAGCTACATACATATGTCTTTGGTTTGGCTTGTCAGGTGTTTTTTAAGCTCCATAAATCGTTTTTTTGTGGGCAACGCGACAAGGTTTATAAGTAGAATTACGATTACGATTACCTAGTACTGCATTTTGGCCGTTGTGTGGCAATCAACAATGTTTAAATATTGCTAAAGATACTGAATACTGAATACAGTACACAGTATACACAGTCGAATGTGTGCTTAAGATATCTCGCCACAAAATAGCTGCCATATTTATATAGAGACGTAATCAAGTCAGTCAAGACAAGTCAAGCAACCAAGCAACCAACCAACCAACCAAATAAACCAAAGCCCAGTGATTACTGTCTATTGGTTGCCGGCAGCGACAGCGAGACGACATTTCAACAGATACAGATACTTTTACAGCTACAGATACAGATACAGATACAGATACAGATACAGATACAGATACAGATACAGGTACAGTTAAGTATTGTATATAAAGATAAGATTCGTTATCTATCCATGATATACTATACTATATAGAACGAGTGCTTAGTGTACAAACAAATAGGTGTATAAATAAACGGACGAAACAGATAAGCTTCTTCCCCCCAAAATAAAATAAAATGAAACAAAAAAGAAACAAAAAAGTTGTAGAAGTCATAGCAAGATATATATGTACATACCAGATATAGATATATGTACATATATACATAGTTATATAGCTATATAGCTATAGATATAGAGCCGAGTATATCAGTTAATCGCGCAGTCACATAATTGTCATAAATTGTTTAGTTGTTGTCTAAACATGTTGAAAGATTTATGTGCCATATAAAAGGCGCTGTATGTATGATCATATAATGATTTGTCTGAAATCGGCCAGCTATATTAGTACATACATACATATATGTACATATGTGTGCATAGGCTATAGATACGGTTAGCTAATGGCGTCAGTTAGTTAGTGATTAAATGCTGATGAGTGTGCCAAACCTTGGGCTACTTTGAGGATACACCAAATGTATCTTCAAGTAGTTCAAGTAGTGCGTAGATTCTGTGTAGAGCTTGTAGAACTTTTACGATCATGGATTTGCTATGATTAGCTAGCTGCTGAAAATAATACAGCCAGTTGCAAAAGCTGATTAGGCAAAAGTAATGAGTGGAGACTTGTGGAGACTTGTGGAGACTTGTGGAGACTTGTGGAGACTTGTGGAGACTTGTGAAGAGTTGTTGCAAATGCATGCCCAGTGATAATTTCACAAAAAAAATGACAAACTTGCATCAGTTTAATGGAGAATAAGGAGTGTAGAGTTTGTAAAATGGAGACTAGATGGGAAAGTGTTTGTGTAGTTTGACGTAGACAGCTGTATATCAAAATCATCAAGTGGAGAGTTTTGGAGACTTTGGAGACTAGTGGAGAGTTTGCTAAAAATGCATGCCAAGTGTAACGTGATTCAAAATAATTGCTAACTAGCCAGTCGACAGTTTCAAAAGTGAAGCAAATAAGCTCCAACTCAACTTAAATGAGCGTGTAAGCGAAGTATAGACTCCAAGCACATATAAAACTTTAAA
Organism: Hirtodrosophila histrioides; assembly: GCA_037075165.1. NCBI lineage: Eukaryota > Metazoa > Arthropoda > Insecta > Diptera > Drosophilidae > Hirtodrosophila > Hirtodrosophila histrioides. The sequence continues at coordinate 1,815,124 of JBAMCL010000372.1, read as the reverse complement.
CCAATACGAAGTGACAGCTCTCAATAACACACACACACACCCACACATATATACAAGGATACAAGGACCCAATGTTGGGGTTCGGGCTCGGGCAATGGCCAGCGCCCAATACCAAAAAACCGAAGCTCAAATAAAATATAAAAAAAAGGAAGACAAGAAATATAGTAGTATGTGTGCATATCTATACACACAATATATATTGAGCGCACGTTTATGTAATAGCATATGTATAGATACATATATATATATATATATATATGTACACATACTATATATAAAGCAAAATCCCTACAATAAAACGGGGCGGAGCACAAGTGCTAGCAAAAAAAAAAAGAAGAAAAATCAGTAAAATAAGCAGGAAAAATATAAAAAAAAAAAAAAAAAAACGAAGCGAGAAATGAAAAGCAAAAGAAAAATCTGCCAAGTGAAAAGAAATCGGAATCGCAGTCAGCAGCAGGAGTTGTAGAGCAAGCATGGCAGCAGAGGGTGGGTGGGGGGAAAGCGTACTGCTGAGGGGCATTGGGTGTGGGCAACTGAATGAAAGGAAGCAGCAGCAAATCCTGATGCTCTATCTCTCGATGTGTGTGTGTGTGTGAGCGTGTGTGTGTGTGTGTGAGCACTTGAATAAAATCGAATAAGCATAAAAACGCATGCCATAAGATATGTGTGTGTCTGTGTGTGTGTGCTGCTCTCTGCTGCTGCTGCTGTGGCTGTACATAAGCTGAAGCTGTGTGTGTGTGTGTATCCCATACAGAGATACACATGTCCTAAGCTGGCTGGCTTTGGCTCTGCTGGCAGCTCTGGATTTGGGTTGGCTGCGCCTCGAACTCATATTCAATAATGACATAAATAACATGAGACACGCACACACACACACACACACACAGACACACGCACACGCACGCAGAGAGCCCAACTCCTTGGCACCTAAAAGCATGCTACTATTTTTATGCACAGCCTGCTTTCTTGCAGTGTATATGTGTGCGTGCGTGTGTGTGTGTGTGTGTGCTTGATTACATTTGATTCCTGCTTGGCGTTTTTCTTTGCTTTTCCGCCTTTTTCAACAGATTTTCCTTCGTTTTTTTTTGTTGTTGTTGTTGGTTCTGCGCCCTACCCAATGTACATAATATATATTGACGCCTGAGCTCCAAGCCCTACCCCGCCCGCCCCCATCTAAGGCGCCGACACGCTCCGCCATGCTTCTCAACGCTGGTTGGGCGCAAAACTTGTCAACCTTTTGGGTGGCCCAACAAAATAAGGCCCCCCACCCCCCACCACGACACACACAGTCGCCTGCCGCAGCCGCCCTTCAATTCAATGCCCCCAAAAACGCAAGAAAAAAGCAACAACAACAACAACAACAACAAGAAGCAGCAGAAACCCACGAAGGGCGCTGAGCGCATAAGCGAGAGAGTGTGAGCGTAAGTGCGAGAGAGTGAGCGTGTGCGAGCGTGCAAGAGAGAGCGAGAGGCAGAGGCACACGACGACGACGATATAAAACGCACGAAGCGTCGCCCCGGCCCTGCCCGGCCCTATGCTTTGTTGTTGGGTGCTGCCGCTGCTGACGTTGGCGCTGACGTTGGCCTGGCGCTGCTGCCGTTGATGGCTTCCCAATCGAAATCGATGTTGGTATGTATTACGTCTCTTCTGCTATTTTTGTGCTTTTTTGTTGTTTTTTTTTTTTTTTTGGCAACCACCCGTTAAAAAAAAGCTCTCTCTCTCTCTCTCTCTGTTGCTCGCATGCCCACACTCAAGCGCTCTCTTGTGCCCAGCTCAATAGCTAAAGAAACAAAAATAACAACAACAACAAGAAAAAAACAGTTCCTTTGGCAGCTTTAAGAAGACGCGAAGCGATGCGACGCAACGCGACGCTTTAAGGCGCTGCCGACGCGACGCGACGCTGACGTTGCTCTCAGTGCCGCTGCTGCTGCTGCTGCTGCTGCATTGAGCCGAGTGAAAGTGGCGCTGGCGTTTTTATGGCTGTCTGGCTGCTGATTTTGTTCCCCACTCATTTTTATAAAAAATTCAATATATGCGCTCATGCAGGCAGAAAAGGACAACAACTGCGCCCAGAGAGAGCGGCGCGACGCGTCAAAAAAAAAAAAACAAAAAAAGAAGAAGGAAAGAAGTAAAAAAAAGAACACACACACACACACATACATCAAATTGGATTGGATTGGTTTTGGGTTTCGGTGGGGCAAAGAGTGGCGTCGATGATTATTGGGTGGCGCTTGCCTCCTGCCCTCCCTCTGCCCAGCTGGGTAGGGTGGGCTGCTGCCAGAGGGTAGGGTGTCTCGCTGCTTCATTTAACATATTGGCAGCCATTGGGCGGGCAGGTGACTGCTGCTGCTGCTGCTGCTGCCGCCGCTGCTGCTGCTGCTGCTGCTGCTGCTGCTGCTGTTGTTGTTGTTCTCAGCACATAAAAATTGAGCGTCAATTGAATTCGATTGGGCGAGCGTTGCTCTCCGTATGTGTGTGAGTGTGCGTGTGTGTGTAGGGAGCCAATGCGAAAAAAAGGCAGCCGGAAATGATGTTAACCTTTGTGCGTACACACACACACACACACATACATACATATGGATTGCTTTCAATATTATTGGCAACGCCTTTTTGCCAGCTCTACTCCACCCCCACCCCCTCCCCCACCGCCCAACCGCTCTATATACACACAAAAGCCACGCACTTGTATTGGTTTTATTGGAACGACTTGCGATTGGTTTTCTCGCCACTCGCTCTATGTACACACATACACACATACATATGCATGCCCGTTGTACCTTATGTGAGAGTTTTGCCAGCACTCACCTCAAGTAACTCAGCTGCTGGAGCAGCTAAAGCCTTGAAATCAATTGCAGGCGTTGACTTGGGGCTGCCTCAGTGACATATAATAAAATCAAGCAAATTGCCACGATGCAAGGCTCAGGAAATGCTGTCAAATGTCTTGAGTGGGTCGCGTAATTCTAGAAATACTTCTTCAATACAAAGCATGGCTTTCCCAAAAGAAATAACTTATTGAACTCATTAGTTATACTTATTTTGTATGTATTTGTTCTACAAACATTCTTTTGGCTGACTCAATTGACTGCGCTTATCTTGTGGAAATGTCGCATGATTCAGATACTAACATGTGATTTATGTTTGCCATATGATTCACAGCTTTTTACAATACTATGTGTTCATCAAATTTACAATAATAATCCGACAAGGGTTAATTCAATAATCAATAATAATAATAATACTATTTGAGAACGAGTGAAATTCGGCACAGGCCTGATTAATTTCAGGAATCTTAACTTATTTTAAAAAATAAAAAAATATAAAAAATATATAAAAAAATTATTTCACAAACATCAACAATCAAGCATTAAAGGCAGTTACATGAAATATCACTAAAATATATATATATGTGTGTAAATATAGTCGAACTTTTCTATAACGAACTCAAAGCATATCGAACATTTCATTCTATAGAAATTATATATTAAATTTCCTAATATATAAACTATAGAACATTTCATCCTATTAAATATGTATATCATTTTTAAAAAGTTAGGGAAAATTTTTTTTATAAGGGAATTTTCTTTACTTAATTTTGTAATGGAGAAAATCTTTATAAAGAATACTAAAAAAGCATACATACTTTTGCAAATAATGAAAAGAAATGGTATAGAAACTCTCAGTAGCTTTAATTTAAGTGCCAATTAGAACATTTTAGATACAACACATTGTAGTAAAGTTTAAAGAAAACATTAAAAGGTAAAGGATTTAACAAAGAAATAAAAACAGTTTGTCCTGACTGATAGGCAATCAAAATGTTAGAGCTAGGAAGCTGAAATCTTAACAGATGGAAACATCTATAATGAAATCTAAATGAAATATCCACCCACAAGCGTGGAAATTCGCTGACAACTCTTGTATACAAATTTTTCAATTCAAACTTATTTTCCAAGAGCTATACGAAAAATCATTCGATACATATTTGACCGATTTTGATAAATCCACCCCCATGGTCGGATAATGGCAGTCTCATAGTTGTATTGCCGAAAGTCTAAGTTCTAACTCATTCTCAAAGCTCTACTCATTAAATAATTCGTCTAGTGTTTCACCAAGTTTGGAAAATTCATCCGCATGGTCGGATAATGGGAGCCTCATAGTTGTAGAGGTGATCACCAATCAAACTCATTTACAAAATTTGACACGAGTTTCAAGAAGTTTGGGAAATTCATCCGCATGGTAGGAAAACTGTTGGAGAACTTTGGCATTAGACATTTTTATTTGCATGCGTTTAGCTTCGAACTCATTTACAGGCTCAAAGATTTGGAAAATATACTCCCGCGGGCGTAAAAATCATTTTTAGCTATTTTTGTGTATTTCTTACGATTGACTAAAGTAGTCGAGTTCAACATAAAGCATTTTTATCGAAATATTTTGCCGGGCAACGCTGGCTTAAGAAGACAGACTTTAAGTAAAATAATATGTGAAATACAAGTGAATAAAACTTGTAAAATAATATGTTAAATACAAAATAAGTAATAAAATGTGCATAAATTTATATTTAGTATTTTGGAAAAAAATGAAAAATAGGAGAAAAATGTGCATAAAATTATATTAAGTATCGATATTGGAAAAAAAAGAGAAAAAAGTAGCTATATTAAATAAAATGGGGGAAAAAACAATTATAATAAGTAAAAATGTGCATAAAATTATAATACATATCCATATTGGAATAGTAGCGAAAAAAGTAATTATAATTAGTAAAAACGGGGAAAAAAGTAATTACAATAAGTAAAAATGTGATTAAATTATATTTTATGTATTGGAAAAATATGAAAAATAGGAGAAAAAATGTGTACAAAGTTATAATATATTGACAAAAAAGTAAATATAATAAGTAAAAAAGGGGAAAAAAGTAATAATAATAAGTAAAAATGTGCATAAAATTATAATATAATGTATCTAAATTGGAAATAAAGGGGAAAAAATAATTATAATAAGAAAAAATGTGATTAAATTATATTTTATGTATTGGAAAAAAAATGAAAAATAGGAGAAAAAATGTGCACAAAATTATAATATATTGGAAAAGTAGGGAAAAAAGTAATTAAAATTAGTAAAAAAGGGAAAAAAATAATTATAATAAGTAAAAATGTGATTAAATTATATTTTATGTATTGGAAAAAAATTAAAAATAGGAGAAAAAATGTGCATAAAATTATGATATATATCTATATTGGAAAAGTAGCGAAAAAAGTAATTAAAATAGGTAAAAAAGGGGAAAAAAGTAATTATAATAAGTAAAAATGTGCATGAAATGATAATATTCATATTGGGGAAAAAAAAAATTAAAACAAAAAAAAAACATAGGATGAAGAATATAAAAGTATAGAAGAAGAGAAGAATAGAAGAAGAAAGGAAGCCTTAAGAATATAAAACAAAATATATTCAATAAGTCAATATTTAAATGATTTTACTTTTGGGAATAAGTTGCCCCAAATGAGAAGTATATGTGTGTGTGTGTGTGTGTATATAAGCACATGTTGTGTCCATTGGCGCCGCCCGTAATAATCACCTCACCATACCCACTCCCCACTCCCCGCTCCGCCCCGCCCCTACCAGCAATGGCCAGCACGCCCATGCGATCGACGACTTACCGTTCGTTCGCTCTATAACGGTCGGGGGCTGCATGTCAATATTCAACGGGGCCAACGGAGCTGCCAATGTGTGGTGCACACACACACACACACACACAGAGGCATACACAGGCACACACGAGCACACACATACACATGTGCATGGACAGGGCGAACGAATCAGCCAGCAAGAGTGGACGTGTGTGTGTGCGCCAGTCAATAACATCCAATCAGGTTTGTTAAAAATCTATCTATATATGATGTTCATGATGACGGCGACGCAGTCGATGTCCGCACACACACACACACACACCTAACACACACACATATGCTCGCAGAGAGAGAGCGAGCGTCGTTGAACGACGACGACCCCTCGCCAAAAGAACGGACTCAGCTGAGCTGAGCTGAGCTCTGTTCAGTTCAGTTCAGCTCAGCTCAGCTCATATAGAGTGCAAGGGGACTGACTGTCGAACCTGCAGCGCCTGCTACCCTGCCGCGCAATGCTACGCCCCGCCCCGCCCCGCCACGACAATACAGTGTATGCGAGTGTGTTTGTGCCTGCGCCTCTTTCATTCATTTGCTCTGGTTCTGGTTCTGGTTCTACGTATCGAACACACATTGAACGCACATACAGAGAGACGTATGTGTGTCTTATCAGCTGCAGCAAGCAGTGCCCGCTCTCTCACTCTCTCGCCTGGCACACTCACACACAGAGACTGCTCGCCTTGAGAGCGCAACGCAATGCTTGCTCGCTCGCTCGCTCGCTTGCTCACTTGCCATTGCTTGTTGGGCCGCACTCACACACGCTCACTCGCCCTCACTCGCTCTAGCACACACGCTCGCTGCGTATTTCACTCAATGGCCTGTGCTGTATTGAGCTTTATTTTCGAGTGCCTTTGCAGGCTACTAAAATTTTATATCATTTCTTCTTCTTGTTGATGTTGTGGTTGTTCTTGTTGTTGTTGTTGTTGACTGCAGTTTCTTGGGCCAAGCCAAGTGCAATGTGAGCGCGAGCAAAGAGCGCGCCTGCGAGCGAAAGAGCGCGCGAGAGTTTGAGTTACTTTTTTTGTTTTGTTCATTTTACTTTTGTGTTGTTGTTGTTGTTGTTTTTATTGCCGCTGCTGATTGATTTTCCATAATGTGAGCGCGAGCGAGCGCCAAAGAATTCTGCCAGTCCCCAAAGCGCTGCGCTCTCCCTATGCCTGAGTGTGTGTGTGTGAGTGAGTGTGAGTCTGTAGCTGTGTGAGTGTATCGAACGCACAGCCAATAGCAAAAATTTCCAATTGCGTGCGATTTTCCAATCAAAATGGCACAGAAAAAAATACGACACACACACAGACACACACACTGACACACAAGCAACGCAAACGACAGCTGCGGCGTCGCAGTCAGCGTTGGCAGCAGCAGCGTAAAGGGGCGTACAAGCTGACAGCGTGTGTGTGTGAGGGATGCTTACTCACACATACATACACACATATGCGAACAAAAAAAAAGTAACGGCAACTCCAACTTTGCGTCCCAACACTCAAAAACGAATCGATGCGCACCGACCGTCGAACGAGCGAGCGACCAATCCCCCCGACCCCCCCTCACACCACACCGCCCCCCCCCCCCAACGTAACCTATCCCCACCCACTGGCAGCAACCCCACATGCCACACTTGAGCCATAGACCCATGGAGCCGAACTGTAGCCAGCTAGGGCTAGGTAGCCAGTTGAATGGGTGGGGAGGGGGGAGTGGGGTGGGGGGTCCGAGCGCAGCAACTGCCGGCGCCTTGTGCGCATCTCTGACATATTTCCAATATCATTGGTCGATAAATACCGAAGCAAACGAATCGAAACGAAACGAAACGTAGCATATAGAACCCTACACACACACACACACACGAACACACACACACACACAGAGGGAAGCACATTGGGGCGCGTCAGTTAAGGAAAAAAAAAGGATATAAAACGAATAGCCAAAACGGGCAAACTACGAGGGGTCCTACTTTACCAAAGTCCCCCCTGCCCCCTCTTTACTTTCATTCGAGTTTATACATACGTATGTATATAAACATACATAGATATGTATAACTGGGCGTGTGTGTGTGCACATACATCAGTGTTTTTCTATGAGAATACATATTAAAGCAGGCAAAAATGCTGCAATTCAAAGTCACCGACTGCTTTATACGCTGGGCGGGCTAGAGGCGGGCTAGGGCGTGGCATGGCTAGTTTTGATCCCAACTTTCAGGCAGCTCATAGGAAGTACCCAAATCAAATTGGCCTGAATAAGACGCTAGGATATATTCGGATATGCATACCAAATTTGCTGGGCTGAGCCTTAAAAGTATTCAAAATAACTTAAATTCTATGAACAGACAGACAAAGGCACATTAGACAAGTCGTATATACTTCTTTACGAACAGAGCATAGAATATCTAAGACTCAGCAAACAAATTTATAGGATTTCCGTCTTAAATTGATTCTAAAACTATCAAATTTAAAAAAGAATAGAATATGTTTTAATTCAAACTTTTGAAATTATTCAATTACAAGCTTAGGATCCTAAAAGAATTCAGGATGAAATATTAAATAAGGAGGAGAAATTTATCAAGTACTTTAAACTGCTGTTATTAAAGATCCTAGAATGCATTCAGGATGAAATATTATATAAGAAGGAGACATTTTTTAAGTATTTTAAGCAGCTGTTATTAAAGATCCTGAATGAATTCAGGATAAAATATTAAATAAGGAGGAGAAATTTATCAAGACTTTAAAATGCTGTTATTAAAGATCTAGAATGCATTCAGGATGAAATATTATATAAGAAGGAGACATTTTTTAAGTATTTTAAACAGCTGTGAATTAAGATCCTGACTGAATTCAGGATGAAATATTAAATAAGGAGGAGAAATTTATAAAATACTTTAAATGTTCAATTAACAGCTGTTATTTAATGCAATCAGGATGAAATATTAAATAAGGAGGAGAAATTTATTAAAAACTTTAAATATTTCTAAGGCAAGCAAACTTAAAATAGATAGAAAAGAAAATAACTTAAGAAAATTGTATGTTCATCGAAGTTTTATAACTTAAGCTATAGGTTTTATCTGAGGTTTTAAGTTCCTTTGGTTGTATATTAGTTTTCCTATTGAGTTCTGGCTGATATTCCCGATCAAATAGAGAGTTTTTAAAGAAACTTGAAAAAATAACATTAAAAAGTGAGTTAAGAAATGTTTAGAGCCGGCCATTTTCCCATAGGAACGATAACTATCGATAACTTACAAGGCAAGGAAGATGTTATGAGACTACGCTTAGGTACAGCTGCCAACTGTTATCGATAAACGCTGTGCACTTATCGATAAACACATAGCATGGAATTGCTGTGGCGTTGCACAAATGCCACAAAACTGCAGCATGGTAAGAAAAACTGCCAATACAAGGCGTCGTCCTGCCCAGCAGGGAGATAAATGTTGCTTCGAGTAGGGGGGTCCTTTTCATTGTGGATTGGGGGGGGGGGGGGGGGCAGGGCATTACAAGCTAGAAGTCGGTGTCGACGCACTCAGAGCGTCGAATGTGGAGGATGCCCATCCTGGCTGCCGTTTATACCGAGCATGATTGTAACTTCGTCGTCGTAATAACGAGCAAAAGTCTGTGGCAGGACGAAGGATGACGACTCCAACGACGACGACGACGACGACGACAATGTCCTTTCACATTTGTCGTTTTAGCCGAGACGATGGCAGCAGCCTCGCCAGTGTCTATAGCTCCCCCCCACGCTCAGCGTCCCTCCATTCAGCGTCTGTGTGTGCGTGTTTCGGAGAGCGCCGAACGCTGGGTGTAGGGAGAAGGGGGAGAAGGGGAGCAGGCACGCTGTCGGCGGCTAGATGCTAGGGAGGGTGGTTGGTCCGAGGGGTTTCGCTTGTCTGCGACGCTGTCTGCCCAGCCCGGATACCCAAACTGCTGCCAATTTTTATGCGCTCCCTATTTTTATCCGAGTTTCGTTTCGTTCGGGATACTTTTTTTTTTTTATTATATATATATATATATATATTTCTTTGCCAGCCCCAAAGCGCTCTCTAGTGTGGCCCCGCCACCCCCCGCCTGGTGGCCCTATCTGTGATTCCCATTCAGCTGCTGCTTTATTTTATTTCATCTTCACTTTCGGGTTTTCGTCTCCTGTTTTTCTTTTTTTTTCCTTCTTTTTTTTATATATTTTTTATGACCGGCTGCTGTTTCTTTCTGACGCTCGTCGAATGTGTATAGATTTTCTGTTCGTTGTGTTTGGGGTGGTAGGGTGTAGGGAGTAGGGAGTAGGGAGTAGGGTGTAGGGAGTAGGGTGTAGGGTGTAGGGTGTAGGGTGGCCCGATAGGATGGCCGGGTGCAAGTAGGAGGAGCCGTATATTTCGGTTCAAGGATATTTCTCGATATGTGTAAAAAGCAAAAGAAATGGCAAAAATAAATACATATATATATCCAGATATATATACATATATATGTGTGTGTATATAAAAATACCCAAGCGAAATGAAGAAGTGAAAGAAAAGACAGGAAAAATGTTGAAAAGCTCTCAAGAGCTGGTGGTTGCTGGAGGTGCTGCGGGGGGGGGGGGGGTTTAGGTGGTTTTAGGGGCACTGCTAGGCAGAATTGAGCTGCTCTCGGTGTCTGTTTGTCTGTGTGTGAGTATGGAGGGGATAGTTGAGGAGGGGGGGGAGCTTATTGGGCAGGATTGGGGGTCTCCTGTTCCCTGTTCTTGATTGCGCGCGTTAGCAGAAATGAAAATCGAGCAGCAGCAACAACAACAACAACAAGAAAGTCGCGGCATATAAGAAAAATGTATTTCTTTTCGAGCGCGCAGGATTTCTACCAATTGTACATAGGGAGGAGGCGTTCACACACACACACACATACACACATACTACATGATATGTACAGCAGGATGTATATGGATTGCTATGTGTATAGAATACCACTAGCAATAAATTGCCTCTTGCTTTCTGATACCCTACCTTAGGGTATTCCAATTTTCTTATGAAATGTGCTTGAAAACTGAGAGTTTAAGGTTACAAACCTTTTAGTTTTTTCCAACCAATTGTGACTTTTATTTTATTTCATATATGTTCTTATTAGACAAACTCCCAACTATTGAGTTTTTGTATAAAAGAAACCTTGCTGTAAGCGCATATATCTTCTGCTAAGCATCTTTTTTGTTTTCCCTTTATAGAGTTATCTCTCCCTTTCTCATACATTCGCCTGCAATAATATCTTAAAGATAACTATAAGTATTTTCTATATAAGTTGTAAAATATGCGTTGAAATTCAATATAGAAAAAGCTGCGACAAGTTCTTAAAAGCAACAAAATGATATAGTATTGGAAAGATTATAATCTGTAGAAGTCAACTACATTTTAGGTTTTCTAATTGTCCTAACATTTTCTATTTGTATTTGGTCTGAGAAAAAGCAAGTTATATGGTGTTAGCCCAAGTTTAGTAATAATATTATAGGAATCTCTTTTTTTTAAAATTTCGTGTAATCGATTCAGCTTTCGCCTAATTGAAAGCTGTATTATTTAACATTATGGTTTTTGAAATGTCCATACTAAACTTCAGATGAGAATGTCATATAACTGAGATTCCACAGACAGAGCGAAGCATAGGTTCTTAAAATTTGTACGTTCTTCTTAAGCATTCGTTTAGAAATGCCTACATTTCGTCTCCAGTAAGAATATTAACTATATTTAAAGCTTTGCTATTGATATATTAAAGTTACTGGATTGTCCATACTAAACTTCAGATAAGTCAGTCACATAACTGATCGATCAAGGTACTAGCAAGAAGCGTACCTTCTTTTTCAGTTGTTGTCTTTTATTTGTTGGCTGTGTGTTTTGGTGCTTTTTGTTTTTTGTTGTTTTTTGGTGTTCATCTGTGATCTTAGCTAAACATCCGGTGTTTAACAATCGCACAAAGAGTAGTCTCAGATCAACCCAGAGCTAAGTTGACTTAAATCATCAGTGCGTTGTCTGTCTGTCTATCTGTCTGTCTTTCTGTCTGTGGTCAGTTTGTGGGTTTGTCGGTACGGTCAGATAATAATCATTAGTATGATCAATTGGCTAGCAGCAGCAGCAGCAGCAACAACAACACGGTCTGAGGGAGGTCGAGGCAGAAAAAGTGTTGCGTTTAACTGGTAAATCAGTTGGGTAGTTAGCCGGAGCGGACGTGGCGGCGGAAAGCCACTTAATTGAATTCGATTTGTGGCAGCGATGAGGCGACTTGCCTCGAACGCGACTTTGGCATGTCAATGTAGAACAAACGGAAGTTCAAAATAAATTGAAAGCAATCCAAAAGCCAGAGCCATAGCCAGAGTCAGAGTCAAATCAAAGCAATCAACGCGACGAAAACAAAAGCAACAGTCAGCTACAGATACAGATACTTCTGTCTAAAGCTACAGATACATTTTTATAGTTGTTGTGTGGGTTGCCGTCGTCGTCTCGCTTCCTGTCTTCATCATAAAAAATCAAAGTAATAATGCGTGTACTTGCGTTTGCCACTTTATAGATTTATTAGGCACACACACACTCTCACACACACACACACACACACACACACACACACACACACAGCATGCCCGCCGCCGCCACATGAGATTTTTATGCTCAGCGGAAATTCAAATTAAAAATGCCTCCGAAGGGGCCTCCGTCTATGGCGGGACTTGGAATTGGTATTGAGTTTGACTTGGAGTTGGAGTTTGAGTTCGGGTACGAATTCGGGATTGGTATTGAGCATAAGGGCTGCCAGACAATGAGGCTGAGGAACTGCAAATGATGCGTTCGTTCTTTTAATGCTGCTGCTTTTAATTTGATTTCTCAGTTCAGTTCAGCTCAAAATTTGCATAACGCATGCCCAGAGATTTCAACGAAAAATATAAATATACAACAACAACAACAGAAACTGAACCAAATCGAAGTTTTCAAAAGATGCGCGGGCGTGCATATAAATCAAATTGTGGACTTAATGCAGAACAACAACAACAATACAGTATGAAATATGTGGCATGCCCCCACCCCAGGGCAGCCAACGTTGACTCCACTTTCGACTTCCTTTCTAGGGGTTGCACATTGCGCAGACGCAGCCGCAGCCGTCGCTTAATTAGGGGCATTGTTGTTGCTCTTGTTGTGACACGATCATCAACATGCAACTTCACACGCTGCGGCATCTATTTTTGGTGGCAGCAACAGGGAATTCGAATACCTTTAATGTGCTCTTCGGCTTTTCGGATTTGAATGCCACAGACTCTCTGAATTTCGTTGGTTATGTCTTTAATAATAATATGATCTTCATCTAACAAAATGTGATTGTCATTCGAGTTAAATATAAAAAACGATTAACGATAACATATCGATAACATATCGATAACATTTCCGTTGACTTTTATTTAGTTGCATTTGTGCATGGTTGAAGCAAGAAATAACTACAAATACATCGATAATTAATCGATATTTTTATCGATAATTAACCAATATTTTTATCGATATGTTTATCGATTAAAATGTATATCGATCACCATCAATGTAGCCTAAGAAGAGCTATCTTAATAGTGCCGCAGTTTATACATATTCATATATACGTATATTGGCTGTTGTGTTTAAGAAAATCGAATATATCGATATAAGACAAGTGTGTCGATAACTAAACGATGATTGATTGAAATGAATGTAGCTTCAAAAGAGCCATTGTGATGCTATCGCCGATTGTCGATTGCACTAAAAACCTAAGGAAACGATAACATATCGATAACAAAATGTTGATCGAACACACTTTCGTACACTTTTCGATAACTATTCGTAGTAGTTAAGCGCATGGACACAGCTTAAAGTAATTAAACAATATAAACACGATGCTTACTTACGATTAGATTGAAATGTTTCACAGAAAGAGACAGCTAACGTACCTGCAAGACACAGAGAGAAAGAGAGAGTCATATATATAGTTAAATCAGTGTTTAATTAAGCAGTATAAACATATAATATAAATATATATATATATATATAAACTAGAAACTAGAAACACTTAATGCATAAAACAATAGCCAGAAAAATGCTCACTTGACTTTCAAAAACTTTTGCGCAATTTTGTGGGAAATTTTTTTGGGCGAGTGCCGAACGCGCGCCAATCGCGTGTGTATGTGTGTGTGTGTGTGTGTGTGTTAGTGTGTGTGTGTGTTGTGAAATCAACAAGATATGAACCCTTTAAGCCCCATGCAGCGCAACACACACACACACACACACACAAGGGGTTAGTCCACAAGCCAGATGCCGCTAGACTTTGCAACAATTTCAATGCGATTATAGAATGTAAACAGGCGGCATGGGATGAGGCGAGTGGCAGCCTTGAAGCCTGGCATTTTTGGTCTTAAAGCTGGCCAACTGTTGCCCCAAAAAACAAACAGAAACAGAAACTGCCTGGCACACAGACTGTCAGCAGGCAGTGTGCGAAAATGTTCTAATTAAAGGCCGGCAGTAAAAAGGCGGCGCACAGCCAAAGAATTGTGCCAAAAGGCAGCGGCGCGTCGGCTGTTGGAAAAACTAACCTCAGACAACAAACAATAATGAAAATTCTAAGCAGGCGAGCAGTCGGCAGCTGTCGGCAGCAGCAGCAGCAGCAGCCAGCAGCCAGCAGAGAGCGAGAAAAGAAAACTAGCAAAGAAATTAAATTTAAAGAAAAGGCAACGTCGACGTCGACGTCGACGTTTTGTGTGGCATAGCGTCAGGCGCACAAGCACGCCAAGAAGAAGTAAATTAAGCACACAACCCACCCCCACCCTACCACCCTACCACCGTGCCACCTAGCACAGTCCACATCCTTTTTAGACTCTCCATAGCTGCCCCCTCTCATGCTGTTTTCTGCTGTTTTGGCTGGCAGCAAAAGTAGCAAAAATTAGTAGCAAAAACTGCCTGCCAAAATGTAGTATGTGTGTGTGTGTGTGTGTGTGTGTGTGTGTGTTAGTGCTGTTTTGTGGCACATTTTAACATATTTTTAAGGCATTTGCTTGCTGTCTTAAACTTAGCCAATGGCAGGCGGCTAAAAAGGCAGTCAACAAACGTGGCCCACGTCCTTGAGCTTCAAAAATGGCGACTGCTCTTCAAGTGTGTGTGTGAGTGTGTGTGTGTGTGTGTGTGTGTGTGTGTGTGTGTGTGAGCCTGCTAATACAGCCTGGCTGTGCGACTTTAACACAACAAGCAACAGTTTAAAACGCGCTGGCAAAAGCCAAAAACACTTTTCATAGCATACATTTTGGCTGCACAAGTGCCTGTCTCTCTGTGTGTGTGTGTATGCGTGTGTGTGTGTGCATAGTTTAAAGACTTAAACAACAGCTGTTGTGTGTGAGTGAGACAGCATACCAACACACACACACACACATACACGCACACACACACTTTTAATTACGCACGTTTTGCGGCGGCAACGACAAAACAAAAATCACAGCAGCAACTTAGGCGCAGTCTGCGTGTCTGTGTGTCTGTCTATGTGTGTGTCTGTCTATGTGTGTGTGTGTATTTGTCTCAAAAAAGCCGCAAAACGCATGTGTTGCTGTTGCTGTTGCGTGTATGCTGCACATGTCCTTGAAAGTTTTTGGCATAGTTTTTGGCAACAAAGCCAACAACAAGAGCCAAAAATGTTAATGCGCCTATAACTGTGTCTCTCTGTCTGTCTGTCTGTCTGTCTCTCTCCCTCTCTGGCTCACTCTGTGTGTGCAACAAAGGGTTAATGACTCGCTCGCAGCGTTGCGTTTTGTGCAGCTGACAGACAGTAAGACAGACAGACAGACAATCTGGCAACGCTGCCACCAAATTAAACACTTGACAGCCACTTGAAGTTGTTATTGCTGTTGTTGGCTACTTGTTGTACGCATTCCTGGTAAAAACCGGGATCCGTACCCGGACCCGGGCCCGGGCTTATCAACGGCCACCGATCAGAGCCAGCCGGGCCAAAATAACGCGTCCGCATGATATGACAGAAAATTATGACTTCATAATGGATACGAGCCCATAAACTCGTAAACAGGCGACCCCAAGCAGTCCGAAAATTCAATAGAAATTTGTAGCGATAACTAGCTGGAATCAGGACCAAAAACTAACACACACACACACGCACACACGCACACACACATGCCAAAAATTGTAGGCAATTAAAAGTGCGCAAAGTTTGTAGGCGGTTGAGGGGAATAACTGAGATTGGAGCCTGGGGGAGACAACGTTTTTGACATTATTTCATAATTAAAGTGGCGTGCGAGGGTGAGGGTGAGGGTGGGGACGGGGACGGGGGTGTTCAAGAGGGTTGCATTATCAGTGCTTGCCAATTATGATTGGAGCACATTAGGCACAAATCTGGCAGGGGGGATGTGCCTATAAAACTGTAACTGTCTGTGTGTGTGCGTGTGTGTGTGTGTGTGTGTGTGTGTGTGATAAATGCCACGAATGTGTTTGATGGTCTATTAAACGTTTAACGACCGTGGTAAGCAGCTAGTAATAATACCAAGAAAAATATAATAATAATAATAATGAAACAACAAAAATGTTAAAGGTATTCATAGATAGAAAATTTTTATTTTATTTATTTATTTTTCATTTCATCGCACTGTTATTTGCTCAACAATTTCAATTAAACCTTAACTATATTTTCAAGAACTTATGAATCTTTCAAAAGTTGAAGTCTTTTTAAACTATTTTATTTCAACCTTTCAAAAACCTTTGGTAATCAGCTAGATTTCATTTATTTAACTGTTGTTTAAGTCAGGCTAAGTTATTTTATTTAAGCTAAAAGCCTTTTAAAAACCCGCTAGATTTAATTTGTTTAACTGTTGTTTGAAAATCAGCTACATAGAATATGTTTTAACTGTTGATTAAGTCTGGTTAAACTATTTTATTTAAGAAAAAACCTTTTGAAAATTAGCTAGATTTCATTTATTTAACTTTTCCTTAAGTTCGTTTTAAACCATTTTATTTAAACCAAAAACCTTTTCAAAATCAGCTAAATTTCTGTTATTTAAAGTCTGTTTAAACCATTTTATTTAAACCAAAAAACCTTTTGAAAATCAGCTAAGTTTCTATTATTTAAAGTCTGTTTAAACCATTTTATTTAAATCAAAAAACCTTTTGAAAATCAGCTACATGGAATTGGTTTTAACTATTGTTTAATCTGTTAATTTAAGTCAAAAACCTTTTGAAAATCAGCTAGATTTCATTAAGTTAACTATTGCTAAAGTTCGTTTTAAATTAAAAACAAAATAAGGTAGACTTAAGAAGTTGTTTTTTAAACCTAAAACCTTTTGAAAATCAGCTGAATGTAATTTGTTTTAACTGCTTTCTGTTGATGTGGCAACGCCAGCTATTTATTTATTTATTTATTTATTTAGGTAGAGAATGTTTTCTCCTAAATTGGAAAACTAAAGTATTAGCTATAAATCAAGCAACGATGTGAAATTCCGCACAGAGTTTCAAGAATTTCTATGCTTGATAAACATAAATAACCTGGGAAAATGGAACATTTTTTCGTTTACACAAAAAAAAACAAATAAATTTCACCTAAGCGATATATTTTGAAGCTTATATTTTTATATATATTTTTCATTTTATTGTTGCATTGACAGAAATTTTTGAAAAAATTCTTCAAGAATTTCTTGTAATGGCAAGTTTTGGGATTTTGCAAAAGCGAAGATATAATAATACCCCGAAGATCTATATATATATTTATATCAAAAGCAATATATTTTTGAGAATTAATGGCGGCAACATTTGCCTTCCAGTTTGAATGCCAAGAAAGCTGGCAACAAGAACAATGCCTTACAACAATAGATAGTTTAAGATACCATATATACTATATAGCATACTAAAAGTTGTCAAGACGTGGCAACATCTATCTATGGGGGGATTAACAGCTCCGAGACAATGGACGCCCGCCCACATAATATATATGAGTTCGGGTTGCACATTTGCCAATAGGCAATCGAAATAGCACCGATAGTCAGAATCTACATATAGTATGACTAGCATATATATATATATATATATAAATATATATAGTACATAGAATGGGCAATTTGCTAGAGGATAAAAAAGCTACCAGGCAATTTAAATGCTTCTATGCATATAAAATTTTATGAGAACTTTGCGTTCTTTTGTTTGTCCCACGGCAGATTTTCAATAAATTTTTATTTTCAGCCAACGAGCGGCCAACAAAATAAAATAAATGAAAATCAAAAAAAAATCAAAAAAAACAAAACAAAAAAAATTTATGTGGTAAAATTTATTTTCTTGGTCGATCGAAATATTGTGAAATCAAAAAAACAAATAAATTAAAAGCCACACAATATAAGTATACATAAATATATTTATAATATGTGTGTGTGTGTCTTTGGCTTATTTCACACACACACACACACTCACACACACACACGCACACACTCGCACACACAATAGCAGCAATGCGCTCTAGTTCCCAGCACGACCGATTTGAACACAATGGGGGTACGGTCGCTCCCCCCCCACACTCTGTCACTCCCCCCCCACCACACACCACACACCGCTTACTCCCCCCCTGGCACATACACCGTTTATTTCCCTCAATAACCAACAAGTATGCCAAATTGATACGAGCTGCACAGAAGGCCAAAGAACCGAACTGAGAACTTGGTTTCAAATTCAAATTCATTCTCATTTTCATTTTTTTTGAAATTCAAATTCAAATTCAAATTCTATCGATGTGTGTTGGATATTTTTATCGAACTGTGGGATTGTCTGCTCTGCTGTCGCACAAGTTCACTTTTTGTCAGCTCGCATGCACAAAATGCTATCAAAATGTATCTGTATCTTTGTATCTGTATCTCGCTCTGGCACTCTCTATTTCGCTGGCCCAATGTATGTACATATATACAAACATACGTTTACTTAGTACAATATAATACCTTTTAATTTAATATGCAGCTGACGTGCGCTCTATGAAGTGGCAGTCAGCGATCGAGCGATCCCTCCGACAGTACAGGCCCCCTGCCCTCTGCCTCCTGCCTCTCACCCCACCCCACCCCACTGCTCTTGCCACCGCGCTTCTTTTGTATGTGGCTCTTTTGGGTTTTTGTGTTTCTTTCTGTTCAGTTGTTGTTGTGTTGTGCTGTGTTGTGTTGTGTGTTGTGTGTGTCGTTGTGTTCGAAAATAAAATAAAATAAATCGAAATGACAGATCATTAAAATTTACAACAACACCAAAAAGCAAAGCAAAAGTCTGACAGACAGCAAGTTGTGGACATTATTTTGTGCCGCCCGGCAGCCCCAAAAGTCCCCCCGCCCCCTTGAATACCCCCCCTAACCCAACGACAGACACTGTCACCGAGTTATATTTGTCGTTGTCGATCAGTTTTTATGTCGTTCGATATGGCAGAAGCGAAAATTTTTATTAGCCTGCTGTTCCACAATGCCCCCAGTCGCAGTCGCAGTCGCAGTCACAGTCGCAGTCGTCGCCGCAGTCGCCGTCGCAGTCGCAATTGCCGTCCCAAGTGGACGGTGATGGCTGCCAAGCAAGTGCAATTTGTTGATATGCATATTAAAAGTGTGTACACATGTGTGGCAAGCTGTTCTGCTGCTGTAGAGTTATATGTAGACTTTGTACAGTTAACAGAGTTCGGACAAATCCTTTGAAATGTTGGCGCCCGAGCATGGACAAACCCTAAAACTCATTTTGAAGCTTTTGGAGACTTTGTAGAGTTTGTTAAGTTGCTGGAAATCCCAATTATCAATGAGCCTTTGCATATACGGGCTGTCCTTATAGATTCTGGAGTTTAGGAATTGAGACAAATCCTTTGGGATGATGGCGCCCGAGCATGGACAAACCCTAAAACTCATTTTGAAGCTTTTGGAGACTTTGTAGAGTTTGTTAAGTTGCTGGAAATCCCAATTATCAATGAGCCTTTGCATATACGGGCTGTCTTTATAGATTCTGGAGTTTGGGGATTGTGACAAATCCTTTGAGATGATGGCGCCCGAGCATGGACTGGCCATGAACCCCGCTTTGTGGCGCTTGGCGACTTTGTAGACTAGTGCAACTCTTTAGTTAATAAGGTGTTTGGCCTTAAAATGGAGCCATGCAGCTTTTGGTATTGCGCTTAACCCTTTAAGATCGAGGCGCCCGAGCATGGACGAAGTCTGCAACCGCTTTTGCCGGTACTAGCTGCAAGATATTTGCATTTAGAAGGCTTTCTAGAGTTCAGAGCCTTTCAAAATTTGCCAAAAAGAAATATTGACGAACTTTGTAGAGTTCGTTTGAATTTGAGGCGTATATATAGACATGGGATATGCATTTTATCGACATTTGCTGTGCTCCTCTTCGGGTATTGCTCGATTTTGTCCGCTTGTCGAGGTCATAAATTAATAACGAAGGCGTTTTGAGAGCTGCCTGTCTCAGTGGCATGCAACACCACACAAACAAAAACACATTAAAACTGTGGGCTTGAGTTGCTTTTTGTTCTTATTGTAATACTCTCCCCAGCGGGAGAAACAAACAAACATACTCGAAAGAAAATGCATAATATTTATGCCTATAATTTTTTCTAATATTTTCAACAGCTCACATCAAGTAACACCAAAACTCACTGTGTGTGTGTGAGTGTATAATTGACACTCAATTATTTTAGGGGGGACTTTTGTGGCATTACGCGGTGCCATTATCTGAGCTACTTAGCAGCGTTCAACTGCCACTTGTTGGAAGCTGAGGCTGCGGCTGCGGCGGCGGAGGCAGAGGCGGAGGCGGCAGTGTCTGTTGAACGCCCGCACACACCCGCAACCGACAAAAATTGAACTAGCTAATAATACAACAACAACAATAACAAGAGGCACCACTTGAGCTACACACAAAAGATTTCCGCTGACAAAAACAGCAGCAGCGATGAACATGAAAAAAAAACAAAAAAAAAACATATACTAAACGAAACGACAAAACAGAAATACAAGAAGAAGAAAGAAAAAAACGAAAGAAAAGAATTCTTTTTTTTGTTGTTTAAGAAACCCATCTAGAAGAAATCTTTCAGAAGCAAAAAAGAAAAATTGAAGCGCGATTGATCACATTGATCGCTGGCAGTTGTTGTTGTACTTTGAGCAGCTAAACAGCAAAGTATTTAGTAAATGACAAGCGAGCGGGTGGAGAAGGTGAAGGAGGTTGAGGGTTGAGGGGGGACAAGCGATTTTCAAGTTGCCTCAAGTAGCTGCTGTCGCTGCTGATCTGTCATTTGTACCACATCTCTATGCAGCTGATCTATATAATAATTCAAATATGTTTAAGCATCATTTTCGGTACAAAATGCCATTGAAAACAAGAGATGAGCGTCAAAGAACTTGTCGTCCATACTTCAAAAAGCAGCGTCAGCATACAACAGATCAAGATGAACATTATGATCACTAGAATGATGAGTCTGATCATCATGATGATGATGATCATCAGCAGCAGCGAACGGCAACAGCAGCTAAGGAAAATTTGTGTGGAAAGCAAAGTGATCCGTTTGTTGGGGCTTTTGTGTTTTTTTGTTTTTTGGTTTGGCATTGTGTGAGAATTTCTTGTTTTGTGCATACATCGTACAAATATATAAGTAGGCGTTCATATTATTATCTGAACTGTCTCAACTGATCCGATCTGATCAATTCACAGACTGCACTTGCCCCAAGCTGTTTCAAGTTCGTTTCTCAGTTATTCACTGTTTTTGTAAATCGAACACTTGAAATATTATTTCTTTTTTGTTTTTCTTTTTATTTGTGTAAGATAACTTGAAAGCACTGGGAATGCAAAACGATCAATAGTTTGAGCTTTGCAGTGATGCAGTCTTCGTTCTGGCATGATCATGTGATCAGATTAGTATAATAACAGATGATCATTATTTATGATCACAGGAGTTCTGTTAAAATTACTAAGAATTCTAAGAATATGATCACTAGCACTCAGTATAAAAGAACAGCTTGAGGATCGTTTAAAAAGAATTATTTATGATCACATGACAACTGTTCTTTAAGATCACTTGTAGTCAGTTTCATGGAGGATCGTTCTTTAAGATCTCTTATAGTCAGTTTCATGGAGGATCGTTCTTTAAGATCGCTTATAGTCAGTATCATAGAAGATCGTTCTTTAAGATCTCTTATAGTCAGTATCATGGAGAATCGTGCTTTAAGATCGCTTATAGTCAGTTTCATGGAGGATCGTTCGTTAAGATCACTTATAGTCAATATCATGGAGGATCGTTAAGGAATTATCAGTTAGCAGTTGTGATCAGTTTGGTAACATTTATAATGTTGAAAGATCGTTTCCAATGTAGGTTTTATGTTTAGGATCACAAGAGATCACTAAGAATAACTGGGTGCTGATCATATGTGAAGTTGAAGGGTCCAATAGAAGGTATTATTTGTGATTGCTAAAGATGTTTAAGTATATTAAGAGCGCTCTTACTTTAGGATGTATTTCAAAAGTAAACTGTGAGTGCTGAAGATGCTTACTTATAAGATCAATAGTGATCCTCAATACACACATACACACATACACACAGAGACAGTGCTTGTCAAGGACTGACACAGGCAGATGAAAATGGAAATGGAGATGGAGATGAATACGATGAAGACTGGGGATATGACAACGAGACATCGAGACAGGGCGACTCCACAAGAGTTCCGCACAACTTGATGTTGATATGTATGCTATATGCAAAGTTTTCATCTTGTTGTTGTTGTTGCTGTTGTTATTGTTGTTAGTGTTTGTTGTTGTTTTTTATGTGTGTATATAGTTTTAGTTTTGCTTGTGTTTTAGTCAAGCTGCCGCCAAATGCCGTACGGTAATAATTAAAAACATAAAAGGGGGAAAAAATGCAAGAATGGGAATCGGAATGGGTATGGGTATGGGTATGGGAATGGGAATGGGCACAGGGAGTGACTGAGAGAGCGGGAGAGAGAGAGAGAGAGAGCAGGCCAGGAGATGCAAGTGCTGTGGTGTGGGTAGGACGCGGGGGAAGCAGCGCATTTTGCCTACTTAATCATTGTCTGAGCGTCTGTGCGTGCAACATGCAGCAAGCGGCAACTGTTGCTGCTGCTGCTGCTGTCCCTCTGCCGCTCTGTCTCTCTGTTGCATTGCTACTTGATTTGATTTACGCCTGCCAATGCTTTATGATTGAGTGGGGCACAAGCACACACACAAACACAAACACACACACACACACACACTAACTGAGTGAGAGAGGCAGCCAGACGCAGGAACAAACAGCACACATAAATGTGTTTTTATTTTCCATGCCGCACCGCACCGCACCGCCCCTCCCCGCTCATCATGCCTTGCTCTTGCACCCTGTCAATGATCGCGCATATGCCGCAGATATATTTTAGATTTATTCAGTTTTTCCTTTTTTTTTTTTGTTTTTTTTTGTATTTTTTGGTTCCTCTCATTTTAATTTTTTTACGTCTGTTGCGTTGCAATGAGCCGCGGCAATGATTTGCTTTGTAGCATGCAACGACAACAACGACGACGACGACGACGACGACGACAATTCCCGATTCCCCAGTTGAAACTATCGAACTGGCGCACAACGCCGCCAGCTGTGCAGCTACAGATACAATTACCAGCTAAAGTTTTAAGGAATAGACAATTAACAAAACGCATATGCATCAAGCAGTTCAGCGGCAATGCTAGCAAGCAGTTCAGCGGCAATGCTAGCAAGCAGTGCATTTCAGCTGGCTGGACTCCCACTGCTTGCCAGTGCGGAATTAGTTTCTGGAATAGTTTTACGAGTTCTCCATTTAAAATAGCTTCTAAATGTGGCATCTCCAGCTTGATAACGAACGATCAAGATTGTATATACTTTATAGGGAAGAAACTGGCTTCTTCTGCCTTTTACAGCCCCTAACCATACAGGGTGTAAAAAGGGTCGCATATCAAAAAAAAACAAAAAAAAAAAACAAATTTGGTTATTTTTTTTGAAGTTTCCAAATTAAAAAAAAAAAAGGCAGAGAAAAACAGAATTAGATATATGCTGGGCTAATGGGCATAAAATAAAATTGTGCGCAGCTCATTGAATAAATCAAACTCATTTGCATACAACTGATAAATTATAGCGCACAGGCGCACCCGTCTGACAATTGACAAACTCACAAACTGACAAAATGACAAACTGAGAAAACTGGCTGGAATCGAGTAAGGCATTAAACTAAACCCGTAACCAAAACCAATGCAACCCCAATCCAAAAGAAACCCGACAAACGGCGCATCCTGAACTGAACCCTTTTAAGCGTCCAGCTAGAGATCAACCCCTAGACCGTATCAGAAACGTCCCCTGGTCAAAGGAAAGGAACCAACCCAGCCCAGAGAGATGAGAACTTCAAGCTCAAAAACTCTGATCTGGCAACCTAATAGACTTTCATATCGAATGTGTTTTGGTTGAAACAAGTTTTTTGTTTTATCGTTATAAGATACTTCTTAACTTCAGCGGCAACCAAAATTTGACACTCTTGCGGGTCTGATAAGGCCCAGGTGCCAAGAAACGGGCAACATCAACAAATTGCATGCCCCAAATGTGTGATATTGCCAGCTGCAAATTGGCTTACTTGGCGCAAAAGCAAACTTCGTTCAATGCCAACCTATTGAAGCCAATTTGGCATTTAAAACAAAAAAAAACCCCTCTTGGTATACAAATTAGCCATATTTCAATATTTGAGCACGCTTTTTGCTTTTCTCAGGGCCAACCTAATGAGTTCCATTGTAGAACTGTTAAACGTCATAGAATCTTGTTGAAATTTAATACTGCTAGAGTGCACATCATTTGATTGACAATTCGCGCAATTTCTACAAAAAACAGTCTATGCAGGCCGAAGTAACAATGGTTAAATGACTATGAAACTTGCTGAAATTTTGTATCAAAGTCAGTTTATAGTTTTATTTGATGTTTTCGTCTGCATTTCTATGTGAACTGGATAAACAACAATGTAATGGCACATCAAATGTTTCAATAGCATCAAATTTAACATTAAAATGCTGCAAGCAACAAATTCAAGAAAACAAACAGAACTCGACATACAAAAATTAATAATAATAATAAGAAAAGAAACAAAAAATACAAAAAAACTATTGCAAATCGCAACAAGCACTCAAAGTCAAAGCAAATTATTTTCTAAACTAATTTTCATGTCGTGCCAAAAATAATAAAAACAACAACAGTCAGCAAATATGACTGAGGTGCAGAGGGGAAAAGGGGGAGAACAGTCTGGGAGGGGGTGTAGGTTAGTAGTAGAAGCTTGCATATAAAAATCAACACATTTGGATACAAGAAAATTTCCAAGAGGAGGCAGGCAAAACTGCACTCTTTTCGTTTTTTTTGTTCTGTTTTTTTTGTTGTTGTTGGGGGAAAATGTGTGTAGGGGGAGGGGTGGCGGTCGGAAAAGCCAACAACTTAATTAAAACATCAATAAAAAATTGTAAAAACACGACAACGCAGGCGGCTGTAAAACTGTGCGCAAATAATTTTCATGCAAAATTGAAAATGAGAAAAACTGAAAATAGCTAAATTGCCAAAGAAAACCAAAAGAAAAAACCAAAAAAAAAGACACAAAAATAATAAATAAACGTAATGGTATAAAATGGAATGCAGAAACGGACAGTGAGACAGACAGACAGTGAGACAGACAGAGATATTTGTGGACGGTGTTGTCTTAATGGCTGCATATAATCCTTGATCCCCCCACCGAACTGCCAATAATGATGATTCCTTTTTAATGTGCGCTCCTCGGGCGTTGGTCATTACTCAACAGGAGCGGGACAGCGGGGCAGCGGGGCAGAGGGGCAGCGGGGCAGACGAAGCTGTGTCTGAAACTTTTGCATCGCGTATCGATCACAAAAGTTGCCAATACGTCGACTCCGCCGGGGCCAGGCCCAGGGAAACAGCGCTCAAAACTCATCATCATCAACTCCTCTATATATATGTATATATGTTTCTTCAGTTTCTTCAGTTTTTTTCTTCTTATATTATATATTTGTTGTTTTACTTGGCTACTCTTTAAGGGGGCGTGCACAAAATGATATTTTATTCAATATCCTCCGCAGCCGTTGAGCAGTGGCTCGAACGATTTGTCCTTTTCAGCTTGGCTGGAAAAATCAAATTGATGGCCACAGTACACAGAGAGAGAGGGGAAGGAGAGTAGTGAAATTAAAAACTCATAAGATATCGACTGATATATTGAGCTGCACAAATTACTGACAACTGAAGATGAAAGACGTTTGTTGTTTGGGTCTACGTCTCAAGAACAAGAACTGGGCTTGGAAAGGCTAAGAATTTAGCTCGGGCGGCAGTTAAAAAAGAATCTTCTTTAAAGACAGGTTTGCAGTTGCACACACACACACACACACACACGCACGCACACACAGGGCATGCATATAAAAAGACAATTAGTCGTTATTAAGTTGTACACACAAAAGCCGTTGAATCTCCTTTTCATATATACATAAGCAGGCAACTTTTTCGTTTTCTTTTTTTTTCTCTTTTTGTTGTTGTTTTGGAACTGCTTTTGTGCTTTGCTCGTTTTTCTACGGCATAGATGTATTAATAATGACAATGAGCCATAACCAAAAGCACTTAACTTGGCCTTAACAGCGCTTGCCGTGTGGCATTTTGGCCCAAACTGTCAGTTAAGCAAGTACGCTATATTGGCTATATGCAGAACTAAATATATACATATTGACGCATCGAACAGTCGAGTTATCATAGAACATTTCTGTTTTTTTCTGTTTTTTTCGACATAAAAAATGCTTCAATTAGCGCTGGCTATTAATAATTAATGGACGAGTGTCTAGCTAACCGGAAAAGCAACAAATACGCTCCACAATAATGGTAATAATCATAATAATCAAAATTGATCAAGAGTCAGGCGCATATACTATATATATAGATATATACTCACACACATAGTTCATGAACTCAATTTTTAATAATCATTTTTTTCATATATCTTTTTATTTCAAATGATTTTTTATTTCACATTATTAGTGGCATGGCAAAGTGTACTACCCCCCCTACCTCCCTCCCCCGCTCCCCTGACCCCGCAGCCCGCCCACGCCCATGTTGCACAGTTTAATTGTTCGATTTTCAGTTTTTGTGTCGTTCGGGGGCCGCCGCCTGTTAAAAGATACACATATGTATATAGATATAGATATAGATTATGTATCTATATATATATATATATTGTTTTTATTTTATTGTTGTTGTTGCTGTTGTTGTTGTTGTTGTGAGAGGCTGTGTGGTTTTAATTTCCGCGCTGACAAATTAATTTAATTATATTAACATATCTCCAGCGATCGAGCGATTGACTCGCACATTGGAGCGTTTCGGAATACGGAATTCGGTTTCGGTTTCGGTTTCGCTTCGTTTCGATTGTGTGTGTGTGTGTGTGTGTGTGTGTGTGTGCTGTGTGTGTGTGGGTGGTTTTTCTGATTTTTAACCCTTGGGCTGACTCATTAGCTGCTGCCGGCTGCTTTGCGGACTCCCAGTAAATTGCACTTAAAACGCTAAAAATTATATGACACACGCCGCTGATCTGTATCTGTATCTGTAGCTGTGTATCTGTAGCTGTAGCTGTGTATCTGTAGCTGTAGCTGTGTATCTGTGGACAACCCTCAAGCCAGGGGCTGCTGCTGCTGCTCTTTTCGGCATATGCAAATGGTTTTGTACAACTGATATAAACGCATATATATATTTGTATATATATATCCAGGGACCGCCATATTTGAAATAAACTTTTAAACTATCAAACGCCGCTGCTGCCGGTGGTGGCTGCCACACACACACACACACACACACAAAGTAGAACCGGTTTCAATTTGATTAATGCCGCGAGTACCCCAAAAAAAAAAAAACAAAACCAAAACTAAAAAAAAGGTGAATTTCAAAAAAAAAAAATCCAACAAAATGTGCGCTTGTTTCTAGTATCTTTATCTTTTGTGTCAGCAATGCATATTTTGGCAATTAAAATTTTGGTAGTGCTCGCTGGCTTTGTTGTTGTTTTTGGGGTTTTTAACTGGTTAGTTGCCAGTTATCTAGGTATAAGTTAACATATAAGCCGATCATTTAAAGGTTTTCTTTCCCATTTTCCTTTGTAATCTATATTAATTATTTTTTAAACATAGCAAATTCAAGAAGTTAACTAAAGATCGCTAAAATACTACAAATTCAAATTTAGCTTTAAATAAAACATTGTACTTTAGAGGGAAAATAAAAGCAAATTAAAAAAAAAAAAAAAAAAAAATGCTTTTTTTTTACTATATTTTCTATTTTTATACTATGTTTCCGAAGGGAAAAATGGTATATTGGGTCACCAAATTTGGCATACACACTAAAGTTGAGATTCCTGACAGATCTGCATAAACAATTTTTGGACCCAATATGGAGCAAAACCTATATCTCCCACACCAGTAAAGCTAGAGTCACCAAATTTGGCATAGAGACTAATGTTGACCCCCTGGATAAAACTGCATCAAAAATTTTTGTACACCCACCACCCCCACGCCCCCAAAGGAGCAAAATCGCATTTCTTTCCGAACTCACAAATAACCATATTATATAGGACTGGGAACATAGTATTCTGCAGTCGGGTTCTTACTTGTTTTTTTTAATTGTTTTTTTTAGTATTTTATGTTGAAGCGCAAGTCAGCGAAAATCAATGACAGTTTTTGCAGAACTTTTTGGCTCATATGCCATGTTAATGGGTCAAGTTTATAGATTGCATTGTGACCGGGTTCTTAGGTTCTTTGGTTTTCTTTGGTTTTCTTTGGTGGCTCTGCAATCGAAAATACGGAAATGAATTTTGGTGCCACTGCGCTACTTCTATGCAGTTTCTTACTTCTAGATATATATATATATATATATATATTTACTATATGGCATAATAAATTTTGTTAATCTGGCAATTAACGCTTGCGATGACTTTAGGAATTGGTGCCAATTTTTATGGCTCACGTACTTGAAAGCCAACTTTTAACTTCAGTTCAAATCGAAACGAAGACAAGTTGTCAAGTTGTGACAGGGGGGGCAGACGAAGAGAGAGAGAGAGGGAAGTATTATAATAAGTCGAACAATTTGAACAGCTGTAGACGATTTAAAACTTGGCTGGGTTGGGGTTTTGTTTGTTTGTTTCAAGCGTCTGTTAATTATTTAATGAACTTCTATTTTTGGCCTTACAAACGCCACATACATACTACTTATAACTGTTTAAATTTGTATCTGTTTAGTGCCTGGTTATTTATGATTACACAATTTGCGCTTAAATTGGCTTGTACCACATGTCAATGATATTTATGGCACAGATTTCGACCTATTTTTGGTCAAGTTGTTGCCTCTTATCGCTGATAAGCCCAAAAATAAAACAAAACAACAACGAAAACAATCGAAACCTCAACCAAATGCGATCTTCAAGCCGATGAGATCACTTGAAAACACTTCCAGCTCCACTCATCATTATAGATCGGTCTTCAAATCGATCTCTGTCTAATTGCCATACACATCATTTTGAGTGATCTCGTGTCGAAACTGAGAAACGAATCCCAAAAACCGAATACATGAATACAAATACAAATACGAATACAAATACGAATATGAATCTCAATCTCAATCTGTATCGGTTTCTGTATGCGAATCCGACAATTTGTTAAGTTACTTAGTTGCTCTTTTTGCTTGCTTACTTTATTTTCCTTTTTCCTTTTATTTTTTCCACTCGCCTCCCATTAATAACAAATCAAATGCTCGTTAAGAGCGCGCTTTGCTTGAAAATTCTACGAATCGATGCTTGAAAACAAAAAAAAAACAAAAAGGTTGCAAATCACTTTGTATACTCTTTTAAGATTGTCTTACGAAAGTACTAGACGGAACAGAACATCTAAATATTCTAAGGAAGAAATTCTCTTTACGATTCTAAATGATATAAAACTTTCATTTTTTTTTTTTACCTAAATTATTTTTATTAGAATTGTAATTGAAAAACTTTGTTTTCTTTTTTACATTTACTTTACACAAACCTATTTGTCTAAATGATATAATAATTGTATTTTTTTATTCTCCTTACGATTCTAAATGATATTAAAATATTTAATTTTAATTTTATTTTTTTTTTAACAAAATTATTTTTATTATAATTGCAATTAAAAAACTTAGTTTTCTTTTTTACATTTACTTTACACAAACCTGTCTAAATAAATAATAAATAATTGTATTTTTTTATTCTCTTTACGATTCTAAATGATGTAAATATTTTTTTTTATTTTATTTTTTTTTTTTAACTAAATTATTTTCATTATAATTGTAATTGATAAACTTCGTTTTTTTCTTTACCAAATTTTTGTTTTCGAATTGAAAAACTTAGTTTTCTTTTTTACATTTACTTTACACAAACCTATTTGTCTAAATGATATAATAATTGTATTTTTTTATTCTCCTTACGATTCTAAATGATGTTAAAATATTTAATTTTAGTTTTTTTTTTTTTTTTAACAAGATTATTTTTATTATAATTGCAATTAAAAAACTTAGTTTTCTTTTTTACATTTACTTTAATTTTTTTTATTTATTTTTATTTTTAATTACCAAAATTATTTTCATTATAATTGTAATTGATAAACTTCGTTTTATTCTTTACCAAATTTCCTCTACACAAATCTATTTGCATATAATTTTGTCAGTACTGCAATTTACTTAGCAATTATGTTTTTTTCAATATTATTATTATAATTTTAGTATTAAGTATGTTAAGCTAGTTCAAGAATAACCAGAAAGTCTAATAATAAATAAATAAATAAATTATTATCCTTAACTATAAATTGTTAATATTACTTTTTAATCTTTAACTATTTAGAAAAACCTCTTTACTATCTATTTAAAAATTGTTGTGAAATAATATTTATTATGTCTTTTATTTAAGATGTTCGCTTTTAATTACATTAGAGTCATAAAAAAAATAAAAAAATTCAATAATAATCGTAATTTCCTGAAACTGAATAATACTACTAATACTAATAATAATAACTACTAATAATAATATCTATACATTAAATTATTCTTATTTTTAATTGTTTATCAAAAACTTGTTTTTAATTCCATTTCCAACGATATTAACGCTGCCTTTCAAGTATTTTTCATTTGCGCTATAATAATTTGATCTCTTCTTATACTATTTATAATAATTTATTTCAATAATTACCTGTAAATACTCATTTGTAATTTATATTCTTTATTATACCATCTAACTTTGAAACTATACATACATCTATGATTTAATCTAAACGCTCTAACTTACATTCATTCTAAGTTACACTTTTTAATAACATCAACATTTATTTCAGCATTCAATTCTCTATTATACTATCTAATTTCGAAGGCCTAAGCAGCCACTGCTATTTATTCCTAGGTTGGCCATAGTTTTAACTAAGCCCACTAACTATTAAATTACTATTAAATAAATATTTCAATATTTTAAGTGATGTTAACCATTTTTCCACATTAATCTCTTATTAAACCATTTATAAGCTAACATTTTATTTAAATATTTCAAGTGATGTTAACCATTTTATTATATTATTTCTAAGCTAACATTTTATTTAAATACTTCTTGTTATGTTAACCATTTTTCCACATTGACCTCTTCTAATACTTTTTGTAATCTAACATTTTATATATATATATATACTTCTAGTTATCCTCATTGATCTCTTCTAATACTACTTATAAGTAATCATTTTATTTAAATATTTCAAGTGATGTTAACCATTTATCCACACTGTTTTATTACTATACTATTTCTAAGCTAACATTTTATTTATTTGTATACTTCTAGTTATATTAACAATTTTTCCACATTGATCTCTTCTAATACTATTTGTAATCTAACATTTTTTATAGAAATATATATATATATATATATATATTTCTAGTTACCCCCATTGATCTCTTCTAATACTACTTATAAGTAAACATTTTTTTTAAATATTTCAAGTGATGTTAACCATTTATCCACACTGTTCTATTACTATACTATTTATAAGCTAACATTTTATTTAAATACTTCTTGTTATGTTAACCATTTTTCCACATTGATCTCTTCTAATACTATTTGTAATCTAACATTATATATATATCTACTTATACTTCTAGTTATCCACATTGATCTCTTCTAATACTACTTACAAGTAAACACTTTTTGTATATACTTCAAGTGATGTTAACCATTTTCCTTATTGATATATATCTTTGCTATTTCTAAGCTAACATTTTATATATATCTTAAATATTTCAAGTTATGTTAAACATTTTTCCACATTGATCTGTTACTAAACTATTTATAATAGTAATATAATATATAAACTGGATCTTGGATATTTTCTTTTTTATTATTATTAAGAAATAAGGTGTTTTTAAACTAATTCTATTGAAGTCTACTTTTATTGAAATATTTTAACCTTTTTTTCAGTCCATTTAATGGATCTAAAAATACAGCAAATTTTCACCAAATCAAACAATTTCTTGCTTATTAATATTCTTTTTAATATTCCACACTATAATATGGCTTACTTTGAAACCTTAAGCGCTTTTTAATTGCTATCTTAGTTGGGGCAACATTTTGCTCCCTATTTTCCCATTAATTTCTTCTCCGCATTTTGGGAAATTATTTGACAATCGATTTGGTTTAGCTGGCCATTTGTTGTGTGGTTTAGCAAGTGTTATAGCTCACAGACAGCAATTATTGTGGAGAGTAACTAGCAGTCAATAGGTTGCCTCAGATCTTGGCCCCCGCTCACCGTTCTGAAGTCATTTCCTTGTGCGAGGCGCAACGGGGCGTGGTTGCAAATTGGTTTTGCTTATTTAAGTTTTATTGATTGCCTGGCAGCACTTTGCACTAATTGCACTCTGCCAAACGAATACCAATCTAAAGATCTTCAACAATCTGTAGATCTGTAGATCTGTAGATCTGTACAATCTGAAGCCCCAGTTGGTTATATGCTGCATAAATATTTGCATTTGTATTGAATTTCATGCAAGCATGCAAAATAATGCCGACGGCAAAACGAACCAAACGCTGCACAAACATATAACAAGCACTAAATATATATATATATATCAGATATATATGACTAGATGACTAGTTGATTATCTGGCCAGATATATGTAGACTGATGAGTTATGCTCGTTATATGGCCACAGGTCTGGCGACGACTACCCGTCAATGTAAATCAATTGCGATGGCATTTTCTGCGAATTTTCTTTGCCTTCTTGTTGCCTTGGCATTCTGTGAATCAGTTTTTCCCATTTTCAGATAATTCTTCATATATATATATATAGTATAATCGATTTGCAGCCGCGTTGTACTAATTAGAAGGCTGACAAACTCCATAAGTAAGCTATGTATCTAATAGATACAGATACAGATACAGATACAGATACAGTTATAGGTATAGATTTGCCTTGTTGTTGCCTTGGCATTCTGCGAATCAGTTTTTCCCATTTTCAGATAATTCTTCATATATATATATAGTATAATCGATTTGCAGCCGAGTTGTACTAATTAGAAGGCTGACAAACTCCATAAGTAAGCTATGTATCTAATAGATACAAATACAGATACAGATACAGTTATAGGTATAGATTTGCCTTGTTGTTGCCTTGGCATTCTGTGAATTTTCAGATATTTTCTTCTCGTTTTAAGTCATATATATATATAGTATAATCGATTTTAATTAGAATGCAGACAAACTCCATAAGTTAGCTTTATATCTTATAGATATAGATACAGTTATAGATATAGATACAGAGTTGTAGTTATGGCTTTAGTTATAGATAGATATGTCTGTCTGCCTGTCTGACTGCAACTGGAGCTGAGCTACTTGTTGTTGTTGTATTTTTGGCAGAGTTTCAAGTTTTGGCAAGCGTCCAAAAATTGTCGTCTGGCTGCTGATCATGATGATGATGATGTTGGTTCCTTGATAATAATGAGATTACTGGGAGTGCACACTTGCGAGTTGTGGCCATTAACTGTTGGTTCAATGATCAGCCAAAGTTCGAAATATGTTGCACTACAATAAGTGAAAACAAAAAGGCTGCCAACACTTGTTGCCCGATTCTCGAAAAACAATTTGCAAGCAATTCATGCCTAAAATCGCTCGGCTATTAGTTATGATGATTGTTGTTGCTGTTGTTGTTGTTGCTGCTGTTGTTGTTGTTACATTTTGTAAACAAATTTTCAGAAATCAATAAAAACAATTGGCACAGACACGCAAACTCAATTAGTTGCAAGTGAATTACAAGCCCACACAAATAAATCACAAAAACTCAAAATGAAAATGAAAAATGAAAAATGAAAAACAGCATTGCATATGATATTTATATTGTTGTTTGTTTTAACTTAAGTGTGGGAGTTATTGTTTAGTTTTTGCTGGGAAACTTCAAAAATTATGTCACAAATACTAAAAACATATAGGAAACGCTAAGAAAACCTACAAAATATTTCTAGAAATGACTGAAATCAAAATATATGCAATTTTTTTGTAATATTTTCCAAACAGTTAGGATTGTAAACAAGAAGTTTACAAGAAGTTGAAGCTTAATAAATAAATATATATATATATATATTTTAACAACAATAAAAATAGAACAAACAAGAAGAAGGACGGCTATCTTTGGAGTCATCCTACGGATAATTGGATTTGTGGCAGGACGCCTGCAGGAAGGTTATGGGAATTTAGCTAAGCTCTGTCCAATCTGGTAAAGGCAACATTCTGACGTTTTTTGATACACTCTGTAAGATCCCTGTCTTTAACCCGAGATACTTATAAAAGTGTTTTACATAACAAGTTTATCAAAAAAATATCTTGGAGGAATTAATTTTTATACTAAACTTACTAAACTTAATGTGGTCTGATTTTAATAAAATTATAGAAAACTATTTGAAGTAGTTTGCATATAATATTTGTATAAACAAAAGCTCATTTTTTAACCGCTCGTTCCTAGGGCAGCTATATGTTATAGTAGTCCGATTTTAACAAAATTTAGTCAGATTGTATAAACTCTTGCAGAGACTTTGTTTGAAAAAGTTTGGTGAGCATATGATTTATAAACAAAAACATAGTTGAAAATCGATCATTCCTATGGCAGCTATATGTATAGTGGTCCGATTCGGCCGATTCGGACATATGTACTGCCTGTAGGGAAAAGAAGGGTCTGTGCCAAGTATCATCAAGATAGCTATTAAAACTAGATAGAAAACGACGTATATCTCTATGTCGGCTCGACTATTCATGCTGATTCAGAATATATATACTTTGTTGGGTCGGAAACGTCTTCTTCAGTGCATTATACATTTCGAGACAAAATTTGAAAACCTCTGCTTAATTTTCTTAATATATCCCAAGCAATTATGATTATATTCGATATTTTATATTGTATTTATTCTATTGTACAATTCAAGTTCAAGTTCTTGTCTGATACTCAAATTCATAGAAGTATATATTGAATTTATTTTGAAAACTATAAAGTAATTAATTCCCACTTTTCCGCATAAATCAATCGAAATCTAAACACAAATTCGCCCTGTAAATTTGAAACGTTCTACAATAAGAGCTTTGTTTTTGAATTCTAAAATTAGTTGCACTTTATTTGCATATTTTAAACATATTTTTCAAATCCTTTTCCGTTTCAAACTTTGCCTTTTAAGAGTTCCACAACGCGTTTAATTAGTTATTATTTTATTGTACAGTAGAAAACTGGAAACTAATTACTTGGAATATTTCTTATAATAAAAGATAATCATTTTTAAAAATTGAAAAGTATTTTGAAATGAAATTAGGCCTAATTAATCAAAGTTTATTTCTTATTAATTTTGTAATTATTGAGTTTGTTAACAACTTTGAACTTGTTACCAAATTTTCGCTACAAACTATGACAGCTAAAAACAGAGACACTGATTAATATGCTAATAAAATATCATAATGTTGAAGAAGAACAAATAAAAAAGCAAGAAATAGAGAACTATTTTCAAAATGATGAACAAAATTATTCACAAATCATTTTTATTCAAGTCAACAGTTTAGATATTAATCACA
Source organism: Hirtodrosophila histrioides (assembly GCA_037075165.1). NCBI lineage: Eukaryota > Metazoa > Arthropoda > Insecta > Diptera > Drosophilidae > Hirtodrosophila > Hirtodrosophila histrioides. The sequence continues at coordinate 1,779,373 of JBAMCL010000372.1, read as the reverse complement.
ATCCATCACAAAATTATGAAAATATACAAAAATATCTGTAATTTGTGAACATTCATATTTTCATATATCTGGAGGCAAGAAAATAAACGTATTTTTATAAATTCCTATTCCTATAATGACAAGTTCCCCGATAAGGAAGGAAGGTAGAGTTATCTATCTGGTTTCAATAAAAATAGATGGGAAGGAAGGAGTATATCTATCTGATTTCAATAAATAGATGGGAAGGAAGGAGTATATCTATCTGATTTCAATAAATAGATGGGAAGGAAGGAGTATATCTATCTGGTTTCAATAAATAGTATAAATAATAATAATGATAGACTTCAAAAGCAAATTTTCTAGCTGAATTGAGTTTTTTCTAGTGCTACAAATTGTTTTTATTTGACTTTATTTAGTACTAAGTATGAACGCATTTAATTTTAATTTAAAATGCGCTTTTATTTCTTGGTTAACAACGAACACAAATTTTGTAAGAACTACAATAAAAAAGATTCGGATTTGGAGCTGCATCCAAAAAGTATTCCTGTTCTTTTACTATATGAGTGAAATTCATTTATTTGCTAATAAATTTCTTTTTGACTGATTTCTAATGAAAATCCTACTATTTCTATTATTCTATTATTGTGTTTGGGTCAACTAATCTAAACTAAAAGAACTCTTGTGCTTTCTGCCTGCCTCTATAAAAAGCCGCTAAATTATGCTACAAAGTTTCAAATTCGAAAATGATTTTATTTTTTTTGAATTATAATTGACAATCTAACAATATTTGCGAATATTTGACAAACCTATAAGTTTTAGCCTGTAGCACTCGGAAATATCAAATAAATAAATAAATATGCTTGAGATATCTATCTTAGTAGAGCTATCTGAATTACAATAGCTCATTTAGCAACTAAACTAACTAAGAAGAAGTAGTTAGCTTGGGGGCTTATTCTAAAACTGTTTATAAGGAAATTTGGTATGAAAGTTCTGGACACATAACTCTAGGCTTACATGACAGTTTGGGAGAGAAAACTAACACAGTTTTTAAGGAAATTTGGTATGAAAGTTCTGGACACATAGCTCTAGCTTTCCTTGACACTTTGGGAGAGAAAACTAACACAGTTTATAAGGAAATTTGGTATGAAAGTTTTGGACACATAGTTATAAGTTTGCATGACAGTTTGGGAGAGAAAACTAACACAGTTTATAAGGAAATTTGGTATGGAAGTTTTGGACACATAGTTCTAAGTTTGCATGACAGTTTGGGAGAGAAAACTAACACAGTTTATAAGGAAATTTGGTATGGAAGTTTTGGACACATAGTTCTAAGTTTGCATGACAGTTCGGGAGTAAAAGTTAACACAGTTTTCAAAGAAATTAGCTATTAGGTAAGTTAGCTTGTAACTCAAAAAACTACCTATACAATTAACTGAACAGGTTTGGAGGCTTATGACTAAGCACTTCATAAGGAAATTTGGTATGTTAGTTGTGCAGACATAAGTCTAACTCAACTTGACAGTTTTGAGGCGTCAGCTAACACAGTTTACAGGAAATTAGGTATAGAAGTAGGCTTGTAACTCAAAAAAATACCTATACAGTTTGCTGAACAGTTTTGCAGGCTTAATCTTAAGCTGTTTATCAGTAAATTTGGTATGTTAGTTGTGCAGACATAAGTCTAACTCAAATTGACAGTTTTGAGGCGTCAGCTAACACAGTTTATAAGGAAATTAGTTATGAAAGAACTTCAGATTGACGACACTGTTACTAACTTATGCTTAGGCACTTTATGATGAAATTTGGTATGGCGGTTCTAGAGACATTTATAGACATGTTTATGGAGCTTACCTGTTGCCAAAATTGTGCCAATAAATAAATTTGCTCCTTTTTGAAAAACCAATCGTTGATTGATTGAACAGCCGTCAGATCCATATCGGCTGTCCCAGCGGCTTGTGGCAATGTTGGCTGCATTCGTGGGCTGTCTTTGGATTCTTATTTGTTGTTGTGTTGTTGTTGTTGTTGTGTTGTTTGTTGTTGTTGTTGTTGCTAACGCTGCTGCTGCTGCTGCTGCTGCTGTTGCGGCATCTGCTGCTGCATTTGTGGCGGCATTGAAAGCAGCCAAAAAAAAAATTGTTTTTTTTTTTTTTGCGCTTTTTAGTTAGTTAGTTGCAGCACACACACACACACACACACATACACACACACAGTGGGAGAGAGAGACGACACACACACATGCAGTTAGGAAACACGCACTTTTCTTGTTGTTGTTGTTGTTTGAGATACTTCTGCTGCTCTTCTTCTTCTACTTCTTTGTTTTGTTTGGCTTTTTTTACGTGCTCAAAAAAATTCTTAAATTTTTTACTTTTTGTTGTTGTTGTTGTTTTGATTTGTTGTGCCAATTTGTTGTTGTTGTCTGTTGCTGTTGTTATATGTTGTATATTTGATTTGTTGCACACAGACACATACACACACAGGCACACACACAGGGCACACACACACACGCTAAACACACAGCGTGCGCTTGCTTGTTGCTGCTGCTGTTGTTGTTGTTGTTGTTGTTGTTGTTGTTGCCACTAATACAACAATTGCGTCGGCTTTGACTTTTCCAGCCATTTGTTTCAAAAATGTTGCTGCCCCCAAAAAATTGCTGTAAATTCTGATTGGAAATTACAGGATTGATGTTGTTGTTGTTGTTTGTTTGCTTGTTTGGGTTGAGAGGCAAGCCGCGCTTTTAGGCCAACATTTTGTGGTTGTTGCACGCTTGTTGTTGTTGTGATTGTTGCACTCTGGTTGTTTGTTGTTGTTGTTGTTTGTTGTTGTTGTTTACACTTGACACACGCGCACACTTTTCATTTACTATATATTTTTATTAAATATATAGAAATATATATTATTTATTTATTTTATTTTTTTCTTTTTTTTGGTTTTCAAATATTTGTAATTCTCAGCTGCTGCTTCTTCTTCTTCTTGAATTTGTTTTCAAAACAAAAAAAATACGCCAAAAAAAATGTAAGCAACTAAAAAAATAGTTAAATTTGTGCTAATTGCATTTGTTGCTTTTCTTCTTCTTATTCTTTTTATTCTTGTTGTTGTTGTTTATAAAGAATTTCGAATTTGTAACTGTTTCGATATTGGGTGTTGTTGTTGTTGTTGTTGCGTTGCTGCTGCTGTGATTCTCGATTGAAATACTTGATTCTTCGTGGATCGGCAGGGCGCAGATACATCTGAGTTACAACAGTCAACAGTCAGTCCACACAGACAACACACACACTCGAACACTGGCGGCGGCACACACAGGCGACGTTGCCAGTCACGAATTCAGTTGATGACTGAACAACACTGAACAAGTTGAAGCGTCGACAACCCCCGACGACGACGACGACGACAAACAAGAAGAAACGAAAATAAAAAAAACAACAACACACACACGAGGCGGTACACACGAGCGCAAACGAACGTACGAAACAAACGAGCCCACTCGAGAGAGAGATGGCTTGCATGAGAGAGCGCGCGATAGAGAGGCGCGCGTTAAGGAGAGAGAGAGAGTCACTCAATTGGTGTGACTGCCTGCCTGCCTGCCTGCCGCTTGCCGCCTGCACGCTTTTGATTTCTTTCAATAGGTTTTTGATTTTCGGTTGTTTTGCTTTTGGGGCTGAGCAGTTTTGTGCGCCGTCGCCGTCGCTGTCGACGTACGTACGTACGTATGTATGTATGTACGTATTACAACTTGTGCTCAGCTTGTGTTCTGTTTACTTTTTGCTTGCTTTTTTTTTTGCTTTCTGATAACTGCTGTCAGTTGCATGTATTGAAATTCATTCATTCAAGCCAACTGTCCCTCTCTCGCTTGCTCTTGTGCGCGCTCAGTCGCACTACATATGTGGCTGTGGCTTGGCATTCAATTTGTAGCTGCGACGTCGACGTCGCTGCTGCTGCTACTGCTACTGCCGCTGCTGCTGCTGCTGCTGCTTGTGCGCGCCTCTGTCGCCTTTTTTCTGATTGGGAAAAACTTATAGGAAAATGTTGCGCTCACATTTTTGCCTTTAGCTCATGTAGTTTTTTGTTTATTGAGCCGCACATTGAGTGCAAACGCGGTGAGAGCGAGAGGCGCGCGCCCTCGACCCATGCGAGCGAGTGAGCCAGAGAGAGAGAGAGAGAGAGAGCGCGCGACCAAGTGAGGGGAGATATTTCTCCTTCGCTGTTGCCGGCTTGGTGATGATTTCTCTTGTTCTTCTTTATGAATTAAGTTGCTGTTTCTTATTTCGTCTGTTTTTTTTCTATTCTTATTTTTATTTATTATTTATTTCGCTTATTCTTCTTGTTCTTGCTGTTGCTGTTGTTGTAAACATATGGCTCAAGGTGCGAGTGTGCAGCAGCGGTAAAGTTGGCGCCCGCTTTGTGGGTGGCGTGGGGGGGTGTATGTGAAGGGGGGGACTTCCTTGCGGATTTCGTTGGGTAGCTCAAATTATTATTGTGTCTGGCTTGTTCCTCCTTCTCTCTGAGTGTGTGTCTGTGTGTGTGTAAGCGAAGCTTATTTTTTGTTGTTGCCTCAAGTGGCCTGCCAAAGGTCAACCCGCCGAGTAGTGGTGGTGGGAGGTAGAGAGGGGAACGGGGTAACGGGCACAGGTAATAGAGAAGCGCAGTCGATGAAGCCGCAGAATGTAGAGAATTTCCATTCGATGGCAGCAGTTGTAGGGTGTGTGTGGGGGGGGGGGGAGGGAAGGCAAAAGTCCTCGACGAAGATTAAAGATTAAACTTAAGGAACTTGTCGACCAGAAGAGTTCGCCCAACGAGGGGAAAGGGGTTACTATAGAAGAACAAGAAGAAGAAGAAGCCACAATTAACTCTAAAAATAATAATAATAATAATAATACAAAGATATATATATATATATATATATATATAAATAAAAATATATATATATACGTACATATATTAAAAGTAATAATAATAATAAAAAATTCATAATAATATTAACAAGTAAGAATGCTGTAGTCGAGTATACCCGACTATAAATCTTCCTGTACCCAGGTCGAAAATTTCCGATCACATCTTCGTACACTTAAGCATACGCATACACAAAGATGCACCCACACAAGCGACAGCGTAAGCGAGACATTTTAAGTCGTGGCTGTGCTGCTTCTTCCACCCTCGTGCTCTAGTACTGAATCTTGTTTGTGGAATAACGTCCGAGTTTATTATCCGATCGACTTGAAATTTTGACAGTAGGTTAAGAGTGACTTAAGTATTGTACATACCAGATTCCAAAGCTATGTCTTTAAAAGTGTAGCGGTAAAACGTTTTGATCGAATTGCGGGGGATCGGGGGGGTGATATCTGAGATCAGAAATCGAAATCTCTTTTGATACTGATCAAGAATATATATACTTTATAGGGTCGGAGATGTCTCCTTTGCCTGTCACATACTTTTGCACAAATCCAATACCCCCTTTTACCCATTTTATGGGTAAATAGCTTAATCTTTCATCAAATGAAGAACTGTTAACTTTTCAATTAGTATATAAACCAAAAATTAGTTTTAGTTTAGTCTATATAGTGCTTGGAAACTGAACAATCCGCCATAAAACAAGGCTAGTTCGAAATTTGTTGGATTAATCTAGAATTTAGTTCTAAGTAAAAAGGTTTTTATTATTTTTGAATTTAATCTATTTATTTATATATCTTTTTGATAATTCCTTTAATTATACAATTATAATTATAATAATAATCTTAAGAGTATTGTAATAATTTGTTTATTTTTATTTTCTTATTTATACATATTCCTTTAATATTAAAATGATTCTTAATAACTGTTAACCTATATTTATAGGTTAAGTTGAATTATAAGGTTATATTTTTGTTTAAATCAATTTTAAAAATCTTAAAATTTTACTCATATTTTAGTTTTCAAAAAAGTTCTCAGATTTTAATACTTTTCTCATATGTATTTAATATAATATAATAATAGTTATATAATAATTACATATAATATTAATAACTGTTAATCCATGTTTATAGGTTAAGTTGAATTATAAGATTATATTTTTTTTTTAAATCAATTTTAAAGATCTAAAAATTTTACTCATATTTCAGTTTTCAAAAAAGTTCTTTTAGATATTTGAAAAGCTTTTGCTTTAAGCTGATTTTGTGCTTCTTCTTCTTGCTAGAATGTACTTGGAGTATTTTTGGGATTAAGAAGAGAGTGAGAGCTCAGCGCCCTCCCTCCCTACCCACCCACCCGCTACAGCTTGAGGCGAGCCTCTGCTCGATTCGACTTGCACATAAAGAAAAAAAAGTTCAAATTGTATCGAAGCGCCAAGTGCAATGCAGCAGCAGCAGCGACAGCAGCAGCCGAGCAGCGACGCTGGCGACGACGCGACGTTGGCGATGGTGATGGCAACCTTAACCCAGCGCTTAATGGGCGTGTGTGGGCAAGCGGTGTAGGGCGGGGGTGTAGGGGGAATGAACGCGCACCTAATGCAAAACAGAGAGCAAGAAGTAGCAGCAGCAGCAGCAGCAGCCGCTAAATGCGTTGCAGCGGGCGAGAGACGCGTCGTGCACTGAGCTGAGCCGAGAGGCTCAAGCAGCCGGCCGAGCGATAGAGTTGCTTGAGTGTGAAGGGGGCTAGAGGGGCAGTCCACCTACACGATGGCTTCGTAGCCGTTGCTCGTGCCGTTCCGTGGCATCGCAGTCGCAGTCACAGTCGCAGTCGCAGTCGCTGCTGCCGAAACTCATTTCATTTAATTTCATTGCTGTTGGATATTTTTTCTCAACGCTTTGGGTTTTTTTCTTGCTTTCAGCCAACCATTTCTTTTACAGTTGGCCATGTGTGTGGGTATGTGCATACAGAGTACATATGTGTATGTGTGTGTGTGTGAGTGTGTGCTTTAAAAGCACTCGCGCTTGCCAGGCGCAAAGATTTCCTTGGCTGGCCTTTCGTTCCCTCTCACACACACACCCACACACACACACACACACACAAGAGTCAAAAGTTGATTGACAATCGATGGATGAATGGTTGAGTTACTTTGTGGGCGGTGGCGGGGAAATAATGCCAATGCGAGCGCAACAACAACAACAACGCGCCAGCAAACAAAACAAACAAGTGTTTGTTACACCAACAACAACAGCAGCAGCAGCAGCATTTGCGCTCAACACTCAAGCAAGCCACTCAAGAGCCAGCGCTCTCAATGTTTGAGTCGCTGCGCGCTCTCTCTCTTGCCGTCGCGACGGAGAAGTTTGAGTTGCAGTTGCAATCGAGCGCAGGGGCGCGTTGCTTGTTCGAAATGTTCTTGCCAACTGAGTTCGAATTGAGTCGAATTCTTAAGCAATTTCATGACTGAATTAGTTTTATTTTTATCAATGAGTTTGTTAGTTAATTTTTTAATTAGTTTTAAGGATGAATTCTAAACTCTCAAATAAATTGTTTATAAAGAAAAGATGGAAAAAAATAAGAGTTAATTAAGACAACAATTAATATCAAATTTAATTTTTAATTTTTTTTATTTTTTATTAATACCTTTTGAAATGTCATCCCAAATTCCCTTGATTATATATTAATTGATTTATTTTTTCCTTAGTTGGTTTTCTATGTGTAACTTATAATAAGGCCCTTATTTAATTGGAAACTAAGGAAAATATTTAATTTAAAATATAATAATAATATATAATATTTTATCATACTTTAGTTTAAAATATATTTAATATATATTTATACCCCAAACTTTAACGCTAATGATATAATTCAATTCCTAAAAAAACTCCTCTCTCAAAACCAACTCACATTACCTAACCTAACATCCAACTGGTACAAATTCATTAACACTAAAACCTCCCCAAACTACTCCCCCTAAAAAACACAAATCTCACTAGACTTCAACAGATCAAACTCACCAGAATACGCCTTGGACACACAACACATTACCAACAATCAAAAACCTTAACAACATTAACATATGTCCCTCCTTAACATCCCACAGAATATCCCTACTTGCCAACATAGATCCTTTATCTCTAATCACAAGCCCCACCAATAAAAACATACAAATTCTTTTTCATTTCCTAAACAACACCAACTTGATACATCAAATAGAACACAATATCCAATTGTTCATAATATCATACATCCATACAAATCCTCTAAATAATCCCTGCAGTTCTGTGGGTTGACCCGTGACTAGCCATCTGACTAACCCAAAGGAGCCAGTACTGGCCCACGGGTCGACCCGTCTAAATGTAAAATCCTATCCCATTTTTACACACGATGTCATTGGAACTGACGTCTCGGTCCGGCGTTGCAACAGCTTGGGTCAGTCTATGGGTTGACCCACGCGAACTAGTCTATGGGTTGACCCGCGTGGGCTAGCCTGGCGGGTCAGTGGCCCGCGTCAGAACTGCTGGGAATGTAAATAACACTTCTCTAATACATATATACACATATACTTCATACATTCCCCATAATAATGTAAATAATAACCATTAAAATGTAACTCCAGCTGAAGGCTCTATTCAAAACGGAGCAAATAATTCACAAAAGTTCATTAGAATTTGACCTGGCTAAGGTTTCTCAGTTATTCTAAGGAAGTCAAAAGCTATCTAAGTAATTTGTAAGTAGATATAAATTTAGATAGAAAACAAAACAATTGGTAAAAATACAAATATAATCAGTTTTCAAAACAAAGAAAACATTTCTCCCTCGAAGCCCTCGAAAATGCTTTAATATACAGCAATACTAACAGTTAAGGATATTGCGCAAAGAAGAATTCCAATAAATTTGAGTTCGCTTCAAAGAGCCATTGGGAGAGCGAGACAGTGAGAGCGAAAAGTTAACTCAATACTAACAGTTAAGGAATATTTTTAAATATCCTATAAAACAATGCTAACAGTTAAGGATATTGCGCAAAGAAGAACTCCACAAATTTGAATACTCTTCAGAGAGCCATTGGGAGGGAGCGAGAGAGTGAAAAGTGAACCGTTATCTAGTCGATATGTTAAGGAGCTTATCCTGACTGACTAACTGCTAGAAGGATGCATTTCTCACAGTAGTTTCCATTTATGATGGAAATCCCATCCACAAATGTGGAAAACTCGTGAAAAACTATTGTAAGCAACCTTTTTGCTGACCATACAATCGGCTACAAGTTCATTTTCAGCATTTTCAGACTATATAAATATCAGTAGACATATGTTTTCAGCGATTTCGGAAAATTCAACTTCCGGGGCGGAAAATGCGCATCTCTAAGTTATATGGATGAAAGTTTAATCAGCTTTACGCTTATTTTCAAAGCTTTCAAATTGAATAACTAAACAAATAAAGATTTAATCAAATAATTCAAAGCTTTTCAAATTAAATAGCTAAACAAATAAAGATTAAATGTAAAAATTCTGAGTTTTTCAAATTGAAAAACTAAACAAATAAAGATTTAATTTCATAAAAGGAAAATACCTTAAACAAAATACTTTGCCGGGCAACGCTGGGCCAACATCAGCTAGTATTTTATATATGTATAATACGATTGCAGATATACTTATTTAAGTTAAACGAAATATTTCCGGTTTCCACTTCCGTCCAAATTAAGCGAAAGACTTTCGTAAAGTTTTTATAAATTTCCAATGCGGATGAAATCGAAATTGTTAACTGTTCCGAATTCCGAAAAATCGAAAAGTTTATCCCTGATGCAGTTAAATCAAAACTATTCAAGGAAAGAAAAGTTGCAAGCGGCAAAACCAAAAAAACGCCAGCGAGTTGGTTTGAAAAGTAAACGGAAATGAGAACGCGCCTGCGTGAATTGAATTCGAAAGTGAATTCAAATCGCCAAATTCATGAAAAGTGCGAAATAAAACGTAAAAATGTGTTAACTTAAGCAAAATTCATTTATTTGTTTAAATGAAACTCTTATTTGATTATTTCGAATGTAATTGTAATGCTTACAAGCGGATTATGTCTTTTATTTAATTAATTAATTAATTTAATGTCAAAGCATAAAAAACGTATTTTAAATAAAATGATTAATAATTGATAACATTAAGTAATGTTATTAATTTTTAAATGAATGAATATGAATAGAATATGAATAGTTGATAACTTTAAGTTTAATTTAATAATAATAATATTAATACAAAATAAAGAAAAATATATTTTCTAGGTAAATAAAGTACAATTGAAGGCATTTTTTCTTTTTTTAATTTAATTATGAATAAAATATGAATAGTTGATAACTTTAAGTTAAGTTATTAACTCTTAAATAAATTTAATAATATTAATAATAATACAAAATTAACAAAACTACATTTTCAAGGTAAATAAAGTGCAATTGAAGGCATTTTTTTGGTTTTAAATTTTTAAATTTAATTTTTTTTCTTTTTTTTTTGGTTTTAATAAAGTAACTTAAAACCAAAAAAAAAAAATAAAATAAATTAAAACAATTTTTTTTTTGGTTTTAATAAAGTAACTTAAAACCAAAAAAAAAAAAAAAATAAATTAAAAAAAAATTTTTTTTTTGGTTTTAATAAAGTAACTTAAAACCAAAAAAAAAATTAAATTAAATTAAAAAATTTAATTTTTAATTATATTGTCTTATAAAAAAAAAAATAAAAAAATTATAATATTATAATAATAAACGAACCAAAAAAATGCTCATTAATTTAATTTAAATTGTTTCTTAGAATAATGATAAATAATATTATAATAATGCATTAATTATATATCTTATAATATTATAATAATAAAAAATACCAAAAAAAATCTCGCTTAAATTCTCATTGATTTTGTTTTGTTTGTTTCCTGGTATTTATTAGAAATTTAAAACTTAATTTGCGCTAATTAAAATAATAACAACAATGGCAGTTAACTGTTAATAAGCTTCCCAAATTCCAGGGCAAATGCTTTTGGCCACAAAAGAGACTCAAGCAACAAGCTACGAAAAAAGAACTCACTCAATGGCGGTGGGAGGGAGATGCAGCGACTCAAAAAGCGAATGTCGCGAATGTCGCTCAATTTTCGATAATTCGCATAATAAAAACCCAAAACCAAATCCCACACACACACACAGACATGCAGACATACACGTGTGAGCGACACCAATACCAGCGCAAGTGTCACACGGCAGGCAGCATCAGGAAAAAGAAGCAAAACAGAAAAGAAGAAAGAAAAAAAAAAAGAAATACATACATATAAGCATTTAGGCCCCGCCCCATTTGATTGGCGAGCCAAAGCAGACGACGACAACGACAACGACGACGACGACGTCAATGGACACACACGTGAGACATGTGTGCGTGTGTGTGCTCGTTGCGCTGCGCAGGTAGCAGCAGGCAGCAGGCAGCGGCAGCGCCAACATCATTCATCGAACGAAGACAACGACAACGACAACGACGGAGCAGCAGCAGCAGCAGCAGTCGCAGTCGCAGCCACAGCATCGCAGCGCCAACAAAAATTTGCTCTGCTTGTTGTTGTAATAAGTTAAGAAAGGCAAAAAAAAGCAGCTAGCTGCAGCAACAACAACAATAACAGCAAGCAGCAGAGCATTGGGCAGCTCTCGCTCGCTCGCAGCAAGCGCCATTGAATTGAGCTGCCGTCTCTCTGCACGTGTGTGTGCTGTGTCTCTCCAAAGCCATGCATGTGTGCGTGTTGTTGTTGTTTTTTTTTCAACAGCTCTTGGCTTTGATTTCTTTTGCCTGCCAAGCGTGTTTTTGTTGTTGTTGCTGCCTGCTATTCGTTTCTTTTTGGCTTTTAGTACTTACTCACGTTACCCCGCTACGCTCTGCTCCTCCGCTCTACGCTGCGCACGCGCTCAGCCCGACGGCTTGAGTCTTGAGTCGGAGACTGAGTCGCAGACTGAAGCTGTGGGGCCTGAGCGCTGCTCGTTTTTGCCATTGAGTGCTTTTTTCTTGTTTTTTTTTTTTTGTACATGTCGTATTTTTTCAACTGCTGGCGCTGCCGCTGCGGCTGCTGATGCTGCTGCTCTTGCTGCTGCTGCTGTCCGCAGTGACGGCGGGGCCGACTGAATTGCCCGACTGCCCCGACGCCGATTGCATAGGTGTAAAAGAGCGCGCGCTATGCAGGTGCCGATGCGTAGTCGTCGTCGTTGTTGTTGTTGTTGTCGTTGTCGTTGCTCTTCTTCTTGTTGTTGCTGTCGCTTGCTGTCGCCTGCTTAGCTGCCTATTGCTGCTGTTGTTGTTGTTGCTGCCTTTGATTGAAATTATGATTTTTTATTATTAGTTATGCGTGTGTGTGTGTGTGTGTGAGTGTGAGTGGAGTCAAGTGTGAGTGAGTTGACTTGACTCGTGTGTGTGTGTGTGTGTGTGCTGGCCTAACTGTTAAAGTGTCATATTAGTGTTGTTTTTTGGTTGGCTGATTTCATGGTGTGTATGTGTGTGTGCGTGTGTGTGTGTGCAGCAAATTGATTTGATTTGTGTGGCACTTTTGTTGTTGCGCTGCTTGATGAGGCGGCAACAACAACAACAACAACAACAACAACAACATCAGCAACAGCAGCAACAATTAGCCATTTCAATCAACGTTTGGTAATTAAGTTATAACTATGCAACTTGAGTTGTTTCAATGGCCCACACACACACACGCACACACACACACACAGACAATCTTATAAATTCCCATACATATCGAGTGTGACCAACACACAAATTAAATACGGTTAAATACTTGCAATTGTTTTTAATTTTTTTTTATTTATTTTTATTTTTGATTATAAATTTTTCAATTTTTTTAAATATTTTTTTCTTTTTTACATTAAATTTAATTAATCACACAATAATTAAATTAACAAACAAATTACTTAATTGTAATCCTTTAAGAGGCAAAATTAAGTAAGAAAAAAATTTAAAAAAAATTAAATAATATTTTAATATTAATATATAATATATTAAATTAAATAATATTAGTATTTTTCTACCTGATGCCAAATAAATAGAAACTGGTCACTTTATTGAAAGCCCAGCGAAGGGGTCGTCCATATATTACGTAATCATCATGCGGGTGGCGGGGAGGTCAGCCAAAAGATTACTCTTGACTACATAGGATGGGGAGGGGGAGGGGGTCCTTGGCATATCTGATCTATCGTTATCTATCTAAGAGCTTTCTTGCATCAATTTTCTTTACAAATTTCGAAAAAAAATAAAAAATTTAAATGATTACGTAATCATAGGAGAGGAGGTCAGTCAAATGATTACGCTTGATTACATGGGGTGGGGGATTATCGAAAAAGGCCAGATAAACCCGCAACAAAAAGATGAAGCTCTACCATGAAGATGAAGCTCTTTCCTACCCAAAGGACCTCCCCAATATGATAATTCTCTAAAAATGTACGTAATATTTTTTATTATTATTTGATTTTTTTTTTTACTATTCCTTTAATTTTTTCCCCCACACTTATTTTAAGTTAATCTTTAGTTAACATCAACGAACTCTGTAAATATGTAGAACCTTTGTTTGCAAGATCGCAAGGTGACAACCACCACAAAAATAAAATAAAAAAATAAGTATTTTTCTTTTTAAAAACAAGCCAAAATCAATACCTGTACATCCCAGAGGCACTGTCAGCCAACACTGACAACCCTGTACATACCTGGGGCACTGCCAGACAGCATTGACAACCCTCTGCATACCTGGGGCACTGTCTGAAAACGTTGGCAACTCTGTCCACACCTGTGGCACTGTCAGACAACGCTGGCAACCCTATCGATGCATGGGGCACTGTCAGACAGCATTGACAACCCTGTCCATACCTGTGGCACTGCCCGAAAACGTTGGCAACTCTGTCCACACCTGTGACACTGGCAACCCTATCGATGCATGGGGCAGTGCCAGACAACGCTGGCAACCCTGTTCATACCTGTGGCACTGTTAGACAACGCTGGCAACCCTGCTGCACTCGTGGGACACAAAACTCTGATCAAATCTGCAGAGCGCACTTTCACTTGCTGCCAACATTTCCACACACGCCCCTTTAATGCGTTAATTACCGTTAATTAGACATAAACATGAGAGTCAAATAAAAGCCAACAACAACAACACACACACACACACACAAATACACACACACATTCGCACAACAAATAAATTTTCGCTTGTCTGCCAAAAAAATAAAGTAGAAAAAATTGCTTTCCCTTTCAAAAACGAGAAAAAAACCTTTGAAAACAAACAACAACAACAACAACAACAACGGCAACAGCAACAAGAGCAATAAGATTGACAGCAATTACAGCAGCAGCCGCTGACGTCGCCGCAGGACATCTAGCTGGCAGCGAGCATTCAGGTATCCTGGCCGCAGCAGAGCCTTTTGACCTTTGCCGAAAACGAAGGCAACAACAACAACAACAACAACAACTGCAAATTGCATAACAACAGCAACAACAAAAGCAACAGTTGAAAAACTCACACACACACGCACACGCACAACAAATGTTGTTGTTGTTGTTGTTCAACTGGACCTGCGAATTGTTGTTGTTACAATATTTGCATTGTTTTGCAATAAACGCGTGATAATTGCAAACACACACACGCACACACACACACACACACACATGCACACACCAAAGGTGTTGCGCCAAGTGCAAGAGTCCCCTGAAGTCGCATAGCAAGCGCAGGAAGGGTTGCGGAGCGGAGCGGGGCGGGGCGGAACAAGCACAGCGGCAGCCGATGGGTTAAGGGTTGCTGCTGGCCCGTGCAGGGGGTGGGGTGGCAGGGGTTTGGGTTGGGTGGCAGTGCGTGCGCTGCCAATTGTTGTTGTCTATTTTATAACAACTTTTTCTTTTTTGCACTGGCGAAAAATGAAGGAAAAATTCGCCGTTTGCTGTTGTTGTTGTGGTGGAAATTTTGCACGGCAGAAGCAGGAACAGGAACAGGGGCAGGAACAGGGGCAGGAACAGGGACAGGGGCAGGGGTGTTGTGCACAAAGCAACAGGCGACTCAGCGTGTGTGTGTGCGTGTGTGTGTGTGTGTCAGTAATTGCGTAATAGATAAATGATTGGAGTTTAGAGTTGTTTACATGGCCACAGGCCAAAATGCAACTGAAAAGGGTTAAAACATTGAGGGGCTGGTGTGTGGTGGGGGAGCATGGGTTAAAGGCGCCAGCAATGTGTTAAATTGCTGGGCTTTTGCGGCTTGTTAACGGTAGCTGAAAGGGCTGTGCTTGTAGCCAATATCACACAGTCTCTTAACAAAAGCTTGTTAGTATATATAAAATCCCGATAATTATATTTCCCTCCCTAAAAAAGGGAAACAAACTATAGAGGTATTTCTAAGTGGTCTGCTATTGCTTACATTTTTGAGAAATTATTGTAATAACTTCTCAACTTCAGCATTTATTTAGAATCTACATTGTAGATCTATATCTTTCGGACTCTAAGGATTACATAAGTAGCGTAAAAGTAAAGTTCTAAGTGTAGAAATGCTACTTCAGCATTACTTACTAAATGGAAAAGATTGTTATAGTTAGAATATAAGATTCGAAATGGGTTATGAATAGCATAATTAGAACTACAAGTTTAAAGAGAAAGAGGAAGAACATTTCTAGAACTTCTGATCGGAACTGCAAAACTAATTTGACTGATTAATTCAGAAGCATCAATTTCCCCATGAATTAGTTTATGTAAGAAAATTACACCAAGCATGGTTCTACGATCAGAAAGAGAAGGCAGATTAATTAGTAAGAGTCTACTACGATAAGAAGGTAAGCGAGTATTAGGATTCCAGTTAAGACCCCGGAGTGCAAAGAGCAGAAATTGTTTTTGTACCGATTCTAATCTATCCTGATGAATCCTGTATTGGGGACACCAAATACAAGACCCATATTCAAGAATAGCTCGCACAAGGGAAGTATAAAGAGTTTTAGTAATGTAGGGATCGTTAAATTCTTTCGACCAACGCCCAAAGAAACCCAGGACACCAAACTTAAGTTTGGGATCTAAAAGGATACCCAAATCATTTATTTATTTATTTGTTTTATTGATATATCGTTGAAAACTTTGACGTTGCTTATATTTGCATATAATTATTAATTATTTATTTTTGCAATACTTATTTACTTAAGTATTTATTACTATTGAACCAATGTCAAAGGACTTTCTGTTAATACTACAGAAGCTAACATATTTTACTTATACTAATAATTTTCAAACTTTATTATATTGCTTTATTTATTTATTTATTTATTTACTGATTTATTTATTTACTGATTTTGTGTCTTAAGATACTATTTTATTTTAATTTAAGCATATTATAGCTCTTATAATAGTATAATACTGAAAATGGGAGCAGCAGCTCGTCAAACGCTCAAAACTCATTCGTTTTTACTCCCTGTACCCATAAAATTTATAAAAAAAGGGGATACTAAATCTGTGCAAATGTATGTAACAGGCAGAAGGATACATCTCCGACCCTATAAAGTATATATATTCTTGATCGATTTGACTATATCATATATATACGTATAAGAACGCGTCGATTAGAGCACAAAATTTGAAAGTGTAGGTTCCTAATATACCATACGCAGATCAAGTTTGTTTCCAATTTCAGATATCTCCCCCCATTTTCCCGCTATTCGTACAAAACGTTCTACAGCCACACTTTAATAGATATAGCCATGCAATTTGGCATGTATTATGCTTAAGTCACTTTTAATCTATTGTCCAAATTTCAAGTCGATCGGATAATAAACACGAAAGTTATTCAACAAACAAGATCCAGTACTGCAGCGCGGGGAGAAAAAAGCAGCACAGCTAGCACTTCAAATGTTTTGCTTGCGCTGTCGCTTGTGTGTGTGCGTCTTTGTGTATGTGTAATATTTCATATTTCACCAGTTTTGGTAGATTCCATCCACCCGACGAATCAGAAAAGTTTTAGATAAATTGAAAAATCGCACTTAAAGATTATCTTTGAGATATTTACATTGCTACTTAAAACTTGTTTTGTCGTTGAAAAATGATATGGGCACATATTGAACTGAATTTTGGTATAGCCCGGTTGATATTTCTTGTTTCTGTGCCCTGCACCCCCTGCACCCCGTGCACCCTCTGGCCACTTGCAGAGGCTCTGCAGCTGCGGCTGCTTACAGCCCCGAGACTCGAAATAGTTCCTCAATAGCCGACGGACAATTAAACACCTCTGCTCATTACGGCGCCTTGAAGAGAGGGTTGTCGTGTTGTCGTGTTGTCGTTATCCTGTTGCCTGATGCCGGCTGGCAAGGCTCGTGCTCATTTGCATATTGCAGCAGGATCAATGCCGAAGGAAACTGAGCGCTGGGTGCCGTCCCACTTCCCAAGGCGAAGGCGAAGCCCACCAAGAAATTCCATTCCCAAATTATTATAATCAAGCCTGGCCAGCGTAGATGGTGGTTGGGCGGGGAGGTAAGGAAGTATATAAATATATACAATACACACATATATAAATTATATAAGGCTTGCTGCGCAGCTGTCGCTGAGCACTGTGAAACTTGGCAACGTTGCCCAAGACATTTGATAATGATGTTCGTGGCGATCATCATGACGATCCGCCTCCTGCACGTACCGCTCAGATTTCGCTTTGGTAAACATCCTTTAACGGCTGGCTAAGCTCTGAACTTGTTGCAAGTTTGCCAACTTCGCTTTAATTGGAATTTAACAGATGCATTTCAGCTGCATATCAGTTGCTCGCGTTCCAATTACGTGCTCTATGTTCTAAACGCGATACCTGACTATGAAAACTTATGTAAATACTAATTGGAGATGGCAGAAGATAGTGCCATCCCTCAATACTTTCGATAGTATCGATAGTACTATCGAAGATATCAAGTTCTGCCTAAATAATTACATTCATAAATGGTATATATATAATACTAGTTGTAAACATGTTGTTGCAAGGATGAGAAGTAAACACCCCCCAAAACTTTCCATAAAAAAACAAACCCCACAAACCCCACAAAAATTTTTTAACAATTAACAAATTATAATTTTTTTAAAAATTTTTTAAAAATTTAATTATATAATCCTACTTATAAGCTTTAGCTTGTAGCACTAGGAATGATAAAATAAATAAATAAATAAATAATAAATTAACAAAAATAACTAGCCTCTATTTTTACTCCTGTGCCCTTTTGTATCTTATCCTATACTTGAAGAACTTAGAAACCAATCTAAGAAAACCCTTCTCTCACACTTTTGACCTTAAGCCCATTTCCCGTGCGTGTTGACGGCTGCGAGTAGATTTTTCAAGTTGCATACAACAATTTTCTGCCCGTGGCCGTAGAATTTTCAAACTCCCCGTCCCGTAAAAGCCTAATTCTGCTGTCCCTTTTTTTTATACTCCAACAAAAAAAAAACCACTAAATTAAAACGTTTCATTTCAAACACCCAAAAATTTTGATTACAAATTATTTGATCGAAGTTGTACACGTAAAACAGCTGTATAAATACAGTTCTCAGCATATTAAGGATATTGCATATATCAGTTTTCTTAGCACAAGAAGATATACATATATATAGCTTTGAAATCATGAAATATTATATATATTCATTTATTTAATAAAAGGTTGGCTTAGTTTAAAAATGAATATTTTCCAAGGTTCGAAAAAGATTTATGCTTAAGAATAAAGTTACTTCAAGTATTTTAATAAAATACAAAAATATTTTATGATTTCAAAGGCAACCTATGCAATTTATATGAACAAAATATCCAAGAAAATAAAAATAAGTGAGATAAATGTAAAATTAGCGATAGTATTTGGCCAGCTCTAGCAAATATAGTATATACATATATATGCCATTGGGTTATTGGATAGCCCAGCCAAGCGCTCAAGACAAAAGCCAGCTATAGATACAGATACTTAGATACTGAGATACTGAGATACTTAGATACTTTGATACTCGAATACAGCAGAAATCTGTGGGTATAGCCAATGGCCAAAGCTGCTGCAGCTCGTCACAGACGTCAGCTGAATGCTTTGACTCGGTTTTGGTTTTGGTTTTAGTTTTGGTTTTGGTTTTGAATTACCATTGAAGCATTCGTTTCGACCGTGTTTTGGAATTGTAAGAAGAAACAAGCGCGTGATCCAATGGACAATGCACAAATGGACAATCGGACAATTGGACAATGGGATAAATGCCTTGGACATGTCTATGCATTGCATATTGCATTTGCATTTCAATTAAAAGCGAGTGTACAACAATAACAACAACAGCAACAGAAACAACAGCAACAACAACAAATGCTCAGCGATTTGCATAGAAAACTCATAGCTCATCATCAATGCGAGTGTCGAATCTCGAGTCGCCTGCTGAGGTAGCGTTTGTTACGAGGGTTTGAGGCATACAGATTTATGGCTGTTGCATATGCCATACGATACAATTACCAATAACAAATACCAGCCATGCGAGTATACCCAGTACTGTCAGATACTACAGTCTGGCTACAGAGGCCACAGATACACAGATACTATTTTATGTTTTTTTTGCATTTTGAAGTGCATTTACATTGCGTTCATTGCGACCCTGCGTCCTGCGGGAACACAAATGCCAAATGTTTCCTTTTGCCAGCGAGTTTTGACCTTTTATAATTACGCACCACCCCAGCCAAAAGCGTTTGATACTCTACACGAGCGGATATATCCAAATTGTCAGTTGACCTGCAAGGGAGCAAGTATTTGAGCTCAAAAAACCTTCACATTTTAAGAGGTGTAAGTATGGTCAGAGAAAATGGGAGATCGCTTGAATGTGTAATAATATATATACGCTGTTCTTATAGCTAGGGTCAGAGATAATGACAGCTCACTAGAATGTATAAAACTATAAGGAAAGCAAGCCTCACTGATTGATAATCAGGGTAGGGTGGCCCTTTGTGGTTAGATATGGTTAGGTTTACATAGAATTGTCTGCAGCTGAATATTGTATCGGGTCAGTCTTCCTTTGCTAACCTAAGTATCCGATCTTTTCGGATAAACTTATATACATCCGTTATGTTACGTGGTACTGAAACCACTTACATAATGTAAATGTAATGTTACAGAGCAGAGGAAGACAGAAACTAACAGTAGACAGTAGAGTAAGTATCAGTATAAAGGCAAGCCTTTACCAGTGGGTACAGATATTAGCTAAAGTTTAATAGCCTTTCTGCTGGCGTCCTGCCATCAATCCAGTTATCCGAAGGATAAAATCGGATAAGCCTTCTGCTTCTAAAAGGCCTTGCCAAGGAGGTGGCATGGGCCAGAAGCCTGCCTCTGTATTTATCAGCAAAGTTGCTGATTGTAGCGCATACTGGCAATACTCCAAGGTCATTGTAAATAGTTGTAAAGAACGTTCACAATTCTCCGGAGAAAAAAAGGTCTCCGAAAAGAGTAGAGCTTGATCAAATATATGCTTAATTTTCCTTTCTTACATTTTCTCCCGGAGAAAATAATACACCGAAAAGAGTAGAGCTTGATAAAATTTTCTTTTGCTTTTTCTTTTTTTCATTTCCTCCCATGTTCATTTTAAGTACAGTTACAACCAACTTATCAATCAGATATATCAAAATACAATATATCAAACACACTTAGGTTTTAAAGATAAAAGATATAGATTTTTAGATAAGTTAAGATAAAGTTAAATGGATTAAGCTTTGGTGCGGCCTGCGAATTTCAAATGGACCTGTTGATGAAAGTAATTAGTTCAAGCCAGGATCGGTTTAGGAGCCTTACAGACAGGAGCTCTCGGTTTCGAATGTAGCCGACTACTACTCAAATACGGACAAGGACATAAGGTCACTGCTGAGGATACTTGACAGCATTCGAATTCGAGCTATCAATCCATCAATCAATCAGTTCAATCCATCTATATTTACCCCGAAAGGTTGCTAAATATTTCAATTTAGTTGACTTTGGTTAAGTATCTTAATTATTTCTTATTACTTTTCTTTTAAGTTATAAGAACGGTGATTAATATAAAGAAATCTACACAGTTAAGATCTGAGAAACCAGATCAGTAAAAATTATTAAAAAAAAGAAGCATTAAATTTGCCTTGTTTTCAAAAGTACTTTGCTCTTCAAATTTCTTTATGAAATATTTAATATAATATTATAATTGAGGCTTGGATAGATAATTTGAACTATTTATTTAACAATTATTATAAATTGTGGGGTACTTAAAAAGTTGCTTCCCCTTTTTCTAAACGGTTTCGAGTTAGGGCATCTGAAGTTCGGCATTGAGCTGCTAAAACTGTTGATTTCTGCTCCTGTCATATGCAAATAATTCAGCTTGGCGATCATTTGAAAACCGCCCTCGTTGGCAGGCCAAGCTGTTAGCTTTTTTCTATCTATCTATTTATCTATCTATCTATCTTTTTTTTTTCTTTTTGTCAATTTTAGAGACTGGGGGCCTCGGGTTTGAGATGTTCCCACAGCTTTCTAAGTATATAGAGAGGCGCAGTTGGAAATTGTTATGGCTGAACTATAATTTCTGGGGCAGTGGTTGACTAAGGGGCGGTGTTGGGGTTTGGGATACGGGGGAGTTGGACGGTGGGCGGTAGGCGGTAGGCGTGTTCGTTTGTAGGCAAAACTGTAAACTGTGTCGTTTGCTACGCATTGACACGCCGCTGCATGCCAAAAGATACAAACGTATCTAATAGATACATGTGAAAATCACGCATTTGACGACGCTGGGAAAGTCAATGAATTGTGCTATTGGCCACAAACGCTCGCATGTGCATCCATGAGATACAAAAAAGCAGCAGCTACGTGTTATGACAATGGGCAGCCCTCAGTCCGCAGTCCGCAGTTCAGAGTCCGCAGCCCGATCCCCCCCTACCTGTGTCTTAGGCATTCTTTGTGTTCTGGTCTATTAAGCAATGTGCCGCGCCGCGTATCTTAAAGATACAAGTTAACTAATAATTAGCTTGCTGGCAAAATTGCAGCCTCTTGGTTTTTTCTTATTTTTTGGTTTATTATAGTTACGAAATGTGTGTGTGTGTGTGTGTTGTTGTTGTTGTTGTTGCCCCTGGGAACTTGGCTTTGCATTGAATTCGATTGTTCGGCTATACAGGTATAGTTATAAAGCTATAGTTATATATATATATGTATATAGTTACGAATGCCCCTCTTGTCGCCAACTTTCAAACTTATTGTTTTCATTTTTCATTTGTCGTTTTCGTTTTCGTTTATGGTTGCTTTGTACTTTGAGTTTTTGAGTTTGTTTCTGGCATTTATAGCCGGCCTGTGATATTATTATTATTATTTTATTTTTTTTTTTGGATTTTGCCGTTCGTACTTATTACGAGTATCTCAACTTTTGGCCCCACTGGCAGCTCTATTAAATTACACGTTTGGCAATCGTTCGCAGCTTGTTTTTGTATTGTTTTGGATTTTGTTGTTGTATCTGTATTTTGCTGTTGCTGTTGTTGTTGTTGTTTTATTTAACTGCAATTTTCGGTAGCGTATAATGGACCACAATTTTATTGACATTATTTTAATTAGCAGTTTGTCCAGTTGCTGTTGTCAGCCTGAGACTCACTCGCATTGTTCATAAGCCAGTCACTAATTGAGGTTAATGGGGTTTCTTGAAATCGTTCGAGCCACGTTTGTTATATGGCCAAAAGCCACAAGGCTCCTCCGAAACGCGCCAAGTATAATTTGTTAGTTAGACTTTGAATACGCACACAATAATAACAATAATAATCACAATCACAATTACAATCAAATTGTTTATACTTATATATATATTTTATGCATATGTATTTCTGTTTAGCTCGCATCAATTTTTCAACTTTTTCGTTTTCGAAAACATCTTGCTAACGCGCAAAATTACTTGAGAGGCACAAATATTTCAAATTTCAAATTTCAAATTTCAATTGCAATTGTGATTTCAATTTGATGATTTATGTGCATTAATTATTAGTTATAATGTGACCATGGAGGACGTGATCAATTTTCGTATCGAATCATATGTAAATGCACATGACACATTAATTGTGCATTGGAAATGCTTTTAGGAAATCAAGTGATGGCCACTACAAGGACAACTACAAAATTGTTCAAATTTAAAGGATTTTTATACGGATATAAAACTTATAGGCAGATCTTATTTTGTTTATATGACAGATAGTTGGCATAATGTGACCAAGGAGATTAAAATGACAATGGAGTTAATAGAGTGGGAAAGATTTTGTACTATAAAGTGAATGTGGATAATGTGAAAAAATGTGTTAAATGCGATTGAATTGTTAATGGAAACTTTGACTTTGTTCCGAACAAATACTTTCCCTCCCTATCCCTCCTTTTATGTTGAATAACTTCCGTGTTTATTATCCGATCGAATTGAAATTTAGACAGTAGTTTAAAACTGACTAAAGTATTGTACATCCCAAATTCCAAAGATATACCTTGAAAATTGTTACTGCAAAAAGGTTTTTATCGAATAGCGGGGGAATGGGGGGGATATCTCGAATCCAAAATAAACTTGACCTGCTTCTGGTATCCACGAAGTTTTTATATTTGCTGAGATTGACGCGTTCATCCGGACAAACAGACGGACATGGCCAAATCGAAATCTCTTTTGATACTGATCAAGAATATATATACTTTATAGGGTCGGAGATGTGTCCTTCTGCCTGTTACATACATTTGCACGGGCTTAGTAGCCGCTTTTTACCCATTTTATGGGTACAGGTAGTAAAAACTCATAATGAGAGTCTATGTGCAGTATAAATTGTGAATATTTACAGAAGATTTCTTGACTTTTTAGTATTTGAAACATTTATTTGCATATGTCGCAAATTACTTAATAAATACACAAATCTGTCATGTATTTAATACAAATGAACATTTCTTTTTGTTAGTTGAGATGAGCAAAGGACAGTTGAAGGATATCAAGAAATTTGTTAGATTTGAAAGACTTAAAGCGTGCAAGATTTTGAAGATGACATGGATTATGAGCAGACATTTCATGTTGCCAACCCGAAAATCATTAAAAAACTATTTGCCAGTTGGTTTTTATTTTATTTTTTTTAATATACGAGTGTTTTTTTCTCTCTGTTATTCTTTCCATAGAGTGTCTGTAGCTGGCTGCCTGCTCCAGGCGTTGTTGCTTGTCTGCATCATTAATTTGCATTAATTCCAAATCAAGGAATGTGCGCAACGCTTTTCATTTCGTTTCCTTGAATCGAATTACAACAATCGAGCATATGTGTGACAGCCAAAGGAACTAGAACAGGAACGGAAACAGCAACCAGCAACAGAAACTGGAATTGGAATAGGCATAGTAATAGAAAGAGGAAGAGGATGAGGATAAGGATGAGGATGAGAAATACCCATAGCAAGGACTGCTAAGGAGCACGTCTTGTCAGGCGTTGCCTAATGACATTTTTGAGGTTGACAGCAAAGGGTTTTTTCCACTTTTTTTTTATATTTATACTCTGTTTCGAAAGTTGTTTGTGGAAAATAGAGCATATAGGATTTGTATGAAGTCAACAGTTAATAAAATGTCAAGATCTGTGCCATGGGAAACCTATTCTCCCATAGTTTTATAACTAGTGCAACCAAATTTGATATACAGAGTACTTTTTACCTCCGTGATAGATTTAACCAATACAATATATCTCAGTTCCACCCGCTACCCTGTGTATGAGCAAAGTCTATCAGTACTGTATTTCTCACACGAATGTGTTTGATCTTTTATTAAATATTGGTCCTGAAAAGCTTTTCGAGCAGTTTCTGTCAAAACGGAAATGGATTCGGCAGGATGAGTACGCGGAAATGGAAGGAGACGTGCATATCAGCCATAGCTTAATAGCTGGAGTTAGCAAATTTGGTATAGGGACTACTCCCATTTCTCACACGTATGTGTTTGATCTTTCGAGTTCCATAAAACTATTGAATATTGGTCCTGAACAGCTTTTCGAGCAGTTTCTGTCAAAACGGAAATGGATTCGGCAGGATGAGTACGCGGAAATGGAAGGAGACGTGCATATCAGCCATAACTTAATAGCTGGAGTTAGCAAATTTGGTATAGGGACTACTGATGATCGCCTCGAATGATTTGACTTGTTATATTTTGAAAATACTCACTGCCGTTTCCATAAATAAGACTAGAAACAGAGTATGCCACAGTCGGATGTTCCCAAAGTGCTCGCTTGTTTTCTGTTTCGTGTTGTACAGAAAACGCATATGACATTTGTTTATTTGCATCATTTACCTTATACACACATATATACATATGTGCTAATGTTGTTGTTGCTGGGGTATTTCGCTCTGCGTTTTTTGTTGTTGTGAAAAAACTGGAGCGAGTCGCAGACGCTGCAAAGTATGCTATGGAAAAGTAAAGGATTATTAATGATGCCGCTGACAAGTGAAGTGGCAAAGTCGCAGGCTGCAAAAAAGAAGTCACAGCAGTCACATGCTCAGCCACAGACTGTCTTCTCCTCCCTCCAACGGCTGGCTCCCCATCCTCCATCCCTTTCGTCCTTCCTTTAGCGCATGTGATTTATTGGCATTTGAGGCATTTGAGGCTGTGGGATTAGCATAAACCAAAGTCATTTCATTTGGCTACACAATTTGTAATATTGATTAATGCGTCAAGGGGCGGTCCTGGGAAAATGCCGAGAGGTACAACAAGTGCGTGAGGCAGCCTGGCAGCCTGGCGCGTAGGTGCCTAGACCCCAAGATGCCCCTACCCCCAGCTCGTCCACTCACACTATGCAACAGTTACGAAACTAATGCGCGCTCAATGCACTGCATTGTCCATATGTATCTATCTTTGCATCTGTGTGCCCCCTTTTGTGGCACATTTGCATATGTATTACATTCATAGAGCCGCTGCGTTTGCCATTCAGTGGCAGGCCGCGTGAGAAGTGCCGTGTCCTTGAAGCGCTCGATAATATCGCATTATGCACAGCCCCTGTCCCTCGCCGCGCCAGGACCTTCGCAACGGTTTGGTGTAGGGGCTGCTTATGCGCAGCTACGCATTGCCATCGATAGGGGCAACAAGTGCCGAGGAACGCACGAACCCGAACCCAGAGGAGCCTCAATAAAGTCAACGACTCGACCAAAGTATACCACGTAAAAGGAAAGGTGAGTTCTCTGAGAGTTTCCCCCCTTGAAAACAGTCCAAATGTATCCTCTTTTTTTTATTTATTTTTCTTTTTTCTTTCTTTTTCCTTTTCAACTTTGCATGCTCATCGTTAGCTGTTAAGGCACATTTCTTTTTTGGTTAGTTCTCAACATCTATCCCAAACTTCATGGACATATATCTTCGTTCGGTAACAACTTCAGCTGATTTTTCTTAGTATAAATCATTATTTATCTTTTTCAATGTCAGATTTTCTTGCGTCGAAAAGTTGTATTGAATTTTGTGTTTTAAAATATTGTTACAACTAAAGTTTGGCTGTTTCAAAAATAGGAATTTTATTCAGGTTGAGAAAGTATCAAGAAATGAATATCCCGAAAATCGTTGATTGCTAATTAGAGGCCTTATTAAATTTGAATAGAATCAGACGTTAATACGTTTATAAAAGTTATTTGTCTTGATAATAAAATCAATCTTGGTTCTGGTTATTTGATCAACTTTAGATATAGATTTAAAATATATGAAAGTTAGTGAAATTCATTCTAAAATGAATTTTCAGAGTTGTTACAGAGATTGGGCTTAAAATAAGCTCATATTTGAAATTTAAGCGATAACTTTGAAGAAGCCGCAAATGAAATATATTTGAAAAGTGTGGGTGTTCTGCGGATAGTATTTCTGCATATTTTTGGAAGCGGCTTGGAATGAAAACTTAATAAAACTGATTAACAAAAGAACCAAAACCTTTAAGCTGCAACTTTTAGATTTCTTAACTAAGTTAAGTGTAATATATTGTTGAACTGGTTTAGAAACAGTTTTATGTCGTCAGGATAGATATTCTATAGCTCATTCGATCTTACAGCAAAAGGACACTCCTGAGGTTTACCAAAAGTAAGATAGAGCTGAACTAGGTAAATAACTGCGTAAGATATATATCTATTTGACTATATTATGTATTTTGGTTGAACTTAGTTGATATTTTAGTTAATCTATGTGCGTTGCACTTGAAAGCGACCCGTTGCTCAGAATTCGACTATGGGGTATTGCAAAAACAAACAGCGACAGGTTCAACATGCTCATTATTAACTACTAAATAACAGCGGCAAATAGAGTCGGAGTTGGAGACGGAGTTGAAGTTGAAGCAGGAGACGGTGGCGGAGGCAGAGGCGAAGTTGTTTGCAACTGTTGAAATGGCCGGCATATGCACACGCTTCAACATTTGTATCTCATAGATACGCAGCGGCAACACACGTAGGCCAGCAAACTGCCAGTGGTGGCGGTGTGTGTGTGTGTGTGTGTGTGGGGTAGGGGGAGAGTGGTGCGGAGCGGTGCTTGGTAGCTCGACTAACGGTGCATTTTGCTATGCAGCGCGCAAAACTTTTGCCCAACAGCGGCAACAGCAACAACAATAACAATGACGACGACCTTTTCAAGCCCGAAGCGCCTCGTTTTATCAGCGCTTGGCAAATCTGCAGCAAGCCCATACCCTCCCACATCCCCCACTGCCTAACCCCCTTGGCAGATTGTTACCTGCCCCAGCCCCTGCCCCTGCCCCTTCCACCTGGATGTACTGCATTTTGCATTTTGCCATTGCACTTGCCGTTGGAAATTAATTTTCGTGCAACAGCCGGAGCTCTAGAACAATAGACAAACAGCCGCGGCGGCCAACGCTTCAACAACGACTACAACTTGTAGATAAGTTCCAACAACCAACCACCCCCCTCCCCCCACCAAATACCCTACAAGTGGCCGTGGCAGTCCCAGAGCAAACCAATGCATAGTTTTTGGGGCGTACTTGTAGATACACACAGTACTCAATAAAACTCGATGCGAAATTCACACACGTATTAAAGTGCGCGTGCTCGTTGCTTGTGGCTTTTGTTGTTGCTTCTTTTCCTACTATATAAGTATATATTTTGTTGGTTTTTTTGTTTTTTTTTGATTTTTGACTGCTTAGCCAAATAAAAAGGTCTTGCCGCAGGTCTTGCTGTAATCGTGCCCGATCTCAATCTTGGCCGCGATCTATCTGCGTTCCGTCTTTGGCCTAACTGTAAGTACTCTCGTAGTTAGTACTTGCCTCATCTCTAATGTCTTACAGCTAATTCTTGAGGGTGGAGCAGCTTTCAGAGTAACTTGTCTTTTTATTGGGAACTGCTCTGTACGCAAATTCAGGGCAATTCCTCACTGTTGATAATATCAAAATATTTGTTTGAAATAAGTGCAGTAGCTAAAACTAACTAAAATCTATTGTATGCATATCAAAAATCAGATATTATCTTTAAAAATAGGCCTGCAAGTTGTTTTTATTGGGTGCGGGGTAAAAATTCAAATTTTAAAAGGAATTGATCTGCATACCAAATGTTGTGCCCTTAACTTTTATAGTGTCTAATATCGAAAGACTAACGAACAGGACTCACAGCTGGCTGTAGAAACTGATCAGAAATATATATACTTTATAGCTTCAGCGCAATTTGTGTTATTATAATACCGACTCAAAGAATTTGATCAAAATTAAATCGAGCTAAAAACGTTTATTTTGGAATCATTGGGTATTATATTAAGAAATCAGGAATATTTCCTTTAATTTTCAGAGCGCTCGGACATCTTTTTCAAACTATTTAAACTAAATCTTGACATATCATATATTCACCAATATATGTACCAAGTTTGGTTGCTTTAGCTTCAAGTGTGTGGAGTAAAAATGGAGTTCATACGGCTTGAAGGACATTTCGCAAACCCAAACTTCCCTTTGGGAACAGAGTATAATGATAGGAGTTTTCTTATGCAAACTGTTTTTCTCACAACAACATGTGCAGACTTATTATCCAATTCTAAGTGTATACTCGTATTTCGTATTCATCTGAAGTTCTTCCTACCTTAAGCAAAGGATGCCAAATATATTCTGTGTCATTTCTTGTGAACAAATGGTTTTTGAATATGGTTTCGCTTGTTTGACTGAAATAGCAAATGTTTTTACTTTGTAAAATGTTATTAGAATAGTTTACATTCTAGTGAATCAAAGGGAAAGACTTTCAAACTGAATATTCAAACGTTTTTCGGAAATCAGAACAGCTAATTTGTTGGTAATCGGAAATGGTAACAGCACTGATTATTTGTTATTGAAACTAGTTAAATAAGTAGCAGTTACAGATATAGATAGTCATACTTAGATAGGATAGATTAGATCGTCCTGTGATAATTTCATCTATAATTGTTCTACATAGTATACATAAGTTTCCTTTAAGTCGTGTTTAACCCCAAGTACTTTCTATCTATAAATGATCTTAACTGTATAAAAGATCTGCCAAATTGCAAACAATGCTAAATCATCGCAGTAGTTGAACCATTGATCCTTTATTTCTATTACAAGCACGTGCGTTACAGTTATCCTTTGACCCCTTAACAAGGCTCAACCTTTGTGCCTTTCACCAAAAGACAGTGAGAGAGAGAGTGAGTTACGAGTTTGGCTGGAAAACAACAAAAGTGCATTACAATCTTGTTGTTTAGCCAACTTGGCATTCTTTAGCCTGGCAAATTTTCGCACAAATCGCTGGGACAGACAAAGGACGAAAGCCCCTCTTTATTTACAGCCTGTGGAATCGATCGCTGGCAAATCGCTGACAGATATTATTGATTCAGATTCGCATTGGGCTTGCAACTCCTATCAATTACCGCAAATGCCACTTCAAATGTCGCAAAACGCACAAAAGGAGCACAATCGAATCGATTTTTGGCAAATTTGTGCCAAAGAGTTCCTTTCAGCTGACGATAGAACGAACAACCCTTCCTTCCCATAAATGATCTGTGACGATTTTCGAGGATCTTGCAGCCGCCAGTTATATGCGACATTTGCATAATCATAATCTGAATTGTCTGAGGGTTGATTTCCCTTAAATCCAACCTCTACCTCTACCTACACCTTTACCTATACCTTTACCTTTACCCTGCCTTACCTTTCGCCTTTGCCTTTGCCTTTTACTTTTAATACATTTCCGTAAGCGAGTGTGTGTGTGTGTGTGCGTGTGTGTCTTCACCTTGCCGCGACCGATAAATTTACATATCAATGCAACGGATATTATTTATTTTCATTATTTTCGTTCATTTCAAATGAAACGAAAATTTCATGCAAAGCTGCAGCATCTCAAACCTAATGGGTGCAGATGTTGCCGCCTGCCCCTTGAGCTGTTTTTGCCCATGGATCATGGATCATGGATCGCCTGGCCGGCATTTTTCTCATAATTATAAATGCAGGCATTCACTGGGCGAACTCGGTTACTTTTCATAACTCAAAAGTCTCAATAACGCACTGACAGGCACAGATTGAGGTTGTGATCGTTGGTATTTCTCGATCTCAGCTCTCATCATTAACATACTACTGTAAAAACCAAACTGAGGCAACCTCCGGTTATTGATTGATCAACAGCTACTGAATATTCTTGGTAATGGGAAATTGGGCGAGCCGTGTTTGGAGCAGTTTCATCAACTCGTTTTCATATGGTAATCTTTGGCCAAAGGCAGCTGAAGTTGTTGCCATTTGTTGCCGCACACAAAGACGACCATCTAAATGCACAGATCGGCCATTATGATTATGATTACGATTACGATTATGTTCATGAACATGAAAATGAAATCAATTCAAGTTCTTCAATACCAAACCAAAACTGTGAAAGTCTAATCAATGAGAACACTGTACAAAGTACACAGCAGTGAAAAGAAAGCTGAACAAAATTAAAGACCTCTTCAGAGAAGTCATAAGCCAAGGAAATCTGAACTAATCGCCCCTTCGATTCTGCTTAAATTGAAAAATTGACTTTTTAGTTACTTACTTACTTGTGTTACTTATAAAACCAGAGGGTACTATAATTTTCTTTGACAACATAAGGTATTAATATATATATTCCTAATCAGCATCAATAGCATGATATGTTATAGATATGTTCTTCTCTCCTGCTGTCTATTTCTAGTCTAGTCTCTCTACTTTAGATGAAACTTGGTAGGGATACTTCTTTTTGCTGCGCTTACTTCATATGTTTTAATCGTTAAGATCTGAACATTATATTATATATAGTTCCCATAGGAAGAATTGCTTGAAAACTTAGTTATCATATGAAGAACTTTTTAGTTTTTCAAGATTTGTTGAGCTAGCTTTCCAAATATTATTTTCCTTATGATTTTTGATTACAAGTGGACTCAGTTTATGGAAAATCGGATCACCATATCCTATAGCTGCCATAGATATTAATTGTGTTGTAGTATTACTCACCAGGCTCACCAAATCAATTTTTATTTATGCTTTTTATAAGCTAACTAAATTCAAACAAAATTGATGAAATTTATTATACAATTTCCATTGAAAGGATTGGACAATAATTGACTAGTATGAATGACTGTCTTGTGTTTAAAGATATTCCAACTAAAGTTAACAAATCGAAGTTTCTTTATGCTCACAAACAGGCTTACCAAATTTTGTTTACAATCGGATTACAACATAGTATAGACAGAATCCTTCGATATTTGAGTTAATGTATGAAGGACATTTCTGCAAGGTTATACTATAAAAATGTTTGGCATTGGACAGATAGCTGCTGCTTCTTGTTATGCTCTTATCTTGTATCTTAGCCAAGAAATTAATATATTTTTAGACGATAAGTGGAAATTCGAGTAGTCGATATACTTAGTTTAGTCACCCCAAAGCGCAAGGCAAGTCAAAAAACTGTAAAGAGAATAAATAGCCGCCACCAAGTCAAGTTTGGTTGCCACACTTGACCACACCAAGTTAGCAGAGGGGGTCAACACACACACACACGCACACACACAGAGACACACACACCTCTGTTCATATAAAATGCTAATTTATAACTAAAACCGATCTATTAACTTGAATGTCAAAATAAACGCGAGCAACCCTTGTGAATAAAATTCATGGCCAGTTGGTACTGGCCAAGTCCAAAGAGTAAGGGAGAGAAAGAGAGAGCAATTGGCGGGTTGGCTAGTTGGCTAGTTGACTGCTTTCTGGCCTAAGCTCGTATATGCCACCATTGGGTGTCATTTGATTAGCATAATGCAACTATAAATGTGCCATAGCTTATTTTTACCAATAGCGAGCCTATCCATATATAGGCTGGTATGGGGGGGAGGTATAGGGGGACAGGGGACTCGCTTGAGTTGGCCCGTTGCCGTTGCCGTTGCCTGATATACACATTAAGTCGTATTTTATTAGTGTAAATGTTGACGTTCGGTTATTTGTTTAAGCCATGGAACTGGCCGCTCCACTGGCCAGCTAGCCAGCTAGCCAGGTGAAAATGCCAATAGAAATTGAAATGGAAATGGATATGGATATGGAAATGGCAATGGCACCACCAGCACCACCGCTGGAAATGGCCGCCACTCGCATGGCACATAAAGAACTGTAATTTGAATATTTATTACATTATTAGCGCACGTTTCTGTTTAACATTCACAGTTCTTTTTGGCTTATAGTTTTATATTATTTTTCTCTCTCTCTTTCTAATTTCCAGAGGGTATTATAATTTTGTCACGAAATGTGTAACGCATTGAAGGAGACGTTCCCGACCCCGCTAAGTACTATAAAATATATATATTCATGAATAACATCAATAGCCGCGTCGATATAGCTCTCAGTTTTAGAGCTATTGTAATCAAACTTGGCAAAGATCCTTCTTTTAGCTGCAGGTAGTACATATGTCGGAACCGACTGGATCGGACTACTATAACATAGAGCTGCCATAGGAGCGATCGGTCAAAAACTATGTTTTTGTTTGAAAAACTTTTTTATTTATGAAAATATCCTCACCAAATTCACCCAAACCGAGTTTCCAGAGAGTTTATACAATCTGATTTAATTTGGTAAGAATCGAACTACTATATAATACAGCTGTCATAGGAAAGATTGGTCGCAAACTATGTTTTTGTATGAAAAACATATCTGTTTATGTTGATATTCTCACTAAATTCACCCAAACCGAGTCTTGTTAAAGTTTGTACAATCTGTGCAAGTTTGGTAAGAATCAGAGCACTTTATCATATAGCTGCCATAGGAATAATAGGATGAAAAATGAGTTTTTGTATGAAAAACTTCTTGTTTATGAAAATAACCTCACCAAGTTCGCCTAAACCGAGTTTGTAGAGAGTTTATACAATCTGATTAAATTTGATCAAAATCAGACCACTTTATCATATAGCTGCCATAGGAATAATAGGATGAAAAATGAGTTTTTGTATGAAAAACTTCTTGTTTATGAAAATAACCTCACCAAGTTCGCCTAAACCGAGTTTGTAGAGAGTTTATACAATCTGATTAAATTTGATCAAAATCAGACCACTTTATCATATAGCTGCCATGCGAAATATCGGGTGAAAAGTTAATTTTTGTATTAAAACTTCTATGTTTTTACAAAAATTACATCCAAGCTGAACAATTGAGCGATTTAATATACTTCATAGAGTTTTCTATAATTTGATCAAAATCGGACCACATTAATATATAGCTCCTCTCCGAGCACATTATTACTATATAGCTCCTTTGGGAACATTCAGTTTTGATAGAAAAAACCATTACTGCAAGGGTATATAGCTTCGGCACCCCGAAGATAGCCGTTCCTTCTTGGGGTTTTTTATATTCATTTCCACATACTGGCGCATATTTAATTTGGGGCGGATTTTCATTAGTTTGGTAAGCCCAATTTCAATTCCCAGTCGAATGCCTTGGCCATGGCCATTAACTTTATTGAGCCTGTATTAGGCGATAGTCATTAAGGCCAAAAGGCTAACAACTTGGCGGTTAATTTTCGTTCAGGGCTTGGCCTCCCCCCTTCCAGCACCACTGCCTACCCCTCGATTGGCTTATCACTCGGCTTGCATCTTTGTCATCTTTTCAGCTGCCTTTAAATTTTTTCATTTTATTTCATTTATTTTTTTGTCATCAGATCATTTGTTGTGCGTCTTCTAGTGAAATTTATTGGCTGCTTGACTGCTCGGCTGCTTGTTTGCCCAGCTACGTGATCACCCATAAAGGTGTAATAATTTTTATTAAGTTCAGTTTGCTGCTGCCCCAGTCTCAGTCTCAGTCTCCGACTCCAACTCCGACTCCATCTCCGACTCCGACTTCGTCTCTGTCCCCTGCCACTTGCGGACCCTGCCTTATGACTTATGCGTGCGCTGCATTTGTACAGATGACGATGAGAATCTTTACGCAGAATTTGTGACTCTCCGAGCGCGACTTCAGTTCCACTTTAGTTCTCCACTTCGGCCTGTTGATGATGCTGCTCTCAACTACAAGCTACACGAGCTTTGGCAACTCCAAAATATACCCGTCAAGTTGTTGGCACGTGTCGGCATTTCGTTGGCCCGATCCGCACAATTGCCTGGCTATCGATTGGACGCCATATAAGCCCAACTCAAACTCAAACTCAAACTCAAACTTCCGATCAACGTGCCCCCGATAACGTCAGCTTGCCTTACTTTTGCGTCCAGTACCAACGCCATAAACTGTTACCATTTAAAATGTTTTAGATTGTGCAAACACAGAGAGACACAACTGCGACAGCTGAGACTCTGTAAGGTCTATATTCATTTCCGATTAGCATCTAGGCATGTCTGTCTATTGATCTCAAGGACTATTCAAGCTAGGGCTATAAAAATGCATGATTATTACTATTTTACCCATTTTCCCTTTTAAATAGATATACTTTTATAATAATTATATTATAATTATAATAAATTTCCTGTATAGTGCCATGAATCCACACGTTGCTCAACTTTATTGTATCCTACTGTATACTTTATAAAATATCCTCTTGAATTTCATGATTGTTTCTTAACCGATCGCTCTGAAATTTCTACAATAGCAAAAGAGCTTACTAAAATGTTCTTGTATCAAATTTCATAACAATATGTTGAAAACTGTAATTGCAAATAGTTTTCATTGATTTACAGAAGGTGTGAGGAAGCGAAAATCTCAAATGTGAAACAAACTTGAACTGCGTACAATACACAAGAGTCTAATTACTTATGAAGGTCTTTGAGACACACATAAAGGTGGACTTGGCTATATAGAATAATTATAAAATATATATACGTTTTAGGATACCAATTTTGAATGGAATATGCGAAATCGTTCATGTCTAAAATGTAGTCAGAAGCAGTTTTTAATGTCTAACCATTGAAGCCCATCGATCTGATAGATCCTTAGAAAGAAAACTATATAATTCTTGTGTGAATTCTCATATACCTAGAACTGAGAGCTTACCTAAGTATACAAGGCATTGTCAGTACCGGATACTGCAATATAGAGAAGTAACATTCTGGCAGACGGAACCCCACTAGCCAGAGGAAGGAGCAAGCTTCTGCTCGTATCGAAAGCCTTAACTTAACTAAAAATCCTACTTTCGTTCTAAGTATAAGCTGAGAAGAATACAAAAGGTTGTAGGGGTCGTAGGAGTCAGTACTAGGTTTCCCAACCATAATAATAATAATAATAATAATAACAAACATAAAGCTCAAATATATCAGTTATCTGTGAAATTTTGTTAACAAAACCACTGCAGTACCGCACCTCTTAGGTAACTAAATACTAGCTTAACTTAACTCGAATTATCGCTCTAAATTCTTGACATGAGCACAACAATAGCAACAACAACAACAGCAACAACAACAACTGGTAACATGAACAACGCACCGTCAACTTAACCCCATTTAACACTTGCGAGCCAGCACCACCCCCGCCAGACGGTGGAGGGGTGGCTTGTTATCACCTTTCAATAATAAAATGCACATGACCAATTGGTGGTAACAATCCATGGAGTTGGCCAAGTCAAGTTGTTGGCCAAACGAGCGCTAGAAAAATGACTTCAATTAACTGTTCGGCTGACCAGTGACTAACCAAAATGGTTGGCAGTTCGTACAGGACACGCACACAGCACACGGGCCACGGGCCACAGGACGCACCAGGAGTTGTGTGTAAGCGGCATAGGGAGAGGGAGAGAGAGGGGTTGAAATGTTGATCATTACTTGAAGGGTTGACACAGGGCCCAAATTGAAGCGAGGGCGCCATCTAGCGTCCTAGCTAAGCAGCTAGGGAACATTATAACTAAATACACACACACATGTACACTTTTGGTGTGTGTGTGTGTTGTGTGTGTGTGAGCTCCCTGAGCTGTGAGCTGAATGCGAGGGCTTATCGATTCGCATAAATTAATTTTCATTTAAAACGAATACGAATGCGAATACAACGAATAAAGTCAACGACGGCTGTGCCGCATTTTTATACTACTAACAACAACAGCAACAAATACTAACGATAATGGGCAGGTACATAACTACACACACCACACACACACACACACACACACACATACACATACATACACATAAAGCGCCAATATATGACGAAAGCGCCGTTGCCTTTGCTGTCGCACATTGCATGTGAAAACTCATTCGTTACCTTTGTTAAAAAGGCCAAATTTTGCGGCGACGGCGACGGCGACAACGAAGCTGCCGGCACAGTGGTCAAACATGGCTAAATCTCTGCTCGAATTTCAAATTGATTAGATAAACAAAAACAATCTGCGACGCGTCGAAGTAAATATATATACCCTAGCAGCAATGTTTTTATACAAAGCTTTTCGTCCGATTGTTCCTATGGGAACCATGTGGTCCGATTTTTGATAAGATTATAGTAAACTATTTATACAAAAATTCATTTTTTACCAGTTCCTATGGCAGTTATGTGATATAGTGCTCTGATTTTATATAAACTCTCCAGAGGAGGATCTCTTTAAAACAAAAATGTTTTTCATACAAAATAATAGTCGTCGACCGATCATTTCTATGGCATTTATATGTTATATTGGTCCGATCCTTCCAGTTCCAACATAGACACTACCTGCAGCAATAGAAGAATTGAAACTATTTATCCAAAAATTCATTTTTGACCAGTTCCTATGTGATATAGTGCTCTGATTTTGTATAAACTCTCCAGAGGAGGATCTCTTTAAAACAAAAATGTTTTTCATACAAAATAATAGTCGTCGACCGATCATTTCTATGGCATTTATATGTTATATTGGTCCGATCCTTCCAGTTCCGACATAGACACTACCTGCAGCAAATAGAAGCGTCTGTACCAAGTTTAATTACGGCAGCTTTAAAACTGAGAGACTAGTTTGAATAGAAGCAGCTGGCCCCACTTTTCTTAACTCCCTGTACCCATAAAATGGGTATAAAGGGGGTATTATCTGTGCAAATGTATGTAATAAGCAGATCTTTTAAAGTACATACACTCGTGATCAGTACCAATAGCCGTATCGATCTAGTCCTGTCCGTCCGTCTATGTGAACGCGTCGATCTCAGCAACTGTAAGAGCTGGAATGTAGGTTCTTGTATACCATACGCAGATCAAGTTTGTTTCAAACATTTGAAAGATAAAGCCTTGGGATTTGGCATATAAATTATTTGAGCTACTTTGAAGTTACTGTTTAAATTTCATATCAATTGGTTAATAAACACAGAAGTTATTTAAAAAGCAAGATGCAGTACTCGACTAGAGTATTTAGGGATTAAGGATTTGCTTGAGAACTTCTTTCTCTAATTTACTCATTATTTTTGATAGTTGTAATTTCAATCAGCAAGTCCACAGATATTAGTTGGTAATAAATAAATATATTTCTTAAACAGAAATAATTTTTTACTAAATAGAAATTATTTCTGGCTTTAGGGTGGCCTTAACTTTAGGTACATTTTATTTACGGCTTTTATATGTCTTGTAAAAGTGATATTGATATTTCCATTGTCTATTGATAAAGTTACGAAGTCAAGATAGTTTTAGGTCTATTAACGGCGAAATTTCAAAAGGTGATTAGTAATGAACAGAAATGATAGTTATCTGCTCCTATTACAATTTTTCGAGATGGTGACTTACTTTAAATAAATAAATAATTTTTAGAAAAAGATTGGCGACTTAAAGGAAGATTAATATCTTATTAATTTATTAATTAATATAAATATGATCTGAGAAGCCGGACTAAACTGGTATAAAAAGACGAGGTGGAAATCTTAATCTCTCATTGAGAAACTTTAGAAAAAGTAAGTGCATTTTCGAGCTATTAGGCTTATAATAACTATAGGAAATAGTAATTGGATTATGATTAAACTTTGTTACCTGTCAAAAATTTAGTTACTTGCAATTAGTAAACTTGGTCAATACATTTTACAAAACACAAAAATACCAACAACCCTCTAGTTCTGCTGGTATGGATACGTATTTTTCCGAGCTGAATTCATGGCTTACCATTCCATCCCTATGAATTCATAGCTATAACTATTCTGTTATGACATACTAAAAAATAATAATTAATAAATGAAATACCAAGATTAATAATAAACATTCGGTAATTAAGTATGTTTTGGGATGGAGTTAATCCCGTCTAATATTCAATCATATTTTTATTTTATATATTTTTTATTTGAAAATTAAGCTTTTTCGTTGTTGAAAACAACACCTAAATCAAGATTATTTTTGGTGACAATTCAAGTATTTTTAGCTGGTGAATGTATAGGTGAATGGTAATGGGTGAATTCACCTCTGAATGGTAATGGGTGAATTCACTTCTGAATGGTAATGGGTGAACTCACTTCGGAATGGTAATGGGTGATTTCACCGCCTCAATTCTCAATTTTTTTCTTAAGTTGAAATTCTTTCCCAACATAATTTCAATATTATTCAAACTGTCAAGCTCAGTAATATCGTATAATAGATTGTAAATTTGATCCACTGTGCGACGCTGGGCAACGGCATGTGAAGCGCATACAATTCATATGCAAAGCTACACAGACACTCATGGGACATATATGTATGTATATAAAGCAATATATATATATATATATATATATGCATTCGCATGTGTAACTTTGTATATGGTATAAACTTGACTAAAAGGACTCGAGGGAGATATTAATCTAGTTTTTTTTTCTTTTAGTACGCGCCAGCGAGCAGCCAAAGCCAAAGCCAAAGCCAAAAATGTTTCATTCGCTTCGTTCATTATTATTACCAACTATTCGCGGTTGTTGTTGTTGTTGCTTTAACCTGATACCGAAACCGAAAACTGAACGGAACCCAAACTCACACACACACACACACACACACACACACACACATACATACACTCACAAAAACAGAAGAAGCCAGCCGTCGTCATTTTCACCGAGTTTTCAGCTGCTTTTCATTTGCATGGCACGGCTTTTCTCAGTTTTGCCTTTTGTTTTGGTCCTTGCAGTCAGCGCTCTTAACTTTTATTGTTAACATGCAATTCATTTATTAATAATATTCATATGTCAGTGGTGCATGTGTTAAACCACCACCACCAACACCACCAGCTCCCAATCTTCACCTCCACACTGCATGTTATTGTGAGGGTTGCCTTTGGCCAGTTTTTAACCACTCTTAGCCAAATGTCATGGGCTAAATAGGTAAAAGAAACAAAGTGTCAAACATTTAAAGCCAAATTCTTCTTGACCTGTAATTAATACATAGGAGTTACATTTTCTCCAGTTATTCCCAGTCTCAGCCAAAACAGTTTTTCAGGTATATAATAAACAGATTAATATTATTTATATTATTTTGCATGCCTTGATGCATATCGATATACAGTAAGAAGAACTGCGCAAACCAATCGAAATCTAATTTTAACAAACTCTTATATTAGGAACAGTTGGTCTAATTTTAAAATCATTCCGTCTTGGGTATATTCTGTCTCACTTACAAGTTATTTATATTTTATTTACAGACTGTTTGGTTTTGTCCTTACTATCAATTTACTTTTATTAGTGTCATCATTTTATATTGCAACAAAACCAAAACTAATATAATTCTTAATTAATTTTAAAGATTTGTTGTATCAATATTATTGTTGAAAACATTTTCTTAGCATCGTTCTTCAGCTAAACGAAAGACTATAAGTTTTCTAACTTTGCAGGTAGCGTTTATAGAAATGAAAATAACTTAAAATTCAGTTTGACGAAATTAAATAATATTTATTTTTACAAATAATACAATATATGTAGTAAGTTTGCAACCTTTTGTAGATCACTTTATTATACGACTATTCACAAACTTTCATTCGGAATTTAAATGAAGCTTATGCATTAAAAGTTATCTGTTTAAAAATTGATAGAATTCTAACGATAAAGATGAGAAATTTAATAATTGTAAACTAATTAAAAGAAGTTGTAATATCGCTAAAGCCAAAACGCATAAAACATAAGTTCGAAGACAAAGTTTGTATGATGGCTTGAACAGTAATATGAACTGAACCAAAGAAAGGATCTAAGATGGCTTGGAAAATTTGAAAATGGAATAGTAACGAGAAATATATTGAATATTAATCTAATCTAATCTAAGGAGGCTTTGAAAATTGAATAGAAACGAGGAATTTGTATATCAAATATTACGATCTAATGAGGCTTTGAAAATTTGAAGATACAACGGGAAATTTACTAAATATTAAGATCGAAGGAGGCTTTGAAAATTTGGGAATGGTATAGAAACGAGGAATATACTGGGTATTTGAAAATTGAAAATACGAGAAATTTAATAAATATTAAGATCTAAGAAGGCTTTGAAAATGGAATTCCAATGAGAAATATACTGGGTATTAAGATCTAAGGAGGCTTTGAAAATGTAACTCAAACGGGAAATTCACTAAACTTTAAGATCTAAGGAGGCTTTGAAAATGGAATTCCAACGAGAAATATACTGGGTATCAAGATCTAAGGAGGCTTTGAAAATGGAATTCCAACGAGAAATATACTGGGTATTAAGATCTAAGGAGGCTTTGAAAATGGAACTCAAACGGGAAATTCACTAAACTTTAAGATCTAAGGAGGCTTTGAAAATGGAATTCCAACGAGAAATATACTGGGTATAAAGATCTAAGGAGCCTTTGGAAATTTGGAATACAACGAGAAATTTACAAAATGTTAAGATCTAAGGAGGCTTTGAAAATTTACTAAATATTAAGATCTAAGGAGGCTTTGAAAATTTGAGAATGGTATAGAAACGAGATATATACTGGGTATCAAGATCTAAGGAGGCTTTGAAAATGGAATACAAATGAGAAATTTACCAAACATTTGGAACTAAGGAGGCCTTGAAAAGTTATCGTAATAAATCACAGAACACGAAGCATTTAGTTCTTGTGATTCTCCCGTCCGAGTAACAACGTGCAAAATTTAAAAAACAAATTTTTCTAATATTTTAAATATATTTTGAAGCAAAGCAGTAAAGATGAGAAAGCTGGATATGGAACATGGCACCTACACATTGGCCTTCAAGTACCAGGGCGGCGTCATCATGGGCACTTATATTAGCAGCCAGGATCAGAACACGGTCTTCAAGCTGGACGAGAGGAAGGTGGGTGCCGCGGCTGGCAGTGCCTCTGACGGTTTACCCTGGCTGCGGCTGCTCAGGAAGAAGTGTCGGAAGTACCAGCTCCGGCATATTACTCGCATGACGACGTCAGCCGCAGGAGGAATTATATCCAATGTTGGCCAGTTGGGCCCATCTATGGGCATATTGCTGGCCGGCTATGAATCCGATGGACCCAAGATCCTTTCGATAAACTCTGAGGGTGAGGCCACATCGGGCGAAGGATTTGCAGTTGGCAATGGCAAAATACACGCAACAGGAGTTCTGGATAATGGGATCGAATGGGACTTGAATGATGCGGATGCCTATGCCTTGGGATTACGCAGTATTCACCATGCTGCCATGGCATTAGATGACTACACGGGCGGACTTGTGCGTATCTTTCATGTTGGTCAGGCCGGCATTAAGATTGTAACCGTTGAATGTGGCGTCTTGGAAGATATCTACAAGGAGGAGCAGGAGCAAAATGATGCTGCTGCAGCTGCTGCTGCCGCTGCTGAAAATGCAGCTTCCCAACTGGAACCAGTTAACTTTGGAAAACACGCTCCTGAATAGCTACTAGTTCCTGCTAATAATTGATTCACCCTTAAGTTATATGTTCCAACTTAATATTAAATAGTTTAATTAACGCTTAATCCTTAATCATTAGTTATCAAATTTATTTAAGGGAAGAGTTGCAACTTAAATTCGAAAGCATTTCCGG
This sequence comes from Hirtodrosophila histrioides, assembly GCA_037075165.1. NCBI lineage: Eukaryota > Metazoa > Arthropoda > Insecta > Diptera > Drosophilidae > Hirtodrosophila > Hirtodrosophila histrioides. The sequence goes on along the minus strand of JBAMCL010000372.1, from coordinate 1,737,231 downwards.
TTTCAAATGCAATTACTGTGAATTCCAGGCTAATCCTGCGTTGCGCACGTGAACTCGGTATTTGTTGATCCTGTTGGCGTTCCAAGGACTAATTTTATTCTGCCATTCACCAAAAAGAGAATTTAGAACGAATTTTCAAATATTTCGCTTGGTGGAGCTTTCAGGGGGAGGGGTTAGCTCATTAAGGATGCTGTATGGTATTATGTGTCATATAGGGGTTATCTTAGTCTAACTTCTGGTTTATAGTTTTGGTCACTGTCTCTCTCTCCCGCTCACTCTCTCTCTCTCTCTCTGAGTGCGTTTACCTCTCGCAGTGTGTGAACAAATAGTTATTAAATTTTGTAATAAACGTGTACACAGGTTTAATTAACTTCACACGTTATATATGTATGTACATACTTATGTGTACATATGGACCCAAAAAACTCAAACCCTATCTGGCAATAGCTGTGAACGGTGCTTTGACTATTGCCGTCCCGCTTCAACACACAACATTAATAATTTAACGAGTTTAATTTGAAAAACCTTTAAAGGTAATTAACGTATATTTTTGGCAGTTTTATTGCATGTTTTGTTGCTGCTGCTGCCGCTGACTGTATTTTTTTTTTTTTTTAAATTTTTATTTATTTTTTTTATATTTATTTGTTTCTTGCCTTGCATTGGTTGAGTAATAAGACAGGTACTACATACATATGTACATATGTGTATAAGTATATAAACGAGTACATAAGATTCATATTTAGCGGCTGTATTTGTCTTATTTCATGTTGCCAAGCGTTAGTCAGTCAGCCAGCTCGGAGAGTATTTAAAAGATTACTTAATTGTTGTCATAAACTGTCGACGACGCTGAAGTTGGAGTTAAAGTGTCTAAGCGTACTTGGTACAGTCAGCGCGAATAGTATGCTGTTCCACAAAAGTCTCTCAAGTATAAAGCCGAAACAGGCAGAGTTGGCTAAGGAAAGCTTCAAATAATGAAAAATAGTTGATTTCTAAAAATAATTACAAGTTTCATAAATATGCAACATTTTACCAAAAAAAAAAAATTAAAATAAATATTTTTTTTAGTATAAAATATATATAATAATAAATTTCGCGTTCAATTTGGCTAAAGAAAGCCTTGAAATAATGAAAATAGTTTATTTTTAAAAATAATTACAAGTTTAATAAATATGCAACATTTTACCAAAAATAAAAGAAAATATTTTAAAAATTAAAAAATATAAATAATACTGAATTTCTCGTAGAAATTGTGGAATGCAATTTTTGAAAGGGATGGAAATCTTCAATCTCGAATAAATGTATTTTTTTTGGGTAGAGCATAAATAATATTATATTCAAGAATAAAATAATAATATTATGTTCCATTAAAAGTTGTCAATTATTTCAGTACTGAGGCTAAAAACAGTTTTTCTATGTTTCCTCTTATATGCCCAAGTTTAAGTCTGTTAACAAATGATGTAAGCTATATATATTGAAAGCTATGTAAATATTTTATAATTGAGCAAATTCAAATTAAAAAATAATGCAGTAAGTACGTGATAAGTTTTAGAAATCAAAGAATTATAGACAAACATCAGCTGTATGTACCCATTGGGAAAAAGCCAGAGCGCTCCGTTTTGAAATTGATGTAGAAAGCAATTCTTTCCGTCAGTTTTGTGTTTATTGATGAAATTACCGCTGCTAAGCCGTATGAATTGTTAGGTGTTTGGCCAACCCATGAGTTCTTCGCTGCTAAACCGTATGAGTTGTAAGGTATCTGACCACCCGATGAATTCTTCGCTGCTAAACCGTATGAATTGTAAGGTATCTGGCCACCCGATGAATTCTTCGCTGCTAAACCGTATGAATTGTAAGGTGACAGGCATGTGCACCAAAAGTAGGACTTGTAAGCGATTACTATTTTTAATTCACAATAAGCAGCATTGTGTGTGTTTCTTCTAGGATTTGCGGCCATGCTCATACAATAATAAGGAAGGAATAAGCATTACGGAAGCGTTTACTTCAGCGCGAGATTTCCCGCTGGGTATATACGATTATTGAACGGAATAACTTCAGATATTTTAACTAAAATCAATATACTAAATGTTATAAATTAGGAATTAATATAAAATTAAAAATATAATAAAATACATGCTATTATTATGTTATTATATTTTGCCAGTTATTTGTTGTTAAGTTGTTAAGTTTCGAGTTTATCGAAAGCTTTTGTCAGAGACTGTACCTTGCAGGTATGTTATACCTTGGAGTTCAAATCTCAGGCGCACAGAGAAAGAGAAGAAACGAAAAAGTAACAACAACAACAACAACAATAACACTAAAGTTGACAGCTAACAAAACAGTAACCATAATAATAACTGAAAACTGGTTGTTAATAATAATATTTTATTATTATTGCATTACTGGGTAATGATTAATTTTAAAGCTTGCTTTAGTTTCACACACACACACCAAGCGAGTGAGCGAGATGGCCTGAAAGAGAGAGAGAGAGAGAGAGTGAGATGACACTAACTAACAAATATTGTTTGTGGTATGTTGAAACAACATTGCGACTTGAAATACTACATATGGAATTCGACTACAAATTATATGCATAAGTATAGTAAATAAGTATGTATGTATGTTGTGGCTAACTAGTAGTTTATATATTCTTTCATTCACTTTCCATAAATGATACTTTTTATACCCAGTTCCAAAAAATATGACCGACAAGGTTATGTTTAGAGAGCGGTTCGGGTTTGGATCACCATAAATTCTTTGGTATCGGGACAAGTTGCCAAATACGCGAACATTTCTTGGCACCAGAGGAACTTTCTGAGATCTGTTAGCATTTCAATTGCGACTCTGAACTTAAATGTTTGCCTTGTATATTCACAATTAGAGTAGTATGTATGGTACTACTAGTACCAAGCAGCTGTAATATTAGTATATATGATTAACATATACATACAAATATAAACATATAAATAGGATTTAACATTTAAAAAATACTAAACATATGTAAACTGAACAATAATATTGGAAGATCACACTGTGTAATATCGATGTCGATGACATATCGAGATGAACGTACAAGAGGAAGAACAAAAGTAATCGTTTGGTGTAAGTTAAAGAAGCCTGTCCACACAATTTTAAAATTTGGTCACACTTTAAATGAACATATCAATTAAGGAAAGCAAACTGTAAAATATCGAAGAAGATTTCAATAAAATTGTGTTTGGATAGTTTGAAAATACAATCTCGGATGGGCGGGGATTAAATTCTTGTCCCCATTCCCTTCCTTAGTCATGAAAAAATAGGAAATTTATCCTAAACGCAAAAAGAGGAAACTCCGTAGAGCTTGGCAATGAAGATTATTTCTCCTAAAACATATTGAATTTGTAGGATGTACTCATAGTACTTGAATAATTAGGGCGGCTAAAGATTGCTTTGAGGTTATGATCATTACCTTGAAACTGCCTCCCTGAGCTCCCCTCGCTGTATCCGAAAAATCCCAAGAAAGCAGTGAATTAAATTCATATGTAGTTGGCATTTGATAATTAGTTTTGTTATTTCTAGAAGTTAGAACTTGAAATGAATGCGGGACTCAGGCTGCAGTTATTCGTATTATTTTTGTGTGTCTTTTATGTATTTGTTGATTTAAATTTGTTGTTTACCCCCCGGTTTCGAGGAGGGCTTAGCAGCTTGAATTGCATCATAAATTCAATTCAAATAAAGTTGAATTCACATTCACTTACTCATCCAGCTGCGAGTCGTGCCTGGACTGATCTTAATTGAAATTTTGTGATCTTGCCTTTCAAAATCATCATCATCATAGTATGTATTCGACACAATTCCGGACGGTTCTGTTCAGCTTCGTTCTGTTTGTTTTGCGTTTTAATCAGGAAGTTTTTAATTGCGTCGTATATTTCAACTGGCAGCTAACCATATCATCAAGAATACGAATACGAATACGAATACGAATACACCCCATCCCCATTACCATTACCATTACCATTACCATACCCATGCCCCCCCCACTCACCGTAGTAGTACTAAACACGATACCCAAAGCCAACCCATTCCGCTTCACTCCGCCCTCTGCGTGTGGCGTCATTTAATTGAATTATTTCGAACGACTATAATAATAATAACGACGACAACAACAACAAATGCCACAAAAAAAGTCGTCAAGAAATCAAAAGATTTTTTTGCTCAGTGTTTGTTTGGTTTTTGTTTTTTTTGTTATTTTTTTGTGTTTTTGATTTTTATTTTTGCCTGTCGTGTATATAATTAATTTTTAATTTGACTCAAAGAAATTGGGTAATAAAAATTGTAAATTGTAGCAGCAGCCCAGCTCCTGCCCCCCGCATCCTGTTCCATTGCCCTGGTCAGCCACAAAGCAAAGAAAGCCAAAAGAATAGAAAAGAGAGAACGTAAATGTTGCCGTCTTTGTTTGATTTGACTTTTTGCACCCTTTGGCTTTGCTATCCTGCATTGTTGCTCTCTCGCTCGCACAGGCTAGCTCCGTCTCTTTTGTTCACTGTTCACTGTTCAATGTTTAATTTTCATTTCTTTTCCCGTTGCGCTGTTTCGATTTCTTTGCCTTTCTTTGGCATTTTTCTTTTGTTGTTGCTTTGCATTATTAAAAAAAGTAAACAGCAACTTTTTCTTTTTTTCAGTTAATTTTTTAACAAGGCTTTGGTCCTGCCTCTCCCCACCCGCCACCCGCCACCCCCTGCCAAGCGTTGGGCCAACGCCAGCTGCTGCTGTCCAGCACGCAAAAAATTATTATAATTTCCTTCTGGCTGTTACCCGGCTTGGGCTTAATAATTTTTTCTTTCTTATTATTATTTTTTTTTTGGTTTCATTCAGCTCGTCCCGTTGCTTACGCCTTTGACTTTGCAGGGTAATCGCCTTCGATACGCCTCGACTTCGACTTCGACTTCGACTCCAACATCGACGGAAACGGAAACGTAGCCAAAATGCGACGCCTGCAGCCGTCATTGGCGACGCCGCACAGTGGCAGCCTTTGACTCCTTTCGTTGCAGAAATTGTAACATTTGATAAGGCAGCTAACAGATAATGTCCTTGCCCTTTTTTGATACCTTCCCCCACCCAGGTAATCAAGCGTAATCATTTGAATGACCTCCTCTCCCTCTCTCCCTATGATTACGTAATCATTCAAAACTAATTTCTTCCGAAATTTGAAAACAAAATTGGTGAAGGAAGGCTCTTACATAGATTACGTAATCATATGCCAAGAACCCTCCCCCACCCTACGTAGTCAAGAGTAATCTATTGGCTGACCCCCACTCCTATAATGATTACGTAATATGTGGTCAACCCCTTCGATCGAATTACCAATGATGCAATGCGAACATATTGGTTGGTCCGTACCGGTTCGATTCCGGAAGTTCACACTTGATGTACGCTAAGTCGAAACCAAAGCACAAATCGAACACATTTTTCCATTAAGAGTAGGTTTGGTTCAAGTAAATTGAGGGAGCATGTAAGTTATTTTGGAATATTTACAAATTAGTGAACTTTTGTGATTTTTTAAGAGCCCTCCAAATTCAAAAAATATTTGAAATAAAACGTTTGTATTATTTTGATTTAAAGATCTATATAGTACTTAGGCAGAAAAAGCTATGAAGTCTGATTTCCTTAAATAATTAATATTAGGAGACACACAAATGCACATAATTATTTTACTCTGAATAAATTAAATGAAATGAAAACTTTGCATTTTAGAATTAAGAAATTTTTATGAAAATTTGGTTTCAGGATCTAAATCTGACAGGTGTCTTCACTAAGCAAAGATTTTAGAATATATATTTTGACATTTAATTATAATATTCAATCCATAGTCAAAAAACGTTGAACAACATATTCTAAAAGTAAATAAAGTTTTAATTTAAAAGAATTTGCAAAACATTTAAGTAGTCAAGGAAAAGATTCAATGTGAAAAATTTATTTCTTTAAGAAAAATTTTTATTTCTTTGCTAATTATTTTTACAAAAATTGAACATATCTCTACTTTATTTTATTCCAAATTGAAAAGCTATTCAATTGTCAAAGTTCATTTTGTATATCATGTCCTTTTGCAATTTATGATTAATCGCATTTTTGGGTAGTGGCCCCACTGTGCATAGCGTAAGCCTCCCCCCTGTGCGCTTGTCCCTCTCCCAGCTCTCAACGACTGTTGTTATTTTTCTGGTGTAACAATAAAATTTTTGTATCCTTTTTTTTTCTTCAAGACGACCGAAAATCAAAGGCTGCAATATGCCGCCCAACAATGTTGACGCCGTCGTCCTTCGACACCCTTACCCTCACACCCCGTGCCTCCCACCCTTGACTTGAGCATTTGTTTCTGTTGTTTAAAACTGCGGCCGCAGCCAAAACACCGGTAACCATTTACTGTAGTTGCTGGCTTGTGTTTTTTGTTGTTTCAACTTGTTTTTTTTTTTTTTTTGTATTTTCATAAACTTTCAATAATTTTTTACTTTTGCCCATTGGCTACTGCGCTACCCTGCAAAGCGCTGGGCATTTGAATTGAGTTCAATGCTGAAATTTTATTTTAGAATTCAAAAAAAGATTAATAAAACTCCAGTCTTTCCACTTTTATATGCATGTATTTTCAGTCGAAATCAATTTTCTTTTAACTAGTATTATTTATTTTATAAGAAGGTTAGGTTATATTAGGATGGTAGTTAGGCTAATTTTAAGCCTTATTTGTGAGGTATGAAAATGGGCGTCATAATAATATTTGTAGTCAGTTCCTTCAATATGGCCATCAGGACTTCCTATGCCATATTTGATGGCTCTAGCTTTAAGGGTGTTGAAGATATAGGTCTTGCTTATTTCTGGTGGAGGGGGTGGCATGACAGGCATTTATATTTGTCAAATCTGTCAAGGAGCTCAGCAGCAGTCTATATATCAAATTTGGTGACTCCAGCCATGCAAATGTGGAAAATAAATGCTTATGCCAAATTCCGGGGGGAGATAGTAACAATTTATCAGACAAGGATGTATATAAACTTGGGTACCAAATCTCGTTGCAATAGATTCAAAGATAACGACAAATATTGCACAAATAAAATTATATTTTATATATTGTTTAATCATCCTTTAGGCAGATTTGTCTCCGAACACTCTATTTTAAGTACTGTAGCGCTGTGAAAAGTCGTCTATGTCTGCAAGTTTTGTTGAATACTTCTACTAAGATGTTGTTACTCACGTCTCGCAATTTTTTTCCTTATTAATTTTGGTGCAATTTTTCGCCCCTTTCGCTGGCTTTCTTAGCCGCTTTTCCTGCCTACCCCTTACCCCTTGCCTTTTGCCCCTTGCAACCTGCCAGCAACCAAGTGACGCCATTGTGGTGCCCCTGTTGTTGTTGTTCTTGTTTATTACTGTAGCTGCCTGCAGCTTATCGTAATTCATTTGGCGTTGTTTTCCTTTGGTTTTTCTATTATTTTTTTTGTTTTTTTTTGTTTTTTGGTTTTCTTTGCATATCTGGCAAGGCGGTCGGCATTAATTTCTATATTGAATCCTTTTATAGACTGCGCTGGACTGTGTATTCCTTTGCCTTCCATTGCCGTCAGCTGGTAGAACGGAACGTTTACTGTATTTTGCAGGTCCTGTCTGCAACATCGGCGACTATCAACGGGTGGCCCCCGAAGGCCAAGTGCTAACTTAAAAGAAAAGCGGCGGGGGCGTAGAGGGTGGACTTTGAAGTTGGCTGCATTGCGTGCTGGGTCTGTTAGAGTTTTAGTTTTTTTTCCTCGCCGCGGGCTCTTCTTAAATTCTCAGTTAAGCTACCAAACGATATACAATACATACTACAATTGAGTTTAGTTCCCACACAGACAAACAAAGTGCAACTGAGAAAAATGGTCAAAAGTAATTACATGACGCAATATTTAATTGAAATTGCACGTCATATTGAGTCTCCTCTCTGCCTACCGCTCCCTCTCTATCTTATATTGAACAGATCACCTGAAGAAATGCTGCGGAAGTTGACATTAAACAAAGTCAAAATAAGCAAAGAAAACTCTAAGGAAAACAATACACGAAAAACAAACGACAACACGAAAAACTCAAACATACTTACTTGCAACAAAAACATGGAAATTACAAAAACAAAAACAAAATAAAAATAAATAAAATTAAATAAAGTGAGAGAAAAATAAAGAAGGTAGCAGCAACAACAAAAAAAAAGAAAGAAAATAGAAAAAACAGAAAAGACATTCACCGCACAATCCCAAGACTTTGGAAATAAACACAGAGTATGATATATCTCTACGCTCCATACGATCCGACATTTCATGGCAGGCGCCATGATTTTTGTTGTTGTTTTAATTGTGGTAAAAATGGAGTAATGATGGGCAACATTGGAGCTCCACTTTGGTTTCGACTTCGAGTTCGACTTTGAGTTCGGCATCCATCGACTTCTCTCGGCTTCGGAAGTTGGCATTTTTAGTTACTATTATGTACTATTATTGTTATTATTTTAGTTGCTGTCGCTGCGGCAGCTTTAAACAAACTGAAAGTTGCACGCTTGGACACTGATGTGGCAAAGGGAACGGGCTACGAGCTACCGACTACGGGCTATGGGGGTTTGGGGATAGCACCTCAAAGTTAGCTTGAAGCCACCTTTCTACGCAACCACATCCGGCATTTGTGTGAGTGTTAGATGTACGCTCCCACACGTGAAAAATGCTCCGACTCTGACCGAGCCACTAACCGACACTGGGAGAGCGCGTGAAAGTTCAGTGGGTCAACTTGCTGGCTGTGCTGTGTTTGTGGCTCTCACAGTGGCTCACAGTGGCTCACAGCGGCTCACAGCGGCTGTCCTGTGATTGCGTTGATGTTCATCTGTCAAAAACTGGAAGGGTTCCAAGTCAAGTGGCTAAAAGTATAACGAAACTTATTCCATTCACTTGTCATTTACTCCAACGCAAGCCACACAAGTTGAATTCAAATACGGCTAGACTTAGTTGCATAGTTTTTCTTAAGGCTTAACGCTAATCAAATTGATATAAGAAGCTGCATTCTTGAAGCTCCAATTTTCATTTCCTGCCCGTTGAAGTTCCCTTCTTATTTAATGGGATTATAGTTTTTAGTGTCTAGTTTGCCTAGATACAATCAGATAGAGGACTCGTTCGACTGTTGCTGCTGACCAAGAATATATGTATATACTTTATGGGGGTAGAGTTCACCGCAATTTATGGAGTTAATTTAACCGTTTCGATGGTAGCCTAAAAACAGACATCGATGCTACGCATCAAGAGTGCACTTTAAGGATTTCCAGCTAACTCTTTTTCTGTGAGAACTTCATAGATTTCTAAGGTCACATTATTCAATCAACTTTGAGCACACTTTTTTGCCATGAATTTTCTCCATGTTCACATTGATTCGAGTCTGTTTCTAACCTTGTTACCCTAATACATATGCCTTTAGCTTAGGCGAACTGTAGTTCATCCTTGATATTGGGGATATATTTTTTTTCTTTTATTAAAATTCGCATGTCGTCGAATTTGACACACGCCTGTCAAGCTCTGGAAATTACTTTTTTTTTTGTGTTATTCTTAGTGGTATTAGTCGGTCCTAATAATAATGCACGTATAGCAAATTTCTTTTCTGTTTAATTTTTTTCTTCCACTTTTTGTAAGTTTTTTCCGTTTGGCTGTGTTTTTTTCGGCAGCACCTTGGCGAGAGTTCGGGGGTCGCGCTGGCTGCCCACCGGAACAACAGGGTACATTGTACAGGGTGCAGAGGAACAGGGAGCGACCATGAGTTGGTCTTAAGTCCATCAATCATCAGTCACATTTAGAGCAGCGCAGCGGCGTCGCTGCCAGCGTAGCGCACTCAACGTAACATTCAAATCAATCAAAATACGACGAGGCGGCGACGACGACTTCTAACTGTTAAAACGAATTGGCACCACCCACCCAACCAATGGGCCATTTATGCAAAACAAAAGAACCAAAAAAAAAAAAGCCCAAAAATATATAAGTTAGAAGGTTGCGCTCGGATACTCCCAACTGTGATATTCCCTGTTCCTAATAATTTTATTTAGTTTAATAATTTTGATTATATGTAGGGAATCTTTTAACTTTCAATAAGGCTATTAAGAGTAATATTTTATCTAATTTTCGCGGGCATGCTAGGAAAATAACTATACCTGTATTTTATAAGGAAGTACTGAACCTCGTAGAGGATGTACTGTAACTCTTAGAAGAGGTACTGTACTTCTTAGAGAGGTACTGTACTTCTTAGAGGAGGTACTATACCTCTTAAAGGTATGTACTGTACTTCTTAGAGGAGGCACTGTACCTTTTAGAGGCGGTACTGTACCTCGTAGAGGAGGTACTGTACTTCTTGGAGGATGTACTGTACCTCTTAAAAAGGAACTGTACTTCTTAGAGGAGGTACTATACCTCTAAAACGAGGTACTGGACATCTTCGAGAATATACTGTACTTCTTAGAGGAGGCACTGTACCTTTTAGAGGCGGTACTGTACCTCGTAGAGGAGGTACTGTACTTCTGGAAGGATGTACTGTATCTCTTAAAAAGGTACTGTACTTCTTAGAGGAGGTACTATACCTCTAAAACGAGGTACTGGACATCTTCGAGAATGTACTGTACTTCTTAGAGGAGGCACTGTACCTTTTAGAGGCGTTACTGTACCACGTAGTAGGAGGTACTGTACTTCTTGGAGGCGGTACTGTAGCTCATAAAGGAGGTACTGTACTTCTTGGAAAAGGAACTGTACCTCTTAGGGGCGGTACTGTACCACTAAAAATGGTAACAGATAGTCAGACGAACATTGCACAAGACTAGTATACTCTGTTTCGTTGCGAGAACAGTGTATAAAGACACGTATAAATAATTTTTCATCGAATATGTGAAAATAGCGAAAATGTAGTGCATGCTGATGAAGTTGTTCAGGCTGAATCTCCCTCCCCACCCTCTCTATTACTCTCCTGCCGGTGCATAATGAATAATGGCCAGGGCCGCCGCTTCTGCGGGGGGTTGGTTGGGGGTAATGTTCATATGGCGTGCGTTGCAAACAGGCACGAGAAGTTCTGCACTGGCCCATATGGCAGAAACTACACTAAATGATCAATAATAATTTCAGAAGCATTTCAATAGAGTCTGTAGGTATTATTCTCGTGTGTGGAATCTAGGAGGTCATGATTTTCGACTCTAGCAGGCCATGGAGCTGAAAAAGTTATTGTATTGGAGATACCCTTGGGATATATTCATTTTACAGTCTACGCTTCACAAGCATACACACCAGTTTTTAATAAATAAAATTTCTACTTTTTTTTAATACTAGACGTTGTGTCTACGGTGAAAGGACCTTCGAAATTTAAGTTTCATATAAGTTTGATACTCAACTAACAAATACCTGCTCGTGTATTCCTGTTTTCGAAATTAATAGTGACCTAGTTTTACTTAACTTCCAAATTCGCCGTCGAACATAACCGGAGTAATGGCTCTGTTCAAGTTATTACAGATATATAATGGACTGCGTCATGTCTACAAGGCGGCCAGCCGCGTGTCCTCGATTCGGGCATACAGCGAACGTGATGATGAAGGGTCTTCGAAGGTGCCCAAGATCTCGGCCTCAGCCCAGCTGGCCCAGGCCATGGAAACGGGCACAGTCCAGGAGGCGCCGGAGCCAGTACTGCGTTTGGTTCAACTGGAGAATGTGCGCTCCAAGATCAATGAGCTGGATCAGCGTAAATTGCGCCATCAGGAGTACGCCCAGATACTGAAGCAACTGATTATAAAACCAAGCAACTACACATTGGAGGTCAAGCTGCCCTTTAAGCAGCCAGATCCTCCTACTGGCAATATGCGTGAGACACTTCGCAATTGCTCTAGCGCCGAGGAGATCCTTCAAATTACCGCCGATCCTCAGCAGCTGGCCAATGAGCTGGTCAAGCTGGCCTGGGAGCTGGCCACCGAGAAGCGCAAGAACGATGTGGTTCTCGAGAGCTATTTGGACCTGAAGCAGGAGTTGCTGAACACCAAGATCAAGCACAACTAGATGTCCTCACGCTGTATGTAATGCCATCTTCTGATCTATTTATCTATTAATCTAACCTCCCAAAAGGTCCTTGCGAGCAGTGTATAACCGTGTGTGTGGGCGTATGAGCAATGCCATCTAGGGTCAGACCAGATCAACTATATGGCAACTCGGAGGTGACACCCAGCAATTTGATGTTTTGTGTTCATTGTTGTTCTTGTGATACGCGAATATTATATATCTTAATCTGAAAATGTTTGTTTTTAATTTGCAAGGCATAGCTGTTTGTCCTCGAAGGATATATCCACTCTTTATGTTGGGTAATGAAGACTTATTTGGTATTAAGCCGAAAATATTGCAACGTTTGCAATGTTTGGGTAAAAATTGTTACCCTCGAAGGAAATGAAAGGAACTGTTTTTTAATTAAAAAAATTATTTTGATTCGTATTAAGAAATTTGACAACTTTTGCAATGAAATTTTGCAACATGGTTCACATTTGAAGGAAATGACAGAAAAGTAAAAGCTGAATCTATGAGGCTACTGTATTTTCCAATGAAAAGGCTTGTTTTTCATATTTAGAAGAAATTTGACAACTTTCGCAATGAAATTTGGCAAAACTGTTTACGTTTAAAGAAATTGACAGAATATCGAAAAGGCAACTGTGTTTTTCAACTAAGAGACTTGTTTTTATTCTCGAACTTACCTGAAATTCGGCAACGTTTGCAATGAAATTTGGCAACGCTGCATACCTCCAAGGAAGTAGTGGCGAATTTTTGTCCTGATTCTGGAAAAGACAATTGTTTTTGAAGAGTATTGAAGTACTTAGCTGAAATACGGCAACGTTTGCTATGAAATTTAGCAATGCTGTTTACTTTCAAAGGAACTGACAGATAAAAAGAAGCGAATTATTGATAAAAATCTGAAAAAGGCAACTATGTTTTTCAATTAAAGTGAAGTACTGGACTACAGTTTATTTCTTCTGTATTTGGAATCCGGCAACGGTTGCAATGAAATTTGGCAACGCTGCATACCTCCAAGGAAGTAGTAGCAATTTTTGTCCTAATTCTGGAAAAGATAGTTGTTTTTTGAAGAGAATTGAAGTACTCAGCTGAAATACGGTAACGTTTGCTATGAAATTTAGCAATGCTGTTTACTTTCAAAGGAAATGACAGATAAAAAGAAGCGAATTATTGATAAAAATCTGAAAAAGGCAACAATGTTTTTCAATTAAATTGAAGTACTGGACTACAGTTTATTTCTTCCGTATTTGGAATTCGGCAACGTTTGCTATAAAATACGGCAACGCTGTTTACCTCGATAGGAAATAATAACGAGTTATGGTTATGAAGACTATGAAGAGAATTGAAGCTAAGTACTTGGCTGAAATTTGGCAACGCTGTTTGCTATGAAATTTGGCAACGCTGTTTGCCACTAACAAAATGTCGCCACAATAGAAGACGCGCTCACAACAGATTTCATTTGTCTAAAAATACGAATATGATCGCATATAAATTATAATTGAAAATATCCATATGCATATATATACGTGTACTTGTGCAATCTGCCACAACAGCAACAACAACAACAACAACAACTGATAAAAAGCGCAACAGCAAAAATCAGATGTTGCTGCCGCTGTTGTTGTTGTTGTTGTTGTCATCAGCCCCCGGCAGAGTCGGAGAATATTGCCCGGGTTCCTGGTCCCTGCTCCCTGGTCCCTGGCCTGGTGTCTTAGGCTGGATCTGTTTGCTGGCTGGCGCATTGCTGATGACTTGATTTGAAATTTGAAATGATATTTTAAGAAACTAATGCCGCCATAGCTCGACGACAGACTCGCTGCATGCCTCCAGCCCCCACCCCCATCCCCATACCCATACCCATACCCTCCATTCCCCTTTGTGGACCATGGAGCCCCCTTGTAGGCATGTTAAATGTCATTTAATAGTTGACAGTTGCACTTGCTGTTTGTTGCTGTTGTTGTTGCTCGTGTTGCTCTTGTTGCTCTTGTTGCTGTTGTGATTATTGCAGTTTATTATTTTTTGTACGAGTATCTACAAAAATTTATGTGTAGGTGGTTTTAAATTTATGTCGTCGTTGTCGCCGTCGCCGAAACAACTCGCGAAAAATTCTTTTGAATTTGTTTCGTTTTTCTTTAATAAAACTAAATTTTATTGCTTACACTAAAAATGCGCCGCACACACGGCGCTAATCATCATAATAATGACGATAATCATCATCATCATCATCATCATCATCATGATCATGTTCATCATGCTGCTGATGATGCAGCACAGCTTGTGATGTTGTGCTGATCGCATTGCTTATTGATGGCATCCTGTAGGGGCCATGCTCAACATTGCATTCATTGTTGGAGGGTACTCGGCTAATCTATAACTACTATATTCCCGACTGTTCATATGAAAGTTATGCAGATGAATAACTGAATGCTTTGAGTAGATATCTTAGACAATATATAGTATTTCCAGCCCAAGCCGGGCAAAAGATGTAACTCTTACAGTATAACCTTATTTTCACTTTTTCATCCTCATATGTTTCTCTAAATCATATTTGCCCAGGCCTTTGTTTTAATAAGCTTTTCCAACTCTTTCTTATAGAAGACTATAGATTCTAGGCAGCCAAGCACCTCTGAACTGGACATTATAAGGTCTAGGATTTCATTCATGCTTTCGGATGTATTTCTTTCAAACCCATCTACTCATGGGGTAAAGGAAGATAGATCACAATACGCCAATTGATGACCTGAGCTGTTCTAATCTTAGATTAGGTTGCCTCAGTATTTATCGCTATTAATTTTAATTTAAGTTGTTTATACAATAATATCAGAACAATTAAATGTCAATAAAGTTCTGACCTGAACTAACACAAACTGTATAAATAAATTGCTTATTATTTAATTAAATTTATTTGATTTTTATTGAAAATTGCATTTTTGGTGCAATGTTAATGTTATTTTCGTAGTTAGCGTTCGATATAGCAATTTTCAATATATAAATATATATTTGTCTCTTAAAAAGCTGTCCGTGAAATTATTTGTGACTTTTATTGATTTAAAAACTGTCTAATCTTGCCAATTTTTACATAACTTATTCATTCAAGTGAAATTAAATAGTTCATATTTTTAAAACCACAGCAATATCAGCTTTAAATATTTGTATAGGTAATAAAGATATTTAACTAAAAGTTATCTGCTTGCTAAAATGCCTTTTAATAAATGCAATGACATAATAATTTAATCAATACAAGAGCTAAGATAAAACAATTCCCAAATATATTCTTTCACCACAACGTATGTCAATTATCTTATCTTTCTCTAAGTATATCGCCACAAAGTTCGACAATTAATCAGTTAATAAATTGTAGTTCATCTAATAATAATCAAACAAAATCCAAAATATTGAATTGTATTAATAACATCCATGCCATCTAAATGATTAATTAAATAATTTGAAAACTCACCTATCAATAATTAAACAAAATCTAAAATATTGAATGCAATCTAAATGATTATATTCGAATTAACATCTATCCACATTTAATCAAATCCCCTTTCCACGCTTGGTTTCATTTGTTGAAACTGAAAATGATTTAATATAGAATCTATTAAAGATAATTATTTAGTAGAATTATATTAAATTAATGGAGCTTTTATAATTTATTTGATTATTTTTCATAGCTGCTTTCATTTCTAATTCCGATCAAATTGATAATTATTTGGTTTTCTGAAAGATTTCAGTCTTCGAATATATCTTTTTAAACAATTCGGAATGAGAAGCATCGAGAATACGGAACATAACTAATTTTGAACTAAAATAATCATAGATTATAGATCATATATAATCATTAGACATATAGTATTATAAGCTTTTACTAATTTTGAACTATAATAATCATAGATTAAAGATCAAATATATGTTATCATTAGCTATATGGTATTATAAGCTACTTATGTGCTTAGCATTATTGGGCATTTCTACAGATTTACAGATCCATGGCGTGCGATAATAGTTCCATTGGTTAAACAGTTAGTTAATCGCTACCTTTTGTGCCACACTGTTGGTCACACTGTTTCACCCGTTCGCTGTTTTGCCGATCTGGCAGCGCCAGCGAATGCAAATGACTTTGCAAATTTTGAACTCGATCTTTGACTTTTGACTCGGCTGCGCCGGTCTTTAGAAAGTTTTTTGTTTTTTTTTGGCAAAATCATAAACGCGACTATCAAAAATGGCGCCCCCAACGCCGCCACATCACCTGGTCATGGATCACAGCACATCAGAGTTCGGCTCAGTTGAGTCGAGTGAATTAAGTTGGGTTGTGTTTGGTTTGGCTCAGCTTGGGTTTATATATTTAAATGTGCTAGCCAAAGTCGTCGTACAGTTGCCTCGAAGTCGGATAAGCTGACTCAGTCAGTCAGCCAAGCGCGTAGTGCCCTGCCCGTCACCCGTCACCCTATTTCGCCCCTACCCCCCCGTCAATCAGTCCGTATTGTGAGTCCCGGCTACGCATTAAACGCGCACGAGTCTTGGCTTTTTGGGTCTTATCTAGGTGCTCTCTGGTGGTGCTGGTGGTGCTTGTGGTGCTTGTGGTGCGGCTCTCAAGTGGCTGCTCGACTGCCACATTCCACCTGCTTTTGGGCACAAGGTGTGCGCCATTTTGGAATTTCGTTTTCTGGACGAATGCCTCTAATATGAATTAACAGAAAGATACAAAAACAAAAAAAAAATAAACTAAATAAGCATAAAAATTTGAAATTTCAAATTTCAAATTTGAAATGTTATGCTCATTGTTTAGGTTTTAGGTTTAGCTGTACGCGTATTTCGGGGCTTTGGGTTTTTTTTTTTTTTTTGTATTTGGCTAATTAGCGTGGCCCATGGGAAACACATGGGGAAATGCTCTTGGTTTGGGCCCGTTTCCACCCGCAGTCCATAACCTCAATTTCTTTTGAAGTATTTAATATGCTACGTTGCTTATTCATATAATATTTAGTTTTCTTTTTTAATAGGAATACATATTTTTTTTTGCATAAATTAAATGGTCTTGTTTTACATCAGCAGATATGCGTTTAGATTTCTATGCGAACTGAAGGTTAATGCTAATTTGTACCACTTAACTGATTACTAATCTGAAGAACATTGATAGCATCTCCTTTTAAAATATAGCTCAGATGGGCATATATGTATACTATGTATACCATTTCCATTAACATTTAGAATATGAATACTATGACTTGAAGAAAATATGTGAATTGATTTTAACAAATTTGAAATCATTTTATAATTTTTGATTATACTATTATAGCTAACGTACTCTGACAAGATATTGAAAAGTTTGAGGTTTAATGCTTTTACTATTATATACCATTTCTAGTACTATGGATGATGTATGAAAATTAATACTATTTCTAGAAGAAAATATATGAATTTGCATTTCAGAAATGCGAAATCAATTTAAAACTTTTCATTAATTAATAGTCAACGTATTCTTTTCCAAGATATTACAAAGTTTGAGTTTGTATTCAATTACTTTTATATACCATTTATAATACTAAGGATGATATATGAAAATGAATACAATGACTTTAAAATAATATATGAATTTTCAATTCAGAAATGCGAAATCAATTTAAGACTTTTGGTGAAATAATACCCAACGTTTTATTTTCCAAGATTGTATTACAAAGTTTGAGGATGTATTCTCTTACCATTATATACCATTTATACTACTAAGGATGATATATGAAAATGAATACAATGACTTGAAGAATAATATATGAATTGATATTAGGAAATGTGAAATCAATTGAAAACTTTTGATTAATTAAAAGCCAACGCATTCTTTTCAAAGATATTACAAAGTTTGAGGTTTTATGCTGTATTAAATACCAATTATAATACCAAGGATGATACCAGTTTCAAAATTTCAAATAAACGATGTACGAAACTGCCTATATATAAAAAAAAACGTGGTGGCGCCCCCCCCCCCCCCCACCCCCAAGAGCGCGAGGATGCTATTTTAACACAGGGCCCCCTCTATAAAAAGCGCACACAAAGGGGGTTTTTGGAAACCCCCCCCCCAGCGGGGAAAACCCGGGCACTGTTGTATAAATTTTTTTTTTCCCCCCCCCCCCCCCCAACCCCTTTTCAGAGAGCTCCACAAAAATTTATTTCCCCCATATATCATCGATTTTGGAAAACCCCCCCCTGGGGGGAAAATGGGGGTCTCAAGGTTCTATGGGCGAAAGTCTAGTATAATATATAAAACATACTATGAAACATATAAAATGCATATAAATCAAACAATAAATAATAAAATTGGGTTCAGCTATATCTAGAAACAATGGTTATGAAAAGGAAAACTGTGAATTGTTGAAAATCCATGGAATATCCCAACTAGTGCCAGCTTCAGGCCGATTTGAATGTGCCCCAACAAAATGCGAGTAGCGCATGTCCAAAGTTATTAAAGCGTAAATTCGAGACTATTATGATTATGTAGATATATATATGTATATATATATAGTATATTATAGTTGAACTTATGCGTATATTGTTTTAAGCTTTAGCGCGAGGTTCACACTATAAAAAAAAATTAGTAATGTGTATCTTTGTTGTTGGTGTTATGTTATTTAGTTGATTGTTGCCTTTTTGTCTAGCCCGGCTTGGGTTCAATGACTAATTTATGAAAGTTAGTCCGACTTGGCTTTTATTGGGCCTGGGCCGGAAATTCAGTGTCTCCCCCTCTCCCCCACCCCTATAGGCCACGCTTGACAGAGTCGCAGTCAAATAGTAGCTCACCGTCAATTTCATTTGTAAAGATATCCAAAGTTGCAACATCTTGGCAAAAGGAAACTACAATGAAAATCGAAGCCAGCCGACAAGGACTTTTCCGGGAAGGCGTTTTCTTATCTGCGGTCGGTCCTTAAAGTCCTCAAAGACATATTTTCGTATTGACATGTGAAAATTCGCGCTCACCTGTTGCCAGTTGTTTGTTACCTGTTTATTTGCTTGCTTGTTTGTTGTGGCTAACCAGAACGCTAATCAGCAGATACCCTGATGTTGTGCTGGATGAGGGGCGTGTGCCGACAAACGCAGTCACCAGGATATCCTGTTCTTGTGTTGTATATAACCTAGCAAGCCAGCCTCCCCCCACACCCTTGACGACACTCACTCCTCCAGTTTGTGTGGCAATTTGACGCCTCTAATTGAGGCATAATGCCCAAAAATATCAGCGGCTCCATTTGCTTTGGCATTTGCCGACCGGGCCGGAGCGGAGCGGAGCGGTGTGTGGAGCGACTAAATCAATTTTTATGTCGCACTCTGCAGTTAATGTGGAGCGCCGGCCACTTGGGGCAGGAGCAGGGGCAGACACAAGCACAGGGACAGCGACAGCGACAGCGGCATGTGGCAACAACGGCAACGGCAACGGCAACAACGTTGTCCAGTGCGATGCGCCACTTACATTAAATATGCATCAAAAATTGATGATGATGCATTTTTAACGATTCGAGTAGAATTTTTATGTCATGCATTTGACAAGATTCGACAGCGCACAATGCGACCGACTGATGTATTGCCCGATGATCCATCTGATCCATCCATTCGGGCCACAGACAATATTAACTTGTCCTCCCCTTAACAACAGTTTGTTGTTCCTCTCGTTGTCGTCTGTGGCTCAATTTGATTTTGATGGCCTTTTGATAAATTCCCATTTGGTGGCCTTTGCTTTTAGCTTATTGGATTGTGTAAACATTTTATGTGAGTTTGTCAATGAGGACGCCCACAATACGCCGCACACACTAGAAGCTGCACTGCCAGCGATGCCTTCGATACCGATTTCTACAGCTATCGATACTATCGAGAACACTTGAAAAAGAACAAGAATGGACGGCTATCTTCGGAGTGCCGAAGCTACATACCCTAGCAGGATTTAATTGTTATACAAAATTAATATTTGTCTGATTGCTTCTATAGGAGCCATGTGCTCTAATTTTGACATAGGAAACTATTTGAAGTCTAATAAAACTCTCACTTAGTTTGGATGAAATACTTGCATAAACAACAAGTAAGAATGCTATAGTCGAGTATACCCGACTGCAAAAGTCCCTGTACCCAGGTCAAAAATTTCTGATCGCATCTGCGTGCACTTACACATACATAAAGCCGTACACACACAAGCGACAGCACACGCGACAGCGCAGGCGTGGAATTTTAAATCGTGGCTGTCCAAGACAGTTCAATAATATTGAATGGGGCTTCAACAAAATCAATCGAAAGAACGATTTGCCATTTCACAGCTATAGTTGTGTGATGATTTTCAAGTTTGTTCGATATTATTGGCATCGATAGTAGCTCAAGCAAATAACCATTGAAATTATCGATAGGTACACGCACTCTTATGACTGATTTACAACATATCAACTTTAGCCAACTTTACAGACTCATTAAACTGCTTCAAAAGTGTAGTTAGTTTCAATAATGTCTCAAAATAAAAGGAACAATCAATAATATCGGTAGGTGCATCGATACTATCGATATGTGAATTGATACTATCGATAGGTGTATCGATAATATCGATAGGTGCATCAATACTATCGATAGGTGCATCGATTATTGTCTTCTTTGATAACACATGCTCACACGCTCTGTGCGTGGCTACTCTGGTACATATCAATGCCGCTGGGTGGCGCTACAAGTGTAAAGAATGCCGATAGTAGTGCACGATCGATACTATCGATAGGTGCATCAACTGTTTTTCAGTCTCACACACTCACACGCTGAGGAGCTCACTCTCACGGCTAGTTTAGTACATGTCAACGCCGCTGGGTGGCGCCAGAAGCGGTCCGTTGCGACGGCTCACACGCTGCGCGTCAGCATGGACAGGTCGTAATAATTTTCGTTGTGGCCAAATTGAATTGAATTAAATTGTGGATGAAAAGAAGAAGAAGCAGCAGGAGCTGAAGAAGCCAAAGCAGCGCACAAATGAACAACGAACTTTTTGGCCACAGTTGAGCGATTCTTGGGTGTCGTTGTCGTTGTCGTGGCTTCAACTTCTTCTGCTGCTGCTTCGACTTCTTGTTGTTGTTGCTGTTGCTGCTGCTGCTGCTGTTGTTGTTGTTGTTACTGTTTTGTGCTCATCGTCACTATTCAGTGACGCCGCGGCTCACTTGCACCTGCACAATGACGACGATGACGATGACGCTCCATGCGGAGACGAAGTTGACGACGACGTCGACGTCAACATCGCCTAAGTATCTTAGGCAGTTGCTGGTGTTGTTGCTGGTGTTGCCATGCCCAACTTCACTTCCACCATCTATCCATCCATCCATCCACTAACAACAACAACAACAACAGGCCATCAGCATTCGTGGCCACTGTCACTGTCAAGCGTAATCATAATTTATTGTAATTATTTTGTATTATTTTTTAAAATTGTTTTAATGAGTCGTCGCCATCGTCTCGACTTCGTTGTCGCCATCGTCGTTGTTGTCTGTGATCGTTTTGAATTTTTACCTGATTTTCCAACAACAACAACAACAAAAGCAACAAAAGCAACAACCAACGACTGCGATGTTCAGTTAATTTTACCGCAGTCACCTCGATCTGCCAGTAATTACATTATAGATATGAGTACGTATTTCCATGTTATGATTACCGTTGTTTGCCACCAACACCAACAACAACACCAACAACAACACCAACAACAATCACAGTAACGACACTTTTCTGGCATTTTGTCAAACGAAATTTCATAATCGGAAGTGTTACTTTAGTTATGTCTGTGTGTGTATGTGTGTGTGTGTGTGTGTGTGTCTTCAAATTATTCGACTAATATTACCGAGTATTTTTAATGAGCCTCAATTATTGAAATTTCTCAAATGCAGCGGTGCTGTAAGAAATGAACTTCCTTACAAGTAATATTAAGTTGTGCCTTGCATGCGATTTGTGTGTAGATGTAGAATTTGATAATTCATGGTGTAATTTTAAGGTGAACCGGACTGTGTATCTTATGCTCTGCTGTGCTTTCTTTCTGGCACATTTCGAACATTTACTCTCAATCTCAAAGCACAAACTATGCAGATGTGGAAGCTGTAGGATAAATTGCATAATCATATTATTAAGTATGAAGATTGGCTACTTCAATTAAAACATGTAAGAACGTTGCAGTCGGACGCACCCGACTGCAGAATACTCTGTTCCCAGTCCAGCATAATTTGGTTATTTGTGGATAGAAAAAGAGACGGGAAAAATATAGTAGTCTGTATGTCAAATTTGGTGACTCTACCTGTACAGGTGTAGGAGATAAAGAATTTGCTCATTTGCTGGGGAGGGGGTAAAGGGGTCAAAAATTTTTTTGATGCAGAATTGTCCAGGAGGTGAACATTAGTCTGTATGCCAAATTTGGCAACTCTAGCTATGAAACTGTAGGAGATATACGCCTGTAAAAAACGTGTTTTGGTAATATCATGTGCCGATTGCGGGGGAGGGGGTGCGTGGTGTTTTCCTTTCGTGAACAGAGTATAATAAAAGAGGGAATATTAAAATGAAGAACTGAAACATATACCATATGCACGTTTAGGATCATGTTGTGGTATGGTTTATGTGGATGAGATGGTGCGTTAAATGGTATCGATCAGCGCTTCCCAAACTGTATTGGCTATTTTTCAAATATTCCATACGAAATGGAATTTTTACTGCGTTGCCCATCTTGTAGTATTGTAGTCTTTGATTTATCTTATCTGAAAATTTACTATTTAACAATTTTTTTTTCGCGACCCGGCAGAATTTTTCTACGACCCGGTGTCACCGGGTTGCAACCCACACTTTGGGAATCGCTGGTATGGATAATACTATATTCCAAATTTGGTGTCTCTAGCTTTTATAGTTCCTGAGATCGGAGAGATTGACAGACGGACTAGGCTGATGATGCTAATCAAGAATAGTATATCTTATAGTGTCGTCACCTTCTGCCTGTTACACACAGTTTTAGTACTCTATAACCAAATGCCTTAGAAGTTTGAGGTATTTTGTGTATATAGTACTCAGAGGTCTTTGCCCTAACCCATTCTATAGGTACTGGATGTAAAGAGCTACCAAACACTGTATTTTCTAAGCAATATTCGAACTAATCAATTACTTTAGATTGGAAATGAAGAAAGCTTAAGTAAACCACTTAGTTAAATAAGTTTTCTGTCAGGACACAGCCTAATTGATAGATTGATAGATACAAAGCCGCTAAGCTCGAATCCCATTTAAGATCTTTGACTTATAAATATATTATATCTAAGCACTTTTCCAAATAAATATTTCAAAACATAAGAAATGAGTTTTGTGTTTTAAGCGGAAAGCGGAAAGTAATGTACAAAATGAACTTGTAATTAAGTTAAATTAATTTAGATCTTATAGCCGAAATAAACTATTACGCATACCTTATAGACATGACGCAACTGTTGTCAGGTTCAGATGCTGAAGTTGTCGCATTGCTCAGATACTTGGCATTGCTGCACGTTGAGCACCTGTTGATCTTATGCAAATATCAAATATTACTCCGCTGAACAATAAGATCCCTTACAAAATCCACACACATAGGGACAAAGCAAGTACAATGGTATGTTCTTTTTGATAAGCGCGTGTATTTGTATGGTTATACCCATTAAAATAGCATGAGAAGGGTATATTGAGGTTTGAGAAGAGAGCAGAAGACAGCAAAAAGTATTTAAGTAGCAATAAAGTCTATATATAGTAGATCAGCCAAATCGATCTTGACCTGTGTCTTTGTCTGTCCGTCTGCTTCGATCTTAGAGACTATACGAGCTAGAGTCAAGAAATTTAGTATGTGGTTTCTTTAATACCCTAAGCAAATCAGGCTGCTTTTTGATTGATGATAGCCGCTTCGCTGCCCTGTTAATTTATATTGAAAACTTGCAAAAGGTTCAAAATTGTGAGATCTTTTGCGTACAAAAATTCGAGAAATATGAGAATGGGACCCAAAAAGAAAGAACTCGGAAATGGGAAAAGGTCTGAATTGCTTTATATAAGGTATGTGTATTATATTCGGTGCAGGGTATCTTCTAGCCGAGCGATAATCGACAGGCACAGAGTTTTTTG
This sequence comes from Hirtodrosophila histrioides, assembly GCA_037075165.1. Taxonomy (NCBI): domain Eukaryota; kingdom Metazoa; phylum Arthropoda; class Insecta; order Diptera; family Drosophilidae; genus Hirtodrosophila; species Hirtodrosophila histrioides. Next base: position 1,713,094 of record JBAMCL010000372.1, on the reverse strand, counting down.
TTTGATTTTAGTGCTAGTTTTTTTATTTCAAATCGTTTGTTTGAACTTTATCAGACTGGGATTGCGTGCTTTGGTGTTTGTGTGAGTATTTTGTGTAGGCCTGTTACAGATTTCTGCCTTTGATGTGCGTGTGTGCGTGTGTGTGTGTGTGTGTTGGGTGTGTGGGTGTGACGATAAGATAGTATTGTGCTTGAAAAGAAACGCATGCCGGAGGAGAGGGGACAATTGTTAGACGCAGGCTCAGGCACAGCCTCAACATCAACCTCAACCCCGACCTCAGTCTCGGTATGCCAAAGTCATGAGGCTGATTTCCGAGAATAAATTGTGATTTCGTTGAAATACTTGGCCCGACCAAATAACAAATAACAACAATTACACAATTAAACAATATCTAAGTAAAACACTCTGTTTACATGCTGATAATAAACGCTATCAAAATGCCTCAAAAAATGCCTTCAGTTGTGGGGATGGATGTGCCCAAAGTCAATAAGATTGCGACTGAGTCGCAGCATCTCAGCAAGCTACAATCAAATGTATCTGCATCTGTATCTCTATCTGCATCTGTATCTCTATCTGTATCTGCATCTGTATCTGCATCTGTGGCTATGTTTGTATTTGTATCTTTGACTGTTAAAGCTGTCAGATTGGTAGTTAGCTTGACATACCACTTATTACTTGCGCGTAGTTTAGTCAGAACTATTGCTATCTCTATTTAACAATTGCCATCTCAGTTCTTTGCCCATGATTGTCGCCATCGTCGTGCTGGGCTCATTATTTTGATAGCTCTTTGTGCCCAGGCGCTTCTACCAAAAGTGATCTAAATCTATTGACTAAACTCCCAGAGAATACTACGTTGGCCCCTTCGGAGTCAGCCGGTGGCAGCGCTGTTAGCCAGCTGAGAACCTGGCAACAAGCGAATGGCTTGTTATAATTTTTATGACGCTTTTTGCTGCCGCATTTCTGGCTAACTATTTATGCCAGCAGCAGCAGCAGCAACAACAACAACAACAACTTATATTTTTATTGTTATTCATGCATAATGCCAAAAAGATAAATAACAAATAAATTTCTTACTACGAGTATGTACTCTGAGCCCACTTCTAGACCAACTTCTCGCTCTCTGCCTGTCTCTGTCTCTGTCTCTCTGCTCAGCTCTGTTGGGTAATTATTAATAAATGCTGCCGCTCTGAGCTCCCCAGCCCCGCCTCCCGCTCGCTGTCGCTCTCTAATAATATTCACGCTTCGCTAAACATTGAAGAAAACTTAAAGACTCTTGCGACTGCGACTCGAACTTAGACTAGAACTAAGACTGAGACTGAGACTGAGACTGAGACTGCGACTGAGAGTCTGAGACTGAATAGGCCAGGGTCTGGGCCTGGTCTTGGGCCATGCCCTTAACGTTGCGACCGACAACCAACAAGCAACAAGCAACAACCAACAACAACAACAACCAGCAACAACCGACAACCAATTGTCTTTTGGCATATTTTCAAGTTGAACGCTCGGCAATTTTTTTTTTTATATTTTTTTGTATTTTTTTCTGTTTCCTTCTACCATTTCTAGAGATTTTCTAGTGCGATTAAGCGAAAAACGAAACAGTCTCATAAAAAATATTGCTGTGGCTCAGCGCCTGCATATGTGTGTGTGTGTGTGTGTGGTGTGTGTGTGTGTGGATAACAATCAAAGCTCAGCACATACATAAAAATTTTAAAAATGGTGGCTGTTATTGCGTTGTCGTTAGGCTTGGGCCCAGATCTGAAGAGCAAATTGGACTTACCTGATGGCTTTGCTTTTGCAAAGTTCAATGGCAAATTGCGCTGTGGATTGCATGTGGATGGTGTTGCGTGATCAGCATTTTTGTTACATCATGATCAGCATACATGTATATGTATCGTATATCATATCATATTCCTACCATGTCTCACGATTTGCAGCAAGAAGTTCAATCAGTTTTCCAAGTGATTAGGATGCATTTTAACCTCTAGATTGTTTTTCAGCACTTTCATGAATCTAAGGCAAAATAGAATATCGAGTATAGTATATAATTGATGGAAGATTGTGGGTTGCAAGTCGAAGTGCACTTGTGGCATATATAAAGTGCTAGAATGCAATCCATATGGATCATTGGGGCAACCTTTTTGGTAAACATTGGCACATGTCAAAACTAGCCAGTCAACTGCCAACACTGCCAACAGTGAGCAACGCTTCAATAACTCATCTAAAAGTGTTCACCCCTTTCTGCGTTCCACATGCCACATGCCACATGCCACATGCAAATTCAGTGGCCAAGCTCTCTGGGCCATGGGACTGAGACTGGCTTTGACTGTTTTGCATATTGACATCATCATTTTGCCGAGACGACAAACTGTCAAACAAAACAATTGCTGTCAAATTGACTACAATGAGCGGGCGCTGAAAGCAGCCAAAGAAATAAACGAGTGCAAAAATGTGAGAGAATAAAAAAAAAAACACACACACACACGAAATAAATAAATAACAAGAATACTCGATGAAAAAAAATGTATAAATATATATGTACTTTATAAGGAGAACAGAGCGGAAATATGGAGCTGTCAGTGTTTTTATGGGGCGGCCAAGAAGCCAAGAAGCAATTTGAACATATCAATAAATTTTTTTGACAATTTCTGTAAGTTGGGCCGGCGAATGCGACAAGGGAAACCAAAAACTGAGTACTGAAAACCGAAGGAACACCTTTTCAATAAATTTGCTACAACTGTCAGGCGAAACAATGTCATTGTCACGGCGCTGACGGCGCTGGCAGCGACCTATAAACCTGTCACAGGGTCGGCCCATGGTTGTTCCCAGGATGTGCTGCCAAAGGGGGCAGGACAGCTGGGGTACGGGGGACGGGCGACGGCGACGGGAAGCGGGCGATGACAATGACAACGACGACATTATTGTCGCTAAACAAACGATCAAATGGCAATTTAAAAGTTTTTATTTAACACTAAATCACCCACACTCTGGGCACAAATGAGACCCCAACCCCAATCCCAACCCCAACCCCAACCCCAAGCCACTTCACCCCCTGCGCGGGCCACCTGACGCGCTCGCTTTCTTTTTCAATTTCGAACCCTTTCGACAAACGGGCTGGCAACCCTTGCGCGATTTTCAATAACTTGTAGTGAAAGCAGGCGAACAAAAGGCGCAAAAGTTTACCGAGTTAAATTATGAGGTTGTTTCAGTTTCTTTATATTTTCTTCTATTTTTTTTTTATATTTTCGCCTCCTGTTTGGTTTTCTTTTCATTTTCATGTTTTTTTCTGCCTGACTTTTGACTCCCCATGGAATTTAACGCTGTTGTTTTGTTGCATGCATGAAAACATCTCCTTTTTTTCTGGCTATAAGCAGCGCTTGAATGAGTCAAGGATGAGCATGACAAGGCCAAGGAGTGGGTGGATATTGATATTGATATTGATAACTTGCAGAGCTTTAAGTTGAGCACAAGCTTGCGATAGATATTTTAAGTAACTATCAGCAATAACTTCACATATCTATGCATATATTATGCGTTATATGCATAAACTATGCGTTAACTATGCATAAACTCTCAGTTTGAATAGTTATGCATAAAATTGCGTATTGAGCTGTTTTATTATGCAATTATCAATCATGATTCATACTTTGTTAATCATAGCTTATAGTTAATTTATGATTAAGCTAAGCATAAACGCTGCGTAACAATGCATAGAAATCATAAAGGAGATACTAAATTTATTGAAGCTAGCTCTAAAATTGAAACTTTAGATGAAAAATATAGCAATAAGGCTGGCAAATAAAATAACAACTTCAAACAATTATTGCTTAAGAATCTTTTCATTACACGCATAAATGAAATGGTTGTGGGGAAATCGGCAGTTGATGTCGAATGCTACAAACTTCAGTGGCAAACTCTGAGCTATGAACTTGCCACAGCAGCTGCAGCCGATCGGTGGCAAGTTGCCGCCATGCAACGATCAACCCAACTAAAGAGATGCGGCCAATTGACCAGTCAAGGGTTCTATTGTTGTTGTTGTTGTTGTTGTTGTGCTGCATAGTAATGCGAGCACATGTAGGTGGTATATATTGCTACTCATCCTGCCAGCGATGTTGCTGTTGTTGTAGCTGCAACAATTGCCGTCACGCTTCGTGGAACGACAACAGCAAGAACTGTGAGGATGATGACGATGTTGTTCTACTATAGGGCTGATTGAAAGATTATTTTGCACTGATAACGCTAAAAACGTATGGTTGGATGGTTGACCACAAACCACCACCACCACCATCGGCACCACCACCATCGCTACCAGCAGTGGCACCACCAAGAGTCAAATAGAGCGAAGCATCGCCGAGCTGCACAAAAATTGCAGTTCGAAAATTGTTGCGCTTTCGGTTTGCGTGTTTGCATTTCGCATTTCGCATTTCACATTTTGTATTCAGTATTCAGTTTTGAGTATTTAGTATTTAGCATTTTATATTCATTGCGTTGTCCGCTGTACATTGTCCAATTGTCCATGGTCTGCAGCGCCGTTGGGGTCGTCATCAATTCGCAATGCATTTCCCACATTTTCAGCGACAAGGCAGGGCAGAGCGAGGCGAGCAGCCATCATCATTAATAATATTGAAAAGCCCTAATTACGGTTAAGTGGCCCGAACGAGCAAGCGGATGGGATGGGATCGGATGGAATAGGATAGGATAGGATAGTATGGGTACTCTGTGTATACTGCTATGGACGGCACAACGTATTGAACTTGCTAAAGGGTGCCACTTCCACATCGAGTCATCAGAACTGAGCTAGTGAACAACTTAGGAGCTCTGTCTCGCTCATTGCGTAAATCATTTTTCCCACCCCTATGTGGTATGGGTGAGCGTGCTCTTTTGCCTTCACCTGCCCAAGGTGCCACAGGTTGTGCAGGTTGCGCAGGTGCATGGATAAGTGAACACAGGCCCCTGACCCAGACCCAGACCCAAAGACAGAGCCACAGTCAGAGTGAGACTGATGATGACCCTCACATAGCTATAATGAAATCATTTATAACTTTTCTTCCTTATGACCATTTCGTGTATGTTTTGTTTGTCTCTGTGGTCTTGTTTGTAAGTAGTTTTCATTGCTCACTCGATCGTGCCCAGGGTCTGTCTCTATCTTAGTCCTTTATTCGTTCGCATTGATCAACCTGCGACCCTGCCAGCGGTTCATTGCCTGTGCCCATTGATAAGATACCGAACCGCACGTGGCTACTGCACACCTGCAGCGGCTAAGATGTTGTGTTGAGAGGGAGTGAGGGGACAAGAACTAAGGGGCAAGAAGAGGTGATCGCTGTGCTACTTGAGGGCCGCTTTCACTCTACAGCTGACCATGACTGAACTGTTCTCGGAAAGTCTTTCAGGTCTATTCAATTTTCCCAAATGTTCCAAAACTTTCAATTCCTAACTTTACCATCAGTTCAGTTTTTTATAATCTTGCATATTTTATTCACATTTTATCAGCATATATCTATATTTACATCTATCTATACGTACTAACTAGGGTAAAGGATGAACTTTCTTTTCTTCCTGTCTGCATCTCTGCTCCTGTTTTAAAGCTACTTTAATGCAATTTGGTATACGTGGTGAATATACTTAAACGGTCAGAATGCGATCTATAAATATCAGTATATATCTATATTTACATCTATCTATACAAAGGCATCTACGTACTAACTAGGGTAAAGGATGAACTTTCTTTTCTTCCTGTCTGCATCTCTGCTCCTGTTTTAAAGCTACTTTAATGCAATTTGGTATACGTGGTGAATATACTTTAACGCTCAGAATGCGATCTATAAATATCAGTATATATCTATATTTACATCTATCTATACAAAGGCATCTACGTACTAACTAGGGTAAAGGATGAACTTTCTTTTCTTCCTGTCTGCATCTCTGCTCCTGTTTTAAGGCTACTTTAATGCAATTTGGTATACGTGGTGAATATACTTTAACGCTCAGAATGCGATCTATAAATATCAGTATATATCTATATTTACATCTATCTATACAAAGGCATCTAGGTACTAACTAGGGTAAAGGATGAACTTTCTTTTCTTCCTGTCTGCATCTCTGCTCCTGTTTTAAAGCTACTTTAATGCAATTTGGTATACATGGTGAATGTACTTTAACGCTCAGAATGCGATCTATAAATATCATATATGGATCTTGAGCCCAAGTGACAAGTGACCTAAAATAAAGTAAATTCCCTTCCTTCGAAGGCATATCTTAACTAAACTCACCATACATGAATTTCATCCTGCACTGCAAAATCTAGCTAGATTTTAGATCTTGTGCAGATATTAGAATTCAGAATGCGAAACAATTTTAATAGTTATATTCACTTTCAAATTATAGAAATAATATTGAGGTTAAGCAGGCTTGTTACGTATTTAAGCAGCATTTATTACAAGTGCGAAATGAGTTAATTTTATAGGGCTAATATATACACATTTGTTTTCCGTTTTTTATGTCACGTCAAAAAAAAAAAATATACATATATATATAAAAATTGATATAATTAATTTAATTTGGAAACATAATAAATTCGCCTTTTTGGATTGTGTAGGAAACGCGCAGAACAAATGACAAAATTTGCAATTCCAATGAAAATGAATACCAACATATGGAGCTCATCCCAAATGGCCGGCACGGGCGGCGCTCTCAAGGCGCTGGCCAAGAACTTGGCCACTCAGCTGACCCTCAATCGGACGGAGATGAAGCGGGTGGTGGCGCGGGTGATATCGGAGCGGCATGGTCATGGCGATGTGGGCGACTACAATGGGCATATGTTCTATGTGAGGCCGGAGCGCATTGACATGACCAAGCAGATAACCCACTCGAAGGAGGCCTTTGACGAGATGGTCCATCACAAGCGTATGCAGCGGCCGGGGGCAAAGTGCCAGACGCCGCGCTCTCTATCCGGCTCCCGCACCCTCACCTACAATATGTCGATGCGACAGCAGCCGGAGAAGAGCCTCACCGGCGTGATCATTGACCAGCATCATCTGCGCCGTCGCGGCAATCCCAACGAGATTGTCGTCCAAATGTCCAAGTCCATGCTGCAGAGCAGAAGCAAACGCTGCATTAAGCGCAAGCCGCTGGCTCCGCCCAAGAATCAAACCAGTCGGCAGTTCAAGCTCAAGCCCAAGCCCAAGCAGCTTGTCAAGCCCAAGAAGTCACAGTCAATCAACAGGATCAGCAGCCAGAGCAAGCCCAAGCTCGTGGCCAAAAAGAAGCCCTTGGTCAAGCCAGTAGCAAAGCGCAAGCCGCCTATTACCAAGCGTACTCAACGTCGCCAGATCCTGGAGCACATCATACCCCGGCTGCCCGCCGGCCACGCTATTGCTGCAGCGGTGTTGAGTGCCCTTCGGGAGGTGCCCAAGCGTCGTGTGGAGCGGCCAAAGAGAGCGCCACTCCCAAAGTTTATCCCGGTAAAGAGGAAGAACAGCAATCAGCTGCCCAAATCCAAGGGTCTCGCCTCCAAGAAGAACTCGCAGCAGCTGCAGGCGGGCAACAAGAAGGGCGGCAAGCGGCTGAAAGCGGGCGGCCTTCTGGCCAAGCACGGTCGCAATGTGTTGGCCAATAGCCAGAAGATGCGGATTTGGCGCAATCCATATCAGTTTATTGGCGGCGCGGGCGCCACACGGCAACCGAATCCGAGTCCCAATCTTGTTGCACTGGCCAGGTCCAGGCTGATGATCAAGCAGAGCAGACAGCTCTCAGCGGTCAGGAGTAAACAGGGCAAGTCAATGGCTGGTGTCCAGCGGATGCTTAGCAGGCGGTCGCAGCTGCTGCTTGCCAGACATCTGGAGCGCGAGGAGGCCATTGATGATCCGGAGCGCCTGGAGGCGGGCCACGAGCACCGACTCAGGGTCAAGGCCACCGCCAGTGGGCGGAGCAAGCGCGCCAAACGGGGTAAGCGCGCCTACATAGTCAGCTCTCGGCTCAAGGAGCTGGCCAAGCCCTCAATCCATCGCGGCATCAAACCGAAGCCGACGCGCTCCCGAGCCCGATCCCGTTCACCGATGTGTAAGGCAAACCTAATGCTAAGAACGCGTCGACGACGACACAGCCTCCTGGTGGACAGCAGCTCGGGCAGCATTGATGGCTTTAGGGCCACCTCACGCTCCGGCCTGTCCCCGGCCAAGCGCAGTCTGACCCTCGCCTTTCTGCACAAGGATGAAGGACGCAGTCCTCGCAGCCCTCGCACCCCTCGCACCCCTCGCAGCCCTCGCAGCCCACGTAGCCCACGCAGCGTTCTCTGGAGGTAGTGTACAGCGGCTGGCCATTGTTTCCTTTGGCTTGGGCACTATATGTTCTTGGGGAGTCTATCGATTCGACTTGAATTCTATCCTGTGAAATATGTGCAGGCACTTTAATAAATTATATTGTTTTGAGTAATGTTTTGTGTTCCTTTTCGAGATTTTAGATATTTAATGTAATAGAAATCATATAATATAGAATATGATATATCTATAATCTTGTCTTTCACCTTTAATGCTTGATACTTTATTCAGACAAGCTATATTTCAAAAAAATATCAAACTTTTAAAGGCTATTATAATGTTTATTTATAAGTATGTAGAATCAATAAAGGTATGGTTAGAATCTCGATTCAAATACCTTTCAAAAAAGATCAATTATAATAGAAGAGAAATTTAAATGAAACAAAGGTGATTATAACATAATTGCTTGATTATTTATCATTAAGCTCGAAAAACTGGACACATTTCACATTATATCATATTTAATACGTTATTAGGGTTTTTTAATATTCGTTTATTTTGTTTTATAAGCAATTTCTATGTGGTTAAGTTGGTACTCGTGTTATTATACCTTTTTTTTCTTCTTTTTAGACAGTTTGATCTTCATCTCTCTCTCTCTCTGTGTCTCTCTCTCTGAGTTTAAGATTGAATGCCTTAAAATACTTGTAATTTCCAGTTGAAAATCTTTTGATTCCATGCACTTCTGTTCTGTTGCAATGCCCTTTGCAGTTACTTTTGCTGTGCGCTTCGTTCGCGAGCCAAAAAACGCAATGTGGCTTGAAGGGAGCCCGGAATCATTTAAGCATTGCGGTGTGAAATTTCACACCGATTGCAATAAAAATTCAAGCGGTCAACAACAAAACGAGCTGCGGCAAGAGAAAGGCGCTACATTGAAACAGAATCAATCAAACTGAGAAACGATCGTGTCTGAGCACGCTCCCGCGCCCGATACCGCGCCCGCGCCCTAGCAGGGACCCAGAGAGGTCTGTCGACATCTGCGCATGCGCGCACGCCGGATGTGAATGTGTGTTGGTAGCTTGGCAGCTTGGCAGCTTGGTAGCTGGGGCAACTCCGATCCGGGCCAGACTGCGGACCGCGGCGTTAATGGTGTCACTAAGTACGCCGCAAAACAGACAACAGACCGGACGCGATGGTCGGGCCGGATCGTCGGGTGCCACTGTTGTTGGCCCTCAGCGTCTGATCATCGAATGGAACCAATAAAAGTTGCCTTCATTGTCTTTATTTGCGCGGGTCGTGCGTCTGTGCGCAGCCTGCACTCAATGTACTCATACTCGCACTCATTTCCATTAGCATTTCATTCAATTTGCATTTGTGTTGGCCGCGGGTCGCGGGCCCGGGTCGCGGACAGTGTATGGTTGAATGGTCTTGCGGGTTTAGCGGGTGTTGCGGGTATTGCGGGTGTCGCTGTACAGGCAACCAAAACAATTCAATTGTCCGGCTGGTTGGGTTTTTGGTGTTGGCTTACTTGTTTTTGTGGCTGTCAGTTGCGGTACATTGCATATCACACATCACACATTAGCGATGTGACGAATTCGATGACGATGAGAATGACGATGACGACGATTACAATATCAAAACTTGTCGATTCTGTCAGGTTCGACTCGAATCAAGATAGTTAGAACGTATCTGAATTGTGAAAGATATAGAAAAACTGTTTCTTTGACTGAAATTCCATTCCGGAACTTATGTGACAGCAGCTGCAACCTTTTAAGGCCATACACTGACACTACACTTAGGTTCGGATGAGTTTTCTACAAAATGCAGATGAAGTCCAGCTAATCGAGCTTGGTGGCTTCATAGTACACATTCTTAATAAGATAGTTAGGACGTGTCTGATATAGAATAGTGTTTCATTGGCAGGAATTCGAACCCGGAACTTATGTGACAGCAGCTGCAACCTTTCCACAAGGCTATACACTGACACTACACTTAGTTTCGGATGAATTCTACGAGTTGCACACGGAAGTTCAGCTAATCGAGCTTGGTGGCTTCATAGCACACATTCTTAAGAAGATAGTTAGGACGTGTCTGATATAGAGTAGTGTTTCATTGGCAGGAATTCGAACCCGGAACTTATGTGACAGCAGCTGCAACCTTTCCAGAAGGCTATACACTGACACTACACTTAGTTTCGGATGAATTCTACGAGTGGCACACGGAAGTACAGCTAATCGAGCTTGGTGGCTCCCTAGTACACATTCTTAATAATAATCACTCTGCCCCACTCTCTCTCTCTCTCTCTCGCTCTCTGTCTGTCTCTCCCTCTATATTTCTCAATGCCGATCTGAGTACCCGCATATCGAAACTGGGAACTGCACTCAGCAACGTAAATGTTAATTGTGTCTGCAATATTTTTTCCAATGAAACATTTTTATGTTAATTCGAAAAATTGTTTTACAACCAATTAACTTAGCCAATGCACCAAAAAGATCAACGGACAAGATCGTTGGCTCAGCAACAGGGAATGAGCAACTGGGCATTGGGAACTACTACCAGTTAGGGTGAGGGTGAGGGTGAGGGTGAGGGTCATGGCTAGATTCGAAGGGTGAGGGTAAAACGATCGCATTGCGTTGCATGCCGCACGCCGCTTGGAATTTCATTACGCGACTGTCAGTTAGTTCAACCAGGAGTCAGCCAGCGGGCAGGCAGGTGTACGGGCTGGTGGTTGTGTTGCATGCCGTGCAATGCTGCGGTGGTTGGTAGGGTCCCATTGCTGCGGGTCTTCATCGGTTCGCTCTAAATCAATCAAGCGCAACAAACGCCAAAAACACAAACAATTTCAATTAAAATGCCAGCGTAGCCGCCAGTCCTTCTCGCCTCCCCCACCTACTTGTTCCTTACTTATACCTTATACCCGACCACCACTCCCCCGCCAGTGAGTCTGAGGCTCAATTTGTGACCCTGTAAATGGCGCGCGCGCGGCAGCTACAGGTGCGATTGTCAGCGGTTCCTGCCACTGCCACTGCCACAGCCACTGCCACTACGACTGCGGTCTTGTCATGTAATTAGGAACTTACAAGAGGGTCGCTGGCGCATCAATCGATCGATCGATCGATCGCCTCAAATGTAAATGATGTTCCTGGTCTAGCGAATAAAGTCATACCAGCAGCTGCTGGACTAGCAATTGGAGGGAGTACACTGGGGAAAAGAAAACAGTTGGGGGTCAAGCCTAGAAATAAGGTGTTTGGTTCGCTGAAAGGTTCGACACCCAGTCAAGAAATACGTAGGAGTAGAACAAATAAAAACAAATATACAAATTTCTGTTAAATTACATTAAATCGTTAAGTGTGAGCCATAGCTTAATGTGTTTGTACCTAGCCCAAATGCTTCGTAGTTCGAGCCCCAGTCATTTGTTTTAAAGTACTGATCTCAAATACAATACAAAAATTAATATAAATAAAGAAATCTGTAGGCATCTTCAAAATATAGTATAAAAAAATAGTGCATTTCCTAACTATATTTATTTAAATTTTGATTCTTATAAATATTTATTATGTCGATCGAGGGCACGGTAAAAAAATTGCTATGAAACTTCCTTCCCCACACACTTACACACTTACACACACTAACACTCGTGGATAATATAGTTTTTATTTAATGTAAAATTATACTCATGAATATTATCATTTTTCGTTTATGAGTGGGTGGTTGTGTGGGGGTGGTGATGACACAACAAACTATAGCTATAAACATTCCCTGGACTTCAAGGAATATATTATAAAAAATTTCATCAAGATCCTTTAAACGGTTTTCAAGTTTATCGCGAACATACAGACAGACATTCACTTTTATATATATAGATTTTGTATACAAAATTCAAATTTTATTAACTCAATCAAAAATAATGGGTGTACAAGGCCATAATATCTTATAACAAGATTGAAATGTTGATCGTGTTATTAAATTCTTTTAATTCTAAAAAGCCATTTCAATTAAAATATTAAATTGAATTATTAAGCTATTATTATTATTATTATTATTATTATAATTATTAACAGACCTGAATATTCTACTCATGTACTGCCTTTTTCAAACATAGTTTTTTCTAAATTCTAATATCTATTTTATTCTCAGTGTAGACGTCTACGGTTACTTGTGCCAAGTGGTCATTCATGATGTGCATGTTTTTATGTATTTTTCTTTTTTTTTTCTTTTTTTTTGGTTGGCTTGGGCTTTAGAAACTTTCCCAGGCCAAAGATCTTCATTAGTGCGTTGCGGACTATCAGCTGGTGGATCAGCTCTGCACTGCTCGACATCCTTAGAGAATTATGATTTTTGATGTGATGTCTGTGCGAAATTCGCCATCTTTGGACTCCTGACTGCCTGACTGCCTCACTGCCAGTGTGACCCCAACCCACCCCCCTGCCTCACCACCTCACCCCCTTCCCCTACTTATAGCAGATGATATACGAGGCTCTGGCACTCCAATGCTCTACCTAATCTTGCGCTAAGCATCGCAGTCACGTTGTCATCGTTGTTGTCGTTGTTCTTGTTGTTGCTGTTGTTGTTGTTGTTGTTGTCTTGCTTGGTTGGTTGTTTGGTTGTTTAGTTGTTTGGTGTTTGTGTGCGATTTTAAGGCGGCGTCCACAACGACCACGCACTGAAGTTGCCTCTTCTATGAATCTATGGAAACTAGGCAAGCTAATTGCCTCGCGTCAACGTATACATAGGTGAATTATTATATAGAAGCCATAAAAAAATATAGCTCTGCCCCACTCGCTGATCGCGGTGACGATAAACGTAGCAGCAGCAGCAGCAGCAACAACAACAATAATACAACAAAATCAGAGCTCGTTAAAAAAAACTCTCAAGTTGAACCAATCAAAAGACGCGCCGTCGACTTCGACGTTGTCGTCGTTGTCGTCATAAAAGCAGCGGCAACAATAAAAAATTATTAAAAATATATATATACATATATATACATACATAGGTCTGTATATATGTGCATAGGAGGGCAGGGAATCATTTGAGAATTTAACGCAAAATGGAAATGTGTATTATATCAAAATTGGGTAACGCTTCCAAAACAAAAAGAAGGAAAAATATATACATACATATACATACATATATAAAAAATAATAAAAATGGTGAAAATATGCGCAGAACCTACGATGTTAATTTTTTTTTTTTTAGTTTTTTTTGGGAGCGGTTTTCAACTTGTATTGAAAGTTCATTGTACGGTACAATGATGTTAGCTTGGAGTCGTCATTAAAACTTGATCTATGACCCATTGTTCTGGCCGGGTTTCGGAAGTTGCTTTCCATTGGTTGTTCTCTTGGTCGGATTTCTTTTTGTGTGCTTGGATTTAGGTCTGGACGCAGAGACGTCAACATATGCAGAAAGAGAGCGAGCATACGCTAGAGGGAGACAGCGAACGCTTTAGAATTGTGGGCAGTGCCAAGACATACTAAAGGGGGGGATTTCTATTGTTTTCTATTTGATTCGAAAGTAAACTTTCGTATTGCTTAGAATGCTATATATATGAGTTATAGATAATTGATATTACTTATTAATCACAAGGATCGATATGGCCAAGTCTTGTTAGTCGGCAGTGCATTAAAATCTATAAATAATTTGGTGATCGAGTCTTCGGCAAAAATCGATCAATAACTTTTGGCTTAGCTTAGTTTTTACTCCCTGTTCCCATAAAATGGGTAAAAAGGGGGTATTAAATATTTTATACAAGTACATTCAATATCATCCCTCATATTAGTGGACTCACTGATCTAAAAGATATAGATCTCATTGAAGTAAGTAAAACAAGTATGCATGCTATAGTCGACTACAAAACTCCCTGTACCCGGTCAAAAATACCTGATCGCATCTACGTACACATACACGTACACACACACAAGCGACAGCACAAGTGACAGCGCAAGCGAGGCAGTTTAAGTGGTGGCTGTGCTGCTTCTTTCCCCCCGTGCAACAGTACTGAATCTTCCTTTGTGAATAACTTCCGTGTTTATTAGCCGATCGACTTGAAATTTGGACAGTAGATTAAGAGTGACTCAAGCATTGTACATGCCAAATCCCAAAGCTATATCCTGAAAATTGTAAGCATCAAACGTTTTTATCGAATTGCGAGGGAACGGGGGGAGATATCTGGAATTGGAAACAAACTTGATCTGCGTATAGTAGACAGGAATCTACATTTTAGCATCTTTAGCTCTTATAGTTGCTTAGATCGACGCGATCATCCGGACAGACGAACATGGTTTCTCTTTTGATACTGACCAAGAATATATATACTTTATTGGGTTGAGATGTCTTCTTCTGCCTGTTACATACATTTGCATAGATTCAGTACCCCATTTTTACCCATTTTCTGGGTACAGGGTGTAAAAAAACCAGTTGGAGCCGCCTTTATCGTTTAAGTTTTAATTTGATATGATTATAGCTTGGTTTATGTCAAATTGAGCTTATTTCCAATGCAAGTAATTTTCATTTTATGTGCATTTTCTGTATCCGAACTTTCAGCATGTCGCCGTGCACTTTTCCGGCATTTTCACTCGCCTCAGTTGCTGCTGAAGTTTTTCACTGGCGCCTTGAGCGTCCATTAAATTAAAGCACTCGAGCAAATCAAGCACTTATAAAACCAAATCATAATTGAATCTATAAAGAGATATTACGTGCATACCTATACCTATATATATATATATATATATATATATATATATATATTCGTACAGTTCCCACACATCCAGTGCACCTGCCTAGAAGTGGGGGAAGGAGCAAAAATGCTATTGGGTCGATGCCTTTGCCGTTGCTTTATCAATTATTTCTTATACTTGTCAGGGTATTGCCATAGATTTTTAGCCAAGTTACTCCCCCCACACCCCGCACATGCATATTTATGGGGCGGCAGCCAGTTTTGCCCATATTTTACACGTTCATAATTTTTACATTGTTCTATCACGCGAATCGCCGTTCGCGTTCGCGTTCGCGTTCAGGGCTTCCTTGATGTATGGGGCATGCTCCATGCTCTATACTCCATACTCGAATCCCCCAATACTTGAGTCTTCAGTCAGCATTCTCTCCATTCCATTCTCCATTCTCAATCCCCATTGCCTTGGACTTGTACTCGTATGTAATGCATACTCCATTGCTTCCAGTCATTATGCCTCCGGGCATAAATCAGTAGCAAAAAATGATGACGGCAATGCCAGTGCCGCTTGTTGAAGTGTAAGAACTTGCCTCCTCTTCGCTCATGCACCCATGCACCCATTCATCCATTCTCCACCCCCTCCCCCTCCCCCTCCCCCACTCACTTTTCTCTAGAGAGCCCAGCTGAGACGTCGCATGTGTTACAATTTGAATTATTAGTTCTTGTACTTGCTCTTGTTGTTGGTTTCTGCTGGTTCGGCTCTTTGATTGCCACCTCTTAAGTCTAGCGCCATATATCGTCCACGTTGTCGTTCTCCTCCACCCGTTCTCCTCCACCCGTTGTCTTCTGGCCTTATAGATTGGCGTTGTTTGGTTTGCTCGCATCGTGTAATGTGTGTGGTAAATAGCTGCAATTGGCAGAGAGCTCTGCAAGTCTGGGTTAGCTCTTGAATTGGGGCATTGACTGATTGCCTTTGGTCTAGGAGCCACATTGCCTGTCAGGTGTGGATACATTTCCATCGAGAGATAGCTTTTGTGACGAGATGCAAAGTTCTTCCTATGGCCTATGGAAAGTGTTATAGTTAAAAGGGCATATAATTGATTGGAATCAATCGATGCCACTATTGATGGTATCGATAGAGTGCTCTCTGGTTATCGATGAGTCGATTAATCAATCTTAATCACGATAAGACATCGGCCAACAGCAATGAAAAATTAGTGAAAATTTAATATTTTCATTTAAGCTTCAAATATTCTTAGTATTATATGCTTAAGACATATTTTAGCAGCTGCGGAAGACGGCTAAAATGGTGCCACCCTAAATTTCCCTGGATGCACGGAGGGTGTCCTGCAGGCCGACTTTTATAGGAGCCAATTTATATAATTTATTTATACAATTTATAAACATACTCAAACGCTTTTTTTTCTAAATTAACTCTGACAAAGTTCATAAAGTAACTTCATGGTATGTTTCCAATGTTATATGGTTGAGGAATTAGCAGTAAAGGAATTAGGAATAGTATCGATAGCCACTATCGATAGTTTCTATACGCAGTACTTAGCCAATGTTCGATTGCTGGAAATAACTATGTCTTGAATAGGTTTTCAAGCTGTTAATGTAGTGGAAATTAAACTAAAATACCTAAATAATATTTAAATATTATACCCCCCCAGAATCCCCCTTCCCAAACCTTTACCATTTACCCCCGGGGAAATTTTTTCTCCTCAATCTTTCCTCAAATTCTTGAATCCACAAAAAATTTTTTTTCCCTTTTCTTCGAAAAAATAAATTTAAACTCCCCACAAACAAACTTAATTTTTTTTTTTTTTTCTACTTTTTTCCTTTTTTTTTCCCCCAAATTCCCTTTTAAATATAAAAAATACAACCTCTCCACCAAGAATTTTTTTTTTTTTTTACATTTTGAATTCTTTTTTTTTTTTTTTTTTAATTACCCACAAAACCTTTTTTTTTTAACCACAAAAAAAACATTTTCTCTAAATATTTCCCCCACGATATTACCTTATAGTATAATAATAGTATAGCTAGGTATAGTTTTTATAATTATATTTAACTCAAAATAAATAAATAAATTTTGAAGTATGATTGCAAAACTATCGACTATCGAGTGGTAGTGCTATCGATAGTCTGCGTTGCGGCTATTATACCTTTGCTAAGAGAGTTCCCAGCAATTGGTAATTATCTTGGACTCAATTCAGTTTATTTCTCATGCCACAGCTGGAAGTTGGCTTATTGCAAATCAGCCCATTGCTCAAGACACACACAGACACATACACACACACACACACACACCCACATACACATATGCAGATGGGGATAGCCAATTGGACCATTAATTAAAGCCACTAATATTACCAACTAACTAAAGCGACTACCAAGTGGAAGCTAAGTTCAAACAAAAGCCAACGGAATAAATCAGTTGGTAAGTTAAGAGCGGTTGGTACAAGGGCAGCGGGGTGTGGGGTGGGAGGTGGGGGTTAGCCAGGAAGGTTACTGAGGGGGCAGGTGGGTTACAATTGGGTCTCAAAGCGCAATCAGCGCATTGGCCGCAGCATTTGTTGTTAGTTTTTTTGTTTTTGTTTTTTGTTTTATTTGTTGGCTGTGTTTTTCAAGCAACCAAGTGATTTTTGCATAATAAAACACTTAATTTTCATGCGCATTTCCAAAACTCCTAAAACTCAACTGAAGCGTCTGTGGGCCGGCAACAGTTTCTCAGTTTCGTCTCGCATGTAGGTAATTTCAAATGGAAAATTTATACAGCGAGTTGTAGAAAATCATTAAACAAATCGCACTTTAATAGGCAACAACAGCAACAGCAACAGCAGCAGCAACTAAGGCCTAAAGAAATTTACGACCCGGTCTCAAGATGCTCCCCCCCAAAAACAACAACAAAATAAACCCCAAAGCAAACCAACTTGAACTGAGCCCAACTGAGCCAAGTCGAGCTGAGCTGAGCTGAGCAGAGCAGAGCCGAGCTGAGCGGAGCATCCAAGCGACGCAAAATTTAAGTGAAGTGAAGTGCAAAAGACAAACAACAACAACAACAACAATAACAATAGCAACAACAAAAACAATGACTTGAATTTAAGTTCAAAAACGAGACGAGCTCCCAAACACCTGCCAGCCAGGTGAGGCTTGGCCGGGCCAAAAGCGCAGCCAAAAACCATTCAAGGCGCCTGCGTGGGCGGCAGACAGAGACAGAGATGAAGATGGAGATGGAGTTGGAGGGAATTCAAAGCTGCGCAGTCGGCTACGCAATGAGACGCCAGAGATGGTATCCGTATCGATAACGAAATTGCGGATGTTCAAGATGTATCGATAAGTATCGCAATTTTGAGCGCATAATTTCGTCCCTCAACTATACCATGTGCATTCTTTGAACTTAGTGATGTGACAAACGTATCGATATAATATCGTCCTCATTCGATATTTTATTGAATGTGATATACTTAAGGGTACATGGATATGGGGACCATATGTGGATTTTGTAATGTAAAAAGGGATTCTTTGAGCTTAGTGATGTGAGAAATGTATCGATGTTGAAGAGTATAATATTGTCCTCATTCGATATTCTATCAGGTTACATCGCTGTGTTACATCACTTTAAGAAGGATATATTTTAGGATTGGATGTGAATTATGTAATTAAAAATGTATCGGTATGTGTCGATATTCGCATGAGATTTATCGTCCTGATGCCTCGTTGTGTATAATGTCGATTTATAAATGTATCGCAAATTGCTGGTAAATATATTGTTGTTGCCTGATATCGATTTAAAGCCCTAACATTTCAAATCGATATGCGAGAATATGTCCAATAATTAGTGACGATTGAAGGCACAATCATAACAATCGATATATGCAGTAAACTCTTCATTGTCGCTCTTGATATCAAATAGTTTCCATAAATATAATTATTTTCTATGCGAATTTACAAATATGTGGGGTAATTCATATCATTGACAGCCCATCGCTGTTTATCGATACTATCGATAGCAGCATCGATAGTTTTGCAGCACTAGCTAGAAGCGTCGTCCCTTACGTTTGAGCGCGTCCGCCAACCAAGCAGCAAACCTCACATCAAGAAAATAATGTAATCATAATAATAAAATACAAAAGCAAAACAAACCGAATAAAGGCAGACCCCTTTCCGATATGTATGCGATTTTTATGTGTGAGCGTAGACAAGTTTTGGTTGTTAAATAGATGCACACTCACACGTTGAAAACTGCACAGGCAGAGCCAGAGGCAGAGGCAGAGGCAGAGACAGAGGGACAGTCAGTCAGAGAGACAAACGGATGGATGGACGGACAGACAATAAAAACAAGCCAAAGAAAAACCCCAAAGTTAACCAACATTAACATTTAATCGAACCTCATGTTCAGTAGAGCATGTCTCCTGTTACATACGAGCTATCAACGCAATGCTCTATATGCCAGACAGAGACAGCAGCAGCAATGTGTGTGTGTGTGTGTGTGAAGAGACGTATAGGGGAAGGTCCCACACAATAGACAACATCAAATGAGGGAACTACTGAAGCTCTGCAAAAAGACCTTACCACACTTGACTCCACATAACATACCACATACTACCTACTATACTACTCTATAGCTCTAAAAGTAACTCTTATATAGTGTTCATGTGTTGTTGTTGCCTGAATTCCCGCTGTTGTGTGCTGTTGTTGTTGTTGATCGCTGAACGTGGCAACATGAAGACGTCTTTTGTTTTCGCATGCGACTATTTCCTTTAGCTGCCACCGTCACCTGCCTGTTACCATTTCCATTTTCCATTTTCAGCATTTCAAAAGCATTTTAATTTAATTTTCATTCGCGTTTTGTTTGTTTTGTTTTGTTATTGTTGTTACTGTTTATTATTGTTGTTGTTGCTGTTGTTGTTGTTGTTGTTACTGTTGTTGGGGTGCTGCCCAACGAACGATCAACCGATCGCCATCACAATCGCAATCGCAACAACTTTTGTGTAAAAAATCACATAAAACTTGCCCTCAATGGCGCCTTTTGCACACAGATAACTAAGTTGTAGCGCTGCCAGATCGCCGATAAAGTCAGCTTGATATATAGTAGTTATACTCGCATGCATAGGGTATTGCATTTGAGCATTTGAGGGTAGTGTGTACTGATTGGGCATAGCTAGTTACAGTTAGAACGGGGCAACACCCGTAATGATAAAGAAAAAAAGATTCAATTAAATGGTTAATTAGTTCTTGAGATCACTTGATCATTCATATAGAAATTGCTTTTAAAGTTGATCTAATAATATGTTAAAAATACTTAACCAGCTTAAAAATACTGAAGGGTTGTTTATTTCTATGGGTTTTTAAGGAAGATTTCCGGTTTTGTAATTAGAAGAATCTAAATTGTGTAGATCACTGATCACTGCATAGAGAAACTGCACTGAAAGCTGTGATGAGCTAGATGAGATGATGAAAATACAGTTTTCTTTTCTTTAATGGCAAATGTAGCTTTAAGGAAAGAATAATCAACATTGTGATCATCATATGATCAGCTATATATGATGATCACAATGGTGATTATTCTTTCTTTAAAGCAACAATTTTCATTAAATAAAAAGGATGTTTTTAACCCGAGTACAGTTACAATATCATCCATAAAAGACCGTGCGATCACTTCCGTGTCTATATTTTTTAAAATTTAAAAGGACCTTTAATAGTTTCAAGACATTTATTTATAATTTATAATATCTTCCTTCTTATAAGATCATTTATCATTTTCCATACACCAGAATTGTAAATTATCAATGTAGGTATATAATTTATTTAATATATTATTATATTTTTATTATTTACGCTACTTTTAACATATAAATTTAACGAATGGAAATGGAAAAAAGTTATGAGCCTAATAATGTGATCTTTTATTAAGTGTAATATGTTTTTCAGGGCTAATAGATCAGTTGCAAATATGTATACAAACTGTTAAGTTTGCACCGCCCGTAATACTTGCTAATTCCGGAGAAACTTTGGTGCAAAGTTGAAGATCATTACGATGATGCTTTCCCTGAGCAATTAATATGGGCAACAACTTTTCACCTTTCCACTATAAAAACTTCTGGCGAGTGTCCAAAAGTTTTCTAATAAAACATCTGGAGCAACTGTCAAAATTAGTTAGACCGAAAGCAGCAAAAGTGGAACGATCTTTGAACTGCCGCAACATCCAAACTTTAAGTCAAAACTCAAAGACCGGTAGCGATCATTATAAGGCCCGATGAAATAGAGGGGGGGTCTAGTGGATGCTGGCCGAAAGGGGAGTAAATCATAAACATAATTCCAAAGATGAACATACATAATACGCGGCCGAGAGGTAAGTAAATATAAACTGCAATGAAGAAATGGCTGAAACAGCCGCTCTTGGCTATAATCACGATATTCTGCGGTTTCTCAGCGGCTTCCGAAATGAGGCTGATCCCAAAAGACCGTAAGCCCCACCTTAGAGCCAACATTAAACGCGAACGTGGCACAATTATGCGTCGTCTCTCACAAATTGCTCAATTGGAGTCGACTTGGATGTGGCGAGCTGCAAGTTGCAAGTTGCAAGTGGATTCGGACCGAGGACCACCATAAAAATAAATATTTGCATTTACGAGTAGATGACGCTTATACAATTTATTTGCAATTTTCAATCAAAAACGCGAGCAAAATGCCGCAAAATGCCGCAAAAGTCGTGGCCATAACAAAAAATTGATTACCTTTGTTTGCATTTTGCATTTTGCGGTTTTTAAAGGAACTTGCAATCGTAAACTCCTGGGGTGGGCCAAAAACAACAACAACAAAACCAACAACAATAACAACAGCAGCAACAATTCGAACACGTTTCAATATTTTGAGGTTTTTTCATTTTGCGGCCCATAATTTATAGCGAAATTATTTGCTCAATTTGCATTGGCCAGTTGGGTGGGCCAGCTCCAATTCAATTACAATAAGTACGAGGCGATTTTCTTTGTATTCCCCCTCACTCCCTCTTCCTCTCCCTTCCCTACTACCCCTTTCTCTCTCTCTCTCTGTTTCTATCTTGGGTCGTTACATTTTCACGCAACGACGAAATTAGCCCATGGACGCAGGAAGCGTAGCGCATTTCAAAGATCTTTGCGCCGGCTTTTAACAAATCTTTACGATATGTCATTAAAAAAAAAAACAAAAAAAAAAAAAACAACTACAAAAAAATACCGAAAAAAAATTAAAGAACACACAACAACAATGCTCGAAGACGACGCCGACGGCTTCGTTTATCGCTGTCGGCAAATCGGAAGTTTAATGGGTTAATGATGGGCTCTCGCTCACTCGCTCTCGCCCTGGCTCCCTCGCACACAGCCCCTCCACAATAACAACAAACAACCAGAGCAGACAACAGACAACAGCCAACAAATAAACATATAAAAATGAACAAAAATCATAAAAATTGCAGCCGACACGACCACAATGCACCCGGTACCAGCTTGGACCACCTTGATAGTATCGTAAGTAGCTGGCGCACAACATCTGACCCGATCACCATCGAACTTTCCTGTATAGTACTCATAAATAGCTGGCTCATAAGATCTGATCCGATCATTGTTCGGATAGTATTCGTTAGTTTAAGTAGTATTATTAAGTAAGAGAGGTAGTAGTAAGGTAGTACCAGATCTGACAGTAGTTTTGCGAATAAGTAGCTGGCGTACAATATCCTGACCCGATCACCATCGAACTTTCCTGTATAGTACTCATAAATAGCTGGCTCATAAGATCTGATCCGATCATTGTTCGGATAGTATTCGTTAGTTTAAGCAGTATTATTAACTAAAAGAGGTAGTAGTAAGGTAGTACCAGATCAGACAGTTGCTTTGCGAATAAGTAGCTGGCGCACATCATCTGACCCGATCACCATCGATCTTTCCTCTATAGTACTCATAAATAGCTGGCTCATAAGATCTGATCCGATCATTGTTCGGATATTATTAACTAAAAGAGGTAGTAGTAAGGTAGTACCAGATCAGACAGTTGCTTTGCGAATAAGTAGCTGGCGCACAACATCTGACCCGATCACCATCGATCTTTCCTCTATAGTACTCATAAGATCTGATCCGATCATTATTTGAATAGTATTCGTTAGTTTAAGTAATATTATTAAGTAAGAGAGGTAGTAGTAAGGTAGTACCAGATTTGACCGTAGTTTTGTGGATATTACTCGTAATATCCTGACCCGATCACCATCGAACTTTCCTCTAATAATATTTTCTTAAATTAAAATTAATTAGAACGACGATTTAAAAAAAGAGATCTATTCAGTAAAGATCTGAAGATCCACATAAGTTTGAGAGGAATAAAAAAAGGATAGTACTGACGCATAAGATCTGACCCGATCAGTAATCGTACTCATTCGGTTAGTGCTAGTAAGTTTTAAAAGTAAAATAAGTAGTAATAAGATTGTATGGGGCTCAGCCATCTTCTTATATCTTTAGTCTTTAATAGTACATAATCTCACTGAACTATATTCGTACTTTCTAGGATAATACTCCTAGGAACTGATGCGCAAGATCGTATTTATTTGAAAAGTTCCCGTAAGCCGTAGAAGTAGTATAAGTTAGTTGTAAATTATTATGAGATCTGACTCGATATCTATTCCAGCGATTTGGACAGTAGCTTAATATATAGAGATCAAGCAAATTATTAATTTGAATGTAAATACGCGTATGTGCAACATGTTTGATTGCACCTCCTTTAAGGGTGCCAACGGAGAGACCGATAGACTTTTCACAATCATCTTTTGGAAAAAGAGTAGTAAAAACAGATACACAAATATTTCAACTTTTATAATTGTTGTTTAGTCCTATTAACATCGATCAGAAATTGATAACTACTGCAGCTCATATTAAAATTAATTTTTTACTGGTAGAACGTTCTATAAATTAACTTATCGCCCCCATAACTGAGCTGATCTATGATCTCTGATCGCTGCTTCCATGCATGATTGATCGACTGATCGTTCCAAGTGTTTTATATGCACACACTCGCATTTGGCTTGTAACGGAAATTAAAATGATGAAAAAATAAAAAGGCAGCACTTTCAATTAACTTAAATGCTGTTGTCTCTGCAATTGAAATACACTCACAAACACTCGTACAGCAATCGTATTCGTATTCGTATTCGTATTCATATTCATAATCATAATCATATTCACACGCTCTTTTGCCATGCGATCTGCGTTGATCAGCGATGATCATTGACAGCATCAGAAAGAGATAGGAAGAAAGCGGGAGGGAGACAGCAGACAAGATGAAAACGATCATTGAAACCGAAACGAAACAAAGTTGAGATGCTGATGATCATATTAACACCAGAACGGATGGAACTGGAGCTGGAACTGGAACTGGAGCTGGAGATGGAAGTTGAGTTGGGCATAGAGATACTTAGAGAATACTTATGGCATTAATGATCGGGCCGAGAGATCAGACGGCAAGCGCAGACAGCGGGGCTTATCAATTTATTGAAATGTCACATTCAATTAAAACTAACTGCTGAGCAAACATCGCACACACAAACACACTCGTAATTCATGCGTCGATCAGTCAGTCCTCCCATACCCATACCCATACCCCGCCTAAGGCCCCTGCCCAGCACGAAAGAGCAACGATCTTTTGCATTAATTGATGATATCAAAATGAAGTGTCCGCATTGGCACATTATCATCGAGTGCAGCTGCAGTCGAACTGATGAAGTTGACCCTCGCACTTGGAAGACAATGCCCGTCTTGACTTCGACTCCACTCATTAAGCAAGTGTCGCGAGCCAGAGCCAGACTTATATAGAGAGGGTTCCTGATATTGACTTATGGCATTTTTATTATGCGACACAATGGCGTTGGTGGGTGCGGGGGGGCATCTTGAAGGGCGAGTGCCACGAAGCTTTGTGGCCCGCGTTGCATTCCAGGAATTTTTCATGCTTATGGTGTGTGGTGTGGCCAGAAGCCGGCCACAAGGACATCATTATCATCATCAATAAAGCATAATTCTTGGCAAACAATTCTATTGAACAACAACAACGACGATGCCTTTACCAAAAGCCAACAAAGTCGCCGTCGTGCCCGGAGCCCACCAGAGTGCCATTATATATGTATACACATATACTCGTAGTAGCGACAAGTTTGTATATAAAAATTGTGAATCTTGTTGGCTCGTGTTACACAACGCGGCCCAGGGTCCAGCCTCAGCCCCTGTCTCAGTCTCAGTCTCAGTCAGAGTCTCAGTCTCCAGTCTCCAACCTCGGCTCAGCCTGCTCTATGATCACTGATCAGCGACAGTGGCTGCCACACGGCACACAATAGGGGTCACAATGAATCGCAATTTTTTCAACTGTCAAAATTTTATAGTGCGAGCGCTATGTCTAGTAGCTGGGCCAGGAGCGGTTCACGCTTGCTCGGAACATTTGGGCGCCAACTTGTGGCCCTAAGCTTATTAGAGCTGAATGCAATCATCAAAGAAAATCCAACATTTTAAAAACAAGAGCTGCAAAGTGTTATAATGGGCTGCCAATTGACATGCGGCTTGACTTCAGTTAGAAACACAATTCTTATTAAAACTTATTGTTTTTATTACTTATAAAATTATTTTTATAACTTGTTTCTTACTTTATTCCTTAATAGTGAATTTAAAATTAGGTATGTTAATATAGATCGAAAGTAATCAGAAAGTTCAATGACATTGGTTTAATAATATTAAATAAATAAATAAATAAATAAGTAAATAAATTATATTATATTATATTATTTTATATTATTAGAAATATTTTATATTTATTTTATATTATGAGAAACAAAAGGTAAGAAACATTGCTTTATAGACATTACAAATAAATTATTTTGGGTAATTCAACTTAGAAATGCCATATAATTTGTAGTTACTAATGAGAAAGAAAAAACAAATAACTAAATAGATCTAAGGCTTCTGGGCTCTTTACCAACATAATATTTATAAGTAAGACCAGTTTCTAAAAATAATGTAGATAATTTGTTTATTATAATACTACCTTAAAATTAAAACTATAAGGTAATTGGTGATAAGTGAGTAAGAAATATTTGTCACCCAACCTAAGGCTTTTATGAATAGAATTTATGTAGTTATGATTTATCTTGATGTTAAGTGTTGAATTATTACAAAAATATTTATGTGACTTAGTTTAAATATGCTTTTTAAATGTAGATACTTTGAAATTTCACCTTAAGGCGCCCCATATTGGGCGCCACCCTCAACCAGCGACTGCGTGCTGTCCTCCATTAGGTTGCCCGGCTCGATCGGAGTGTGGCCATCGGTAGTCGTTGTTGTTGTTGTTGTTGCTGCCATCGCCCACCTACTGAGGGCGTTCCTCGCATTGCACACAAATGACTGCCACACCGTGCCGACTCCTTACGCCTCCCCCGCCATCCACCATCCCCCTGCCCGGTTTGGCAATAGACAAATAGTCGCATATACTCGCAGTATGCAACACACAGCATTGCTGGCTGCTTTTTCCGTGGTCATTCTCTGGTCGATTTATAAAGGTGGCTTATTATTGCAATTTAGCCACTGGTTTTGATTTTGCCAGGCATAAAAACACAGCAAGCGGTCGCCAAGTGTGTGTGTGTATGAGTGTATGAGTGTGTGTGTGTCGAGACAAATGTCATTTGGCAGCATTCGAGCGACTATATAGACTGTCATGATCATTATCACAATCCACAATACTCAACTACTAAGAAACGGCACGCACAGGTAATCCAAGCCACAGCCGCTGTGGTTGGTCCACCTTTTGGGTGCTACCTGTCGACTGCACACACAGAGAGAGAGTAAGAGAGAGAAAGAGAGAGAGAGAGAGACCTAGAGAGGAAGATCGCACATGCGTGCCACACTGGGCCAATGTCCTGCGGTGTTAGCGTCGATCCGGCCCCGTCCCATATCTCACTCAGGCACGATCGTCGCGATCGTCCACTCATTCGTAATTTATACTTTCGAGCAATGCAGTCAATAAATGTCATGTTTGGTTGTTGATTGTCCACACCACAAGGCACTGGCAACGATCTACAGTCTGTCTGCTCCAGTATTCGAAATCGCAGGCATTCCTCTTAAAGCGCATTATGCACGACGCGATCTCTACCGCTCCCGCTCCCGATCCCGCTTCCGCTCGCATTCCCCTATTCCCCCCCCTCTGCCACGTTGCGATTTGCGTACATAAGATCAATTGCAGGTGATTTGTTTAGCTGTCGAAATCGTCGTCTTATCGTAACTCATTACGAGATTTATTTTGTTCAACAAATGCAGAAGGTGTGATTTGTCTTTGTACCGATCACAGGCACTGTCTCCGTCTCCCTCTTCCTCTCGCTTTCCCTCTCTGTCTGACCGCTTGGCATTTATATTTTATTGAGTGAATCAGCATTGGCCTGTTGCCGCTTGGTGTCGACTCTGTATGGACTTTTAGGCAATGGTTCAATAAATTCTACCCAGGCTTCCAGCGCAGGCATCATTAACAGTGCCACAGTGCCACAGTCCACCACAGAGCGGCCGCCCACAAAGGCCGCCTTAACCTCATCCTCAACCTCGAGCAGATCCTCATTCTCATCCTCAGCCCCATCCTTGGCTTCTAAATGCGGCCTGCGTGTGTTTTGGGGCCACAAGCCGAAGCGATAATGTGATTTATGCTGTCCATTAATCTGGTAATTCATTTAAGCGCACGAAACTGAGCCCCAGCACACTGGTCTCAGGCCCCCCCCTCTCTGCTCGCTGGACATGCAAAAAAGCCGAGAACCCGCTCCAGGACCAGACCACATATTTTATGGTCTTTGTGCATATGAATCTTACTCCGAACTCGCTGCTGCTGCTGCTGCGGCTGCGGCTGCTGCTGCTGCATCGATTGCAATTCGACTGCTGTTCATCTTGGCTACGCGAATGTCGTTACCTGAGCTTCAACTCCAGCAACTGAGCAACCCAGCAGCCCGCTGTGCCGCCTGCTCCAATCTCCAATCCCATCCTCAATCCCCAAGCCCAGGCCCAAGTGCAATCCAGTTGCTGGGCAGCGATCGCTTGTCGCTTGTATTAATAAAACATTAATTACACACTTGATACCCGGGCTGGAGCTGGTGCTGGAGCTGGATCTGCAGCTGGAGTTGGCGCAGCTGCTGCTCCTGGCCAGCTCTCTAGGTGCCCTCTCCGACAGCTCCGCCAGTCTATGAGGTGTCGTTGTAGGTGTTGCTGGGGCTTGGCTGGTGGTCCACACGTTAGATGACGATGCGCAAAATTGATGTGCGAGCCGCCACCGAATGTTGCAATTCGAAGTTGTTGGCTTGTTCATTCCTGCTGCGGCAGGGGTTAAGGGGTTACGGGCAACGGGTTACGGTTAAGCACTACAGCTGTAGATACTGGACACCGGATGAATGGATGACGAGTCTGCACGAAACTGACAGCAGATGCAAGTGTGATATGTACTTTGTATTTGCCTGACACTTGCTTCAATATCGTCAATCGTTTGTCTGGAGTTGGCCTTGGGTTGTGTGGGATTCGAGTTGAAAGTCTCCCTCAAAAAGGCAGGCTTAAAACATTTCCAAACTAACTGAATCTATAAAAGCTTATTACAAATTGTTCTTGAGTTAATGCCAATTTGTCACATTACTCGCCCAAAGTCAAATCTGTTTTGATTTAATGTCTTAACCCTAACAGTACCTCTACCTCCTAAAAAGATTACCAACTGCCATAACTTTGTCAAAACTTAACCGATTTCCATACGGAATGTCATTTTGATCATGTTTTGTACTCTGAATTGAGTTAGCATTTCAAATTTATTCATATTAAAAAAGAAATTTATTTCGAAAATTGACACATTTTTGAAATTACAAATTTTGGAAATATTAAAATCTTAAAATTTCACGTTTAATCGATTGCGGTTATAAAATTAGTACAAAATACTATTTGAAAACTTGATCTAGGGTAGTTCATTTTCTTCCTAAATTCATGCTAAAAATGCAAATATTTTCGACTTGTAGAGTTTTAAACAGAAACAAAACTTCCTAGACTGCATCTCTCATAAATTTGACAAAACTTAACCGATTACTATACTGAATGTCTTTTCGATCATATTTTGTACTCTTAATTGAGTTGGCATATCAAAATTATTCATATTAAAAAATAAGATAATATAAAATTGGAAATTTCTTCGAAGTTTGATCGCTTGACATATTAGTTTTTGTATAAAAATCAAATATTCAAATGCGTTCAAATATTTTCATATATCTTATCACGCTTCATTAAAGAAAACAATTTAAATATTTTCTTTGTTTGTTATGTAACATATAAAGAATTCTTCCTTACTTCCTAAACTGATTAAGTGCTAAATAAACATTATCTATTAGGTTAAGAAAGATCCTATACTATACTATACTTCATTTGTGGCATGTTGAAATTTCTCTTCAAATTTATGTCTTTTAAAAGAAACTAAGTTGACGTTAACCTAATTTGATGAATTACTTGACTATTACATTGTGGTATTAATTGCTTAATTGCCGGAATAAACATTAAAGTAATAAATAATAAACAAATTAATAAATGATTTTGGTCTTTGTTAGTTTTATTCAAAGATTGCACACATATTTCTACTAAACGATGCCTTAAGTAATAATTAAATTTTCCGCATACTTAGGAGCTCTAAATCTCGTGGCATTTTCCAAATTCCGATGCCGCCACGTTGCCTGCCTCTTACCTGGGCCTGTACGGCTGCCTCCTCCCCCCACCGCCCTGCCTGACCAAACAAATTGATGAGCTTGTCGTCATGCTAATTGTACGTGTGATTATTTTGACAGCAGCAGCAACAACACTGACTGAAATTCCAATAGCCAAGGCCTACACGGCAGGAGGGCAGGAGGGCAGGAAGTGTAGCAAGGGCAGGGGGTATGAAGTATGGGGTATGGGGTATGGGGTACCAAGGTGCGTGCTATGCCGTGTAGTTGTCAAATTGAAAATGCAATCATGCGTTCAAACGTCAAATTAAACAGCTCGGAACTGATTTTACATAAGTAGCAAACGTGGAGGATGCTGTGAGAGAATCGTCTGAACGAACACCCACTTAACTAATCGCATGATTAATGATGTCAAACTGACACTTGAGGCAACTGCGGACTCGGCTGATGCCTCTGCCTCAGTCACTGCCACTGTCTCTGCCTCCGGCTCTGCCTGCCAGACGCCTGGATGGCTGCCCGGCTGGCTGCCCCGGCTGGTTGCCTCTCAGCTGCAGCGCGGAGCAATGAAACGAACGCAACGCAAACGTGCCCCAGTCCCAATAACAGTACACTGGAAAAATTATATATGAAATGGTTAACAGTTTCGCAATAACCCGATATTTATATCGATCTGTTGTTTTCACACATATTATTCTAGAAGTTCCTAAGCTCAAAATATGATATTTTATACATCAAGCTGGAAAAACTTATATTAGATTAGACCTATAAACAGGCTCTGTACACAATTCCGATGGCGATCATTGTTGGCTGTTCTGAATTCCGAAAACCAAAAGTGCGGCTTGAAAAGTGAGAACTTCTAGGAGAAAAATCGGGAAAACATTTCTGAAAAAGATGAATATATCTATGGGGAATGATAAGTAGTAGGGAATGCGTACAGTCCTGGTTAATATTCCAGATTAGGTAGATTATGTTTATGTTTTTATATTTTAACTCTAACAATCATATGAAGCTTAATATTGCTAGTGAGTTGAGATGATAGAAATAATACTAGTTGGGAATTTTAGTGCCACACAACAAGAAAATTCATAGAAATTATCGTACTTAGTGAAGTTGTTGGCTGCTAGAGTTGATATTTGGACACCAGCTGGAAAATAGTCAAAGTCTACCTTATAAACACTTTTCTCTACCAAGTTTTGTGCTTGTCGAGTTACGAACGAATAATACACTTCCTTTCATTTACATAGATATTTATTTATGTATTGAAATTCAATAATATTATAATTAACTATAGGAAAAGAGAGCGTGGATGTCTTCAGTACATATCAAATTGCTGTCGATCTGAAGCTGGTTTTTCTCTCTGTGTAGCAATACCAGAGCCAGATTCCGATTCAGATTCGGTTCCATCCTCACACGCTCCGCTGTTGCATGTGTGTCGGGCTGCCAATCGCAACTGGGACGCTTGAATGACAGGTGCTGACAGGTGATAGATTATTGCTGCTGTGGCATCGCTTTTGCCTTTGCGTGATTTATCCAAAAACGAAATTACACTCGTATGGCGGCTGTTCCTCCCAATCCCGTTCCCGTGCCCGTTCCCGTTCCCGTACCCATACCCGAGCCTTCCTGATTATGCGCCCCAGTGGCAGCAGCCACGGCATCTACAGCGGCAGCATCTAGTGGCAGGGTCTGTGGCAGGGGCTGTGGCAGGGACTGTGGCAGCGGCAGGGACTGTGGCATGCCAGCCAGACGATAATTGATCTGTTCAATGCGCCGATCGCCACGCCAGACTGGGACTCCCCCAGTGGATGCTGCCGGCTATTTTGGGGTGGCAAAACGCTTTGAGCATTATTAATGATGGCAACGCGTCTTCTGGGCCCAATGGCTTATTAGCCGATAACTCAATTAATTTCGACAAATTGTGCGAGCCATGCGACAGACCAAAAAGGCTTATGCCCATGACTATATATACGTAAGTGTCAACCAATATATTTATATATATTTGTACATAGTTTGATCAGGTTCAGGGTTTTCGGCTGGCATAAACGGATCATTGAACCTGGCTAAGACCGCAACTTGAGACTGGTTATTAACTTTTGAGTTATGCTTTCTCATCTTGCCCGATTGAATCTGTTTTAAAAAGTTCATATATATATATATATATATATATATATATATATATATATATATATATATATATATATAAAACAAGTAAAGACTACTTTGAGTATTGTCTCCTGAAATACATACTTGTATATTAGAATTTCCTCTTTAATCTTAAGCTTTTACTTGAGAAGGTTAAGTTTTAGTTGAAGTCCAATTTAATCCTTGCTAAAGAGGCTGTGAGGCTCTTTTCGCCTTGTTATGAAACAGTTTGTTATTTGAATTCATTGGAATTAATCCCTGTTGGCATCACTTTCGACAGACATTTAAACCGGATTAAACAAAACATAAGACCGGTGTTGAACTTAATGTAGACACATCTGCTTTTAGCTGGGAAAACACCTACGAGTCCGGCTGGAAGCGTATGTGGGGATGGATCATTGCTCAAATAATATTTTAGATATAGCTCAAAATAGTTTGAGACAAAAAGTGATACAAATAATATTCCATTTGACACATTTTTAAATCGGTTTACGTTATACATAGAAAAATGGTTTTGAACTTCCGCCAAAAACATATATTGCATCGGTTCAAATACAATTTAAGAGATAACTGAAACATTTTTAGGGCCTATACTATAAAGGTTATATGGAAAATGCTTTCCAACAACTATTGGATACTGGGGAGATAATTTAGCCGACATTGTCAGGTTCTATATAGGATCCATATTTCAAATAAGATTTCAGATATAACTCAAACAGATTCAGAGCCAATGATAAGTATGTTAAATGGAAAATTCTTTCCAATTTACTGATACTTGGGAGATAATCTTGGCGACATTGTCCGTCTCTATATAGGATCCATATTTTAAATAGTATAGTATATTCTTTTCAATTTCTCGATACTGTGGAAATAGTTTTCTCCATATTGTCAGGTATTATAAAGGATTCATATTACTCAAACTGATTCAGGGCCAATAATAAGTAGATTAAATGGAAAATTCTTTCCAATTCTTTCGAACTTTCCTGATACTGGGGACATAATTATGTCGACTTTGGAAGGATCTATATAGCATCCAATAAAGCTTGAGACATAAAAGAAACTTATTCAGGGCCAATAATAAGTAGGTTAAATGGAAAATTCTTACCAACTTCCTGATACTCGGGAGTTAATTTAGCCGACATTGTCAGGTTCTTAGCCAACGCTGACAATTTGAGGCGTGTAACTGTAAACTGCAGAGCGAATTGGCAGCACAAATAGGAGTTGTGTCACTGTCACGTGATTGAATGCCCCTAAACCAGAGCTACGGGCCACAAATGAGAATTGAGGCCCAAACTGAGGACTGACCACAGCAAATTTTATTTGGAAATGAGTCGTCGCTGTTTGTTGCTGTCGTCGGCGGCGGGTCTAAGGGAATTACTTGTGCATATTTTTTGGGGCCATGGGGCCTACAATAAACAATTTGTAGCGCCTGAATGCACAAATCTTGCGTCGTTAAAAATTAACTGCAGAGCAGGCCGCAATAGTCAGAGTCAGGAGACAAGAGCAAAGACCGGATCGGTCCCAGAACCCAACCCCAGCCCCCAGCCCCCATGTCCCATGCC
Source organism: Hirtodrosophila histrioides (assembly GCA_037075165.1). Lineage (NCBI taxonomy): Eukaryota > Metazoa > Arthropoda > Insecta > Diptera > Drosophilidae > Hirtodrosophila > Hirtodrosophila histrioides. Next base: position 1,679,755 of record JBAMCL010000372.1, on the reverse strand, counting down.
GATCCGCTAAGTCCACTCTCCACACACCACTCAGGTCGCACCCCCGCAACACCCCCTCCTCTGTGCAGCCGCCATCCGTCACCATCCGCAGAAGACCGCAAGAGAACGTTGCGGCGTTGCATAATTTGCATTTCGATTCGATTGGAACGTTCGTTGGCTTTTTAGAGGCGCGTGTCCGCCGACACTTTTTCGTGATTTACCTGGGCCAACTCTGGCTGGAGTTGGTTCGTTCATTCGTTCGTTCGGTTCTAGGAAATCACAATAAAAATTAACAAAATTCGTTCTAGTAAACGTTCGTCATCGTCCGCAATGTCTCGATGTTGATGTCGATGTCGAGATGTCGATGTCGATGACGATGACGGCTTTGGCCAACATCTTCAACGGCACCTTGCCAAAGCCAACCCAATTCCACGTACGTGACACGATCGCGGCTCTGTTTGCTTTTAGCCTGGCTTTAACTTTAACTTTAACTTCAACTCAGAGTCTCAGTCTCAGTCTGACTCTGACTCTGGCTTTGACTTAGCTGACTTGCTTGCGATTTGATTTGCCTTGGGCTTAACGCGCTGGGCAAGACCGTTGCAATGGCTAAAATTCATCAGAGCAGTGCATTAAAGCCCTGGCCTTTGATTGATTTGACTATGGCAAATCTTTGGCCAGTTCAATGGGCCACTTCAAATCCAAATCCATGTGACAAATCAATTCTGACCGCCCGCGTTCGCCAACAACAACGAATGCAATTGTGAATGCCGGCCAAACTGATCGAATATTGGATCAAGCTATCAAGCTGACTATCAGCTTGTTTTCTACACTCAATAGAACTTTTGCTTTGAGCTGACAACCTGAGCACTGACACATTACTCTATCTTTACCACCCAAGGTTCACTTTCATCCTTCATAGTGTCATATAAATATTTCAAAACTTCCCAAAGGAACACTAGATTGAACTTCTACATACTTTCGAAACTTGTTTGAAGACTTGTAAACTGGAATATGAATTAATTTATGTTAGTTTCCTACATTTTAGATCAAAAATAGTAATTAGCTGTAAGAAGTTATGGAGTTTTGAATATATAGGGTGAGATGAAACCCGAAAAGTAGCGTTTCCTAGGTGGATGGCTTGAACACTAAGCAGCTCCTGTCCGAGGATCATTCTGAACATCCACAGATCTATTTGTAATCAATCTTAGTGAGTTTATTCAATCTTCGATATTAGTTAAAAGTGTCTTATGGATTGACAAAAATTGAAAGATCTTTTTTCAAGATAAAAAGGTTCTAAAAGTGAATTTTGTTAAGATCAGATGATCTTATCCTATAGCAGTGCTATAAAATCTTTCTCAGACCGAAAATCTATGTTCTTTACTGTTCTTGTGTTAATAATAATAAATAAGAACTTCTATTGTGGCCTGGCATAAATGTGAAGATCAAAACTTATTACTTTGCAAACTGATATCGTTTTATCTTCAGCAGATGGCATAATTGGGCACAGACCTGATTAAAGTTAAGTTCACATATCATGCTTATCTACTGATTCCAAATCCAATTCCAGTTTCAGTTTCAGTTCCAGATGTCTCTCAAGAATTCTGACAACCAATTAAACTACATAGACATAAATATACTTGCTTATAAATAAGTATTTCCTTAGCAAGGGCAAGCAAATCTGTCAACTCAATCAGCCAAGCACCTTAGCCCCCTTCCCTCTCTCTGCAACAAGGTAAGCTCGGTTCATGTACTGTTTATACACTGTTCCCAAGCATGTAAAGAGTATATAGACTCCTTTTGGCTCCCAAGTTATTAACTTAAGTGGCTTTCTCAACATTTTTCATTGTAAATCAAACTGCGCATTTTTATTTTGGCATTGTATTAATTTTACTGTTTTATAATTTAATAGTTTTCAAAAAAAACGAATATCGAAGAATTCAATAAATTTCCTTATAAGTAATATTACCCTAACAGCCAGAAATAGTTTCTAATTAGTGAAATCATCATCATTTCTAAACTTAAGAAATATATTTCTAAAATACAGAAAAACTACAAGAGTATGTCAACCCTCTGCATTTTAGGGCATTTTATTTTCGGAATGTATAGAGGTAGTTTTCTGGACGTTTGTCGGGCTTGAATTTCCCATTCCAATTGGAAGCTGACTGTCAATACACCCAACCAAATAAATGCCATAGAATTCAGAAAATCGCCTAAGAATAAAATTCACTCTTTAAGTCAGAAAAAAATGTCTGCTCAATAGAAAAAGTTGGGAAATTTGAGAAATATATTATTTAAATTCAGATAAAATAATTTAAGGGAATTTATTTTTCTGAGTGTGGAGTATATTGCAGCCGGGAGCTTTAAAGTGGTAAGTATTTACATGAAGTCTTCTTCTTCGCTGCGAGCTATTTATGCATGCAAAACACGCTCGGCTGCAGTCGTCGTCGTTTTCTTCGTCTTCGTCTTCTTCGTCGTTGTTGTTGTTGTTGTTGTTGTCGGCTCGGCTCGTGTTGAGCAACGCGCGTCAGCATCATAAAAATGTCATTCAGTGCAAGGGCTGGGTCCTGGCACAATCCACAAAGGCAAGCCGTGTGGAAGGCAGGCGGTTGGAGGGAGTAGGAAGCAGGCGGAGGTCGCTAAAGTAACGTTGCGCCTGCGCACTGTGGGCGGCAGCGCAGTCGTTATAACTTTGCTCCACTGTGCGCAGTCGCTGTCGCCGTCGCCGTCGCCGTCGCAGTCGACGCTTCTCGTCAGGCATCAGGCAGCGGCAGAATGAACGATTTGTGTGTTTTAGATTGAAATCAAAATAAAGCTCAAAGCGGCCGACAACGCAGCCTGGCAGGTACCCATACCCGTGCCCGCTGCTTCCCCCCCCCACCCGACCACTGGCGAATCACCTCCACAATAGCGGCATCTCTGTCACTGGCGTGCGTGTGTGTTTGTGTGTGTGCGTGTGTGATTTGTCAAAACTGTTACGATCGCCAAATTGCAGATAAGCTGCGGCCCAAGATACTCCAGAGAACCAAGCCGCCTTTATGTTTATTTATACCCCCTGCTCAGTAAATGGATTCAAAAGGGTATAATACCAGTTTCGACCCTACATATAGATAATATTCAAATCCATATGGTCTAACGGACATATCTTTTGAAGACTCCAAAACGTGCTCTATAAATAAACCGATAAGTATAAATTATATCCACAGTTTTTAGGTAATTCCTTTGAAATTTGGTATACCTATTTGAGAGTATGTTAACTGTTCATACCGCAAATTAAAAACGAATCGAGTGATGTAAACCAAAGTTATTAAGAAAACATTTATTGCAAGTCTTGAAAAGCAATCGAGGAAACTCAGCAGCAACTGTGGCCTTAAAACTATCCTTACTGGATCTCGAAAGTCGTCACAATGGATACTATTGACAGTATTCATTTCAAAACCATTAATACCTATGTTTAGCAACTATCGATATCGATAGACAGGACGCACCATTGATACTATCGATATACTGATATCGATAGCTTTGTACCATACTCAAAACATTTGGGGCGCAATTCAAATGCAGTCTTATTAGAAAACTTATAAGTCAGAAAGGGAAACTGTCCGGCTAAATAAGTGCCCTGGAAAGGTATAAGAATTTAGATTCGAACAGGGTAGCTGGCAATTGGGCATGCCCTCACTTCTTGTAAGTGGCTAATGTGGACTTTCGGTTTTGTGCGTTGTCATAAACTTATTGAATATCTTGATATCGCTGCCTTTCGTGTGAAAATTATTAAAAACTGTCGGATTTGTGGGCTAATTGGCATTCGCTGCTAATCAAAAGCTGCCTGCTATGGCCCCCTCTGCTGCACGCTCAACCTCCACCCGCTGCTCGTATCAGCAGAGCAGTCATCGCGTCAACAGTTGATTGTCTCGTTCCTGTCGAGCCTCTCTCGTTGACTCGTGTGTCAATAATGTCAAACAGAATGTCAACAGGCGCGTCGCCACGCGTCAGGCACAATGCTCTATGCCCGTGCTCCTCCTCCTCCTCCTCCTCCTCCTGCTTCTCCTCCCCCTTAACCCGTAACCCCTAACCGCCCGCAGCAATGATCGCGGCCCCAGACCGAGACCCAGATCTAGACAGAGTCGGGCAGTTGGATGGTCGGTCGGGCTCTCATTAACATAACGAGTAAAGTCAACAATGAAAATTGTTGTCTAAACAAGAGGCGCGCTCGTTTCAACGTTTCAACGTTTTGAACGTTTCAATGAACGCCGCTGCAGCGCTGCAGAATTTATTGAGGCTGTGGTAAATACTCGGATTCGGGGCCCGTTCAAAAGAAATCAAACAGAACGCGGCAAGTAATTTGTTTATTTGGGCCCAGGGCAATAAAATGAGTAAGCAGCAGAGAAAGCCCCAACGGCAGAGCATCTCAGCCCGCAGAACCCAAAATAACAGGCGCCAACTTTGAAAGTACAATTTTGCCCAAAGTCTTGATCGGGATAGTTAGATATATTAGAAATATATATACACATACAGAAACACTCTATTAAGTTTTATTGTATGAAGCATTAAACACAATTCTCCCATTATATCTAGTTATCTAAATATTTCTTTAAAATATCGGGATGGTTAGATATTTTATATATATATACATACATTTAGTCTATAAAACTCTTGGAATAAGTATACATACAATTCTTAGTTAATTAAATACTTCTTAAATATACATAACCCAATATATATTAGCTTTATTCCATAGTAAAGATCGGAATAGTAAGATATGTTATATATACACACACCTATAGATATACTCTTTAAAGTTCTCTTGCGATTGACATTATAACATAACTTAGGAAATTATTATAAGTAAATACAATTCTCCCAACATCTTAGCATTATCTAACTATTTGGTTATCTAGCTATCTCTCAAATATATACTATACTACAAAAGCTCGCCTAAATCATAAATCACAGCATAATTTTGATGGAATGGAGATAGGGATAGTTAAATATGATATGCGGACAAGCACATTCTCTTAATGGAAACACTCTATTAAATTCTCATTACTACAACTTCAGAAATCCGAAGAAATAACTCAGATTTTCCAATTATCTTTTTATTTCCTAATTAAGAACAAGAGACTCTAAAGCACCATAGTCTGCTGTGGATTACTTATATAATGAAATAGTTATTGGCCAAGCACAACTAAATGTTTTCAATACGATCGGAGTGATAATCAAGCTTAATATATTATTATAGAATGTGGATAAGTTTCCACCGTACTTTAAGTAGTTCCTTGTCGTTATTGGGGACTGATGCCAAACATATTTATACGATTTGATCAAAAAACTTGTGTACTTCTGATCAATGCAGTCAGAAACGACATATGATAAGGTTAATGACTTATGCCTTTCATAGATGTGCTATAGCAAATCCTATTATCAATGACAATCGATTAATTCTCAATGCTCCCCAAAAGCAAGCCCCAAAATCCTAGAAAGGGACGGAAAGGGAGTGAGAGAGACCGAGTGAGTGAAATAAAGGAGATAGTTTGATCAGGTCACGTTCGTGTTCACGACTGCAACTTATTAGAGGAATTGTTTGGTGATTCCATGATTACTTTCATAGAATTCTTATAGATAGATAGATAGGCTAGTGCTGGCCATGTCCAATGCTGACAAATCGCTGGCAATAAGTCAAAAAGTGCTCCCAAGATGAGTAGGGTTTACTGATAGAACGCCTTTCTATCTTTTCTTCCAGCATTCCTTCTGGGCCCTCTGGCCTTCAGGGTCGATGTATTTCTGTGTCTGCTGTCAAACAACTGTAAGCCTGAGGCAGGCAGGGCGGCACTTTCACTTTTCTCCCTCTAACCATCCTTAGGGCTAATGAGATCCTTTACCTGTTGAACGGTTAGCTAAGCGCAGCTATTACAATGCAAGCCCTACAAATTAGTTGGAAATCTCAGGCAAATCGATTTGATATCGATGAGACGGTTCCCAAAACAATGCCACATCGTGTTGCAAGTAGCAGCCTCCAAATGAGTTACGAGCTCAAGAGCTCGCTGTCCTCATCAAATTACAATGACTGGGTTCGGGACGTGTACGGGGACGGGGACGGGGACAGGGTCGGGATCGGGGTCGGGGTCTATCCGAGTGGTAGTCGAGGCGTTTAACACAGCAGTCAAAATGCGCAGCAGGTTGCATGCCCAGTCCTAGTTCCACTCGCAGTATCAGTCTCAGTCCCTTGCCACATTTCTGGCTGTTGTGGTCGCGATCGTTTTTTTCTCTTTTGTGTTGCTGTTGTTGTTGTTGTTTATCTGACGCTGGTGGTCCCATCCACGTTGCATCCAAATTTTGATTTATTTCTCCCGAATGCACCTTCTGCGCCGCTGCCCCGTCTAAATTTAGAGGCTGCCGTTGTTCACACCTCGCTGGCCGCAGCTAAACAGCGACAGACAGCGACAAATTTGTTACATGCCCACCCTACGGGGGCCAAGAGAGTGGCTGTGGCTGTGGCAGTCGCAGTGGCAGTGGCAGCAGAAGTGCAAGCGGGTGTGGGGGCAGCAAGGGTACCTGCATTGCAACACCTTCGCATTGTTTAACAGCAAAATGCAATAATTGTACGTAATCCTTGGGGGCTAGCTACATCCCTGGACATGGACATGGATCGCGTCGTGTCTAAGCGCCGCCTTCTCGCCCGAACCCGAACCCGTACCCGTACCCGTACCCGTACCCGTACCCGTACCCGTACCCGTACCCGTACCCGAACCGGAATCTGAACCAGGTTCTGAGCTGCAGTTGGCGTCCGCGCATCGCTTGTTTTGTATTGACAACAATCAAGTGTTTAGATTTTGCATTTTCATGTTTGGGCCAGCCTCGGCACTTCCATTCGGTTCCCATCCTTTGTCAGCATCCTCCTGACTCTACAGATTTGCATTTTATGAGCATTAATTTAAGAAAATGATCATCAATGTTGCATTTGCTTGGCGTTACGTGTTGCATGTGTCATGGGCCAGCGGCCAGGGGCCAGGGGCCATGGGGCATGCTAATGGTAATGGCCACTGCGTGGGCCAGTCTCGAACTTGGTGTCAACTCCACATAGCTGCAAGGTCCCAACACAATTAACGCACCTCAATGCAGCTGAACTTACTGTGGAAATGCATTTTCCACAGTTCAACTCAAATTCTCAAGTCAAGCGATCTTTACGCAGAATGCTTGAATTGGTTCTTTTAGGGGAAACACTTTATCAAATTAATCAGCTTCGTATTTGGAAATTGTAATCAAATAGTTTTTTATTTAAAGTCTCTTCAAATTAATGGTTTTACAAGGTTTTTTCATCTTTAAGTCAAAGTTGACTTTACAATATAAGTATGTAGGTGGATAATCTCATTACATCCGAACCCATATAGCTCCCTAAGTTATCTAGATTTATTTTGACATGATGACATCTTAATTTTAATACATTTTCTAAATTAAATTATTTATTTATTCATTTACCTATTTATTTATTTATTTATTTAGTAATTCCTAGTGCTGCAAGCTTAAGCTTATAAATAAGGGCAATATTTATTATTATTATACACAAATTGTTGAATTATACATTAGATCATTTTAGTTTTTAAATTGTAAATTTATACATATTACTTAATATTAAAATTATTCAAATTGTTATTGATTACATATTTATTAGGAATAGTTGTTGTTTTGTAGGTGAGTTCTAATTTTGAAATTTTTTAAAATTATCTTCCAGAATTTAATGTTTTATATCTCTTAGAAGTCTGTGGAAGTCTAAGTTTTTTATATTTCCTAAATAAATATGTTAAATTAAACGAAATTGTTAGCTGTACTTATTTTTATTATATTGTATTGTTTCTTTGCTCAAGTATGAAATGATCTTTATGGATTTACCAAGTACTTACGTTTATTTATTTAAACTTAAGCTATTCTGAGGTACTTCAAAAATTCAAAAATATATGTTGACCTTTAGAAGGCCTTAAGTCATGGGAAATTCTTTTGGTAGACTTCCAAGTTGCGTAGCTTTATTAAAACTGTCGGATTTAGTTTTTTTGTATTAACATTTTTAAGCTTGTTCATTTCTGATAGTAATTTATTTATTGTATTACTTATTTACTTTATTATTTTTCTCTAAATTGTCTATATTTGACTATTACCTTAAAACATGTTTGAAAATATTGAAACATGAAAATGTAATTTATAATCGTTTTAAACAGACCTTTTCAGATTAGCCATTCTCATTCAAGAATAGATTCGGCATTTAAATATAATTTATTTGGGATAAACAAATATTAACTTGTTTATTTGGCAGATTACTTAGCCTTGGAACGACATAATAAAAAGAAATGGTCTGTATAAGTATAAGTAGTTTCAATATGTTTCTATTGCCTGCCCTCTACACAAATTGAGCTCTTTTGGGGTGGCGTTAATTAAAAATGCTCGAAGGAAGTTTAATTTCCTTATTGACAAGAGTGTGAAGCAAAAAAGCGGTGTCCTAACGAGCCAGCAACCGCAGAAAGAGCAGAAAATGAAAAGTGGAATCGCCTTGCCAAACAAATTGCAACATGCATTGAAACCGAAACCGAACCCAAACTCGAACCCAAACCTGAACCCAATTTCAAATCCACAGAAGGTAAACCTCAAACCTTGAATCCCAATGCCGAATGACCTGTTTGGCTTACATTTCGATACGGCTGCTCTTGGTGGTTGCTTAAATGACAGCGTGTTGGTGCGGGGCGGTGGGTTGGTGGGTTAGTTGGTGGCTCAAACTCAAACTCAATCTCAATCTCAATCTCGATGCGAATGCGAATGCGAATGGGAATGCTTTACGCTCCATATGCCACGTGCGTAGACGAAAGTCATTTAAAAATTTAAGACATCGCCGAGCAAAGACGACAGCAAATGTAAAACCAAGTCAAATTCCTGGTATAAAATTCATTGAAAAATTTTATGCAACATAAATTTTGCGTGCGGGATTTGGAATTGCCGGGTGCTGGCTGCTGGCTGCTGGCCGAGAACTCAATCACATGCAAGTGGACGGAACCGGCACAGTTATCCTCTCCAATGGTCCGGGTGGGCCATCGGGGTTTGGGGGTTGGGTATGCGTGTGTCATTTCAATTTTAAAGGCAGCAAGCAGCGGCCTTGCCCTCAACAATGTGAAGAGCAAAAAAAAAAAAAAACGGCCAAAAAACAAGGAAAAACCGCCCCCAAACCGCTTAAGAAGTGTCCTGGCATACGGCAGGACGAACGTTTTTGGGTCGCTTGGTCTTCTGCTGGTCCTTGTCAGGCGGTCGGCTTGGCTTTTGTCGTTGTCGGTTTTTATAGCTTTTTGATTTGCCATTTCTGGTAGCAAATGATCAAAAATTGAATGAAATTGTTATTTTCAAGTGGAACATGTCCTTTTTTAGTGCCCAAGTATGTACCGCCACGAGGGTTCAACAACTTGTTTGTCCTGTTGCGGGTTGTTATCCTTAATAAGGGGGCATCAATTTGCTCCGACAGCACACGACAGCTTGCCGAATAGCTGACGTGGAATGCAGCGATGCAGCTAGCTCCGGCAGCATCCTCATCATCATCAACATCCTCATCATCATCCTCATCCTCATCATCATCATCAGCAGCAGAGATCCATGCGTGAGAGCTCATGAGCCATTGGCCCATGTTGGTTCTCCTTCTTCGCCTTGGACTTATGTCTGTTCGTTTCTGGAAAATTGAAAAATTTCCAAACGATAAAATTTTATCATACAGAGCGCCAAATGGGCCAAAGGATTTGCTCATTTGCTGAGCAGGTGGAGCAGGAGCAGGTGGCCCATGAAAATGACTATGGAATTTTCCGACTGCGCAAGAAAGCAACATACAAAAAAATAACAATTAAAATATTTGCCTAAATTGTATTGTGAGGCAACACGCACACACACATGTGTGTGTGTGTGTGTGTGTGTGTGTGTGTGTGTGTGTGATTTCTTAAGGCGCAATAAGGATGAGACAGCTGGCAGTCAGGAAGGAAGTCAGCGGCTCAGTTCAGTGCGGCAACTAGGCAAGCTTTGCGTACTTTAACCACAAATATTAATAATTATGAATTTATGTTCCAATATTTATTAGCAATAAAACCAAGCAGGCGACTACTGCCAGACAAACTGACCAAGCCAACCCCTATCGAGCCGGCTCCCAGGCCACAATTGGACGCACTGAAGCGTCGCTAATGAACTTTTATCATCAGCTTGATGAGGGACAGCCCTAGGCTCAATAGAGCCAACGGGAGTGGAAGAGGAAGTGAGCCACAGTAGTGGACTTGGCTAAAAGTCAACAAAGAAATGGCTATTGGCAAACTATTGAGCTATGTACATAGGAATAGAGTATCAGATACTTTAGACTACTAATAGTCTTATACAGAGTTCAATAGGATAACAAGGGATCTCAAAATTTGAATCCTAATCTATGGAATTATACTTATGCACATGTGTCTCCGTTCATCCTAACTCTATCATAAACGAACTTCTCCGCGGGCTAAGAGCTTTCTTGGCTATGATCTTTCAATCCAGTGCAAACAATTTCTATAATGGACAATGGAAATATCAATATGTTTGTTTTAAAATCAAATAACATCTTGTATATTTTGAATTCCAATTTACAATCTGAATGTCTAATTATAATTTAGATAGTTTGGTTTAATTTTCCAAATAGGGAATTATAACATTGTATAGCTGTTATATCAACGATTGTGACAAGAGTATACAATTTTCGGCAAACGTCTCAAGGTCAAGTCATTTAAGTCTCTCGAAACTCAGCTTCCTATATATATCGATGGATTTGTATCAGTCTTATTGGGATAAGCTGCAGCTCTGATTCAAAGGACGCTGTGCTGTACCTGTGCGTGTCCTTGAACATTTAAGTTTGTTCTGTTGTACTGTTCTGTTCTAAGCAGTGATTGGCGTTGCAGCTCCTGGTTGCTTATTCTGAAGTGATCTTCAGCTCCATTGCTGTGCTCTTATCCCTGAAAGCCACTACTCCAGATCAGAATCTCCAGTTTGTGCGGTGGGCTGAAACCAGACGAAATGAGAGTAAAGGTTAGAGCATTGACTGGTCAAGTGTTCCATCAAATGTTATTTGAAAAACAAAACGAACGAATGTGGCAATTTTTAATTGCTCCCGTTTGAAGTTGCCTTAACAATCCGAGGAGGGTGGCGGGAGAGATCGGTTTTCGGGGACTGGGCCAGGCTAACATTAAATGTGTGTGTGTGTGTGTGTGTGTGTGTGTGCGAGTGTATGTGTTTGGATTTTTATTGTATTTTGTGTGGCGGCCGCTTGGCCCGCTTGTTGGCCATGTTTTATGTGTTTCGTTTCCATTGAAAACCCCAAAGAGCCGAAAGAAACAAAAATTATTTGTAAACGGCGGCTGTGACAATTTTTTTGTGGCTGTTGCTGGCGTTCCGTGGAAGTTTGTAGACGCTGCCACTAAAACCGAAAACCAAAAACAAAAATTAATTGGAAATTTTTATGTCTCAAACATGTTGTAAGCGCTGAGCAGCAGCAGCAGCAGCAGCAACAACAAGGCGCAAGTTCGAGGTTAATTGTTTGATTTTCTAACAAAAAGCAACAACTGAAACTGAAAACCAACAAAAAAAAAGTAAATAAATAATTTTTAAGGCCAATCTCATGAGGAGTACGCTACCTGAAACGAGGCGGCGACCCACAGGAAATGTTTGTTTTGTTACAAATTTCTCGAGCCGCGTTTCCGGGCCGCTCTTCATTGTAACTGGTAACTGGTAACTGGCAACTGGCAACTGGAATTTATGGCCTACATGGCGCAAATTAATGGCACACAAATTGCTGGCCAAACTCTTGAGAGTTGACAGCCATTAAAGAGGGCATAGATTCATTCCTGCCTTGCGGTTACTCACCCTTCGATTTATTCATAATATTATCGAACAGGATTCGACCTGGCGGCGCTCCAAGACATTCAACCTTGCTGCACACTTTAATTCGCTTTTCTGATTCTTCTCTTTCAGGATTAATTAGCACCAATCTAAGTCTAAGCTTTCCACGGCCACACTGGGCATAAGAGATTGCAAGTTGTGTGCTTCTGACGTCATCATCAAGAGAAGGTTTGCTTTGCAATTAGTTTAAAAGATTGAGATTACATATTATAATATTTTTTAAAAAACGAATTGACTTAAGGTGAAAAAATAAAAACCTAATTATTATAATTATTATTATTATTATTATTATTATTATTATTATTATTATTATTATTATTAATATTATTATTATTATATTATTATTATTATTATTATTATTATTATTATTATTATTATTATTATTATTATTATTATTATTATTATTATTATTATTATTATTAATATTATTATTATTATTATTAATATTATTATTATTATTATTATTATTATTATTATTATTATTATTATTATTATTATTATTATTATTATTATTATTATTATTATTATTATTATTATTATTATTTTTATTATTATTATTATTATTATTATTATTATTATTATTATTATTATTATTATTATTATTATTATTATTATTATTATTATTATTATTAATATTATTATTATTATTATTATTATTATTATTATTATTATTATTATTATTATTAATATTAATATTATTATTATTATTGTTAAAATTATTATTATTATTAATTATTATTATTATTATTATTATTATTATTATTATTATTATTATTATTATTATTATTATTATTATTATTATTATTATTATTATTATTATTATTATTATTATTATTATTATTATTATTATTATTATTATTATTATTATTATTATTATTATTATTATTATTATTATTATTATTATTATTATTATTATTATTATTATTATTATTATTATTATTATTATTATTATTATTATTATTATTATTATTATTATTATTATTATTATTATTATTATTATTATTATTATTATTATTATTATTATTATTATTATTATTATTATTATTATTATTATTATTATTATTATTATTATTATTATTAATATTATTATTATTATTATTATTATTATTGGTACATATTGAGCATATTTATAAGTAGCATCTAAATTCTATTGAATTTTAATTAATTGTTGAATATTATTGGTCTTGTTATGCCCTGAAAATCATTTGACTTAAACAGTTTTGAACCATGGACAGCAAATGCGAATTCGATTGCCAGATCGACTGCTAACTTGCGCAACATCAATATTATTATTGCGATCTTTGATAAACAAGTTGGCAGCCCTGCAATCGCTGATCAATCGACAAATTGTGCGTAGGTAATCGAAATGAGCTCAGTGCGCTTTGATTGTGAGCTTGGCCAGATTAAACGTGCAGTTTGGATCGATCAGTTCTTTATTGTGGAGCGCTAAAGAGTGTAATATTAGATCGAGTGATTGAAATTTGTTGACTCTACGAATAAACTGCACTACACGGTACGGCGGAATACCAGGTGAGTCAGCAGTACCGAGCTGCTGGGCAACAATTGAAACAGCGCGTATTGCACAGTTGGACAAAATATCAATAAAAGTCCTTTAGTTTCAGGATAAAGTGATTTTGCTTAACTGTATATTTTACAGACACCTAAAACCACCAGAACCTTCCAATTTCGCCGCCAGAAAAATCCCCAAGTTCGTTTTAATTGCGCGTTTCCTTTTCACTCATTCGTCACTATTCTTGTTTTTCTTTTTTTACCGCTATTCCTATTCCGCTATTCTCTTAAGTGTGCGTAGTTCCGAAAATTTGTTTTTGTTTTTGTGGAAATTCGCGGAGGGAATAATAACAATAAGAAGCGGAGGAAGAATTCTTCCTCCTTCTTCCTCCTTCCTTCCTAAGATCGAAGTTGATTGAAGTTTGAAGTGCGAAGGTGACATTGAAAATTAAATCTGATTAGGAAGTTCAGCTAACGGAAAATTGAAAAATAAAATAGGATGGCTATTGGACAACTGTAACAATATGCTTCCTGTGAGCGGAGAATATCATAAAGGATGTGAATCAAATTTAGTTTTCGCCCTGTGTGAAGATAATACATTTGAACTAATTGAAGTAATTGTGCAAACAGTTGCCATACTGTAAAATCTAGCTATATACTTTTCAAGAAAGCTAGTTATTTTTATGTTTAATCTAGAATACTTTTGGGGTACCTAAATATTGCAAATTCAGCAGAGAAGTCTAAGCCAATACCCGATGCGCTGTGCGTTGGTTGAAATCCGATGTCTGATGGAATATTCCCTGGGCTATAACCAGCAGATAAACAAATACCCATCAAGAATAAATAAATACCTTAAGTATCTAGAGTCCAGAGTTTGGCAATGTTTTGCTAATACTGAATTTTGACTTTGAAGTTCTCCTTGAAATTTGTCGTCAAGTTGTGTTTTTGTAGCAGAGAGCAGAAGTGGGGCAACTCTTTCCTATAAACAAAATGTTAACGATGGAATTTCATAAGCTACACTGATTTTCTAGATTCTGTATACCAAATATTAGTGAAAAGATTGGCCTCAGGCCTACCGAAATAGCTTGAGGTAGGCCCTGCTCTCTGGGATCGTGCTGGGCCCTCTTGGGGTAGGCTCTGCTCTGGGATGGCATTGTAACATCGAAAAACGCCCACTGAATGGCGCCAGAAATGACAAAGTTGTCGTGTGTGTGTATATTAGCACATCATGAGGCTGTTGCAGCGCCGGGCCATGCCTCGTTTTACATGTCCCTATCCCAATCGCAATTGCAGAACCAGACCCAGACCCAATCCCAATTGCAATCCCAGTTCCAGTCACTTGTCCCCTGTCAACCATGGTAGCCACGTGCGCAGCGATCATTGAGACAGTGCCCTGGGATTTGAGCGGGGGCAGGCGGTGTTGGTTGGTTGGTTGGTTTCCTGTCGCCAGTGGCTAAATGGTGCTCGGGGTGCCCAAAAAGGCGACGAATACTCGATAGTCGGACAAGCTGATCAAACAGTTCAGCTGTTTTGCATACAAGTATCTTTGGCTCAGTTCTACACAAAGTCAAGTCGGGTCCATGGGTTTTGCCTTTTACTTCAATTCAATTCGAGTACTTAAGTAGACAACTGGCATTTCTGGAAATTGAAACAATTATCAATAATCAAATTGAGTGCAAAGACAATGCACAAACTGTAGTCTCACTTACAGCTCTGTTTATTGCGTAAAACTAGTCTATTTGATATTTTGTATATATGTATGTATATAAAATGCAACTTCGAGAACAAGTACGAATACGAATACGAGTAAGGCTTTGAGTAGAATTGGAATGTGCGATCCGATTTCGAAGACTTTTGTATAATTTGATGAAACTGATTTCTCAGTGCCCAGCGAGCTTATAGAATCAAATACTTCAGAGTACAATTTCTATTTATATTATAGGGTACTGTGCGAATTTAACATGGAATCGCAATATCATCTTAACTCGCAACTATTTTCATTCCTTGCATACTCAGATTTCTTTATTCCGAATATTATAATCGAATTGGCAAATAGTATAAATATATTTGTTAGCTGGAAAGTCCAATCTTTATTTGAATAAATAAATTTGTTTAATTGAATTGAATGTGGAATATATGTCGATCTTCCTATATCTTAAGGATATGAAAGTAAAATTATATATTCCTTATATTCTTTAGAATAAAATAATATTCGAATCAATAAGTTTTTTCAATTGAATCTAAGTTGAATATTTGTGTTGTTGTGGAATATATGTTTAATTTACTATTGCTTAGGGATATAAAAGTAAAATTGTATATTCCTTATATTCTTTATAATAAAACAATATCCAACATTAATCAATTTCGTCCTTCGAAATCTTATGAAACATATATTGAGATATTTCAGAAAGTTCACTTGAAACCAGTCTGTTATAGACGCTACTCAATTATAAGTAGCTTGAGTATGCTTTAAATCTAAACGGAACAGATAACTATATATAAGTGATTCACAGATCTGTTTACAAGTCGCAAATGCCGCTCAATTGGTGTGTAGGGCATTAGCTTGTTGCTTCTTTTGTGAATGACTTGAGTTCGGTTTTGTTGGGTAGTTGTTGGGATTGTTTATTTAAGTTGCGCTCTTCCGGCTGCAGGCTGGCTTTATGGTTATGGATACAGATACAGATACAGATACACAGTAGCCAGGCAGTCGAAACTGTGAAGACAGAGAAAGAGACTGGGACTGCGACTGCGACAGAGACTGAGACAGAGACAGAGACTTAGTTGGAGTTGCAGTCCGAGCCCACTGGGCAGAGAGCAACAGTAGCAATGAATTTGCATGTAGTACATGAAAACCGTGATCTCCAATTTGTTGTTGACTCTTGGCTGCATCCAGTCGAATGAAGTGGAGTTAAGTTGCCTGGCCTGCACTGGCCTGGCCTGGCCAGGCTTTTGGAGAATTGAAACGCTTACAGGGCCCGATCTTGGATACCCGTACTTGGCTACATGCCAAAAAGTTTGTAACATTATTTTAAGGTGCCGGCTTGGGGCTGCTTGGGGCTGCTGGGGGCTGGCTGACTGCTTGGTTGCCTGCCTGGTTGCAAGTTGTCAAGCTTGCCATGGCAAATTTGCGATCAAGCGACAACAACAGTGACAACATGAGCCGGTGACGACCGCCGCCCCTGCCGCCTACCCGGCCCTGCCTACCCCCACATCTGCTCCTGAAACACACACAGCAAGCTGTGAACTGTGAGCTGTGAGTTGGGCTTCTTGGGTTTCAACGGTGTACATCACGTTGCCTTGTATCGAACCAAGTGCAACGTGGCCTGGGCACGCAGCGATCCTCGTCTGTGTCGCCAACTCCATCTCCATCTTCATCTCCCACTTGGTCCTCGACTCTGACTCCCTAGCGCGTCAATCCCCCCAACACCCTGTTCCAGCCCCAGTCGCCGCGGCGACTCCACCGAACTTTATTGACCATATTGATTGCTGCTGTATTGATCGCTTGTACCTGATAACAAACAAATGGCCGGGCTGGCAACACAGTTGGATGCTTCACACAGCCAACAGCCAACAGCCAACAGCAACAGCAACTGCAACTGCAACAAGCCAACTGTTGCATTCAGTTTTCGGTGTTTGCTTTATGATGATGAGCTGCCCACTGTGGCGATTACACAGGTTTACACGATCCCCAGTCTAACTGTGATCAACCATTCCATTCAAGACTCCTTTGGTTCACCAAACTATATGGTTAAGCTTTCTATGAAAAGGCTGTCAGTTAATCTAAGAACCAGCTCTATATTATTTTGGCATTCCTACACCAAGAGATCGCTATAATATTGATAGAATCTCATTTTAGATAGATAGATTATAACAATTTATTATTATAGCTTACTTATCTATGTATTAGATATTATAATGATCTCGCCTGTTTCCGTTTCCCATTAAATTCTAAGTTTTCAACTAGTAGAATTCCAAGTAATTTGAAATACTTTGAGCTGAAGACCCTGACAGTCATTGTTGATAAACACATAATATAATTGTGTACCCTAGCAGGGTGTATTCGAATTTTGTTTCGAAATGTATAAGGCATTGAAGGAGAAGTTTCCAACCCATCAAAGTATATATATTCTGAATCAGCATCAATAGCCGAGTCGATATAGCGATGTCCGTCTGTTTCTATACTATCTAATCTCTCAGTTTTAAAGCTATCGCAATGCAACTTGGACAGATCCTCCTTTTTGCTGCAGGCAGTACATATGTCGGAACCCGACCAGATTGGACCACTATACTATACCACTATATAGCGGCCATAGGAATGAACGGTTCGACAACTAGGTTTTTGTATGAAAAATTCTTTTGTTTATAAAGATATCCTCACCAAATTCACCTCAACAGAGTCTTTGAGAGTTTTTACAATCTGACGATCGGAACACTATATCACATAGCTGCCATAGGAAAAATCGGATGAAAAATGGATTTTTTGTTGAGAAAACTGTTTGGTTTTTATTTACAAATATTGCATCCATACTAAGTGAGAGTCTTATTATATGTATGTTTCCTATAATCTTTATCAAAATCGGACGAAACTTGAGTTTTTGTATAAAAATCATTGACTCCGAGTATTATTTAATGTAATGTGTACTATATGATTACTTTTTAAATAAATGGATAACTTTGAAATTCGTAATTTAAATATTCAATTGATTTGTCCGCATTTGAAGTGTGCATTGACTTTTTTTGAAAATATTTCTGTTGATAATCAGTTTCTTAACCAAAAGGATTGATTGAATAAAATTACAAACATGTTCTCAGCAGTGTCCTGTATTGGTATTAATTGGGCTCAAACTATATTTTGATGAGTGGTGAATAGAAATTCAATCTTGATCTCAATCTCAATCAGTTTAATATCAAGTTTTCCAAGTTTCTTTAATTTCCTTTAAATCAGTCGAAGCTTTTGGGCCAATTTGTGTTAGTCTTATCTAGTGGTGTGTAGGTCAGTTAGCTGAGTTGTGAGCTTGTTATTTGTGTCAACGGAATACCATATTGTTCATATGATATCGCGGTATCTCGGCTCGTGTAAACGAGGCCCTAGTCTAGTGATGGCTACTGGCCAGGTCCAAAAACAGCGGGCGGTGCCTGTTGGCTGCCGGTTGTTGGCCAGTTGTTGGTTGTTGGTTGTTGGTCTTCTGGCCAGCTGTCTGGCACGTTTGCATATTCATAATTTCGAGCTGGATTTATCAATTGCTCATCTCAGTCATGAAAACGCATAAACATTTCAAAGTGGCTGGCGCGGGTCAATAATTTGACATGAACGAAACAATACGCGGATACTTACATATATTTTGGTCCCGAGCTGATGCCCATGTTGATGCCCAAACCCCTGCCATGCCGATGAGTGTGAATAATTGAAAGCTGCAGCCTTGGCAGCCCGAAGCTGAGCTTGCAACTTCGGCTGCAACTGCAACTGAAGCTAAGGCTGAGACTGAGCGACTGGCTGACTGGCAAAGTTGTCTACAAACAACAGGCAAGCAAACACTAGACTCCAGCTCCAGCTCAAGAGGAGCGCCAAGATCAAGAGCATCATCAGGTAGCCGGCAGAGAGAGAGAGAGAGAGAGAGAGAGAGAGAGAGATCCGGACAGAGCAGCGGCCAGGATGAGAGTTGAGAGAAAGGCGACGACGACTGACGTTCAACCAAGTGCCAAGTGCCCTTTCGCATGGAATTCAATTTGGTTGTTGTTGTCAACGAGCCGCCCACACACACACAGACACACACTTACACACACCGCCCCAAAGAGTCCTCCTTCTCCTTCTCCACCTCCTCCTTCACCTTGACGCCCACATGAGAAGTGCGAGCAGAGTAGACATTTGATTTTTAGCCATGGCCATAAAATTTCAGAGCCCTGTCTGCCGCGCACGTTGGCAATTTTGTAATTAATTTATTGCCTCAGGCGGCATCAAGAAATTGTCGCAACTCGGGACGTGTCAAAACTATTTTTAATTGGAATGCCCGAGACGTTGTTGTTGCTGTTGTTGTTGTTGTCTGACCTGATCCAAGTGCAACACTGCACCATTGCAGCAGTGCAACAAGCTAAACTGAAACTGCGACTGCGACTGAGACTGAAACTGAAAAGAAAGTGAAAGATCTACACCGATCGTAAAGTTGGCAAGATCAAAGTGCTTTTTGAGTGCTTTCGTTTCTATTTCTGCGCTTTAATTGATATTTTGCTCTTTGGTTTCTCAGTTTTGTTCTGCTTTCAGTTGATCTTTTTTTATACTGCATACTGCATACTTCATACTATATACTATTTATTTTTTTAGTCTGCATTTTGCGTCTGCCACCTTCACATGCTATATGACTAATGCACCACTCAATAGACACTAAAGATGCATTACGATCCCCAATGCCGGCTGTGGCAATTGCATTTTAATGCAAATTTGGTGTCAACGCAATATCGACCATGACAGGCAGCGCCAGGCGGCGATCAACGTTGCCAGTTGTTGCCCCAACGCTCACGCTCACGCACTCGCAACTTGCAACAGCAACAGCAACAGCAACAACAACGTAAGTGGCAACTTTGCCAACTGCCTGGTGTTAAAGTGACTGATTAAGTTCTGTGTTGTTGTTGCTGCTGCTGCTGCTGCTGCTGACGCTAAACGAATTATACGCTTACGTAGGTGGCAGACACTCAGGCAGAGGCTGTGGCAGCGGCTGGGGCAGCGGCTGGGGCACAGTCAAAGATAGAGCTGGAGAGCTGGCAGAGTACCCGGTACTCGGTACCCGCTACACCCGAGTAATCATATGGAGCCAAATGAATTGAGACGCGCCACAGAGTTATAAATATTGTCGCCCGGTTGGGGCGTGAGTTGCAGCGCGCTCCTTGCGCTTTTTCTCTGCCTGTCTGTGCCTGTCTCTGCCTGTCTGTGCGCTGTGTGGGCGGCACGCGTTATGGGTGCCCACTTGGTTGCCACAAATCGAAGCGGTTCGAAGAAATAAAGGCCAATTCGGTGCGCCAAGTACCGCAATGCACTTCACATTATAATCGATCTTAACTTTCCTACTTCAACTTCATTCAGTTTCCAGAGATACCAGAGTTACCAGAGTTTAGAATTTAACCTATTCTCATTCTTAAAACTCTAGAAATGTTTGCTTCCATTCTTAATAAATGCCTGCTTGGTAAAAATTTGAAAAATACATTTACTTTAGTTCGTTAATTGCCGAAATGAACTTCGTACTATGTTCGATCTTATGTTCACAGCCTTTAAATGAGTTTAAAAACAGGGAATTATAATCTAGAGTTACCCATACCCATCTCATTATAAGTAGTAGTAGAAACGAACTTCTTTGCTAATGTTAAGACCTTACAAATTTACTTCACTTTCATCAAGCCAGTGGTTTCTCCTTAAGTTTACTTAAATAACTGAAGATTGTAAATTTCAGTTCCATTTTGATAACTTCATTCCTCTATCACTATAAGCACATACGTTTCTGGTCCTTCCAGGATCTCAGAAGTAGAGTCTTCTGAAAGACTTTCACATGGAGTTCATAATGTTTAAGTGATTACTCTAATGAGATTCTAACTTACCTACAATAGGATAAATCATAAGCAGAAGATTTCATTGCTGATAAATATGATTGCTGTCAGTATCCTTACTCAGTTGATAAGATAACCCCATTCGACTTTCTTTTCATATATATATATATATATATATTTGGAATGTAAGCTAATAAAGTCATAAAGATTTTCACAATCCGCACATAAAACATCGATTTATGAGCACTACCGAATGGTTTTTATGGGCTCCGTCCGAGTTCGGCTACCGTCTCGACGATTGCGAAGAGTCGGACTTACATAGATGTTATCGACGGGGTCTCAGGGACGGGACGGGACGGGACGGGCCGGACCGAGCCGGGCCGTACCGGGCGTAATTGAAACCTTTGGGCCAGTTTATGGCGATCATAAAACTATGGGCTTGAGCTACTGTCGAAGGCTACCTGTTCGTTCGGATGTTAATGGCCATTTGTGAAGTTCGATTTGGTCCATTGAGTGAAATGCAGCGTTGCAGTCATTGATGTTTATCGGTTTATCGGTGAAAGTTTTACGACTTGTTACGGTCGTAACTAAAACTGATAGCCGCCAGCTGGCAAGTCAAGTCCATGACTTTTACGGCCCTGGCTTGTTATCGAATTTGGGAATCACTCATTGACTTGCCAAGTGCGTGAGAGCCAAAGAGAAAGGAGCGCTTCAATGCAAAAATTGTATTAGCAAACAGTATCTGTGGATCAAAAGGGTTATTGATACCAATTCTTGGTAGTACATAATATGTAGGCCTGTTCCTGTTGGGTTTAATAGTTGCTGCCTATATAGATAATTTATTATTTGATTGAAGGATACATTTTCAAACCCCTGAGGTATTTTTGATCTTTCCGTTTCTATTCAGACTAGTTTTTTAGTTTCGAAGCTAGTTTGTTGCTGAAACTTGGTATGCTTATTTAAGATATCTATTTTCTCTACCGTCTATCAGCTTACCTAATTTGATTTAAATCGGTTTGATTTTCCGGTTATAGCTGTCATGGGAAATCGGTAGAATATTGAGTATGAACAGCTTTTTGTTTTCATATCATGTTAACCTCTTGACCAAACCTACCTGCTGCGATTTTCATTATAATCTTAACTATAGTTCCAAATCTGACTTGAAATCTGACATCTTATAGGAACAATCCAATGAAAATGGAGTTTTTGTATGAAAACCTCTGAAGCTTAAAAAGCTTTTTGATTTCTGATCAGCTTAAAAATAGTCCTAGTTTTTGATAGGATATTAGTTGAAGTATTTATTAATGCTATAGTATAGTGTGATATCTAAAACTTATAGATACTTGCCAGCGTATGTTTAAGTACAGCAATTCAGATATTTTGCCATTGTGAACTTTACTCACTTATTGCTTATTTGGACTCTCAAGTCTTGGTCCTTGGCTCTTGTTCCTGGAAGCTACTCAGCCTCTCCACGCTCTCCGCTTGGGAGCAATCTCGGGAACAGCTTATATCGTTAATCTATTGTCATCGGCTGTCGCCTGTCTGGCAGTTCAAAAGAAATTGGCAGGCAAACGGTTTTCAATAGTTGGCATCAAATTTGGATTTTTATTGCTTCCTGTCGCTTGCCAGCTTCCTGTGCGACAATCCTCAAACTCTGGCAGCGCCCCCGCAATATTTCTGGGCTGGGTTTCATCATTTTTTGCTGTTTTTTTTTTTCATTTCATTTTTTTTTTGCATCGCACTCGCATTTCAAAAGCGGGCGACTTAATCGAGCAAAATAAACCGTTTTCATATGCTCGAATTGAGGCAAACACGTCGCATTACACGCTGGCTGGGAGGGGGATGCCTGTTGCGGGTTGCGGGTTGCGGATTGCGGGGTATGTGGAGGTATGGGGTCTATAAGGAAGCTGAGCAGTCGAGACTCTCTGCTCAGTCTGATTGTTGTCATGTGCGGCTGGATTGGGTCTCCTGGGGGAAACGCGTTCAGCATTTAACCAGGGGCCGGTTCAGGCTCAAACTCGGCTTCAGTTCACCTTAAGCTTGTTATTGTTGTTGTTAATATTGTTGTTAGCATTGTTATTGTTATTGTTGTTGCCGTTGCGCTGCTTTCTTCGCCTTTATTGCGTGTGCCGAAATGCGCGAAATCTGGCAAGTCTTGGAGGGAGCCGCAGCCTTTGTCAAAGGATTATCACTTCTTGCCTTTATTTTTTGCCAGGAGAGGACACAGGATAGGACAGGACAGGACAGGACAGGACAGGCCTGTGCTGCTAATGAGCTGTGCATTGTGCTCAGCTCTGCAGAGAACTGGGAACAGGGAACTGGGAGAACTTGGTTGCGGATTCGGAGTCAGAGTCAGAGACAGAGTCGGATTCTGTTACGGATACGGATTCGCTCTCGCTTGATGACTTTGACAGTGTGCAATATGCGTTGATTTTTTATGGCCTTCAAATTGAAGCTGCGTTGGAATTGAGGCCGCTTCTCAGTCTCTCTTCCCGTTCCCGTGCACTCTCCCTTCCCCGTCCCGGTTCGGCTCCGTTTGGCGTGCTGATCTCAAAATGCAGATAATAATTATTTCAATATGTGTGACTGACTTGGCTGACTGAGTGGAGTGGAGTGGAGAGGAGTGCGGAGGAGTGGAGTGGAGCGGACTGGAGGAGTGTAGGATCGTATGGATTGGATGGACGGGCTGTTGTACGGCCGGGGGGCAATGCCAATGCCATCGTTGTCTCTTCATGATCGTCATGATCATCATTATTATGCGAATGGATCAAAACCGTGAAGCCGCCAAGAGCTGTTTTTTTTTTGTTTTTTTAAATATATATATTTCTCTTTTTTTTTTTGTTTTTTTTTGCATGTGCTTCAGTTGTGGAGTTGCTGTGGTTGTTGTTGTTTTCACTTAATCACTTGTAGAGCGGCAGACGAGCAGGCAACGGGGGCGGGCAGGCGTATGGGGTTTTTGTGGCAGCGGGGGGAACCGTTGCCGGGCGTCGGCTGGCGGCGGTTTTAAGTTGAAAATTGAATTTCTTAGAATTACAAAAAATAATAATAAACGATAACAACAACAACAACAACAACAACAAAACGAAGAGCAATATCAACAACTCAGTGCGTCGAAGTGCCGTTGAAGACACTGAGCTACTGAGCCGCTGAGCAGCTGTCGGCTTCAGTTTCAATTTCAGTTTTAGTTTTGGTCCCCCCCCCCTGCACTGCCCCTGGCCAGCCGCCCCTGGCAGCGCCTGCCCCCCTCGTTGGGCTTCGTTTCATTGCATTGCATTAATTTTGCCAATTAAAAAGTAAATAGAGCCTGCATCCTTTGCCACACACACACACACACACAACTGCAATGCCCATACTCCCCCAACCCCCCTACACCCCCTTAGGGTCGTGCCACCCTTTCCCTCTATCACCCTCTTTCCAACAAGAACAACAACATCCATTGACTTGGGCGCTGCTTTTTCGGCGCGCAAAACTTTTCAATACAATTAAATCCAATCTGAGCACACACACACACACACACATACATGCATGCTGATGTATGTGTGATGTATGTTGCCTGGATGCCGCTCTGTCAATCAAGTGGGAGAGTGAAGCCCCGCTAAGAACGCTGACGAGCCACGCAAATCATTGCGATTGCCAGTTAAATGAGCACTGTGGAAGTTATTATCGCATCCAGTGTTGTAAAATGTAGCAACGGATGTTTCCATTTCCGTCTGGCCAGGAGTATTTGCTTCAACATCTTCCGGGTGCCGAGTCCCTACCGAGTTTTTATTAAAATCTACTCAATCTATTCCTGGTCCCATTTCTGACACAAAACTATCAATGGACTCCATACATAGTATCCAAATCTGTACGAGAACTATGGACAATTCTCTGGAGAGATGAAATCAGAATTAGTTTTTGTTTCCTATATCACTCATACGAACGATTAAATTGCCTTTTATCAAGCAATTTTTAAGGCAGAACGAAAATACAAAACCAAGTCCTTAATAGGTTTCCGGAACATCCCTTTGTTCTGATGCTTCAAGAACTAGGATCACTGGAAACTTTTTCTTAATCCATTGCATGTCTAATATATCAAATGATTTCATATATTTTCTCAATTCTCATAACCTTTTAGGTTCTCCAAATGGTTTCTTGAACCTAAAGATTTGGGTACTTAAATATAAGTTGAAAGCAGTTTATTGGCTTGGTTCATCTTTGGATTTCATTGGTTATTAAGTAGGGTGTTTTCTTACAAGCCAACTCTTAACTGTACGTAACTAATGACCTTAGCTTTAAAGTCAATTTGCCCCACGGTGGCACTACAATTAAAACCGCAGGGCAATAAGATGATGCGTCCGCGTTGCCAACGTTGTACTCGTCCTCGTCCTCGTCCTCGTCATCATCAACGCTGTCGTAGTCATTGTTGGCGGTGTCAATACCTTCACAACGCCCTCAAAATTGCTTATGGCACATATACTCCCCACACACACCCCCCATCACACACACACACACACACACACACACAAACTCTTACACATGTCCCGTGCCCAGCAGGCCAAAGTGTTTTTGGGGCGTTTTGTTATGTTTTATTTTCTTTCTTTATTATACTCTGCTCTCAAAATTAAAGAGAGCATATTAGTTTTCAGCAATATGTGTCTAATTGTATAGACCTTGAAGCACAGAAATTTGGCACAATTTACCTAATTTGTTTATAAATATATTTAAACTAATTCGAACAAAACAAAGCTGCTTTAAAAACACTATCTCACAGGATCTTAAAGCCAAAGTCAGCATATTTGGGATATGAACTGCTTGAAACATGAGATCAAAAATAATTTTGGCTCGCTTACATTCTCCCCCGGATAAGTATAAGGAAAATCCTTAACAATCGAAGTTAAACTTGTCTTAAAGTAAGATCTCTGGTTTTCTGGCTACCTTTAAAGACTGTGTGCACTGGAAACAGCGTATATTGCAGTCGGGAGCTTTGGCATGTTCCAACTTGTTGTTATTTAGCTAGTGGCAAACGGCAACAACTGAAAAGCTAAAAGACTGAACGACTGACTGACTGAATGACTGACAATCTTCTTGGGCGCCCAGTCGCAACGTCGTGGCGCAATTGTCTCAGCCGCCCGGCTGCGTATCGCATATCGCACCTGATGGGCTGGCCGTTGCTCTGCTTCATGCCCCCTCCTTACCGCCTTCTACACCGTCGTCGTCGTCGTCGTCGTCGTCTCCAGCTGCAGCTCTGCCCCATTGTGGGGCGACCAACCATTCGTATATTTGTCGATGCGTTAAGGTAATTGTACACCCATCTGCCAGCTCTGCCAGCTACCAAGCACAGGCTGAGCAACAGCAGCAAGGCCGACCCATTTATAAGCATATATTTGTATCTGTATCTATAGCTTTGTATCTGTATCTGTATCTATAGTTGTAGCTGTAGCTGTAGCTGTAGCTGTATCTGTATCTGTGGTAGCTAAAAGCTGCGCTTCGGCTTCTGTTCAATGCCGTCGTCGAGTCGTTTCTAAGTTTGTGTTTGTCGTCGTTTGCTATATTGATGGCACGCTCCGGCGCCTGTGCGACCCGGCCCCAAACTGTAACTCCATCCCGCCTCTACACCTAGCCCCAACGCCAGCCACAGCCCTGGCAAATGCCTGCCACATGCAGCACAGTGTTAACCACTCCAAAGAGCATTTAAAATGTTGCCATTTAGTTTGGAGACAGCCATCAGTTTAGGCATCGAGCTGAGTTGAGTTTGGTTTGGTTTTTGGTGTTTGGTGTTTAGTGTTTGTTGTTTGGTTTTGGTCTGATTTGCTAGATTTGATTTCAGGAAATCTCGGCACAAACACGCACTCACTCACCTGGCTGAATGGCTCGATGCATTCGCATGAACATTCACAATCACATTCACAATCACAATCACAGTCACAATCACAATCACAGTCACAATTCACATTTGCATTCGCATTCGCATTCGGAATCACATTCGGATTCACATTCGCCTTTTGTGTGATTTGTTGCATTGTCTGCTTGCCGTTTGTTGATGTCTTTTGTTACAATTGAAAAATTATAGCAATTAAATGCATTCTGCATTCGGTGGCTCTCGTTTTCCCCCTTGTTTTCCAACTGGACAACTGCCACAGTTGAGCCTCAACTTGGCTGTCAATTGATAGCCAAGGCCCAGATCATTTAAGTGCCCGCATCGGATTAAGTTCTCTGAAAGCATTGTTCAAATGTTCAAGTACTATTTATATATACAGTTCAAGTAAATGTCTAGCTTTTGCCATTTCATGCTCGTTTTAGTATCAAGAAATATCTATTTTAATCGTTACGATAACAGAAACTCACTTAATATTGCTAATACACAAATTTAAACTGCCATAACGTATATGCAGCAACTAATTTCCTATAATTGTATTCAATTTTCAAGAATAACAATTGCTTGAAATGAATCTGAGTTCTTTGGAGAAATCATAGTCAGTTGCAATAATGTTTTGAAAGTGGAGAAACTAGAAAAACCTTTACTGTGACTTTTATAGCTTTAACTTTGACCAACATGGGAATACATCAAAGTAAGATTGAAAATATGTTTAAAATTTAATCTTGTTGCTTGTGTTTTGAAATATTTTAGTAATTTAAATATCAGATAAACTGGGGATATATTTAGAAATCATTGTCGCTCAACAAATAAATGAAATATTAATACAAACAAAATACTCCAAAAATCCATTCAAAAATACACTCAGATCTCTCCTTGGAACGAAAGATATATTGTTGTTAGTTTCTGAAATGGACATTAACGTTTTTATTAGGGAGAACTATTTCTCCGGGCTGGAAATGGGGGTCAAGGTCACATGTGTAATACTTTCTTTCTGATCAGCTTATAAAACTATGCAGAGCGTTGCCGGTCAGCTAATTATAAGATATGTGTCTCTTTCAAAATGAATCTCATAATTGTTAATAAATATTATTATTTATGCATTATCTTAGAAGTAATTCTAGGTTACAACTTTAAACCAGAGCAACAAGGACCTTCAGGTTGGGTGGAAGATAATTGTAAGTGATTCTGATAAGATTCCTTCAAAGCACATACATATTAAGCAGAAAATGTGGCATATATCAAACAGGATATTTAGGAATTTAAACATACTATAAAGGCGATATATGCCAAGCAACAATAACTACCACTGAGCATCACTTATTATCGATATATCGATAGACTTCTCACATCCCCAGCTCCATGGCGCTTGTCAGGATGTGAGATGATGCTGCTGCTGCTGCTGAGGGGCATCGAGTTGCACATGCGGCATTGTCAGGGGCTCGACATATATCACAACACTTGAGGGTTTCTTTTTTATACTTCTTTGTACTTTTATGCCTGTTTCGAATAATTTTTATATGCAGTCATCAACAGCTCATATATATTTTTATTGCCAACGCGCTCTGAGATATGCATCTGAAACAGAAACGAACAAAAAATCAAAAAAATAATCAAAAACCAAATGCAAGGAACAAGCGTCGGCTGCGACTGCGACTGCGACTGCGGCTGCTGTTAAAAGATGATGATAATAATGATGAGCGGTATGTTCATAATGATGATGATGATGACTACTTCTACGTACAGATTTCCAATAAAAATTCTGTCGACTTGAGTTGAGTTGAGTTCAGTTCAGCTGAGCTCCGCTGCTCCGCTCCGCTCCGTTCAGTTCAGTTGAGCTGAGCTCAGCTGAGCTCAGTATTTCATCTGCTGGGCCGTGTGTGTGAGCGAGATTTACACGCTGATACAAGAAATACACAAAAATAAGCATCAAGGCACAACAACAACAACAACACAACAACCACAACAACCACAACAACAACAGCAACAACTGCCTTCGGTTGTCGATGGCCACAGCAGTTAGTCACTCAGTGTTAAGATTTCTTATAAATACTAACCCTATACACAGCGCTCTCTCTCGCTCTTTTTTGAAGGCATCTCTTTCTGCTGTGCAGCCTCCTCTCTGCCTCTGCCCTTTGGGCACTTTTGGTTGTAAAGATTTATTTCTTTATTTGGCAGCCCCTTGGCCTCTCCCCTCCCGATCCAGGCCCATGCGATTGTGTCTCTGTTTTATTACCAGGAAATTTATATTTAATACGTTTTTTCCGCGTTTCGGCAGCGACACTCACCACAAAAATTCAAAATTCAACAAAAATTTACTTTTGTTTTTGGTTAAACTGTATTGGGTAGCTTAAATGAGCCACGACCGATTTTTGTATTCGCCTGAAACTTACACACTCTGGCCCACTGTGCCCCTTGGGTAGGGGGCTGCAGTTTATCTGCGCGCCCATCGACACGTGAGACAAGTGGGTCGGCTTACACAGAGAGTCAACTGGTAGCCAAGTTTCGTAGAATAGATCCACAATCGAAATCAATCAGTTCGCAGAAGACCGGGCCCCAAAAGCGGGCCTAGTGCTAATTGACAAACTGGCCAAAGCTAGGAAGTCAACAATCATTAAATGTAGAACAATATATTCCGTTGAAGTCAAGCCGAGTTTATAGTTTTTTAAAAACAGTTGGACACTTGAGAGTATTGAACGTTCTTTGGGGATGAGCTTGCTCTATTAGAAACATGTTGTAAGCCATCATTTTATTATAGCAAAGGACGTTTCCTCATTTTTTTGCAAAGATTTCCCTCTAAGGAGGTCTCCTTTTAAGAAGGTCTCACTCTAAGGAGGTCTCCCTCTATGGAGGTCTCTCTCTCTATGGAGCATTCCCTCTAAGGAGGTCTCTCTCTAAGGAAGTCTCCCTCTAAGGAGGTCTCTCTCTCTCTCTAAGGAAGTCTCCCCCTCTAGGGAGGTCTCTCTCTCTCTAGGAGGTATCTCCCTCTAAGGAGGTTATCCTCTGAGGACGTCTCTCTCTCCAAGGAGGAGACCTCCTCCCTTTAGGAAAGTTTTCCTTTCAGAAGGTCCTCCTCCTAAACAAGTTTCCCCCTCAGAAGGTTTCCCCCTAAGGAGGTCTTCCTCTAAGGAGGTCTTCCTATGAAGAAAATAATTGCTCTACATAACTTATACTAGAGATCAGATCTTTCATTGGAGTTCCCCCAAACTTTTCTCAATCTTTGGTCATTTATAAAGCTGCAAAGTTTCGTTAAATGGAAATAAGTCTTAAATTTGATCATTAAGGATTTCATCTTAACAGACTCTGTTCTTGTCTGATTCCATCGTATTATCTATGCAATCTACATACTTATGAATGCTCAGCTCAGCTCTAGAAAGTTATGATATCTGTCTATCTATAGAGTTGTCTATAAGTTCTTCAATCTGGTCTAGTCATCCATGTTTATTCGATCCCTAAGTCTCAATCTGTGAATGACACTTATCAAGTCAATAAGATTTTTGCCATTGCAATAGTAATTGTTAGATGTCGTTATGCTCGAGAATCAACAAGAAACCCTGTTTTGATTGCTTAGACAATGCTTTAGATTAATTGCTGAATGCCAAGTTATTGCATATGAAGGGCTCTCAACTATAAGTTAGTAGTAGCTCTGTCTGTGCTATAGACTTGGACTATTGTGACCTTGTTCTGCCATTCAACTGCAGCTCGAAGCTTGTCGCTTTCGACACGCTTTCAATTCAGGTTGAAGTCGACATCCCACCCACCAGCAGCGGATAATTAAAGACTGGCGGCAGTGGTAGTGGCAGTGGCAGTGGCAGTGGCAGCAGCAGCAGCAACTGCCACCAGGCAACAGGCAATGGCTCATCGATCAGTTGAAATTAATAAAATACTCAATAAATGCGCTCGAGAAGAAAGCTCATAAAAGCGTGTGCAAACAATCGATCAATCACAATTTGACAGGCGTGCAAATCTTGGGGTCACTCGGATGCAGAATCCGGCTGGTCAGGAGAGGGAGAAGGGAGACGGTGGACGGTGGACGGGAGTCGGACTCAAAGTCTGGCTGACAGGCAGTTGGCCTGCTGTTGCTACCAATCTTTGAGTCCAAACTTCAAAACAATTACACAGCAACATTTCCAGCAAAAGAAGCGGCATGCAAAAGATTCAGATACAGATACAGATACAGGTACACAAGCAGATACAGATACAAATGCGCATATGAATATGCTTACGATTGTGAATGCGTATCTGTAAGATACAAGCAAAAGACTGAGTGAGAGATAGAGTGAGAGAGAGGGAGGAAGGGGGAGCTGAGGCAGTAAGACAACTGCCACTGTACAACTGACTGCTGGCTGTTGATTCAAGCGATTAATCGATAACAAATAAAAACATTTCGACAACTACTTCCAAAGAACAAACTCCAGCCTCAGCTACAGCTACAGCAACAGTCCCGACTCTGTCTTCCCTATCCCCTCCTCTCACTCACTCTCTCTCTCACTCTGGGATTCTCGGGGCTGTCAACAACTCGACATTGTGTGTATGAGTGGCGTGGTACGCATAAATGCCATGGAAATTTTCTTTTTAATCAATTATGAGTATTAAGCAGAGGGGCAACGGGGGTACAAGTATGAGTATGAGTATAAGTATGAGTAGTATTCGTATTCGTATTCGTATTTGTATTTTGTATTCGGGTGACGCGGCAAGGCGCGCGCAGCACAAGATAAAAATCGCAAAAATTCTTTATTGAATGCTGTGGATGCCACACATACACATACACGCACACACAAACACATACACATACAGATGTGTGTAAGTAGTATATATACATAAGTATGTATATAAGTATATCGTGTGTGTACACAAGTGTAATCTGCGTGCCTCTAAGCATGTGAAGTAGCACTTTGTCTGCGCCTCAAGTTGAAGTAGCTGTGGCAGCCAGTGGCCAGTGGGGCTGCGAGGCTGCGGCGGGGCCAGGAACCGAGGCGGGCAGCCTGGGGCAGGCAGCCTCCAGCTGCCACAGCTGCCACATTTACCACATGCCTGTGGCCGGGTTAGCCTGGACTTGAGATTGGGACTGGGATTGGGATTGGGCCAGCGGCAATCACAGTTTGTGGCGCTACCAGATCGCTTGAGTGCTTTAATGAGCTTTTTAAAGCTCAGCTCTGATTGTGCAGAAGATCAGCAGAGCTTTGATAGGCAATAAGCACATATGATCTTGGCTGGAAAGATTAGAGCCATCAATTTGTTGATAATACCAATACTTACATCTCCCTAAGTGACTTGCCTATAGTTAATGGGATAATCTTTAAGAAGTTTTGTTTTTTCAATCCATTTTTGTTTTGTATCTCATTTACTACAGCTTATATCAAGCTTTCCATTATTTACAATTGAAAGTTCTATTTAAGCTTTAACGTGAAGAGAATCTGGTAATAAAATAATCGATTAAACTCGTTGGTTCCATTTTTATCGAAACTATCGAAATGCTTAATTAATCCAATGAGCTTAGCTGTATTAATGTCAATTGTAGAATTCGCTTTCTATTTAAATATACAAATCTTTTACTTGCAAAAGTAAACCTATTTCAAATGATAATATTCAGTATTCCAAACACTCTATATTTAGGTACTACCGAGTATTGTCCATACTTTCTAAAGACCATCAATATCGAAACTATCGATTGGCGGCATTCTCTTTTGGGTTGTATGAAAAACTAAACGTTAGCGTAGAGTTAGGGAGTTGGAGCTAGTTAGTTCCACAGAACTGATATGCCGCAGTTGGTGAGCTGTAGAGCAACACAATCAAACAAATCATAATCGGTGGATGGAGAACAGTAGACAGTAGCTGAATATGCTTCAAACGGTCGACAGTTTGTCTGTCAAATTGACATTACACGTTGCGTTGCGGCAGCGACTGAGGCAGTGACTGAGGCAGCGACTGAGCCAAGGCAGCGACAGCGGCAATGTCAAGTGCAGCGTTGTCGCGACGTCGACGGTGGCGATGGCAGCGCCCAACAAGTTGCATTTACATGACACTTGTGGCAGGCGCAGGCTCACAAGGAAGCCACAGCAGTAGCAGCAGCAGCAGCAGCAGCAGAAGCGGCAACAGGCGTAGGTTGATATGGCCCTGGACATGGACCCGGACCTGGACCTATACCTGGAGCTGTAGCTGGAGCTGACGTCTCTGACTGATGCGCCGACTGCGCCTGTTGGCCTGTTGGCTTCTGTTTGCGGCACTGACTCAGCAAATTGCAGCTGAAACTGAAGCAGGACGGGACTGGGACTGCGACTGGGACTGGGACTGGGAGTGGGACTGCGGCTGTGGTTGCCTCTGTGGCTGCTGATTTTCTGCTTGGCTTCGCCCGGGCCTGGCCAACCTGTTGGCAACTCATTAAATAATGCCGATGACTGGACGAATTTCAGATATATATTCTTTTTTCCTCTGCTGCTGCCGCTTAAATGAAAAGTGATTAAACACGCCACAGAGCCAGGTTCAGGGACAGGGACGGGGACAGGGACAGGGACAGGGCTAGGGCCAGGGTCTGAGGCAGCCTCAAATTTATAATCCTCGTTGTGCAGTGAAATTGCATTTGGCCGCTGGACAACGTTGGCGTTATAATTCTACTCGACTACCGACTACCGACTACCGACTGCCGACTGCGAGTCCAATTCCAGCTCCAGCTCCAACTCCGACTCCGACTTTGCCAAAGTGACACTTGTACAGATTTTCTTAATGCGCCAAAGTGCCACTTGTCATCTGTTGACGCACCTCGTCCTTGGTCCTTGCTTGCCCGCCTCGTCTGCCTTCAGTTTGGGCCCTGTCCACGCCGCCAGATCGAAGCTTTTGTACATGTCTTGCAGAAAATTTTTGTTAAATCAGCGCTAAATGTACAAGGCCCAGACTGCGACTGAGTCAGAGTTAGAGTCAGTGCCAGAGTCAGAGCCAGAGCCAGTTCCTGGCCAAGACAAACTCGCTGCAGAAGCCTCACAGTTGTCCGTTGATTTCAGTTCTAATTGCTGGCCAACGCATAATTTGTCATATGCCAAATTAATAAACGACTCGAGCGACGAGTGTTGTACCTTGAAGCCATTGAGGCATTGAGGCAGCACCACCACCACCACCACTACTACTACTACTACTACTACCACCACTGGCTGGCCCACACTGACCACTTACGCTTGCGGTGGCTCCACACAGTAGCAGCTGATTTGGCTTCAAGTTGGCAGAGCAACCGCTGATTGAGTGGCTGCTGTCTGGCGGGGTGTGGGGGCAGCAGCTGGCACCCTGTTGGCTTTGGCTTGGACTTGGACTTGGACGTGGACTTGGACTTGGGTTATGGCCATGGATATGGATATGTTTGTGATAAGCTGGCAAATCAGAAAGTAAGTACAACTGGAGCAGACAGCCAAAGGGAGGTCTCAGTCTCGGTTTCCAATCAACTAAATTAGACAAACTTTTAAGCTGCTTGCTCTTTATGTACGTATAAATTTCTTATAAACTATTAACTGTGCATTTCTTTCAGCCTTTTTTGAATTTTTTTCCTAAATTTTATCCATTTAAATTAAGTTGAGAATTTTATATGTCATAAAAATAAGTCCTTACCATGCATACCTACTGAAATATTATCAATTTTGGATTTTTCAATATCATTATAGCCTAGCAGAGGGTTTTCGACCCAACAAAGTATATATATTCTGAATCAGCATGAATAGCCTTTATGCAAACTAGTCTCTCAGTTTTAGAGCTATCGAGTTGAAACTTTGCACAGATCATTCTTTTTGTTGCAAGCAGTACATATGTCAAAACTGGCCGGATCAGACCACTATAACATATAGCTGCCATAGGAGTAATCGGTCGACAATTATGTTTTTGTGTGAAAAACTTTTTTGTTTATAATAATATTCTCACAAAACTCACCTAAGCTGAGTCTCAGGAAACTTTATACAATCTGACTAGATTTGGTCAAAATTGGACAACTATATCACATAGCTGCCGTAGGAACGAGCGGGTAAAAAATGATATTTTGTACGAAAAACATTTTGTTTATAAAAATATTATGTCCAAACTAAGTGACAGTTTTATTATACTTCATATTGTTTCCTATAATTTCATCATAATCGGAGCACATAGCCTCCCATAGGAATAATCAATCGAAAATTGAGTTTTTCTATAAGAAACATTGCTGCTAGGGTATATAGCTTCGGCAATCCAAAGTTATCAGATTTTTTTTGTTTTTATAATGCTAACTTATAGTTAAGACAATGAGTTAACATGGTTATGGCTGCCAGGACCTTTAGTGAGAAGTAGAGTTACTATTGTGGATATGACGTTGCCAGATCAATAATACAGCCTTTACCCAAATGGCCATCATGTACTCGCATGTGTGTGTGTGTGTGTGTTAGTGTGTGTGTATATGTACATTGACCGCCATTATGAGTAATTGCTGCAAGTTGGGGCTCGGTCTGCGTTGACTGCTTCCAATCACCGAACATTTAATAAATCTTAAAGGGGCGTTGTTACGGGCCAAGCAACTCGCACAGACCCAACCACAATGACAACTTCAGTGAAATGACAACGAAGACGACAACAACGACTACAACTACAACTACAACGACAACGACAACTCCTCTTAATTGCAGATAGTTGTTATAGTTGTTGTTGTTGTTGTTGTTGTTGCTGCTGCTGCTGTTGTTGTAATGATGGCCAAAGCCGCCAGGCAGCTTTTTGCTCAGCTACTTAATTTATTTGTCACCGAACCGAAGCGCAAATGAAGTTCGAAAAAGCAACATGCAAAAAGTGGCAACAATAAGTACGGAATCGTTTGAAATTATACAAGATGATAATGAACACGCTCAGCTAGAAGACGATGATGAAGAAGAGCAAGCAGCAACAAGTACTACTCATATATAAACAGCAGCAGCAGCAGCAGCAGCAGAAGAAGAAGACGAGCTAGTTGAGCCAGCAAAAACGCTCAAGAAATAATTACAAATTAAAATGAAACACGAATGGGGGGCATAGTACTTACTCGCATGAGGAAGGCAGGCAAGCAGGGAGGGGCTGCTGTTACTGTCGTCTGAGAGTGGGAAGGGCGAGGGGAAGGGGGAGGGTTAGAGGGGGGAGGAGCTGCACAACACTTTTACAAAATGTGTATAAAAATAGCTGCGACGCTGGCCACGCATGCGCAAAGATTTGTCATAATTGATAAACGACAACAGCTGCTAAAGCAGCGACAGCAGCAACATTTGAGGCAACAACAACACACTTGTGGCAGCAACATTTGTGGCAACACACATATGCCACACATGTCAAGTCAGTCAGTCAGTCAGTCAGCCAGACGACTTCGATGCAGACCCCTCAGACCCCTCAGACCCCACAGGCCAATGGCAATGACAGTGAAACGCCTCGCCGGGCAGACAAATCGAAGCGTCGTCAAATGGAGATGGGACGGAACGGAACGGAACGGGACGGGACGGTCGTGCAACAGCAGGGGAGCAGCTTATCCGAATTAAGAAGAACAATCTAGGCAGAGCGCTATAATAATTAGCTTATCAAACCAATATAGGAGTATAATATCCTGAGAGTTTCAATAGCGTTAACTAACATAAAACAAGCGAAAATCTGTATTTTTATAATGATGAGGATGCCAACCTCCAAAATATCTGGCTATATAAAAAACCTCTAACATTTTTCAATGTTGCTTATAAATTTCCTTAATTGATGACGTTGAGTCAGCTAAATAAAAACAGATTTAGTCTCTCATAATATTTAATAAATGTTTTTGCAAATATTTTGTACTATTTATGTAAAATATCTCATTATAAAAATAACCGAATAAATCCATAAATCCAGAATAATACATACTACTCGTACTTCCAGTACTGTCAGGTAAGATCGGCGAGCTTATAAGTTTCAAAGCTCTGGACTACTTAATAAGAGAAAGATCTAACGAATAAAAAGCTCACAATGTACATTAGGAAGGCCTAATAATAATACGAAATTAATTATCCTCAATATATTGTAAGCGATAAGCTGTGCTTTAAGCTTGCGATCAGCTTAATCTAAGCTTAAGCCAATAAGGCTTTTTTGTGGTTTGCAAGCTGCTTTCTCATTTATTTGAGTCTACAAAGCTTTAAGGCGCTTCTTGGACAGAAAATGAGATGGCAAATTTGATTGGGTTTCGTGCAAGATATTTCTCATCAAACTTCATTTGATTGCTTGCACTAAATAGAAACGTTTCTCTTGTACAATTTTGGGAAATTGTGCGCTGTATTAATTTGTGTTTACACGGCGCAGGCTGCAAATTTGACGTCTAATTAGTTGGGTAACAACGTTGAATTCTTTGATCTTCATCAATGCAGTACTCTTTCGCTTGGTATTTGGATTGATGGAAAGTAATATCCACAGCTCTATTGATATTTGGTCGAGCTTGTTACAGTCCACTTTAAAGTGCCTACAATTCGAAGCGCACTTTGCAGCACAGGTGACAATGATAATGACAACTCTTCTGCTGACTGTGATTCCCGATTCGGAGTCCCAGTCCCAGTGGCGGTGGCAGTGGCAGTGGCAGTGGCAGTCTCAGTCTCAGTACAACTCCAACTGCAAGTCGGCCAACTGTGACAACGATGACGCCAAATTGGCAGCGCTTCTTTCGAACGTGAGAACCAATTGCTATGTATGGTCATTACAAACCGTCCACAGTTTTGTCCAACTAACTGAAGGGATTGGGCTGGCCGAAGCCTGGCTTTGGTGTTGGTTAGAGCGAGAGATGGCCCATAAATATTTTAATGATGATTACATTTTAAAAACGAGAGACCGGCAAAGGCGAAGGCGAAGGCGATGGCGAAGGCGAAGGCGAACGAGCTTCATGAAATGAATCGAATGAAAATCACAGTACCGATCAAGAGCTGGACTCCAAGTTGGATTCAGTCGCAGTGACTGGTTCTGGGTATGAGTATGAGTATGGGTATGAGTTGTAGGTATGGGTATGGGTATGGGTATGGGTCTGGCTCTGGGTCTTGATCTGGGCATAGGTCTGATGAGCTACTACATAAGTACAACGCGACACTGACGACATTTTTGGAATTACATTGACAGGCCAAGTTGAAACTAAAAGCGATAATTATTGCCAACGCGCTGCGGATCCGGATCTTTCTCCCAGCGCCAAAGTGTTGGCGATCGTGTCGCGTAAGCTCAAAGAAATCGCTGAGGTTGGAGCTGGAGCTGTAGCTGGAGCCTGGAACCCCTGCAACCTGGTGGAAAGATCGCAGCTGTTGCTGATCGACATTGCGGCGTCTGGCCAATGTAATTTCAATAATTTTATCTGGTGGTGCGCGCGCCTGCCGTGATTCGATTGGTAAGCGGTAAGCAGTGAGTGGTGAGCGGTGAGCGGTGAGTGGTGAGTGGTGAGTGGTGAACGGTGAGCGGTAAAGCGGTGACAGATCAAAGCCTTCTTAACCACAATTCAGCGCTGGGCGCGTCGGCAAAAGATCACTGATCACCTGCAGTTGGGACAATTGGGCGGTGCGGCGGCGGTGGTGGTGGTGGTGGTACGACGATTTGCCATTGCCATTGCTTCTGCTCCAGATGTTTAGCTGCACTTTGGCGGCAACTGAGACGCGATCGCAATCACACACACACACACACACACACACACACACACACATACACAAAACACACAATCATCAACATCAGAGCCAGCGTCATCAGCCGCTGCTGTTGCACCACTGAAGGCTCAGTTTTGTGGCTGATT
Source organism: Hirtodrosophila histrioides (assembly GCA_037075165.1). Classification (NCBI taxonomy): domain Eukaryota; kingdom Metazoa; phylum Arthropoda; class Insecta; order Diptera; family Drosophilidae; genus Hirtodrosophila; species Hirtodrosophila histrioides. Next base: position 1,641,209 of record JBAMCL010000372.1, on the reverse strand, counting down.
GTCTCCGTTAAGGCTGCTCCACAGCCAATTACTCGGCAGCATTGTTGACATGCCTTTTGCCATTTGCATCGTTTTCGTATTGATTTGTTTAAGTTTTGGCTGGCAACACAGGACCAATCAGCGCAAATTTTGGCCCCAAAAACGCCACAAAACAAAGCCGCACCACAAAACTCACGCATTTTTCTCCCACGGACGGGCAGCGTGTGAATGAGAAAAGTCCAAGTTCAATGTGCTGATCAAAAATACGAGTATGTCAGAAATCTATCGAATCCAGCGACCGATCATTGAACTGACTAACTGACTGCCAGACTGACTGACTGCCAGACTGACTGCCTGCCTGACTGACTGGTTGATTGCTTGATTGTCTGATTGACTGCATGCCTGTGCATTCTGTAGGTCAGTTATCGACCCAGTTTACGTGAGGAACTCTCGACGGTTCTCTGTATCGTATTTCTGTGAAATCGATCATATTGTTAGAACTTGTCGACTTCAGCAGCATTTCTTTGTAGTAATTCGCAATCTCAAATCAGCCTTATTACTTTGATCTTAAGTAACTCGATAGAGAGAACGCATAATAGACTATTATCGACTTCACAAGACTTCGCCACGATAGTTATCGATTATCGCTTGGTTAGAAACTTGTATAATTGTGTTAGGACTGTTCGATTCCATGATCGATCGTCTATCGTTTTTGTGTTTATTTTATATATATATATATACATATAGTATTTACAGTTATTAAAGAATCAAAATATTATGATTTACATTTCGTATACAGTGTCCCGTGTGTCGAGCTATCGAGTGAATTATGTGAGGTTTTATGGCTTAGTTTACTATTTAAAAGGAACATGGTTAATATATCAACTACCTAAGAATGTTAGAATCAAAAGTCTCCGACTGTTTCCAGTCTAACTATACCCCGTAAAGATATGGATAAATGCTATTACAACTGGCTGGAAATATCTCCGATATCAAAAGCCAAAACGATCTAATCGAGTCCGTCAAACTTTGCCCTAGTTTTCAGAACAGGGTGTCTTATAGTCAGGAACTAAGGACTAGTTCATTCTTGATCTTAAATGCTTTCTTATTACTTATTTTAGCGATATACGAATATTCACGGTACCGAAATACTTGATTCGATAATTTTATGTAAGTTGTGGCTTATACATATAAATTATCGGGTGATTTGTCGGAATGTAAGGCAAAGATTTACTGGGTAAGCTATCAATGTCAATAGTCGTAAGTTGAGTGGATTTTTGAAGTTCAAGGTAGCCCTTAAATCGAGCAAATTAAAAATTCGATTGAGAGCGCCACGAGTGGGACATGTTAATGGAAATTCGCCACGCCTGTTACCATTCCAAAACTTTTTCCCACACCAATTGGCAAGCCGGGTTATAACTGGGCTATAGGTAGTACACCCGTACCCGTACCCGTACCCGTAACCGTAACTATATGCGAGTATCTGTGATACGGAGGCCCCTATTAGTCGGGGCGCAGTCGCATTTCATTTGGAATTCCATAAACGTTTCGGTTCAAACATAAAATAAATAAAAATCAGTACAATTCGAAGACTTGTCGTTGCCTTTGAGCTTTTGCGACAATCACTCACGTTGCCTGCCTGCTGGCCTGCCTGCTGGCCTGCCTGGCTGCCTCTTGTCTCCCTCTCCCTCTGCCTCTTCATCTCTCCTGTCTCCCGTCTTCAATCTTTCAGAGCCCCCTACCCTCGCTCAATGCCTCCTGCCCCAATCGGCAATGTCTTTGACGCTGTCGCCCGTTCGTTAAACGTTAAACGTTCTGCGTATTGAAATTAAATTTGTGTCGCTCGACACGATGACTTATTCAATTATTCGATAACACGTGATTGAATTATTGAAATAACTTTTGACTCTTTTGCAAACTATATACAAGCATTTATACCGACGTCTTTATTGTCGCGCTGTGCTTCATATCAGGCTGGCTTTTATTTCGCATATCGTATAAGGAACCTCGTGTTATGATTGAAATGAAAGTACAAATCGATTGGGGCCCTGTCCCAGCTGTCAAAGTTCTAAAGCCATTGTAAATAAAAACGTAAATCGAAAAACTTGTTAAAATGGATAAAAAGCAAAGCAAAGCATATTTTACCTTTTCATCCAAAAATTATAAGCACGCTGACGGCTCGAACAACGAGGATATGGACTCGTTGCAGGACAACAGCGGCCGACGCACCGGCATGCGATTCTCCACAATTCAGGAGTTCCTGGCCAGCCTGAATACCGCCACCACAGCCGTGTCATCCGTTCAGGGTCTGCCAAGTCTCAGCGTGGATAACTACAAGAAGTGCATGCAGGGTGTCCAGTCCAATTCACCAGCCGGCGATGGAACTCAGCAGCTGAAGAGCAATCCGACCACTGCGGAGAACTTCGGCCCAAAATCCGATGAGGTCTAGTTCGAATTTGGCTAGCCGCACAATTATTCAACACTCACAGGAGGAAACATAATGACTTAACAATACACAGGATAGTCAGAGGGTTTTGAACAGGACCGGCTTCTGATTCTCTATCCCAAAGCCTATCTAAAAAATAGTTCATTTTATGTACCGATTTTCTGTAAAATGTTCATTGTTCATTAATTTGCAAGCATTTATCTTTTGTTGTGCTTAGTAAATAGTTATCTAAAACAACTGATACTTAAAGACCTTTCTTCATTAAGTCAAAAATGTCCTCCATTTCTTGGCGTTATGGAATACCCAATACAAGAAAACAGAAGCAACGAGCATGTCTAGCGAGAAGTCACATGCAACGATTACCAACACTAAAGACTTGCTGGAGTTGCCATATCTTATGAGTATTCAGCAGATGCTTCCCATCTCCAGTTTGGGCGTTCATATATCTATCTATCTATCTATCTATACAACTATCAACCTGGATTATTGAATTCTTAAATACGCAACTCAAAACAACACAGAGTAACGAGTGCAACTAGCGAGAGTTAAAAGAGCATGTCGACTGAAGTGAGAGAGTAAGTGAAGATTGCTAAAGTTGCCACATTTCTTGAATATTTAGCCGAGGCAAGTAGTGCTGCCCATCTGCGCCTGGACTGGACGTCTATCGCTGCTCAAATGGGATCCGTGTGGCCTTGCGATTCCTGCACCGCCCTGCACGTCCCTACCCCCTTTGGTTAGCTTTCAAGTTGCCAAGTTTCCAAGTTTATGCCTCAAATGTTCAAGTTGCAACTGTCAATTGCCAAGTTTGACAGCTCATTTTGCATAATTGTGTGGCGTACGACAGGAGCATACAAATTTATTATTGAACTGAATTTTTATGCTTTGATTTATGATTACCATTTACAATTCCCCTCTCCGACGTCCGCCGGTTAAATGGCCTTTTGTGTGTGAGTGCTCGTTGAAGGGCTGGTGGGGGAGGGAGAGGGACTGCGACTGGGACTGCGACTGGACTGGGCTGGGCTAGCTGGGAACTTTTTAAGATCAAAAATGCTAATTGAGCTGTTTATCGATTTGTCAACAACAACAATCAAACAACAGGCCACAAAAACTCGAACAATGGCCACATTAACAGCGACAATAACAACAATTTTGTCCATTGTTGTTGTTGTTCTTGTTGTTGTTGTGTGGGGCACTTTGGCGGTGCTCCTGTTCATTTAATGCTCCCCTCAAGTTTTATTGACTATTAAAATTGTGTCAAAATGTGTTTGAAATTTTTTATTGTTAATTATTCGAGAAGCGCGCGTTATGTGGAACCAATCAAAAATGCTGCCAACGCCGATGTACCAACATTTATAAGGCACTTGTGCCTTCTATCGATCGGATAGATAATGGAATGCCATTGAATTGTAATTTTTGGGTAACGTTGTTGCTCAACTTGGGTACTCAGAAGTTGTTGGCTGATCGTCACGATCCATCAATGGCTCTAAATAGTTCCACAGAGATAGGATCAGTTATGTCTTCAGATCATAATGATATAAATATATGCTTGTTTTTAGATTTAAAGAGGAATCTGAAGATCCAGATAGATGGAATTGATAGAGAATCCAATTGTTCGTCACGATCGATCCATGGCTCTAAATAGTTCCAGAAAGTTGGGATCAGTTATGTCTTCAGATCATAATGATATAAATATATGCTTGTTTTTAGACTCATAGAACGGCGATTTAAAGAGAAATCTGAAGATCCAGATAGATCTGGTAATGATAGAGAATCCAATTGATCGTCACCATCGATCCATGGCTCTAAATAGTTCCAGAAAGTTGGGATCAGTTATGTCTTCAGATCATAATGATATAAATATATGCTTGTTTTTAGACTCATAGAACGGCGATTTAAGAGAAATCTGAAGATCCAGATAGATCTGGTAATGATAGAGAATCCAATTGATCGTCACCATCGATCCATGGCTCTAAATAGTTCCACAGAGATAGGATCAGTTATGTCTTCAGATCATAATGATATAAATATATGCTTGTTTTTAGACTCATAGAACGGCGATTTAAAGAGAAATCTGAAGATCCAGATAGATCTGGTAATGATAGAGAATCCAATTGATCGTCACCATCGATCCATGGCTCTAAATAGTTCCAGAAAGTTGGGATCAGTTATGTCTTCAGATCATAATGATATAAATATATGCTTGTTTTTAGACTCATAGAACGGCGATTTAAAGAGAAATCTGAAGATCCAGATAGATCTGGTAATGATAGAGAATCCAATTGATCGTCACCATCGATCCATGGCTCTAAATAGTTCCACAGAGATAGGATCAGTTATGTCTTCAGATCATAATGATATAAATATATGCTTGTTTTTAGACTCATAGAACGGCGATTTAAAGAGAAATCTGAAGATCCAGATAGATCTGGTAATGATAGAGAATCCAATTGATCGTCACCATCGATCCATGGCTCTAAATAGTTCCAGAAAGTTGGGATCAGTTATGTCTTCAGATCATAATGATATAAATATATGCTTGTTTTTAGACTCATAGAGCGGCGATTTAAAGAGAAATCTGAAGATCCAGATAGATCTGGTAATGATAGAGAATCCAATTGATCGTCACCATCGATCCATGGCTTTAAATAGTTCTAAAAAGTTACTATGAAGTACATATGTCTTCAGACTATAATAATAAATAGACAAGCACAGGGTTAGGATTGCTCCAGATCAATATGGTAACGATAGAGAATCCAATTGTTCGTCACGATCGATCCATGGCTCTAAATAGTTTCAGAAAGTAGGGATCAGTTATCTCTTCAGACCATAATGATATAAATACACGCAAAGGTTTAGGTTAGCTTGTTTAAAGACTCATAGAACTGCGATTCAAGTACAAATCTCAGGATCTAGATCAATCTAATAACAATAGGGCATCCTCTAGACAAAAAATATACGAAGTTACGAGAACAATATAAGTTGTATTCTTAAAAAGTTGCAATGTTCAGCTATACGTAATTGTCATCTGATTTGGATCAACAATCCTTAATACTACATTATAATACTAAAATTGCTGAGTTTGGGTTAAATAATTCTATAATCAATAGAGTTTATCATACAAACACATAATTTTCATCCGATTGTTTCTATGGCAGCTATAATATTAATAGTCCAATTCTGATAAAGATTGAACAACATCAAAAAGGGATTTCAAAACTAAGAACGGCCTAGTTTGTTCGCAATATCTTGAGAAACAAAACAAATTAAACAATATAGTGATCTGATCAGGCCAGGTTCAGTATATGTTATGCTTGCAGCAAACTTAAGATCCTGTGGAAAGTTTCATCAGGATAGCTCTAAAACTGAAAGGCTAGTTAGCAATAGATGGGTATATATAGAATCATTGTTGATTGCTATCTTTCGATTATTACCTTTAAAAGTAATTGAAGATTCTTGACACAAGCAAGGCATATTATAATTTTGATAAGTAATTACCCACCAGCATTCATAATAACTTCGCTAACTTGAGTCCATTCCTAAATATATATAAATATTATTTTTATGATAATTTTATACTTTTCTCTAGAAGATTGAATTGTGAGTATGCGAATCATAAATCTCACAGAAACCATCGGTCAAAAACATTAGAGCAAAGCTGTAGTCTTAGCTGTTTTGTGTGATTTTCAGCTTATTATATCATTTGGGTCCTCAGTTCTAATCAAGATCTATGGTACTGCCTAAGGACCTAGAAACAAAGCTAGCAGGTCAAGATCTGCACAATCTGGTCAAGTATTGAATTGAATTTGTGGCCAAATAGTAGTTAGTTGGCCAAAATTCTCAAGTAACTGATAATTAATACGATACTAAGAAAACTGATGCGATCGACATTAGCCACAATTAAGAGCTGAATTCTCAATGCCCCGCAACCCCCCGGCAGTTAAGAAGCAACAAAGCGTGAAGGCAAAATGCCAAATGCCAAAATGAAATGAAATCAAAATCGAAAACTTTTAAATGAATAGACATGCAGATCGGACACGCCACAAGAATTCACAAAAAAAATAAAATAAAAAATTTAAGAAATAAACCCAGAGATTGCTCGGAAGACAAACGAGGAGCGCGGAAAGCGGGGTTTGTTCTTCAAGTTTGAATAATGAGGCACTGGGGATAAAACTGATTTACTACGTGGCCGGATCGCGAATACTCTGATCTGACTGACTGACTGTCAGACAGACAGACAGACGGACGGACAGACAGAGACAGCGAGAGTGTGTGTGAGTGAGAGAGAGAGAGAACAAACTCTGACTGACATTTGATTATTGGCTTCCAATTTGTTGCAGATGTGTCTTGGTCGATTTTTTTTTATTTTATTTTATTTTTAAGCGCAAATTGCGTGCCAGGCAGTCAGTCGGAGCTACACTGAGAGAAAACGGCGTTACGAAAAGCAATTATTCTAAATCTAATCTTCCTAGTGTTTAATTTACAAAGAAATAACATCGCTTTATAGGTTTTAAGTGAATGTGAAAAATTTTATACATATATTGTGGTATGAGATTTTTGCATTATTATTAGTAACAAAATCAGTTGATGACCAAAAAGGATATGCCTAAAAATAGCATGGAATGTTCTTATATTTAGACCCAAATCGAAAGTTGCGCGATAGTAAGTTGAAATGAAAGAAGGGAAGATAATTTACCAATTTATAATGAAACACAGTTGTTAAGCTAAATAATACTTTAAGTAATTAACTGATAACAAAAAAAATAAAAAACAAATATATACTTATCCTTGAGTTTCAATTGTCTTTTAAATTTCATGAAATTATTTGAAATTTGTATAACATATGATTTTTCTTAGGATTTTTTCGAATTGTTGGATGCTATAATTATAAATATTTTCCATTAAAACAAATTATTTTGTGGTTATTTCCTGATAGAGTAAATTGTAGGAAGGTTAGATTGTAGGAAATGTTAAGCTATTGCAATAGTGAAAAAACAATCGATAGTAGCGGATAATAAGGAAAAAGTATCGATATCTGCACTTATCGATTACTCTACTTATGTCAGTTAACGATTGATGAAGAATTTGTTATGTTACGAATGAGTTATTTTTTGCAGTGCACTCACTGGGGCCGGGCTGGGACTGGGGCTGACGTTGGGGATGAGGCTGAGACTGAGGCTGGGGCTGGGGCCGCAATCACGGCGCGCAAATTTGCAAAATGTGGCCAGAGTAGCAACAAAAACAACAACAACAACAACAACAACAGCAACGAACAGAAGTCAAATTGTGGCCAACATGGAAATTAGTGGAGCTCGTCCATTCGGTTGCTGCCTGATCGAAGCAGCAGCCGTGATCTCGATTTGGATGTTGTGCCTCGGCTGCTGCTGCTGCTGCGGCTGCTGCTGCCACAAATCGGCGGCAGGAAAGGAGTTATTAAAGTCTTGGCGCTTGTGCCAGACTGAGACAGCGCAACGGGGCGGGCTGGAGAAAGAGAGAGAGAGAGAGCGCGGAGTGGAGTGGGCACTGCGCTCTTTAATGAAGGCAGTTCGATCGATTTGGCTGGCTCTGGCTGCAAGTCGTGGCCGTGCCATGCCACCGCCTGTCAAGTCTCGTCTCGTCTTGTCTCGACCAGTCCTCGTTGCTGCTCTTGTTGTTGTTAGCTGCTGCTGCTGCGGCTGCGGCTGCTGCTGCTGCTGCTGTGGCAGCATTTTCGATCTGTCTGTCAGTCAGCTGCCATTTTTGCCTGGGCCACAGGTCCGCGCTGGCCAGCAACCAACCAGCCAAGCGACCAACCAACCAACCAACCAGCCAGCCAGCCAACCAGCCGACCAACTAACCAACCAACCAATTGATTGACATTGCACACAACGCCCTTTTTTATTTTCTTTTATATATATATATATATATTATTATTTATATATATTTTTTGTTTTTAGCTGACAGGGCGGGCCATGGCCCATTGGCTGCGTTTGCGGCGACTTTTGCGCACAACTGTACCGGAAATGTGTAAAGCGAGCCATTCATGAGCTTCTTGTGAATTATGCTTGAACAACTACAAATTATACAACAATACTCGTAATTAATTAAGCCAAGCGCTAAAAAGCAAAACCAGTCAACAGGCAGTCAACCAGTTGCCAAGTTGCCCAGTTGCCACTTCATTCAAGAAAAACTGAGAATGGCGACAAAAACAGTTAGCAGTTAGCATGTGGGGGTCGGGGGGAACAGGGAGAGGGCCCCAGTCCGCGGGCAGCGGCAAGCAACATAACTTAATATATATTTACCTGTGTACTCATATGAGTGGCAATAACTGAAGACGGCCCCAAAATATACTATCAAGAAATGTAAGGAAAAACAAAGACAAAGTCGTTGAGCGGTCAAAGCCGTGTAATTATGAAATTCAAAGAAATGAGGCATATTAAAAAAATGTTATAGATACGAGTATGAGTACATTCATGAGTGTGTGAGTGCTGCGAGTGTGAGTGTGAGTGTGAGTATGAGTGTGAATGGTCATAACTAAATTAGCTGGGGCCCATTGATGCAGCCACAAGCTTGTATTACTTTTCGTTTCGTTTAGTACTCGAAAGAGTATTACAATATTGTCGTGTAAAGAAATGATGTGATTCGTAGTCATATCTCAGGAGTGATTGAAGCTATTATGCTGAAATTTAAGATGTGGGTTGTCATGATATTTCTGTAAAGCTATATCTTATAACGGTCCACAAACGGTTGGAAACTACCTTGAAAAGAAGGGTAACATGCATAATACTGGTATATCACTTTGTAAGGAAAAGCTTTTCAAGTACTCTTGAGTACTATATTGACTTGGTATTTTAAAAGCAATTTCTTTAAGTTGGAATACTTTTAGATTATTTGTAAGTTTCACTTCCTAAGGGCATCTAAAATTCGGTTTTTATATTTAGTTATGGGTTTTTACCTTTACTTAAAGGGAATGCATCATTCAGTTAATAAAGAGAGGCTATCAAATCTTATACGAGTCTAAGCAAATGAGCTTTTAATATTAATTTAGTTTATCTACCGTAAATCTCTCTGCTTAAGGGTATAAACGATTCGTAAAGTGAGCATTAAATTTTTTTGATATATTTTATTTAGATCTTTTATATTTTGCATTGTCAAATCGGTTGACAAATTAATACACAAAAGTGCGCTCTCAGTTTTGTGGGGCTGTCAATAGGTTTGTTTGAAGTTGACCGCCTTTGCCTTTGCCTGGACTTGAATTTCTAATTTGGAACTGCTTGCAGTTCCCTCAAATTGGAAGTGCTATAAAAGCCAAAGAAACAGCAACAATTAACAGCAATAACAACAGCAACAGCAACAGCAACAACAGCAACAGCAGGGGGAACAGCTACAAATACAACTTCAACTGGACAGCGCCATAATTTGATGGCCGGGGCAATTTCTCACCGTTGTTGACCATTTTGGTGTTTGGCTGTTACCTTGTTTTACACTTTCCAGCGAATTGAGCTAAAACTTTAATAACACACCATGTCCACATACAAGCCAACACACATATTTATAATCATTAGGATTTGAGTTATGTCTTTATACTTCAATTACTTTTTACATGCAACATTTTCGTCTTCTCTCTTTCAGCTGCACTTTGATACCATTTTGGAATAGGTCTTGGAATCGTTTTTGAAAGGTAAGTGCAGCTCCTGCAACTGTTTTGAGTGCCATCTTAATATTGTTAACTTTACCCTCTTTTGGGGTCACTTGTGTATCGCATTTCAATGGACACTCCACAATTGAGGGAGGGCGTCTTTGCTTAAAGAGTTTTCTTTCTTCAATTCTTCGCTTTTGTTAATTGCTGTTCCTTTTCTCTCATCTTTAATTCAATGCGTTTGTATTATTAATTTTAATAACAAACCCAGCTGATCATATAAATAATATTCAGTCGTTTTGTTTTCTATAAATTTGTATTTAAATATACAACTTGTTTTTGAATATTTATACAATACTAAAAATGAGTGTTAATAAAACTCTTTCCATTAAGCTCTTAGAAAGTTAAACTCATTTAAAAAGCTTTGTGCCGATATGCTCGAAAGATTTCTCGATTATATTTCTCATGTTCCTGTTTTGACTTCAATACAAATTAGAACGTTATAAACGGGGTAAAGTTCCTACCTTTGTGTCCTGTTTAACAGACTGTGTATATTTTATACAATGATAATATAATATATATTATAATATATACAAAATGAGTACTAAACTTATCAATATGATTTGTGGGGAAACCCTTTCAGAAGATGATTTCACACACTTTGTAGTCGAGTTATCCAACGTTTGTAGTCTTCTCGTTCCACACCCAAGAATCTTTTGGTTAGATCATAAGAATATACTTTAAATTTAATTCATTTCTAGCTGAATGTCAGCTCTGTACAGCTCTAATATGCAACATCGTTTTAATGTCCACTGTTTAGTTATTTTGATTAGTTCAGTCAGCGATGAAATGAAGCTCAAGCTCTGATGACTTCTCAATTGACCAATCATTTTAGCTTTGAGCCAAAGATTTTGCATTTTCCCAGGCCTAAATGAACATGCACATCCTTTCGCATTTCTAATTAAATTCTTAACGTGTTTTCCTTTTATTTGTGTATATGGAATTTTTGATTGACATTTTACATTAAATGTGCTGGCCAGTGCCCAGGGTAGAGTCCAGAACCGAAGTCAGAGCCAGGTACTGAGTCGCTTGGGATCGCAGAGCAGAGCGTTGAAATTGATCAATTTCACATAATTTCAAGGCAAGTCGACGCGGTAATGCAAATCCGACAGCTGCGCCTGCGCGTTAGAAGCGCTTAGAAGATACTCGCACTGAAAGATACACGTACTGCTGGATGCGAGTACGCTGATGCTGCGCGAAAGATACACGTACTGCAAGCACTAGTCGAGGAGCCGGCTTTGGCTTATGATTGACAACGCCTGGATTGAGCTGCACGGTGAGTCCATACGCATCTTCCTGGTGCTGTTTGCCCTGACGCTGCCATTCTCATCGCCATCCTCCAGTGCGTCCACATCCATCCGCACTGACAACTTGACGTGCTTTGGGCGCTTTAAACGTTTTGGTTTTGGTTTTGGTTTTGGCCACTGCCATCGCACCCCTCCCTCCCTCCCTACCTCTTGGTAGTGGTGCAGCTCGTCTTGCCCGACTACCTCAGCCTGCTCCCGGGGCTTTTAATTGCTCGCCGTCTGCTGTATTTCTTCAGCTTCTTTCACAATTCTCATTGATCTTTTTCGAATGTGCGCAACTGTCGGATTTCTGTGCGCTGTCAGTGGCCGGGGCCACAGCTTTGGCTCCAACTTCAGCCCCAACTTCAGCTACAGCTCCAGCCTCAGCTCCGACTGCGGCGTGGCATATCTTTGATTTGCTAATTAACGGTTTGGCGGCTGAGTTTGACATTTGAACATGAGTTCTTGACATTTGGCGCGCGGGAATTGGCTCTGGACTTGGCTCTGATTCTGATTCTGGCTCTCGCTCTGGCTCTGACTCTGGCTTTGGCTTTGGCTCTGATTTCGGTTTTTGCATTTTTTGAATTTCGAGCTGGCCTTAAGCTCAAGTCCAATCATTAATCCATATTCCAGCGATTGCCAGTTCCAATTTGAAAACTCCACTGGAACATACTTCAAAAATATCAGCTGACCAGCTAGAAATAATATTAAGGCCAATTGCTTGTCAACAGGTTGAATATGGTAGCAGAAAATGCTTAATTAATCTCTTAAGCATATCCTTGTTTTGAAAAAGAGCTGGAACTTAGCGCGCAAAATGTCCTATAATCAAGCTTGTTTTTGTTGATTAAAGTTCCCGATTTGTTGTAAATCGAACTGCAAGAATTTAAAATTAAAAGCAATTTTTATGTATATCAAAAATAAGAAAAATATATAATATGCTTTTATAGATTTATACTATGTGCAAACATTTCTTATTAGATTAAGTTGATCAACCTGTCCAAGCAGCAAGATAGCAAAAAGCAAATTTAAATACAAACAAGAAAGGACGGCTATCTTCGGAGTGCCGATGCATACAAAACTTAATTTTTGTCTGATTGGTCCTATAGGAAACTATTCGAATTATAATAACACTCTCACTTAGTTTGGATATCCATAAACCAAAAGTTTGATATAGCGATTTGTTCGACTTTGACCAAATTTGGTCAGATTGCCATTTTCAACCGATCGTTCCTATGGCAGCTATATGATATAGTGACCCGAATTTGATCAAATTTGGTCAGATTGTATAAACTCTTTAAAAATTTGGTTGGGATGAGTTTGGTGAGGATATCTCTATAAACAACAAAGTTTTCCTACAAAATGTAGTTTTATAATTGCGATCGCCCTTCTCTGCGATTCTCAAGAATTCAAGGGAGTCCACTACAATATATTATTTTGAAGGTATACTTTGTGAATAGTAATGGCCTTTTTTGGAGGTCCACTTTAGTGTGTGTGTGTGAGAGAGAAAGAGCGAGAGAGAGACAACGGGAGAGAGAAAGAGACCGATCGCCCTTCTCTGCGATTCTCAAGAATTAGAGGGGATCCATTACAATTAACCATTTTGGGGGTCTCCAGTTAATGGCCCTTTTCTGCGATTTTCAAGACTAAAAGGAGAAGAAAGAACGGCTAACTTCGAAGTGCTATATACCCTAGCGGAACTCAATTTAGTTTGCATGGAAATCGATAACATGACGGCTAAGAAAATTTGGAATAAAAACCAATATACTCCTATTAAGAAGTACCTTTCGCAAACTGACCAAAATAACTCTTTTAATTCCCATCCAGGAATTAATCCATCCCATAGAAACATTCAACAAAAATAGATTTGCTCAACTTGCCAATGGTTCTATAGCATTTCTGTGGATAAATATGCCAACTATTTTTGAGCAGACCAGCTTTGTATAATATTGTGCATTATAATTATTTATGGGTGCTGGAAATGCGTCTGTCAAACACTTTGAGGAGGCTTTGAGGTAAATTCCAGCTCAACCGTTTAAAGGTCGTGTTCCGTGTGTCCACTGTCCTCTGCTGGCAATATTAATGATGATGTGGTGTTGATGTTAAGTGCAGTTTAATAAATGAATTGTCTCTCACTCGCTGCATGCGAAAAATGAGCTATGCAGTTGTCCGGAGACCGTTGTCCGGTGTCCATTGCCCACGAGGCAGTTTCTAATTCATCAACGGCTTGGTTCAGTGGGCCTGGTTGAACCACAGCCAACTTCCTGCATTTGCATGTGCTGAAGAGCTGAAGAGCTGAACAACTGAGGAGCTGCCGAATTGAAGGACTGAGCAATTGAGCAACTGAGCAACTGAGCACTGGCCACAGTCAATGCATTGGCCGTGGTAACTACTTCATTTTGGAACTGACCCTGTCCGGAACATCATTTGCTGGCGGCACTGCGGCCAGCTGGTTAACTGTGCCCCGCTCAGGGACTTTGACACCACTGTGCGTTGGCTTAGTGCGGTGGCTGCTCATTTGTCTGGTGGTGGTTGGGGCTGCTCCTCAGCCGCCCGCTCCGCGGTCTACACATCAGCTGCATTGCCCTCGTCGTTGGCAAGCCTATTTCTTACAACTTCTTCAAACAACTGCAACAACTGACGTATCATAAACAACAACTACAACAACAAGCACATCTTGTTGTCTGCTGGTTGTTGCTTGGTTGCTTGGTTGCTTGGTTGCATGGCTGCTCTTGCACTTGGCTGCCTGCTCTGCGAACCTTTTGGCAAAGTGTTTCGAATCTTGAGAGCAGCCGCCTCTAACAAGCCCAAGAAAAATGGGCCCAACGCCAACTTTTGGCTAAAGCGCAAACACATTAAAAATGCTTCTACTGCTCCATGTCATTGTTGTTATTGTTGTTGTTGGGCAGACTGTACTCTATTTTAATGGCCGTATAGCTTATACTTGCCTCAAGTTGTTAAACACATAGTAAGTAGTATAAGCTGAGAATGTAATTAAAATGTAATCAATATTCACATACTTGTCCATATAAATAGATATGATCTTGACAGAAACCACCTGTTGCTGATCACTTTTAAATTATTAGAACAATAGTCCTATAAAGACTTAGTCCAAGCCGTTCCTAAGTTTACTCAACTTTATTGCTGTTTATTAAAAATAGTAATATTGAAGATTTTTATAGTTAACTTCATTGTACTTAATTTTTACTTCCTGCACTCATAAAATGGGTTTAAACAAGGGTTATTAAATCTTTTATTCTAGAGCAGAGACACTACTATCATTTTTAAACATTTTTAAAGTTTCAAGTTCTATTGAAAAAACAGACTTCTGAAATGATTCAAGGATAAATTCAATTCAATTTGATGGTATCGATACTATCGATACTACTATCAAACAATTGGTTACGTTCTAAACAATATCATAAATAACTAAGTTCTTTTGGTTCTGCTCAGAAAATGATATCTATTTTAAGCTATTTGGTAAGAAATGTAGATACTTCCATACAAAACAATATTTAGAACCATATAAATTGAATATAATTTATTGATGAACAACATTTCAAACACTTTCCTTATGAAATAGTGAAATAAAATCGTTTAATTCAAGACTTATGTTTGAAAACAAAGTAAAGGGGATGTTATTGACACTATCGCACATGATAGAGAGGGAATTTTAAAATAATCGATGTTATCGATAATTATATTGTATAAAGCTGTTTCATACTTAATATGTGGTTCGTCATTAATGTCTTCTTTAATCTCTTGTTATACGATCTTGCGAAATATCACAAAGGGGCTCAAAATACAATCTTTTATTTTAATTATCAAATTAAATTAAATTAATTAGTAAAAATGTTTAATCAATATGCTTTTTTTTAAATTATACCATGTACTTCTTTTTCTTTTAAAACTCTCATTATATTTTTTGTCATTCGATTTTGTCTTATGATTATAATTATAAAGAATTCGTCTAGCCTTGAACCCAATCCAGGGTAATTCTAATCCTGATATTGGAAAGATTATCGCCAGGATTACTTGGTGTCCCTGGTAAGCGTGTCTGGGGTTCGGCTTGGAAAGAAAGCTTCCTTCCTCTGTTGTCATTTGATCTTGTCTGGTAAGCATATCTGGAGTTCGGCTTGGACAGCCTAAGTTTGGCCTTGTTGTTGTTGCTGCGGCTCGAGGCCTCAAATGCACTTTGCAAAAAAGCATTTCCTCCAAACTTGTCTCGATTTTGGTGTGTGTTGTGCTGCAGGCCTTAGTGCGAAATAGTTGCAACAACAGCAACAAAATGTTGCAGCTATGTTGCTGCGCGATTTATCTTTGGGGGCTGGCAAGTTAATGTGGCAATTGTATGCTAAGCAGCAGCGTAGATGAAGCAGGAGTTGCTGTGTGGACCAGTGGGCCAGGAGGTGGGCTTGGGTTACTGGGGGTGGGGGCGGAGGGTGGCAGTTCAACGGTTTTTTTTATGAATGAATTAGGCGGCGGCCAAAGTTTGGACGCTTCTTCGAAAGGGCAACAACTCAATTTACAGTTGCCAGAGTCGGAGTCGGAGTCGTACTTGGACGCGGATTACCATTGCCCACGGGGTGACCATTTGGAAACCAAAAAAAAAAAAATCCAAATAAAATATGAAAAAAATAGAATAGATGTATTCATCAGCTGCCAAGTGCAGGTCCTGGGCAGGCCATCCGTGCCTCGCAGCGCCCCGCCCCTCACTCTCTCTCTCCAGCACAATGCATCTCATGGGTGTGATTTTAATTTCATACACAAATGAACGCAAATCATTGCGGAGGTGTATGGGCTGCTGTGGGGGTATGTGGGGGGCTGCTTATAGGGGGTATGTGGGGCTGCTTGTGGCTTTCTGCTGACAAACAAAAAAAAAACAAAATATACAAAAAATACAAATAATTCCAAGAGCACCAAGAAAATAGCAATAACTCCCACGAATATTAATAACACACACAAACACACACACACACACACACACACACATATAGAGACACTCTCATGTTCGTTAATAAATAAGCAAAAAGAAAAAGCAACGAGAAATACAAAATGCAAAAGAAATGAACAATAAGCGTAGAGCAGAAAATGAAATTTATGCATAAAGGCGCCAAAAAATGCCAACGAATGGCCCATCAAAAGCAACAAATAAAAGTGGTGATAAAGCAAACAACAAAGGCCAACCACAAAGGCAAGAAACTAGGCACAGCAATTGAGCGAATTGCTTGCGGCGAATTCAAATGCCAAAGCGAATTAAAGCAGAGCAGGACGGCAAATTCTTCGCTCGTTCAGCAATTTATTATTCTCTCTAAGTTTTTTAAACTTTTCATATTGGATTATTAAGTTCTTATGGAGCAGCTGGTTCCAGACTGATCTTAATCATGGTTTCGTACAAAATAGAATGCTTTTAATCAATAATATCCATCCCTATCAGCTGGTTCTGTGTGCCGACTAGGGCAATTAATTACTTAATCGATAGAGAGTATAACAATACCTTCATGAAGGCTGAGATATACGTGGGAAGGGAAGATGTTGTTCACATCTTACTCAACAGTGGCGATCAACTTCAATATCGATTACAATGCTTAAAGTATTATCGAATACACATATTTTAATGGTCAAGGGTTATCGAACCAATCTAGCTTACTTTTACATTCATATATGTATGTTTATTTATCTGGAGGATTATTCGCAGGATAAGGTCCTGTCGCCAAAGTGTGACCAGTACACATTTTGTTTGCATGAAAGTCGATTTTGTGCAAAATCAGCGCTGCCACCTTTTTCGATGATTTTGACATACAATTGATTGTGACCAGCATCCAACATTTTGGCTAAATTTAAGTAGTTAACACAAAACAATTGACGCACGATGATGCTCCAAATATTTAGCCTGCCATCGTACCTTAACGTATGGTTAATGAAAACAGAGACGAATGATTGCTTGTCAGCTGTAAAAAGGAAAACAAAGTGGCAACGCTGCCAGGTTGCCACTTAAAAAATGGGAGGACATTTCCCGCTTTGAACTGTTGAGGTGACTGTTGTCATTAAAATGTAAAATCAAATCGTTCACCAAAAAGTGATCAAGTTTTCTATCGTATTTTTGTGTAATTTCTTAGGTTCATCCGAAAATGAAATAAGCTGGGACTTTGCAATCCATTCTGCCTCAAACACTCTGTTGGTTAAATTTGTTTCAAAAAAGGACTAAAGTACAATCCTAATAATCCCGATTGAGCCATATTTGAATCGGACTACAATGAAAGCTGAAAAACATTTGTCGCAATCACTCCCGAAATCCACTACTTAATTCTGTGCCTTTTCATGCTACAGTTTCTTGATTCATATGACAAACGTCACACGTTCACATACTTTAGCGCGCACTGTTGTGCACACACACACACACACACACACACACACATACACATGTATCTAGACGAGTATCTATGCATATAGAAGCAGCAGACACACACATCAAGGATCAATGGCACGTACCAGCACTAAAGTTATTAAAGCCATAAGATAGAGTGGAGTGGTTGGGCGGTTGGGTGGCTGGGTGGTTGGGTGGTTGGGTGGTGCGTTGGGTGCTTCGCAATCCAATGCCCGCCCAGGCGTGCGTCCATATGCAAAATATACGAGTTTATGAGCATAAATGCGAGTATACGAGTATCTGCTGACTGGCAGCGGGATAGCGGTGTAGCGGGGCAGGCGATACATTGACGCGCCCTCCACACGACTTTAAACTCATCAAACCATTAACAACAACAACAACAACAACAACAATGAGACTGAAACATTGCTCTCCCTGGCATATGAGTAAAAATTTGCGTATGAGTCAACACAGCAATGACGGCTATCTTTCAACCACCGCCATCGGCGCCACCACCGCCACCCATGTGGCACCACACAGGTATGCATCTGCACCCCAGCGGCAGATTCTCAACTCCCCATACACCCCTACCTCAACTCCCTCCCCGTCCATCAGCAGGGTGATACATGCTACAGTCAGTCAGCGTCTGCAGTTATAAAATATATATGAGTCGGGTGAACGACAAACGTTTTCCCTAAGAAAAATCGACATGGCGAACGTGTCGGAAACGTGTCACAAATTTGTCGCCGAGGCGACGGGGCAGGAGAATAGGGCAACATCAAAATAACGTTGCCTACTTTTTGGCATTAGCCTGTTGGGAGGGGCTGGCCCATTTAAATAGACGCTACTTGCATAGATTTTGATTCGGATTTATTTCGGAGTGCGTCAAGATTCGTGCCTTAGAGGTGTCTTAAAACATGCAAAAAATTTTATCATTTATCCTTTCAATTGATAGAGAACATCCTTGAAGATTATTGTATACTACAATGACATATACCCTGATCTAAAGGTCAACATCGCATTTGGCAGCTATTATATAAGGCATCTTACAATACGAATCTTTCTTATTGCTATTATAAAAATAAAACAAGTAAGAACGTTGCAGTCGGACGCACCCGACTGCAGAATACACAGAGTATGTGTCCTGTCCTGTATAATTTGGTTATTTGTGGGTTCGGAAAGAGACGTGAAAGAAACAGTAGTCTGTATGCCAAATTTGCTGACTTTAGCTATGAAACTGTAGGCGATGTACCGCTTCGGGAACAGAGTATAAAAAATAGTACACAGCTGCGAAACTCTCGATAGTAATCCCATCCGTTCATTTTGATAGTATGATCTCTTAATGCAACGATAGTTATACTTAATATAACTTAAGAAGTATAAAGGATATACATTTTCCGTAATTCAAATTGAGCATGACTCGTAAATAGTAAATGCATATTAGAAAATAGTCACTTAAGAACTAATATAACAAAGAACCAAGCGCTGATAACAACGCAATAAATACTATCGATAGTGTTATCGATAGTTTTGCAGCACTTATACATATTTATATGTGTGTTGTCAAGAAATGTGATTCAATAAGACATACTTGATATGAAGTAGTTTGAATCAGATTTAACGTTCAGTAGAAATATAAAAGATGTTGTATGTATGTTGGATTATTCGATTCGAAGGTTGTTGAAGTAACTGTGAGCTTATATAAGTATATTTATTTGCTTATTTAAATGCACAGGATTCTAAGCAAACAGGATTTCAATGGCACTCGGATGTAACTCATTCCACGATAGTAAATTCAGAAGCCAACCCCAACGAAATGCCACCCCCGGGATAAACTACATAAAAACATATATTGAAAATTCAAAAAATGTTTTTGAAAATGTTTGCTTGCTGCTACTGTTGTTGTTGTTATTGTTGTTGTTGTTGAATATAAATATAAAATGAAATTAATGTGAGCAGGTTGAGTTTTGGGAGTTGAATTCATTGCTGCTGCTGGTGCTCTCCGCAGATTAACGCCCGTAACGTAATTAAACAAAAATAATGGTCTCAATAATCACGCAAAACCGTAAAGTGCAGCACAGACAAGCAACCAAACCAAACCAAACCAAACCACCCCCGACCCCGAGCCGGAGCCAGAGACAGCCCCAGTGTCGAAATCCCTAGTAGAATACCATTTCCATTTCCATTTCCATTTCTATTTCTATTTCCATTTCCATTTCCACTTCTAATTTCAATTTCAATTCCATCCACCCGAAACCCAAGGATGGAATTGCCTAGGCGTCTAACCCTTTGGCTTTTTTCGGAGTCCTTAATTATTTGTTACTGTTACTGTTACAGTTACCGTTCTTGTTGTTCTTATTGTTGTTGTTTTTTCTGGCACTTAACGCAACTGTTGGAAAAGACGCCACTACCAACCGCCCCGCCCCCGCCCCCTACCCCGCCCCCGAGCAAGCGGCAAATTTACACACATGCAGATTTATGGGAAATTCTCCCGTTCTCAACTTCTTTCGGGGCTGTATCAAAAATCAATTAATGACAATAATTTTAAAATTAAAACAATTCAGCGTTTGCCTCCAACATGTGTGAAATTTAATGACTTTGAAGATATTTATGGAAACAGGCGAGAGTCTGCAGTTCGTCCTGTCCCATTTCAAATGGCTGGCGCTCTTGTTGTTGTTGTTGCTGTTGTTGTGTCGCCTTTGCCATTTCGTTTGCAATTATCGAGTATATTGCCCCGTGCCGTCCTAGAGACCAGCCCCACCCCTCCCCTCCCCACCAAAACCGGGGCCTTTAGCTTCGAGCAGAACTCGAGCTGAATCTACAAACTGGAAACGGAGGGGGGTTCGGTGTTCGGTGTTCGGTGCTCGAGGATGCTTTTTTGTTGTAATTAGATGAGCAGCGGCAACGAAAGGGTTTAATTACATTTTGAATAGAAAATTTATGAAACAAGTTTTTCGGTTTCCGTTCTGTTCTGTTCTGTTTGGTTCGGTTTGGTTCAGTTCGGTTCGGTTCGGATCGAGTTTGTTACGGGGCGCACCATTGTGGCCATGTGTGTTATATTTGTCGCCCAACTGTCTCCCTCCATATATCCTTATGTGTGTGTGTGTGTGTGTGTGTGTGTTTTGGGTATAATGGGCGGGCTAACATTGACGTTATGTGAATCAGACCACATAAAATATGCGAGCGGGCACAATGGCATTCAACTGAATAATTGACAAGCAACCAAAACAGTTTTACACTTTTTTGTTAAGCTCCATGTTACACAAATTAATTAAGTTTCGGCTTAATAGCATCAAAAAGAAACCATTAAACAAGTCTACAACTATGCATATGCTCTAGGAATTCAATCTCCTCAAAGACTCTTCTAAATAAGAACTCATTTTGTGGCCTGTTTGTATAAATAAAATGATTTAATTACAATGAGTTTATGTAGGGAAATACCTATAACAAGCTTCATCAACAAAGACAAATTACTATGAACATAAAATCATAAATATATGTATATATGTATTTAGAAAAGAATCTCCTTGTAGTACATATGCATATGAGAAAATACATAAATAATAGTAACATACTATCGGAATAGTATCTTTGGTTGGTTCTTTTCGGTCTCCCATTCAAAATCATATTAAAACCTTATCGAAATACGGTGCACGCTCCACAAACTGTACTAAGTATATTCCATTTCCAAAAGTTCTTGTAAATAACTTTATATTCAGTTTGTGGAATGTCCGTTTGTTCGATCGCAATTTCTATCGAAATCCTTAAAGCTAGAGTGACTAAATTTGGTATACATGTTGGCATATACATTCTATTGATAAAGTGTTAAGATCTTATCACCACAACTCTAGAAAAGCAAGAGTCATCAATTACGACATACCGACTATTGTAGGCTTGCTTGACAGATTTAACCATAACTCTTTTAAGTTGCTCATGTTTCACACTGCTTGCACTTTCGAGCGTGAACTGCTTTGAACTGCTTGGCAATCTGTGTGAATTGTAGGTCACACCCAGACTCAAACGATTGTTTAAATACAGAACTTGGGCAGCTCAAACTAGCTAACTTGAGGTTTTGATTGAACAAAGTCAAATTGGCTCAGCTTGGCTGTTACACATGAGTTCAACACATGCACACACACACACACACAGAAACATTCATACAGCTTTCGCTGTCCTTTCAGTGCGCGCCTAAAAGTAGGCAACGCGCAATTTTGTCAGACAAGCGGCAGCTGTTGCAAATTGTCGATTGCGAACCGTCGGGCCGCAGGCTGGCGGTAGAGAGCGGCCAGAAGGACGGCGGGGGCAGCCCTTCAACTCGATTGCGCGCGGCGCTCGTCGAAATTGTTAATTGATTTATGTTTATATTTGTGCAACATGTTGATGCCGCGACGAACGCGAAAACTCACAGTGGGGCAATCAGACGATATGAGTGGCAAATATCATAGACGATGTGAGCAGCTTGCATTGGAGATTTAGAATAGATCATACAAAATGGAATTTATTTCCAATACAAAAATACATACAAATATTAATTTTATTTAATAACGTCCGAATATATTCATCAAATGCTGATTTATAGTATATTACTTAATAGATTTGTAAGAGAAATAATAAGTTATTTTATATTCATTGTTAATGATCATTAATTGCATAATAAGGTTTTGCCTTTAAAGTAAATTATGGAAAATTGTACCAAAAATTAAGAGCTTTAAAGCTTACTCAAATTTCCCTAAACAGGAAAACAAACTTTAGAAATAATGGTCCCACGAATGTCCTATTCTCCATCCGTAAAAGGGATATGCTTTTACTCCTCCCGATTAGCATATTTTCGATTCTTGTCAGGTTTTTTGAGTATAGATGCCACAGTGCGATGCTCGTCTCGTACTGGAATTGCAGTTTAGGATCGGGCGGGGAAAACGCTCGCGGTGTCATTTTGCTGCCGTGTGTGGCAGGAGTGTGAAGGGGGTCACCGACAGACAACAAAAACAAAAACACTGCGCTACGTTAATTGAACAACATTCGGCAGTAACAAACACATAGCACACACTAACACACACTCACACACAAAACACACACAAACAGACAGAACTCAGCCTCAACTCAATTTGGCAAAATTTCAACGTTAGCGGCATATTTGCGTGTAATTATATCAAAAATTAATACATATATACATACATGTATGAATATATATGCGTATGTGTGTGTATGTGTGTGTGTGTGTGTGTGTGTTTATTTGCTGTATCAGAGCTGCAAAAAGGCGAACACAAACTTTTGTCTTGCCACGCCCGCAGGCGACAATTTGCAATGCGTTTGCGGCTTCGATGTGAGGGTTGCAACCGGGCGGGGGGTTAACGGGGCACTGCGGTGTTGTCGATCGCCTTGTGGCATTTTCAATACACAACATTTCAGTCTGTTTGCACAAGAGCCCCCATAAAAATATTAAACATATTTACCCAGAACAAACAGAAACGCACGCGCCACAATAATTGGCATTCTCAATTGCGGAAATCACTTTCGTCTCAATTTCGCCAACTCATATCTACATATGGGCTAATCCTGCGCTGCGGAAGTAACGCATATCTTATTTATGCTCACATATATGTATGTCTTCTGTTGCTGCTCCGCATGAAATATCATTTTTTAAGAGCAACTACATTATAAAGTATATCCCAGCTGATTTCAGCAGCGATATGATTGTGGACGTTACAAATAAGGAAGTCACTTTAGAGATATTCTATTTTGGCACTTGAGCAAATTTCGCAGCATAAAAAGAAAACACAGTACACAAGAGATAGACAATTGTATAAGGATATTCATACAGAGTCTGAGGTCTAACTTAATAGCCTTTTGATCTTTGCGGACGTTACGTTACAAAGAAATGCGTACAAAAGGTCTCTGGAACTACCGGAAAATAGTATAAATATTCTTTCATTTAGCAAGGTTTGAGCAAATAGAAACTATGAAAACAGTCTAAATAATCTTCCATTTACTAAAATTTGGAAGTTTTTTTAATTATCGTATCGTATCAATCCATTCAAAAGTAGTTCAAAGCCATATCTGATATGGTTGATGTATACAAATGCATGCATGTAAGTATATCTAAAATTTGATTATTCTGTTTGATTATTATTATTATATCAAAGGTTTGGAACTTAGTTCTCAGTCCAGACTGTATTGAAACTGTTTTATAAGCTGTTTGAAATTGTTTCGTCGGATATTTAATATAGTTTCTGATTATAAAGAGTATTTTTAGCACAGAGCTGGAAATACAACCCGCCCAAAAGTAAGCCAATTAAAATTAAACAAAATTATGTATGTACATATATATAGTTTGCAGAAAAGGGCCACACAATAAAATATAATTTAATTATTGAAAATAATAACTTTGAATTAATTTGTCATACATTATACAAACACACTGCTGATATGCTTCAGTCCTTAAAATGTAATCAATGCACAGAACAAGGCGCAAGGCAGTCGTAGTCAAAGTCAATGTCAATTTAACTGGCAATTAATGCATGTTGCCCGAACCTGCACCTGGACCGGGAACTGAACCTGGCAGCTCAACCTGAATTTGAACCAGAACCTGTCCAACGCCCCGAGCTCGGACCAAAGGCCAGGCCGGGGCTGCACATTCGATACGTGGCCAAAAGTGGCAATCAGCAAGAACAACACCAATAAAGCCGCAGCAACAGCAACAGCACACACGACACGAGCATGAGCATGAGGATGAGGCTCAGGATGTGGATGAGGCTCAGGATGAGGATGTGGCTCAGGATGAGTATGGGCGCTCAGGCGGAGTAGGAAGATGGCCGCCACGCCCTAACGCCATGTCGACACCTATTACCATTCATTGACTTTGGCCATGTCCCTGGGGTGTCATCTATGCAGGTCGCTTTGGTTTGTCGTTACTGTTGCTGTTGTTGTTATTGTTTTTGTTGTTGTTGTTGTATTTGTGTTGTGTTGTGTTGTATTGTCTGTTGGTTGTTGGCCCACACTTTTGATTGCATTTTCCCCGAATCCAACGACCGTTTGCTAATGTCCTTCGATAAAGCCGGCAAAATCAACACCAGCAGCTACCGGTCGCATGGCCTTGTCAAATGTGGCCAAAAGGAGTGCAGAGGGGGGTTGGCCTGGTGTGGGTGATATGGGATATGGATATGGCAATGGCAATGGCTGTGCGCCTCCGTTTTCATTTGGTGTTTGATTGGATTTTCAATTATTCATTATTATTGGTTGCAATTTACCTGCCGCTCGCTGTTGACACTCCGTACTCCGTACACCGTACATCGTTCTACGGGCTGTATAGTCAGGACTCGAACTCGGACTCGAACTCCAACTGCTTATCCTGCTGCTCCTGGGCTGCCCATAAGTGGCAACGCATTGATTGCGTTCCATCAGCAGCGTCAGATTTGCAGTCAGTTTTCCAACTCATCAAATTCCAATTGCATCATTAAACGGAATATTTAATGCCACCACCACCGCCGCTCATCAACCATGTTGTTTTTTTTTCTCAGTGTATGTGCAGGACATTTGCATATTGTGCTTGTGTTTTTAACGGGTGAGTTGATGCTTCAAAATGTTCAAACTGTTCAAATTGCTTTTACGGTCTGTTTTTGTGTCAATGCACTTGCCAAATTATATTCAAGATTAGATGAACTTTGTATTTGTTTCGATAATGTACGAATATAACTGAGGAATTTCAGTTTCAAGGAACATTTTAAGTTTCCTAAGTATTTCTATCGGAGACTAATAAGAAGCCTTAAGAAATATCATGGCCTGTAAGAACATATATTCGAATAACTGAAATAGTTTTTCAAACCATACAATTATAATAAACTGACTGTTTTAACAAGTCTTATGACATTAAGTATAAACAAATGTATTTATGTATTTAGAGATTATAACAAGTGAACAAAATATTTGGCAACAATTTGTACAAAATCAGAATCCAAATTCGAATAAGTTAAGATCAGCTAATGCCCCGTGCCTGACTTTCAAATGCTTTATTGCTTGGTTCTTGCTTTTGGCAATATGAGTATGTAGATGCCCGTCTTGTCCCGTCCCGTCCCGCCCGTCCCGACCCGCCTCGACCTGCCCGCTGTCCAAAGTGTACAATTATTTTTTCCGTCGCCGGTCATTGTCATCGTCATCGTCATCGGCCAGAGAATGAGATCGAGCTATAAAGATAACCACCGACAAGCAAGCTGAGCCACCGACAAAGTGTTTGTGTATGTTCAGATTTGTTGGCGTATTTTTATTGGCATTCGACTGGACGACGGGAGGCCAATTTGATTTTACGACCATTTCAGTTCATATGATATCATTTTGCATTGGATTTTGTATTCGGTTGCCAGACGAAAGCAAATACAAATACTCAAATTCAGATACAGTTGCAGATACAGATACAGATGAAACAAGCAAGAGTACATTAGATGTGAAAGTGCTCGACTGCGAGATACGCCCTAATACCTAAGGTCTCTGAGATTCTAAGTTCGTTAAGCAGAGGCAGAGAAATTTATTCAGATATATTAAGATAACTACAAAACGATAACAACGCATAAAGGTCCGAATTACGACTATACTGCCTAGCTTTATTGTAATAATTTTTAAATATGAGTATAGCTTACTTGTAAGTTTCGGGGATCTATTGAGACTTAAACCAAATCTGAAACACAGCATGTCTTCGTATGGCATATGAGAACCCACATCCCAAATTTGCTAAGTTTTGCACTAATATCAACGCATTTAACCTATTTGTTTCGGGTCGACTGTTTTTATGAGCAAAAAGGTGGCGTTCTGCAGTAGTTATACCCTATCTAGCTATACTACGGCTGTAGGGTATTACAAAAAGAAAAAACTGTTGACTGGCGGCTACTAGTCTTTGTATTCAACGAACGCGACAATAAATTAAGTCAAGTGTAGCGTTTAATTGATTTTACTGGCCAGAAACGATTCTAATCATAGATTAAATATCGTTAAAACAACACAAACAGCTAAGCAGCCAAAGAACAACAATGCAAACAGTGCCAACAATACCGAAGGGCCGTTTGACCAATAAAGTCAACAATCAAATCAAACAGCCTCAACAACCTCCCCTGGCTCCCTTTCGAGCCGGTGAAGCAAGCCCCCCGAAACAAGGGGAGCTGGCGGGCAAACAAATTTGTAGGACAATAAGTTCTTGTTGTGGCTGCTGCTGCTGCTGCTGTTGTTGTTATTGTAATCGTTGTTTACCAATATGTAATCCTTAGAAATAACAAGAGCCCCGCTTCTGCTCTCTTGCTCTTTCTAGGAGAAATTGTTCTCTTTGAATTTCAATTGGTTGACACAGGGATTTGGCCAGGACTTTGGTCTTTGCTCCTGATTTAGCTGGTTGCTTTGAAGGCTTAGTCTAACTTTAAGCTGATACTATGTAAATACTATTTAATACTATATATAGTATGGTAAAAAAACTGAAAAATAAAAGTCCGTGCAGCTAAAAACGCCGCGTCGCTAACGAATCAAATAAATTTGTTGGTCAATTAAAAAACTGCAAAACGCGCACAATTTCCACATGTGTGGCAACAACTGAAACTGCAACAACAACAACAACAACAGCAACAGCAACAACTAACCTTTAGCCAACACTGCAACTGCCCCATCCCCTTGCTATCCCCCCGCGACTTAACCCGCTGATGCTGCTGATTTTTGCTCTAATGGCTGCCAACGCCAAATGAAAAGCGAAGCACGGAAAAAAATTGCGTTACAAACCAATTTTTTTCGTCTGGCTTTTTTTTTCTATTATTTTTTTTATATATATATATTCCTCTTCTTTTTTTGTTTTACAGCATTTTCACGATTCTCACACGTTGTGACTTTTTTGTGACTAGCTTTTGGCCAATTTTTTATGTTTTTTTCCGCAATTTTTTATGACTTTTATGTACTATTTTTTCTCGCTGAACTTTGGCCGTAAACTAACTTTGTAGGGCTTGATAGAGCCAGGGGTGGTGGTGTGTCAGAGTGTGCAACGGGTGGAGGGAGCAACTAGGGGTGGCGTTAGTTATTAGTCGGGTCTACCAGGGGTGAGTGAACACACGCGAAAGACTCTTAGCCCCAACCAAATTCAGTTGCAACTACAATTTAAAAGCAGCCAGGTGGAAGCTTTCATTGCGATTCGATATTTAATTGCTTTATATACTACTTATATACATTCGTATATAGTATGTATGATATCACTAGACATACAACATAAGCTAGACAATATAATATTCCATTTTTGTATTACCAAACATTCATTGCAGTAAATATTTCAGCAGAACGCGTTTTGTCTTCGATTACTCAAATATAATGGTAAAAATCCCATTTTATTTGTTTTCTCTTTTTCCAAAAGAACTTGACATAAATATACATTTCTTAATGGTAAAGATCCCATTTTATTTGCTTTCTCTTATTCCAAAAAGAACGTGAAATAAATATATATTTGTTACGATAAGTATATCACATTTGCAATAGCTTTTAAATATGTACTAAAAGAAAAAATGAGGTTTTTTAATTTTTTCAAAATTTTATTCAATTTTTAATCAATCGGTTAATAGGGGAACTTTCGCTGTTCTTGTGATATAAGTAATAAGACTTGCTGCTTAATGATTTATATTTAAATGTATGTTTAAAACAGGAAAGTTGTATCCAAATATTCATCAGTTTCATCAAAATATGCAGCACTTTCATGCCGCGATTACTTCCTTAGTTTTGCATTCTTAATGTATGCAATAATTTGGGTCTGTAGCCTAATCCCTGAATCATCTCCTGTGTGCTTTTTCCATTTTTTCCTCCTTGTCATCTGTGCTCCTTTTTGGGTGGCGTAGCCATTCCTCCCGTTGCGATTGTTAGCCAAAATTGACACCGGCTGGTTGCCCCCGGGCGAAAACTATATAAAAATTGAGCGCAATTTACGGTTAGCGTTGTGCATTTTCGGGTGGCAAAATCCGGAAGTGGCTGCCCCACCACCAAGCGCCCTTCACACTGCCCCTAGCCCCACTCGACAGCGACTGCCAATTTCATGGTACGCTTTACATGTATTCCCTGTATGCTCTTCTCTCTGTTTGTCCGACATGCTTTTTTTTGTTTTCTTCTATTTTTCATTTTTTTTCCACTTTTTCTGATGCAAGTTTTTACGATTGTGGTCCCTGTCTGGCCTCCCAGCTGCCCCTACGCTCTGGCTTCCCCTTTTGCGGCTACTGCGCCTGCTCGAAACACGCATCGATGGCCAATAGCCAATAGCCAATATTCAATAACCAATAACCAGCAGGTAACCTCGTTCACCTGGGCGTGCCCACATGCCTTTGTAGGGGTACACAAAAGCGCTATTTGAATTGGTCAGCAATCAATACAAATATCAATCAAAACAAATAACTAGTATTCAGCTTTCAGATGTTTTAAATACGAATTTCAATTGATTTATTTATTATTTTTCAAAATGGAACTTTACTTTATCAAGGTAAAATCAATGTTACTTAGGATTATTTAAAGGTATTAGTAGATCCAACCGCAAAGGTATTCCCATTCTGAATCTATTAATTACCTTAATTAATATATATATATATAACTTTGGAATGGCGAAGAAAGAGTTTGTTTTATCTTTGTATATGAGATGAGAGAATTCATATTTGGAAATTACCCAAGCTTGTTCCCATTGCCGAGTGTTTTTCTTTGTTTTTGAAAGATATGTTCGAATAGTTTACATTAATTTGGAAAAAACATTGTCAATTCCGACTTATCCAGCTGGAAAATATGATAAAGTCATCCGATTTTGTCCAAATTTAGTCGGAATATTGCATACCATCCCATGTGAACAAGCTGTGAGTGTGATTGAGATATCTCAAGAAACAAACTGGTTTTTTGTACTAAATGTATGGCAGCTATATGATAAAGTCATCGGATCTTGACCAAATCTAGTCAGTACATAACATAGCATCCCAAATATGCAATCTGTGAGTTTGATTGAGATATCTCATGAAACAACAAGCTATAGTTGAACTTTGACTCCGAATTTGACCCTCCTACCAGTTGGTGAGCGAGTGAGGACACCGAGATTTATATATATAGATATTTAATGCATAAAATTCGATACTAACCCGTTTCTCTTTTCTGTGTAGCTGCAACTACCAATGCCGTACTTTGAGCGCCCGAACACGCCCGTGGAGCAGGGCCCCGATCCGTACGTTATGAACCGGCTGGAGCACGATCTGCATGAGCTGTTTGAGGAGCAGCAGTTGCTGCTGGACATTGTGTCGCAGCAGCAGGAGCGCCTGGCGCAGCAGCTGGAGATGCGCCGTGTCCTGCTGAGCGAGCCGCTGGCCAGGACACCAGCTTCGTTGCCGGTGATGCAGCCTTTGCAGCCGCTGCAGCTAGAGGAGATCAATGAGAACCGACTGGGTGTGCAACCGTTGCGGCAACCGCAAACGGAACCACTATTGGATCCGCTATTGGATCCCCTAATAGACCCGATATTGGAGCCGGCAGTAGACCCGCTGTTGGAGCCGCTACCGGAGCCACAATGGGATCCGCTACCGGAACCGCAATGGCCATCGCTACCGGGTCCGCAATGGCAACAACAATCGGAACTGCTACCAACTCTTTTGGATACGGTCGTGGAGGAGGTGCCGCAGCTAACCAGCTTTACACCTTCCTTTCCACCGCCAAGCTGCATCTGCTCCAATCTGCGCCGGCAGAGTCGTCGTGGCATGCGCCAGCTGCCCATACCTCTGATGCGTGCCTCTGCGGGGATCCGCTGCACACCACCCAAGCTGACCGGGATGGGCTACGATACGCCCTTCCCCTACCCCAAGCGCTTGTCCAAAAGCAGCGAGCGACGTGCTCTATGTGAGTTCAGTACCTAAGCCAATCCAACTGGCAAGCTCTAACCAAGCCACTGTCATATTTTTGCAGACATATTCACGGTGGTTGACAGCCTCGTGCTGCAACTACGTCACTCCATGATTGTGGCTCAGAGCGGCTTAATGTTGCCCCCCCGCCGTCGCAGCAGGCTCGCCATCTTCGAAATGGAAAACACTCCCAGGCCTCCGCCGCCTGTGCCTGCCCTGCTGCCAGTGTCCACTGGTGCCCTGCCCAAGCCGCGGGCCGCAGGATCGGGGACCTCAATCAGCCAGGCTCCAAGATTGAAGCCACCAAAGCGCTCGCATGGTAAAACCAGAAAGAATATCTATCTTTGGGCATTGAAAATTCATAAATAGAATTACGTATATAATGATTGTTTCCTTTGCAGTCTTTTGTCTCGATTCTATAATATTCCTTATCAGTTTTCGATTAGTTTCCCTGTGTCAGATATAAGATACAATGGTCCAATTTTGATTTAATTTAGTCATAAAGAGAGAAACCTTTTGTTTATTTTTAACTAACTAATCGTTATTTGCAGAGCAAACTGGGGTGACGTCCTTGGTGGAGCAGGAAATTGACTTAGACTGCGAATTTGGTATGGACCACATTGAGAAGTTCCGTGCGAATCGCGTCCGCGAGGATCAGAACATTCGCATCAATGCCATGCCTACAGGCAATCAGATACAACTGCCATATCAGGGCGAATTGATAAATTCAAATGCCAATCTGGACTTGACATTGAACTCAGGTATGTTTCAACTTGAGGATGCAGCCACGGATAAATCCTTGTATCGGTATATCTTTCTAGGCAGTGAAGATGATCTCCGCGCCATGTATAATAACAACAGCAACTCCCTGGCTTACTGCTATTACAATGGCGCGGCTGGACAGAACTCGCGTCCCTGTTCACCGGAGCTGACGTCTGTTTTGCAAAGCAATGGCCTGCTTAATCCGTTGCCGAGCACTTCGGCACAGGCGCTGTCCTTTGCCATGACCCATTACGATCCTTCCTCGGGCTCCTCGTCACCAGTCTCCCCGCACTCGCCGCACTACCCTATACAGTATCCGACGTACCAGTATTCGACACTGAATACTGATTCAGGTAAATAGTATTCGTGAATAACATTGAAGTTAATCTGATCAGTTGATCAAAGTTTAGTCGGTTGTCGAAGAAGACTGCGTACCTATATCTAAGATTCTGTTGAATTTTTGTATTTTAGAGAGCCAATCTGAGATGCCAAGCCCTATATTGCCGTACACATACGTCCAGGAAACCAATGGACAGCAAATGTATATGCCTCGCCAGGAGGTTAACCAGTGTGTGCACAGTGCACTTCCCCAGCAAGGATACCCGATGGGTTATGAGGGGAGCATGTGGCCGGCTGGTAAGTGGCACCTGATAAGTTGCATTTTGTCTTATCTACTCATTATAGAGACAGATCCCGTTGCCTACCCACTACCGGCACCACCACCGCCGCCTCCACCGCCCACACCCGTGAACAACCACATGTCCTATGACCTATCCAACCCATTGGCCAACCTACCACGTAGGTCACAGCACAACAATGGCTATCAAAATGATGGACTGAAGGATAACAACTTCAACTACTTCTCATATTGAATATTCACAACTATACTCTACGGCACTGCAGCAAAAGTTATCTGTATTTGCATTGTCTTATCGAATTATAAAACAATATTTAATGCTATTCGCATTGTGTCAGACTAATTGGGTCTTTTATTTTCCCGAAATCTGGTGTATATTTTCTTCTAAGCATTTTTCACCGGGCATGTCAACTGAATGGCGGAAAATACAACAAGAATATTATATATACAAAGACATCAGTACATGTGTACCAACTTTGGTTACTCCTCCTCTAAGTGTGTTAAAAAACATATGTTCATACAGACGGACATTTTCCAAACAGCAAAGCGGCAGCGCAAGCGATGCATTTTAAGCCGTGGCTGTGCTGCTCCTTCCCCCCCCCCCCCCCACGCTTGTTTGTTGAATAACTTCCGTGTTTATTATCCAATC
Organism: Hirtodrosophila histrioides; assembly: GCA_037075165.1. Lineage (NCBI taxonomy): Eukaryota > Metazoa > Arthropoda > Insecta > Diptera > Drosophilidae > Hirtodrosophila > Hirtodrosophila histrioides. Next base: position 1,608,548 of record JBAMCL010000372.1, on the reverse strand, counting down.
GACTTGAAATTTGGACAAGATTGACTAAAGTATTGTACATTTTCAAGTCCCAAAGCTATATATTTTAAAGTGTAGCGATAAAACGTTTTGATCCAATTGCGCGGGAACGGGGGGGAATATCTGAGATCGGAAACAAACTTGATCTGCGTATGGTATACAGGAACCTACATTCCAAATTTGGTGCCTCTAACTCTTATAGTTGCTGAGATCGACGCGTTCATCCGGACAGACGGATATGGCCAAATTGAAATCTCTATTGATACTGATCAAGAATATATATACTTTATTGGGTCGTAGATGTCTCCTTCTGCCTGTTACATACTTTTGCACAAATCCAATAACCCCCTTTTACCCATTTTATGGGTACAGGGAGTAATAAAACCAATCTTAAGAAGATGGTGACTATTCCAAGGGTGATCCTGTCTGAAATTCTCAAATCAACTTCATACACACACCAAGTGAGTATGTAAGCAGTATAAAGCAGTTCTGTAAGCTCTGCTTGCTTTGAGGCTGTACCGGAATGGTTTCTTTGAATAACCGGTGAATACTATCCGATTTTATTTTTCATTTTTATTAAGTATGCCAAAACTCATGGTGTAACGTAGAAAAACGTCCACATTGCGAGTGCTTTGGAAATCTGAAACTAATTTAAGCTATGTCTGAATTGGCAAACTAAAAAATAAATAAATGGATGGTGCTTGGTAAATTTTGCAAAAAATTATATTAGTCGGTTATTGGTAAGATACAAAAAAATATATATATGTTTGGGATCCGGGCAGATTTGAACCGAGGTCTGCAAAACGAAAGGTTGCAGCTCTACCAAAAAGTCTACAACCTTAGTCGAAATATGAAGGCCTAACATTGTATTTCTTGCTCTACTTCTAATGTCAGACAAATCCAATTGGTCCATTTCGAAAATATTAACTTTTGTATGCTTTTTGACACGAAAACTTTGCGGAGGACCGTAGCCTAGTGAACTGGCGAACGACTCTGACGCACAAACAGAGTCATTTCTCCGACAAGGATTGAAAGGCTCGCAAATTAACACTTTACTCTCTTTACATAACAAGCCTTTACACTTTAAAAAAAACTCTAGATGCGAGATGGTACGAAATGGAGCCAAGTCAACATAATATAGCATCAGCCAGCAGCGTCACACTAAACTAACATGTAATTTGGATATGGAACGCGCAACACTACATACAACATCATCATAACTCGAGGCACAATAAAATATGGAACGCTACTCTAACATAACTCAGTCACACAATGGATATTGGATTGCAGCCCTCAACACCACGAAGTATTTGTCATGGATGCTAGTTGCACGAATGGACACATTATAATTAAAAAGGACACATACACATAACAACAAAATGTAACATGTTTGATTGATTGATTTAAAATACAAAACTCACCAAAAGATTATTAATAGGGGCAATCTGATACAAGCTAAAGATATTGACCACCTACTAATAATCTTTTTTAATATTTGGCGGAATAGTGTCCTTTTTTTAAAGGTAAACTGGCTTGTATGCCAGTAATTCCAGTCAGAGATGAAATATAAGTCATCGATTAATATGTGTTTAACCCCTCTATGTGCCAGACATATTAAAAAATGCGTAGTTAAACTGAGAGAATATTGCCAGTCCGTATGTTTGCATTCAAGCTTATCGCTCAATTTTTAAGCTATGAATTTGAAACTTGGCACAGATATCTGTTTCCGGATCGGATCACTATATATAGCCCTTAGGAACAATCGGTCAACAAGTACGTTTTTGTATAAAAAACTTCTTTGTTTATGAAGATTGCGTAACCAAATTTAAGTTTCATTATGTTTTATACACGTTGACCAAATTTTATCAAACTCGGACTAATATATCTTATACCTGCCCAAGGAGCGATCGGTCGAAACAAGTATTGTTATATGAAATCGCTGCAAAATGCATGGAAATTATTGAAACAAGTAATATATAATTAATATATAGTTTTTACTCCCTGTACCCATAAAATGGGTAAAAACGGGGTACTAAATCTGTGCAAATGTATGTAACATCTCCAACTCTATAAAGAATATATATTCTTGATTCTTATCAAAAGAGATTTCGATTTAACCATGTCCGTCTGTCCGGATCAGCGCGTCGACCTCAGCAACTATAAGAGCTAGAGACACCAAATTGGGAATGTAGGTTCCTGTATACCATACGCAGATCAAGTTTTTTGCCAATTTGAGATATCTCCTCTTGTTCCCCCGCAATTCGATAAAAACGTTTTATACCAACAATTTTAAAGATATAGCTTGGGATTTGGCATGGAGAATACTTTAGTCACTCTTAATCTACTGTCCAAATTTCAAGTCAATCGGATAATAAACAGGAAAGTCATTGGCGAAAAAAGATTTAGTGTTGCAGCAAGGGGGAAGAAGAAGCACAGCCGCCACTTAAAATGTCTCGCTTCCGCAGTGGCTCGTGTAAGTGCGGCCTTGTGTATGTGTAAGTGGACGAAGATGTGATTGGCAGCTTTAGACCTGGGTTTAGGGAGTTTCGTAGTCGGGTGTACTTGACTAGAGCATTTTAACTTGTTCTATTTTGTTTTTTAGACATTTCATCAAAGTGTCTAATTTCCGGAGCAACAGTAATACGCGGGCTAACCTCACATTGAATTTTGGGTTGTAAATTGTGTAGAGATTTTTATCAACAAGTTGTGAGGATTTTTAGCATTTAACGCTCTCAAAGCCGATCGAGCCCAGAGAGCGCTCTTACGAAAAACGAGCTGCTCCTTTTGATGATGCAATCCACATTTGATCAACTATCGCAATTCTATAATATTCCTTAACAATTTTCGATTTACTTTCCCTGTATCAGATATAAGATATAATGGTCCGATTTTGATTAAATTTAGTCATAAAGAGAGAAACCTTTTGTTTATTTTTAACACAACTCAATACTCGACAAAATGCTTCCAAAAACTGGAAAAATATCATGAAAGGGCTTAAACTTTAAAGATTCAATTTCAGGTTGGACTTTGCGCTAAACATGCTCATCGATCTACGACTTTCACAAGCACTTGCCTCATCAGTGCTTGTGAAACTCGCCATATGATGAAACATCAGGTGGAGAGTGCAACCTATTATATATTTATAAATGACATATTTATGAGATGATGGAACTGGTAGTTGGGAATTTTCAGCAGTAGCTTACTTTAAGCAAACACGCGTTGAGTTTGTTTGCGATATTTTGAAAAACAGAAATGTTTTGTCCACCAATTGATTCTAAAGCAGCTCTATAATATAGATAGTGATCCAACTTGACCGCTTCTGACTTTTTTACTATGATAAGCAAAGAGATTGTAACCTTACAAAGCTGCATAAAGAATGAAACTAGAAACAGACGGACGACTCATCCTTTCATCCTGATCAAGAATTTATACGTACCACATGAGGCAGGATATTTCGTAACCAAATTACAATACCCTCTGCAAGCGTATGAAATAACAAACCAGCATACTCTAAATAAATTCTAAAGATGTTTCGCTGTCATACAAACAAATTTCGTATGAAAAATCATACCATATAATGCATAATAGTATTGTTTTATATGTCCACTAATTATCATTATTGTTGAGCAAAAAATGAAACTTATAAAATAATGATTATTCCCAGAGTTTTTGAGAACAATTTTTTTTTGTAATTTTGACTATTACATAAAATATTTGCGAAAAAATTATGTATATTCCTATTCAGTGAGCCAAGATGAGCCTGTAAATCCATTTTTAAATTAAAACTGGTAATGCTATAGTCGAGTATACCCGACTACAAAACTTCCTGTACCCAGGTCAAAAATTTCCGATCGCATCTTTATACACTTACACATGCACACACATATACACAAAGCCGCACACAAGCGACAGCACAAGCGAGGCATTTTAAGTGGTGGCTGTGCTGCACACAGCATAATAATGTGAGTATGCAAGCAGTATGAAGCAGTTCTCGGAACGTAAGCTCCGCTTGCTTTGAGCAGTAGTTGGGCAGTAGCTCTGCTGCTCATCCTTGCTAGGCAGTACCGGAATGGTTTTTTGAATATCCGGTGAATACTAACCGCTTTTATTTTTAAAATTTTCATTAAGTATGCCGAAACTCATGGCACTCATGGTGTAACGTACAAGAACTTCCTCATTGCGAGTGCTTTGGAAAGCTGTAACTAATTTGCGCTATGTCTCAATTGATTAAAAAAATAAAAAATGGTGCTTGGTAAAATGTGCAAAAAATTATATTAGTCGGTTATTGGTAAGATACAAACAAATATATATATGTTTGGGATCCGGGCAGATTTGAACCGCGGTCTGCAAAACGAAAGGTTGCAGCTCTACCAAAAAGTCTACAACCCTAGTCGAAATATGAAGGCCTAACATTGTATTTCTTGCTCTACTTCTAATGTCAGACAAATCCAATTGGTCCATTTCGAAAATATTAACTTTTCTATGCTTTTTGACACGAAAACTTTGCGGAGGACCGTAGCCTAGTGAACTGGCGAACGACTCTGACGCACAAACAGAGTCATTTCTCCGACAAGGATTGAAAGGCTCGCAAATTAACACTTTACTCTCTTTACATAACAAGCCTTTACACTTTAAAAAACTCTAGATGCGAGATGGTACGAAATGGAGCCAAGTCAACATAATATAGCATCAGCCAGCAGCGTCACACTAAACTAACATGTAATTTGGATATGGAACGCGCAACACTACATACATAACATCATCATAACTCGAGGCACAATAAAATATGGAACGCTACTCTAACATAACTCAGTCACACAATGGATATTGGATTGCAGCCCTCAACACCACGAAGTATTTGTCATGGATGCTAGTTGCACGAATGGACACATTATAATTAAAAAGGACACATACACATAACAACAAAATGTAACATGTTTGATTGATTGATTTAAAATACAAAACTCACCAAAAGATTATTAATAGGGGCAATCTGATACAAGCTAAAGATATTGACCACCTACTAATAATCTTTTTTTAATATTTAAGCAAAATAGTGTCCCTTGACACTTTTTTTAGTAATACTCCTACCACCAATCAAGAAACGTAGAAATTCACCACACTTAATCGAACAATTATCGCACTGAACTTGCATCTATAACAGTTTGGTCCCTTGATATTTTGAGCAGGACTTCGTGGAAGGATCTGCAAATACCACACAGATAATAAGATGTATACCGCCCACACAATGAACGAATACCGCAAGATGTTGAAGAAAATACTCCTGGCCAGACGTAAATGGAAACATCTTTTTTGCATTTTACAACACTATTAATAATTTCCATTGTGCTCATTTAACTTGGCAATGCTTTACGCTCTTCAGTAATTGACGAGCTCTCGCTTCGGTTCGTAACTCTGAGAGCGTAAAGTTGATTGCGCTCTCGCAAATGATGTTGGTTTTTGTTGGGGTTTGCTCTGCCCTATAGGATAAATGGACAAATTGAGTGAAAGATAACTGAATATGTTGGGCCTTGTTTCTTTATTAACGTTCGAACTCTTATTATAATTCTTCAAGAAAAAAGTGGTCATCCTTTCATTGAAATAAAATACCAAATAACACCAATAGAACATGAAATTAAAGTGAATTGTGAAACTCGCTGGCTGCTTTGAAGATGCTACCGAATCGTATAGTGAGCCGGAGCAACAGCAATACGCGCGGTAATCTCACATTGCATTTTTACTCCCTGTACCCATAAAATGGGTAAAAAGGGGTACTAAATCTGTGCAAGTGTATGTAACAGACAGATCGAGACATCTCCGACCCTATAAAGCATATATATTCTTGATTAGTATCAAAAGAGATTTCGATTTGGCCGTGTCCGTCTGTCTGTCCGTCTGTCCGGATAACTGTGTCGATCTCAGCAACTATAAGAACTATGTATACCGTACGCCGATCACGTTTGTTTCCAATTTTTGGTATCTCCCCGTGTTCCCCCGCAATTCGATAAGAGCGTTTTACACCAACAATTTTAATGATATAGCTTTGGGACTTGACATGTATAATACTTCAGTTACTTTTAATCTACTGTCCAAATTTCAAGCCGATCGGATAATAAACACGGAAGTTATTCAACAAAGTCGATAAAATGCTTCGCTTACGCAGTGGCTCGTGTGTGTGCGGCTTTGCGTGTGTGTGTATGTATGTGTAAGTGGACGAAGATATGATTGGAAATTGTAGTCCTAGGTACAGGGAGTTTCGTAGTCGGGTATACTCGACTAGAGCATTCTTACTTGTGGAGATTTTTATCAATAAGTTGTGAGGCCTTTTAGCATTTATCGCTCTCAAAGCCGATCGAGAGAGCGCTCTCACGAAAACAAGCTTCTCATGTGTCATTTCTCTGTACTGCGTTGTACATCGTAGTATTTGTATAGTCTTTGGTACAGGCTAGTTTGAATATTTACCAGTTGGGGAAGGCGACAGAGCCAAGACGAACTCGTACCTGGGTCGGACAGTCGACGCATCGCTAGTCAAATCAATTTGAGACGAGGCGCCCCTCCTCCCCGTTGTGGGCTGGGGCCACATGCCAGGGCTGAAATGCCAAAGTGGCAGATAAAAACAACAATAACAGGAATAACATGGAGAGGCAAAGGCAAAACGGAGCTTCAAATCAAAAAACAATTACGCGGCAAATGACATTATCAAATGTCAAATGTCATGTTTGGGAAAATGTTGTTGGCACCCCCTCCAACCCAGGGAAACCCTCACAGTTGGAACAAAAAACACAGAATACAAAAAAAAAAAAAAATACCAGAGACAACAAAATGCAAAGCAGCGGCAATTTCAACGGTGCCGCATCAAATTTGTTCAAGGCAATTTTTCAATTCATTGAAGTGGAATCCATAAGAAAAAAAAAAGAATAAAATAAATAAGTATAAAAAAAAAACGAGAAGCGAAAAGTCGTGGCCTGGAAATGCGAGCGGTTTTAGTCGCGTTCAAAACGCGCGCGTGCAGAGTACTAAGCGCCACTTGACTTACGGCCCTCGACTGCGTTCCAGATACAGATCCAAAGCCGCTGGGTGACCGGTTCACCAAGCCACCAACGCACCAATCAACCCTGACCCCAAATCTAGCCTCCAACCCCTAGCCCCTCATCCCCAGCCCCAGCCTCAGCCCCACACCCGGTTCCAAGGAAGCTGCCAGCCTGTCTCTATAGTCTATAGTATCTCAAATCAAAATCTAGATTTTTGATTCTTTTATACACGCGTATTACTTAAAGCCCCCAACTCTCCCGACCGCTGCCTGCCCCACCACAGCGACCACCACTTCAGCAGAGAGGGGCTGGGGGGCAGCTCTACTGTTGGTTTATTTGTTGTTCGTTGTTGGTTGTTTGTTTGGTTTCTTTCCTCCTTTTGAATTTGATTTTCCTTTAAGCCCGTTGCTTGTAAATAATCCTCTGCTGCTTTTCTATTGCTTTTCATTATTGGTAGCCAGTCCTGGTGTGGGCTACTGTGGCTAATATTGTGGCCGGGCCGACTTCAGGACACTCGCCCACATCCTTCGACAGCCCTCCACTATTTGTCGCCAGAGAGTTTATGTCAAACAATGAAATATATGGCCGATTCAGTCCTTAGAACCTGGTGACATATGCCAAGTATCCTATTGATGGATGTACATAAATCAAGTGGATGGATTTCCGAATTAGAAATCCGCGTGAATCTTCATAAGGAGGTCAACATGCTGCACAATGTCACGGAGAGTGGCTATTTCATTTTATATACACTAAACGTCTCTAAATCTATCCTTAGAACAACATTATCTCGGATTTTCTTAAGCGAATCACGAAATTTCAATTCTTTTTGTTTCCAAGCAAAATTGGTTGGGAAAAAGAGTATATTGAGCTTGCGCATTGTCTGCGTGTCCGAACGAAAGGAATTTTTTTCCAAATCCTTGAATATAGAGCAAGCAGACTTGTTAAAGTGGATCAGACAGATGAGAAGTGAATATCTCGATATAGCTGCAAGGCGCAGCTTCAAAGTGAATTTTACAGTGGATGCACGCTTATAATTACCCAACTTGTTCTAGCAAAAAAATATATACAGGTTGGTATGTATATAGGCTTAGCTTGTAAAGTGTGGAAACTAAATATTTTTCCCTCAAATCAAAAATGAAACCGTTTATCTTTAAGCATTAAAAATGTTTTATACAAAATTTTAAATGTGCAATTTCCAATATTGTCTATTAGTATTAGTATTAATACAGTTTTCTTCATGATGCATTGAAACTGCAAATAAAATCTTCCCTGGTGGCTGAGAGGACTAAGTTCCCAATACGAAGAGCAAATGATGAGATCAAGGGTTAGAATCCCGCTTCCCATTCGTCTCGGAAGTTCAGATGTTTATTTTTTCTTTTTCCCTTTTGATTGATTAGAGCTAAAAGTGTCCAAATTGTTTTGGAAAATTAATAAATTTCAAACGATAAGTCAATTTAGAGTATAAAACATGATTAAAAAGCCTTTCCGTATAGTCAAAGTTATGGGAGTTTGATATCTACGAGGTGGGGCTATTGGGGTATTTAAAACCTAAAATAATCTAAACAATTAAGAATTGATAAGCTGATTCTCAAGCTCAATTTTATCCTGCTAAGTATATATAATAGTATTAATTGATCAATTAGAAGCATTTCGTACATTTCAAGTATATTAATTTTTATTTAAATGCAATCCTGGTGCTGTGGGGCATGGGATGAGTAAGAGGACATTATATCACGGAACGTGCACCCTTTATACACGAACCTATATTCCTACATTTGGTGTCTCTAGCTCTTATAGTTGCTGAGATCGACGTGTTCATACATACGGACGGACAGACAGACGGACATGGCCAATTCGAAATCTCCTTTGATACTGATCAAGAATATTTATACTTTATAGGAGATGTCTCCTTATGCGTCTTACATACTTTTGCACAAATCCAATACCCCCTTTTTACCCATTTCTTGGGTACAGGGAGTAAAAATCCCAATAATGTAAGCCAAAGATATCCTGTTATAGCCAAAATAAAATATTGTTTGTTTATTAATTGTATTTAAATGATTGTGTGTTGACAATCTTGCTTGAATCTTTAATGTGCCTTCAAAGCTGTTCTTACCATACGTGTTAATAGAGACATCCTTGCCAACATTTGATTATACGCTGAGCCATCTCGCTGCGTCATAAAATGTTAATGGCCTTCAGATCTTGTCAGTAATTATATGGACTACAGCCTTCATTCTTCAGCTGGCACTTATTGAACAATAAATGATTATTGTAATTTATTTCAGTGCCGGACAGTCATTAGTTCCATTGGCGAACTGAAAACTATTAGGGATACTCCTGAATGTGAGTTGGATATGTGCATGTGAAGGTCCTCGGGTTTGGTAAACTTGACTGCCATTTGTCGTAAGCGCACATATGTCACAACCTCCGCACCATGAGCCCAAGGAAAACAAACAAACGAACAGGCAACACACACCAAAAGAAAAACAAAAAAACAAAAACAGAAAACAAGAAATGAAAATGAAAAATGATCTCATAGCTAAAACGAAATTGCATGATGTTGGTCAGGGGCATGTTGGAAGAGGTGTGGCGGCATTCATCCAATTGCCATAATTTATCTGTCACATGTCGAATGTGTGTCAACGTCAACCCGAGACAGCCACCACGCACCACGCACCTCCCCCAACCTGCAACCCTACCCACACCCGACCCCCAGTTCACAATCGACCATCCACCATCCACCATCCCGCCCACCCACTGGGCAGGGATCTATGGCAATGCTGTCGGTCAGTTGTCATTAATATTTATTATGTCACATGCATGCAGTCCACCGTTTTGAGTTAAGGGTCCTGGGTCCTGGGTCCCGGGTCCTGGGTACCGACTCCAACTCCAGCTCCGATTCCGATTACGTGCCGGGACAGCAAGCGTTTGGTATTTTAATATGCCGCATGAATATGAAAGTAGCAAAGGATAAGTGTACAACTATTGTAATCTTTCCCACTCATATTTAAAACAACAGACAGGATATTCGTCTCAAACCTGCAATCAAACAAGATTTATTATGCTACAGTTCTAAGGACAACATTAGAATCCTGAAAGTTCAACGAAAGAGAATGAAGAGATGAAAATATCCTTGTTCACGCTAGTGCTCAAAATATAACAGCGCTAAGTTCCACACGAATATCCTAAATTGATCATAGTTCACGCTAGTGAAAGCTTACAGATCCTGAAAGCTTGAAATGGTATTTAAAAGTGATTCCTACAAGGAATTTATGAAGTTATTCGGATATGTATATAACTAATAACCCTTGATACATAATACATTACAAAAGTGCAAGATATATAATATCTTAAAGATATTTCAATTTCATATGTTCTAATTTAGAACTTGTAACGCAATTATTATTCCTATAAGCATGAACCATATGAAATTTCCTACCGATTTCTTGGTGGGGCCATTGCTTTGATCACTAACTAAGTCTAAGTACCTGGCGCAGTCACGCCCAGAGCAGCCACACCGCCCACGCCACCCACATGGCCCCTGATGACCCCCGGGCCCAGGCACAATGGGCTCATTAGGCGTTTAATGGAATACGTAATGCTAGTCCAGTTGATAAAGTGTCCAGTGTGTAGCTGAGCGGGACGAGCGGGCCCCTGGACGGGGGTTGATATGCCCGCGCGACCAAAACTAACAAACTAATCCAATATTTTTATTACGAAATGCCATTAAGGGTCATTGAATATTGTGGCATAATAAATAAATGGCCAAGCTGCATATACACACATACACTCACACACACACACACACACACACATAGACACACACACTCACAGAGACACATATGAGCGACGATTGCGTTGCCTGCGCCTGGGTTATAATCCCAGCTATCAACGGCATCATTATTCAAAGACGGATTTACGCGACGATACACCAAAAATGTGTCTGTCTGTGTCTGCATGTGTGTATGTGCGTGTGTGTGTGTGGGTGTGGTTGAGTGGTGTGGGTGGTTTCCTTGGTGTGGGCAACTGACACACATACATCAAAGCGCCTTAACTCCCCGACCAAACTGACTGACTACTCAAAAAGCGATTTTTTGTTGTTTCTGTTTCTAGAAGGTTGAGGCAACCACAGCTAAATAGATTTGTGTAGGTATTTTTGTATATAATATAATATAATATAATATAATAAGTTATATAACATTTATAGCAAGGATTTTGACTGTCTCTGACTCTGCTAGTTTAATCAAAATGTTCGATATAAAGTGTTTAAAGGAGACAAAAATTCAACGTATTATTATTATTATTAATATTATTTAAAGTTTAAACGGACATGCTTTATACAAAAATCTCGCCAATGCATTGTCAAATTTATTTAACAAATTTGAAAATTCTTTGGACTTATATAAATACATTTTCCATTCGGAATCCTTTACAATCCGTTGTGTCAGTTACCAGAGCTGTTAGGTACTTTGAGTTAGAAGTCCGATCAATTCCCCCCATTTGTGGTATACCATTTTATTCAAGTCGAAAGTGATGCCAATCAATATACAATTCGTGTCATTATACCAAAGTACGTTCAAAGAGCTCTTTATAGTTTTTCGTATTGTTTTAATTGAATTGAAACTCAAACGGTTTCCGGTAGATTAATTCGACGTCATGTCTAAGAAACTAGCTGGAGCTTAGTAGACAATTGAGGCTGATTAAATTTGTTTCGAATTTCAGTCGTCCTTTTCTGTTCTGTTCACACCCAGAACAGAAACTTAACAAGTGCTGGAGCCAGGTTGACGCCCGAGCAGGAACCGGGACTGGGACTGGTACTGAGTACGGGTATGGATCTGGGTCCGGGTCCGGGTCCGGGTACCATCCTTCGACGCCAAACGACCAACGTGCGCTTAATTAGTCCGTTTTGTTTAAAATGATTTTGATGACGATGAAGCTGATTCTCATGTACTATGCTCCATGGTACACGTTACACAGCCTGGCTCTGATCCCACTCCGATTCCGACTCGAACTCCAACTCCAACTCCAACTCCGACTCCGGCTGCGATTGCGACTCTGGCGTGTCCATTTTTTCAGTGCTTCCTGCAGGTCTTTGCCTTGTTTGCCAGCAATTCAATTTGCTGCCCATGCACGTTATGCTTTTTTTTCTCCTGCTGTCCTGTCCTGCCCTGCCCTGCCCTGCCCTGCCCTGCCCTGCACACCCACCTGGTCCCCAGGCCTGGTGACCCATCCTTATGCTGCTGCTGGCATTGTGTGTGTTTGCGTATGTTAATCGAAATGTTTGGCGGCTGACTGTTCAGAGTGGGCGCGGCATATATTTTTTTCTTTTCCCGTACACATGTAACGCGGCTTTGTTTAACATTAAATGGAGGTTAATACCTGGCAGCACGTCCTTGTCGACCATCCACAGGCGAGGCGGTCAAGTGCAGCAGCCCTGTTGGATTGTTTGCCCATCTGCATGCTGCATACACTCACACACTCACACACACATACACACACACATGCAGGGAGTGAAAGGACATGTGAATGGGTGGGCAGCTAATGTTATTGCCACCGCATTTGATTGTTTGGCCGCCGCCAATGTCCTGCAGGACTCGCGACGCGTTTGTTGTTGCAAATAGGCGAGTGATTTTACGGTTAATTGATTTTAAAGCGATTTCGCTTAAATGTTATCTCGGCTTGTTACTCTTGTCTGACTGCGTGGGTGTCTAGCCCGGGGTGCCACACACCAGCGGGCTGGTGGGGCATGCACCAGGCCCATTGTGTGGCAATCACCGTATACGACTGCTACAAATTATGCGAAACATTATTTGCCCTTTGCAGGGGTATTATATTATATTTCAGTCGCTTTAATGGAGACTTCTTCGACATAATGATGTAACATATACATATATGATGCTAATCAGGTCGATCTGGGTCGATTTAGCCATGTCCGTTCGTCCTTCTGCTAATATGTAGCTAGATTCCTAATTCTTAAGCTATGATGATGTTTCCTTATGTGGAATTGTCAGAAATGGTATACAAAGTAAGAATAAGTTGAATTTCTTAATAGCTTAATTGTATAACTTTGCTATATTTTAATCATTGGTCTACTTCTGTGTTAATCTGAGCTCGTAAACCGACAGAGCTTGTAATGATTCAGGACTCTAAAAGAAACAGAGCAGCTTTTAACTCGTTTTACTTAATCTGGAAACATGGGTAGTAGCCCCCATAGTAGCCCACGTTTATACTGATTAAAAATAAAACAAAAAAGGTGTAGGCTGTTGGTTTTTCCAATTTTATTCGTAGATTTTTGTTATTACAAACATTTGTATGTGTTATGTGTGTGGGAATACTTCAATGAAGTAAGGAATACTATGAGTATTGTGTTCTAAAGTAGTCGTTAATGATATGTACAATATCGCAGATTGTATTCTAACAGCTGATTGTTTCATGTTATACAGAAATCCACAGCTTCTATAACTTCTCTCTCTCACTCTCTCACTCTCTCCCTCTCTATAATTTCTCAGTTTAAATTAACTTATGTGTGTATGAACAAATTTAACAATATAATACAACAAATAATTAGTCAGTGGCCTTTCTCTTCTGAACCCTCGATTTTGCTCTTTTGGTGTATTTAAGCTTAATATGATCCAAAAACGCCTGCAAATTGGCAGGCAGATCCTCCAGCCTCAGTATTGGCAACGTGGGTGTTGCAACCATCGTATTTGTGGAATACATCATCGCCCCTTCAGGGTTATAACTGGACGATATACCGCACTTCTTATAAAATAGTATATATGGCGTCTGCGATGTTTTCAAGTTGTGTATAGTCCCGGACTCCACGTGGGTCACGTGCTCATCATCAAACTTATACCACTTATTCAAATTATCCTTGGCTAAAGTGAGATAATGTCCAGAATTCAAGGAGAGCCCGTTGTGCACAATGGCTGCATACAATTCGTATTGAACCACAGAGATATTCTGTGGATTGTCTTCGGAGCATACTTTGACAACGACCTATGGAAAAATAAAAGAAGGTAAGTCAGTTTATCGATATATGTAGACTGTAAGCCACAAATTCTACAGTTCGCTCGCTATATCTACTTTCTACCATAATAAAGCGTTAGTATATAGTATGTAGTATAGTATATAGCAATAGATTGCTTAATAGAACGTCTGTTCTACGGATGGTACATACACGCTTGTTATGAAAGACCGTACAGAAGAGCTTAGTCTGGCGCTGAAGATTCCGATCGTATTTAAATATCTTCAGCGTCAGAATCAAGTTGTCTGGAGCTTGGGTGATAACATTTGAACGCTCCCCATCACGGAACCCTTCGCAGCGGGGACAAGAGTACTTATTTTCACCATCTAGGGTTTCGTTGCTGAAGTACTTATTGAGTAGCTTTTGAATTGTGAATACCCTGGAACTGCTCTCATTATCTACAGGAATGGGTACCTGCAGGTCCCTGAATCCGGTTGTGGTGTTGCTGCACCCAGAGCAGGCCAGGCACCTTATCGAGGTCTGCAACTTACCACCGAAGCTGTTTTCCGTCAATGTTGAACCGGCTGACTCCGCCTCGTGTTCCTTGAGCTCGTTCAGCAAGTGGCCCAAATACTCCGAGCCGTCCTGCTGGACGCCATTCTCGAAGTAGGCTGGGCGGGTCGCAAACAATGCGGGGGACAGCTTGATCATATCGCAGTCCGAATAGTTCAGTAGTACAATCAGGAGCTGCATGTCCGTTAACAGTCTGGAGCCCCTCGTCAAAAAAATGAAGCTCCGGGCGAAGCTGTATAAAGAATCTATATAGTTCACAACTATGTGAACTGACTAATCATAGCACTTACCTCGGTGTTCTGACCAGGGCCTGAAACACCGAGTTCATGAAGCATGTGTTGCCCAAATTGGTCAGACCCGGTAGGGGATTGAGGGCCTTTCCCTGCTGCGGTTGCTCGTTCACAGCTGATTCCTCGGCAGTTTTCACACCCGTGGGCTGTTTCGGCTTACTTGGTTGGTCCATATCTCTATATATCGATAGACATATAGATATATATATCGGTAGATCCTCCTAGTTATCAGAGTAGCTCTGCAGATGGGAAAACACTCGATTTCTGTGGCAATATCTGTAAGAGTTTAAACAGCAATTATATTACTTTGCACTAAGCATATATCTATTAAGATATTGGTTGCGATTAGTTTGATTATATTTATACCCTTGCAGAGCGTATTATAATTTTGTCACAAAATGTCTATCGCATTGAAGGAGACATTGCCGACCCCACAAAGTATATATTTTCTTGGTCAGCATCAATAGCTGAGTCGATATAGCGACTGTCTGTCTATGCAAGCTAGAATTTCAGTTTTGAAGTTATCGTAATGACACTTAGCAGAGATCTTTCTTTTTACTGCAGGCACTACATATGCCGGAACCAGCCAGATCGGACCACTATAACATACAGTTGCCATAAGAACGATCGGTCGACAATTATGTTTTTGTATGAAAAAGCTTTTTGTTTATGAAGATTTCCTTACCAAACTCACTCAACCCGAGTTGCTCAAAAGTTTATGCAATCTGCTTAGATTTGGTCAATATCGGAACACAATATCATATAGCTGCCATAGGAATAATAGGGTGAAAAATGAGTTTTCGCATGAACAACTTTTTATCTATGCAAAAATTTCAAACTCAACAATGGAGAGTTTTATTATAGATCATATTAGTTTCCTATAATTTTATAAAATTTGGACCACATTATTTTATAGGTTCTATTGGAACAATCGGACCAAAATTGAGTTCTTAAATATAACATATTGCTTTAGGGGTATATAGACTCGATACATCGAAGATAGCCGTTCTTTATAGTTCTTTATATATCCGCCAACTGGCATATATACTTCGTTTTTTAGATTAATATGTCTGAACAGAGCTCGTGTAGGTTAATGCTAGTATACATCTTCGAACCATTGGTAATTATATGTGTTATGTATTCAGGGAATTAGTGTTGAGCAATTATAAATTGTTAAACTTAGTACTCACATATGAGGCGCAGCTGCCTTATTTGCAATTAATCAGCTTGATTCTCGGATGGATTCTCTATTTCGAACAGAAATAAACTATATTCTTGGATATTACACAATTCTGCATTATCTATAACAATTTACTTACATTGCAATGGATCTATATTTGCAGGTGGACAGCTTGTATCTTGGCTTGTGCCTCAATGTTGTTCTAGAATAAAAGAAATACTTGGATAATTAAGAGAAAATTTGAGGTTGTTTGCTTGTAGAATTGACAACTGAACAAGTTAGACACAAAATACAAATTCTGCCAGGCCTACCAGATAGAAAACGAATAGAAGTTAAGTCAGATTGACAACACTTGTTTCATATCGAGCAGGACTCTGGCGTACATAAAGGATACCCAGTAGCATCCTTCACACTCCTGCCAACAGGCTGAGCCAGAAATTGCACTCGTGTGTTCATTAAAACAATAAAAAGCACACACGCACACACACACAAAGCCATACAGGGGGACAGGAGGTGTGGTGTGGTGTGGTGTGGGGCAAACCGAAGCCTAATTATGATTTTTCCAACTGACAGTGGCCAAGTCTTAGTTGGGTTGGGGTGGGGTGTGGGCCATGCCCGCTCTGGGGGTTGGCCCAGTAGCTGTATCTCAACTCCAACAGCAACTCCAACTCCGACTCCAACACTATGTCCATCTCCATTGCCATTGCCATTTCCATTTGCCATCTCTATCTCTATCTGTGCGTAACGTAACGTAATTACACAACATTTTTACTTAGGCATTTCTCGTTTGGCTATTTGGCCATTGGTTTTACGAGCGTATTGCACTTTTGTGGCCTTAGAACATCGGCGGCGTCAGCAACCCCCAAAGATCCTGAAACCAAAACAGCAACCGAAACAGAAACCGAAACAGAAACCGAACCCAAATCCGTAACCAAAACCCAGCCTGCCACCTGTGCTTCGACATACATATGTACATATGTAGCTGGCTGTCCGGCATTATTAGCAACTTGCGTGCAAAAGCATTTATGAAATTCTCAACCCTATATAGAGGCATGGTTCCATGGTATCATGGTTCCAACGTCCCGTCCATCCGTGAGTCCACACTGTCAGTCTCTCGTTTAACATTTATGAGGCGACGCAAAATGATACGAAAACGTTTCGTCATAAACTTCAATAATCGTAAATATAGATTTCTCCCTGGCCAAGGGCGGAAGCTTTCTCGTTACAGTTCCCAGTTACCCAGTCACAGTTACCCAGCCTCTTCCCGTTCCCGTTCCCGTTCCCTTCTTAGTTCCAGTTCCTTTACCATTTTTCTACTCGTTTGTCTACGTTGAAATTAATAGTTTTCGCTTTCGCTTTCGCTGACGTGAGTTTGAGCGTCGCATTTCATTTTCATGCTGCCTGGTCAGTTATATTGCTACTTTCCTCCAACTCCAACTCCCCTAACGCTTACCCTTACCCACCGTCCAGCTTGCCGCCCTTCGTCTTCCGTAATGCACATTTATGTGTGTGCCGGACACTGACAACATTTTTATCGTCTCGTCAATGTCGTAAATTCTGATCTAGTAGCTGAAATTGAACTTAATGCGATGCTGAGCACAAAACTAAGCACACCAACTATGGACTATGGTCCTGTGCGGCTGCTTCCAGGACCTATCAGAAGCAGCCTAAGGTACAGTTGTGTTCAGATTGTAGGGGTCCTTTTTTGTATTATTTGCAGAGTTGGGAATATGACGCAACAAGTAACATGTATATGCTGTGATTTGTAAGTAAACAGGCTAAAGTGTGAGCTACCCTTGAACTCTCCTAAATGTCTTCCAATACTTTTCATCCTGAAGAAAAATTATCATTAATTATGCTCGAATTGCCTCAGAATATGCTTATTCCAACTATGTTATCACAATTGAAAGTTATACCAATAATATATTCTATACGAAATGTTGTTTATGTTGTAGGGAATTCTGATTCCAAGTTTGGCTATAATCATTATATGTTCTCACGAAAACAATCCATAATTGAAAACCAACAACAGGAAACAAGTTTTTGCTAATTTCATTTCAATTTGATTTCTATTACTCGAAAGGCGAGCTTTTGATTGCTTTTGAGCCAAATATGTTTTCCTTAACATATTTTCTTATCGATAATCTATGCTGGTTAAATTAAAATGCGCTTTGTTTCCAGCACAGGGGACACTTAATGGGCAAAGGGCAGCCCTCGGATTGTCACGGGGCGGGAACGAGGGGGGGCTTGGATTGGTTTTGGCTGGTTATTTATGTGGCAATTAGCAGTGCATGCTTTTAGGCCCTGGCCGCGCAATTTTAATGACCATTCGAAGCGCATTTCGTTGTTGGCACTTTATTCTTATTTATTTATACAAGTTCGCCGCATACCGATTGTTTGTATTGCTACGGGGCCGGCCAATGCTTATCAAGATGTTCAGTCGCCAGTTCTAACTGATAGGGTGGGCACGCCCACCGACCCACCGACCCACCAAGCAAGCAACCCACCAACCCACCAACTCACCAACTCACCAGCCCACAAAAAGCGTTCAATATTTGCGTGCTCATAATTTGCGAGTGAAACAGAAGTGGAAACAGAAACATAAACCAAAGGCCAAAACTCAAAACTAAGCCCCAAGGACTGATTTACTATGGAATGCTAGCCTACCAAATACCCTGTATGCAGTTCGTTAAGAAAGGTTTATTGTTTCTGCAATACAAACTGTACTTAAAGCGAGGTACAGCCTCTCTGGACTGTATCAGTGGAGAGAGCAAATGCAATCTGAAAATAAAGCTAGAGCATGTCAGATATAAAACAATTTGAATTCGCATATCTCTGTTGAGATAATATATGTATCGATAAGTACACCTAAGCAAACCTGTTAAATATAGTTGATATATCGATACAAACTGAAAGGATGCATCGATATATCAACAAGAAAGCGACCACTCTTCAGAAATTATCGAAGCGATATTTTGGAAAAAGGTGAAACTATTAAATAAACGTATATTATTATTTTGCAAACATTATCTTCTCGAAGAATAAAACTGATTGTACAATTTACTTTTCATATCATTCTACTCAAAGTGCAATTTCTAATTGTATCGCAATTCAAAGTATCGACCGCTATCGATTACGATTACGATAACTATTATGTTATGCTGTTAACTTAACAGTGGCTTAACAGAGTGCAGCACCTTTAGTTATGTTACAAGTGCACATTTGCACTACCTATTGTAAACAATATTCGGAATGCCCGTAAATATAGATTAAAGATCTAACAAGAACTGAATGCTTACAAATAGTCGCTGAGAAGTGAGGGATACCTTCCCAGGCACTCGGGCATGCTACGTGGTAGAAAAATCCACAAACACATTGTGTGCTAAACTACTAAATCAAGCTGGCAGTAGTACGGGCTACAGAAATGCAGATGGAACGGCGCCGAGCGTAACTGGGGGACAACTCCCAACTGCCAACTCCCAACTCCAACTCGGACTCCAGCCCGATTTGCACAATTTCTTGGTAGTTGTTGGCGTGTCGATCGCTCATAATTCGCGGCCCGACATGCAAGCAAACAAAATCGAAAATTCAGCACGAACATTATCGATAAAATTGCCATTAAGTTGAGTTTGTGAAGTTGGCCCCCATCCCCCGAAGCCCGCCGCTTACCGCCCGTGGCGCTTATCGATAGTTTGCATCGCAAGTCGCGCCACCAAACGCAACTTGATTTGGATGATGAATGACGCGCGATTAAACGGCCTAGATAGCCACGCTAGTACCGACAGGGGACAGGGTGCTGGGGCAAGTGGCAGCAGTAAGGGGACCCACAGCGCCAGTGGCAACTAACCAGCACTGCCTGGCAAATTAAGGGTTAGACTCGAACTTGAAAGCCACGCTACTTTTGCCAAAACTATGCGGCCGCGTCACACAATTGGCATGTATGTGCTATATACATATATATTAAATACTTTATATATACTTTTTTACGCAGCAAGCTGCTGCAAGCAAAGATTTGCATAAAATTTTCAAAGTCATTTTTCAGCCACTTCCGGACACCCTACAATATAATGGGAAGCGACTGTAGAAACTGCTTCTACCGTTTGCGCTGCCCGTCGCCAATCAGACAACGGCTGTGAGCTGTCCGCGAATCTTAATCAGTAACTTTTTAGGCTACAACTATTTTCTTCAAGTCTCTCAAACACATATTTAGCAGAAGTCCAAGCTGGACTATATTATATTTAGGGAACTTACCCGTCTTATGCCCTGCACTGATGTGAACTTTTAATTTGAGATTTGCAGATGTATCCAAAAAAAAAATCAAATATAAAAAATTCGCACGCACAAAAAAAAAGAGAAAAAACAGAACACAACTTGCTCTAGCAACTGACGAAAGTGATTTGCGACTTGTCGTCGATCTAGTGTCAACACAATTCAACATGGCAGCAGGGTTGCATCCTTATCGAAATCGATTTGGCTCACAGCTAATCGAATATGTTTTGTATCAATTCATGGCTTCTTAGTATTTTCAGACTGACCGGCAGCAGCAGTCAGATTTTAAAGCTATCTGGCATTTGTCACATCAAAGACCGATTCACACGATCTGGCATTTTGCCATTTATGTGGAAAATCATTATCGAAATCAACCGTACATAATTTGGTAAATATATCGTTGAGGTCCCCCACAGCAAGAAAGCACGGAGAATGTTGGTATTGGGCTTAATATTAACAGTCTAACAGTCAGGCAACTCTGATAAATGTTCCATGTTTTCCAACACTAAGACGCACAACTATCTTGTCGATATATCGGTTAACTTTTATTTGCATTCATTTCATTATTTCGACAATAAGGTCTTGTTCTGCCAACAGCGTTTGCTTTCTAATTTTGAGACGCGTCGTTTAGGCCAAAGTCAGTAATTGTGACGTTGTCTTTATATGGGGCGCTATACTAAAGAATTACCCACAAAACACATGTCGAGCAGCAGTGCGCCATCTACCGTAGATCGATAGCAAAGCTAGGCAGAGTCTGAGAGACATAAGCAACAGGGCATATATATATATATTTATATATATATATATATATATATATATATATATATATATATATATATATAAGTATATAACTCCAAATATTATTAATAATAAGTTTGGACATAGTTTGAGCTTTAAATTAAAACTTGCAATTACAACTCATTGTGTGAAGCTCCACTGCTTAAAATGCCTAGAATATTTGAACTGCTTTGCTCATATCTTAAGAACTAGTTTGGAATATATAGTAATTGATTATATGTTTTGTGCTAATCGGGTCAATTGCACTTTAAGATATTGAATAATTGTGTCGTGCTTATATGTGTATAAACTTTTTATCATGACATTTCCATTGCGAAAAGCACTATTAAATAAATTTACGTGCGCCACGCAATCTGCATACATAAAATCCTTGATATCCCCACCCCCGCCGTCCCAGCGCCTGAAACTATGCAATGTGGAGCAAAAAACAAAAAAAAGCAATGAAGAAAAAATAAGGAAAAAATTCATAAAGCATCTAACCACATACTGGAAAAAGGAAATCAAGTGAATTGAGCCATGGGGTCTGTGCGCCAATAACTCAATTCAATCATGCAAAGTGCCCCTTCACTCTGTGCGGGGCACGGCGGTGGGGAAGGGGGGGCGTAGTCTCTCAAAAGCGCTATGACGAAATTTCTGAGCTGGGCAAATGAAGTCATTTGCATGCATGACAATTGTTATTGCATATTTTTAGGCGCACGCGCTAATACTGAAATTGACAAAATGCCGCCAAAAGAAATACGAAATGCGAACACCCCAACCCCCACCCGGCCTGCCCTGCCACCACACAGACTCACAAATCGAACTACCCTTTTATGCGAAAGTCTGCGTCGAAAATTTATGCTTCGCGGCCATATAAAAAACTATAAACGTCTATAAAAAAGGGCAATAAAAATGAATTGGCGACAAAAGCCGGATATATGAAAATATGTTATCCGTATCTGGAGAGGAAGTCTCAAGCAAGAGTGTCAAATTATGAAGTATGGGATTTTCAATCGTTTTACAGCTACAAACTGAGCTTCAAGCAATTTACTACCAAGTATTTAGTATAAAGTCCTTGGCAGATATATTGGGAATGCTTGGAACTTGAAGAAAACATAGGATAATAATTATGAAGCAAAGAAAGGTTTTAAATAAATTCGACTTAAATTCGGACTAGTTAAATATAAAGTGCTCCTTAGAAATAAAAATGTTAGAAGATTTCTTTCCTTGCAAGACAAGGTAGGTGCCGCTGTAAATATTGTCCAATATTTCGATGATCCCGCTTTACCCATATATATACCCACACAAGTCTTCAGCGCTCTCGCGTTTGCCGCACGCGCGAATTGTTTGGAGTATTCCATAGAGCCCTGATGTGGGTGCAGGCTCCGCGGAGCCTGAAACTTGGGCGTCACCCCGCTCTGCGCCTGCCAATTGGATTTGTGCTGATTGGAAAATGCCCCTTTTCGGCAGCATCTACGCCCTTGCTGAGCATGCTTTAGCATAAAGCACAGCCCGACGAGCTTTTCTGCACCTGATGGTCCAGTTAACAGTTGCCCGTGTTTCGCCGTCGCGCTATAGCCACGCTCGCGCTTGATCGCGAAGAAATTGTGTTTCTTGGTATACCAGTGTTATATTTACAGCTACATCCTGCGATTTGCCAGATCGACAGGGTGTATGCGATTTAGCCTTCTTGACGCTCTACGGCCGTTTTCTCTTCTAGCTCTTAGTAATCTTCTAGACAGAATGTTTGGGTGGGATGCTAAGTTATTTATGTATTCTTATTTATGTATTGGGTAGCCTGTTTAATTATGACATCGCCGACCAAGGAAAGGTACAACGTGCAATCCCTTTCAATATCACGCATTCTGATGTTTGAGACAGTAGGGATCCTAAAAATTAAAGTTTATGTAGGCACTGTTGAGACATGGCAAAACCCACCCCATCCCGTAAGAGCTAGGGTACAAGAGGACCCTCAATGGATAGAGAGTGCTACTGTAGGCTACGAGTCAGCCTCTCGATGTTATTAATGTCGACTGCTACACTTGGTACTAGTAGTACAATACATACTACTACAATATCTATATATTTTTAAAGAATTCTACGAAATATAACAGGAAACGGACACATACTACCCATATATAGGTTTATAATGAACTTAAAGAAAAGTTAATTATAGAAGGAGATCTTACTGTTCTTTCTTCTGATTGCAATGAAATTTGAAATTTGAAAGTGCAGTTCGGTCGGAAAATGTTGATTTTAAAGTATTTCTTAGTTGCTTATGGAAAGCTGTTGGGAGAGTAAGCAACATGTGAACAAATCGAAATCCTTTTAATTTGATGTTGTTTGCCGGCCTATGGCCAGGACACAACACGCCCAAAGGTGCAGTCAATGTCAGCGTTGCCTTTGACATTTGATGAATTACGCGCACCAACAACAACAACAACACTAAGAACAACAACAATAGGAACAACAACAACAACATTAGCAACAATTGCGAACTATCTAATTAGACTGGGGACACTTTTTTATTGCACTGACACACACAAAACGCACCAAAGTTGCCTTTTTTTTAGGTGTGTCCTGGCGCCTTTCACACCAAGCGTTGCTGTTGTTGCTGTTGTTGTTGCTGCTGCTTTTGTTTCTAATTAATTAATTAGCTTGATGACAAAATAAACGCGCGTTGCTGATGAGCGCTGACGAAATGTAAAAAGCAGCGAGCAAAAAATAAAAGAACGTTGGAATAAAAAGTAGTATAATAATACAAATGAGAGTAAAAATCAATAATTCCCCAGCGCCTGGCCCCAGCTGCCTTGGCGCTGTCGCCGTTTATCATTTGCGGCTCATAACTTTGTGCAATATGCAGAAGCAACAACAACAACAACAGCAGCAGCAACAAAAAGAACAACAATGGCAACACCCCGCGGCGAGGGGCGGCATGTGAAAATGCAAAGCTGTCAATGAGTTATGTTTGGCGCTATCATAAAATTTGACAGCCCTGCCAGGGAAGTTTCTCCATATGCAAATGCTGCTGTCTTCTCCCTCTGCAGCTTGCGCAGGGGTGCGGCGAATAGTGCGGGGTGGGGGTGAGGGGCGATGCCAAGGAGTTTGCCAGACGTGTAAGCTGCAAGGGTGGCAGGCGGAACCGGAAGCGCACATTTAAGAAAGTCGTGGCAAATATGAAATCGAAAGGATTGTTTGTCTGTGCGTAGGTGGATGTATCTGTGTATGTGTGTATGAGTGTGTTTGTGTGTATTGTATCGAGTGAAAGTGTTGGCAGCTGAGGCACTTCTCCATTATAAATCAATGACGTCACTTAAAATTGACTAAAAAGTCAGAGTATATTGAATATTAAAATATGTACTTGGATTGGGCAACATATTGTACTCTTATGAGAGACTGAGCTCAGAAACTTATTTAATGTATGTATGAGTATGTTTGAATTTATGTACAATTCTGTGACTTCTAGCTCTAGTGTTTGGACTTAACTCATAACTAAAATTTGAATTTAAGCATTAACTTAAATGATTTTCTTCAGATGATTGATAGTACATTGCATACAGTATTTTTTTTATATTTTTTTTATTACAATTTATCATATTCATTAAACTTGTGTACCTTTTTGGCAGCTGAAACTAGTTGTCTATACTTTTATAAACTGGATAATGTTTAATATATGTAGCTACGAAGGGGATAAATATGAGGTTATTGTTGCTATTGTATACAGTTAGGGGTAGTCCACATATTACGTAATCACTTTTCTGCCCATTTTTGATACCCCCCACCATGTAATCAAGCGTAATCATTTGGCTGACCTCCCCCCGTCTATGATTACGTAATCATTCAAAATTAATATCTTCCAAAAGGTGAAAACGAAATTGGTGAAAGAAGGCTCTTAGATAGATTACGTAATCATATGCCAAGCACCTTTTCTCCCCATGTAATGACGAGTTATCTTCTGGCTGACCTCCCACCTCCTTGATGATTACGTAATATGTGGACGACCTCTTATAAGAATTTCAATTGTAAAATTTATTTAGAGAACGTTACGATGCGGTAAGTCCTGATGGAATCCTTTCAGCCTTGTTGTCCTTGGTCTTTCTTTGTATTATTGCATTATTGCTGGACATCTTGTCGGTGTGGTGTCAGACAATAGCTAGAGCACTGAGGTGACTTCTTCAGGCGTTCCCTGTATCTCTCCGATTGCTGCTTAATGACGTCAACGACTTTAGGTAATTTTAGGACGCGTTCAATGTTGCTTGTTTGCATGTACCAGCGAGAATCACAGATCCTCCTAAGAATCTTAGCCTGATCAACCCGTATTTTGTTCAAATTGGTTTTTGCCGCTATCCCGCAGAGTTGTAGGTCATAGTTCCATATGGGGGACTGGATTGCTTTTGTATATTCTGGCCTTATGAGCCAGAGATGGCTTATTGTTGGCTGGCATATAGTATGAGTCTCAAATGATTTCAAAAATGTCTATTACCGGCTATGTAATAAGTTAGTTTTTAGTTTCTTACATGCAACCTGTCAAGCTGTCACTTTTGGTTGCAGAATACTTGTTAAATAAATAAATAATTACAAGATATAAAACTCAAAAAACAAAAAAAAAATTGAAATTTTCTATTCATTTTATCAAATGGTGAATTACAAATCATTGTAGTTTTCTATGACTAATGACAGCAACAAGTTAACAGACACAAGCCACATTAAAAGATGCAATAAGCAGCCAAACGCACACACAGACACACACACACACACACACACACACACACACACACGCACACACACACACACATGCGCGCACACTTCAATTTAAGTACTGAAATTCGCCAGAGACCCCAAAAAGTATGCAACACTAAAATGTAACTCACACCACCTGCAACTATATATATATATGTAAGTGTGTGTGTGTGTGTGTGTGTGCTTGTGTATCTGTGTTGTCCGTTTGCATATTTTGCAATTTTCGCACTTATTTTTGAGTATTATCGAAAAAGTTTTCCCATCATCGAAACACAAACGGCAATTGGCAAAACAACACACGTTGCTGCTACGTGTTCCAGTTGAGTGTGAATACGAGTATATATGTAAGCACACACACACACACACACACACACACACACACACACACACACTACACACACAGTGCAGTTACTGAAAGTGTTGTTGTTATAACTACATATGCACATTTGTATAATAAAGCAAAGTTATCAAAATGTTTATTGGCAAATCTTTGAAAATTGCTGCGGCAATATTCACGTGCGCTCTATAATTATTGCAGTCGTCAATTTGCATAAGTTGAGTATTTTGAATATACTTTGAATAGATTTTTAGTCGAGTGTAGTAATAATAGAGTATACTCACGCAATGCAAGCAAATTTGTAAAGATATATCAATTCTATAGTTATAAATGTTAACTTTATATTGATCTTAACTGTCTGACATATCAATTTACCTCTGGCATGTCCTGCCAAGATATGTTTTTCTCTACTCTTGCTTTTCTATCAGCTAACACCTGTGAATGCATTGCAACCCCCGCTGATCTGTAAACTGAGGACCAACTGTTCATTTGAAGGTTTACCTTCCCCTTGGCAATAGCCAACTCGACTGCCAATTCAAAATCCTATCTCCACAGTCTGTCAGTTCGCTTTAACGCCAAAATTGTGGCCCAGAGGCAACAACAGTGATCGGCAAAATAACACCACCATCAACACCACCAGCAGCAGCAGGAGCAAACTGATGCAGAGACATCCTTTCAAAAAGGCGCTCAGGCCAGCCCATCAAATTAGCGCTGCACATTTTTAAATACATTTTTATACCACTTCCTTGTCAGCCTTTTCAAAGTGAACGACTGTGAAATACTCTTTTGGAGTATTTTATAAGGACAATTGCATTGAAATTTCCTATTATCTCAAGCTTTAAGGACTGCTCTGCAACATGTCCTGAACTTTTGTTATAATCTTAAGTTGTGGCAGGAGTACCCTTCATGTAAAATAAAAATAAAAAAAATAAGAGAAAATTACCAAAAAATATTCATTTCGGTTTTCTGATAATTTTTGTTGTGCTCTTGTTGTTGTTGGTAATTTATAAAAAACGTTTAAGGCTGGAAAAGCTGGCTTGGGGGCGTGGGCAAGGTGAGCCCAAGTGTCGCTGCCCGGGTTGAGGGGTGGGGTGGAGGTAGAGGTTGAGGCAGAGGGTGGGGTGGGGTGGGGCGTCGCTGATGGTGGTGGCTTTTATGCCTAAAAAACTTCAAACGAGATAAATACAATTTCCATTAGGCCTCGCGGAAAATCCCTCGAACCACATTCATACTTTTCTCATGTTTTGCCAGTGTTTTTTTCTCTTGTTTTTGTTTTGGTTTTTTTCGTATTGATTTTAGGGCTTTTTCACAGTTTTTTGACCAAGGGCTCGTGGCCGAACCCCTCCCCCTCCCCATCCCCCTCCGGCATCATCTTCTTCGTCTGTTTTACGTTAATTTTTTAATTGTAAATATTGCCTAGGGTCGCATTTTTCATCTGCTGCTCTTGCTGCGTGCGAATAGCCCACACCCACACCCCAACTACCCCCACTTCAGCCCCTTAAGGTTCATAATTTCTTGCGTATATCTACAGCAGCAGTACCCCCCCTGCTTCCACTTCCACTCCCACTCCCACCCAGCCTCCCTCCAACCACTTTGTTTACATAATTTGTACGTTACAACGCGCACACGAAACATTTTTTGGGCTACTTTCGCTGGCATTTTTTAATAGATTTTCTTTTTTTTTTTTGTGTTTTCCTTTTGCGGTGGGAAATGTGCGCAGTTGCTGTGGACAGCCCTGTCAGGGACCGTGGGCTGGGTTCGGCTTGATTAGGTCCACAGTTGTGTGTTCAATTAAATTTTACACTTAGCATTGCATTTGTAGCCCCGAAGCTGCCCCCTTCCCCCAGCTGAGAAGTGGGCCTCAAGCGGACTGAGGGGATGAACTAATCAATTCAAAATGCCTAATGGAAATCGGTTGAGCTATGCATCACTCAAACTGAGCTAAGGCTGCAAACAAACCATTCTGCAAATAGCAAAAATGATTTTAAAATTCTGTTTGATTTTTTCAATTTTTCAATTCTTTTTTTTTTTAACTTTTTCTAGAGCTGAGTCCATATAAGTCATTATAATTGCGCAATTCATCAAATGATACATAAGAAATAATAAAGTAATAGGTAGTTTCAAAGTTTCAAATGCTTGCAATTTCATTATGACATATATATTAATTCTTTTGCAAAACTTTTCACTAAAAATTTACTTAAAAATAATAGAAAAATTCAACAATATTTTTTGTGATCTAAATCTTATGAATGCATTAATTAGACATCAAAAAATGTGTTTAATTGATAAGGTATTTGAATAAAGGGCGAAAATATAGCCATTTTATTAGATTAATTGCCCGATATCGAATAAATTTTTGTTTTCATTTTCGATTGCAACTTGAAAAGTTGTTTGAAATACCTTTTTGTTTTTAAAAATATGTCTCGATCAAGCTCAAAGTCAGTTGAAAAATGAGCTTCTGTTGGTATGAGGAAAGAGAGGATATATATATATATAGAAAGGATACATGTTGAAGTGCATGTGAGCAATTACGAGAATATTTCTCGATTATTTTTATGTTGATTACCGTTTTTATTGCCCTGTCCGCTAATTGCAAACTATTGGCCCCAAAACACCACACACACGCACACACACACACACACACACACACTCAGCTCCAACATTATTATATAATAAACTAGGGTTATGGCAAGGGACGCCTATCTGCAGTTCCGTTTGGTATTAGAACTTATGACAGCCCCAGCAATTTGCGCCCCAAAACAAAATAAAACGATTGCAAACAAATAAAGTGATGTGAGCTCCTGAGTTCCTTGTTCCTGCAGCAGCAGTGGCAGTGGCAAATAACTGGGGAGCATCAATGTTGTAAATCCTTAAATTTATAGATTCACACTGCCAGGGGGGGCAGGGGGCAGCCAAGAGGCAGCCAAGAGGCAGCCAAGAGGCAGACAACTTCCTGCCACAGGCCCAGCGAGGCAGTCCTGGCATCGATGGCAGCATATTGGAGCAGTTGTCTAACATATAAACAATAATAAAAATAAAAACATAGAGCAGAAGTCATATGAGTGTGCCTCTGTGTGTGTGTGTGTGTGTGTGTGTGTGTGTGTGTGTGTGTGTGTGTGTGTGTGTGTGTGTGTGTGTGTGTGCCTGTGTGTGTGAAGGCGGCAGTTGTGTGCAGTAAAAGAAATGGCCAAGACGCTGGGATTTGTGTGCTATACTTAAACGTGTTTAGTGTTTGGTATATCAAACGAATTCCCAACGATTTCTACTTTTCTGCTACACTGAGAGAAATAAGAAAGTCAACCAAAAATAAGTTTGAGCTAACTTTTTTTTTTATTGCACTTAAGCTGTTGAACAATATCTTTAATTTTTATTTTTTATTTTATTTCGATCTTCGGCTAAACGAATTAGGATAAATATTGACGTTCCATCGAATTTTCCTCGACCTAGCCATTAAGTTCACTTCATTAAGGTTTCAAATTACTGTATAAACTAAACTATAGAAACCAAATAAAAACAATAGGGAAGGAAAACTTTTGGGAAGGATAAGTATCTTGGAAACAGTCTGTATAATAAGCTTTTGAAGTATATTAAATTATAATTTTTGAAGTCTCTAATAACTGTTTTTAAAATAACTTATTTAATGTCCTCTTATCAAGGAAAAATAATTGAAAATAAAATATATTTGCTTAATGATATTAATATATTAAAAAGCTTATTAATTTATGTTACTTTAGCAGTAAGAAAGCTAAAAACAAAATTGATTTTTTTATATCTAAAAATATTATAAGGCCAGCGAAATAAGTCATCTTAAAAACATAATTCTCTTGAAGAAAAACAAAATCGTTGTTTTTATGAAATGTTCATAATGTTATGGTAAAGTTAATTAACAGCTCAAGCTATTCATTTTTATTTTTAAATTAAATTAATATTTTTCCCATCAAAATAGTTAAACTGATCATATAATGAAAATTATTATAAATAGCTTGCTTTGAGTATAAATAAATATTGTTAAGATTACGGCTCCTGCATGTTTATCCAATACTTCAGTATATATTTCTCATGCTCATCATATATTGAATTCCCTTAACCTTCATGCTACTATCCTAACATTTCGTCTTCCCATTAGAGTCCCCGCCCCTCCTCCAAGCAGCCCACACGCTGTCCAGAGGCAGGACCTGCCAAAGCAGGCGGAGATCCGACACATGTGAAGGTCACGACATGAAAGCAAAAAACGCTCTTCTAGTACAGCTGTGGGCAGCTGGGGTGGGTGGGCGTGCATAGTGGGCGTTGGGCAGTGGGTGGTGGGTGGTTGGGTGGGTGGGCGGTGGTTGAACGCATTCGCATTCGGCTTGTCGCCGTCGCCGTCGCTTTTTGGCTAATGAAAAAGAAATAAAAGTGTCGAGTGCATTATTGCCAGTCGCCCACACATACACACACACACACACTTGGCACACACACGCACACACACACATGTGCTACTCCCTGGTAATTGTTGAAACATTTTTAGTACAAGAAGCAACCGCCTGTCATCCAGGGCGTGTTACGTGCTCTGCCCTCGTCCTGCCCTGATTCTGGTCCTGTTCCTGGCATGACAACCATTCCCGTCCCTGGCGGCTATTATTTTGCACTTACTATAACATGCACATAAATATTTTTGCCTGGTCCAGCTTCTGTGGCTATTTTATTGATACTAACACACACACACACACACACACACACACACACACACACACACACACACACACACACACACTCACACTTGGCAAGTTTTGGCCATAAAAGGAGCTGAGCTCCTGCCTCTGCCCCCGCCTCGCAATGTTGTTGTTTTTATTGTCGCCTCGCCGGCGAATCTCTGTCAAAAAGCAATAATCATCAATTCTGATTTTTGGCAAGACGTTGTCGACGTTCTCTTTGACACTGCCCCACTCCCCCTTACGCCCTTACGGCACTCACCCCTGCTCTGCCGCGACAATTTGATTTCAAATTGATTATTATTTATGCCATTTTATGTCAGCCATTTGCCATTTCATCTCTGGCCCATCGTTCCGCTTGGCTAATTGTATTGGGCCATTGCATTACCAAGTTCTAGCCACTTGGAGACTGCACAACATTGTAAATATGCGAATAGACCAAGAGTTATTGATCTGAGCTAGAGTACTGAATTGAAGTTCTACCATAGAGTATACCCAACCAAATTGTCTGAAGAGTAACTTTATAAAGCTATAAAGTAGGTAATCACCACCTTCAACCAAATCGATCAAGTCAGGACTCTTTGTCCCTCAGTCGATCTCAAGATCTCATTTTTAGATTTTCCATAAACGGATCAAGTTTATTACAAAGCTTGAGTACCTTTCGTCGGTCTTTCTAAAATCGATAAAGTCGCTCCCATCCGAAATTTCATAACGATTGGTTGATAAACTCATAAGTTATTCGAGGGACCCTCGTATATAAATACTAATGTGTGTTCAGATACTTTAAGCCGGTGAATTGGTATCTCCTAGTCTAGCATTCTTATATCGACCGCCTTCCCCGCCTCAACGCCTTGCTACAAACTAAAAATCTAAGAACGAATTCCAACATGTAGCTTCCTATTGAAGTTGATAGTTTTATCTAGATATTTGGTTACGCAATTAGCCCAAACATAACTTAAATATTTATAAGTCTGTTTTCAATTCTATAGCTTTGGGTAAAACTAGAAAACGGTCATAAATAGTTAATAATCATTCTCAAATGTGATAATATGATATGATTCTATACTTGTGCTCTTAAGTGTTGGCAACAGCTTCAATTCTCAGCCAAATTTAGTGCACTCGCCTCTTCCCCTTTCCGAATGTTGCTGTTACTTACTTGCAAGCCAAAACCGGTTCGAGTTTGGGTTTGGGTTTGGGTTTGGGTTTCTGCTGGGGTTCAGGTTCGCATTGTTGGCCACCTACGCGGTGCTGTGTAGTCGACAAGTCGTTGAGCTAAATTACTTAATTTTAATTTCTCGTAGGCGCTGCTTAATCAGCAACTATTAATGCTGCACTTTGCTTATTTACGAGCTCCAAATGACTTCCATTGAAGCCCAGTGTCGCCTCAGCCTCAGCCCCAGTCTCAACCCCAGACTCAACCTCAGCCGTGGGCGTGGGCAGCTCCTGTGTGATGAGTCAGTTGTTGGCCAGAGGCCTGTCCAGGAAAGATCGGGACTAAAAAGCGTCTGACACAATCGCAACTTGAGTAGAGGAAATGAATAAAAGAAGTATAAGGGCTTACTTTAAATATAGCATATATATCACAAGAAATAATATAAATAATTCACATCTACTTAAACCTTATAGCATCTACTTCCATAAAGAGACATTATTCAACTCATCTGTCCCTTCTCGTTCTTCGTGTGCAAGTTGACAACTTCGAAAGGTTGTTCGTCGGGGGAAATTAAGATCTACTAAAAGAGAGATCTGTGCTTCAACTGCACTTGATTTCATACTTTTAATTGATTCCCTTCTATGCAAGTCATCATTGGGAACCTTGGATATATATTCCTCGGGAAAAATCACATCTACTGAAACCTTACAGAATCTACTTCTATAATGAGACATTATTCAACTCATCTGTCCCTTTTCGTTCTTCCTGTGCAAATTGAGAACTAAGCAAGGTTGTTCATCGGGGGGAAATTAAGATCTACTAAAAGAGAGATCTGCTCCTCAACTGCACTTGATTTCATCCCTTTCTATACAAATCATCATTGGGATCCTTCTTCGGGGGGAAATCACATTTACTAAAACTTTACAATATCTACTTTTAGAAAGAGACATTATTAAATTCATCTGACCCTTTTCGTTCTTCCTGTGCAAGTTGAGGACTTCGCAAGTTTGTTCATCGGGGAGAGTTAAGATCTGCTAAATCCTATAGGAAGAGATCTGCCCCTGAACTGTACTTGATTTCATCCTTTTGATTGATCCCTCTCTATGCAAATCGTCATTGGGGAACTTCACATAGCTATTCATCCGGGCGGGAGGGGAATTCAAAGCTGCTTCTGTACTTGAGGGATGTCCTCACTTTTCTTGTTTTGCCCACAGTTTGTCACACTTAATTAAAGAAAATTTTAAGCACTTTAGATGTCAATTTGTGCTCACTTTTCGGCGCGGCCGATGCGATGACAGTTGCCAGTTAGCTGCCAGTTGCCGTCAAAAGGCAGCCAAAAAGTGAAGAGCGAAGAGAGGCAGGCTGAAAATAAATATAAAAAAAAGAGAAAGAAACGGTTTAATTAAGTTGAAACCCTTTCGTGCGTACCAGGGCCAGTTGCCCGTCTCCCTACCCTTGCCCTTGTCGCGTTTCAGACCAAGTCCCCCAAGTGGCTCAAGTGGCCAGGCAAGAGCCGACGGCGAGTCACTTGGGTCGTACCCGTCATCGTCTCCCCTCTCCCCCTCCCACTCCCACTCCCGACCCAGTCCCAGTCCATGTCCCTGTCCCTGTCCCCCGCTCTCCAAAGAGTCTGTATGCTCGCATCTTTCACAGCTGCGGGCGTTGGGCGAGGTTCGAGTATTAATTTCCAAGGTGTTTGCTATGCCAAGTTGTTTCAGTTCTAATATAAAAAAATCAGCGTAATTAAAAATCAAATGATTTTTTTCTTAGCCACCCGCTCGTCCTGCCGCCCCCACCGCCCCTTAAACCGGATTGCAAACCCTCGACGAGGACGACGACGACGACAGAAAATATCTTCATTAATTTTGGTCAGCCTCTTGCTGCATCTGCTGGTGGGTGTTGAGCGGGATGGGGTGGGTTTTTCGGTGATGCCATTCACAATTGAATGAATGCAGCACAATTTTTAACTCATTAATTGGTGTGGGCAACCCTTTTTTTTCCTTATGCCATTTGGTGGCATCCTGCAAAAGAGAAGGCCCAAAATGTCCTAAAAACAGAGCCAAGTGATTTATTTGCTTAATCCTTTTCATTTTGAAGTGATTTGTTCAGTCTTTTTGCTGCTACTTCAAATGTTGCTGATTAGAGAGCAAAAGGGAGAAAATTAAAAAAGGACTCGTCCTCAGTCATGCCGCTCACCTCTCTTCGACCCAAGTAAATCCAAGACAAACTGCTTAATTGATTCGTCATCAATATGCAGCCTGATCTGGCCGGGTCCATCGACAGGCTCTCAGAGAGACCCGCTGAGGATCGCTGACCGATCCAGGCCCTGGCAACTTGCTTAGCTGATTTTAATCCGCATTCGATACGGTAACAACTTTTACCTCATCACCTCAGCAACAATCAAGGGCCAGAATCAGAATCAGAATCAGAGTCAGAGTCAGGCAGGGAACGAGCTTTTGACACTCGCATAACTTCCGATTTAATCCCAGCGCGTGAACATCGTCGATCCATCCGCAGATCTACAGACCTGTTCCTCCACCCCGCTCCGATTCTCATACCCGATACCCCTTCCCGGCCCCTTCCTCTGAGTTATGCGCTTCTGTGCGTTGTCGTATTTTGTAAGCTTTTACGCGCCGGCTACCACAGATGATGACCATCGGGAGCTGCTCCAGCCCCATCCTGCTTCACCTCCTTACCCCCCTCTTACCGCACCCAGGGCTGCTCGTCAGCGTCGTTGAAGCGATAAAAGATCAATTTAGTTGCGCTTCAGTCGCTGATTTAAATCCGATCATTGCACGACGATTTGATGCAAACTGAAACATGCACATGGAATTTGCAATTATCGAACATTAAAGGTGACTCCTCTGTCCCCCCTCTGCCCCTCTCTGCCGGAGTGCAGACACAAAACGTTCCCCAGCGTTGTTGCCGCGGATTTGAGCGTGTTTGTGTTCAGGTCTCTGGCAGCTCTGGCTGATTCTAAGGTGCGAGAAGTGTCCACAGCAGGCCCAACGACCACGACAACGACAACGACTGAGGATTGAGAATTGCGGATGCCTAGGCGGACTTAAGTGTTAGACTCTTCCAGCCATGGCTCGATTCTTCAGGCATTGCTGAGAACTAAGAACTGAGAACTGCAACTTGGCTGGGCTTAAATAGTTGGAACGAATGGGCAGCTAATTACTCGTGATTTTCATAATTGCCCAATACAGGAGTACAATATATATTTTTGTAAGGGGGAGAGTTAAAAAGCGGTAAAGCCCTAATTAAAAATATTAAGAACTATGCACTAAGAAGTAATAAGTGTATGTAATTACTTAAATGAAAATGTGAAATCAATCAAGAGGAAAGCCAAACACAATCAATGCGCATCTGATTCAAAAAAGTTAAAAGAGATGAAGGACTTACCAAAACTCACCAAAATTAATACTATTTGAAATAATGAGTTTAAAGCATTTAGACTGTTAATAAATGCAGAAAACAAGCCAAGATCATGAAGATATTTTGCATCTACACGGAAGTCGGTTCAGTTTCAACAATGTTATAGAGATCAGCTTGATTGGCCAGGTAAGGGGAAGACGGAGAGGCGCACAAGTTCGTTAAACGATTTTAAATCAGACTCGAGACATTGCAGTGATAAAACAGGCTTAGGCAGTCAGGGCACAGTCTGGCGGGAGACGGGAACGGGAACGGGAACGGCTGCGGGATGGGTTGGAGCGGTAAGTTGTCTGCTCTAACATGAGGCACGTGGAGCCGCGGGGTTTGGGGTTAAGCGCTGTGCTCAAAAATCAAATAGCAAAGAACTACAAATTACATGCCAAAATGCACTTCAATACAAAGCACTTGGGTAAACAGAAAGACGGAGCAACAGACAAACGGCATGGCACACACACACGGACAGGCATACACCCACCCATACACACCCACACACATACAGATATATACGGCAAGGACTACAGCACACCTGTGGCCCAACACAGACCCCCTCACCTGGCTGGCCCTGCCCCTGCCCCAGCACATTGACGATGTAAACCTTAAGGTATTTGCGATAATTGCACTTTGCTGTTGTTGGCACTGCCTGCCTTGCCCTGCTCTGGCCTGGCCTGTGCCAGGAGCACTTGCCGAAAAGAGTTGCCTGCTCCACCTTCAGCTCCAACTCCAGCTTCAGCTCCAGTTCCAGCTCCAGTTCTAGTTCCAGGGCTACAACTTTGAGTGGCTCTGGCAGCCACGTCGCATTGTCGTCGCTTGTGCGATGCGCAAGATAAACAAAAGACAGCAGCTAAATATACATATGAGTGGGCATGTGTGGGTGTGTGTAGTGTGTGTATGTAGTGTGTGTAGCACACGTCTTCGCCAGGCGCAGCCACCAGGTCCCAATTCCACTTGCTATTCCGCTAACTAAGCCCAAACCACTTGCTTCACTTTCTACTTCTTTCTGCTTTACAAAGTACAGTGAGAGTTGGCTAAATGAGATTTTCAATTGCTTCCAACTTGTAGTTGAAATTTCTTTGGCGCTCTCGCTGTCAAAGAAGCGAAACTGTTGAGCATAATAAATCATAATAATATAATAATTTTGAGCATGATTATTCTGAATGATCTTTATCCCCGATATGTATGGAAACTATTCTAAGGTATAAGCATTTAGAATGAATAACTATTATTGGTATATAGGAGAAACTGTCAGGATTGCGAAAAAATACATAGTAAGAAACCACTGAGACTATCGATAATGTCATCGATTGTTTTGCAGCTCTTCTTTTATCAACATCTTTCAATCATTTTGTAGTTTTTATTGGTATCACCTGGCGAGTGTTCACTGTAGTTGCCACTTAGGTAATTCAAATCATGCTAATTGCATTTTATTTGTTTTGTAGCGCAGATTTTAAGTTTTTAATTGCCAGCCCTCGCGCCTGCCCATATCTCAATCCGTAACTTATGGATTTCGACCTTCACAGGGGTGAAGGGATATTCCTGGGAGTTGTTAAACCATTGACAACTAACAATAAGGATGTGCAGTAGGCGAAACTAAAGCACTGTTAAACATATGAGCCTATACAGAAAATTTAATATGTTTTTAGTTTTGGGAGATGTTTCTTTGGAGTATCTGCTGAGTTGCTTATTGATGATGAAGGACACGCGTGCCAACACGACGAAGGACACGTCCTGGTCATCATGTTCAATGGCCGCTCAATAGACTCCACTCCTGGCTATCCTGGCCAAGTGACGCCATCTGGCAACTGGCCAGGATAATGGCCATTCCCAAAGCCATTGCCAGTGGTAAATATATCGCGTCATATGGCGCACGGGACGCACACGCGTGTTTCAGCTCCAAATTTGATTCGGAGATGGAGTCGGAGCCAGAGCCAGAGCCAGAGTCAGAGCCAGAGCCAGAATCGGAGTCCAATGCTTTCTGGCTGGCTTTCATTAAACGCAAATTTATGCCTTTACTTAAATGTCAAATATTGCAAATGTCAAACTCTGAGCCCAGGGGCCGAGTTGGGTCCCGGCAGACAATGGTGCTACTGTTGCTGTCAATGCCGCATGTCTGCCCCGTTTGGGTTCAGATTGAGCTCCATGTGCCGTAGCCGTCATCAAGTCCTCCATCTCCCCCTCCCCCTCAGTGCCACCACTGCCCACTCCTCGTGCTGTCCACAGTCGAGTCGGTTTTTATGCGTTGTTCGTTTTGTAATTAAACGACGCACTTGGTTGGATTTCCTTGTTGGCCAGGGTAAACAGATGAGCAGCAGGACAACTGCCAGCGCACATTTCTCATACACTGCCAAAAATGGGAGCCCATTAGTGCATATATAAGCACATATGTAGCTACATACATAAGGGAAACCAAAGCAAGGACTTAGAACCCAATCTGAAAATCGATTATCGCAGATTGTGAAGGCATTCTGAAATCTTTCAGAGTTCATTAGTATTTTTGATTTGATTTATTTTAAGTCTAGTAAAAGCTTTCAACTTGCTGTAAGACTATAAGAAATACTAAGATACTTCTATATATAGATAATTGTTTAATTTTTCTGTATGGAATGATGTCTAGAGACGAAAGTAAATCTGGTTATATACCATTTGATTTCACATTATGTTCCCTATTTAATTACTTTATTCTTAACTCAAATAAGAAATCATCATATTTTCCAATGCTGAAAGTCTTGTTTCTAAATAATTTCGAAATATTTTCTTAAATATAATAAATAACAACAAAATTTGCTTGGAAGCTTGTTATGATTTGTGTTTAAATTTTACATAATGTATCTTTAACTATAAGACCTAATTTCACGCAACAATTAGAGATAAAGAGCTCTCTTTGAATTTGATTACTGAGAAAACTAATAATTTTATAAAAATAGTTGGAAAAGAATCACAATTTCTTACACAATTTTTTTCAATAATTTATATATTAGTTTTTTTAAGTTTATATTTCTCTACTGTCTGTTTTATGATATTTAACAAATTTTATATTGAAAACAAAAATTAGCGGAATAAATTATAGGAAATATATTTTTCTATTTCGAACGAATTTCACTCAAAAATTTTATAATGAATCTTAAAATAATGGAATAGATTATATGAAAAATATATTTCTTTTTCGATCGAATTCCACTCAAATATTTAATCGGAGCAGACCCTATTAAAAACCTTAGTTTTTCTTAATCTCATTTAAGTCGATCTTTAAACTGTGCTACGCGTATTTTAGTGAATTCAATTCGAAAGTGGAATTCGGAGCAGGTTTGTATACTTTTGTGGAAAAGAAAAAGAAACTGTAATTGATAAAAGTTTGTTGAAACAAGAAACACTCTGAACAAATGCCAACTGATGAGTGTATAATATTAGAATTGAGATTAACTACGGCCTTAAAGCGTATCAGAAAATCGAGTGACCTTTTGTGGGTGGACGACATTTTAATTGTGAAATAAACCAAGGGCAACCGTTAAGTGAGCAGTTGGTAGCTGCTCCCGGATAATGCCCATGGCCCAATTGAAATCCGTCAGGCTATGAATATATTTGGTTTACTGGTGCCCCCTGCTGGAAGCCTCTGTATCCCCTGTATCCTCTGTATCCCCTGGACCCCCTGGCTGGCGGGGTAGTCAGACATTTGGTCAATGCATTGACCCAACATGTATTCTGTGGTCAAAGTTGACGTTTGACATTTATGCCGGATGTCAAGCGGACGGCCGGCGTCTGGCAGCGTCTGAAGACTTTGCTTTTGTTGGCCAGCTGGTCCTGGCCAGGACTAGGGCCGAGATCATTGTCATCGGCGTCCATTTGTGCTTGTTATTGTCACTTTGTTTCTGTATTTGTTTTTCTATTTATTTTTTGTTTTCTTTCCTTCTTTTTATGTTGTTTTACTTTATTTGTGAAAACTTTGCTTACGAAACTATCGATACTTGGGTCTCGCCAAAGGGGCCAAGGGGGCTTGTGCTGTGGGTTGTGCTCGGGTTGGGGCCTGGGCTCAACCTTTTTGGTCTTTTAGTTTGACTGAAACTATTCATTCGAGTCGCACAATTTGGCCAGCAAATGCACCCCGGAGGGCATTTTCATTTTGTTATTTGTGTATTTGACATTTTGCTTAAGTGTTGCTGACTTTTGGTCAGTTTTTTCACTAAGGCCCCAGTCCCTGCCCCTATCCGCCGCTTTGCATCCCTTAACTGACCCAAGGCCATTGTTGTTGAGCTGTTTGCTCTGCGTTTGTTTGCTCGACGCTTCTTCAATTTGGGGTCTGAGGCTCTTAATTAAAGTTTGCCCAAGTCTTTTTGTTGCTGCCTCTGTTTGCGTATAATGAACTATTTGTTTGATGATGCTCCTTATGGATTTGGAATATGTGTGTTCGGGCTTCGATTGCTCAATACAAGTACGCTTTGAGCTGTCAAGCAGTTGAAATTGGCTAGCTTCTTCAATAGTCCCGAAAGCTGCTCAGTTTGTGAACAGGCTCGATAGACTGAGTGGTGTCTTGATTTGAATTTGAGATACAAAGCTGAAAATTGAGTTGTAGTAAGATATTGAGTAACATTTAGTCCTGTGTAATATGTAGTATTCCACTCCCAAATTAAAAGAAAACAAAGGAAACCAACTTCCGTATTAGTACCACATTAAATTATGCTGAATAGTTGGCTCAATGTAAATTCAAAACTAATATTTCGCATAGATATTGAGAGGGTCTTAGGGGTGTCGATAGTTAGGGATGTCTTAAATGGACACACCGCGGACTATATGTATGGTGGGGCTACAAAGCCGTTCAAAACTTTTAGTATAAAGTGAGGGATCAGAGTGCGCAGAAGACCTTTCAAAGAGGTCATTGTAGATATTATAGCTTGTATTTTCTTAATTTTATTTGTTATTTTCTTACTTTAAGATGAAGTTGCATAAGTGTTTACCTATTAAGTTAAGTATGAAAACAATTTAAATAACAATTAAATAGACGGGACGATCTTAAGACTGGGATTCGTAACACTGTTCAAAGGCAGTTCAATACCTAGCTCACACGGCCTTAGGATTGCTCCAGAACTGAAACTGAGTTGGAATATTGAGCAAGGATTGGGAGGCTGCTTCACTGTCAGCTGATTGTTTTCCAAACGTTTCCTTTTATTTATGCTTTTTTTGCCAACACAATGCCCGTTTTTTTATACAGCAAGAGGAATGCCTTGGACCCAAAAGAGCAGCACGTAGGAAATCACTTAACTGGATTCCATATTGCCCAGCGAGAGCGAGGCCAAATGATGGGCGATGTCCACGGAATTCGCAGCCAATGCGATGATTATGGTACAATGGGGATTGGCGGGGGGTGGCGGCGCACAAAAGGACACGCAGTGAAAATAATTTGCAGTTATTTGGGGCAAACACGCAAATGCGTTCGAATCAATTGTCCGATTGGACCGGGCCGATTGTTCAGATTGTGAACCACTCGGAACAATAAAAAAATACAAAAACCAAAATAATAAAATGAGTTCAAATTGAAATGAAAGGCGCAGCGTGCAGGGCATCGCAAATGAGTGTCGGGAATTGTGTGTGTGCTTGTGTGTGTGTTGAGTGGGCATGTTGGAGGGTGTGCGTGTGTGTGTGTGTGTGTGTCCAAGTGGGTGGGCAAGTGAATGCGTGCCGCTGTGCGGTTGAAACGTTTCAGTTTCACTTTCACTTTTGCTGCAACTTTCGCTCACTCTGCCACCCCCCAATTATGGCTGGGCTTGTGGGGACAAGGGAGGCAGCAGGTAGGAGGCAGGGGACAGTGTTTGGCTGTGTTGTGTTGTGTTGGTCAACTTGCGGCACGTGTCCTAATTTTGATTTGCTTCGTTTTTTTTTTATGCCCAGTTGTTTCTTGGCTGCTCTTTTGCTGTCCATAAATAATTTGTTGCATACTTCTTGGCGGCAGGATTTCAGTGTGTTTTTTAGACAATCCCTCCCCCTACCTTGTGAACCAACCACCCAGCCGACCCATTCTCAATGTCATTTGTAAATGGCATGTTATCAATTTTCGAGATGATTGAATCAAGTGATTTGTGTGCGTGTCAAACGGGCTGGGAGGGCAGGCGGCGGCTTGTTAGCAGCTCCTTTGCTCTCTCGGGCTTTGGGACCCCGAGTCCTTAAGTCCCTTTTGCTGTGCGTATGTGTTCGAGTAAGTATGTGGTGGTCCTGCCACTGAACCACGTGTCCAGCTTGTGGGCTGGACTTTGAAGTTTCGCAGCAGTCGCTGCTCGTTTGTTGGCTTTTGGGCTTCCTTTCTGATT
The DNA here is from genome assembly GCA_037075165.1 of Hirtodrosophila histrioides. Classification (NCBI taxonomy): domain Eukaryota; kingdom Metazoa; phylum Arthropoda; class Insecta; order Diptera; family Drosophilidae; genus Hirtodrosophila; species Hirtodrosophila histrioides. Next base: position 1,566,812 of record JBAMCL010000372.1, on the reverse strand, counting down.
ATAAATATGAAATGCCGGGCCGAGCTCCAAGGATTTTTCTGATGTGTTTGCTCGACCGTCTTGGCGGCTGCTTATTAAGAGATTATCAATTTCTTTGATGCGCTAATACACTATGCAAACATGCTTAATGTGTTTCCTTGTACGTCTGTGTGTGTGTGGGAGAGCTCAGCTGAGCAGGCAGGATGATATCCTGCTAAGGTAAACTGGCTATTGCATTACCTATCAGCACATAAGGCAGTCAGATATATATAGCTCATCAGCTGCAGCCGCGAAGCAAAGTCATTGAATGATTTTTATAAGAAATTGAGCACTTTCTACAGGAAACCCACGGTAGAAGCTCACAGCAAGTGTTTGCCTGAAGAAGGATGTTCAGAGTTAAGCAAGGGAGAACATTTTCCTTGGGTTTTTCGCGATATGTGGGAAGATTGCTTTTCAGATTGTCTGGCACTAAAAAGCCTTCAAAGAAAGGCACTTATTTTTGTGCCAAGCTAGCCTACAATTATTGTTATTTGAAACCCATAAGATGAGTTCACCTGAACGTGAGAAGATTCCTGCGAGCTTCTTTCTGTACTTCAGCTGTGCTGCCTGGTCCTGAAAGGCTATAGGTTGGTGGGAATTGTATGTACATTGTGACATGGAAATGAAACTGGCGCTGCCGCGCGAAATGAGAAAACTTTTCGACCACAACATCGACGTGAAAGCGGTTGCAACAGTCTAAGGGTGTGGGGGGGTGGAGCACTGGCGGAGTGTAGGATGACGGGGGGGTCAGAGGTCGCGGCGCTCAAAAGTACAATGCAAACACAAATATAAACTGGCGCGCCTGTTGGTCCTGCACCCGTGTAACGTTAGCGCAGCCCTCCATGTCCTTGTTCCCGTGCCTGTCCCTGTGCCTGTGCCTGGCCCTGCGTCTGCCCCTTGGTACCAGGCATTGTCTGGCCGCAAAAGATTGCTTCTAGAAATTTATAGTTTCAATAATGTGAAGCAGAACTCGCTGCATGTTCCAGCTATTTGTCTGCCATGTGTGAGAGTTTCACATACTATATGTTTATATTTATCTATATATATATATATATATATTATGAGCATTTGTGTATGTTGTGTGTGTGTGTGTGTGTGTGTGTACTTGTGCTCATGTGTATTTTCAATTTACGCGTCCATAACTTCAAGTTTTGCAACTTTGCCTGGCCCATCCTTGTGCTTATCCTTGTGCCCATGCCCAGGCCTTGCATCAAGCAGTTAGCGGCCCGCATATCGAACACTTGAGCAACAGACTTCGCTGGCGTCGCTGTAGCGAGTCCTGCAGTCCTGGAGTCTCAGAATCCTGCAGCTGAAACTGAAAATGAAGTAGTTGCCGTTTCCGCAATTACAAAACTTCTACAAAAATAACAAAACACTTGCAGGATGAAGGCGTGTTGAGAGCGCGCCACATGTGCAGCCTCTGCCTTTGCCCCAGCTTCAGTCCCTGCCTCGCGTGGCAAACAGTTTTCCGTGCATTTTTGTAGCGCAGATTTTAATTTCTTAATGCAAAAAGGGCATAACAACAACAGAAGCAGCGCCAGGAGTGGCCAGGGGGGCGGGCAGACGGCAAACCCCCTTGTTGTTGCGGGCACCTAGGCCCAAGCCATTCGCCCGGCCCCCCTCAAAAGCTGCACAGGCGCCTCCTTTAGCTTTGTGCATCTGCAATGAGGCAGGCTAGCAGCCGCTCAGCAGCCACCCAACAGCCGCCCTGAAAGTAAGCCAGATCCGTAGAGGCTCCAGGAGCAGCTGCTGGGCAATTCACTTGTCTTGCAGGACAACTCAACTGTGAACGCGTCTAGCCTCGCAGCTTGTGACTATATATCTTATGTATATATATATATATATATATATATATATTTGAGTATATTTCTTATATCATAAATTTATTGAAACTGCAATCAGTTGGTTTCGGTTCATCTGGGGATTGCCAGCTCAATTCAACATGGCATGCCTTGAATCATTTCCACAATTTCTGGCAAGTTTCTATGCTCTGTTTCCAAAGAGAAATTGTGTATATTGGGTTCTGTATAGTAATGTTACAGTATGTCACGGTAAAATTAATTTGGCTTGCATACATATATAACAAGTCCCAGCAATTTTAACGAAATCCATTCCCAAACATTGGCAATGTTTTAAATTTGTACTTTTTCTTTATTTATTTAAAATGTTCAATAGCTTAAAATACATACTTATATGTGCTTACAATATAGTAAATTTAAAGCAAGTGAACAAATTTAGCAGCAAAAAGTTATAAAAAGTATTTTTATTTCTATTTTTTTTTATTTATTTTTTGGTTATTTAATGTCGCTGGAAGCGTTCAGTGCCTTCTGAACTTAACCTAACGTGTAAAGGGAAGGCTCATATGGATACAGAGGGATGCCTCAACTACTATACTTAGAAAAATTGATGAATTTTCAAGGTTACGAGATCATACGAGTAGGGAGATCAGTGGGATGAATTCTCTTCAGGCGTCGGAGGGGTATAGGGTCGGCAAGATTGTTCGTCAACGAGTTTGGGATAAAAAGTATTAAGGCCTGTTCCGAAATCCACTTCCGAATCAATTCCACAGAATAGCTTGTAGCATACTTTTTAGAGGTCAATTTAATTAAAAACCTTGTATTCTTGCATATTAATTTATTTTATAGAATTACCCAAAAGCATTCCTTACATATTTCTGTGGAATTGATTCGGAAGTGGAATTCAGAACAGGCCTGATTATTTTTTAAGGTTTTCCAATTATACAAATTTTGTTATATGTTGTATCTCTTATATGAATGTCAAAGGAATCACATTTGGAGAGCATATTCGAATAGCTGCTTAGATAATTACAAGTGCTGGATTTTGTTTATATCTATCTATCTATATATCTATCTATGTATATACCTATTAGTCTATCTATCTATCTATCTAATGTAGTGTAAAATGAAAAGGATTCAAATCTCAAGTTGAACTTATCCCTCCCCGAATTTGATATAGGACTTATCATGATCTGCTTGATAATGATAGAGTACTACCTTGGATTTGTGTACATGATATTAACAAATTAATTATCTTAATTATAATTAATAAATTGTGTATAGGGATGTGCTGGACAAACACTTAAGTATATAAATATTTGAATTTAGAGCTAAAACATTTAAGTTCTTGAAGTATTAATAACGTAGAAAGGCATAAGCTCGTTTATCAAATATGTTAAGTGACCATGTGCATAAGAAAGCAATAAATTTCTCCTGAATGATGTCATAACAAATTCATCCGAGCAACTCAAACCGCCGCCCAAAAGTAGGCAACGGAACTTTGTGCCTGCCGCTTGGCGTTTTCTAGCGGACTTTCCCTATTTGCATATCAATTGGCGAGTGGAGCGGAAATAGATTAAAAATTCGACACTAATAGGGAGAATTAAGTTAAGCGCTGGAACGAGCGCAACTTATCAGCCAGAGTCCTCAGCCTGCCTGGTCCCCATATCCTGGTACGTTCCTCGTCCTGATTCGGTGATTTGCATGCTTCATTAGCGGCGCCCAAAAGTGGGCAGCTCGGAATTAAAAATAATGTTAATTGCGACGCGCTGCGTTCATTCATAATCAATTTTAGCCGCGGGCCACGCCCCCACTCTCCCAAAAAAAATAAAAATAAAAAATAAGCAGCAGAAAAAGAGGGGAAAAAAATACAAAATATGACATAAAATTTTTCAATTCGTTGAGAAAAGTGCGTTAAAATCGTCAAAGAGGACGCCGCCCGGCACGCCCCTGCCTCCGAGCGGCCTCCAATTCCCGGCGGACCCGTACCCGTCCCCGTCCCCGTTTCCGTCCCTGTCCCTGGCGTCGAACTTTGGCAATGAAGTAGAAAATGAAGTGACGCCCCGACATGCCACGCCCCCCGCACAGACCTGTCCTGTGCCCAGTGAATGTATTCATCAATGCAACACATTTGCATATTTCGAGCGTAAAAATTAATCACTAATTTTAATACGGCAGGGCGGGTGCGGGTGCGGGTGCCTGTGCGGGTGCGGGTGTGTTGGCCCAACTCAAGGGCCCCTTAAACTTGTTAAGTGGGCAACACTAATGTAGCAATTTCAAAATTGATGTTCTTCTTCTTGTTGTTGTGGGCCGCACAACCAAAATACAAAATAAAAAAACAAGAAGGAAATATATGTATAAAAATAAAAATAAGAAAAAGAAGAAGAATAAGAATAAGATGAGATGCCACCCCGGCAAAATGTAAGGTAAACAAATTGCGCGATGAGGCGTTGTCATTTATAAGGACGAGGACGAAGCCAACGAGGACGAACGAGCGGCCAGCCAAAGATATTTCCTGTTTCCTTCGCAGCGTGCAAACTTACGGGCAAGGCAGGCAGGGACAGGGGCAGGGCGCTGGGGGCTGGGGGCTGTCGGACGGCTAAAGCACAACACACAGAAAAAAAAAAAAATATAATAATAAAAAATAAATAAATGGAAAATGAGAAAAACAGCGACGAGCAAAGAGGCTACATAAAAATGGCCACTAGTGATACCACGAGCGTGTGACGGAGAGCGCACGAGAGAGCCTCAGCGAGAGGGAGAGAGATGGTGGGAGGGAGGGAGGTAGGTAGGGATGAGAGGGAGGCAAGGCTAAGAGGGTTTGGGGGCCGGGCCAGATTGAAAAGAAAATGGGGAAACGCAGAAATTGTCTATCGAAATGCTTGCCACATTTCACCTGCAGCGTTTTGATAGCGCTGAAGAGCGGCGAGCACCTCCATTAAAACTAATGAGAAATTTGCTATAATTTGATTTCGACAGCTGCCCGGGGGGCAGCGGGGTAGCGGGGTAGCGGGGTAGCGGGGCAACGGGGAGAGTCGGGCTATCGAAACTGCCTTGCGAATGTACATTTAATGATGCACTGCACAAATATTGAAATAAACTTCAGTCAGGCGATACTCGATATCCGGGATCGCCAATGAGAGTTATGGAACAGTTATGGATGAATTAAAACAAGTAAGAATACTATAGCCGAGCACACCCGACTACACAACACCCTGTACCGTATTTATTATCCGATCGACTTGAAATTTGAACAATAGATTAGGAGTGACTAAAGTAATATACATGCCAAACCCCAAAGCTATTTCTTTAAAATAGTTGGTACAAAACGTTTTTATCAAACTGCGGGGAACGGGGAGAGATATCTAAAATTGGAGACGAAATTGATCTGCGTATGGTAAACAGACCCCTACATTTCAAATTGGGTGTTTCTATCCGGACAGATTGACAGAAAGGGGCATGGCCAAATCGAACTCTCTGTTGATACTGATCAAGAATATATATACTTTATAGTGTCGGAGATGTCTCCTACTGCCTGTTACATACATTTGCACAGATTTAGTGCCCCTTCTCGTCACCATTTTATGGGTACAGGGAGTATAAAACACCACAAGTTCTATATTTTTGTATGTGCTAAAACAGAATAATTTGGAATTTTTAATTTTTTTCTTCAAGTCGGAACTCAGTTGACTGTTTTAGAAAGAATTCACACGATATTTTATTAATTTATTTGCTCTGTAGAACCTTATAAATTTTATTTAAAACAGCTTAAGTAAGAACTAAAATTGTTTGTCATATTTGATCAATCACAAACAAAGTATGGTGACATTAATACTCCTACTATAAATATTTAAGGCTTAACTACAAATCAATTAAAAACTTTTATTTATTTCAACGAAAATTTCTTCGGAAAATATTACAGATCAATAAATCTCCAAGTTTCTACTGCTTAAAAATGTATCTTTTAATATAAGCCTGACTGATGGAATAATATAAATATAGTTGGCAGGCTGATAAAATTCTTTTCCGACTACACTTAAACACTTCTCAGAATTTTCTGCACAGATTATAAGCTACGGTCTAAAAAACTTTTTAATGTCAAAATAAATGTACAAATTTAAATCTACAAAAATTTTTGTGATTAATTTTAAGGCACTTCTTAGATATTGGAGTATGTTCTCTTACTATTACTTAATTTCCTACATAACAGAAAAGACTTTACAAAGAGTAGGGAGCTCCCAAATATCACTCACAGAGTCTATATTATAAAAGATTATTCCGAATTCAAAAAAATGCTGAAATCAAAACTGAATAAATGACTTATTTATGTAAATGCCATGAAAGTTATAAGAATCTCAGCTGCTTAATGAAATAGAGCTCTGAACTATATATTAACAGAGATATCATATATATTTATCATATGTATATCATGTTTATCAATGCAACAACCAATCTCAGTTCACAAAGAATTGCTGGGGCACAATTCATATCGGATCAAAAGAGAAATAAGTATTCTGCGTAGAATTATATGGCATATCATTCAATGCTAAGTGAACTGGTGAATACAAGTAAGGATAATATACACACTCGGTTAATCACACACACACACACACACACACATACACACACGTCGGCACGTAGGCATGTATGATATTTATTATGTTATCGAAATAAATCACAAATAAACATAAATAAACAAAGCAAAACCAAAGAAATGCCTAAGTAGATTTGTCAAAAAGTAGTCGGCAAAAGAGCATTCACACACACACACACACACACGCATACGTGCGTCAAATGCGCCGTAAAGTATGCAAAATTGTTACACAAATGAAAATAACTTGAGCAAAAGTTGACATCCTCAGCGTGCTCAACGTCCTCGTCGCTGGCCGCATGACAAGAATTTATGAGCCTGACGCTGTGCGCTTGCAAAATGTCAATGATGCCACACACACACATACAGTCACACACACACATGCACAACGCACTCGCGTTCTTTATGTGTTTTCTTTTTTTTTTGTTGTATTTCATATTTGGCCACATATCAAAATAAGTCTGATGATCCAATAAAGTGCTTATAGCTCGACGGCAGCGGCTTAAAGGGCTGCTGACTGTCACATTAGTGACGCACACATACACTCGCACACCACACACACACACGCTGAGTCCTGCGCCTTTTGCATAGCATACTTTTGTGGGCAAGTTGTAACGAAAATAAATGCGTTACATTTCAATACTTTCCCGAGCTAAGGCCCACACTTTCCATCCATCTGTGCCGTCTGCGTGTGCAAATGCAATTTTTGATTTATGTGTGTATAACTGTCTCTCACTCGGAGTGTGTGTGTGTTTGGCTGTGAGTGTAACTGTGTATTTGACATTTGTTCAAGACACGTGAAAATATTTCAAGTGCCTGCGAAACCAAAACTACTTCAGACAGGCAACAGCAGAAGCTGAAACCCAAGCCTCCATCCCCCCCTTTGTTATCTATGCCAACTCACACACACACACACTAACACACTGTTGGAAAAAAGGCACGCAAAAGAAATGATTTATTTGCGCATTTCTCGCATTTCTACATCTTCGACTGTTAGGCGGCTGCTTTTAATACATTTTTCTCCTTTCGGCATATTTGGCGTTCCATGCATGACAAATTGTTAAGAAAACTCAAGCAGCATCCAAGCGCACTGTGTATGTATTTACTACACCCTACCCCTGACATTCACCAACTCCTTACCCCCCACACACACACGCACACATTACACACACACACACACACATGTGCCGGCAGCTGCTTATCATCGAAATATACTCAAGAAATTCCACAAATAGCGCGATGCCAGCTCCACTTGCATTTCATAAAGAGCTGAGACTAGAAACTGGGCCCAGGAATTGGAGTTGGGACTGCGATTGGATAGCAAAGACCTGAAGAGCTCTGGAGTGGGCAAAGCCCTGCCATATCTCTTAGGGGAGCCCCCACTCTGGGTCTGCTGTTCAGTTCATTGGGCTGACATTGAGTACTGGTGATTTATGGCGTTTCATAAGTATGATCGGGGAATAAGCCGAGCTAAAGGGGCAACAGTGTAGTACAGCATAGAAAGGTGTAACATTTGCAAGTCCTGGGGAGGGGAGCAATGGAGCGACACATAGTTAACAGTAAAAGAAATAGAATATAGTCAAGGTACTCGCTAATGTTAAGGGTTTCATTCAATAAGAATTAACGACTGATTCTACAGTTTCTAGCAAAGTTTTTCATATCAAAGCTCTATGTTTGGTACCTATGGCAGCAAAAAGTTATAATAGTCCGACATTTATAACATTTGGTTGAAATCTAAAGAGCATAACAGAATGAAGCACTGACGCTATTAAAAACAAATTGATTGATCATGCAGTTCAATTTCCGAAACATAATTCTATTGAGTTTTAAGTCTTGTAGTTATTCATTTATTTAACAAGCATTCTGCTACCTAAAGTGGCAGCTTGATATGTTGCATGTAAGAAACTAAAAACACAGACATTTTTGATATCATTTGAGGCTCATACTATATGCCAGCCAACAATAAGCCATCTCTGGCTCATAAGGTCATATGGAAGTATGGCCTACAAGTCTACGGGATAGTGGCAAAGTATGGCCTACAAGTCTACGGGGTAGTGGCAAAAACCAATTTGAACAAAATACGGCTTGCTCAGGCTAAGATTCTTAGGAGGATCTGCTATTATTGCATTGCCGATACATATGTGAATTTTTATTTTTATATATTCTACATTATTATTAATTATATATTTATTTCAACACTTTTCATTTGGGTAAAAACGTTTTTGTCTTTTTCTTCTGACGTTGCGGCGAGGACTGTCATTGCCAGTGCATTGGGGTGAGCCGCGAGTCGCTCTGCGATTGTTTCCGCTACATACAGTAAGACATCTAAGATCTTTAGCATTTACACAATGCACTATAGGTAATTTCGACACTTTTTCGGATATAAATTAAAAACTCGAGAACGAATAAAGATTTTTTGGTTTGGTTTTTTGCATTGGGCTTATAATATCAAATAACAATTGGCATTGAAAAATGGGCGTGACACCGCCTTTATTGTTAATTTCACGATATGCAAATTTTTTGTTTTTCGAGCAATCTATTCCAAACTTTCAGGTTTGGAGTGTTGTTGTGCTACTAAATTTCTAGTAAAATATTATTCAAATCGGACAACTACATCATATAGAAATAATAGGAATTATCGGTCGAAAACAACTTTTCCTATGAAAATCTAGTTGTTTTCAATATATCCGAGCCAAAATCACCAGATATGATTGAAATTCGGCTTCTGACAATAAGTCATCATTGGACTACTATATCGTATCGATCTTATAGGAACAATCAGTAAAATTGCAACTTTTTCTGGCATAAATTCATAAAGCTGACTGTCATTGCTTAGATACAGGTCATGTGCTAGAAAGTTAAATTTTAGAAAGAATCGGAAAAAGTAGGATCTAAAATTAACTGTTACGTGTTCACAATTAATTAATCTACAAAATGTATATAGTCACTTGGTGGACAAGTGTGGACAAACTTTTAAAACTCTTCCCAAAGATAAAGTTTTGGAAAAAAAAAAAATATTTTTGGGACGTCTCTTCATTGACACTTACAGTAGACAACACGTACAATACCAACTGGACAGATTAACCAACATAAAGTACAAGCCACACTGATCACTATTCATTATAAATTGCATTCACTAATATCAATTTGAAAGAACTTGAGCCACTCAAACTTCACCAATTTTCTTGCAAAATTTATGAGCACGTGGTTTTCGTTTGGAGCAGCTGTTTTAACAGCTGTTATCTTAACAGCAGAGTGCAATGTTAACATTTCTGGTATGCAACATTGTGGTTTGGGGTATTCCTAATAGATTACCAACAAGAGTTAGTTAATTTAAATACTTTGAAAAAATGACTATATCCGAAAAAGTGTCGAAATTACCTGTCTAACTTGTATGACAACACTGCAGAATGAGTATAGAGTACAGTGTTTTTTGAGTACAAGCAGTGTGTACACACATCAATTTTTAAAGTGAATGCATCCATGCAGACCTCTAGTGCGCATATAGCAAGGGGCTTGGTAAATTCTTCAGAGGATCTTGCTTTGGGTCACACGAATAAGCATAATTCTAATGGCAGCTATATGATTAAGTGGCTTGATTCTAAGCAAGTTTTGCGTACTTCAATAATCCCAACAAACAATAGCTTATAAATGTTAATAAATTCAAAATTGTTGTGAACCGGTTCGTTGGTAGTTCCGGTTAACGATCTTGAGTACTCTGTTTAAAGCAGAAATGCTGCTTACCTTGCCCTCTAACACTATCTTTATATTAATAGCACAGATGACTATTTGTTTGATATCAAAGTAACAGAGATCTTCTATGATGTTATCTATGAACTGCAATAACAGAGGGTCTACTTAACAGAATTGGACTTAACATATGCTAAAAACTTAACATAAAAGGACATACAAATTAAAGATAATCAGTTATTTAATAACAATTTATCTATATATTTTTATTAATTGTTATAGAGGCGATGATATGTTCTGCTTTAGGCAATAACTTGAGGTCCGGTTCCGATTTGAAGCTTTGTTTGATTGGGTCGAATATAGATCCTTTAAGGACAATATTATGCTGGGAATATCAGGAAGTCGAAATCAGTTCGTTTGGTTAAATTTTACATATCGAAAAAGTAAATTACGTCGTCGTCATCGTCAGTCCAACTCACACCCTTTTATGCTGTCCCCCCCTGCCCCTGGCAGGCTCCCTCCACTTAACGAGCCAATGCGCGCCTGACTGACGACTGACGACTGAGAACGACTGTCGTCATATATCCAAACTAAATGTGTCACGTCCAAACAACAAAAATTTCATTTATATTCGCATATATACAAAAAAAAGAAGAAGGAAGGACGAAATAAGAAGAAGAAGCAGAGTGGCAGAGTGGGATGAAGAGGAAGCGATATAAACTTGAGGAGTGGGGGCTCCTTTGGGGCGTAGCGGGAGTCCTAGCAGGGTTTATTTTAAATTCGAGCAATTTGGGGCAAATGCATGCGGCGATTGTGCATGCCCCAGCACCCCAGATCCCCATCCCTACCTGCCCACCTATTGGCATGTGAATGTGATGGGTGAAAGTGGGTGTGTGGGGGTATGGGGTTAAGGGGTGCGGCTACGTCTGTGGATGCAAAATTGTTACAAATTATGTGCAGCAGAGACTAAGGCGTTGATGTTGGCGCTGCCGTTGGCTGCCATTCTACTCCTTTTGCTGCGTGCGGCGTTTTAAGCAGCCACATCCTGCCACGGCAAGCAGCCCACGTCCCGCAGCACTAAAGGCAGTGGCGGCAACAAATCAACGGAAACGGAAGTGGCAATGGAAATGGAAATGCTCAACAACGGAGCAAATGATGCGAAACCGTCGCGACGTTGTCGCCAGTGCCGCAAAAGGTGTGAAAAACTCGCTCAAAAAAATTATGAAAAATCACAAAAATGTTAGCGTTAGTCACACACACACATACACACACACACACACACACATCCGATGTGGACACACAAGCACACACACATGTCAGCTGCGACTTACGTTATTTTTAGAAAGGATTTTGCATACGCAGCGTGAGAGCAACTTCCGATAAAGTCCATGGAATCTACGATGTTGTTAGTTTACTGGAAATTACATTTCTATAAAATGTTGATTGGAGTGGTCAGAAAAGGATCTTATTGCCAAGGAGATTTAAATATATCTCTATATACTATATATATTTATAACTCCTTTTGGATCAAAATAGCAATCAGAAAACGTATTTATCTTCTCAGATCGAAAAACAATACCAAACCAATTAAGGACTACTTACAAATATTAATGACCTGAAAAGAAATTTGAAGATTTGATAATTATGAATGTCGTAAGATTGTTATTGATGTAAAAAGGAAAGTTAACATAAGCATTGAGTTGGGATATATAGAGGAAGACAATTGGGATGTGACTTTAGATAATTTAGTTATGCTTTATTTGTACTCCCTGTTTTTTACTAAAGTTCGACTATCCGTGCCAATTACCTGTACCATAAAATTACCCGTAAGCAGTTAAGTTAATTAGTTGATTCAAAAATACTAGACTGAAGAGATTGCCTAAAAAAGTAACTCAGCTTTACTATGAACAGAAAAGAGGATAAAAGCTGGATGTTGATTTATCAAGATGATACGACTTTTTCAGTCTACTCCTGTTTCGGGCTACTCCTGTTTCAGCTGCCTTCCTTGAAGTACTTTTCAGTCGTCTATGCCGCATTCATTTGGACTTTCTGGGGCTCAAAGCTGAAACTGTTTTTCGTAACTTCCTGTCACCTGACTTTGCTTACCTCTGCTTTCTCTCTCTCTCTCTCTCTCTCTGTCTCTCTCTCCCGCTCGCTCACACTGTCTGTGTTGCTGTCTCTGTCTCGCGCTTGGTGCTCATATTTTATGCGCTGCAAATTCTTTTGATTTATGTTAATTTGAATAAGTGCGCACCATCTATTTTTTGTCACCAACTCATTGCTGGCACGCCTCCCCAAACTCCTTTTGCAGTCAGCCCTCCCACCTGTCCCTACGCCCCCAGGTACCCCCACGCCCACAGGCCCATACGCTCACGAAGCATGTTTCCGTCATGCGTTTTGCAGTTGGCGGCGCTTCTTTCACTCCAACATCCAGTTCCACATCCTTCTGCTCTTCATCATCGTCATCATCATGCCATGCTTTGCTTCCTTTGCTGCCTTTGACTGCCTGTCCTCCTATCCGTCTGTTCTCCAGCTCACCTGCCCAACTGCTCACCTGCTCACCTGCTCTCCATGCGCCATTTCTCCAGTTCTCCAGTTCGTTTTTGCCACGTTTTATTTTGTCAGCGGCGTGTGAAAAATCTTTTGATAAAACGCAGTTTGCTTTGTGCACCTTGCCGAGGTTCCGGCTACGCCTTTAATGTCATCAAGGTTGTAACGTCCTTAAAAAACAAGTGGAAAACTATTACAAAATGTTTATAAATTGCATACAAGTTCGAGTCCAACAGATCGTACAGTTGATGGCCGATCTTTATTGGTATTTCCCAATTTCTATCGAAATTAAATACAGATCTCCAATCCTTAAGACTGTCTCATCCTTTAGGGGAAGAACCGATTGCAGACAATCGATGCTGTTTTTGAAGAGAATTGCAGCATTCTCCATTCCATAGTTGGCAGCCTCGATATGTAGTACCTGACTGCTCGTAATACCAACTGTCTTCTTGTATTTGTGTTGGTCCTTTAAGCTACTAAGCCAACCACTTTGCCCAAAATGCCAACACCCAGCCATCCGACCCCGCACCACACAAATGTGGTGCACGGCCGTCAAACGGAAATCAGATTTGCGCCTATCCTTGTCCGCCTGTTGGCATTTCTTTAGCCTGATTTGTTAGCATAACAATGAGGCGGCAAAGGATTTCCACAGACATGCGTGCCAGTCTATCAAAACTAATGTCGAACTGCCGCACCCCCGCCACCCACGCCTCGTATGTGGGTAGTGCGAACCCCATTCAAATTTCCATCTCCATCCCCGCTGGGCAAGCTGCCGTTTTCTTGGCAGACCAAATCCACTTCCCACTCCACATCATTTGGCTTTAAAGTGTGTCAGTTTTTTCTTCCTATTTTTTTTTTTTTTTTTGGGAAGAGTCCTTTGGACCCGGCAACCCGTTCCCCGTTCCCGTTCCTGTCCGAGTTGCTTTTGGGCATGCAGAATGTAGAATTTTTATTGTTCGTGTTTTTTTCTTTTATTGCCAACGGGCGGTCGGCGTCGCATCTTCGACTCTTTTGGCCGTTTACTCCCCGGGCAGCCGACCTTTCCCTGTCCCATCTCCTTGAGTTCTCGGCTCTGTCGACTCCTTTCCCTCAGCGTCTCCCCGACGCTGACTTTTACACTTTTCGACTTTTCCCACATGTCGTATCAGCGGCTTTTCCCGCGTGGCCTTCGTCCGTTTGCCGTTTGCCGTTGCCGTTGCTGCCGTTTGCCGGTTCTCAGCTCTCCTTCTGCCACTGCTTCTTCCGCTGTTTCCCTCCTCCCCTTCTTTCTTATGCCCGTTCGACCTTTACCGTTCGTCGCTTATTTTTGCGGCATTTTTTGCCCCTTTTTTTTCTGCAGCGCGCGATTTTCAACGCATGGCCGCGGGACTTTTCTTCCACTCCCGCTCCCGCTCCCGCCCCGCTCACACTCTACTCGCCCCTCTACCTCTTTCTGTTTCCCAATCTCTATCTTGCTTTCGGGTGGATTCGTATTATTTCGCATTTAAAAATAGATTTGCATTTGTGTATATATGAATGTGTGTGGCGTGTCCAATTGATTTATGGTTTTTGTAAATAACAAAAAAAACACACACACACACACACACATACACATACATATACTTACACAAAAATTGCTCGAAAAGGTTGCGCCGCGGGGCGGTTGGGGGTGTGCTGGTGAGGGGGAGTCGAGGGTTGGAGCGTCCTGTGTGGTCGCCTGGTGAGCTCTCCTGTGCATTGTTGTTGTTTGCTTTTTTGCGGTTACTTTGCGGTTGCTTTTTGGCGCGTTTTGTAGCGTCCGTTTCAACAACTTCTCACCCCGTTTCGCAGCGTTCCATTCTGTTCCGTTCCGCTTCGTCCCTCCGCCAAGAGGACTTCCAAGGTCCGCCCGGCCCGCTGGAGTTTATTGACTTTTCAACTGATCCTTTGGGTGTAATTGTTGTTATTGTTTGCAATTTTTTTCAGCAGGAATCATGAAGATTACGCTGATGTACACTGATAGGAGCTGCCTCTTAAGTGGACTGCGAGCCTGGCAGAGAACTGACTCGGTTAAGGATGAAGGAGTAAAAACACACAAACAAATAAATAAATGGCAAATAGAAAGCTTAAATACACAAAAGCTGAAAGTGCGATTTGAGATACTGTAACTGTTCTTAGGCATAGTACTATGATTGTATACGATGCATATATTTATATACATATATTACATTCAGGAAAAAATTCATCCTTTTGTAGCCAAAGACAGCTATTATTACTCCTTTTATCCATAAAAAGCGGTACCAAAGCTGAGGAAATGTATGTAACAGGGAGAAGGAGACATCTACAACCCCTTAAGTATATACATTCTTGATCTGTATCAATAGCTGAGTCGATCTGACCATGTCCGTCTGTCTCTCCGTCCGTATGCACGCGTAAACCTCAGCAGCTGTAAGAGCTAAGGACAGCTAATTTGGAATGTAGGTTCAAGTTTGAGATATGTTTCGCCATACCCCCGTAACTCAATAATATAGTTTTCAAGAAACAATTTCAAAGCTATAGCCTTGTGTCATGGCATGTATAATACTTGGGTCACTCTTTAACTACATTTCAAATTTCAATTCAATCGGTTAATAAACACAAATGGTATTCAAGAAACAAGAATGCAGACCGGGGGGAAGCAGCGGTTCTTAAAATGCCTCGCTTGCACTGCAGTTTACTGTCGCTTGTATGTATGTGTGTGTGTGTAACTGTTGAAAAATAGTCCCTGCAGTTCTGTGGGTTGACCCGTGACTAGCCATCTGACTAACCCAAACGAGCCAGTACTGGCCCACGGGTCGACCCGTCTAAATGTAAAGTCCTATACCATTTTTACACACGATGTCATTGGAACTGACGTCTCGGTCCGGCGTTGCAACAGCATGGGTCAGTCTATGGGTTGACCCACGTGGACTAGTCCATGGGTTGATCGACCTGGACCTGTCTATGGGGTGACCCACGCGGTCAAACATACGTATGTTTGGAACTCTTAGATCTGCGTACAGGGAGTCTTTAGACGAGCTTACTCTACTAGAGCATTCTTACTTGTTTTGTTTTTCTGACTTATAGAAATATATACCTGATATTTAGAAATCATTTCTGGCCTTAACGGTGGCCTTTACTATAGGGCGATCTTATGAATTCTATAAGATTCCCACTGCTGCAGCACATAATACTCCAAATACGCCCACTAATTATAAGTGCTTATGTGTTTGGAATGTAAGGAAAACCCTCACAGAAGAGCGCCAACCCACACACTCCGCCTGTCGTCGCCCCCTCCGCGCTGTTGACGCCAAGAAGAAAAAGGAAAAGTATAAAAAAGAAAGGAACCAACAATAAGCAAATACACAAATAAATTGATGTCATTTTCGTTTTCGTTACGTCTCAAATGGAATTAGTGGCACGCTGGCAAATGGCAATGGCAAAAAACGAGGCGGCGATGCCGACAAATCCAAACAAGCCCCGAACCCCGAGCTCCGTATCAACAGCAGCAACAACAACAACAACAACAGGAGTGACAAGGACTTGCTGTAAGGAAGGTTTACAACAAAAAATGAAACCAAAAGGAAACAAAAAACGGAGCAAGGAACGAAGCAAAGCAGACGGCAATGAAAACGCAGATAAACATATTCGCGAATTTGTTATTATCAGAAAAATATTGCGCAAATAAAAATGACGGGAGGGTTGGATAAGGGGGGGAGCTTAAACGAAGCAAACGTATGCAAAATATTTAAGTGTGTGTGGGGGTGTGTGGGTTGTGTGTGTGGGTTGTGTGTGTGTGTTGGCTTGTGGGCCGTTAATTCCCTAGCGACTGCATGTGACGCGTTTTGCATGCGGTTTTTGCGCGTCTTTCAGCTGGGTGGGTGGGGCCAATCAGGAGGTGCGGGGGCGGTCTGAGCTGGGGTATGTGTATGCCAGGTGTGGGGGTGGAGTGGTGTGGGGCAGCGAAGGTGGCGCAAATTAGTTAAAAAGCCGAGCCACACAATCAAAGATCAAAACTTTCTGATAGGCAAATGGCTTCGTGTCTGTCTGGGTGTGTGTGTGTGTGTGTGTGGGTGTGGGTGTGTGGGTGTGTGGCATGTGTGGGTTGATCCTTTTATTGCTCAGGCTGGTGTTGTTGTTGTTGCTGCCTTTGTTGTTATTACTTGACTTGAAGACCCGTTTACTTGTTGTTGTTCCCATTGTTGTCAGAGTTTAATGGTAGCTTGTCTGTCTGAGTTTGATTTGCTTGGCTTTGATAAGCAGCTCTTAAGTTGGCTCAGAACACAGCAAACAGCAAACAGCAAGCGAAAACAACAAAAATTGATAAGCTTATCCGCGTTGGGAGGGGCTGACTGTAATGACGGGGCTAAGGGAGTATTTTGATACCCATTGAAGCTAAATTGTCAGTTTAGAGCACATAAAAAAGAGTTTCTGAATGAATTGGGATTGGGGAGAGGGAAGAACATTTCATTGGCTGATTTTGGATCGCATGGATCAGAAATAAGAACATATTTTTGGGATTTAGGATTTGTACGCTCAGATATTCTAGATTCTAGAGATGGCAATAGCTAAATTTCAGATAATTCTCAAACCAGTTAGCCAAGTTCTTCTGGGTGGTCATTGACAATAGAAGGGAGTTTAAGATTGCCATAATATTTATATACTTAGGAGTTCAACGCCCAGGAAAAGTATGCTCAGAGGAGGAGGAAAAAGGGCTTCAGTGGTCGAACTACTTCTTATAACATTCCGGTTTATACGTTTCCGATCACTAAAGAAGCTTAAAGGTAATATAAAAGACACCCCACGGAAGCAATGACACCAATTGGAGTACCACAACGGTTCAAAAAATACAGTTTCAATCAAGTATTAATAGTATATGCCCAAACAGGATGAAGATACAATCGAATTTGTCTAAAGCGTAGACTCAAAACATACATATGCATTCCAAAAATCGAGTCGCATTTTGAAGCTGACAGAACTCATAATTCTCTTTTGGATTCAGTATTATATATAGTATTCCGGGAATTAGAATCCCATTGGCAGTTTAAGGGATATCTGAGTTATCCTTCAACCAACGAATGGTGAAAAAGTGAAAAGTTAATCTGAATGAAGACTGATAGACGCACTATATTTGCACTCAAGGAAGTTTGAGAAAAAAAATACAATAGACAGTTGGCCGAATGGTTTTCAGGCCAGCAAGCGTATCCTTCAGCTGCTAACGGGTATCCTTAAAGGCTCTTCAGGCTTTTGGTAGTAGTTGCAGACAACGCTGTGGCACAACCGCAAGTGGCAGCCATTTTGTGCTTATCAGCTGCATCTGCTTACTGTACCTGCAATCAACTTTGGCTGCCCACAAGAAAGCCAAAATACAAGCAATTACAATATGGCCACCCCTACACCGCTCCACCGCTCCACCCCAGAAGCCCTCTGCCCCAGCCGCCCACTCGGATGCCAAAAAACTTTGATATATTGTCAACTATGTTTGCCTGGGACCGCCGCGGTCCGTTCCACCTACCCGCGCCGCCCTCCGCCCTCCGCCCTCCGCCCTCCGCCCTCCGCTCTCCAGCTTCCATCGAGTCGGGTAGACGCAGACTCTGCCGTCGCTACTTTGTCTTGGCGCATGCCAACAATAATTTTTGATTAAAGATGAATTTTTAATTTAATGTATCTCACAGATACGCAGATAGAAGCGCAGGCAACGAGACGTAAAAAAGCAGCGACCGCCGCCGCCGCCGCCGCCGCCGTTGTAGTTAAAACATCAGGGAAACGAGGGAAAAAATGCACGAAAAATGTTTTTTAATCTCAACGGCAAACGGAAGCGGAAATCAAACGACCAGAACAGCGACAGCGACAGCGACTGAGGCAGCGACTGCGGCAGCGGCGGCCAAAGTATCAAACAAAATTTTTAATGTCTTCGCGAGGGCGGGGAGGAGGCAGAACTGTGCCTTATGCCTTCTGCCTTCTGCCTGGCCGCCTTGTTAAAAAGCCCGCGAAATTTTCCAACCTACCCGGCGTCCATTCACCCCACCCCCATTCCCCCCCCCCCCTGCTAGTGCGCGCCCCCCTCCTTTACCGGTCAGAAATGGCCTTTGATTTTTTCCGAAGTTTTTTAACTTTTTTTGCTGCCATTTATTTCGTTTTCGGGTTTTTTTTTTCTCCTCTTGGCTCATTAGGAATTTTTCTTCGCCAGTTTTGTTGGGAAAGCGATAAAAATTTTAAAGGCAGCAGCAGCGACCGCGACAAGCCCCCTCACCGCCCCAGCCCACCCACCGCGCACCGCCCAACGCCCCTGGCCCATCGCATTGCCAAATGGTGTTTAATGATTTATGAATAATCGCCATTTTGCATTTGAGTGATGAGTGGGTGGGGGGTAGGTGAGAGCTGGGGGGTGGGAGCAATTGGACGATGGGACAGTGAAGTGAGGGGGAGCGGGGGGTGGTCCGGGTGGTGGCAGGCGGATGAGCGTCGGTAAGTCAGTCAGTCAACGGCACCCAAAGTCCATTTACACGTCTCGTTTGGTTTGAGCTGCTGCTTGAGTGTTAGGGGGGTGTGGGGTGTGGGGAATCGGATGCGGAAGCGGATTGGGTTTGGGTTTGGGTTTGAGATTGGTGCGTTATCAATGGTCGCTCGGGTGGTTTGTACAAATTTTCTTTGATAATTTTTACAACTTTTTTGGTGTTTTCTTCACAGAAATGCGTTGCGTCCTTTGTTGTTGCTGTTTTTATGCTTTTCCACTTACGCGTTAAATTTTTTGACAAACAACACGCGCCACGCCGCCCACCCTGGTAGGGGCAGGGGATGGTGGTGAGGGGTAACACGGTTTGGGCAAGCGTTTGCCATTTGACAGCTTTGACAGTTTGGGCCAGAAGCGAAAAAGGCGGAGAGATGAAATTAATCCGGCATAATTGGAGCAATAGTAAACTAGAAGTTGTGAGCATCAGGACTTGCAGATCCTGCAAGCCTGAGCATGAATCCTCATTGCACATACTAACAGAGTGCACAGCCTCAAACTGTGGACATAGGAACTCCCAACCCGAGGATAGGGTAGATAGGGCTAATGAGCAATTTAGGGTCGATGGGCGAGCTTTAGACTCCGCAAGGGGGCACACTAGACCTTATAGGTTGCATCCTAAAAGTCCTAAAGGTCCCAATTCAAACTATATTAGGCTTCAGAAGTTATGTGGTCCAAGTTTGATAAGATTATAGGAAACTATTTGAAGTCATTTAAATAAAAAATCACTTAGCTTCATATTAAAAAAAAATGCATAGTTGTCACCGGATCATTCCTATGGCAGCTATTTGTTATAGTGGACCGATTTGTCCGGCTTCAACATATGTAGCGCCTGCAGTTAAAAGAAGGATCTGTGCTTAATTTCATTATGATAGCTTTAAAACTGAAAGACTAGTTCGCATACAAACAGACGGACAGACGTACATCGCTATATTGACTCTGCTATTCACTCAGAATATATATACTTTGTTGGATCGAAAACGTCTCCTTCAGTCCATTACACAATTCGAGACCAAATTATAATATCCTCTGCTAGGGTATAATAGGACTGGCTGCCATTGCTAAAACAAATGCGGCAACTTTCTCCATTTTAGGGCATTTATTTTCCTGAGTGCACATATCAACAGACCTCAAATAAGAACGTTAATGCAATTAGCTATTATAATAAATAAACTAGATATAATTAACCAGTAAATCCAAGGACATAAGTTTAATAAATAGGTAAATAAGTACATTTGTTATACTACTCATACTCTATATCCACTAGATAAGAATTTAGATTCTCCAGGAGAATATTTCTATGATCCTGTCAAAGTTCATGTTTGTTGCCCCCCCCCAACCCAACTCCAAATTAACCTTTCTTTTCTCATTTAATATGAAAAATAAATAAATATTTTATCAAAAATTTGCTTCTTCAAGGTTGCAAATCGGTTTTGTGTCGAACCATTAGCAACATTTAAAGTATTTTCTTGATATTGTTTTCATATTAATTTGAATTTGTATATATTTTGCATTCTGTTCATATAGCCAGCTACATATTAATCCATCCCACTGAGTAATGTAAATTAAAAACTAAAACATAAATACTTAAATTAAACTTTTAAATTGTCATTATTATTATTATTATTATTATTATTATTATTATTATTATTATTATTATTATTATTATTATTATTATTATTATTATTATTATTATTATTATTATTATCATTATAGGAAGGGCATTCGAGCACTTTTATAAGAAGATCTGATGCATTTATTTATAGCCAATATAGTATAAACGGCAGGCTAATTAAAACATATTTGAGCCGTGACTGTACACAGATTAGTGGCGTAATTACATAAGCATATGAAACATTTATGTAATTCGAGTCAAACATCAAAACATAAATAAATCCCCCAACTATATGAAACTTTTATCTAATACTCGTACGACTGCCACTTTACTTTGTGCCCATATATGAGTACTTATATAAATATTCGGTCGGAAAAGCAACTCTCATATGATTAACTCGAAAATCTTGGAAAATAAGTTGCCGCCCGCTGCGCCATCTTTTGGCATCAGCTTCAGCTTCAGCATCAGCATCAGCTTCGACTTTGGCTTTGGCTTCCTCCATGGTTCCATCCTTGTTACCCCACCCATGTCACTTTGCCAACAATTTCAACTTAATTAAATGCGTCTTTAATACTTTCTGGCGTGCAGGGACAAACAGACAGACTCGGATACACGAGTGCGAGACAGTTGCCCAGCTTCGCTGTCACATCTGCATACTCGTACAGTTATGCTCATATTTGTTTGGCTATGAAAAAACAGAAGACTGCAAAGTTTTCACGCACACGAGGCTCAGCTCAGCACAGCTCTGGGGGACAATGGCTGTGGGGTTTGAGGGGGGCTGAGGGCTGGCTCAACGTGTGCCTGATCAAATAGCACAGCTAAAAATAAAGTTGATTAAAATTTGAAAGATTTTTGACAGTTATTATGCCAGAGGACCAGAAAGTTGCGCGATTTCCACGCAACGAGTCAATATTGACAGTCAGGCTTTGACTCGCAATTGGAACGAGTGGAGGGAGTGGAGTGAAGTGAAATGGACGGGGGGAAATGGAAATGCCTGTATTAAGCAATGTCCTAGAGAGGGTTATTCAGCACAATTACACGCTAAGCGCCCTGTTAGATAAGGCTCTGTTCTTAAAATACTCAGATCTAATGTGAAACATTAACTAATTTGGCGGAAAGTGACCAAGAAGGACAACGTCCAGGAGATCTGTGGATATGTGGATGTTTTCTTAGGGAAAGAATGATGAATGTGACCATGGATCACATTTGAATCTAAAATATAGTCGTAACTCAGAAAATAAACAAAAAGGTGAACAGCTAGATGATGAGATGAGTTTGAGATGAGAAACAAACTTATGCAAAGATGTGGATAATCTAAGAGAACACAAAATTAGAACAAATACAATTAAAAAAAAAGAATAACAATGGAGCTATAGTCGAGTATACACGATTACGAAACTACATGTACACGATGAAGTGTAAATACTTTCAATCATTATGTTCGTCCACTATACACATGCACAAGTGCCGCACATCTACACGATTGCCACAGGACTTGTTTGCGTAGACTATTTCGTATAATCGTTAAGAGCAATAGCGGCTTCTTCAGCCTCCCGAGATATATACGCTCTCAGTACTGATTATACTATGTTCCCGTTGGGAAAAATAGTACTTGGGTTTGCGAAATGTTTATTTATCCGATCGACCGTATGAACGCAATTTTATGGCCAGTAGCATTGAGATAGAGTGACCAAAGTAGTGTACATGTCAAGTCCCAAAGCTATATCTTTAAAAGTCTGAAACGTGTCGAGAGATCATCTCGACGGCTCAGAAACAAATTTGACCTGCTCCTCTATATACGAACTCTACAATTCCAAATTTTATAGTGTCTCTAGCTCTTATAGTATGCTGCAGATCCTTGCGTTCATACATACGGACAGACATGACTGACAGACAGATTTACTAGACGGACGGACGGACAGACAGACGGACATGTTCAAATACTGATCCGGAATATATATACTTTATAGGGTTGGAGATGTATCCTATCTGCCTGTGCTACATACTAAAGCTTACAAGTTGGGCACTACTCCCTTTAATTAACCACATTTTATGGGTACAGGAGTAATAACATTGGAGCTGTTTTCGATATAACATATATAATACAGTACACGATGAAGTGAAATACTTAATTGTTAGGTTGTTCACTATACCGAAAGTGTGCAATCTAACGATTGTCAAGGATTTCTTTTCATAACTCATTTCGTATAATTATTTAAAAAAATAACGGCTGTCTTTAGCATGTTTTTATAGGATACAAAAACTCACCAATGTGTTTAGTATATACAAAAACTCAAACTTCGTCAGATTTACAATGTTGAATTGTCAATGCAATATTAGAGTACAAAACATGATCAAAAAGACAATCCAAATTGACTTCGGTTAAGTTTTGACTTACTAGGTATGGAATTAATGTAATCTATAAGGTAGACCTGCTACAATAGTACGTGAAAATATATAAAAATCTTAATACTTATCTATATGTACAAATAGAAATTCAAAAAATATAAAGAGTGAGAGGATTAACATTTTATAGACACACGGCTATTTAAACCAAAGTGGCCATGGAGGTAAAACGTTAATAAGAGCAGATTGAAAATGCGCGTATACACTAATATTAAACCGCTGAGTCCTGGACATAGGAGTAGAGTTAAAGAAGCGTTTACCCTGATCGGACATTTACAGCTCATAAAAACCGTGCACGACAGCAGCTCAATATAAAACGGAACTTTATAGCGCAGCAGCCGGAGATTGGGTAGCCTTGTGGTAGCCCGGCCAAGCTGGCTAAGCCGGGTAACCTGGCTAACAGGAAGACGGAGCGAGGACACATTGGAACTAATAAGCCGAAAGGCGGCGCGGTTCGATTTAATGAGCAGCCGTCGCAACTTTCCGCAACGTTGAACGCGTTAAACTAATCAACGCACGGGCTCCAATTTCAGTGAAGCCAGCCAGGAGGTGGCGCCCCAGGCCGCCCCGTGGCCCCCGTCATTCGGCATACGACAGCTGTCTGGCTGGGCCACCTTGCCACGCCCCGCCCCGCCCCGCAGCGGCCCCCTCAACAGTTGTTTGTTTGTCTGCTCAATTGCTTGTTAACATTTTGCGCAATTTGGCGAACGACGGCAACGAGAATTGGGCGCTGGGGGGTGGAGCAAAAAGGGGGGCGGGTGGTGCTTAAACTACCTGCAAACATGGAAAAAAGCAGAAACCAATTGAGCGTGTGTGTGTGTGTATGTGTGTGTATGTGTTGGCCTGTAGAAACTCATAAAATTTTATAGTTTAGTTTGGTCTTTAGCGGGTGGACATACCAAAGCGGGCGGGGGGTGGGGGGTGGCGAGGAGCAAGGTTAGGTAAGGGGCTGACATGGGGCACGGCCGTGTGTTATGGCTGTGAACTAATCGCCGTAACGTTTTCGTTTGGGCAGCGCCAGTTAATGAAATGGTCAGTCCAGGATGTGGTTGTTGTCCTTCGACTTGTTGTTGCTCCCGGGAGTTAAGGGTGGCCGGGGTGGGCAATTAAATGCAAACGCGTCCTGTGCCAAGGATGTGCCGCGTCCTGGGGTCAAGGGTGGCAGACAACAATTGAAATGAAGACGTCTGCGTTCCTTGGCTCAGATCATTAAAGCCGCTCCAGCATGGGCCCAGTTGCAATTAGTTGGCCCCGCTCAGTTTCAGATCCATACAAACTATCCTGCACAAACTGAATTCGACAGCAAGTAAGGGTATCTATAAAAAGTCAGCCCAATCATGCTATGAAAGTAGGGCTACCAACCAAATCGACTAAAAGTATACTACAGCCCTTGGGCAGCTGAATGACGCTCCTAATTGGAACCCAGCCTAGATACTCAACTCCTTCCCAACTTGCCTCCTTCCCAGCTTCCCTGCTTACTATTCACATATTGCATTACACACAATCAAATCAAATCAAATGAAATCACACAAATCAGGCCAAATCGCTGACGCAATTCGCCTCTGGCAACCATATTCATATACAAAGACATATCCTTAGCCAACCCATATCCATCCTGTGTGGACAGGGGCAGCAACCCCTTGGCCCACGCTCACTCACTCAGTTCGGGGGCATAAAACATAACTCACGCTTATGATTTTTAAGGGCACATCAAAGCAGTCTCTGAATCCAAAGCTGTAGCCGAATCCGAATCCGAACCCGACCCAAGCCCTTCAGATTCCAAAGAACACTATAACCAATAAACATTGTAACAAAATTGCTTGTTTTTGCAGCTAATAAAATCATAAAAAAAAGTAAATAGCTGGGCATAAGTGGCCACCGAGCGGGCAGCGTTGGGGAGGGTTAAAAGAAATGACAAGTGACTTTTTATCACAGTGCCAGGACTCAAAGGACGTAGGCTTGCATAGATAGTCACATGCATGGATGTATGGATGAATGGCTGTAGCTGAAGATGATGCTACAACTGGAATTGGAGTTGGAGATGGAGATGGAGATGGAGCTGGAGATGGGGATGTTACTGGATAAATGGACCCCACCACAATGCATGCAAATTGTAACAAGGATAATGGCAAACTCTGAAAAGACCACCGCAAACAAGGCGACTACAAGCATCACGCATCAACCCCAAGGAAGCGTGTATTTCGGATGAAAATCGAGGGCTGAGCAGGGAAATGGGCATGGGATCGGGGTCGGAGTTGGGATTGGGTTTGGGATTGGGGCTGGGGTTCGGGTCGGGCCTAAGGAAGACGCACACGCTTAAGTGCCACTTGACAAATTGGTCAAGTGATTTGGCAAAAAAGCAAAGCATGTCGTTGGGCAGCAATAGAAAAGCCATAGAAAATTCGTCGAGTAGATTGAAAGAGATTTCGATAGAACCAAATGGGCCATCTCTGGAGAAAAGCTGAACTGAAACTTTGCGAAACTGGGAATTACAGCTGCTTTAAGACCACAAATGTCAGATGCAAGAGGTTCAAAGTATATATGTCAAAGTCGAAAGTTCCCGACTGCGGCATACTCTGTTCACAGCGTTTTTTGTTTTCAATATTTGTAGGGGGCGACCGTAGTTTTAGTCAAAACTTTCTAGAAGCCTTATCAAATATTCAGACTCTAGCTGAAGGTAGGTATAACAGGTTATTTCTGTATTTAAGGAAGGAAGGAGGTTCCATCTCCTTCCTTATAGAATACTTTATAAAACACATTGTCAAAATGTAAGCGTGATATTAACAAGTGATCAAAAATATGAATATTATTGTTTTATAACCTAATTCAATTTAACAATTGTATATTATCATATATTATTATTGGGTAAGCAGAAATGGGAATTTATCTTAATATTCCACAATTTCTTTCCAATATATTGCTTAGGAAACATTTCCTATGACAGGAATCAAGGATATATATTTATGATATAGAACAAAAACATGATTGACAATTGAGGTTACCATCTAAGCAAATTACAGCTCACTCCTTCTTAAAAACAGTTGAGTTGTCTAGCCAAATTTACTCTCCGATTATTACACCCTACGGATTATCTATTAGAAACTCCCTGATCACTTGTCCATGTTTCGAAAGTTCCATAAAAGCACCTCATTCAATAAGTTATCAAGTTCACCCTTTGATAACTCTTCCTGTGGGCCACCCCTAAGTCCTCTGGCAATATCCTAAGCTCATCAAATCGAGCGATTGACAAATTGCTTGTCTACGTGTGTGTTCCTTAGTTCGGATATGGGCATATGGCATATCATGCGGAGGGTCGGGGTCTTGACTGACAGCTTTATGAAATGCCTGGAGACGAGGGGTGGAAGTTGCACTTTTCTCTTGTTTTGTTGCTTTTTTTTATAGTTAATATATTTGTTATTGTTGGGATATTGGCAGAATGTATTGCCTGTAATTGTCTGTTTGATGGACCAAACAATTTTGATTGAATTCAATTACCTCGCCCGCCGCTTTCAACGAATCCTTTGGATGCAGGAGCCGGCGGGCGCAGTGGTGCAGGGCGCGGTGGTTGTTCACGGTTTTGTATTTTTGGTTTTTCGGCACATTTTTGTGTGTATTGTTGTTGCTGTTGGTTTTAGTGATTTGCAATAATTTTTGAACGCCTGCCCGGCCCCTGGCCAGGATTTGGCTCATATGTGAAATATGCCGTTGTCATGGTTTGTTGATTTGTGCGGATGTCCTGGTCGAACCGCCCCCAGCCCCCGGCCCCCAGCCCTCAGCCCTCAGCGTGTGTGCCTTTTGGGGTTAACCGGACGCGCCCTTAAGTATGCAGAGGGCAGTCGAAAGGGTTTCAGTTTTGGTTTCAGTGTCGGTTTCGGTTTCGGTTTCAGTTTCGATTTCACTTCGGCTGTAGCCGTATTTTCTTTGCCTTGGCCTTGTTTGTTGGTTTTCCTGCTGCTGCTTTTTTCGCAGCCCAAGTAGATTAAGTGATTTTCAAGTCATGTCCTTTTTTTGTGAGCGCCTCCCTCCGTCCGGCTCCACTGATGGACTGCTGCCAAGTGAAAGTCATGTCATGTGTGGGTGGCTTTGTGTTTATGTTTGCGTTTTGCGTTTTGCGTTTTCTGTTTGGATTCGGTTCCCTGGCTTGGCCTGGCCTGTCCCGGCCCATCCTGGGCTAAGGGCCAAGGGCTTTGGGCCCTGTTTATATTACAAGGGTTATTGAGCAAATCACCACGACAGCCCAGCACATAAAACGGGCTATGAAATCCAGTTTGTTAGCATAATTTGTTTGATTTTTATTAGATAGACAATATGCGAGGGCATGGCTCTAAACGAACCCACAACCATCACAGCCACGTTTCTATTTTTCTTTTACAGTTTTCTTTATTTTATTTTGCTTTATTTTGTCGCTTTTTTCTGCCCAGTCATATTAGTGGGCGCACTTTGAGCGACCTCCAACCGGCCCGACACGTTTTCGTTATTAATTTTTATTACGAGTCCAAATAAATTGCATTACCTTTGCACACATTTTGTAAATTGAATTTACTCTCGCTCCCGCCACACGATAAAAACAACAGAAACTGACCGGTAACCCTTTCGCCGTAGAGTGCCAACGTGGCCAAAGTGCTCCCAATGGCCAAACGACTGAGAAATACCCGTACCCGGTTGAAAATGACCAAATTTCCCCCAGTCTGCAGGTTTCTCTCTCAAGGATAGCTGAGGATGTACGAGTACATTAGGGAACTGCAACTAAATCGAAGTTTAATCTTAGTTGTAAATACATACTGGTCTTCATTTTAAATTAAATTAAATTTATTCACTTGTGGCTAGCTCTTTTCATTCTTTAGTTATTGTATTGTAAATTATCAACCTTTATTAAAATAAATAATAATAATAAGTAATCTAGATACATATTATATATTATATCATAAATATAATATATTATTTTTTAGAACTCCTTTCCCCAATATGGCTTATGTTTCTAATAAGAAATTATGCACTTTTTATCATTATACAACCGTTAAATAGCTTGACATTGTTGATATTGTTGTTTAATCTTATTGTTTAATCTGATATTTAAATAATTAATTCATTTTTAATACAAATACAATCAAACACTTCCCATTTTGAGCGCATTTTGTAATATTTTTCTGTTTATTCTCCTCTATTTATTAATTACTCAATATGAACAGTTTCTTGGACAGGTTTATGTATTCAAATCATAATGAACTTAGACTTATACTATTCTTCAAGTGTCATATACGAAAATTGTTGTGAAAATATCTCATAAAAGGTTTGTGCGATAAGAGGTTTGTGGGATAAAAGAACAGAATATGCAAATGTCTAATTGCACCTTTAAAAGGTACTTTCTGCTATCTGAACTTCCGGCCGTAGTCAGTCATTGTGCATTGACATCTTGTGGCATCCTACGAGCTTACCATTTCCAATACCCATTCCCAAGTTCCCCAAACGAGACACACAAATATCACAGGGCCCATAAATTTTAGCGAGTGCCATTAATATCTCGACATTTTGGATGCCAAAAAGAAATACATAACCGCCAGTTCTATACATTGCCATTGTGCTGCCAGGACATGGGCAGGAGCGGAGGCAACCCACCAGCCCACCAGCCCACCATCCCAACACCCCCAAAGCAATGATTTACTTGAGCAAAGTTTTTGGTAGGTGGTTCCCATACTCGAGCTCACAATGTTCTGGTACATTTTTAATATCAAACAATTTGTAATAAATAAAAAAAATTCTTATGAATGGCATAGACATAAATGTCAGCCAGGACACGCACATAAACTGAGATCCCAGACGGAGATAAATAGGATGCAAAAAGTTTCGATGAACTTGCACTGAAGATTAACGTTGGCTCTTTGGGCTGACTTCAAGGATTCCAAGCCGGGTGAGGGGTGTATAATGTCAATATAATTAGAAAAGCTGTTTCGATGTGTTAAATGTGGATATAATTATACGAGCATATCCTTATCTTTGTGTTTATTATTACTTCATCTTTACTTTCACTTGCTTAAGTATAAAAGCACTTTCAGATGGTTCTTATTATTTGCCGAAGTAGTTCAATTTAGGTGGGATAACCAAAAGAACAGCTGATTATTATAAAGTGACACTGGCGGTTATGCGGAGAGCATTGAACTGAAAGATACGTAGAACTACAAATAAGAGTACATATAAGCAAGATATATGCATTCAGCCAAGTATGTTTCCTATGAGGAGTCAGATAATTGTTAATATACAACTTGGACATCATCAAGACCTAATAATCTGACATTGGAGGTGCTGCTGTAGAAATAACTCGCCGATAAAGATATGAATTTGATGCTGATCTGACATGTGAAGTAAGATTTCCTAATGTATTTGATATTTTGGAATATAGGGGTTTTTTTTTTATTTTGAAAATTTGCCCACAAAAAAAAAACATAATCAGGCCTGTTCAGAACTCCACTCGTTTTCAAAAAGTAAAAACAAATGAATTCCGCTCGTTTTGTGAGGTGCTGTTCTGATTTGCAATCGAGTTACTTTCGTTTTGGCTTTTTCGAACTCCAGATCGAAACCGAGTATCGATAGCAATAAATAATCGGTATTATCAGCTGTTTCACAACAAAGAGTTAACATATGTGTGTAAAAAGTAAATAAATATTACAATAATGCCTGCTGCAATGATAATTGGCTGTGCACAAGCCAAGAGTACAATAAAAATTCATACACGCGCCTCAAGAGTTGTCACTGTATCAACAATGCAAACTCAATTAGTAATAATTATAATTTGCATTTCAAATAAGCCTTCAAAATATTTTTCCTATAGGAATTTTAAATTTGCGATTGCTTTTATTAACTCCAACAAAATGAACTTAGATATAAACCAATATCGATTTTTATTTAATACATTAACAACACTAGCACATATCGATTCTGTACTTTGTTATCGATAGGCAAATAATCTGATGAACTGAGAACAGGCACGTATTTTCTTTTCTCTGATAAATCGAATGAAAATATCGGAAATCACAACTTCTAAAGACTGAAATACTCAAATGTTCGTTTTTTCCATGTAATATAGTAATTTGGACATTTCTTTTTTGTAACCTTGTATTTATTTATTTATTTAACATATATTCTGGTTCCTGGACGGCAGATTGTCAAGTTGCATATAAAAAAGAATTTAAGACTAATTAAGGCTGTGCAGGTATATCAAATTTCTATTATTTACGTATGTACAATTTATATCTATTGTACATTATTTATTTTATTATGGTACAGAAGATATTTAATACGGTGACTCTGGTGGGGAAGTCATTGGGATGAAATCGTTTCAGTTATTTGGACATTAGAGAACAAAAAATTCTTTTATATATGTGTGCAGATCTCACAAGTGAATCCCTAATATCAAAATGTATATTTCTTTCTTATGTCCTCATAAGCATTTGGTACAGTTGTGCTTAGCTTTGAGAGATGTTCGTGTCGGCCATATTGTTATTTTAATTTCGAAAATTGCAACAACAATGAAGACGCATGCTAACAATAACAAAAATACAGCAACACACACACACACACACAAATGTCCGCACACAGTCACAGTTGCATGGGCATGCATATGCAAGAAGAAACAGGTAGGAAACAAGAGTGCTGAAAGGGTTAGAGGGGGCGTGCTAGGGCGTTGTATTTGTCTACATGACAAGTAGGCAATATTTGCATACTCAATTGCATTGTAAATTTTTCTATGCCAGTCAACAACAACAAGAACAAGAACAAGAACAGCAACAGCAACAGCAAGAACAAGCAGATGAAACAACGACTCGGCACGCATACAAGCACAAGTGAAAAAGTCGCGCCTAAGTGTATGCAATGCAAAAAGATGCAGCGAAAGAAAAATTGTTAGAAAAATGCTGAACAAAGCAATCAGAGCAGGTGTAAGTGTGTGCATGTGTGTGTAGAGCTGTTGATGACTACTACGACGACGATGATGCTGACGATGAGTATGAGTATGAGTATGAGTATGAGTATGGGTATGAGTATGGGTATGAGAATGAGTATGAGTATGAGTAGGAGCAAGAGCAAGAGCAAGAGCATGAGAATGAGGATGACGATGACGATGACGATGACGACGTACAGTTTTCATTTGAATGACAAAAAGTCAGGTGGGCACTCGAGTCCTTTCGCCTGCGCCGTGCAACGACGAGCACATTGTGTGGGCGTGGCTTTTGTAT
Organism: Hirtodrosophila histrioides; assembly: GCA_037075165.1. Lineage (NCBI taxonomy): Eukaryota > Metazoa > Arthropoda > Insecta > Diptera > Drosophilidae > Hirtodrosophila > Hirtodrosophila histrioides. The sequence goes on along the minus strand of JBAMCL010000372.1, from coordinate 1,535,431 downwards.
GCGCCCAACTTGACTGACTGACTGACTGTATATAAATATACAATATGCGGGCACACACACACATCTACACACACAGTTGTGTATATGTATGTGTCGAGTGTGCGCCTGCCCCCAAAACACTTAACATATTCTAATTATTCATGCTTATTTTATATTGTTTTGTCAGTGCAGCTACCCCCAGCTGTGGGGGAGGGGGCTGCAGGGGAATGTGACTGTCTTATTAAAAATTACAAATAGTCAACGCTTAATTATGTATGAGTGTGTGTGTGTGTGTGTGCGTGTGTGTGAGGAGCTGTGCTGCTTAACTATAGCCTACTTTTGGGCGCTACCAATAAATCTGCAGGTGAGCAGTGTTGACTGCAGGCAACGAGGGCTGCACGAGGAATACTGCACACACGCACACACACACACACACATACGTGAGATATATATCTTAAGCACACATGGTACATTGATGTGTGCTTGTGTGTGCGCGTGTATGTGTGTGTGTGTGAGGAGGACCAGCAAAAAAATATAACAAACTGAAGCATTTTGCACCAATTTTTGTGACGATGTCAACAGCAACACCAACAGCAACAACAACAACAACAGCGACAAACGAGCAAAGCACAGCAAAGCAAAACGCAACACCCTCCCTCCCTACCTCTACCCCTACACCTACCCCCTACCACTTCCCTCCAGCCAGCACATAGCAAAACTAATGTTGATGACAATGTTATGGGCGTCATGACAGCCATAAGCGCACTTGACAGCACACGGACTATGGGGCGGAACGCGGGTGCGCGCTGCGGTGCGGTGCGGTGCGGTGGCTGTGGGTGTGTGGAGTGGGAGTGGGTGACATGGACTCTGGGGTGGTGTGGGGTGCCTGACACCTGCACAATGTTGGCTGGCTCTTCAGCCATCTCCTAAATCTACGCCTCGTAAACCAACTGAAAAAGTTATTATAAGAGAAATGCAACGGCGAACAGCGAAAGAATTACAAATTCTAGAAATGCAATAGGTAATAAACGAGCATGATGATGACTATATATTGTGTAGGATAGTGTAGTGTATCAAAGAGGGTCAGCTGCCTGACTTACTTAGGTACGAAAATGCCTATGCTTTTTGTGATATTTATTTCGAACGTAATTTCTCAAGTCTAATTTGAGGAACAATCCGCAATTAGCTAGGGCATTTCTTGTTAAATTTGTTCATATCTTAAACAATTTGTTCACAAGAACTCTAAGAAACACACCAAACAACAATTAAACTAAAATAAGGTACATGAAAATAGAGAGACATAGGCCTAAGCAGCTAGTAGACCTAATTCTTATTTTCATTCAATATTTCATATTGGACTTCTAATTAATAAAATAAAAAATAAATATAAAAGAATAAAATAGCATGGGAGATTGACTTTTATCGAAATATTAAACTTACGGGACTTTGATAATATTTATGTCGAGAAATTTTTAGATGGTTTTTGGTAATACTTTAATGGATATCTTAACTCTAACATAATACATATATTAATAATTTTATAAATACATAAGAGAATGTTAATAAATATAATGTTTTTAGGATATTAAAGTTTGAATCATTATGGAATTTTTGTACTTAAATTAAACAAAATCAAACAAAAATGTACCCTTCTTTTTTTTAATGTCCGGAATATACAGATATACAAATACAAGATAGCAAGAAGAAATTTAAAAACAAATAAAATATTCTATATGTATATTAGGTTAGGTAGAACCGGTTGACCACCACATGGTGGTCCCACATAGACCGAGCAGGTCCTTAGTGTCGCCAGATACTGAAGGTCGTTGGGAGGTTTGTTGATCCTGTAGGATTCGTGTGCGCTTGGCAAACGCCAGCAGCGCATTGGGAGTGTGTCCGGCCGCTTCTAGTGATGCGAGCCAGTGTTTGTATCTATATATTGAAAAAAAAAAAAAAAAATAGAATATACAAATACCTTATAATATTTTCAATACTAAATTTGTTGTTTTTCTTTGTATATAACTAACCAGAATTTTGCAATTTTCAACCTACATATCTTGTAAAGATTGAGGCCGATTTGCACACATTGGCAGTGCGTCGAATATACGATAATATTTTATGTCAGTCAAGTTAAAGGGTTGCCAGATTTGCCTGCCCGTTTGTATGTCCAGACATTTGTTTTATCGTCTGGCATCAATATTGCTGCAGAGTTTAATTGGACATATGAAAAATAGTTGACAATTCAGAGATGAAAAAAATCAAAAGTAAATATTCGACGGTTGCCAGTTGCCTGGCAAGAAATATTCGACGTGCCGTAGACTGACCGCAAGTCAAGAATTTTGTCAGCCTTTCAGATCGAAATGCTTCTGTTGCCTGCGGGTAGTAAATTGTTCCAGTCAGCTGAAAGAACTCGTCCTTTGATATAGCCAGCTACATATGCGCAATGCTCTTTTGAGGTTATGTATGGCATGCGAGGCCCGAAAGTATGCAACGATTTTGTGCGCTGCAGCTTACCTGTGCTGTTGTCCCTGTGGGTGGGTTGGAGGGAGTTAAGGCTGAATGCGGAGATATCAAGCGTTGAAGTACCTCTGCCATCGAAGTCAGCATCTCAGCTGCAGTTGCCGTCGCAGTCGCAGTCAGCGCTGCCGTCGCTCGTTGACGTTTGTTTATGTGTTGTACTTGTATGCTCTATGAGAGGGGCCACATCTTTTGCCATGTGTTGATGTTGTTGCTGTGTGTGCAAGAGATTTGCAAACTAAAGCCTCATCACAATGTCCTCAAAATTCAAATAGCAACTGCAGCAGTAGCAGCAGCAGCAGCAGCAGCAACAACAATAACAATAACAATAATAACAACAACAGCAACAACAACAAGACTAGTTGGGCACGCAAAGCAGCGAGACATGGACTCAAAGCTGGAGACTGAGACGGGGACGGGGACGGGGACGGGGACGGGGACAAGAACGGGCACGGGGACGTGGACGTGAGCGTGTCCATGGATGTGGAGGTCCGGGCCCAGCAATTGTCACACGACGCTACTTTTGCAAATTATTATTTTTTTTATGCCTTGTGCGTGTGTGTTTGTGTGTGTGTGTGTGTGTGTGTGAGTGTGTGTGACGTCTGCTGTATATGAATTGCAAATATGGCCAGCCTGCTGCCTTTTACCCGCGCCGTGCCTGTTTCTTAACAAGCGGCACCTGTGAGCTGGCACCTAACCCCAGCAGCCAGGCCCCCTAGCCCCTAGCCCCCTAGGCCCCTGCTCCTTACTAAGACCCAGACCCAATGCTAGACCCTCTGCCAGTTCCAGTGCCTGGGCTCTAAGTGGAATATGTTTTATTTAGCATTTTTAAGTGTTTGCTGGCTCTACCAGCTAGCACAGACCCACAGTTGCATAACCCCTAGCCCCCAGCCTATTCCCCATGCCACACCCCAAACCCTCCAGCCCTCCAACCCTACAACCCTCAAACCCTACAGCCCCTGCCCGCAATCAGCCTCCGCTCTGATTGTTGTTGCAGTTGCAGTTGTTGTTGGTGGCGCTGCTGCTTGAAGCAAGAAATAATAATTATTGTTATAGAAAGGACAAAGTATAATTTCAGATATGTAGCAGCGCTCAAGGGGCCAGGCTGTTGGTTGAGGGGTGACAGGGGTGTCAGGGGCAACAGGGGCAACAGGGGTGGGGCCAGGTGACAAGCGCGTTGCACTCATGCCCAAGACAAACAGAAATAGAAATTAATGAGTTGATATAAGGCGCTACAAAAAAATAAAACAAAATAAAAATGGAAAGGCAAAAAGAAAAACGAAAAAGATGATGGTGACAACGCTTGCCAGAGAGTGTGAGGCAGCAGCAAGAGAGAGCGAGAGAGCAAGAGAGGGAGAGGCTAAGAAGTGACTGCAAGAAATGTCAATTAGATGCGAGTTGCTGATGAAATTGTTAGCATAGAAATAAAGTAGAATAGGATTTGAAAGGATATTGTTAGGCTCTTAAGCAATTAAGAAAGAGGATTCAATAAGTAAATGTAAGGTAAGCAGGACGTTCCCGACTGCAGTATACCTTGGCTCCAGTCTGTTTATCTTCTCTCATTTGTGGGGGCTAAGTGTGAAATCGGTTAAGAAGGAGAACAGAATTCAGTAAGTCAAATTCGGTGACTCTGGCAATACAAATGTGCAAGATTTTTCCGAATTGCAAGGTAAGGGTGACTTTCGAACTCTTTCAGACGAGGATATTAGATAGAAGGTCTATCAAACTTGGTTGCTCTAGACGGATGAATAGACAATGTACAAAACGAGAAATACTCTTCCACACAGAGTATAAATAAATATGTTGTTCTTCTCAAGGAAGTCTGCTCCATGACACTCGGCTCAGTTGGTTACCCCCGATAAACTATGGTTTTTAAGAAAAACTATGGTTTAAAATAGTTCCCGTTAGTAGCAAAACTCTAGACTCGCCCAGGCTGAATTGATATCAATACACCTGAATATGCATATTTCGTAATTACCATTACAGACATGTTTTCGAATCATCTGCTTCAATCTCTATACAGCTGTCTGTCTAATCTCAAGAAGCGTTCAATCCTTCCATGTACTTAATTTCCCCTTTCTCATCCTCTCCCTGTCTGACTCTCAGGCGCTTCAAGAGCTATCCCTCTCTGCCTGGCAATGATAACAGAGGCAATTAAAACATGTGAAGGAACGCTTAAAACCTTGGCCCAGCAATGACAAATTGTTGGGCTGTCAAATCTGACGTTTAGCTGTCAAAATAGCAGCAACGTCAGCGGGCCCAGTGATGATGAGGACGGTGACGACAACGGCGGCAGCAAATTGGGCTCAGCCAGGACCTCAGCCGATCGGGCGACCAAAGAACAGCAGGAATTCCAAATCCGAAAACTGTGCCAAATGCCAGCGCGTAGAGGAGGTTTGACTTGCTCCTTCGGCGTGGTAGGTGTCGGGGTGCGGATGGGGATGGGAGTTGATGGTGAAGGTTAAAGCAACGGGGGAGGGTAACATTTTTATTATTCGCGTGCATACACACACATTATAACGAGTATTTTGGCTTGGGCAACGTTTAAATTAAAATATTCCCGAAGCTGCATATGTGAATTGCGTAAGGGAGGGGATCCTTTAGGAAGTTGGGGACTCCGGCTGTGGGTTGTGGGTTCGCCGGCAATGCTGAAGTGTCAAGCTGTCAAAGTTACCATTTTTCACATACACACACAACTGCAGCCTGTTGTCAAATATTGAAAAATGCTTTGGCTGCCGTGCCCGGCTCTTGTCTGGTCGGGCTTAAGGCAGCCGTGTGTGCCGCCACATGTGCGCCGCCCCGACAAAGGACCAACGACCAAGGACCAAGGACACTCTGTCTCACTGTATCTGTCTGTGTGTATGCCACTTAAGCCTTCACGGGCTTTCATTTCATCATTTCGGCTAAATAATAAAAATGATGACGACGACGACGACGACGACGACGACGACGACGACGACGACGATGCTGATGAGTTTTAGTTATCAAATAGTGCGACAGCAGCCCCCTTAACCCTCAGCCGTCAACCCTTGGCCGGGCCCAGGGCCAGCTACTAATAATCGTGTACCTGCCCCTGCGGCCCACTCACACAGCTGCAGCTACTTTAAATTCCATGTGTGACACTTGATCATTTGTCATTGGTCCTGAGCCGCCCGTCGACTCTTGGGCTTTTTGCGGTTACCGTTGCGAACTGGCTCTAACTGGAGTCGGAGTTGGTAATGCGTATGGGTATGGATATGGAGCTGGGTAGTGGTGGTAGTTCGGTCATTACTAATGATGATGATGACCACTGCTCGATGGAGCATCAGTGCTGATATATCACTTAGCATTGTATACAGCATCAGCTGTGCCATCAAATTTCTATCTATCCTGTCATACTTTGCGGAACCTATTATGATGACTGGGGTTGATTTTCATGGAGAAACAAGTTTTTATAAGGCAAACTTACATGTCATCCATACTGTTCGTTTGCTTAGTTGCAGCTGAGAAGCTTAGAATCAAGGGAAGATATCTGTTTCAGATCTTCTTTATCCCAGGTCAGGCTCCATTTATTCGAGGGGAAGTGCAGGAAGGTTCTACCGAGGTAGACAAGACCTTGGATGTTGTACTCTCTGTCCTTGTTTTTAGAGTTATTAGTGTAACTTCGACTATGCTAGGAGAAGGCTGACACTGAAAAGTTTAAGAATGACAATAGTTTTTACTTGATACAAACTTCCTCGGTCTGAATATCGAAGGAACTCATGTATGCTTCCTGGACTGTAGCTTCAATGTATTTTGCCTAGCTATTGAGACAATCTTTTACCATCTTTGGGGTTTGATTAAGTTCACCTAATTACAATTCAAATACACTGAGTCATATTGAAAGTGACACTTTCGATGCTGTTAATTTCAATGAGCAGAGTTTCAAGTCCTTCTTTCCCCTTGAATAGCTCGGGATTTGGGGCTTTCGCTGCCGGCCCTCCCACCATGAAAAACACATTTACAGTTATAAATTAAATTTCCAACTCAAACAAATCAGCCAAAATACCTTTCAATATCTGCGCCCCCGGCGCATTTGCAAACCTCGACATCGACATCGACGTCGTCGACTTCGTCCTCATTCTCATCCTCATCCTTGTGAAAGGTGCGCTCGCCCAGGCATTGCCCCGCGGCCCAGAGCCAAGTAACGTTGAAGGAATTGAGCGACAAGCGACTGGGGTAACATTTTTAAGCTCGGTAATAAATTTTTAATAAGCTTGCTTGTTGTTTTGCCTCGATGCCGTGCCAAAGATATTTTTAATAAATCGTTTTCGAGTACATTGAGAAATGCAAAGACATGGCATAAGGGCATATGAAATATACATACGACAGATAGACGTCTGAATCCCTGGATGGATGGATGGCTGACTGGCTGGATGAATGGTTGTCGGTAATGGTAACCCCCCGGTGACTCGATAACTTACCGTATCTGAGGGTGTCTTGCGATTGTCCTCAATGTCGATGTCACTGTCGCTGTCGCTGTCGCTGTTCCCCCTGCCGCTGCGCCTCTCTTGATGGTTCTCTCATTATGTTCGAAGCAAACCAATGTGACTTTGGCATGCTGTTTGTAACGTGGAATAAGACGAAATTGTTGTACCCTATATCTCAACATAAAAACGTCAATTCTGAAAGTAAAACCTGAAGTCCCCAATAGTTCCTATTTCACTAGTACTCCACCGTTTTGATAGGGTCGAGGATACCTATACTGTACCTTTCATCTGAGGGTATGAAGTTCGTAAGAGCATTCGGGCATCGGTTTCCAAAAAGGACCTCTTGTCCTTTGTATTCCTGGCCTTCATTGACTCGCGCTTTTTGTTTTTGCCTTGGGTTGTGCACATTAACAGAGCGCGGAACATTTTACATCAATGATATTGAAATGATATGAAATCCCCGTACCTGGGGGCGGGTGCGCGTATTTTTCAATTTTAAATATTGACAAGCGCGTGGATTGGGTAATGGTTGGGGGCGGACAGAGGGAGGAAGAAGAGACTTAGGGGTGTGAGTATTGCCTGGCCGGCGGCTTGCTTAAGGTAATTTGACAAGTTGTCGAAGCCTTAGCGATGTCACGACTGGGGCGCAAGTCAACAAGGTAATAGATTGAAGTCAGTTGGCAGCCCCAGTGATGTCTCACTTAGGCAACGATTTTTGGGTTCTGGGATCTGGGATCTGGGCTAGTCGGCTGCCGGAGGCATCCTGTTGTTGGGCGTTAGAACGCGGCTAATAGATGCACTTGGATTTGTGTGTTTCCACGTGACCATCCAGCGCAAATGACAGGCAGAATGAAGGCAGCCGACAGCGGGGCCGGGTGGAGGAGGCACCGTTTCCCAACAAGTGAGCGAAAAATACGAATGTCAACATTGCAATTACGCAAACATTTTCCGCACACCAATAATATGCCATGACAGCCAGAGACAGAGACAGAGACAGCGAGGGTGACAGAGAGTGGGTGGGAGGGACACAGAGGTGAACACACAAGTAGGAGAGGCAGAGATACAACAATGGGCTAACTGGCAAAGGTGAGCTGATGATGCCAAGCCCAACAATAGCATCCGTGGACGAGCCCGAGCCCGAGCCCGAGAACGAACCGTAGCTCGAGCCGGGGCCGGACAGAAGATGCCAACGACGACGATGACGTTGATAATGGCGTAAAATGGTTGAGGCCAACAAGTGAAAGCCACAACATCCGACTAGGAGAATACCCGGACTGAATACTAGTATACCCTACCTCTGGAATGATATTTAGTCTAGGGTTTCAAGACAAATGAGCGGGTAAAACACTTCCATAGTTAAGAAACTAATAAAGATACAGACAAATATATGCTTGTATCGATCTATAAACAGAATATAGGTTGATAAGTCTATAGATATTTAGAGATTGATATCAGAGAAGGACATAGATCTATAATATGGTTAGTAAAGGTTGCATACTTTGCGATATTGAAGCTGTGCAACAAAAGGTGCAGATTCAGGTGGTTATTTATTTAGGAAAGTAAGTATATGGAGAGAAATATAAGGATTCAGAAACTCCCATATTTATAGAAATATTTAGATATAGTATGGTGAGGAGTTGTAGTTAGATAAAGATATAAGGATTAAGCTACAGATACGTATGTATAAACATATAAAGATATTAAGCCATTACAGGGATTTGAACAGATGCAGAGACAGGATGCAGAATATAGGTGCCGATATAGATACATATTGTATATGTTAAAACTGATACAGCTACCGAATGAGGTGCAGACAGAGCCTTAGGCTCTCTAGTGTAACCATTGGGTGCGGGTATTCAAAATACTAGACAAAAGTAGTAGAGATGTTTGTAGGGGCAGGTTGCGCCCGGATCTGGTGGGTTGGAGGGGGCAAAGCTGATGGCTGCTACTGCTGCTACTGCTGCTGCTGCTGCTAGGTAAGAGCGAAATAAAAAATGCTTGGGCAGCAGCAGGTAGCAGCATCGCTGGAACGAACAAACAAATTGGATGCGAATGCAAATAAACGAAAATTATAAATAACAGCAAGCGAGCAAGTCAGGCAAGGAGCAACGAAGGGAAAACAGGACGGGGAATGGGAATGGAAATGTGAAGAAAAACGAATACGACAACAAGAATGCGAATGTGAATGAGATTGGGAAATGAGGATGGTGAATGGGATTGGCAATGGGAAGGAGGATGAGGATGGGAAAGGGGGCTTTATGTAGGGGACAGTTGCTGGCCAAAATATGATGAGCCGCAATAACAACAACTGCTGCCGAAACGAAAGAGAAGTTAGCTCAAAAAGATGACTGTGTGAAGCTGTAGAGGACTTGGAATCTCTATACGCCAGGAAAAAAAGAAACCAACACAAACTAGCTGGTGCAATATGAAGAAGCAGCAGAACAAGATGAAGCAGCGGCGACAGAACTGATGAGTTGCAATGAATAGAAATTGCCAAAGCAAATGGCAAGCACAATGCAACATGGCGGCCCAGGTGAACATGACCAACTGGCAAGGGGGGTGGGCAGATGAAGCGACAAATGAAAGGAAGGCCCGACCCACCACAGACCCCACCCAACCGAGCTACAAGGCTGACAGCTCAAAGCAGGCGAGTGGATGATTGGGCTAGAGCCTCAAAAAATGGGGGCAGCTGGTAGGCCTGTCACCGGCTGACAGTGCCATCAGCACAGCAGACGAAGCCTCCAAGCTCAGATATTGCTGATATATAGATTAAAGCACCAGGGGGACATGCTTTTAATAAAAGTTCTTGGAAGGAAGCTTGAATTACTGCGATCAGCCAGCAGCTGTGGCAAGTCTTTCTTCGTAACCCCACGAGCTGTTGGTATGTCTAGCACGAACTGAGGCTCGGGCTACAGAAATCGATTCCAACATCGTTGTTCTAAAAACATATGCTTCACACGATGCCCGGAGATCCTTTGACCTGCAATTTCCATCTGAGCTGCTAATAGCATGCAATATTCGACTGAAATGTATTTTTTAAGCCAAAGCCAACAAAGCCTGTTTAGCCTTATGCTTTTATTTTTGTTTATCTTCAGTTCTTTTGAAATTCAACGTTTGATATACGAAGAGTTGAATTTATAACTCGAAAATTTGAATACTAATTTAGACTTCAAGAATATTAGAGAGAGAAAGCTATGCTAAACTTTAAAAATTGCCCGCACATTCTTTGGAATTTCTCAGAAGCGCACTTATGCACATCCCAAAGCCATCTTTACACTCAGAATAACATATACCTTTGAATCTGTATTATTTCTGCATTTAAGAAACCTATATTAGTGACTATATTTGCTACAATAGGATCTACAACTTGCAGCAGTAGTATGAGCTCTAAATAGCTGCCAATACAGTTAACACTTGGGTTCCAGAGAACCCAAAGCAAAGCCATATTATTACCTTGCCCCTGCGAAGCATTTCGAGTGGCCGCCGCAAAGTATGCAACAGTAATTTGGCTGCTTGAGAGCTTTGCCGGCTGTGCGGGTCAGCGCGTAAAATAATCAAGCTGGGCAAAGGATCGACTGAAGCTGAAGTTGAAGCTGGCGCTGGAGCTGCTCACGTATGCGAACATCCGGATTGGGATCTGGAGTCTGGTTGGGCTGACGCCTCACTGCCTAGAAACAAAGCCAAAGGCGGGCTCGGGCCAATTCGATGCGAATGCAAATAAAACTGGCGAAGCGTTTGGCGGCGTTGCGCGAATTGATTAAAATTCGATTGTTTCTTTTATTTCCTTGGCGCTGGGGTTTGCGCCCAGAAGGGTTGCTAATGTTATGCTTGTTCTTGTTGTACTTGCTGCTGCTGCTGCTGCTTCTGCTGTTGTTGTTGTTGTTGCTATTTATTGGCCGTGCCTGCCTTGGCATTTATTACGCGGCGTTGGGAGTTTTAATTATGCCGCCGTCGTCGTCCTTGTTGTCGTTGCCGTTGCTTTTGCCGTTGCCGTTGCCGTTGCCCCCATCCGCCAGCCCCAGGGCGCGGCCTAATCAGCGGCAGCACATCAGCCAGTCAAACCTCCGCCACCCACCACCCCACCCCTGCCAGGCCGGTAACCATCCACACGCCTAATCATGTTTCACCCCTTTCGCATTTTTACCTTTTGTCGTCGTCTCGTTGTTGTCCTTGTTGTCCCTGTCGTCCTTGTCGTCGTCGTCGTCGTCGCCGTCGCCGTCGTCGCAGTCGCAGTTGCCGTCGTTGTCGTTGCTTTTCGATTTTTAATTTTTTAATTCGTTATCCTTGCGCCTGCTCTTTCAGCTCTGAGCATTTTTTTTCGCCTGCTTAATGGCAACGCGTGTGTCGACGGCGTATCCTGCAGCTGGGCGGGGGTGGTCTGGGGGGTTCTGGCAAGGGTTAAGTATTAAACGCTAAATCAAATAATGTTAGACAATTGAGCAGCGACGCCGCCCCCTCCCTTGCCGCCGCTGCCGCCGCCGCCGCAACCCGCGCCGTGCTGACATTAAAACAAAAGGCTCGGTGCGGGCATCGAAGGGTTCTCTTCTTACTCCTGCCAGTCCACATGCAAATGCGAATCCACCCGAGCACCACCAACAACCAACAACAGCAAGAACAAGAACAACATCTAGCATTATCATAAAAAAACAAAAAGGGTTAGCTTTCAAAAAATACTGCATATATTGACTCAAGTCATGTACACCAGCAGCGGCAGAGCAGCCAGGACAACTACAAGGACTCGGCAAACTTCGATTACAAAATTCATATTATCCGATTAATCGTTGGCCAAAGGGAAGCACAAAAATACAAAACACAAAAAAAAAGTTAAAAGTAAAATTAAAATTGTAAATTATTGCCTGGCTGGGCTCCTTTCTGTGTGCTTAGTTGGGGGCGTGGCCCTTTACGCCCACGCTATTTGAATAGATGCCAGTCGACTGCCCGATAAGGTACGAAGCATAAAAATAACAGCAGCTTATGGGGTATACACGGCTTTTAGATTAAGTCAAGGATGCCGCACCCTTATTGACATTTATGCTCTGCGATATTGAAGCATTCTGAGTGCAGGAAATGCTCCTACACTCTGAGAAAATAAATGCCATGGAGTTCAGAAACTCGCCATATAATAAAGTTCACCCTTCAAACCAAATATCATTTCTATTGAATAGAAATATGACTTTTCTAAATTGATTGTGTTAAACGCGTACAGATATCTGGGAAATGAATTGGATTGAAATAAACACGACAATGTTTCGGTTCAAAGTGGACAACGATCAAGAGATCAGTCACTCTTCTATTCAGAAAATTACCCTAACTTACAGTAGTAACAAAATTAACAGGATTATTATATATACTTCTGATTAATCTGTTGCCATTGAGAGCTGACAGTTTGTCTCTATATTACAGTTCGAGATAACTTCTAAAACTAATTACATTTAGGCGGATTATAATATTTAGATACTATAAACTTGCCACATTTACAAACATTGAACAATACTCTTTATAAAAAATTACAAGATTAAACAAGTTCTTTTAATTATGTCTGGTGGTTCCTAATGATAATGATAGTTATAGTAAAGTAATATATATTAGTATATATTTATGAAATTAGACAAACTGATTAGCTCCATTTAACCAAAAGTGAAGAAATTGTATGAAATATTGCTCACAGTTTTTAAATATTGCAGAAGTTATAAATACAGAGAAAGTTTTCATCTAACCACATATAAAATTAATAATATAGAATACCCAAAGAATTAACGTCATTAACATTAAGATATTCAATCAAACTGTGCATTGAGCGGCTCAATTAATGAAATATGTATTTCTAAAATTTAGATTTAAAATTCTGAATGAGGAAATTGAAGAGTTTCTCAAATGCAAATTCAATATACCCAAAAAATGGCATACAAATTTATCTAAATGCCACAGAATCTTCAATAATCTTTTCAAAATAATGCACGAAATATTTTTCGAGTAAATAAAATAAAAAGTCGTGAGACAAAACCGGAAGTCGATGGAAACGATGATGACTGCAGCGACCCTTTTGGCGGCTTAATTCCTCGACTCCTGTTGTTGTTGGAAATTAATGCAAGTAACTGCTCGGAAAATATGCCATGTCCTGTGTCCGCGACTGCGGCCGCGTTCGCGACTGTATCCTTGTCTGCGTCCGCCGTTACATCGGTGTCCTTAACCGCCTGCCCCGCTGCTGAAAAGTAACCCAAAATGTCGCCGGTTTTGTTCAGCAGTCGATGGATACATTTGATTAGACTGCAGTTAAAAGGATTACAGCGCGGACTATGAAGTCCTTGATTACATTCAGATATTCTTCACGGTTACATTTAATTTTTCCAGTTAATGCTGTAAGTAGACAGTTAAAGTAGAAGAACTGGACTCATTTTTATTGCAAAATATACGTTGGTTACGCTTACTCTATTAAATGGATTCTTATTTATTTTTGTATAATAGTAAGCAATTGCATCGAATCCTTCGGCTTCTCTAATTAATATATTTAACGTCTGCACTTCATTTATTTGTATAGATTTTAGATATGTTTCTCGAGTTTATCTCTTATCTCACCAAGGAATAACAAAAAATATGTTTCTGCCTAAAATTTATTGATTTATTGATGAAACATTTTGGAATGACTTGAAATATGCAATTAATGCAAATAATTAATATGATAAATGTATCGAGAATTGGATTAAATTTATTTAAAATAGTTTTTAAACTGGTTCTCAGGCGATTAATTTGTTGTACTAAACTTATTCCTTAACCCTTTCTTTCATCTTCATCTTGCATTTTGTCATTTTGGTGAATTTGTTTAACCAAAGTTGAAAACTGTTCATTTGTCGAAGGTTTTACATCCGTCTGGGGAAACACTTGAAAGAATATTCGATTTTAGTTGGCAGAACTCCCGCACTCCCCCCCGACACACACACACACACACACACACACACACACACACACACACACACATACTGCCTTTTGGTGGGCTGTAGGGGGCAAGGAGGGGTCGGCGTGCACTTTTGGTTTTGTGCATTTTTAATTATTGGCTTTTTTCTTAGACGCTTTAATTGTATTTGCACAGCGTTTGGGCAAAGTGCACACAGGCGGCGCTGAGTCTGAGAAAGAGTGAAAGAGAGAGAGAGAGAGAGAGGTGAAAAGGATGTGGACAGATCCTTGGACCGCCCCTCCCTCCCACCCCTTCCTCAAACACGCCCTTGCCATTGGCCGTTACTCGCATTTAAATTGCATGGAATTTGCAAACTGAAATTAAAATAGTTAATGATTTTTTGGTCAGGCGACTTAAGTGCGCCTCAATGGGGGCGTGGCGGATGAAGGATGGCGGGTAGGCGGGTGAAGGGGGCTTGCCAGCTGGGGCGGCAGCTGGGTAATTGAAAAAGCAGCCACTGATGTTGCTTCAAAGACAAATAGAGAGCACAACTGTGACGCAAACTTTTGCGGCGACAACCCTGACGCATGTCGTCGAGCAACCCTGCCAACAAGAAGTAATGCTCCTCCCCCCCACATACCTCCCACACACACCATCCTTCGACATTCCCATGTAAATGCTGTAAAAGTTTTTACGATTTGCCAAAACTATAAAAAGAGGGGGCAGTGGGAGGAGGGGCGGGCTATGGCCAGTCGCTGGTGCGTGCCAGGAGCTGTGGGGAGGGGGCAGGGAGCAGCTCCAACTCGGACCGTTGATGCTCGTACTTACAATATAATAAACTAAGTAATTACATAACAGTGTGTGTGTGTGTGTGTGTGTGTGTGCACTTGTAGGCGGCTGGGCGTGGCACACACACTATTTTAATTCACTCATAAAACGAGGCGGGCTCAAAAAGTGCGCCCAAATTACCTTGATATGTGAACGGGGGGGTTGGGGATTGGATAGCCAGAAACGGAACTGTTGCTGGAACCAGTTCCATTCCCCAGTTGCCTTTCACTTTTTATGACAATTTCACTTTCGCCAAAGCCAAGGCTTCTGACGGGGGGCACGGGGGCACGGGATCTGCGTGCGTTGCGTGTGTGACCATTTTGCAGGGCATTTGTCATTAGGCCATCCCCGTTCGGTGGCAGCATCAAAGCCACTGGGCAACGGCCGTAGCAGCATATAACCACCCCTTCCACCCGTCATGCAACAAACGCCCCCATACCCTGCCCCCCTGCACCGGTCCAACAGTCGTCAAACAGTCCCATTTACAGCCCAGCGCTGAATGACACTTAAATGTCGAAGGCGCATCATAAACTTCCATAATCGTAAATATAGATTTGTGCGGCACGTACAACCACAGCCGGAGTCATAGTCGCAACCACCCAACCCACCACACACACACACACACACACTCACTCACATCACTCCCCACCCCACTCTCCATCTGTGTTACAACAAGTGCGTAGGCCTTAATCACCTTGCGGATATGGCTGACAAGCTGCTGACAATCTCTCAGCTTAATGTCGCTAGTTGTGTGCTATAAAAGCCGCTCCTGGACTCTATAAAAATACTGATTACCGAGTCATCCTTAAGTCCAAGGGCCTAATCTCTAATCACATATGTACATTTCGCAATATTCGAAACTTAAATCTGTTTATATTTGAATTAATTTCATATTTCTAATGGCAACTTTATCTTTCAAATTCGGAATTCAACTATCAAGACTATTATGCCGAAAATGTACTTTCATTGCAATCATTTAATTTTGGAACTTTACTAGAGACAACTCACCTTTCTATGAAACTGATTTGAACTGTTTTAATTCCACAGAAATGTCATAGGTTCAGTATTGGCTTAAAAGGTAAGACAACACTATCGAGCTTACTAATTAAACTGAAGATTTCTTTCAATTATATCAATTATCGAATTATCAAGATATTCCTAAAGCTTCATAAGTTTATTAACATCAGTTTTTTTGAAACTTTGCCCTATGCATTGGAATTATCGAAAGCATTTTAATGTTATCCCAGTCTCATCTGGCAACTAAGAGTAGATTTTTATAAAACTCCTTTATGCTCGTCAATTGAATCCCTTTTTAATCATAAGTTTGTTCAATTGTATATCATATATAGAGTGACAATAATATTCATCAAGTGAAATTCTTCTCCGCAAACCGACACAGAACTGATAAGTCTTTTGTAAAATGTTTAAATATTCATTATTGCCTTTAAGCTCGTGAATTTAATCCCTTCTTAATCATAAGTTTGTTCGATTCCATATCAAAGTCGATAGGTTTAATCCGCAATCAATGGAAAGGAAATTCTTCTCCACAAACTGGCACAGAATTGATAAGTTTTTTAAACTCGTGAATTGAATTCCTTATTAATTATAAGTTTTGTTCAACTCTATAACAAAGTCTATAGGCTTAATCCGTAATCATATAAAGAGTGACAATGAAAAGGAATTTCTTCTCCGCAATGCCTTGCCCAGAGTGGAAACCGGCAGAGAACTGATAAGTGCAAAATTAGATATACCAATTCAGTAAATATGAAACATCCAAACTCAGCTAGTTCAAATGGTCAATTCCTTAGCATTATCAGATGTACATTATATCAATCAATATATACAATATTATACAAAGTATTACTATAAATATGTACTAAGAGAACTTTGCCTTAGCTGAACATGTAAGCCAAACTATACTGTGTAAGAGTATAGGGTATAATATTGATATACAAGCTCAAGTAAAGAAGCGAGCTATTTAGGTTAAAGCGTGGTTATAGAGGACTTTGGGTATCGACATTAGAGCTTAAGGCGAGCTGTGTGGCAACGTTGATCCTGCCACAATTGAGCTGCTGCGCCAAGGACACGAAGGCAATGAGCACAGGACCTGGCCATATTTTGTCTAATGACAATTTTAACAGCTGTTATATTTCTCTACGCCGCTCTTTATGCCTCTTACCGCCTCCACCCCGAATATTTGTGCCGCCCGCTAAACACACACACACACACACAGACACACACACATATAGAGAGAGAGAAGAGAGAGAGAGAGTGAGACTAAGAGCGTCGCACATATTTGAAGACATAAATAAATGTCAAAAAATGCAGATTACTTATTAACCCCTGTGGCGTGCCACAACTCCAACTCCAACTCCGTGTACGTCTCCGTCTCCGTCTTCGTTCCCGTTCCCATACCAGTTCCCGTTCCCCCCTGCCTACCACTCTGTTGCCAACTCCAGCTCCGAATCCAATGGTTGATGCCAATGCCAATGCCGACGCCGATGCCTTAGCCGCGATATTATTCATTAATAGAAGCCCGCGACGCGCACAGGACTCTGCGGGCTCAGCCAGGACACCCCTCCCTCACCTGACCCCCGTCCCCGCTACCGCCACCGCCCCCGCCCCTGAGCCGGCACATAAACAAAAAAAAGCGCCTCACGCGGCGCTTTTGCCACCTTAAAAGGCGGCGCAAAGGTTGGAGAAAATTATTAGCTCTTTGGTAATATTTTCTTGCATAAATTTTTGAATAATTTTGTTTTTTTTCTTGTCTTGTTTTTTTTTTTATCTTTCTCTGTCCGTCCCACTCTCTCTGGCTTGCGCTGCAGCGTCTTTATAATTTCATATTTGACAGCGTTTTTTGGGCAACGACGTCGCTTTATTTTCAATTTAACCCTCATTGTTGTTGTTGGGGCTGCGTTTTTTCCACGGCTTTTGCGTGTGGCATAAAAATTGAATCCTAATCCATGAATATAGATGATTATTATATGCCCCCATCCCCATTACCCAATCCCCACTCCCCCAAACCCGGCTGGAGCAACAGCAAGCAGCGGGATGGCTGCCATTAGAATATTTTGTCTGTGCTCCGCTTCGGCTGGTAATTTTCCTTTGTTTTGCATTTTGCAGCTCACCTAACCGACAATGGCTAACCACCGAACCACCCAACCATCCAAATTCTCTCTCTCTCTCTCTCTCTCTCTATCTCTCTTTCTCTGTTGCTCTGTCCAGGAGCAGCAGCCAGGATCCCAACTATATACACCGGCTCGAAATGAAAACGCCGCCAAAGTTGTCGTAAAATTTTGTTATGACTTTTTCTTATTGCCATTCGCCATTCGGCGCGTTCTCGAACGCATTCGAAATGTTGTCTGTTGCAGGGCATTGGAGGGGATTGAGGGGGCTGTGGTGGGGTAGATTGAGGAATTGGGAATGACGGGGGAAGCAGGCTCATGCAGATGAGGATGTGGATGATGAGGCTGTGAGGTCGTTTTTAAGTTACTTCCTGCTGGTATTTAAAGTTGTAAAAATTGATGGGCCCTCTGCTGCTATGCTCCTCGTGGCAGGACAAACCGCGTCCTTACGTCTTTCCTTTCAGCTGTTGCAGTTTTTCTTTCCATCTTCTCTCTCTTTTTTTTTTTTTGGCTGGGATCAAATCGGCTTAGCCCAGCAAAAGCCCCTGGAATGCTCATCATCTATTGTGAGATGGTGATATTGATATTTCTCTCCCTGAATGAGTCCTGTGAATTTGCCTTCCCAATTTCATAATTTAAGTGCAGGTTTCTGCCAACAAGAATATTTCCATAATATTTAACTCATAAATAAGCTCAAATTTGTGTCGTTATAATCACAACTCATAGGGAATGTCTGAGTTCTTCTGCTAGGTCAATCAAGTCCTCGTCCTCCAGTTCCTTCAGTTCCCTTAAGCTATTTTATTCCATGTTCGAATCTCTCCTGTCATCGTTTATTATCCATGGTACATTCAATATCATCGATGTCATCATTTCAATCACCACAATCTCTCCATCTCTCTCTGTTTCATCCCGTCCAATATCCAAAGGCTGACATCCTTTATTGTTTCTTCTCATGATCATTGATTGATCATTGATATTGAATAGAATAGATTACTTCATCAACGGAACTTAATATAATTTTGTTTAAAAATAATCAAGTTTCAGCTTGGATTTCATTCAACTCATTCCTATACTCATACCTCCTCCCCTCCCTCAAACAAGCAGTTGTCTAAACAAATCGCTGAACTTTGCTGATGTTTGTTGCTGTTCGCGCAGTCCAAATAAATAAATTATTAGAAAATTAACAATTTTTGCAATTAAAACTACAACTAAATCACAAATGCATTAAATTTGGCCACACACACACACACACACACCCATACACACAAGCGCTTAACGAGCAAATAATAATGGCCACGGCATTTGTAATAACAATAATGAAAAGGCATTTGGCCATTTGGTCATTTGGCCATTTTGCTGGTCGGCCAACGGCTATAACAATTAATTAACAAATAAAATGTCAATTAATTTTACAAACACTGCGTGAAAACAACAAAACAACACATACACAAAAAATAACAATAAAATTTACACAATACACACACTTGCACACTCGCACACTCGCACAGAGGCACACACTCGCGCACACATTACGCATACGCCGTGTTGGGCGCAAATAAACCCGTCGACAAAAAACCAAAAAAAAAAATATTAAAAAAATACACAGAAGCTGCGCAAATTTGCTCATTTATTTATGATTTCAATTTCAATATTAAAGGTGTGCGTGTGTGTGTGTGTGTGTGTGTGTTTTAAATATGTTGGACGGTGGTGAAAGCATTTTTTGGTATTTTAAATATTTAATTGAATGATAAATAAATTTAAGCACTGTCATACATAAATATAACAATGAGCGAAAGAGACAAGCTGTGCCAAAGAAAAAGATAGCTGAAGTGGAGCGCGAAAGAGACAGCAACAGCGAGACAGAGCGAGACAAAAAGCGGCGCAAGGCAGAAAGCAATATTATTGTAAATTGTGCGGTTCTGTGGCGTTGGAGAATCGTTTGGTTCCGGGCTAGAAAAAAAGGCCAAAACCAATGACTGTGCAGCGGTCACATAAATATTTTTACAACACACACACACACACACACACACACACACACACACACATACACACACATGCACACTTTGCCTGCCGCCATTTTATTGGAGTACAACGGCCGCAGACTCAAATGCAATTTAATTATTACATTTGGCTTGTGGGCCCCTCATTTTTTCTCTGTGTGTCGCACTCGCACTCGCATTTATTTACTTATTTGTTTAAACATTTATTTATTATTTTGTTTGTGTTTACTTGCGCTCCATTTGATATGCGGCACTGGCCAAACTCATTTGTAATGCAAACAGCAAACAAAATTCGAAATTCAAAAATTGCTTTTATTGCCAGATTTTGGTAGTATTTGCGTCTTAAGAATATGGTCGGTATGGCAACGCCGCTCGACAAAAGCCAAATAAAACTTTATCTTTTTTAATATCGACAGAGGGTGTGGAAGTTTTACAAGCAACTAGCACAAAGTTCGAAATATGCAAAAGAGCTCAGCAGTTCAGCAGTTCAGCGGGTTTGGGGGGAATTGCCTGGTGCTGCTAGATTTGGCTGGGGAATTGGCGGCGAAGGGCGTTTGGGGGCGGGGACAACATAAATAGCAATATATTTTAGCTGGCTGCGAGTACGCTTTCAGTTCAAAAATTAAATTTTCAAAAAATTTTATAAATATGAAGCTTCGACTGTCCAAATTGTGTTGCATTGTGAATTTGCGTCTGGGCTGCTTTCTGATTGCAGTCACCGATGTTTGCCTGCATATGGTTACTCTCAGTGTTGGCCATGGTAAGTGCTCGTAAGTCGGATCTATGGCTTCCTAACTGAGACTTCTGCCTACTCAGATGACACGGTACGGAGTGTGGGGGAACTCATCTACGTGAGTCACTTTTTGGGCTGTTATATGCTCTGCCTGGGCGCCGTTATCGTAAGGTTTAGTGAGTGTTTGTAGAACCTACAAGGATATGCTTCAACATGTCTCCTGCAGCAAATGTCGCAGGTGGTATTTATCTATCTGCTCACGGACTTCGTGCAGATCCTGTTCTTAATACTCACCTGCCAGGAGTGGCTGCTGTGCGGTCTGAATACGACCTTTGAGATTATCATGGCTTTCATTAACATATGCAAGTATCTGCAGCTTTCCAGCTTGCTCAAGTCTGTTGTCCTCCTTGTCCCAGCAGGTCTCAGCATTTACTTCTGGCTGGGCGCATATTCGTACTACAGGCTCTGTAAAGAGGATACCATCGGCAGGAGAATCCAGACTATACCTTCAGAGTTGATTTGATCAAGGCAACTCAACACAGGACCAAAGCTGAAAGCTCTTATGGTACTAGCTGAAAAATGACAGTGCAATTGCAACTGCATCTAATGTCAATAAAACATAGAACATTTAACAACTTAAGTGCTTTGTCTTCACTTAATCAAACAACGAGCTTAAAGCGCAATACTACACAGTGCGCTGGCACTTACGGAGCTTTAAAAGCACATTAAAGCTTCGAGCAATTCAGTTGAAAGTTGAAAACATGCCAAAGGTGCTCTTTAATAAGCTTTATATTCCTAATTATCCTACGAAAATAAAAGATTGAATATCCAGAATAATCGTTTAACTTCAAAAAAAGTGCATTAAACTATAAAACGCTTTCAATTACCATTTGAACTGAATAAATAATCTGTTAGACATCCACTGATCTTTTCCACTTCAAACAGCCACCTTCCCATCGAAATGAATGGATCTTTAAAGCTGTTTGAAAACTGACGACCGAAAATTAATCAACTTGATATTATATATCTGGATATAAGGTTTCCATATATGGCTATCATTGATGGGACATAAGAAAGAAATGCATTTGTTCAAGTTAAATGGTTTATAATTCAAGCCCTACTATTGTATGGTCCAACATGTGAGAGGGAATGAAATAGAAACCATTTACATACTTCTGACACTTGACATTTTGGCCTCAAATTTGGTAGCTCTTAAAATGTGATGACTTCGACATCTTGAGATCCGTCCATCGAATCCTTTTGCTTTACCATCTCCATTTGGGCATCGTTCTCTTACTACGATAGCTCCTCATCAGCTCTTGATGTTCTGGCTAGGTCTGTGCATCGGGATTCGTTCATCTTCAATTGGAACTTCCTTCCTGGCCTTGTATCACTTGCTCCAAAATATTAACACACACAAAGTAAATGTATATATATTTAAAGCAGTGCATGCTGAATTTCAAGAATGTCAGAAAGTCATCAGTCATGCTAAGACAGTTTTACGAACAAATTTTGATAAATAATATACAAAACCAAACAGAATAATGCTCAGCATAGTACGTCATCTTTTGTTTAAATCCGAGCATTTCATATGATCTTTAAAATACCAGAGTACATTGAAAAGTTCCTTCGAAAACTGGTAGCGCCATTGATTAAAGGTCAATGCATCCGAGACCTTAATATATTACTTAATTCCTTATAACGGTTCACATGCAATATATATATCTCATAGTATTGTAAAGGCAATTTTATTCCATTTATGAACTTTAGAAAATCATTCGTCAAATTTATTGCGCAATATATTAAACGCAAATGAATATTTTCAAGTAACATTCGTACAGTTGCGCCAGAATCATGTTAGAAAATATTTCACTTAAATTTTAAATTGTGTGACCAGGTCCTTAGAAAACTTAAGCCTTTGGTTTTTTTCTATCAATTCATACACTACCAGCTGCAGAATCGCTAAAATTATGTGCAAGAAGCGAAATCAGAAACTCACTAACTTCCTGCTACATCTTCCAAGGAAAGATTGCAGACTAATGATAGGAGTATTAACTGGACATTGCCTAGCAGCAGCTCATGCTAAAAAGCTGGGGATATTAACAGAAGACGGCTGCCGGATATGTAAGGAACCAGGACTTGTAGAAACCTTGGAACATCTTATGTGCAGCTGCCCAGCACTCGCAACACTAAGACATCGATACTTCAACAAACACTGGCTCGCATCACTAGAAGAAGCGGCCGGACACACTCCCAATGCGCTGCTGGCGTTTGCCAAGCGCACACGAATCCTACAGGATAAACAAACCTCCTAATGACCTTCAGTATCCGGCGACACTAAGGACCTACACGGTCTATGTGGGACCACCATGTGGTGGTCAACCGGTTCTACCTAACCTAACCTATAGCCTACACGTTAGACTTCGATTTGTTAGCCTTAAGACTTCTATCCTGCTGAAATATAATTATATATTTCCGAATAATAAGATATGCTCCTTTAGCTCCACATACAAAGCTGATTTCAATTCACGCTTGTTGTTTTTTCTTGCAAGGTTACATATATTTTGGTATACACATCAATAGGGTTTTTGTATGGATTGAAAAAAAAACAAGATTTTAGACAGAGTTTCAGGTACGCCAGTCTTGTCAGGTGGGAATCCTTTGATTGGCGCCATCTTAGCCCGGTGCTGGAGTTGTTGTCGACGACGGTGCACAGCGTGCTGGTCGTCCTGATGGTGGTGGACCACCAGGTGGTGGACCATTGGGTGGTGGACCACCAGGTGGTGGACCACTGGGTCGCGGTCCGTTGGGCGGTGGGCTGCTGTTAGCCTGCGGCCTAGCGCTCTAAGAAAGAGATACGGCTGGTTGTTAGAAGTTCGGTGCAGGTGGATACGATCGACAAAGGGCCAAAGGACTCACCACAAGCGCATGGCCGCAGAGCAGCACCAGAAGAAGACTCAGCAAAAGACCCAGGCTTAAACGCATCCTGTCAGTTGTGTTCCCACTGTAGAAGTGTTGGCCCCACTGTGGTAAGCGGGGCTTTTATAGAGACTTTGTGGTGTTGTGCCCTTGTTCGCCCTTGCGTGTCTAATGGCTATCATCAGATTGTTGGAGAATTAGTAAAAAATTGAGTTTTCAGTGTGAGTGTGAAATTTTGTGCCCGAATCGATGGGGGTGATAATTAGAAGTACGTTTCGTGTTTTTAGCCATATGGATTGCTACAATTATAGAAAATGGTAAACATGCATAATATTATTATATCATTATAAATGATCTGCTTGAACAACAGCTCTAAATACACAACAGATTCAATTGCGGCCACTTATACACACGAGCCATCAAAACTATTTATTTGCTTTTATTTAAAATAGCTGAAATAATTGCCTTACTTTTTCAATGAATAATAAAAACGGTTTTTTCAATTAATGATATTTCTACTGGGTTCTAAATTAACTCATCTGTGGTCTCCAGTTAAACACAAGATTAATCCTCAAGAGAGAGAGAGAGAGAGAACTTTTTGACATACAAAAGAAATTGAGCTGTGAACTTTCAGCTCCTAAAGCTTTCATGTGCTTTTGAAGCTTTTTGACTGGTGTTTGATTACATTGGTAGTGTTGGAAAAGAGATGAACAAAGATGAATAGGGTTGCATTTTTCAGTGTTAACATAAAACAACATTAAGAGCTCAAGCTACAAGTTTAAATTATGCAGACTAATTGTTGCTTCGGGCCCTAATTGGAATGAATCTTCTAAGCCTTGCATTTTGTCAGACGCAACCGGAGAGCAGGAGAGTTCCAGTTGAAGTGGCCACACCCGATAGCGGAGCAACAGCTGTTCCGGCCTCAATCTTCAATGCCGCCTAAAGACCCGTGCAGTTCATTAAACAATTGTAATTATATGGAAACAGAAGTCGCCGCCAGCAGCTGGCAGTAGGTGGTTGGGTCTCTTCTAGTACTGGGGCTCTTTGGGGGACGCTGGGACTGCCTGGCGTATGAGTAATAATATTAATAAGCCGCCTTATTTGGCCGCCGCACGTAGACAATGTAAAACAACACGGCGTATGCGTAATTTTCTTGTCGTTATTATTTTACGGCCCAGCGAGCGAACAGCGCGCCAACTTTTAGCCTTATCAACTGGCTCAAGGCGTCCTACCTAGGACGACAGGACCCAGTACCCAGAGCATAGAGCCAACTCAACAACTGGTGAAACTTTTTGGGCGTCGTCTTGGATTTATGCGCTTGAATTTCACACCTTATTGCGTTGCCGGCGCTGTTCTTGGCGGCCTTAAAACAATTAGCGATGTCTTCTATTCTTTTTTTATTATTTATTTTTGTGATTTTCGTGTTTTTTGTTTTTTGAGCAACCCAATCTTGAATCCCTAGACCAAACTCGAACTCAACTCATCTCGGAGCTCAGTTTTGTGCATTGTTGTTGGCTTAATTGGTTGCGTTTGCTCAATGGCTTGTGTCCTGGCTCTGAGTGCTTGTAAATGCATTTTGGCTCAGGTTCATGTTGTACCCCCTCCTATACGCGGTCGCCCTCGCCCTGTTGAAGTTCCAGCCGCCATTCCCCATCCGCCATGTTGTTGGCCGTTAACTTGGCTCGGCTTAAGCCCACCTGGCTGGCTGCTTGTTGGCTTGTTGGCTTCTTGGTTGGCCATAAAACTAAAATAATAGCCGCATAACATTTTATCTACCGCAGTAATAAATATTCAGTTAATTATAGCAGGCTAGCAAGAGAGCGAGTCACAGAGAGAGAGCAACAACATCAAACATCTCATGTATGCAAATGTTACAGCTGAGAGCTCTAATAGAACGCCAAAAGCATGGAAAAGAGCTGAGAGCAGAGAAGCAAAGTCGCAGGCAGTAGACAAAAGAGAGGAGCGGAAAGCGAACGATAGAAAGGAGAGAGTAAGCGTACAGTATACAAAAGAGAGGCATATCGTCAAGAGAAGAATTCAAGTACTTGTTACACGATGTACTTCCTGCGTAGATAGAAACAGCATCCATGAAAAGCGTGCCTGAGAGCAGAGAGCAGAGAACAGAGAAGAGAGCTCTCAGGTTGTACACAAAAGAGAGTAGCAGTAAAATACCTGAAAGGAAACGATAGAAAAGAGAGATTGAAAGCGAGCAGTAAGCAAGCCAGGAACATTGTCAAAGAGAGACGAATTCAAGTGCTTGCTATACGATGCACTTCCTACGTAGATAGAAATTGCATCCATCAAAGTCTTAGATGCTATATTTCAAGGAACATACCTGGCAGTCCTGTCTGCGATTAGAATGGAAAGTCGACTTTGCTGGAAACAATATGTAGGATAATCAGTAAACAAATAATGAGAATAGTGACGCCAATAAGAATGTAGAATAAGAGGCACATTTCAGCTGCAAAGTGAATAGTTTATTTGAAAACTGGATATTGAAATATAAATCTCATAAAATGAACACATGATTTGTTTGTAAAATAGAGTGCTCAGGATGATATTTTAGGGAAGTGTTTCTTTTTCCTTGCAGGAAGTAATATAATAATACAATCCATTTGTTGTGAGACTCCTTCATAAGTTGGGCTACACTACAGAGGATGCAGCTTATATTGTAGTTAATGTCTCGCATATGTTGGAAGAGATGATTAAGCAGAAATCTCTTCAATGGCTGGAAAAGCTATCATGTAGGGAAACCCGTAACAAAGGACCCTCTTTCACATTAGGAAGGACTTACTAACACTTCCATCTATTGAAACGTTTCACTCTCACTTGCTGGACGCAATTATAAGAAAGGATAGATTCGGAATGTCTGGAAAGCTGCCCCGTAGGGAATTAGGGTTACCCATAACAATTTTCGTATACAAGCCATCTTTGGTGAGCCCATAGCCGAGGCACGAGCATAAACCTCCTCCTCGTTAGGAGGGACCAACTACAAAGCCTTCAAAGCATTTAGGCACCTCGAACCAACTAACAACAATGGCAGGATGAGAACTAAAACAATGCTCCGAATCGACAGACCCATTGTGACTCATTCCTATTCGCATTCGCATTCGCATTCACTTGGCCCATTCTCGGGGGCCCCCCTTCACTTCCCGCTGCCCGCTGCCCGCAGCCCGCTGAACGACCCTCCGTTGCGCATAACCGTTAAAATTTGTGTGTTTTGCGGCCCCCTTAAGCAGCCAACTCTCTCCTCCCTCTCCGGGCCAGGCAGGCAGCACATCATGAAGCCCATCATCATTGCTATTGTGTGTGTGGGTGTGTGTGTGTGTGTGTATGGTGTGGGTCTGGGTATGGCATTGTTGTTGCTGCCAGTAGCCTGTACTTAGCGGTTATAATAATTAAAATGAGCAAAATAATTTCAGCCAAAAGCATCGATGAAAGGCTAAAATGCTCAATAAATGGCAGAAACGCGCTCAGGGTGACAGGCAGCGGGAATCCAGGGTGTGGGGAAGTAGCTGATACAGAGGTAGCAGTAACTCAATGCTTGTTGCCTACCGCCTACCGCCTACCGCCTACCTACCCACACCCCCATCCCCACCCCGCTTGGCTGCCTACAGCAACCCCTGGAGGGCAATTAAAGCATACAAAAAACGCAAGCCAAGAAAAAGTTGGCCAAAACTTTTGCCATCGATGACTTGGCAGCCTTTGAAAACGGGGCTATGAGGGCGGAGTGGGTTGCCGGGGGTACGGGTTAGCTCCAGTGCTAAGTGCTGCCATGTGATATCGATGTCATCCACATCCACATCCACATCCTTAGCCACATCCACATCCAGAGTGTGCCAAGTGGGCGCCCACAGCAGTCGACAATGCGTAAAAGTGTTAACCAAAAGCAGTTAAAATTACAAAAGGCAGCAGACGCCATGGCAATGGCAACAGGCCACCAAATGGCAACTCTGTGGGCCGCGGGTGGGGGGTACTTTGAAAAATTAACACCTAATATCCGCAAAATCGCATCAAAGTATTGTTGTTGAGTGGAGGAACCACCCCCAGCCCCCAGCCCCCAGCCCCCCAGTCCGCCCAGTACGCCTTTTGTTAGAAGGAAAACTTTGCAATTTCTTAAAAGTGTCGCCCCCAGCTCCAATAGAGAGAAAACCCCGGCAGCTGTTTTACTAAGTTGTAGGCGTTATTAGCAACACTTAAGATGGTCCAAGGGGGTGTGCAGTATGAAGGGGTGGGGAGGGAGTGCGGGTGCGGGAGCGGGAGCGGGTGTGGCTGCGGCAACTGGAACTTGCTTTTTTCAACACCTACGCAACCAAAATTGAAGACAATGGCGAATTGTGTGGGACGCAGGCTGAGGCATTTGTTGGCTGATTGGGTGGTTGGGTAGCTGGGCGGTTGGGTGGTTGGGTGGCTCAGCTTGGAGACCAAATACTGCTATTGTTTTACTTGAGTTGCTGTTGTTGTTCGGCATTGTTGTAAATTGACACCACAGCAATGAGTTAATAAGGCGATAAAAATGTTGCCACCATGAAGTGAGAGTGGGCTTGAAGGGGTTGAAGGGGCAACTGACTGGGGGGGGAGGGGGGTTAGGTGTAGTCGCAACCCCTTGAGGCAACTGCAAATCAAAGCGAATATTAATAAAAACGCGCCCTCCCAACACAACCTGATCCGAAAACTGAAACCAAAACAGCTCCCCGAGCGTAATAAAGCCCAGCTAACGCCATCTACCGGCAAGTTGGTAAGTCAGTATATGTGTAGTATTATGGTATATGGCACATGCGAGAATATATTTTTATGCATGCGAGTATTTTTAATTATTTTCATTTCATGTCTTTTAATTAACCTGCCTAATAAAACACATGTCAATGGGCTGTTCGGGCTGGGCGGGGACGGCTGCGGGGCAGCTTAAATTTTGACTCCAAGTATGGAAGGTGGGTGCAGGAGGGGGTGGTTCGGGTGGTGCGGCATATACTTATATGCACATACAGCATACGTGTGGGAAAGGGCATAAAAAGATATTGTCGACAGTCGACAGGCAGGCCTCACGCTCTGATGTATGCAAATAACACCCCCCCAACACCACCCCCCACCACCGCCACCCACAACACACACACACACACACGCAAGCAGTTAGTGTGTGTAAGGAAAAACTTGCAAAGCCTTTGAATCGTGCGCTGCCTGCTAAAAATCCCAAAATATAAATAATTAAAAAGAAAATGTTGCTGGCAAATCAAGCGAGAACCAGAACCGCAACGGGCACAGGATGGGGTGGCGGGGTGACGGGGTGCTGGGATACGGTAACAGGAACAGGACGAGACGTTTCTTGTAATTATGAAGCCTGCAGTCGCCACCAGCGCTCCCCTCCACAAGCCAACAAGCTCAGCTCTGCCAGACAAGAGCGCGTGCCCCCGTTGCCGCACCACAGCACCACCCCACCGCCGCACCACCGCTTTACTCTTTGCGGTTTTTACAAATGCATAATGCTGATTACGGGCAATAATTTTATGAATTTATGTAAACGCTCCCAGTCGAGGCGAAGGTGTGCCTCCTCTTGATAAGCGGGATAAGTCGACTGCCATTTTGATATGTAGAATGCAAACATGTGTGTGTGTGTGTGTGTGTGTGTTGGTGTGTGTGTGTGTGTGTGCCCATAAACTCTTTAAATGTCCTCCTATCTGCTGGCAAGTTCAACACGATTCTATGCCTCCCACAAGTGCCATAAATTTGCTAAGAAATTGTCAAATTTTATATCATGTGCTTCTTTTTGTTCTTATGCCAAGTTGTTTACAGTCTGATGCCTTGGAGTTTACAGGCTAGCTGCAAAACTACAAAACTTTTTATAGCGCAGGCGAACGTACTCAAATTTTGAATATATGTACACACTTTTATACCAAAACTTTGAAGGTAAATCAAACTCAAACACATTAACTGCCACTATCCCCATTGTCCTGTCACAGGCATCAATAGAAAAGTGCAAGCAGCTTTTTACAATTTCCTCTTCAAATAATTCCCTTTTTTGTCATTTTGGTTTTTTTATTTAAAGGTTAGCCAAACAATTACGCTTGATTTCATGGGGGGACGATATAAAATTCATTTAAAAAATATTCAAATACTTATTGTATAATAAGATTGAAATGTTGATTGTATTATTTGTTAAGCTGTAAATAAATATAAATATACTAAGAACTATATGAACGTGTGTATCAGCATTATCTGCCAGGGCCTTCAGCTGGATAACATATTAGTAGATTCTTAAGTCGAGGATTGTTAATTCTATTTAGTATTTATTTTTGTATTTACATATTGAATTGATTAATATGTTTTGTTTGCTTGAATATTTTTGTATATCTGAGATTCTTTTGGGAATTTTAAAAATTATAACATGTTTTTTTCATTAGGGTTAGCAACTATGTTTGTAGGATTGTCCTGATGCTAAAACTCGGAAAAATACTACAAATTAAAATTTAGCTTTAAATAAAACATTGTACTTTAGAGGGGAAATAAAAGCAAATTAAAATTAAAAAATAAAAGGATTGTCCTGATTCGAAAATTCTTCAAATAATAGCAAGAAAGGACGGCTATCTTCGGAGTGCCGAAGCTATATACTCTAGCAGCAATTAATTTTTATACAAAACTTAATTTTTGTCTGATTGCTCCTATGAGACCAATGTGTTCCGATTTTGATGAAATTATAGGAAACTATTTGAAGTATAATAAAACTCTCACTTAGTTTGGATTTGCATATGCAAAAAGTTTGATATAGCGAAATAGTGGTTTGCTTTTGAACAAATTTGGTCAAATTGCATTTTTTACCCGATCGTTCCTATGGCAGCTATATGATATAGTGACCCGATCTTGATCAAATTTGGTCAGATTGTATAAACTTTTTAGAAACTCGGTTGGAATGAGTTTGGTGAGGATATCTTTATAAATAACAAAGATTTTCATACAAAACATAGTTTTATAATTTCGATAGCCCTTCTCTGCGATTCTCAAGAATTCAAGGGAGTCCACTACAATATATCATTTTGAAGGTATACTTTGTGAATAGTAATGGCTTATTTTGGAGGTCCACTTTAGTGTGTGTGTGTGTGTGCGAGAGAGAGAGAGAGAGAGAGAGGTGAGAGTGAGAGAGAGAGAGAGAGAGAGAGAGAGAGAGAGAGAGAGAGAGAGAGAGAGAGAGGAGAGAGAGAGAGAGAGAGAGAGAGAGAGAGAGAGAGAGAGAGAAGAGAGAGAGAGAGAGAGAGAGAGAGAGAGAGAGAGAGAGAGAGAGAGAGAGAGAGAGAGAGAGAGAGAGAGAGAGAGAGGAGAGAGAGAGAGGGAGAGTGAGAGTGAGAGCGAGAGGCAAAGAGAGAAACAGAAAGAGAGAGACAGAGAGAGATAGAGAGACAGAGAGAAAGAGACAGAGAGAGAGAAAGAGACAGATCGCCTTCTCTGCGATTCTCAAGAATTAAAGGGAGTCCACTACAAGTAACCATTTTGGAGGTCTCCAGTTAATGGCCCTTTTCTGCGATTCTCAAGACAAAAACGTAAAGAAAGAACGGCTACCTTCGGAGTGCCGAGGCTATATAGCAGGACTTAATTAAGTTTGCATCAAATATTTGTATTAACAAAAAGTTTGATATAGCAATATTGTGGTTCGATTTTGACCAAATTTGGTCAGATTGTATAAACTCAGTTTGGAAAAGTTTGGTAGGGATACATTCATAAGCAAAAAAGTTTTTCATATGCTATAGTGGTCCGATCCGGCGGGTTCCGGCATATGTACTGCCTGCAGTAAAAAGAAGGGTCTGTGCCAAGTTTCATTATGATAGCTTTAAAACTGAGAGACTAATTTGCATAGAAACAGACGGACAAACGAACGGACAGACGGACATCGCTATATCGACTCGACTATTCATGCTGATTCAGAATCTATATACCTTGTTGGGTCGGAAACGTCTCCTTCAGTCCATTACACATTGCGAGACAAAATAATAATACCCTCTGCTAGGGTATAATAAAAAGCAAGATTGTTCCAGTCGAGTATACTCGTCTTAGAGACACCCCGAAACCCAAGCCAGGCCTGTATGAAATATTGTCACACTCGTAAATACAAAATATACTCTTGGGGAGTATTTTGTTTCAGGTCCTTGGGTTTCTATCAAACAGGCCACTGCCCCAAAGAATATACAATAATTATAATCAATCTATATTTATACTAGTGCTGTCGTGCTTGTGCGAGTGTAACTCTAGTTGGTAATTATGAATGCAAAGTCCAATATTCGAGTTCGTTAAAGGATGTGGAAGGAATAGATTTTACTTGGCTGCTGAGTTTTGGCCTGGGTCCTCGGCAAAGGTCCTGTGAAGCTGCCCAGTCCAGTCAAGTTCAGTGCTCATTTAATTTGCCGTTCAATTCCACATTCGTTTCGGGTGTTGAATTTTTAATCACGCACACGCCTGACCCCAAAAAGGAGCACAGGACCAGGAGCTGGAGCAGGAGTTGTAGTTGTAGTTGGGTCTGCACAGCCTTCAGCTTCAATTGAATATGCAAGCCATGCGAGACTGAGACTGCAACTGGACCGAGTCTGGACTGGCCACCAAAAACTATGCACCACACACACACACACGCACACACACACCCGTACACACACACACTCACAAAAGAGGTCAACTCAATTTGGTCAGTCGCCAGTGAGCAGTCAGGAGTCGAGGATGCCCAGCCCACAAGCCGATCCACTGAAGCGCCCAACGCTTTAAGTTTAGCTCATTAAATAATATCCTTTTTGGCGACGAGCGAAAGGACAGAGGCGGCAGCTGGGACGGGGGATGCTGCTGCCGGGGGTGGGGGTAGGGGTAAGGGTATGGGTATGGGTATGGGTTTCGGGTGAAGGACTATGCCCAAGCGAGCGACGTACGGAGGACGCTTATCAAAATGTTGCCGCTGCCCTGTCGAACGGGGTTTCGGGGTGGCTGGGTGGCTGGCTGCTGTAACGATTGCGGTGTGGTGTGGGGGAGTTGGGGGTTGCGGGCACAGGGCTTCTTTGGGACATGGTTCATGGCGTAGTCGATGCGTTTGGCCTCTGAACTGCGGCACTGTTTTGGTCAGCCCACGTCCTGGTCAGAAGTCTCCCTGGTTCATTCGCTTTCAAGTCTCACACACTCCCAACCTCCCTCAGCCCCACCTCCTCTCTCTCTCTCTCTCTCACTCTCTCTTACTCTGGGACAGTTTTTGAAAACGCTTTTAAATATTAAAATCCATGACGATTTCCAACGGAACATTTTCGCCATATAATTTTGTAGTTGCCCGGGTTCGAGTTGCCGACTGGGGGTTTTTGGCCTGGTTGGGGCTGCCGCCCGTTGCGCATATTGAATTTATTTAATTAAGGGTTCCATGTGGCACACACACACACACACACATACACATACACATACACATTCTTTCAACGCCTCCCCCTGCCCCTACTCCAGCAGTGTGTCTCTCAGCGCCTCGATGACTTCATTTTGGAAAGTATGCAACGGTTCTAGTTGTATTTTTTTGTTTTGTGCTTTTTGCTGTCCCACTCCGCTGTATATTTCACAATAATTTGCACAAGTGGACAGCCCCAAACAGCCCACTCCAGTCCACTCCACTCCACTTCACTCCAATTCACCCCTTTCCCCACAGCAGAGTAGAGAAAGTACGTGTTCATAACTGTGCATAGTTTCGCTTGGTTTCGTTGCCGCCCTGCAGAGAACTGGGCACTGGGAACTGGGAACTGGGAACTGAGAGTTGGGAACTGGGAACTGGGAACTGAGCACAACTAAGGACTGTTTGCAGCTTCCGCCAGGAGGCGAAGCCTGGCCCTCCTCAGTAAGTGTGAGAAACGGGCTGGGACTGTCTGCCTCTTTGGCGTGTCACATTTTGAATGAATTTTTGTCGTAATTATGAAATGAAATGAGCTGAAATAGAAGGGAGCACCACATTATTTGTCATGGCATCGAGTCTCAGTCTCATTCTCATTCTCTGTCTCTGTCTCAGTCTCAGTCCCCAGCTGCATTTGGATAATTAATAGACGTCCAGCGAATCGCAGACGGCACCCAAATCAAATGGGCTTCCAAATAATCGGCCACGAAAACCGCTAATATGCCGACATTGGCGTTGCCGCAGAAAAAACGCGACCAAAAATCAACACACAAAATACACAACAGTGCTTAAAACAACAACAACAGCAGCAGCAACATGCTTAGCTGTGGTATGGGGCATGTCCGTGTGGCATGCGCCATGCGGCATGGCTGCCAGTGGCCCCAACATGTGTGCGTGTGCGTGTGTGTTTGTGTGTGTGGGTGCAGGTAATGTTGATCAAAGCATGCACAACTCAAACTGCCAGCAAAACTGCCATTCCTGAATACCCTTTCTGCAAGGAACCCTAGAGCGAGAAAGGGAGAAAGGATTGGGAGGGAACATGTTGGGATCGTGTATATTGTAGTGCCTTTTCCAGACTACTTAACAGCTCTACTGCTGTTAAATGCCAGCAAATATCTCTGATCAGTGTAGGGAATCTACATACCAAATTTCATAACTAAATATAGGATCTATTAATAGATCCAGTTTTCTGGCACTTAAATACTATATGCTAAAATTGTCACTGAAATATCATATACCATTGGCAAATGGCGTTTATTTACTGGATAAAGGAAGAAACTACACTCATGAACCATGTATAATAAGTATATAATAATCATAATTAAAATAAAGATAATAATAATAAATAATAAATTAAATATTATATCAAGATGATGCATTCAAGTCAAGCATTAGGTTCAATTTTCTGATCCCTAAATATAGCTAAAGAAATAATCAAGTTCTTCTATGTACTTACATATTTAGGTTAGTGACGTTACTGTACCTGATATTAATATAGACGTATGGTAAAATTTCAAATATCAGTTTAATCATTGTACGACAAATATGTTTATATGACATATCACAAGGTATTAAAGTGGCCTAAGTCCCAGACTACAGATATATACACATTCCTGAATAATATATATATTAAGATCCGTTTCTTTCATATGAATCTCTCTCTTTCTTCGTCTTCTCTTCTCTGAGGTTAAACCATTCTGAAAAATACATTCCGACCAGATTACTATATGTTACAGCTCTTATAGTAACAGTCGCTGAGTTGTGGCTCTACAATCAGAAAAATAATTGCTATAAAATACAGAAAGATGCTATACTTTTGTAGCCAAATCTGAATTAAAGAAGTATATATTATTAAAATTAAGATTACAATTATTTCTTATTATTAGACTGATCTTTATTATAGGATGGTTTTCTAAACTCGGATGCATTTTTTTCTGAGTGTACAGATATTAGACAAGACTCACTAAGTGC
This sequence comes from Hirtodrosophila histrioides, assembly GCA_037075165.1. Lineage (NCBI taxonomy): Eukaryota > Metazoa > Arthropoda > Insecta > Diptera > Drosophilidae > Hirtodrosophila > Hirtodrosophila histrioides. The sequence goes on along the minus strand of JBAMCL010000372.1, from coordinate 1,500,634 downwards.
AGTCAGTCTATGCAGTATACGGATAGGATCCATTTTCATATCATTTATCTTTTTCAAACTGTCTCAGTATTGATGAAATTTGGTACAGTTGCGTCCATTGAATGCTAGTCCTTATGACTAGGCTGGAACTCGCACAAATTGGTATTATAAGGGAGTGGTGCACATTTCTATGCTGCGTTGTCAGCCTTATTAGCAAGTCGATTAACTCCGCGGCAAGTGTATGACAATGCAACAGAGTAGCGGCGGGGCGGCGGGGTCTGCGGAGCCTGCGGGGGAAGTCGAGGTCGAGGACGATTTTGGTTGTTGGCTGGACGCGAGTCGCGATAATAATGATAAACATCACGCTGGGCAGGCGTGAGGCAAGTGCCATGAGGCATGCGGCAGGAGACGGGTGGCGGGTGGCGGGTGGCGGAAGGCGGGAGGCAGGAGGCGGCCATGCATGAGGCATCAGTTTGTTGTTGTTTAAACTCCCATACACACATTGGGCGAGAGCGTTGGAGAAAGCTCTTCTGCGAGTTGAGGGCAGGGTGTAGGGGGGAGGGCGTGTGGCGAATGGAGAGGGGTTGGAGGGATGAGGTATGGAGGGGCAGCCACGCACTTTCGCTGCGACGCGACTACGTCAAAAAGTTTGTTTTGACAAATGATGTCGCTGACATTTTGTGTCGCGTCCTCCGTTGTCCTGTTCAGTCCTGTCCTGTCCTGTGGAGTACTATCCTGCACTGTCCCGGCCAGTGCAGGTCCTGCCAGTCTGTGTCCTTGGCCGGGGGGCATACATATGTGTGCCACGGACGCCACTTTGACCGTTTCCTAATGAACCTTTGTTTGCCTCGGCGACAATTGACAACGAAATTATGACCTGCAATGGAGCCGTGTAGTCCTCCTAGTCCTTACAGTCCACAGCGCTTTGAGCTCCCAGTAATTATTTTGTAATCATTTCCAAAGTGGAGGCAGCTCAACAAGTCGCGAGCTTCCGCTCAGGCACTAATTAATAATTAATCGAAATGCAGCAGCAACAAAGGACATTCCAAGCAGCAGTTTAAATAACCTAACTAAACATTTGAAACATGATAGAAATATCTATTTAAAGTTTGCCTCTAGTATATATATATATATATATATATATATATAGAGCCACCATTTTGATCCTATAAATTAGGCGTCAATTAGAATCTTTTGGTTTAAAAATTTTCAGATCTCCCACTCTATGTCCCACTCTATTGCTACTTTATTCTTATACAATCCATACCCTATTTTAGATCCTTAATCCTTACTGAAATCTCTAAACAAAGCAGCTGTAAGTTGGAGCACAACTTCCCGGAGAGGCTACTAAAACTTCCCCATCGGGTTGGAGACTTCATTCCTATACTTTTTCTTTAGCTCTTATGCTTTAAATTATCCCTAAGTTCTACAGGTTTCTTCCTTAGGACCAACTCCATACTCTGTAGCTCCAATAATGACTTGGGGCATAGCTAGCCGTACTGGCAAATAGAATGCCCATAGTTTTGTGTAGGCTTTTAAAAAAGCACATAAATCTATGTTTTCAATCACATATTGTGATTCGAGGCAGCATTGTTTTGCTTTTGCAAATATATTAAATATAAATAAATAAATGTGAAATGAGCGAAAAGAAGCCCAAATTATTATTTAAACTTAGATAACTTACAAGTTTCCACTTTTGTTGCTATTATTCTTATTAATCCATATAATATACAGTCAAGGAAAAAATAATAGAAACGGCATATCTTTTTCGTATTTTTCAAAATTTTGTTCACTGCATTTTTTTTCAAGTTTCATAATTTTTACTTAAATGTAAATCAATACTGTAATAAAAATAGCTGGCTCATAATATTCAAAGAACTTTATATACCAATTTTATTTCATTTTTTCATTCTTTAGGCCTGGAAAAAATAATAGAAACGACAGAAAAAAACAGTTTTTAAGCAGCAAAGGCTTGTAGATTTACTTTTAACTTTAATATTTGGTTGTCTTCATTCAATTTCCACATTTGTACAAGAAAGCTAGCTATTATTATATAATATAATATAATAAATAATTCGACTTGTAGGTCCTTGTAGCTCTCTAAACCTTGACTACATTATTATATACTTAATACATAAATATATGTACTATAATAAATAATTATTCCGTATTTTCTTACTAACATATAGTGAAAACCTCAAAAAGCGAGGCAACATTGTTTTGCCTTCGTAAATAAATAAAATAAATAAAAATAAATGTCATTTGATTTTATATTGAAAAGCTCTATAATAACTTTCTATTGCAGCCCTCAATTTAAAATAAAATAAAATATAAATTATAAAATAAAATAAAAAATAAAATTAATTTTTTAATAATATACTAAAGAGTTTGGGCTTTATCAATATTTTAAATTTAAATAAAAAATAAAACTAATTGTTTATTTAATTATAATGTTTGTACAAAAGCTTAAAATATTTGAAATTCGACCATTTTTTGAGAACTGTAAATTGGAAGATATTCAATATTTGATACTTGATTATCAAATAATAATAAATATAATAATATATAATAATAATATTTGAATTAATGTTTTTCCTTAGAATCTCTGTTCTATTATTCTATTTTAAAAGAACACAAATTCAATAGTTGCTCTTAAATTCTGTAAATACATACTTCTATTGTAATAATAAGCGTTGTTAGAAACTCTCACAAATTTAGTTCACTTAAGTTTTTCCATATAAAATCATTTGGCGTTGTTACAATTTCCATAATTGGCCATTTGCCTTTTGGCCAAGTACCTATAAGAATCGAATACAATGTGTTGCACATACTCGTTAACTTGGCCAGAGGAGAGCTGAGCGACGGACATGCTCGGGAGCCCGCTGCTGACCAAAAGCGTCGGTTGTCTCTGTCTAGACAGAGCGGTGGGCCAACGAGTGCAAACTCAATACCAGCAGCGTTTCACTCAACTTCTCCGCCAGTGCGACGGCCGTTTTCGAAGAGGGGAAACATTTCGAAAATGAGCACTTCGAAACGTGCACGAAGTCGCATGCAAACCCGCTCAATAAGGGGCAAGCAGAGAGCGCAAGCGACTCAGAATGTGAGTGGGCGAATGAGCGCGAGTGCGAGCGAATGAGTGTGTGTTGCCAAGTGAGCGGGCCGCTGAGTGAGCGTGTGAGCGAGTGAGTGAGTGAGTGAGACAGCGGCGAAGTGGGGTCTCTGCACAGCCAGGGGGCAGGGCCATACAGTTGGGGGCAGCTCCGCTGTGATTTGTTCAACCGACAGGCTCATCAATTGCAATATTGAGCATTCAATATTCGATATTAGTGTTATCGAAATACATTTTGTGTGGCATGCCTCTGTGGCATGCCACTGCTGCTGCTTTTGGGCGCTCGCTTATCGCGGCCCCCAGCATCATGATCAAAATGTGGCGACAAGTGCGTGCTGGCCTCGTGGTCACATTGTATGCAAATGAGCAGTCGGCGCGGCCAGAGTCGAAGTTGTTGTCCGGCAAGGAGGCAAGTACTTTTGGTGCGTGCCCCAAAACATGCTATGGAAACTGCAACTGCAACTGCAACTGCAACTGGCAACTTGTAAACGATTATCAATTTGTCATAAATGGACGGGCTGCCGTTTAGTCGCTGCTGATAGATGTTGGCCCGGCCGGGCAATTGGCCAAAAATGTGCATCTGCTCGCTGCGATAGGCATAAAAGTGCGAGAGAGCTAGACAGAGAGAGAGAGAGAGAGAGAGTGTGTGAGAGTGAGAGGGGGCGAGCAAGCGAGTGGGCCCAAACCAAAAATGGGTCAAGCCCGGGGGAGCGGGGGCTGCTCATATTTGTGTAAGCCACTTGTAGATGTTAATCGCATTTGATTTAAATACAACTTTGGTTAATTTATGTTGTCCACTGTCAACGCGCAGCTTACTTCCTGCCAGGCTGCGTGGCAAGCCTTTAGTTTTATTGTACTCCTACTTGCCGCATTTGGCAACTCTGGCACACGACTAGATACCAACCCGGCCAACCCGACCAACCGGCCAATGGAGAAAGGTCAGCCGCCTCATGATCTGCAATGCGGAAAGGAACACAGGGATTGGAATTGCAGTAAGCCCATTGGGAATACTGAACTGTTATTATAAAAGAGTCCAAAGAGTCCCAGAATAATCTCAGCAAAGAGATTGTCATTATAGGTCGTGTCCATTTCAGTGATTTCATTAAAACTCATCACGATGAACTGCTTACTAAGCTTAATTATATCTCTGGGTGTCGCCGATCTAGTTCCTTCGATCGTTCAGCTCATTTAGGCTCATTTTTATTGTTGTCCATTCTGTTCATTGACGTACCTTTTGTAACACTTATTGGCAGTGTTTACAGATCAAATTTAAGATCATTTCAAATTATCAAAAAGCAGCAAGTAAAGATGTAAAAATCGACTTATTGTATAGAAAACATTGATGTTTTTCATAAAAAAGTTAGATTTTTTTACAACACTATTTCAAAGTGATTTTAAAGAATGACATGTATAAAAATTGATTTATTAAAATACACAAGTCAATTCTATTTTGATATTAAATTGCGTTTCAATTAATGTTGCATCTATTTTTAGTAGATAATAAACTAATTAATATGATATAACTGGAGTATATTGCATGAATATGTCGAATGGTTTGGCTTCAATCAAAACACAATTTTTATAATGGAACTAAAAAGTAATTTTTCTAATTTTCTAATTTGTATCCTTATTGTAATTTTAAAATTAAGTATGTTAGGCTATTTCTTATTTAACCAGAAGGTCCAATGAAATTAGTTTAATAATAATAAATAAGTAAATTACTTGAAAGGAAGAAAGGAAAGAAAGAATTGAGGAAGACTCAAAGAAATTTAAAGAACAAATCGATCTAAATAGTTCTTGGAACGATTGAACTAATCGAAGAAACGAACTAGAGGAGGAACTAGATCTCAACGAACTAAAGAAACCAACAAGCTATTCATATGACCGATTAGTGCGATCAGTTTAAATATCACTAACATAAGTACTTCTCAAGTTGTAGTTTAATGAACAACTCTAGTTTTTTCTCCAATTTTTCTATTATCTATCTATTATTGCTGATTAACTCTACTACATATTCGTTCTTTGAGGTACTGACTTAATGATTAAAATCTGAGTAGTCCAGCCACATCTTCCTTCTTAAGGGTACTTTTACCTGTTCCAAATACCACATTACAATGAATTTCACAAAAAAGAGGACAGTGTTCTTTTTCGGTGAAATTGAATCCACAGTGGAAACCGGAGCAGGCCTGACTAATATTTATTATTTTTGATCAGAGTTTCTGTCAATTAATTTGTAAGCTATTCCGTAATATAGACATTCTTTGTTATAATCCTCAATTGTGTTTAGTAAATTCAGTGATAAATGAACTGTTTCATTTCGTGTGTACGAGTCAATAGCATTAAGCAATTAAAATTGCGAAATTGTTAAGTGAATTTAAAGCAAAAGTGAGGTTAGTTATCGGCACAATGAGGTTAGGTTGAGTGCGCACCAAATAAACAGCCGCAAATATGTCGAAAACAATAAATTGCGAAGGACTCAACACCCACACACACACACACACACACACACACACACACACACATACAGTCACATACAGACAAGATGGTGACTCTCAATGGCATTGCATGAAATTCATGCATACTTTTGGGGCTCGCCCGATGAAAGGATCCGTCTGGTTGCTGGGCGGCGAGGCTGGTTAAGAGGCAAGAGTCCTGCGACGCTTTGGGCAAGCTAGCAGCCAAATATTTGCCGCGACGCGCACTTTATTATTATCCCTTTATTATCAATGAATATGAAAACACACACACACACACACACACACACAGCATACAGTCGCAGTGAAACCGCACTAAAATAAACAAAAAACTAACCGTATGCGTTGAAGCGCGCTGATTATTATTATCCGGCGCAAAAGCCGCCCAAAAAAGGACATGCACATACACACACACACACACACACACACACACACACACTCATACACACACACACCTCACACACACTCACACACACGCACAAACACACACACTTGTGCTGGGGCTATTGAATTAACGCGTTGCACAAGTGCCTCGTTGGATTCGAAGTCGTCCTTCCGCGACGACACTGTTGGCAGCTCTTCAATTAATCGCACCTTTTCAGCATATTTACACACATACACACACACAACCATACACACACACTCACACACACACACAGCAACACACACCCACAACACACATGCACACCCTCGCGCAATTCAAATCAAAGCTGGCAAAACTACTCGTAAAATCAACTTTTGTTTTTCAAAGCCCAGCCATACCACATTGGCCCCTTACCCCGTCGGCTGTCCCAGCCCCAGACATAGGCAAATTTATTTATTGAAGCATAATTTTGTATTTGTTGTTTGCGTCGTTGTGCGACAGGAAGGAGGCTAAGACTTTCTGCCTGGCATCGGGCTAAAAACTATCAAGTGCATTTGACAGCTGCTTTTAATTTCGGTGCCGTTCTCAGCATCGTCTGTTTCTTGTACGAGTAGTATTTCATTTTGTGTATTTCAATGCCACACTGCGAATTGACAAACGCACTCGTATGTTCCTTTAGATAATGGGTATAAATGGGGAATCGGCTCTTTTACGAGTATTGGCTGGCTTGGCAGTGCGAAATGGGCTCGGAACAACAAAGAAAGCCGCTTTAAGGGCTGAATTAATTGGAATTGGAATTGGTTTGTTTAAGCATGGAACTCAAAACGATTTTAAGAGTGTGGCATCTGAGTAAAAAGTTGTTGTATTATACTTAAAAACTGTTAAAATAAGGTTGACAGAACATCGATATCAATAAAGTATAAAAAAGTCTGGCAAACTGCAATTTCATTATTGAGTATCGATATTTTTATAAAGTTGCCTAATGCCCTCCCTAAATGACTTAGTATGATAACTAAAACAAGAAAGAACGGCTACCTTCGGAGTGCCGAAGCTATATAGCAGGACTTAATTAAGTTTGCATGAAATATTTGTATTAACAAAAAGTTTGATATAGCGATATTGTGGTTCGATTTTGACCAAATTTGGTCAGATTGTATAAACTCTTCAGAGACTCGGTTTGGATGAGTTTGGTGAGGATATTTTTATAAACAAAGAGATTTTCATACAGAAACATTGTCTTCGATCGATTATTCCTATGGCAGCTATATGTTATAGTCGTTTGACCTGGCCGGTTCCGACAGAGCCAAGTTTCATTACGATACCTTTAAAACTGAGAGACTAGCTTGCATAGAAACAGAAGGACAGACGGACATCGCTATATCATGCTGATTCGGAATATATATACTGTGTTGGGTCGCAAAGGTCTCCTTTAGTGCCTTACACATTTTGTGACAGAATTAGAGGATATCTTTACTGGGGTATATAAATTGTATATATATATTCCTAAAATGTAGATTTTATTATATATTAATTTTACTATTTCTACTTAATATAAGTTTTTACTGGCTTGTTGGGGTGATCTTTATTGTAAAGTGATTTTCTGTCTTCTATGGCATTTATTTCTCTGAGTGTACGCGTACATTATTACATTACTTTGCTTATACCACTCGAGAATCACCTGGGTGGTGCTGCAGCTGGGGCGAGGGTTCGGGCTGGGGCTGGCAACGTGTCCAAACATCCGCGAGCCGGCTCTAAGCCAATGTAAGTCCAAAGTACCCATTCGAGATTTGTGCATTTTACATTTGAGGTTTCGGTTTCGGTTTCGGGTTCGGGTTCGGCTACAGCTGCAGATTTGGCTTCGGCAGCGAATGCAGCTGTAAAAAATTATAATAACGCAGCCTAAAAGTATGCAGCACACGTTTGACGGGCAGACAAACTGAAGCGTTTGACAAAAAAGCGCAGCAGAGCGATGTCGGTGAGGTTGTGTGAGGGGCGAGAGGAGAGGATGGTAAGCAGCAGGATAGAATGACAGGAGCAGAGGAGCATGGGAGGACAGGTGGGCTTGAGTGGGCCACCGCAAGGATGCACACGTAAAACGCAGCTCATTGTCGGCTCGGCTCGGCTCGACGTGCGGGATGCCTGACCGAAAGCACTCCACAAAAATACAAAAAAACGACAACAACAACAATAAAAGGTGTCCTGTGCAAGGACATGCTAATGTTATTTTTATATTACTCGCTACACAGAAGCGTCAGCTACTTAGAAGGGCCGCCTTTTGTTTTTGGCCGTGCATGTGTTTAATTTTAATGAAATTAACGCGTGTAATGGCAGCCACGCCCCCAAAAAATGAGTCCGCACCCCAACCCAATGGGGGCACCTGCCGCATTTGAGTTAGCCTTTTATTTTTTTTGTTGCTAATCTCCCGTCTGTCTGCCCTGTCTGGGTGTCCATCTGTCTATGCTGCTTTTGATGTATGTCATGCATGAGTCGTCCTCATGCTCGTCCTCGTCCTCGTCCTCGTCTTCGTCCTCATCCTCGAACCTGGAGTGGGTGGCAAACGTGTTAAATGTTAATTAAAAAGCAGCGCTGCAACTGTAACAATCGTGTACTATGCGTGGAGCTGGCAAAGAATCAGCGCCAAGATGCGGCTTAGTGCAGCTTGCACGGCTGCCACAAAAAGCTGCACATAAACACTCCTAATTAAGGACGAGTCCGCCTTTAACTTGCGCTTGGGCCGGGGCTAATTGGCCAGCGTTCTTTTTGTCCAGGAGCGGGACAAACAGGCCAATACACAAAGTGGTAAACAAACGAACAGGTTAACAAGGCACACACACACACACACACATACAGAGACTGAGAGACACACACACACACACACGCAACCGCAGGCTGGACCAAATCGGATGCCTAGCCAAATAAAATGTCATCTTAAATATAATTTTCGCGTATTTTCCTTTGGTACGTGTTGTTTGTACGCCAGCGGCTTTTCAGCCCCAAAAGAAAAGATTTGCAAGCGGTCGCACATGTGAGCCGAGGATGTCCTATCTACAGGCGCAGCTGATGGCCTTAGCCCCAGCCCCAGCCCTATCCCCAGCCCCAGGACCTGCCCTACACTGCCTAACCACTTCCCGGCACTGTCTGGCATTTACAGTTGCATAATTTTAGGCATGCTGCATGTGTCGCAGCTGCAGCTACAACGCCTCAGATCTAAGGGACTGCAAAGGACCCTACAGCAGCTAGAAAGGTCGACTCGCCTTTGCTGAGAGACCTGATATCTGACATTAGTTCGATAATCCAAAATTGAGCTATTAAATAATACAATTAAATAGAGCATGCTAGTTAACAAGAAAACCTAAAATAGTCTGTTTATTTTCAAGTTTAAATTGTTATTACTATTTGATTTTTAATTAGTTTTCTGCTACCTAAATGGGTCGCAGCTTGACAAGTAAAAATATTACCACAAGCTATTATAACGAACCAGGTATAACTATTTTGTACTATTTACATATATACATTTTATATATATTTTACAAAGTAATAACAAAACTTCGAATGAGCACAGAGAACTAAAGAGAAGATTTCAGTAAGGCACACGATAGTGTGAATCACACAAAAAACACATTTTTTGAATTTTTCTTTGCACTAATTTGCACTTTTTTGGTGTACATGCATGGCACCTTACAATTCTGACGGCTTAGCAGCGAAGAATTCATGGGGTAGCCTGACAATTCTGGCGATTTAGCAGCGAAGAATTCATCAGGTGGCCAGACACCTTACAATTCTGTTGGTTTAGCAGCGAAGAATTCATGGGGTAGCCTGACATCTTACAATTCTGGCGATTTAGCAGCGAAGAATTCATCAGGTGGCCAGACACCTTACAATTCTGATGGTTTAGCAGCGGTAATTTCATCAATACACACAAAACTGCTGGATAGCATTGCTTCTTTCATCAATAACCAAACGGAGCGCACGGGCGATTTCCCGCTGGGATATGTATATTTTACATTATTTATTTTATTATATTGATGTATGGTACAGTTATTTTTATACGATAAATCTGCTGAACAAGTCCTTGGGATGAAATCGTTTCGAAATTTAAATTAATGACAGAATTAATGAAAGAGAGCTTCAAATTGTTCATAGTTTAATGGTTTCTGTTGATGGTATGGCTCCAACGTAATGCTCCAAAAATATACACTATTTTCTTCCAAAAGATTCCTAACTGTGTCAGAATAAAGGCTCTAATAGCACATTCAAATGTAAGACAAACAAAATCAAGTCTGAAATTAGCATTTTATAGATATATTTATAGTTATAGGCAACGTTTTGGCCCAACGCAGACTACAGTCACTCAATCTGCTCAAATGCCGCATCGTGCACACTACAAAGCCACACTTACACACACACACACACACTCACACACACACGCACACGCACACACACACAGGAAAGGCCCACGTTGGTTTAAGTGTTGGGACAAAAAAGGCACAAAAAATAGAAGAATTTGTTGGCGGCGGAATGGAAAACTTGCCACAACGCGTTGTTGGTGGTCGGAGATAAACGCATAAATGACGAGCTGAAATCTTTTTGCTGGAGCATTTCTTGAACCGCAGCTCCACTCTCTCCACTGCCCCCACTCCAACCAACGATGTTAAAAAGCATTTTTTTTGTTAAGCCTTTCAGAAAAAACGTCACTTACCGCGGCACAGGACACGAACAGGAACTGCGTTGGCGGCCCCGGACAGTGGAGTGGGGGGAGTGGGGACAGGGGGTAACGGGTGTATGAGGCATGTGTAAAAATTATAAGAATTTCGCTCTCAAGTTCTTTACTCGCTGTGTGGCTTTCCCTCATCTTTTTTGTAGCATTTGGAAAATATGCATAATTTTTTTTATTTTATTTTTTTTTTTTTATATATAATTTTTTTTACTTTTGCCGCTGCTGTGTTTATTTTACTAAGAATGTGTAAATTTCTACTTTATGCAAAAGCTGCGGCCGCGACTTCTTAGCATTTTTGTCCATTCACCAAAAATAAAGAAACAAGCGAATACAAATTGTTGGCTGCTTTTGAGCGCAGCAATGCTTTTGATGCTGGCTACTGGCGCATGCCTTAAAGCGCCTTAAAGCAGCCTACGACAATTTCTTTCGCCTCGAAGGCCCCCCCCACACACACACACACACACACACACACACATATGAGCAGCCCCTGCCACACCTCCGCAAAACCAGCCGCTGTATGGCCGCTCCTTTCCCCGAACTTGAGCCATTAATCGCATTGGTGTTTATTTAGCTTGTAATTACATTCATTTATTTACTTATTGACTGTGTCGACGGACCAGACTCCCCAAATAACTAACAATATTCAAGACAGACCCCCACACCACACTGCCCCCATCATAGGGAAGTCTGACCTAGAGTAAGCCACAAAGAGGCAAGGCCAACCCCCATTAAAAGCCAATATCTTTGAGCTGCCAGCAGCCGCAGCGAAATAAGAAAAAATGTCTTTGAATGACTGACAATCAATTTGGCTTGGCTGCATGCAGAGGGGTATGGGGGGAGCAGGGCGGCAGGGCGGCAGGGAGGCAGGATTCCATCCTGTGGCAGCCTCGTGGCTCGTGTCGCCTTAACGAACGTTGAAAATTACTTTGACATAAGTTAATTAATCTTTGGCGCGCAAAGTTCGTGTTTGAAATATTGCATAGCTGTGCAAAAGGCAACAACAAAACAAAGCAAAACAAAAATGTTTGCGAACCACAAGGATGGCAGCCGCCAGGAAGTGAATACCACTTGCCAGGAACTGACTGAACGGACAGACGAGCTGACGAACCGACTGACAACCGTCCAACTGTCTGTCTGCATGAATGAAATATTTGTCAATGAGTATTGCTAATTTACAAGTTTGATTTGTGCGCTCGCCATTTCCACCTCCACTTCCTGGGCGAGGACTCTGGGATCCAGGGATCCAGTCGCATCGCGTTCCTTGAGAAATTGCCAGGACATTCTTTTGGCTAGCCGTACATAAATAAAATTAAACTGACTAACGTGTTGTCGGTAGTTCCTTTATGGCCAAAGCACTGCCAAAACTTTGCTCACTCTGTCTGTATGTGTGTGTGTGTGTGTGTGTGTGTGTGAGAGCAGCTACTTTTAGATGCAAGACGTTGTCCTTTGGACTACTACTCGGAAGTGAGTTGGTTAACTGCCAAGGAAAGGTAACTGAAGTTGCTAAAACTAAAGTTTTTCGAAAGGGAAAATGATAAATCGAAATTCCAATATGAGAATTTCTAAAACTTAAATAAAATATGCTCTCAAAAGAACATTTTGAATACTTTAAATAAGAAACGTTAACCTGCTAAGCTTTAACTTTGCTAATTAATTCCATTCTTAAAGGTTGAGCTAAGTTCTGGAGATCGTTCAACTCGGATTAAGTTCAACTATCTTCCTCCCTGTGATGTCAAGCAATTGACATATTTTAGCCAGACTATGCTAGCGAAAGATTTTCGGATGTTTTCTGACCCGTTTTCATCCGCACAGATGCAATAACAATCATCCTTTGAGCCATCCTTCCATCGAAATCCGAGTTCTGTTCTACCAAAAGTATGGGAAATCAGTTCTAGAAATATATATTTCCTTGACCAAAATGAACACAATCTGACAAGTTTAAGAACTTACCAACTGATAAGTGCTTTTTCACCGTTCCCACCGTTCCAGAGCAAACTCACAAAATCAATGAGCCTTGCCATATGCGATTGACCTCCCTCCCCACTGCAAGTTCCCGTTCCAGCCATAGTCTCAGTTAAAGCCCTCAGTTGATAGTTCCTGGCTGAAGTGGACCACCTACCGGGTTACAAAGCGAGTCCTGGTTGAGTCCTTTGCAGTCATTTCTCATACAATTGCCACTGTCATTTGGATGTCGCCTGAGCGACGGCGAGAGAGCAACTTGTAATGGACTTTAATCAATTAATTTGAAAACGCTTTTCATTGGCAATGTGACCAGAGGGCAGGGCAAGGGGCCGATTCGGGCTGGGGGACAATGGCAGTGCGTCCGTCTGGCATGCTCGCTGGCCACTTTCTTGCAGACCCAAAAAAGCGAGCCAGAAATGCGAGACTGTGAGACAATACGGCAAACGGAAATACATGGCAAACCAATGCCAAAAATGTAGATGCCGCTGCTGGAGCTGCTGACGGTTGTCGGTGGAGCGAGGGCCAGGGACAAGAAAAAGAATAAATAAACAACCCGCTTGAGTACAGGGGTGCCGAGGGACAGGGACGAGAACAGGACACAACAAACGCACTTAAAACACAATGATGCTCATTGTGTCTGACAGGCTGGCGGCGGGTAAACGGACGGACGGACCAAAGGACAAATGTACTGAACCTGGATGACTGCAGCTCAGACGGTCTAGGGAACGAACAGGAGCTAGAGCAGGAGCAGGAGCAGGGAGAGGCGCAGGGCGCAGGACACGGGTACTGGCTGTTGCTGATCCTTTGGAGCCACACACCTAAGATGATGACGACGATGTTGAGGCTGTTGGCGTCGTCTGGCTGTGGGTCCCAGGTCCCTGGTCCGCTAGCACTTTGATTACGCATTGGCTTTGCCAGCTGCCTGCTGTCCTTATGCTCCTGGTTAAGTCCTGCTTCTGCTCCTGCTCCTGCTCCAACTCCTGATGGCGTCTTTCTTTTTGCCAACATTGTTTGGCATTTTCATTTGTTGTCGTTTTGGCACTTCAGTTTGATTTCGTTTGTTGCTTTGCCTTTTTGCGCTCGCCTCGTCGCTCGCTGCCCATTGTCCTGTTATCCTGATGTCCTGTTTTGGTCACGCACTTTCGGCGTCGAGTGGCCTCCCCATTAATTTGCGGCATGGGCGCGGTCGCGCCACTTGGCTGTGTTTGCTCGTCATTTTGTACTTCATTGAAGACAAATTAGTGTCGATGAAGTCAAAAGGTACAGCATAGCGAGTGGCAACTGTAGATGTGCATGGAAGGGTGTAAATTGGACCCAAGTTGCTAAAGAGTCAGCGAAATTAAATAGTAATGAGTTGGAATGTAACTTTCTACAGGATGGAGTTTAGTTCGGATGAGAAGATATCCTACGATCGGCAGGAGAACACCTGCCCCTTATTATTTCTTATGAGGCACTCTTCTCATACAGTATTAGTATTTTAATCAATGCTTATAAACGTTTATTAGTTATATACTTGCTGTGCCCTACCACTTCTATGTGGCACATTGTTGTTGCATGGATGAGAAAGTAAGAAATGGACAAAACTATCTTATCACTATTTTCCCTCTGAAGAACTTAGAAACCGATCTAAAAAAACCTTCTCTACACAGTTAACCTTTAGCCCACTTTCCGATCATGGTGATTTTTCAAGTTTCATTCAACAGTTTCCAACCGTGGGAGTAGATATTCCAAAGGCCCCGTTCCGACCCCGTTGGTGCAGTATACAAAATTAGCATATTTTCAAATTACTTAACAAATTCCTATAACAATTATTTATCGCTTTAAAATTCATATTCCGAATTTCGATTAAAACATTTTGCAGCAACAATTTTAAAGCAGCGTAGCCGTCAATTGCCTCTTCTTGCTTGAGCAAGCTGCTTGCTGAACTGCTTGCCGCATTTGTACATAAGTATGCTGCGCCCAGATCGAAAACCAGAGCACAGCAAAAGTGCAAGATCTCTCAACAATTGTTTGTCGGCAAGCAGTGCTACAGAAACCCATTGTGAAAGGATATACTACTACAAAACGATTGCATATAAAGTAGTAGACATTATTTTATTGGGCGATCAGCTACTATATCCAAAATCCTGAACATGTTTAACACGAGGCAAGCAGTGCGATATCGACTTCTATTTAACGGTGGAACTGGAGAAACAACCAACAACCACACTAAATGAGAATGGAATAGAGCCTAACTAAATTAAGGAGAAAATGCTGTAATGTAGTTTCTGCAGCATCCTTCTACTTTATCTGGTTAAACTCTACTCCATCCTCATTGAGCCCGGGTATCGACTGTTTCTCCAGCCTCACTGGTACCCCCTTCAGACAGAAGTCAATATGGCACAGCTTGCCTCGCTGCTAAGCAAGATCATATTAGATCGATATCAACACCATCTCAATATGACAGATCAAAACTTGAATTCCCATTTGATATATCCTTGGACCAGTCGCCTGCTTCTTAATGTCGAACCCTTTCTCATTTTTCAGCGAACTCGTCATAATTATTTGCTAGTGCATTAGCCAATTCTTCTAAAGAAAAGTAAATTGTAATCCCATTTGGGCTTTGATAATTGATATCCTTACTTCTTCCTTCTTTTAGAAGCCACCATCTTTTCATCATTTTAACTGAAGCGCTTCGTTTCTCAATTATCCATCATAGGATTGTCTTCCTTATCAAGATCTTGGCTCCAGACTGCCGTACCAGCGATATCTTCACCTTGGGACACTCCAAGTTGGCTGTCTTCTAAACAGAGGAAAGAGAGGAACAAATATTTGGATGTTTAGTGGCCTACTGCGGTTACTACTGTCTACTTACGTGCGTCAACCCAATAATAAATATAAATTTTGAATAGTTTTAAAAATTGTAAAAAATAATTTAGGAATTTTTCGAAATTTATAAGAGAGATGTTTACTGTCGGAGTACGACGAGAGCTCTGAAATATTTTGTTCAGGCAGTGTTCCCATTTAGAAAATATTCCAAAGCCTCCTTAGCACACATCTTAATGCTACTAAAGAGCTGTCATTCTATTTTAATAGTTTTTTTCTTTTTTCTTACAAATTTGAGTATATTTTTATTAAAAGAGTTTTCTGCTATCTATCGTATACATAAATATATACAATATATATCTTTTGGTAATCTATAAGATAGTCTAATATATCAAATCCCGTATTTATTAATCGCTTGCAGAGCTTGCACTGCCGCTGAACTGATTGATATGTGCGAATGTGCGTGTAGGAAAATGAGTGTGGAAACTTCCAACCAGGCTGAAGTATACTGATAGAACTTTATTATGTACTTTTCTTTTCATTTTTAAATATTTAATAATACCAAGTTTTAATTTTTGTCACTAATTACATTATGTGGTTTGTGTTCGTGAGTCTTCTTAAGGCTAAATCAAATGAAGTGAACAGGACAACACGTCGGCTAACTGCGACATATGGAACATTAATGAATCCTACCTAGATGTCTCTCCATGTATTCAAATATGATAATATATATCTTGTTAAAGATCAACCACCAACAAAAAAACAAACAAAAAAAAAAAACAAAAACACAAAAAACAAAAATTTATGAAAAGATTTTATTTGATCCATTAAAATATTAATTTGATCTATTTTCACATCATTCTTTTGCCCATAAGATACAAGAATAATATGATATGCTTGGAAATATCAAATTGATAGTCTATCGTATCTATCTTATATGAAAATTTATCAAATTGCGTGCCATATCATATTCATTTTTGTTTCTGTATCTCTTTGAGTGTCCTTAATATATGTTTATCCTTATCAATCCTATGGTTTGCTTGTGATCTGTTTTTCCCTATAAAAGAAAATCTCCCTCTCTTCTATCTCGATCTTCACACACACACACACACACAGAGGGATATTTAGTCGCTGGCTTACTTCCGTTTCCGCTGCGTCATGGTTGGCTGCTCAGGCTCAGGTCTTGAGCTGTGAACTGCGAACTGTGAAGAAACGTCAACCAATTTCAAGTCACAATGACACTGAGAGGCGACATTGGCGCTGGACCCTGGAAATGGCAAGAAATCAACGTCAGCTCAGCAGCGGCGGAGGCCGCGGGTGATAAAGAAGCAGTAGCAGCAGAACCAGAAGAGGCAGCAGCAACAAAAACAAAAAAAAAAAAGAGAATGAAAAAAGTAGAATGAAGCCAAACGAAACGCAGCTGGAAAAAGAATTAAATCAAGAACTCATTAAGGCGCCGGATGCAATCACACTTTGCGCTATTCAGCGAGCCACTCTCTCGCTCTCTCTTTCTCTTGCACTCTCTCTCCCGCTCTGCAGCTCCCTCGCTCTTCCCCCTGCCCAGTCACCCGCTCTCCGTCTCCCATACGAGAGTGCTGAGCTCTATAAAAATGGCGTCAACACACAGTGGGAATGTCGCCGTCGTCGTCAGCGTCAAAGTCGCCGTCGCTGTCGCTGTCGCTGTCGCCGTCGCCGTTTGCCGCAAAAATGCGCACAATTATTCATTAACTTTGCACCGGAAAAGCAGAGAAATTAAAAACTGCCAACGCCAGGATAAATAGGGACAAAGTGCAGAAATTAAAAATATGAGAAATAGTACAGAGAGCACACAGAAAAAAGAACAAAAACCATAAGAAAAAAGGAAAAAACAACAAAAAATAGAAAGAGAATGAACCAGAGTTGCGCTGAGAGTAGCCCAGGCAAATGCTTAAATAACTGGCCCAGCGTGTGGTGCATGCAGGATAAGGTAGGGGTGGTAGGGTAGGATGAGGGTGAGGGTGAGGGTGAGGATGAGGGCTTTCTGGGGTCGCGGGTTCACAACTAATAAAACAAAAGTCAAAAGTCCTTAAGCGCAATGAAGAAGCTAAAAATGCAACGCTGCAGCGGCAGCTTAAACTACAAAGGAGGCGCAGCGTAACGGGAGAAGAAGCACAGCAGCAAAGGACACTGTGGGGCCAGGGCAAAAGGGGGGGGCCGCGGAGCTGACGGCTGGGCGGAAACACAGAAGAAGGGTTAAGGCTGATGAGCTGATGCTGATGCTGATGCTGACGCTGTCGACCCGCAGTCGGCGTAATGAGCGCGCCCGCCGCTGCGGGCAACCATAAAAATCTCATACAGCCCGCTTCCCGCCCCTCCGCACACCTCCTCCACCCTTACCCCATCTAGTTGTTGGCAGCGCCATTTGACTGCCCGGCAAGCATTTGGCGCAGTGCACCCATGGCCCGACGCCTGAAAGCATGCAGCACTTATTGTTTTATTCGCCAACGACGACGATGACGACGATGGCGACGATGGCAGCATATCCGCTCCACGTCACTTGTGATAATTGCGTGCAGCCGGTAGCTGTAGCCTACCCCCCACCTACCACTACCTACCACTCCCCACTACTCCGCCTGCCATTTGGCGCATTTCTAAGAAACGCAACTGCGAAATCTGGCAACGCCAGGCAAAGTGACACATGCAAAAAGGCACAACCCGAAGCCCTTAGACTGCCGCCTCAACGAACTGTGAAGCCTTTGTGCATATCGCGAACCGGATCAGCGCCAGCGCCAGCGCCAGCGACAGCGACAACTACAAAACGGCCACCAAACGATGCAAAACAAAATGGCTAAGGGAGCTGGGCAGTGGAGAGGCGGAGTCGGAGGCGGAGGCGGCGGCGGAGGTCAGGGCGGCAAACAAAAAACGAAACGAACAAAAAATTACAGCAGAGCAATGCGAAATAAAAATTCATAATTACGTTTACGCCGGTAATTAAAAATTATTGTAATACACGCAATGGGCAATGGGCAGCTGGGCACGCCCACACCCGCACCCACACCCCCGGCCGTCCAAGCATTCCCCAAATGCGACTCATGTGGCCAGCAGTGTGGGAATGCGGGCGGTGGTCCGGGGCAGCTGCCACAGCGGTCGGCTGCACAAATCACGGAAGCCGCCGCCCCAGCAGAAGCAGCAGCAGCAGCAGCGGCATCAGAAAAAGTTGAGCACCAAAGGATGCAAGGATGCGAGGAAGCAAGGATGCGAGGATACGAGGATGCGTCTGGTAGACGACAGCGGCGGTAATTACATGATAAAAACTATTTAAGTGGTTGCCAGATATGCTGAGGGGTCAGCGCAGATGCAAATGGGGGCAGGCGGCAGCGGCAGAGGCAGCGGCTGCGGCTGCGGAAACGGAAACGGACACGAGGCGTTGGGTTAACTGACTATGTAGTCTACAAAGAGCGAATGAGAAGGGCAAACAGAAAGAGAGAGAGAGAGAGAAAGAGAGAGAGGGAAGTGCCTATAATTAGGAAAGTTTCTTCAATTAATAAACAATTTGTGTCTTAAAATTCTCATAACTTTCGATCGTCCCATCAAAACCCAAAACTTAATTCCATATCAAATCAATTCCAAACAAATATGCAAATTATTGTTTTGGAATCGTCAATAAATTATTTTATTGTTAAAAAATTTGTATATTTTATTTCGACAAGCTCCCTGCTACCTTAAGTGGCAACTTAACCTAGTTTTACATGTAAGGGATAAAGCAAAATTGAACAGAGATGTTATAGGATTATTGCTACATTTATAAACTGATATCTTTCATTTACAATACTTACAAACATTATTTAAATATGTTAATATAGGAATCTGGTAGGAAGATCCTATGGATGACATCTTTTGAGTCCATAAATTAAGAGAATTACTTTAAACTAAAGTGTCACATCAATTTACATAACAATAGTTGTGTATACCTGACCGAGGAAACTCCCTGTACCCAGGTTAAATATTTCTGATCGCTTCCGAGGCACACACACGAGAGACAGCAGAAGCGACAACGCAAGCGATATTAAGTGGCGGCTGTGCTGCTTCTTCCCCCCGCTATGAAGTACTGAATCTTGTTTGTTGAACAACTTCCGTGTTCATTATCCGATCGACTTTAAATTTGAACAGCATGTTAAGAGTGACTAAAGTATTCTACACGCGAAATCCCAAAGCTATATCTTGAAAATTTTTACTGTAAAACGGTTTTTAACGAATAGTGGGGAAATGGGGGCGAGTATCTCCGATCCAAAATAAACTTGACCTGCGCCCGCTATATATTCCAAATTTGGTGTCTCTAGCTCTGAAATTTGCTGAGATCGATGCGTTCACACAGACGTACATGGCCAAATCGAAATCTCTTTTAATACTAATCAAGGATACATATACTTTATAGGGTCGAAGATGTCTCCTTACCCCCTTTTTACTCATTTCACGGGTACAGGGAGAAAATACTATATGGTAAGTGTGTACCAGCAATGGCTGCCAAGGCCACTTCAGCTGAAATTTCGGACTATTGCACTTTATTCGATCATTTCGATTATCCTGCTCTTGCAGCAGGACACCCGCCTCTTATCCTTTCGTCAAGTTTGCGCTTTTATCAATACAATTAAAATTTTTTAATCAAAATAATTAAATCATATTCCATTGATGGCACAAGCGATTGCACAAATGCGACGTCAAACCATCAAAGTGAAAATTCAAAGGCCACGCCCCCGCCCTTATGGCAGCCAGTCCTGCGCCCCACCATCCCTCCATCCCTCCGCCCAGCCGATGGCATCAACGGGCACTTAAATTACGCACACATCGTTAAACGCGCGTTTGCAAATTGAACAATATTTGAGAAATTACACAAAAAAAATATACAAAAAAAAAAAAATTGAAACCAACCTCCCTTTCCACCCTGCTTGCTGCCCCAGTCAACATGAAAAGTGCAAAAAAAAAATGTAAGATGGAGAAAAAATTGCGAAATTTTTTTATTAATGTTGCGGCAGACGCAACGCCGACGGGCAAAGCCGCGCAGCTCGTTAGCAACTTAAGTTGAGCTGTTGACGACGACGTCAGCGTCAAACAAAAGGCAAACGTCAATGCGCCGTCGAATTGGCAACATATTTGCGAACAGATCCCATCCCACCCCTCTGCCAACCCCTCCCTCTATCATACCACCCACAGCGGGCATAAAGGCGCCAGCCCGCGGCATATGCGCGAAATATAGAATGAAAAAAAGGAAATGCGCTCAAACAGGCAGGCAAAAGGACGCCCAGGACGACGTAGGCATGTGAAAGTCTCTGCTTCAGCCTCAACCTACCCGCTCCGCACCGCACCGCCTCGCCCCGCACCGTCCGCTTGCTGCGCCGCGTGTTTGATTACCACGCGCGGTTACACGCAAAACAACGCAATTTTCGGCATGCATGCCGCCAGTCGAAGTACCACACCAGACACACAACCAACCGCCCCAACCCCCACCACATCCCAGCCCACCCCACGTCGCAGCTACCATGGCTCGGGGTCAGGGGCCCGGGGTCCGGGGTCCGGGTCGGGTGGCTGTTCAATACGGGGGTCGCGCTCGCGCTACAAGAAAAATCGCACAAAATCCCACTTGACAGGCGTAGTTAGCGGGCATCAGCATCATGCAAATATCAGTCATGTTGCCAACTGGCAACTGGGCTGCAAGCGAGGGCCGCCCAAACAGTTTGCCAAAGGCAGCAAGTTGTTAATGCTTCTTCAAATCACACCTGACTTTGTGCAAATCGGCCGAGATATTGCCAATTTTCTGTATAGAGAAGAGTCCTTATTTCTCAGCTCCCATAAGGATCTTAGTCCTTTGGTGATTATATTCGGATTTGGGATGAAGTGCTCTATCTCTTGGCCAAAGGACATCAAAATCGTCCTTGAAATGACCGAGTTATAAGAGATTCTGTGACTTCCGATTATTTTTTCTAACCTACCCCCTTGCAAAAAAATGAAGTGTTTTTTTCGGAGAGGTCCTGAAAATTCTTGAATGCCAATCGATAGTCCTGATTCCTACGTGTACAGAAATGTATGGGTTTTCGAAATCCTTAAGGATTTGGCCGAGCTATAGCAAAAAGTATGCAGCACAATTTTCTAGCTTAAGATCAGCAGCCCAGAAGTATGCAATAAATATATTGAACTTCTGCACAAATGGAACGGTTTTCTAGTAGCTCCCATTCAGCCATATCCTTGCAGATTTTAAAAGGACCTTGTGCGTTAGGATCGTAAGGAACTACTCTATCGATTGACATTCAAGGATTATGGGCTCATCTAAGGACCATCGACTTGAAAATTTTCAGTCCACGGCCGAGAGAAAACGAGCGAAAAATACAAAATGCTCGATAGCTCTGGAACTACAAGGACGAATTTGATGTCCTTTGGCCAGTTAGTAGCCCTGATAACGCCAAGTTGTCTGACACAGGACTCGTCAGGATACCCAAGGATTCGGTCGAGATATCGCCAATTTTCTGTTTCCATATTTGTTTCTATATCTTCTATTAGCTTATATATTTCTTGTGTCGAAGACGTGCTAAGACCAAATGAAAGAATGGCAAATACATATGTTTGTGTACTAGAACGCAAGGCAGAGGATTATCAAGCGCTTAATACTACAATACACTCGGATGTTCATCTCTTAGCTGTAGGTAAAGTTCCATCAAGTAACTGGCCTTCTTGACGTTCAATTTCAATTCCCGAATGCAGGAAAACAGGACTTTGCTGAGCTCAATCCAGAACCATCAAGCCTCCGTGGTTAGACTCCATTATTGCTGGTGCTGGCCTGCAGACTCAGTAACTTTTAGAACGCCCCACTTCGGGGCTTAAACATCTTTTGATATATTGAACACTGGCGACTGGCGGGCCGTCGACTGCGGTTAATGGCTTATTTAAAATTGTGGCGCGGCGCATTTTGAGAAATTGGCAAACTGGCGGCTGGAAATTGATACGCGGCAATCAGTGCGACAATCCCTGGATCCCAGGATCCCCGGCCCAGGAGGCGGGCCTTAAATCATAATCAGTAAAATGGAAAAAATATAAATAATGAAAATTACACAGGAGCAGCGGCAGCAGCAGCCAAAGTGAACGAATGCGCTGCAAAAATTGAAAGTAGAGCGCGGAGGGTTGGCAAAAACCAAAAAAAAAAAGAGAAAGAGAAGAAATTTGCATAACTTTGGGTGGTTCGAGTGATTTTGTGGGTGGGTGGGGCGTTGTTTTGAATCAACAGGATGATTACGTCGAGAGTAAAAAACCAAAATGAAATTAATCTAATAAGGCAACATTGTCCTCCTCCTGTTGTCCTTGCTGCGTGCTGAGGCCCCAAAGTTTGAACTTTGTTAGCTTCTTAGTGCGTTCCGTTGTTGTTGTTGTTGTTGTTGTTGGGCTCAAGTCAATTTTACAAACCATTGATGCAGAAGATCAAACTTCCGCAAATGTTGTTAATGAAATATTAATGCGAAAAGGATATGCAATTGACAATTGTCTCGCTCCACGACGCACAGCGTCCTGGCGCGCCTTGTGGCTTGGGTGAGCTTAAAACACAAAGCCGCTCATTTGCATAGCGCCAGGACGAAGGAATCAGAAATGGCATTGGCCACTAGAGGGAATCGCTCTAAATTAAATTACAATTTCAACTCTGCAGATAATATGGAAGCCCAAAAACAAAAAAAATATATATATACAAAATAATAGCAATGGTAATATCAAATCACAGCCATTAATCATGGCGCGCCACTTTCGCCTGGGCTGCAGCTTCAATTGACATTTTCCATTTTCCATTTGCCGGCTTCCAGCGTCTTATGCAAATTTTCAGTTCGACACCCTCTCCCCCCACCGCAAATTCATCCCCTCCACAGTCCGCCACTCCGGCTATTGGCTGCAGTTAAAAGCATTGATAAATCATAACCACAATGCCCGGCCCAGATTTATTGTGGCGCGAGAAAAATAGCGAACAGTACACAGCAGCCCCCAGCCCCCCAACCCCCCAACCGCCCAGGCTACACCGCAACACCACAACACTGCCCCACCACCACCATCATTCCCCACCCACTGCCCATTTCCCAGGCTGTATACAGGAAAAGGGTCTAGCACAAATTGGCGCTCGATTTGCATTTGAATTGATTGAAAAACCACAAGAAACTGACGCTTCATATTTGTTCTACGATAGAGCGCGCAAAACTAAGTTCCTACAGTCGGAAGAATGGCATGGGTGCTGAATCCCAATAGTCCTGAATCCCCATCCAAAACGGTGTTTAGTCCGATTTGCAAGTATGCGCTGCAGTCTTACGGAATCGCTGCCACCACTGAATAAGATCAAAGTCGCACAAGGCAAAATCTTGAGGAAGCTCTGAGACATTGAGCGAAAACTCTCAGTTCCCAATTTGGGAGATAATCTATAAAGACTCGAGCTGCACCCGAATTCCCTGTCAAAGAATCTTTTACTAGGTAGAAGCTAAGGCAATGCACGCAAAAGAAGACTCACACAATTTCATCGTCAGGAACTGCCTGATTTATGTTCAGTTTTCAACCTTGACACCTTATAAGCTCAGGATATATACCCACATATGGTTGCTCTAGCTTCAAGGACGGACGGACGTACAGACGGCCACACATACATTGAACATTGAACATTGAACAAGACGAGTATAGAAATCTTCCCGTAAATATGTATATGTAATGTGTGCTCTCCTAGCCTACAGGTATGTCTAATACATTTTTGGAACATCTTCGAGCGTCTGTCTATGAATAATTATATTATTTGCCAAGTTCAATTTATAGAAATACAATAGCTTATAATTGTAGCAGGCATCTTAGGGTCATTTTGATGCTAGTCAACATAAAATGGCGAGTTTAGTTAAGACTCATCATATTCCATAAGTTATTTAAATAAAGTCTCTTCTTACTTTACTGAATAGTGTTCTATTAGGCGCCCCAGACTGGCCAATTGGACAACGGAGAATATCAATTTGGTCGGCATTAACTGCACGCACTGCCAGCCTCAGTTATGGCCAACATGTATCGACAAGGACCTCAAGGAGCACACATAGTGCGGGTCTGAGGTGTTGGATGTTGGGTTTTGGTTTTGGTTTTGGTTTCTGCTGACTTTAAGTGCGTGCAACAGCAGACAGGATCAGGCGTCGATTGCAAGTGTCCTTTGTCGTCTTCAGTCTGAAGTGTGCGGGTGTGTTAAGTAAACTGTCAATATTTGATGTATGTTAACACCCAGCGCCTACACACACGCAGCCACACACAGCCACACACACAGAGCCTGACGTGTCAACAAACATCCTCGTTGATGACGTTCTCGTTCTCGTCCTCGTCCTCGTCAATGTCGACGTCGATGCCGATGTCGATGTCGATGTCGTCTGGAGTGCTGCCGCCTGTTAGCTGGCTTGTTAAACCGATTTGTGATATTTTTGCATGTGTATCTAGCCATATGCACCATTTGGCAGCCAAATGCCAAAAGGCAGCCACAAACACGCGCGCGTCAGGCTGCCAACAAGGATACAAGGACTCGGAACGGGACAGGACGGAACGGGGCAGCCGCAGCCGCAGCCGCAGCCTGCCAGGGAGGCAGACATGTTGTCTGCCGCTTGGCAACGTTTTACTGTTATTCAATATGTCAAAATCGTGTCGATAACGTTCAAACAAGCCCAGGACCCAGACCCAGACCAGTTTAGAGTGTGTAGGATTGAAGGATTGCAGGATGGAAGGCTGGCAGGCCGCCATTTGTGGTTGAGTCCTGGCAATGCCAGCACCTTGGCATCCAACGGCATCGGCAGCTGCAACAACAATCGGCGGAGTGTTGCAACTTGCTGTGGCAATTGGTTAAAGCCATTGGCAAACAGTGCAGCGTCTGTGCCGCAAACTTAATTAATCAATTTCAAATCAATTACCACAAATTTGTTACCAATATGCAAAGACATGAATCAGCAGCCGAGCCAGATCCACAGCCAAGCACTTGCCCAAACCCAATCCACATCCTGATGCATCCAGCCCCAAAAACAGACTGGCCCCAAGATAAGACCCTGGGGCCGGCGACGCATAAACAAATCTTAGCTGTCAAAAGTGCTCAAAGCCATTGTGCTAATCTCGACGAGGAGCGCCGGAGGGGCTGTGCGGGTGCAGGGAAGGGAAGGGGCGGGTAGGGGTGGCAGGCAACAGCTCTAACGGCATTCAATAAATCACTAA
Organism: Hirtodrosophila histrioides; assembly: GCA_037075165.1. Classification (NCBI taxonomy): domain Eukaryota; kingdom Metazoa; phylum Arthropoda; class Insecta; order Diptera; family Drosophilidae; genus Hirtodrosophila; species Hirtodrosophila histrioides. Next base: position 1,475,009 of record JBAMCL010000372.1, on the reverse strand, counting down.
ACACTTGAATGACGCTGCCAATGCAACTTGCAACACATTGCACACGCTGGCCAAGGGGTGCCAGGGGGCATGAGACTGCGACTGCGACTGAGACTGGGGCTTAACATGCAGGCGACATAAGCACACACACACACACACACGCTCAGTGAGTCACACCCAGGCGGAAGCGGGCAGCGGCCGGATGCAATGGCAAAGGATGCAGTTGCCATTGCCACTGTCGTTGTTGTTGTTGTTGTTGCTGCTGTTGCAGTTGCAAGGCTCGCCTTGGCCTGTCCAGGCTCATAATTCAAAATTGAAATTGCAACAATCAATTGCAACAACATGCAACAAATCGTTTGTTGCCTTGCAGCCTAATCACTGCACGTTAGTTCAACAGCCAACGGAAGCTGGTCAAAAGGATGTGAATGTGATTGTGAATGTATTTGTGAATGCGACTGTGAATGGCTTCTGAATATATAGGATATTGAGCATTGGGGGGCTGACATATAAATCTCAGTCGGCAAAGACGACGTAGACGGAAACGGTGACGGAGACGGAGACGGAGACGAGACGGGTCCGAGGGCAGAGTAAATGGTTCAATTGCCCAGCTAATATAAGATAATTTCTCAGCCAGCCTGATAAACTGCTCGAACTTGTAAGTATCTCAAGTATGTGCATATATATTAAGTGATTGATTGAGATCAGTATGCGAGTATAAAATACTCATTCAATGAATACACTCATATGTACTTAACACACAAATAAACGCTCACTTTTGAGCCGACACTTGCTTAAAACCAATAGGTTTGCGATTCGATAGCTTCGATTGCAGCTACTATCGATAGTTTTGTCAATTCTTGATAGCATATTACTTAGATATCACTGTGGCGAAACGCGAAATGAGAAATGCATTCTACAGAAAACAGTGGGACCCCAGCTGCGGCTGTAGTCGAGTGTGGCTCAGGTGTTGTTGAGTGAGTGATATGGCAACATAAACTGCAGCGTCTGTTGCAACTCTGCAAGCAGAGAAATATAAATAGAGAGTGGAAATAGAGGAGACCAACACACCCGCTGAGGCTCGTTGTACTTATTCGGCTGTCAATAGTCCAGAGAAGTTTGTTTTTTGGTGGAGTTTCCAATAATACCCGAAAAATCTATCTAAATATATATCGATCTATCTAGCATCGATATATCTATCTAGATATATATCGATCTATCTAGGATCGATATATCCGCAACCGTGTCAACAACTGAGATTGAAAACATTAATGGAAATGCACTTCCTCATAATCTTTTCAAAAATCAAAAATAAAAAGGACTTTTAAATTAAACAAGTCAGATAGAAAAATACCAAAATTCGAATCTGAAAAATACTAAAAAGATACTAAATAAAAGTGCTCTTCAGAATTTTCAAAAATTTCTGATATTTTTTAGCACAATTTCGCTTTCAATTAAAAACAAAAATTATTTCCTTGGGAAATACCCGACAAAACTAAGCGAAATTGGAGGGCGAATAAAATCGAAAAAGTTAGCAACAACAACAATCCCAGATAAATACTATTTTACTTGCAGATTACGAATGTCCTTGTGAACTGTGAAGAAATTTAGTAAAAGTTTTTCTTATGTGAATTACTTAATTGAGTTGTGCCCTCTATTTAGTGAAATTTTTACTTGTAACGCCCCAACAGATTTGCAATTAAACTGCCACTCCCCGCAGGCGGCTCTCCTCATGCTAGATATGATTTACATGACAAAGTTAATTTTGGGCATGTTTGAGGGGAAGCTGAGACGGCAAGGAGCGGCAAGGAGCGGCAAGGTGGCAAGGTGGAGCTGTGCCAATGAAGCGTTGGGTGTAATTAGTGCTAATCTGTGATTTTCCAAATTGTTTCACAAGTGTCATAAATCAATGAAATACCAATAAGTCGTTGTTGTTGTTGTTGATGTTGTTGTTGATGTTGTTGTCCTTGTTCCTGCTGCCGTGTTGCAATGGTTGGAAAATGCAAATTTCGCAAAAGGATATGCCCATGCATAAATGCCATTTGGTTGCAGTAGCAAAAGCAGCAGCGCCTGAACTCGACAGACGACAGCAGGCAAAAGGACATAAGGGTGGTGGTGGGGTTGGAGCAGAGGGCAGAGGGCAAAAGGCAGTTGGAGACACGAGTCAAACATATTTCATGCAGTCTCAATTGGAATTCTAAATCAATCAGATTGAGACGATGACTGGGGAGTAACTGCCCGTCTCTCTGGCCGTCTGTCTGTCTGTCTGTTTGTCGGTGTGCCCAAATGTCTGGATGTTGGCCAAGGCAGCCAGGACAACAGCCGATCAACAAGAGCAACAATAACAACAACAGGAGCAGCCCCTTGACCCCATCTGTCTGTGCATTAAGTAAGACACAAATCATAATCGTATGCATGTGCAATGGGAACTGCTAGCTGGCGACACTGAGGACTGGCAACTGGCAGGACGAGCACAAGAACGAGCACAAGGATGAGAACGCCGTCGAGGACAAGCACGAGAATGAGGATGCTGCTCACTGGCGTGTTAGGATATGCAAAATTTCAAATATGAATTGAACTGATATATTAATGGCCACTTGGGCTACCTAACAGGCTGTGGGATAGACGGGGGTAGGTAGTTAGGTAGGTAGGTGGGGTAGGGGGTAGCTGGCCAGTCAGCAAAAGTAGCTGCAGCTTCCTGTGCCTGTGAGGACGAGGACTCGCACTCAGGCTTGCAGTCAGAGTCAGAGTCAGAGTCAGAGTTGGCATCGGCATCGGAATTGGAGTCGGTCTGTGAGTCGGCGTTGGCATTTATAAATCAAAATGTTGGGCCAACAAACCTTGGCAGGCGAAAGGACATGGCTGGTCTGCAGTGTTATATCGATGTGTGCGTGTGTGCGTAATTGCCAGGAGCTGCAGCAGCACATCCTTGCGCCTTGGCAGCCAAACGTTGCAGCAACTTATCTCTTGCCTGGCCATATAAATAATGACAAGCACGACGACAAATAATAACACAGGACATGCAGCAAAGGGCATGCAGCCTATATGCAAAAAAGCCATTGGACAGAGCGAGACAGCGTATACTGTGTGTGTGTGTGTGTGTGTGTGCATAATATGAAAATTTATGTGCGGAAAGGATTGAAAATAAATTTATGAATTATATTGGTTAGAAAATTGCATCTACTCAAGGATATCCTTAACGTTTATAGGATATGCATACGTTTTACTGCCGGTGTGCGCCATTGTTCTTCTCGTTGATGGTTCAAGGGAGCGCAGGACGAGGGCTGGCTATCTGCATCTGTATCTGTATCTGTTACATGCAACAATGTCCGTCGCTGAATTTATTGTTTGTTTGATTTGCATTGTGCGAGGACAGCTGACAGTAGGCGCAGGATGCCCGGAACAAACTCCAGCGCCGGCATTAGAACACTTTAAGCCACTTTTCGCACACGTTTCCTGTGTGCATTTTGTCATCTTATCACCGATAAGAGATAACAGCCGCCACAAATTGCCATCCGTATTAAAAATGAGACCAAACCAACGAAAATCAAAATCGAAATCTTAAAAAAGCGAACAGCAAGGACAACGCACACATTGAGTGACTGTCGTCGACCTGTCGCTGCTTATCATAAAAATCCAATAAATTCTAAAATACACACACACACACACATACTCGTACACACACATTTGAAATGGAGGCTGCAACTTTTTCATTTTACGATTCGGTTTTGCTTCACCCTCCATCATCGTCATATTATGTAGTTTACGACTTTTCTTTCGATGTGTCTCCCCCTGTGTATGTGTGTGTGTGTGTGTGTGTGTTTGGGTGTGTGTGTGTTTGGGTGTGCCATACTCTGGCAAATCTGTCAAAGTTCAGTTACATGACACTTGCCCGCCCCCCGCCCAACAATCACAAAGCATACACTCGAAATAATTGTTAGAAAATTCCATTCGTTCTGAAAAATCTGATTAAAAATCAACTTTGGCAGCTAATTTAGCTTGTTAGCAAATGTTTCAGTTAATGGGAATATTAATATCTCATTTCATTTAAAAATATTTATAGGTTTGTACTAAATTTGTATTACATATAAGTATATATAAGCATACTTTTTGATAAAAAAATAATTGATTTTGATAATTAGTTTTATAATATTTTCATTTTAGTAATTGCTTTCTTTTACTTTTCTTATTCATTTCGCATATTAAATACAGGGAGAATTTCAAATATGAACTAATTTTTTACAGTGTACCGCACACCTTCCTGTCTACACACACCATAAAGGAATGGCAATAAAAGTTGCCCGACACGTTTACATTTATCTCACGCGCCGGGCATCATCATCAAAAGTCGCAGTAGATCAAATAGCTGACAAGGACGAGCAGTTAGGGTAGCTCAAACTTATGAAGATAGCTGCCAAATAGCTGCAGTGGATACATTTCTCTAGATTGGCATTAATATATGATTATTGATGAAGTCCTATTGCTCTAAAGTCATTTGGGAGCTCTTATGATATTTACTTGTGCAAATATTGTGCTAGATCGATAAACTGACATGGGTTCATATTTAATGAGAACAAGATTTGACTTTTAGTTTGCTGACTTCTTTATTTTAAAAACAGCTTACTTTAGATATAATAATCTCAACAGACTTACAATTATTTGAACACAATTCAATTGCTTTTATATCAAATGGATAATCTCAGGATGATATAAAAACGTCATAATTTATTTTTAAAATAATACAACTCCTTTTTCTTGTAGAAAATGTGCTAAGCTAATTAATGTTAATTAATTATATCGAAACTTTTATGTGAGCCTGAGAAATACTCATCACAAAAGCGTCAGATCTAGAGTCGGAAAATTCCAATCAGAAAGAAGCCTCTAACATGGCAGACCATTTAGACTATAGTAGCTAATTAACTTGCAATTAACAGCATAAATAATACAGCACAAATTAAAAGAAGTTGTTCGATAAATCTTTGTTACAGAATCCTTTAAAGTAATTAGCTGAAAAGTCAATTAAAATGAAAAATCGCTCATTACTGGCTTAAGTTTTTTTGTTGAAATGAATACACGCGCTTTGTATAAGTCAATATAAAAGTATTTATAATGTTATTTATATTTCGACGATGCTTTCTTTTTCCGACAACAGCAATCCCGTAACATAACAGTTTATTCTGAGTATAACAGCTTAAGGACTAAGAAGCTATGGATATCTAAAATACTAGCAGGTGTTGTCAAGGAAACCCAACCAGCAAATCCCGAGCGAAGTCAGTTATCACTATTATCTATCTTTAGTGTGAGTTTGAACCCAATCAATCGACAAACAAAGGTGTTTGAACCATCCATAATTAGATCAGAGTGCCAACATAAGTACGATATAATAGGAAGCTACTGTGAAAACTACAAATCTCTAGCTTAAACCATTTGGCCTGTCCGTGAGTTGCCAATCAGTCAGTCAGTGAGTCAGCTTAAAAAGCTATATAGTATATATATAGATACGCCAAATGCATATCAAGTTGATGTCTAATTTGGGATTCGCTTTAGAACGCCTCTTTTGCGGACCTCTACAACAGATGACTATCCCCTACTTTGACCATGCTCTAGAGTTTAGACTGGAGAACAGAAGAGTGAAGTTCACATTAGATAAACAATGGCTTCAGTGCACATGGTAATTGGGCGCCGCACGTGGAAAAAGTTAAACAAGCAAAATCATCATTGAAATATTCATTCAGAGAGCATCAACAGAATTTAAACAACTCAATTAGGCATTAATGTGACATTTTAATTGCACATTTGATCCAATTAGAGCCCACACACAAAGCCGGCACTGTGTTGGCGGGAGTCCATATAAGCGGCAACCTCGACACGGACTGCAACCACTTTTTCAGCGAATCACATCATAATGCGACTGTGCCTGCTGCTTGCTTTGACCCTGGCCCTGCTGCTGGTAAGTCCCTGCCAACTCGCCCACTAACTGGACTCCGCTAATTAGGGCGACAATCCTACACAGCAACTTACCGCGGCCAAAGTAGTTCCCTATCAAGGAGCTCAGCATCATCACTCGACAACCATGGCCAGCCTGCATGGTCCTGTGAATAACATGCGTATTGCTGGAGGACCACCCTCGGGACCACCCCCGCCTGGTGGACCACCGCCACCACGCAGCACTACCGCCTCCGGTTGAAAATGGGGCCAACTTTGACACACACACACCTGCATTGGATTGTACCCGGACCACGAATATATGAAACCAGTTATTATAAACTCTGCACTGTATCATACGAAAAGAGCATCTTAATAAAAATTTAATGGCAAAGCATAGCCCAATCACTTTAAATCATATAAAAGGACTCTCAACATGAACCAGGATAGAAACTTTTACCTGAACGGTTTAATATGAGACGAAGAAACTGTTTGTTACATTGAGTTACATAAATAATATTACATTTCAAGGATCATTTAAGACTCTACATTTTTACTGACTTTCAATCTATCGAACGTACACTGTGTTATGCGAATTGAAATTAATAAAATCATTAAATGCATGGCGACTTTTTACTTCCTGTACTCATAAATGGACTAAATGATATTAAATGTGTGCAAATGTGTGTAACAGTCAAAAGGAGACATGGCCGAACCTGTAATAGCATTCTTACTTGTTATGGCTTGTTATGTAGATTGATGTGACACTTTAGTTTATAGTAATTTTCTTAATTTATGGACTCAAAAGATGTCATCCATTGGAGCTCCCTACCAGATTCCTATATTAACATATTTAAATAGTGTTTGTAAATATTGTAAATGAAAGATATCAGTTCATATATGTGGCAATAATCCTATAACATCTCTGATCAATTCTTATTTGTTTAATAAAGAAAACAGAAAATCAGCTTAAATGACACGATTATGGGGATTCTAGGCGAATACATATATTTTTTTGAAGTACCCAATTAAGTTTATTTCTTCCTCATATGAATTTAACTGATTAATACCAGGACAACTGATATCATACGATAATATAAGTGATTTAATATGTTTAAATATATAATAATATTTTAATTATTTTGTAAGACAAATTTCAGCCTGTAATTTATTCACTTCCAGATTTTATGAACGTTTAAAATTGAAAATGCTTTCGTACCCCTAGTGCTAAACTAATTGCGAAAAATGTGTGTTACGGAAGAGATGGCAATCTTGAACAATGTAATGCCACATGGAAGCAATGTTTTGTTCTAATTGAAAGCCCTCAAAGCGATTAAACAATTAAATATAGTATGTAGCTATAACACAGTTATATCTGAATGCTCACAGTTTGAGCTGGAAGGGGAATTTACCCGCATGACAACTGCATCAAAACTAACATCTCAATCTAATGAAATACTACAGTTGCTGAGCACAGTAGTAACTGGTACATTGAATTCCTCTACACAATATTTACAACTAAGATAGATTCCTATGGGCAGGCTTTATTTGGCGTTATGAAGACTTAGAAAAGGTACATGCTGAAGATCTAATTGATTAAAAGGTATTTAAAAGAGATATTCACAGTATTTATAAACTTTTTGATTGTATTTTCGGGAATATACAACAATCATATGTATGTTTAAAGTTGTAAGTCTGTATAAAAAAATCCTTTATACACAAACATTTTTGGAGAGTTAAGAGAGTGACATTACCAACCTTAACTTGATATAAAGGTCTTCAATACCTACCAGAGCTAGAATTACAAATACTGACAGTATATCGAGTATTCGAACACTTTTACTGTCAGAACATTATGGCAACCGGCGGGCGTTGCCAGAACTTATTCTTGTGCAAACAAGCAAATAAACTTCTGGCAGCACTAAGCCGATGAAATTTATCTGGCATCCTGCAGACCAGAGTAGTTTAGTAAAATAATGTTAGTAAATTCATCACTTGCTCCAAAAGTATATATTTTTTTTTATAACGTTTTTGCTTTATTTAAAACTGCCCCTATGGGGGCAACCATTAAATTTGTTTAACAATATCATTGGCTGAATCATCGTGAATTTACAGTTTGCTTATTTCAAAGTGTTTTATAATAATGTTAACAATAAATAGCGAGACGCTTAGTAAAGCAGTATGATGAGATGTAGACATAACTAAGTTGGCCTAAATGGGAGATCTAGGATATGTAGTCTTTTTAGGCGCCTTTCAGTTAAACTGTTATCAAGTAAGTTAATCGCAAGTTGATTGTCGTGATTGTTTAATCTATTGATATGTTTTGAGCTAGCTTTAACAATTTCTTCAAAAACCGAATTTATGCCAATTACTAAAGCACCGATATTTGCTACTAATTCCGATATTAGATCTGCCAAGAGTATATTGCGTTATTAAAATTATAAAAAATATTGAACAAGAAAATCAAATTAAATCAATTGCGAAAAATGGAAGAAAAACAAATTATTGCGGTGGATAGGTAGAAATTGTATTAATTTAAATTTGATTTATTGTGTATGTTGTTTTATTTCTTATATATACAAATGCTATTTTGGTTTCGGCAAGGATAAAAAACTCGAAACGTTCTGCACCGAATTAGCTCAAATCTTGATACAATATACAGTTTACCGGCGACTGCGAGAAAACAGCAACAGTGGGCTTTTCTTGATGATGTAACAAGACAACAAAAAGTACATCAATTATTTTAAACGAAAAAATATAAATGAAATCAGTTTGTATTGTGACCAAAAAGCGAGGGACTTTGAAAAATCTATCCTAACGGGCAGAAAACTGTTGTATGAAACTTGAAAAATCTACTCCCATCCATCACCACGGACGGAATATGAGTTTAGGGAGAAATTTGTGAGAGAAGGTTTTTGTTAGATTGGTTGCTGAGTTCTTTATAACCTATACAAATATTCAAAAGGCAAGGGAGGGAAAATTGTGGTAAGTTATTTTTGTTTATTTCTAACCTGAATTGTGTGAACTATGGGGAGTACAACAATACCGAATATCGATAAACACATACGTCTAAGCACATAGCGGAAGTATAGATACTAGCCTGAAATCAGTGCTACCAGACAAAAGTTAGTTGACACTATACCAGTTCGAATAATCGGCCTACTGCCAGTGTGTGTACTTTGACAATTTTGATTTACACAATATCATGCTATGACAGCTTGAAATTTACGTGTCTGTTTGAAATCGATACCAGATACTATCAAATATAATGGTCGCGTGTTGGTGTTGGAGTATTTCCGGTCAGTATTAGTCAGTTCGTCATTCAATGAGTATATGAATGGACAGCTCTTTTGGCTTATGCAGCTATGAACCTGTAAGCCCCAAGCCATGGCCAATGCATGCACTAAAGCATTTAACGGCCACAACAAATGTCCCCCGAAAACAATTAAATAGTATTAGGTGTACAATTATCTGAACAAAAAAAGATCATGTGAACTGAACTGAATTAAACTTAAATGCTATTTGCAGCTGCGATTTCAATAAAATAAATATATCCAAATGCTGACAAAGTGTGTAAATTATAATTATAATTGTTATCCAACGATTCAACGCCAGCAGAGCCCAGAAGACAACTATAAATCAACAACGGCAGCGGCCCTTGCCATCAGTTGTAGTCCGACCACAGGTTGAGCTCTCAATCGCTCAGCGGATCCGTTTACAATTCCGATGCACTGTATTTTGCGATTCTCTGGGCTGCTGCTCTGCTGTCTCTGGCTGGTGGGTCAGCTGGATCAGTTGCATGGCGCACCCATTGGCGAGCATGTGGATCATGCTGGCTGCATACGTGTGACGATCATTAAGACACCAGCACCAGCACCCACAACGGCACCGGCACCACCAACACCACCCCCAACTGTGACAACACCGTCCACAGCGAGACCCACGGTAGCACCTGGCTAAATATACATTCCAAGCTGTCGACCTTTCCATAAGCAAATGAAATAAAGCAACCGAAAAAGATCACAGCATACTTGCAGACTGGCGCTCGAAATTGGCAGCTCAGTCGGCGTCGCTGCAGCTGTCGCCCGCAGCGGCGCTGAGATCAGAGCATACTTTCAGGCGGGCGCTCGAAATGGAATTTGAGGCTCAGTCCCATTCCAATTCGCTGCTGTCGCTGTCGCTGCCGCTGCCTTCCCCAGGGCAGCGTAATTTGGGCAATGGCAAAGGCAAAGGCGAACCGCACAATGCACAAACAAGCTGCCAAATATAATTAAATATTTTATCGCATAAAAGTGTAGGAAAAGTGCCAAAATGAAACGACAACAAGAAAATGAGCAGCCGGCATGCGTTTGCCCATTTTGCACACTACAAAGGGGTTCGTGGTGGGTGGGCGGGGCGGGGCCCAGTGGCTGGTTCAGGTGGAGGCCGTTCTCCTAATGCTGTTAGACCTGACATTGTTGTCGTTTTATGTAATCTGTGTGCGTGCATGTGTGTGAATGTGTGTGTGTGTGCTTAACACATGTTCCACAAACAATACGCCCGCAGCTCAACCGACTCCTTCGCCCTTTTAGCCAACCCACCTGCCACCAAACATTTCCAGTGGCCCCAGTTGCATTTCTTTGGTCCTTAGGTTTTTCAGATGAAATCTTTTTTGGCCTGCAGTAGCGCCAACAACTACAACAACAATAAAAACAACAACAAGGCCAACGTTCCATTGTTCGGACATTCTGCTCTGCTTTTTTCGACAATTTTCATATGAATTTTAATTATAATTTTTCTATGTTCATTTCCATGAAAACAATCAAAAATGACTTTTGTGCCGCAGCAACAGCCTCAAACACCGCCGGCCGCCTTTCAGGGCTTGGGTCGGGTTGGGTTGGACTCGGGTTAGGATCAGTATTAGGGACTGGCCGGGTTAGTTGTCGACCCGCTGCAAATTGTCACTAGCATTTATAGCCGCCAGGGCAGCCAGTCAACAGCTGCATTTGTATGCCTGACTTTTGTTTGAAGTTAAAAATTGTTGTTCATCTAATGCGCTACAACAAAATAAGTCGCTGGATATACAGGCCCAACGAGTACAAAGTTAACTGCAACGAGTGTCCTGAATCTTGTATGCAACGAGTTCAAACTAACGAGTAAGGCGCAAGATGTTTCTAGTTTGTTACATGCAGCGAATAAAGTCAGGATAGCAGGCTGAACGAGTGCAAACTACGGAGCAGTCTGCCTGAATATTCTAAATAGTTGTATGCAACGAATATAGTCTGTGTAACCAACGAGTCCAAAATAACGAGTAATCTTTTAAAAGTTCCTAATAAATATTGTCCAAGAAGATTCTAGACTGGTGTATGCCCCGTATAAAGTAGGTAAAGCAAGCCCAACGAGTGCAAAGTAACGAGTAAACTGTAAGGTCAGGAGAGCAGGCCCAACAAGTAACGAGTGCAGTCCAAGAAGTTTCCTGCTGTATGCCCCGAATAAAGTGACGAAAGGAAGCCCAACGAGTGCAAAGTAACGAGTAAGCTGCCAAATAAAGGCAGCCCACTTCAATATAGTCTAAAAAACCAGGACGATAAAACTGCCAGAAGTTCTTAGGTTGTTGTATGCAACGAAAAAGTCTGAATAGCTCTCCCAACGAGTGTAAAATAGTTCACGTAGTTCAGTAGTTCAAAGAGTTCACGATTCTGAAAATCATGTATTATACTTTAAAAAAAAAAGAAATAAAATGTAAGATTAATTGAAAAACATATATATCGGAAAAAAGGCTGCCTTTAGCTAACAAGTATATTCGATTCAGCATTTCGAGGCATTTATTTTTCTGAGTGTAGCACATCAAAACGTGTGCTTCAAAAAGTAAGCTATGCACTTATCTGAGCAAAACTCGGTACTGGAACTTGGAACCGACCCTTGCATAATGCCTTATGCAGCTGATACGCCCCACACAAGGCATGCGAAGGGTGCAAAAACAAATTATATGCCGACATGAAAAGTAACACAAAAGCAAAGAGCGACATAAACAAGTTAACTGAACAGCGCTAGTGGCTGTTGCTGTTGTTGTTGCTGTTGTTGCTATTGGAGCCCGTGTGGTATACACGTTGGCGGGCAGCTTCCGTTTCCGTCGTGGCCGAAAAACAATCCACCCATATGACAACTGACGCTGCTGTCGCAGTCGCAGTCGCCGCAGTCGTCGTCGTCGCTGTCACTGACTCTGGCCATGCATACGAGTAATTTTGAATGCGCTGCAAGGTGGCGCACATGTGCCGTCTGTTTTTGAGATTTGCACCTGGGCCACCTCCCCTTGCCGCAGGCAAGCATCCTGGTCCCAGCTCCAGTTGCGCCCCCTCCCCCCTTCTGTGTCCATAACGAACCGTTGTCATTATGCATTCTGATGACATTTCGCCGCTGTCTTTTGTGCGAGCTTATTTTTGTAGCGGCTAATTAAGAGCCAGCCAACTAGCTATGGAAATTCTATACAGCATATTAGTATACTGCCTGCGGAATGGGGGGGGGATGGATTGTTAATTTCTTTTTTTTTTTAGTTGTTTGTGTTTAGGGTTGACACATGGACTGACAAAAAGCGTTAGTTGTAGCACTGAGATTTGCTGGATTCGCAAATGCTCTACTTGTATTTTGATATTTGGTTATTTGCTGTACAAGTCTAGACGACTTTACTTTACTCTTTTCTAATTTGAGGGGGGTTTGGTGGGGTTGGGGCTGTGTCTGCCCGTTGGTCAAGCTGAAAACTAATTTCGCAAACATTTGTCAGCTCATTAACAATTCAATTTGCTGCATAAACGACCTAAACATACAAATAAACACACGCATAGAGAAAGACACTTAAGGAGCGAAGGGGGGTCGTTTTGGGGGGCCGCAGTGACTGGCAAATAATTAGTTAGTTTAGTTGGACTAACCACACATGGAAACAGTCAATATTAAATTAACAGCACAAGCAAAACTAATGGCAAACCCTTTTGGCCCCGCCCTCCACAAACCAAATCCCAGCCAGATCCTGGACTCATCTGCCAGGTTTGAGGCACAATTTTAGTTGAATTTTTTGTAGTTTACTTTGATTTTTGGGCAAAGCTTCAGGGGTCAGGCTCAGCTCCCAACACTGCGGGCATTTTTTCTAATTATACAGAAGGCAGCTGCTTTGAACCCATTTTGCGGACCAAATCATTATGAATTGTATTTTATTTAATTTTAAACATAATTTCTAAGCTAGCAAAGGAACATTTTGGCAGGCAGAAGATGCCACCAGCCCCGCTCACGCCGCCTCACGTGGCCGTCTCCTGCAACACCTTCCCCTGCTTCCCCGCCGGCAGCTGGGTGTGTCGACTGCGACGCCGCTCCACCCAGCGTCGCACAAAAGGCGTCAGCAGGCGAGTGTCCATCGTGTCCAGCTTGGATTCCCGCAGCAGCAGGCTCGTCAGCAAGGCCACCACAATGGTGACCAGGGCCCCGAAGAGCGTGAAGTACAGATACGAGATGCGGTACAGCTGGAAGGGCGCCTCTGATACTGAACTGCAAGATATAATTCGAGTTAGAATCCAATTTGCTCGATATTCATTATAATTAAAGTTTATAAATATAAAAAGTAGAACAAAATAATTCAGGACTGTTCTGAATTCCACTTTCGAATCAATTCCACAAGAATATTCAAAGCATGCTTTTGGTTACGTCTATAAAATAAAATAACATAAAAGTAAGGTTTTTAGTTCCCTAACGCACTAGCCTGCTATCTAAATATTAGGCCAAGAAAGGGAAGTCTCTCAAGTTGCCCTACCACATCTTAATATATCTCAACAATTTGATTAACCAATAAGATTTTTGATTATATTCTGCTCTAAAAAGTATGCTACATGCAATTCTGTGGAATTGATTCGGAATGGAATTGGGTACAGGGTCTTACAAATTGACATTTCACATGAGCCCGCTTGATGTAAGTCCAGCTGTCATCTCTTCTCATCTCAAACAAGGAGGCCTAAGAATCTTGTAGGATTCTCTTCCTAAACTCGCAAGACATCGTCTATCATCACCCGATGAAGAAGTCTCTAACTATCACCCAGACCTTGTTGTTTTCTCATTTAATAAATTAGTAGAAACTCAAATATATTCAAAAGGTTTGTTTTCAACTGATATTTCTTATTTCAGCTGTGTTTTGATGATCCGATTTTCACAAAATATCGAAAAAAACTACATGGAACATAATAGAACTGGTAATGAGTCCAGATATCTACCGTACTAAACAAGTTTTCCAATTCGTGTTAACTTTGCGCAAAAAGTAGTTAGATTGGTTCAGATATTTGTGAAAACAAAAATGTTTCTTATACAAGAATTCAAATTGATAATCGAGTTCTCTATGGCAGCTATAAGTTATAGTGATAAGATCCGTCTGAGTCCCCGGCTTATTGACCATGCTTTAAAAGCGATAGTCCGACGGACATATAATCGTTCTTGGATCGAAAACAACTATCTCAGTGCTATACATACTTCGTGACAACATTTTTCCCGGCGATGCGGAGAGGAACTTACCTGGTGGCGTCATCTAGCGACAGGCTGCAGAACTCACGCCGCATGCCGTCGAACGTGTAGTTGCAACCCAGCGTAGAGTAGGGCTTGCGCTGGTAGACCAGGTCTCCAGTAAGCAGGTCCCGCTGAGCGCTAATGCACATCCAGGCCATGATGAGCAGCGAGCTGAGGCCGCCGAGCAGCGCGCCCTTCGAGTGGATCCAGGGCAGCAGGATGCCTGCGGTGAAGATGCCCAACAGGGGTCCATTGGCCACCGAGGTGAGCGTGATAGTCAGCTGGAGCACAGCGCCCAGCTTCTCCACGACAAACACCAGGGCGACAAAAAGCACGCCAAAGAGTACAACGACGCTGCGCATCACGATTGCTGTCTGGGTTTCGGTGAGCGGCTGTCGGCGAAAGGTCTTCACAAAGTCCTCCAGGACGACGGCGGACAGTGAATTGAGGCCGGTGGAGAGCGAGGAGAGCGCAGCGCTAAATACGCCGGCCACAAAAATGCCCGGCAGGCCGGGATATGCGCCCAGGGTCTCCATAACCAGCAGCGGCAGCAGCTGATCATTGCGCTGTGCCAGCTTCGTCTCCAGCGGATCGCAGTCTGCATACTTGGCATAAATCAGCAGGCCCATGTACCCGCAGATGGCCAGAAAGGCCAGCACGCCGGCAATGAACATCCAGATTGCAATGCGAGCATGTCGCAGCGTTGGCAGTGACAGATATCGTTGGATCATGTTCTGGCTGATGGCATTCGACTTGAGCCAGTGGGCCACACCGCCCAGCACCAGTGAGTAGAAGGTGTAGCGCTCCTGCAGATCCAGTTCGAAGTTGGGCCTCTCAATGCGCGCCGTCTGCTTGGCTCGCTGCCAGACAACGCTGGGGCCACCAATGTCCAGGGTGCCCTTGATCATCACCAGTGCCATGGCCCCAAACATGATCAGCGACTGGATAACGTCCGTCCACACGACGGCCTTGAGGCCCCCAATACACGTGTAGAAGATGCACACCACGCACACACAGGGCGTCACAATGTGTATGTTCACACCTGTCGCCTGGTTAAAAGCTATGGCCGGCACATAGATGACAACCGGCAGCCACAGCAGCTGCAGAGCAGAGAAGGATCTAGTCAGTTGTCCTTTGTGGTCATTTAAGCAACATTTTTTTAGATTTGAAAGCATTCAACTCCCAGATCCCAAATACACATCCCTTCAGATGATCAAACGGACAGACAGATGATATAGGTATTTAGGAGAGATGATTTCAATCCCTAGATTTATCCGAACTACAAATTTTATCCATGTAACACCCTATTAAAACATAAATATATCTTCTTCAAATATTGATATTTCCCTACACACTTGAAAATTTATTATATCCTTAAAACGAAATAGTTGGAAGACTTTAGAACATTCTAGAATTGAGTATCGGTAAATTTAAAATGCCACTTTAAAGTGGTTCCTTGTAAATATAAATGACCATTGGTCGGTTTTTCTGCTACATGATATATTTATGAAGTTGAAAGATTATTATTTTCATTGGAATAATTAGTTCTTGTCAAAAAGGGTTTAGAGTGGAGCTCGACTAACAGATCCACTATATAGGAATTCAATCTTCTTTCTGCCTCTTTTTTTGTTTGATAACATTTAAGTCAATATGAAGTTATAATAAAATAATATTCTTCCTACAACCGCTCTCTTTGCAGAAAGGTTTAAATATGGGAACATCCTTACTAATTTGAATACTTACCGATGCCATTATAAACATAATTGAGCCAAATAAACGCAGACTGCGATTGTAACGCAGTTCCAGATACTAGATATAGATATATAGAGTATTACATTAGCCGTTAAGGTAGCTCAATAGATTACCAAGCACATACCTTGTAGGTGGATATAAGGTTCAACTCATGGAATACGGGCAGAAAGATATAGTACATGCAGAAGCCCATCAGCACGAAGGATCCCATAATATAAAGGTACTGGGCGCCATATAGATAGACCTCGGTGGGTGTGCCCAGCAATGTAATGCCCGATATGTAACTGGGGAGTATAGATAAACAAAAATGCACGCATTATAAGTATTAGTATATATTTTGAAGATTATGGGCTTACTACTGTTCGGTTTTTATTGAACTATTTATGCATGGATATATGTCGATATAAGCCGACAAGTTGAACAAAATATAAGAAAAGAATGCATCCTAATAATTATATACCATTATTTTGCTTATTACATTACATTAACTGAAGACTTAAAGATCGAAAATTGTTTTTAATTTAAATATAATTGAATATTTTTAAAGACACTGAATGTGTTTGTGTTTGAAACCTCGATTAATCTATTTTTAGAATCCGAATAATCCAAAAACCATCTTTTGAGTTTTTCACACAATCGACATTCGTTTATTTCAAAATAATTTCCACTCCTACTCGAAAGTATTACAGATATTTCCTTACCTTCAACTTTGTCTTTAAAAGGTAGCTTAAGCTATTTCTCCAATTCGATTAATCCAAAAATAATCGATTGCTTTTATCAAATAATCGACAATCATCTACGTTTATATCAGAACTGTTTCCACCCCTATTCGAAAGTATTTCAAAAATTTCCCCAACTATAACCCTTAGACCCAATCATCTGTGCTCGTTGACCCAGCCACTTGACCTTCAGTTGGATCTCTTGTTGTTGTTGTCAGCTTGCAACTCGTTGGAGATCAAAGTGCGTTTTATGCAATTCAATTAGCAATCGTCGTCGTTGTCGTTGTCGTCGGGGGCGTTGAAATTGCCCCTTGTAGTCGTTACTTGAGTGCCCCGCATGCGGGTTACTTCCATCGCCGGAATATGAAGCATTTTCGTAGACCCGTAACACTCTTACGAACCATTTAGAAATTATGAAACAATTTGATTTGGTGCGTTGATAAGCAGAGCTCACAGCTGCGTACTAAAAATAAAAATACTTGACGACCAGCTGTAACTGGCTGTAAGTGGAGCAATCTCTCAGTTCCAATCCAACACCATGTTTGATGCCAGTGAATACAGTTACACACATACGTGTAAGTACTTATAATGGCTGCCATTGCCACTGTATGAGTAGTACTTACTTGCCTTTAATATACAAACACTCACAGTAAGAAAGGGGAAAGTTCTAGAAATGTTCTTAATGCTATCTAACTGATATACAATAAGATGATTGAGATGGACAGTTAGTTAAGCCTTAAAGATGCTGCATTTATTTTCCAGAGTACTAAATTTATAGTGCTTAATATAAATATGTACACGAATTCAACCGAGTTGGTCAAGTCTAAAGTGTATATGAGAATTAAGTTGTTCATTCTTTGGCATTGACTATATTTTTCAGATTTTCAAGACTGTAGAAACTTTGTGTTCAATCTGGTATCATGTTTAGTCTGTAAAGCAAGCCAAGTATTTAAAGGTCCTGCGTTAACTATATCTTGCAGATTTTAATACATTCCAATTTCAAGATTATAGAGACTTTGTTTTCAATCAGGTATCTTGTTCAGTCTTATTCAGTTCTTCCATTCACTTCCATTCCAAAATAGGTTCAGGGACTCTCTATAGAGTGAGCAAACAGATCACGGTTGGTTTTCACTCTATCGAGCGGACACTGTACTACCGTGCTACACAGTTCTTTGAATTCTTCTTAATCGCATGCGTCATCTTAGAATTCACAAGCTGTTCAAGTGCAGCTTTTGTGAGTTGTAGTTGTTAATTAAGATCGCTAGTCAACACAACTGTGAAAATTCATCACAGGCAAAAGAAATTAAGATACTTGCTAATAAAAGTATAATATGATGATGTTAATTCGTTTATAGTCGAAGAAAATATAGATAGTTATGTGCTTAGAATTGCACATACTCACCTCGCAATGAGTGACATGGTTATTGGAAAGATTTTCATTTTCCTGCCGCCGACCAAATAGGACGCTGCACTGCTGGCTGCCTCCTCGCCCCCGCTGCCCTTAACCTGTTTGGAGTCGCGACGCAGCTGGAGCATGAAGTAAACGCCAATCACAGCACAAATGGCCAGCATGAGGCAGAAGACCACATAGTCGGGCCAGCCAAAGCTTTGCAGGCTCGTACGCAGCTCGTCGACATGCATCCTGGAGAGCAGAGCACACAGCAACAGGACACGGCACAGCAAAAAAATACAAATAAATAGATATATATATATATACTATATATATATATGTAGGGATCGATTGAACGGCTTGATCGACCTGTCACGGGGAGTCACACGTCACGCGCTCCGTTGCAGCTACCGCACAGCTGCACGCATCAAAAGTAACTGACGGATACAGATGGCATTTAGTAGATACATACTGGGTTGTCTTCGGCTGTCCGGCTGTACAACTGAGCGAGTGAGTGCGCAGGCAGCCCAAACTAACCGCCAGCCGGTTACATTTTTGATTCTGATTCTGATTTAGATCTAGATTTAGATTTGTTTTAACATTCTCGGCAAACAGTTGCGAGCTGTGAGCTGTGAGCTGCGAGTTGTAGTTGCCTCAACTATTATTATTAATGATATTATGGCACTTGCTTGTTATACCCTGTTCCCAGAGGAAATGAGACCATTTTAGTTCTGTGCAAAGTTCTTCTAAACAAAACATCACTCTTAAAAAATGAATTAGATTAAAACCAGCCTGGTTCGTATATAAACCATCCCAAAAAGTCTTAAAATGAACCCAAGAATATTCAAATTACAGAGAGAGATAACAAAGATAGCGGCACAAAGAGAGTATTTCTAAATATATATAAGATATAATGAACGTTTTTGATGAAAATAAACTGTATTAAGATGATATAAACAAACTACTTCAATCTTTATTCGATTTTTGGAACTCTAAAAGCTAAAACTAGGGCTACTAAAGCGCCCAACTTCTGTAATTTCATAAATGAGAAGGCACAAAAGCTTGGGGTAGTCCCAACTAAATAGATATATACTATTAAGAAGAAAAAAACCCCAATTCTTTTGAAGAGACACCAATATTTTGGGCAGATCAAGTTTATTTCAAAATTCGGATAGTCCTCGACGGCATTTTTAGGCCTGTGTGCAGGGTATCTCGTAGTCGGGTATACTCGACTCGATCATTCTTACATGTCTTGCTCTGTGTACTTTTGAATAATTGAATGATTAAGCCTGCCCGTGTTTTAAAGAGCTGAGGTCACCATATTTGATTTAGGACCTACTAAAGATCTCCTTGAAAGATGAGAGCAAAAAATGTATCCATTTTTATTTTTTTTTTTAATTTTAACTCTAATGAATATTGTTTTAAGTGTTATAGTGTCTAGCTTATGCCGCCCACAATCTCAGCCTAACCAATAGTCACCAAGTTGAATATGATTTCCTTGAAAAGTACGAAACATAAAGGAGATCACCTAGGTACCTTGAAATAGAGTATATAGCAGCCGGGAGCTTGCAACTGCAACGATAACACTCGTTTAAATTTTTCTTTTATTTTTCGTTTTTTACTTTTGCATAGCAATCAGAGGCGACAACAGCTGACAGCTTCAAGTTCGACTGATTGCACTCTCGGAATCTGGAATTCACCTGCCCGTTGTCTTGGGCTTCCCGGCGTAAATTGGCGAGCCTAAATTGGATGTCTCGGGCATACACATAGATCATCGCCATCGACATTGTCGTGGTGTCAACTTGGGCAACACTTTGTCTTTGGAGAGACTGTAATCAGCGGCCAGCCCTGGCCATTGGGGTGCCATATGGTACGTGGTTGCGTAAATTAACTTGATTAGATTTAGCGAGCAAATTGAGCTCAGTAACTGGCTCGGGCTCTGCCGCAGTCGGTTGAGGTGGAAGCGAGAGGCACGCAGTGTAAGAGAGGGACAGCAAGCGAGATCGTACCAGATTTAAAATGGGTAATTTGTAATAAACACTTTTCGTGATCAGGATAAGAGTCAATTTGGTTAAATTTTGAGCACATTTCCAGATTAACTGCGATTTATAAAAAGAATGCGCCAATTTTAGATCTTTCGTTTTCTCAGAATGAAATAAAGATCCAAGCAGCTGGGAAATGTTCTCTTTTAAATGAAATGAAATCAGCTAAAAAATATATTTATCTAATTGGAAATATAAAGCAACGAGTCTGCAGAACGAATTTTTAATTTCAGCGGGTTATAATACAAAATAAATTGCTAAAATTGTTAGATTATAAAATTGAATTTTATTAAAGAAAAACAAAAAAAAAAAAAATGATTGAAAGTAAACTTTCGGACTGCAGAGCTGCTAAACTTGATTTAGTAGAACCGAGTTGAGTTCAGAAAGCTTCGCTTATGTTCAGATATGAAACTCGGTCAAGTCCACCAAAGCAGCCGCTGCATCGCTGCCCAGAGCATCCACATCCAGGAAGCTGCCATCCCCTGCATCTGCCAAAGGATAAGGCCACATATTACCCATACATATGTGTTCAGCGTAGCGGCCTTAAGACTCACCTGTGCCAGCACCACCTGCACCTGCACCCACAGCACCACTCATGGCCAGCACGGAGGTGGCCAGCTCCTTGAGCGTCTGCTCCATCTCACCGAACTTGCGCAGATCCTCCACGGAGGGAGCCGACCAAGCGAAGGAGCACAGGCAAAGCAGCAGCGCACAGGTAACCCAGATCCAATTTGAAGCCATGTGTATAGATACTGTATATAAGTTTGTGGCCAGTGCAGACTGTTGACCAGGCTTTTATAGAACCAACTTTGATCGCCACTCGACACAGAGTTCTGCACAATTAAAGGCCCTAAATGTTTATTCATCGCTTCAATAAGCAGCAAATGAGCTGAAACTAAAACGTATATATTTAAAGGCCATATTTGTGAACAACAAACAAAAATAAATCAAATGATCTTTGATCATCAAACTTCCTACAGTTAAATATTGCAAAATTAGTTCACAATAATCAATTCATGCCATGATCAGACGCAGCCAACTTAACGCTTGGATTGAAAAATAAAGTGTTGCCAGACCGCTGGCAAATAACATGTAGAATTCTATTTACAAGATTTCATTAAAATGCCAACACAACGAGCCTGATTAAGCCTAATTAATTGTAATCATGGCATGAACGTAGTCCATTACAATTTGTGTTCAACTCCTTCAAATCATCACAAAAATATTCATCACCATTTTTTCCACTTGACCATCTCCAATCCATGCGCATATGGCCACCCTAAAACTCTTATTTGACTGGACAGCCTGGAAGTATGCTATAAAATTGCGAAGCTTTTGCATTTAGCTCACTTTGTGGCATTTTTATAATATTGCATTCTCATTTTACAGTTTTTACAGCACCGTCTGTAATTCTGTAGACTTAACGTTGCGTTCTGCTTTATTACTCCCTGTACCCATAAAATGGTTAAGAAGGAGGTACTCAATCTATGCAAATTTATGTAACAGGCAGAGGGAGACTTCCTCGACCCTATAAAGTATATATATTCTTGATCAGTACCAAAAGAGATTTCGATTTGGCCATGTCCGTCTGTCCGTCCGTCTGTCTGTCCGCTTAAACGCGTCGTCGAGCGTGCGCAGGTCTAGTGTATTTTAGATCCGAGATATTCCCCGCCCAATCGCCCGCAAATCAATAAAAACCGTTTTACAGTAACAATTTCTAAGGATAAAGCTTTGGGATCTGGCAAGTACAATACTTTAGTCACCCTTAATCTACTGTCCAAACTTCAAGTCGATCGGATAATAAGCACGGAAGTTATTCAACAAACAATATTCAGTACTGTTGCGCGGGGGGGGAAGAAGCAGCACAGCCACCACTTCAAATGACTCGCTTGCGCTGTCGCTTGTATGTGTGCGTCTTTGTGTATGTGTAAGTGTACGAAGATGCGATCGGAAACTTTTGACCTGGTTACAGGGAGTTTTGTAGTCGTGTATGCTCAACTATAGCATTCTTACTTGTTTTTTATAAATCTTTTCATTTTTTCTTGCAGCTGCAAACGCCTGCAAAAAGCGTCTGCACTTTGCTGGCAATCGAAGCATAAAATGAGCAGCAAGTGCCACTACATCCACATCTAAATACACAAACGAATACACGCAGTGCAGAGTAATGCACAGGTGCAAGCGTCAACACACACATACACACGCACACGCACACAAACACACTCACATGCACATGCACACACGAACTTGTATCAGAATCAAAAATTCTATATGACGCACGTTGAACATGAACCCTGCAAATGAATACTCCAAATACTCGTAATACTCATTATGCGCTACATTTGCAGACACCGCTGAGTACATAAGTTCCCAGCTGATGCCTGACACTATATAGACAGTATCCCACCCTCTAGTTCTGCTGGTATGGATACGTATTTTTCCGAGCTGAATTCATGGCTTACCATTCACGTACGCATTACTTCGACAAGCAACGTTGCATTACCATTCACCTATGAATTTATAGCTGAATGGTAATGCATGAATTCCTTTATGAAACTAGCCAAGTTGCTTGCACAGTATCACCCATGAATTCATGGAATACCATTCACGAGTCGTTCACGTGTCTGCATTACCACGGACACCTGAACTCATAGATTACCATTCAGCTATGAATTCATGAGTGAAGGGTAATGGGTGAATTCACTTATGACACTGGTTAAGTCGCTTGCAAAGTTTCACGTATGAATTCACTAGTGAATAGATGCAATCATGAATTCATGAATTCATGGGTGACACTTTTCAAGCAACTTGGCTAGTTTCATAAAGGAATTCATGCATTACCATTCAGCTATGAATTCATAGGTGAATGGTAATGCAACGTTGCTTGTCGAAGTAATGCGTACGTGAATGGTAAGCCATGAATTCAGCTCGGAAAAATACGTATCCATACCAGCAGAACTAGAGGGATATTTTGATTTTCAATTCAATTTATTTACTTATTACTTAATATTTAATACATGGTAGATTATAATGATTACTAATGATTAAAGTTTTGACTAATGACATTATCAGATTACATATAACATAACGAAAAGAAAATATGTATTTATTTATTATTTTACAAGCTAACATTAGTTAAAGAGCACACTCAGCTTCGGACTTACTTACTTACTTGTACTATTTAGTAATACTATTTACATTTTAGGCAATTTTATAATAATAATTTTATATAGTTTCTATTGTTTTGATAATAATTGAATAAGAGAAAGAAATCGGGCTTTAATGAGTTGGAAGACATTGCATTTTTTAAGAAATTCTATCAAAAGTTCAATGTTGTTGATTGTTTATATGAAAAGTTGGGATATGGGATTCACAGATCCAAAGTTTGTTGTCTTTGGGATGATAGACTAAGGCATGAAGATAAGATGTGGCTTATTGTGTGTGCAGATGCAGTTAGGGCAGATATTAGCTAATGATCAGTCATAGAAGTGGCTGTGCATATTATAGAAGCTCTCTATTGTAACCAAATTGATCTCGATCTTCAGATCCCAACTGTGTCACAGCTCGAACACTAAAATGTTTATAGTAGTTTCCAGTAAGGACGAAAGGTGGACACAAAACCGTATAAGTGCGCGGAAAACTGTTTTTATACTATTTATTTTTATCAACTGATACATTTACCTTCCTTGAATTATTAACTACAACCAGCTCTAGTTTCTAAAAATACGCTTGGGATAAACAAAACTAAAAATAGCGCTCTTTTAATGTCGCCTAACACCGAAACCCACTCAATTTGTATATCTTTTTGATTTCTCGGGCTTATTTTATATATATATTTTTTTTTTCATTTTTTGCAGGTACTAAAATGGCAGCGGCGAATTAATTAATTCCAGTGCAGCGATTTTTCAAGAAAAAGCCCTTTTTACACATTTAACACACAGAGCTGGGTGTGTGCGTGGGTGTGTGTGGGTGTGTGTGTGTGTGTACTTGAAACGCTTCTGCAGGTGTTGTAATATTATTTGGAATTATGTTGGAATGTTTTTAGAGCTGCGCCGTTGCTGCAATGCTATGAATATTATTTGCTTTTTAATTTTGTTTCAAGTTGCATATGTCTCTCAGAGTCTACATTAACACATACACAGTTACTAAGCAGGTGTGCGTGTGCGTGTGTGTGTGTGTGTGTGGGTCGTTGTTTATGGCTAACTTTACAGTTGAGAAAGCATTTCTAAAGTGGTTTTAATTAGTTGCCCCAACTGTTTCGTCTCGTTGGCTGCGATTCTAGATTCGCGTCTACGAATGACAGTTCCCAGTTTCCCTTCAAACACATCAACTAGAATGGTTTTCATTTGCTGGGAAAGTGTTAAGTTTATTATAATGATCAAATTGAATAAGGAATGACAGGACTTAGCATAGTATTAAGGGGTCGGCCATCAGCTGGGAAAATGGTCTTCAGGATCGTTCTAGGTCGAAGTTGTGTTTGTTGCGTTTTTGTCTGAGCCTTTTGTAGAAGAATCACAGCTTACATTAAATACGTTTAAAAAAGACTGAAAATCAAATGTCATTTTAAAAATATTAGCTCGAAGAGAAGTCGAATATTGTTATGCATACATTGACAATCGATTCACAGGATATCATTTGGAACATGCCCATGGGCACCTTCGGAAACATTTTGCAAACCTCGTTAGTTCTCTCAGTGATTTGGGCACTAGTACAACCCTGCAGAACAGGTAATTCAAGTTTCAATTTAGTTTCCTTAACTTCCCTGTACCATACTTACGGATGTTGCACCCGACACCATCTGGAGAACACAGGCTAGAACCACAAGAAGACCCAGCATGGTCATAGTATTTCTGCTTTGGAACTGCATCTTGTTAGTAAGTTGAATGTATATTTTCTAAACTGAATATTCAAATAAGCTCTAGCCTGTTATATACTCGAGAATTCGCCAGTTTTGAAGTCTGACCGCTCAGTAAATTGTATTGTCTAATTAAAAAGCGCACGTTCCAAGATAAACTTCAATTGGAAAGAAATCGAGTCGTGTGTACTGGTCACGACATAACATCCATTGGAGCGATAGATTCCGTTCTAACAATGATTAAATTATGTTTAATATAACATTGGCGATTGATTAGCAAGGATTTTATGATAGCCACAATAGAGATATAGACTGATAGGACAAGAAACTAGTTAAATAATACAAAACAAGAAATAAAGGCTATATTCGGCCTGCCGAAGACATATACCCTATCAGCAATGTTTATATACAAGAATTCAATTTTTGTCCGATTGAAAAATTCTCCGAAAAATCATAAAAATGTTATTATTGAATACAAAAGACATTAACATGCTTAGTCTATTTAGAGTGCAAAATATGACCAAAGAGACAATCCATATCGAAATTGGTTAAGTTTCGACATACATAGGTATGGTAGTTGATAAGTAAGGCAACACTTTTCCAATAAGATGGCAACGCTGGTTGCATTCATATTCAACTAACATCGAGAACAAATATTGTTTATAGTAATTAGAGCTGCAAATCCATCGAAGGCACTATCTCTGGTTATTTATGCAACCTAATATAGAACATGAGAAAACTAATTCGAGATAATTTATGAGATAAATCTGATTTTAAAGGAATGTATTTAAAATGTATCATAGAATGAACATAGAATGAAACAAACTTATATATTTTGTTAGGACACAGGCGAATCAAGGTATTATTATGCAAAGCGCAGTAAACATTTAAGAATTCCCAAATGGTTTTAGTCCAATATAGTTCTAAGTTAAAATGGGAAAGAAACTTAATTTTCTGCTTCTCAGCGATGACACTTGTTATCTGTATATGTGTTATGTATGTGTGTGTGTGTGTGTGTGTGTGTGTGTATGGGTGTGTATGTGGGTGTTAGTCATACATAGGTCACTTTCCATATGCAAATGAGAGAGGAGAGACGACCGTTGACTTTTGAGTCGCACTATAGTCATCTCGGGCCCATTTACAATAATATTTATCAAGTGCGGTACACACCCAGCTAGGACTAGGGCCCGGTACTAGCCTCATATATTAGCGGCTTTAGCTGTGCCATCGCCATCGCCATCGCCATCATCATCATCATCATTATCATTATCATAGGGCCGGCCTATGCGTGGCCTCTAATTACGTCGCATTGTCATAACAGAATTGAGCGCATTTGACACGCAATTGGAGCGCACAGTTGACGGTGCTGACGATGACATGTGAGAAATGCGAGAAATGCCAGCAGAGGGGGGAATCACCAAAGGGGAGTTGGAAGTCTGGGGGTGAGGAGTGAGGAGTTACAAGTCCTAGTTGGCTGCAAGGCACAAAGTAAACTAGTACTTCAGCTCGCACTTATTTCAACTATAACCAGAAATGGACAGTCACAGTGACATGGGCAGTGACAGTGACAGTGACAGTGACAGTGGCAGTAAGTGTGACAGTCAGTGGACTGTTGCATCAGACGTAGCTCCTTGACTCGGCTAAGTAGATAAGAATTAATTGTTCAATGGCACGCATTGCACTTAATACTCGAATTTGAATACTCTTGTGCTACTGGCGAACCGAAGCGTTACACCATTTTGACTTATGCCCAGTCATTTGGCCCACGCACCTCTCGAGCCGAGGTTAATCGGATAAAATTCATAATTATCGTTATTACTGTCATTTTTTCTAATGACCAGCGCACACAAATTGCGTGTACTTTTCTATTAAGATGAGCTATCAAACGCACTTTGACTGCGTCGCGTTCTGGCCGTTGATTTTCTTCTTTTATTTTTTGTTGGATTACGTTTCCCTATTTTGTTTGCTTTTCTACATATGAATCCCTGGCTAAGGGTATTTCAAATTTTTCATGCAACTTGTAACACAGCAGAATAGACACTTCCAGCTATATAGCGGTTATAATATGTATCAGAGGTGGAATCGGTAAAGAACATCGGTACCCATCTCGCCTGTACTGGGTATTGACAATTTAGTTTAATTTTTTTTTAATTTTCCCAAATCTTAACTATTCTTACTTACTTCATTTAATTAACAGGTCCTTTTACGGTGTATTCACGTTCTAAAACATTGAGAATACTACACTGATATGTAAATTCAAAGTAAATTCCAATAACATAGCTTTAGCTTACTTTCATTCCTCCCGAGAGGACTTTTTGGACAGTTGGATATCTGGAGAACATTCTTTTTGAAATTTATGCTGAAGCCGATGAGTATTTCCTAACCGGCTGGATTCCTGTCCCGCTCCCAACTCTAGGAGCATCAACTTCAACTATTTTGCCAGTTTTGAATCTATATGTTGTAAAATTTGGTAAAAATGCTTCCTTCGATTACTGGTATATGTCGGAAATTCTGAATAAATAGACAAGACTTATCACCGATTTTGATAACGATCAGTTCACTAATATTATTTCTGCTAGGGTATTTAGTCTTCGGCAACAAAAATATTGATGTTCTATCTAGTCAGTTTTGTTTTTTTAACATTACTTGCCCATATTTCCTTACCTCTAATTCATGCATATGAGTATAGTAACCCTCCCCCGCTGCCACAAACTTCCCCCGCCCAGAACAGAGCGCACGCGTAAATTATGTAATTAAAATTCCGCACCTTAATTCAGGCAATTTATTACATAGGCTTTTGACTAATTGGATAACGATCTTTAACTATGTTTACTAAATACGAGTACATGGAAGATACATCGCAGCCAGAAGGCAAACAGGTAAACAGTGCCTGACCCGAGGACTCTATGAGTTCATAGCCGCGATGATTGCATTTTTGATAAGCTGCAAATTAATTGAATTTTTAGGTGTGTACAATTAATTCGAGTGATTTGCATGCCTCGCCAGTGGGGAATATAAAAACATTAAGTGTAGAGGCATACAGTGGGGGTTACGGACATATTCCACGAGTATATGAGCTGAACAAGAGCTTCTTTAGGAAAGAAAATACGCCTTTGTAGGATAGCAAAGAACATGTACAAAACAATCCCATAATTGATTCTTATAGGCTCGGATAGAGAAGTTTTAAAAATTTATTTAAGTCGATGATTCTCAAAGTATGAATCATTAAAATATTTCTTCTTTAAAATTCGAAAATTTGAAATTATAATTCTGAAACTTCACTTCAATTTATTAAGGTACAGAAATACATAATAACAAACAACTAAGAACGTTGCAGTCGGACGTATCCGAAGGCAGAATACTCTGTTCTCAATCCGGTATAATTTGATTATTTGTGGGCTCGGAAGGAGACAGGAAAAAAGTAGTCAGTATGTTCAATTTTGTGACTCTTCCTGTACAGGAGTGGGAGATATAGTTTTTGCTCATTTGTTGGTTAGGGGTGGGGGTCAAAGATTTTTTGATGCAGAATTGTCCAGGGGGTAAACATTAATCTGTATGCCAAAGAAGGTGTTTCTCGCTATAAAACTGTAAGAGATATACCCCTGTGAAAAACGTGTTTTCGGGATAGCATTTGCCGATTTGCGGGGAAGGGAGTCGCGGTGGCTACAATTTGTTGATGCAGATAAGTCCAGGGGGTCAACATTAGTCTGTATGCCAAATTTGCTGACTATAGCTTTAAAAATGAGGAAGATACAGGTTTCCACCAAATTGGCAGGTATGGAGTGTGGGTGAAGGTTGGTGAACTTGAAACTTTATAAGCTGAGAGTATACACCAACTGAGGGTAAGTACCAAGTTTGGTTGCTTTATCTTGAAGGATCTCGAAAAAAATTGCGTTCGTATGGACAGACGAACATTTCGCAAATCCAATACACTCTTTTTGCTTCAGGAACAGAGCATTATTACTTCATCTTGACTGTAGAGGTTAAGATCTTTTTGAATTCTATACAGTCTATATTTCCGTATCTCCCTATTTCTTCCACCAACTATTTCTATGACAGCTTCGCATCATTGTATTCTGGATCTATAAGAACAACCTCAATGTTCATCTATTATTCTAATTTTTTTTCGAATTCTCTACCAAGTAGCGGACATTTTAATGAAATGACTTCACAATTTGTCAGTCAAACAGATTGCACAATTGTGCAACTTGTGACTTGTGATTTGTGATTTGAGTAACCGGTACCCGGTTGCCGCTACCATTCCCGTTCCCGTTCCCGTTCCTGTTGCCGTTCCCGATCCCCATAACCGTTCCAGTTGAGCGTTTCATTATTATGCATTTCAACGAGCATGAGCAAACACATTTATTAACTGACACTTTTCGTTCTGGTTAATAATTTGCGCTGCCATTAATGAAAATTACGGCGAATATTGAAACTGAAATCATTCAGAACAGTTGAGTGTTCTCCATGCGGTTCGGTACGGCTCGGCTCGGTTTGGTTCGGTTGGGTTCCATTTGTTTTTGCAAACAAATTAAAACAGCACAAGCTGAAGCAAAGGCAAAAACAAAAACAATGGCAATTTTCATGATTGAAACGAGCAATGTGTGAGTCAATACCTGGCCGCGGTGAGCGGTAGTGCGGGGCAGAGGGGGGAGCAACCTATCAAAATTGCCCGCTTGACTGGGAAGTATTGGCGGTTCGGTAGGGGCCTGCAAGAGGGTCGCAAATGACGCGGTGCGCTAAAAATAAACCGAATGTTAGGGTCACTCCAAGCTTTTTGGTATGCGCCTCATGTGTCGGTCAACGGTGGGGAGCGGAGAGGGCGGGCAAAGGTGTGCGGGGTACGAACGGGCGCGACAATTGGGGGCCGTCGGTTGGACGCGCAACGAGTTGCGGCCAGTCGCGATTCGTTGGTCAACGTAAAATGTTGTGAGCCGCCTTTTTTTTTTGGGTTTTTGAAAGCAATTTGTTGTTGTTATTGTTTTTACTGTGAGCATTGTTATTGTTATGATGGCCTCCCTGTGCCTACGCCCGGCCCTCCCGCTGCTGCTGCTGTTGCTGGTGCTATGCGCCTGCCACCAGGTAAGTCGCCTAAATCGTTTTGGCCAAGTTTGAGCACGTCAACTAATAGTTGGAATACTTGCAGTCCCAGGCCCTGGAGTTCATGGATGCGGATGAGTCAGCGCCGGATCACGATGATGAGGGTGACTTCGCGGAGCTGCCGGCGACCTTGCACAGCTATTCAAAGGACACCATCGCCAATTATAATCCACGCAAATCGGACGCCAGCTTTAAGACGTTGTGGGAGCGTGTGCCACTGAAGAAACAGGAGGTAATCAAGCGCAGATAGTCTCATACCTATATCACTCATCTAGGAAGCTACCTGGCTATTATAACCAATATCAGCTATAGTATAAACAAAAAGTTAAGCTTTTTGCCTGATTGCTTAGTGAGCTAAGGCCCACCCAAGTGGCCTTTTATAGTGGATCATACCCATCACCCAGTAATTGTGTCATTAATCACGCTATATTATGCATACTTGTAACAATTTATTGTATAATAATTAAAGGATTTAAATAGTCTATCGATGGAAAACAAAAATGTTGCCTTATAAAGCTTATTTATCTGTAATTATTGACTTTGAAAGTTAA
The DNA here is from genome assembly GCA_037075165.1 of Hirtodrosophila histrioides. Lineage (NCBI taxonomy): Eukaryota > Metazoa > Arthropoda > Insecta > Diptera > Drosophilidae > Hirtodrosophila > Hirtodrosophila histrioides. Next base: position 1,444,185 of record JBAMCL010000372.1, on the reverse strand, counting down.
ATGAAAGAATACATCTATGTACAACTAAAAGTTCTCTTTCGGTTCTCTCTTTATACTTCTTAACTCACAAATCATGCAAAGTTACTACAACTTATGCTTAGCTACATTGCATGTATTGTATTTTACTCAGTACTGTACGTTTTGAGGTATTTATCTTCCGAATAGACCTCTGCATCACTTGATCGATCTCCTTAAAACTATTTAGGATCTTTCTGATAAGCAAATATTCACCAGAGGCTAAGTTTAAATGAATACAGATGGGTTCAAAACGAGCCCCTAGTTGAGAACATGCATTGATGCTGTAATTTGATATATAAACTTATACTAAAACCTAAAACTCTACTTGAGACCGCTTTACACAGATTAAATATGAATATATACTTACATATCGGATCTTGTTTAATCCCGTTGAGGGATTAATTAAACTTTCAGTTTGAAATAGTGAAAAATAAAACCGATTTATGCTACTGTTAAATATGATTCAACAAAAGTGTTTTAATTATGCAATTTCTTTAACTGGTTCACTATTTCACAGTAGTTAAGATTAAAAAACTTCACCAAAGGAAGTGAAAACTTTATGAAAAGAGTTGTGTGAAACTATTTTCATTCGTATTCGATTGAACTTCTTTTCAAATATCTATGGCATAAACTTTCGAATACTTGATTTACCAAGTTCGCAAAACTTAACCTTTGGGTGAATCTGTGAAAACTCATTTGTAAAGCTCTTTACGGATGAAAATTCATCACGCGTTTCACCAATTATGCAAAATTTAACCGTTCAGGTAGGAAAAAAGATCTGTCATTATGCTTATCTTCTATTTTACAACTGATTCTAAATCAAAACAAGATATTTCTCTTTGAGAATGGTGTTTACTGCGCTTCAGCCAAGTTTGTGGTTCAGATATTATTTCCTTCGTTGTTCTCCGATTACGTGACATAAAAAGGCAGCTCTCACTTCATAGAGAAACAATGAGAGCAACAACAACTGCCAAGTGGCACACAGATTGGTCAGTTTTGGGCTGAAGAGGCGAGTGTGTTGCGGCGAAGTGGGGGCAGGCCACAAGACGCATAGCTCTCACATTTTGTGCAACCCTTCAATGTGACCCCCGCCCAAATAGTTCTAGGTAAAGTAAGGAAGAAAAAAAAGAGCAGTAAAACCCTGGGAAAAAAAGCGCCCTGGTAAAGTTTTTTATTTGCATTTTGTTTTAAGCAGCAGCACAGAACTCAGAAGAAAACAAAAAAAAGTAAGACCAATGGTGTTTATACTCGTTTCTTTCGTATTTTTTTTTTTTTTTTTGTTATATTTGGGGTCGTTTCTTCGTCTTTGTTTTGTAGAAAAATGCACAAGTTTTATGCTTCTATAAAAGTTTTTGTGGCAAAAACTTTGCACTCGTCTTGTAGCCGCCGAAAGGGTTTTACAATGATGCGCTTCAAGCAGCATTCAAAAACGCTCCCTTCCACGACCGCCCCTAGCTCCACCCCTCTCCTCCTACGCCTCAGCCTATGCCGCTGCCCGCAGCCCACTCGCTTAAGTGGGCGTGTCAGGCACTTAATATTTGAGCCAAATATCAAAAGTAGCGGCTAGTTATTAGACTATTTTGTGGGTTAGACAAAGTTTTAGGCAGGATTCAGCGCCCCCTCCCGTTCTCCCCCCTTCTTCCCCACCGCAGCTAAGCACTCCCCCCAGAATGTGACACACAGAGTCACTTACTTAGAGACCCAGAACGATGTCGGTCATTATGGGAAGCAACGGAAAGCTGCTATGCATTATCATTAAAATAAATTATTAGAGTCCAGCGTAGTAGCAACTACGGACAACTAAACGCATTTTGCACGTTTTGTGTGCGCAAATTTTTTACACGATTTTTACAACTTTTTTCGGCGTTTCAGCTAAGTACACAAAAGCTTTTGCCGGACAGCAGCAGCACAATGTTAAAGGGCCAGGGGATTGGTGATGGGTGGGGGTTTGGTTGTAGTTGAGTAGTGGCTAAGGGGAGCCAGAGGAGGGTTGCCGCGCAGAGATAAAAAGTCAAGTTGAACTGCGTTGCGAGTTAGACGCAGCATTTAGTTAGGGCACAAAAAGGTTTGCAAGAAATAACTTTGCATACTTTTAGGAGGCGCATGTTAAATACTAAAATACTAAATGCAAGCCCGCAACAGCAACAAAGACAATGAACAGCACTGTAAGGAGGTGCGAGAAGCGTGTGACGGTAGAGAGGGCTGGAGAGGGGGCCTTGTTGATACTCTTTGCATGCGGAGGACCACGTAATTTCTCAAGCTGCCGTAGCCTAACCACGTAAAGCATAAAATATTTGCCAGTGACCCCAACTGCTCCATCCAATGCTGATGACCAGTCGTGGTGATGAGGCGGGGGTATGGTGGGCTGCTGGGATGTGAGCGAGGCGCGTCAGGACTATAAGAAAAGTATGTCTAAGAAGTTGCCAAACAAGTTGCAGCCGCAGCAGTGCGACGCAGCTCATTTGAATACATGGCAACAACTTTGACCACGCATTAGTTACACAACAACATAAAAGCCCAACACAACAGCAGGGGTGGCCGTGGGGGTGGTAAGTAGAGGTATGGGTATATGGACCAACACCAAGAGCAATGCCAACTTTAACTCAAGTCCAAGTCAAGTCAAGCCCAGGCCCAAGTCAAGTCCTTGTCGCTGGCGTGCATATTACTTGCCACATCCTTCGTCCTGCCCGGCACATGCAATTTGTAAACCAAAGCGCATAATTTACAATGAACATTTCGGTTGGTCGGACGGTGCTTAAAGCTGACCGCGCCACAGACTTGGTCTTAACTTCGACTTCGTCTTCGACTTGGTCTAGAGCTTCGTTCTAGACCTGCTCCTGCTCCAGGTCCTGGTCCTGGTCCTGCCACTGGGTTTGGGCAATGAAGTACTGGCCATAATATTGATATGGTGTCGCTGCAACTGAACCTCTGGCCAGCTGCACATAGATCAAGGCCCTAAGTTGAGGTTTTCAGCTTGCAGTCTTGCAAGCAGTCCATTCAAAGAAGTCTACAAAACTCTCATAGATTAGTGCAAACGATGCCCAAACTAGTTGCTTGTAAGTCTTGTGGCTAGATCTGAACTCTCAGCTGAGCAACAATTTACTGGCTCAAAAGGACATTTGTGAAGAAGCATATTCAATTATTCTCAATCGAAAATGGAAACAGGCCTACTTGATTGTATAATGGTTTGTATTGTATAACATTTGTTGTTACTGATAGGTAGTTATTTCTAAATATAAGGATAAGGATAAAGAAACTTTTAGCTCTTTTGAAGTATTTAGGATATAAAATACATATCATTTGATATAGTTTTATATAAGCGATTAACTCTCACTTATTCGAATCGTGATTACTTCATTTTGTATTCGTTTTTACTCCCTGTACCCATAAAATGGGTAAAATGGGGGTATTGGATTTGTGCAAAGTAGGTAACAGGCAGAAGGAGACATCTCCGACCCTATAAAGTATATATATTCTTGATCAGCATCAAAAGTGATTTCGATTTGGCCATGTCCGTCTGTCTGTCCGTCTGTCCGTCCGTCCGTCTGTCCGTCTGTCCGTCCGTATGTATGAACGCAAGGATCTCAGCAACCATAGGAGCTAGAGACACCAAATTTGCAATGTAGGTTCGTGTATAGCAGACGCAGGTCAAGTTTATTTTGGGTCCGAGATATTCCCCCCCATTTCCCCGCTATTCAATAAAAACGTTTTACAGTAACAATTTTCAAGATATAGCGTTGGGACTTGTGATGTATAATACTTTAGTCACTCTCAATCTTCTGTCCAAATTTCAAGTTGATCGGCTAATAAACACGGAAGTTATTCAACAAACAAGTTTCAGTACTGCAGCCCGGGGGGAAAAGTGGATCAGACAGATGAGAAGTGAATATCTCGATATGGCTGCAAAGCGCAGCTTCAAAGTGAATTTTACAGTGGATGCACCTTATAATTCCCAACTTGTTCTAGCTTAAAAATAATGAAACCGATGCTTGATCAGTGCATTTTAGTTAAAGTGGATCAGACAGATGAGAAGTGAATATCGCGATTCGCGATATGGCTGCAAAGCACAGCTTCAAAGTGAATTTTACGGCAGGTGCACCTTATAATTCCCAAATTGTTCTAGTTAACCAATAATGAAACGGGCGCTTGATCAGTGCATTTTAGTTAAAGTGGATACTTTTTTCGGGTATTAATTAATAACTCAAGAACATATAATATCAAGTGGCATGGAAAAATGGGCGTGGCACCGCCTTTGTGTTTAATTTCACGATATTCAAATTTTTTGTTTTTCAAGCTATCTGTGCCAAACTTTCGGGTTTGAAGTGTTGTTGTGCTACTAAATTTGTGTTTAAAAATAATACCCAAATCGGACAACTATATCATATAGAAATAATAGGAACTATCGGTCGAAAACAAATTTTGTATGGAAATAATTATCTACAAGGACATTCAACTCTGGTCACATTGCTGTAAGTATTTATTTGTTACTCTAAAATATAATTCGCGAAGTTTGTACAGAGTGTGCCATAGTCGATCATACTCCACTCCTTGGGTCCTGCCAGTTTGTTTCGCCTCATTTGTTTGGTCTGTCAACAAAGTGTCTTCAGGGAAACGTTTCGATTTGTGTTTTCATCGCGCTGTATTTGAAGTTAACGAAGATGCGATCGGAAATTTTTGACCTGGGTACAGGGAGTTTTGTAGTTGGGTATACTCAACTATAGCATTCTTACTTGTTTATAAATGTAGATGTGTACAAAAACCAAAAAAAAAATCTATAAAAAATTGGAAAACCATTCAGAAAAATTGAAAAATGCGAAACAGAAACTTCTTTGCCAGTTTGCCCTATGTATATTTATAGACCGATCTCAGTGAGCTTTTCCTTTCAAATCTGTTCGTATAATGTTTAAATAATTAAAATATAAGCTAGTAATATGGCTTACTAGATTTAAAAAAAATTGTTAATTTTTACTCCCTGTACCCATAAAATGGGTAAAAAGGGGGTATTGGATTTGTGCAAAAGTATGTAACAGGCAGAAGGTGACATCTCCGACCCTATAAAGTATATATATTCTTGATCAGTTTCAAAAGAGATTTCGATTTGACCATGTCCGTCTGTCTGTCAGTCTGTCCGTCCGTCCGTCTGTCCGTCCGTATGTATGAACGCAAGGAGCTCAGCAACTATAAGAGCTAGAGACACCAAATTTGGAATGTAGGTTCGTGTATAGCAGGCGCAGGTCAAGTTTGTTTCTGACCTCAGATATCTCCCCCCGTTCCTAGAGCTTTGGGATTTGGCATGTACAATATTTTAGTCACTCTTAATCTACTGTCCAAATTTCAAGACGATCGGATAATAAACACGAAAGTTATTCAACAAACAAGATTCAGTACTGGAACTAGGGGGGGATGAAGAAGCACAGCCACTACATAAATTGCCTCGCCTGCGCTGTCGCGTGAGGTGTCGCTTGTGTGTGTACGGCCCTGTGTATGTGTATGTATGTGTAAGTGCATGCAGATGCGATCGGAAATTTTGGACTTGGGTACAGGGAGTTTTGTTGTCGGGTATACTCGACTAGAGCATTCTTACTTGTTTGATTTGTCTTTTTTTGTTACCAAAATTTGGTCGACTGCGTAGACCAATTGCGAAACTAGTAATAATAAATGTTTCTATTAGAAAATTACTTTTATTTTTAATATTGCATACTATTATTGTAGTTATGATTAGCGCATTAAAAAACCAATTTTGTGTGACGTTTATTTTTGGCTGCATTTTGAGTTAAACTTTGTGGCTGCTGCGAATAAAGAATAGTGAAGATAATTAGCAACACCCCTAATCAAAAGCTCCGTCCACAATCGTACTACGGCAAGGCTCTCCCGCTCCGACGATCCGACGATAATGGCCCCGCAGTGCGAGAGTTCATGCCGTGTGGCTTAAGCATCTCAAGAAGCGACAAGTGGAGACGAATCCACCCACCAGCTGGGGCAACTAGTCGGTGATGGTGGTGGTGGAAGTGGGGGTGGTGGTGCAAGTGGAGTGACCCGTGGCCTAGGTAGTTGTCAGAGAGTTTCGGGGGTAAGCGAAAATAACTTGTAGCAAATTAAGTTTGTTAGTAATTAGAACACCACTAAGGACACCTGAGCGTCCTGCCGTCATCCTGGCCCAGCCGCCTTGCAAATTTATATGGCAGCCGTGGAAGGCGGCCAGGACACAGCACAACAGAACACAACAATTAAACCCAAAGCTCGGCGCCTGCTGCTGCTGCTGCTGCTGCTCGTCCTCATCCATAGTCCTTTGGTGTGTGCCCAGTTTCGTGGTGTCCTTTTTGTTTTTGTACACCTTTTTTATTTATTTTGTATTTTTGTGTTCAGGTATCTTCACAACCAGCAAAGTAACAAAAGTTCCAAGTCGCCTTGTCGAAAATTCCTGAAGCTGAAAGTTGGCAACTTTGATGTCCAAGCTGCTTCCAGGACTGACACCCAGCACCCAGCTACCAGGACCCAGCTCCTGGCTCCCGGCTACCGGCTGCCGCTTGCACTCCACAAAGTATGCAACAAGGATGTTGGCATGCGTCTGTGGAAGAAGCTGTTGGATGAGTAGCTACCGCCAAGTGCATGCCAGGACAACGGCCAGTTGCCAGTTGCCAGTTTCGACTGCCCTTCTTGGCCACTTGAGCAATGTGGCCAAGTGGCCAAAGTTTCTTGCCTAAGCAGTTGACCCGAGCACACACAGCATGAGCTTAAAAGGTAAGTACTTCCAGATTAAGGATGGTCACCGTATTACATTCTGTCAGCTCTTCTGTCATCTATTTAGTGCATGCGGCCAAAGTGAGTTCCAGCAGTGTTGCCACACTTTTGCTACAGAACTTTCGCGGATCTGGCAGCGCCGCCACGCAGTGGAATAGCAAATCTGCCAAGGAGTCTCTAGAGCACTCAAAATATTCCGGATACTGCACCAAAAACCGCAGCTAGCCTAACACTCTAATGAATCCTTTGGCAGCGTTAAGATACGGCAAATTATCTTTTGTTTTCCAAAAAGAAAACTTTTTAATAGTTGTTATAATTTTCAATGATGCACTGAACTCTTAATTAAAATTTATAAATATTACGCATTCTGAATTTCATTGTTTCTGAAATCAAACTTAAATTACAAATAGAATGAAAACGTGTCAACAGGTTGATTTTTTCCGACCATGATAGTAAAATTTCCAAAATCGGTGAGGACCGGCCCGGACCTATTAATCACAAGTCCCTCTAGACTTCCACTTACTATAACTCTGTCAAAGCCCAATCGATGTTTATAGGGAATGCATTTCTATAATGATATGAACCACAGATTGATTTGATTTAGATTGATTTGGTGGGTGTGCAATTTGTTCCTAAGTCGGTGAGACATCTATCGAATTACTTAATGAAAATGCGATTGAAGCTGATCGGACCCCCATTTTCCGCGCATGGGGTTTCAAAATCGGTAAAGTGTAAAACTTTCATACAATAATTTTCCCCAAAATCCCACTTTCCGAACAGAATTATCGGAAAAATTTTTCAGTGTGCCAATATACGATATAAGAAGAGGCTACTGTAAAAATTGCAGATTTCTAGCTTTTACCGTCTGGCCTACCCGTGAGTCAGTTAGTCAGGTCAAAGAGTTTAATATACATATATAGATTCCTCTTTTATCTTCTCGGACATATTATGTATGCTGGTTAAGAGTCTGAAATGACTTCTAGATTTTAAAATGAGTAGTAATGCTTGCCAATTAATGATATGCGAGACCCCATGCACTTAATCAACATTTTTGAACCTGATTAAGAAGCCTGTTTAACATGCATGCTAATGAATTTGAACTGCAATCTCTTAAATACTCTGCAACAACAAAGGATGACATTCAAATGAATTATTAAATTGTGTTTACTCGGTGTTTCATATAGCAATAACTATGCTAAGTAAATTTTGTTTAAGAGACAAACTTTAAGATGTCTGAACTTAAAGTCTCAGCTTAAAGTTTTGAGAACAACAAAACTATTGCTTGAAAAGTTGCCCGTTTACTTGGAAACACTTTCACTGTATTAACACCAAATTAATTTTGTCTTAAGACTGAGACACACACACAGAGTGAGAGAGAGACAGTGTGTGTAAGGACAGAGCGATTGAATTTTAAACAAGAACGACAAATGCCAGCAATCAAGTGAAATCATGTTAAAAGAGCAGCAAAATGAACTCCCTTTTGGCTGGGCGAAAGGCATTGTAACAATAATCAATATGCAGTAGTCAATAAAGCGAAGGACCAAAGGAGAGTCCTTGCCAAGGAGCAACAATTACAGGCCCACAAAAGGGTCCTTGCTGTATGGAAGAGATGGGCAGGGCAGGGGCGCATTTGTGCCTCATAGTTTTGCAGTGCGTCGGTTAAATGATGTGTAATCGTCTTATGTGCACTTGAATGCCTTTTGGCTTCTAATATGGGCAGCGAGGCGACAGACAACACTGGCGACAAGGACCTGCAAGAATGGACGAAGGACGATGGACGACGGCGAGGGCGAGGGCGAGGACGACAAGTGGCTCGTATGGCGCTGGCACGGACAATGGCCGGACGGACGGAGCAGTCCCAAGCCAAGTAACCAATTCGCACACAAAAGAAAACTTTGCCATAGGCTGACCTCAAAATGCACAAGGACAACAACAACAACAACAAGGCTGGATAAATGCTGAATGTTGAATGCTAAGGATGCGGCCGTGTGCCTGGACCCAGGTCCAGGGAAACTTTAATTTACAATCAATTCAGGCGTGAATAATAAACCACAAGAAACCAAACAGAACCGGCTAGGGCCAAAGACAACGCACAAGTGAAAGTGTTGCCAACTAGCTGCGAGTGGGTGTGTGTGTGTGTATTTTAAAATTTAGTTACAACACAACACCAAAAGTTTAGCAAGTTTTCAAACAAACACAGCACAGGGCAGCCAGGGCAGGGAAGGCCTAAACCCAAACCCAAGCCCGTACCCGCACCCGCACCCGCACCCGAACCAACCGCAATACATCCGCCGCCGCTCGACGCTTCAACTTCAACTTCAAGTGTCCTGTCCGGTCCCTGGCGACGTCCATGTTCACGTCTGCATCCTTGGGCCGGGCTATCAATATTGTTTTCCTATTAAATTGATCATTGGTCAGCAACAATTGTGGCCAAACGCACACAAGTGGACCTCCTCGAGTGGTTAACATTTGCACCACCTCCTGCCACGCGCCAGTTCCAGCTCCAGCTCCAGCTCCAGCCTGTGTATCCTTTGTCTGGCCGTTGAGTGGCAGCCCAAGGGAGCTGCCACGTCCGACTGGCCACTTTTGTGCATTAATTGTATGATTCTAATGAAATTAATTGAAATGCTTGGCTGAATGCTCTGAATGTCCTTGTGCATTTCAATGTGATTCTGAATGTGCATGCCAAAAAGTATATACAACTGCAATTGCATTTTCGGCATGCTCAGCTGGTGTCTCAGCTATTTGTGGCATTTGCCACAGTAACTGTCAATCCATTTCGAACCCTGTACATAAGCTGAACTGAGCGGAGCTCCCCAGGAATTGTGCACTTTTGCTTTGTCCAAGGCTTTCTTCCTGCCCTAACTCTATCCTTAAAGCTCCTTTGGCTATTGTCCTTTCCTTTCGTGACACTGCCGATTTAATTGCTGCATTGCACCTTAGTCAAAGTCTCGAAGTGTCTACTCACATTTCATAAAACCGACAAGGTTGCATTCAAAGACAGTTAAGTTATTTATTTCATTTCAACTGTGGTTTTGTTAACTTATCTTTCCTTTGACTTGTTTTCTTACTATTTAGGTAACGCTTGGGAATTAAACCCAGAAATTGCTATCAAAATATCGACAGATGTCCTTTAACACAACAGACCATCTTAAACTGTGCATTAGCATTTGTCATTCACAAACCAGAGACCAGAAACGCTGAGACATTCGCCTAACAGATCCTTTTGAGTATAACAGCCTAAGTGAGATCGTTTCGTATAAGCATTAACATTTCTGCAACTGTTCATTTCAATTGACTGTTAATGAATGAAGAGCTTCTTCTTATTCCTCAATCTTTTATTACTTGTTTGATGGAATCATTTCTACTTTTGGTATTTGTATCTCTTTTTATTTTGATGTATTTTCTCTGATTTCAACGTTTTAGTTTATATATATTTGCATTTCATTTCAGATTTGCATTTTTGTTGATTTCTTTCTATAGAATTTTCATTAAGTAAGCTTTTTTCTAAATATTTCTTAGCTGTTCCTAGCTCTTTTATATATATTTTCATTTCCTATGTTCTCATTAATTGCTTGCTTTAGTTTTCTAATGTTTAACTTACATTTGTACTTCCTTACATAATCCTTTCCGTTCCATCATTTCCCCACTTTAACTTCGGACGTTCCAAACACTATCTCATTTCTTTCTAATTTATCTCCAGCATGTTTTATTTCAATTTTCTGATAGAACCAACTCCAGCCCAATTACTGATCAATGATCACTTATTGAACCACAATAAAGAACAAACCAGAATATCCCATAGGAGTAGTGGCAGGACTGCAGTCAAAAATGCATGTGGATATCCTGCTACAATGGAAACCCCACACCATTCGCACCGCATCCAAGTGGCACGCAAACTCAACTCAATTATGCACAATTACAGACACAAACAGACCAAGTGGCAATGGAGGTGAGGCGCCACCACCCACCACCTCCCAGCAGCGCCTATTTGATAGCCAACGACCTTAATAGGAGCAGCAGGCAACTTAACTGCACATTGCATTAACAGCGGCAGAAGCAGAAGCCGCAGCAGCAGCAGCAGCAGCAACAGCAGCAACGGCAGCGGCAGCTGGTGGCACTCCTCGTGGCTCCTCCTGCAGTGCAGTTTTTGTGTTTTTTTAAATTCCCTTTTTTTGGGGTGCCTCAGCGACACCAACAACAGCAACAGCAGCAGCAGCAGCAACAACAAATGCAGTTGCATTTGAACATGTGGAGCAGCACTTGGTGGGCGCTTAAATTGCATGCATAGCTCATTGCTTGCCACTCGACGTGGCTGAAGTGCAGCCGGGAAAACGGGGGGCAGGAGTGGGTTCAGAGGCAGGGCAGGGGAATGGCGCCGACTGCTGTCAAAATGCCATTGAATTGCTTAAATACTTTGGAAATGTGGCATAGTCGTCGTCGTTTGGTGGCTTAATGGATGCCTGGCTCACATTTTGGTTGCCATGTGGCAACCCCCAATATGATGCAACATATGCCAATGGCAGGGCATGAATAAACGGCCTGCATGACTGACTGAATGAATGAATGAATGAATGAGCGATATGAAGTGCAATCAATGCAAAAATGTGTGTTTCAAGTACCCAACCAGTCAGCCAGGCAGCCAGCCAGCCAGCCAGCTAGACAATCCTGCAGCAGATGCAGCTGCAGGCCCAGAGGCATAAACCAGTTAAATGGTTTGGGCCAGAGCCCAACTAGAGATATATATCGCTTCTGCTCTCTCAGTGCGTGTGGGTGTGTATACTTACGTATGTCAGTGTGAAAGGATTATTCACACACTATTGATTTCAAATTGAGTTGACTTCAAATCCGTCTGAATTGACAGGCAGTCGGCTGAGGCAGGCAACACATGGCAACGGCAAAGGCAATGGCAATGGCAATGGGTATGGCAACATTGCTTCATGTGTTTGTGAAACCGGAAGTTGACTAATGAATTTAATTTGCAGTGGGTGTTGAAGCAAATAGAGCGACAAACAGATAGGCAGCCAGCCAGCAGTCAGCCAGCCAGGCAGACGAGCACAGCAATGAGCTGATGAAGATGAAGATGGAGATGGAGACATTGGCTGGTGACTGGTGACTGGTTACTGGTAACTGGTGGTGGGAGTTGGAGCCATTGAGTTACTGACTGATTGACTGCCAGATTTGACTGCTGGCTAGGATTTGTGCGCCTGTAAGTAGGCAACTGCCTTTTTGCTTGCCAACACTTAGCCAAAACGCATTTGTGTGCCTCTTAAATGGAAGCCGCACAACACCAAATTACAATATACAATGCATTTGCTGACAAGTGAATTTTCATATAGTATATTTACGACCACGCGCAGAATGAGCTTGTGCTATTTCACCACAGCCCTTTCACTTTAGTGCAACGACTGATGGCCACAAATTTGAATGTATTGTCCTCAAATTTGGTACACATAGAGTCAAGAGTGCTACTTATTCACATACTAAATTTAATGAGGATCTCTTGGTCAAGACAGAAGTGACTCAGGATTGAATATGGAATATTGTTATCGCGAAGGCAGCCTTCCTAGCTCTGTCTTTCTACCTGCTAAGCACAGAATTATCTTATAATCAATTCAAAATATATAATTTCGTTAGAAAAATGAAATCAAGAGTATTATATTTAGTTAATTAATTGTATTTACAAGATACTATACAGCTAAGTATTACATGTTTAATATTTTCAATTTCTTGGTAATACAGTATCTTAAAAGTTATATGAAAATATGATAACCTTTTAAAATATTATATTAAACATAAGTTTTTAATACATTATTCCACAAGACAATCTTACGAAAGTTTAAAACTAGGCAGTCTGACTTATTTGTGTGCTTTATATTTTTAATTATCAATAGCAATAATTAAATGAGTTTCTTCTGGCGTTTAATATACTCGTATAATTGATAAAGTAGCTTATAGAAAAGTTAATTAATTATACTTTGAATTCAGTTTAAGAAAGATGTATCTCAATTCCCTATCCCTCTCTAGATAACATAATCGCAAAGGCATGTCCAAGTAATAGGGTGTTCTCTGAAGGACTCTTCACATTGTCACAGATTTACGTGCAATATTGCGCTACTTCTGACGTCTCCGAGTGTGACAATGTGCAATATTATGATTTCAGCGAGGTGACGCGATATATGGGGCTTTTACCAGTGTTGCACAATTTCTCCAAATGAACTCAGGCAGATTGAACGCACAGCAATCTTTTCATAATATTTTTTGACAGTTGCGCAAGAAATACAGAAATATTAGTTAGTGTAAAGAGCCACGAGCTGCAAGGCTTATTTAGTGTCAAAATCTTAAAGTTATATAAATAAAATGATCGACTTGGTGGAGTAGGCAATGGGAAGCTCGCAGGGCCAAATGTCAATATGGTCACTGGGAACTTATTCAGTTTTAGTTCGGGTTTTATTAGTTACACTTCCAACAATAAAAAAAAATATATATATTTTTTAATATTTTTGTTTCGTGTGTCCGGTGTTCGTTTTTATGTGTGTTCTTCTAGGTATATACATTTTGGCCACTAGCACATAGACCGCAATCGAATTTATCCATCGCCTTGTGAGCACCATGAATGAATATCTAGATAATGCCAAACGCAACATTCAACGGGCGATAATCAGCAGCTACAACTCCCTCTCTGAGGCGGCCACGAGCGCAGGTGCACTGGCATTCAATGCCGGCAACCAGGTGTTAAGCCTCATTAACCTCAAGGCACAGGTAAGGCAGAAGAGCAGCTCAGCTAATTTGACCACATCGTCATACACATTCGAATAGACACCACCAACTCCGATGCCTTCGATCCAAACGGATTGGGGACAGCCACGTCTTGTGAGTGTGGTGTGTGGGTTTCCCAAGGATGTCGCCATGTATCCGGACTACTGCAAGGGACAGTTTGGTGAGGATGCCTGGTTCAAGACCTCTACACCTGACGCAGATGCGCTGGGCGTGGCTGATGGTGTCGGTGGCTGGCGTGTGTATGGCATCGATCCAGGACAGTTTAGCCGCTTCCTGATGCGCTCCTGCGAGCGTCTGACCCACGCCCACGACTTTGAGGCCACACGACCCGACCAGCTGCTAGCCCGCGCCTACTGCAACCTACAGGAGCAGAAAAAGCCTATCCTGGGCAGCTGCACTGCCTGTGTCCTGACCCTGGAGCGGGAGAGTGGCACCCTGTATGCGGCCAACATTGGCGACAGCGGTTTGCTGGTTATACGCGATGGCTTCATCGTCTGCCGCTCCGTGGAGCAGCAGCATCATTTCAACACGCCTTTTCAGCTGGCCGTGGCCCCGCCTGGACACGGCCCCAGTGTCCTCACCGATGGACCGGAGTGTGCCGCCCGGCTGCAATTTGATTTGCAGGCGGACGACATTCTGATACTCGCCACAGATGGTGTATATGACAATGTTTCCGAGGAGCAGCTGCTGCAATTGCTCAGCCATGCGGCTGGCATTTCAGATCCTGTCAAGCTGCAGATGTATGCCAACTCCGTTGCCCTGATGGCACGCTCCCTCAGCTTCAATCCCAATCATGATTCGCCGTTTAGCCAAAATGCCAGACGCCACAACATCGATGCGCCTGGCGGCAAGCCCGATGATATCACCGTCGTCCTGGCCAGCGTTGTTCTATAGCTAACCACAATTCTCACAACACTTATCAATTCCCACCTGGGCAATCACTGGCAGCTGTTCACAGCTATCAGTCATTCAGCTCAGTTGTGGGCAATTGCCAGTGAGTGCTGCCAGGCAAAAACCCATTCAGCAATCCAAAATCGCTTTCGACTACGATCAGGAGCGGGAGCAGGAGCAGGATCAGCAGCATATATTAGACATCGAAGCCAATCTATCAACTGTCCAGGTCACAGGGTAGCGCACTGCTTGCTGAAGGCCCTCACACTAATCCCAATAAATTGCCTAAATATGTGTTTGCCCTAACTATATGGGTTATATCTCTAATTACTGTGCTTGCTTTTATTTATTCAGAAATTTATGCACTTGCTCGACTATCGAAACCAGTAACAAGAAGTCCATACATATAATACTATTAATATTTATAGATATACTTCAGACTCAACCGTCTGCCGAAGTTTCTAGTTCGATGCATGTATATCGATAGTTTCAGGGCAAAATCGATGTTTTGACATCACTAATTAGTTAAGCAATAGTCATATTCAGTTATATTAAAATCAATACATTCCGACGTGTTATAGCTTTATATATGTCTATTGTAAGGTACTGTTTAACTGAAAGCAAACTCGATTATCCATAGAAGCATTCAAGGAAAATTTCGATTAATAAAAGTCGATACATTTTAAATCAATGTATTTCATGAAAGACAAGAATATTGCTTCATGGCAACCCATTCCCAAGTATCTTACTTTTTGTACGATATATTTTTGTGATGCCGATTACCGATATTTATGTATCGCTATCACAAATGATAGCATTCAGCAGGCTTAATCATAGTTGTTAAGTATTAAACAAAGTTATCTCCTGAATGCGCCCAATAATTACATATAATTCTTAAAATAATAATAAGATAAAATAAACATCTGAAAACACTTTTGCTTAGAATTATTTGACTGCTTTTTCTGATTTACCGCAGGACTAAAAAGAAGGAAGGAAATTAGTGAGGGGTTATATATTTGATAGATAATTTAATAATCACTTGAATCAAACTCATCCAGTTAAAGTAAAAATGTCTAGCTATCTCAGACTCACCTTCAAATTGGCAATTCCATTCCTGATCCTGTCGTTGTAGCTTCCCTGCCTTCCTGCCAGATAACATGCCACAATGCGAGGATACCAGGCTGGTGCTATTGTTGTTTTTGTTGTCCTTGTCAGCTTAATTGAAAAATGTTGCCAGCTGAATGTCAACATTTTGATTTCCAATATGTTGTCCGCCGGGCGCATTATAAATGGGGCGCGCCCTGTACAAAATTTGGCTTAAAATTTCACACGTTTGGCCAGGACATATGTCGTCCTGACCAGAGCTGAGAATTGGGTGCCGGGAGCCGGGAGCCAAGAGCTGGCGACCACTGGTCTGTGCCCCCAGTTCTAACCACTTCCGCACAGGGCACAGCCGTCAACTGCAGAGTCCGGCACAAATGGGTGAGTAACCTGCCCACCCCACCCGTGCCCCATCCCAATGATATTTACCGTTAGCATATCAATAACACACGCTGCGCCACAGACCGGACTCATAAAATATGGCAACGGCAGTGGCAACATTTGCCCATCAACCTGCGCATGGGGCATGTGAAGCAATGTGAAACGTGACGCGTGATGCTAGGCAACGCCTTGCCCGCCGCTGCCACATCCTCCCTCTCAGGCACTGCCTATGGCCGCGACCCGTTTGATTTTGCATTTCATGCAAATTTTTGGTGGCAGACGTCGACGTTGCTCTCTGTACAAGGATGCGGAAGAGAGCGCGGTGCGGTGCGGTGCGGCGCGAAACGCTGTCGCATCATCGGAAATGAATCATTTGCTTCGTTTGTCGGCATCCGCTTGGCGCTTATTTCCGTTGCGTCGCTCGTTTTGGCCTAAACCTGCACCGACCGGCCAACAAACCGGCCAACCATTCAGCCAACTGGCTCAACTGGCCGAGAGACCAAGCTGACATGTGTGCGCGGCACGCTTCCGTGACAGAACATGGAGTCAAGTTGGGGCCACAGGTAGCATTTTTACGGCGTTACCTTTGACACCTGCCGTTTTGTAAAATGCTCAAACCGGGTCCAAATACACTGTGCAACAACTGCTGACAAGTTGATGCCTTTAAGTCCTACAGTACTCTATGGAATACATTTAATGGAACTCTATTAATATATGTATTAGCTAAGTATGTATATGCGATAAATATATATATATCTTATATTATTTCTATTATTGATACTTCGTATAGACACTGTGAATGGTATAGAAGAAAGAAGAATCAGCTAATAGTGTTAATGAAATCTACAAATGTTATTGCAGAAAGTTTATTGAAACGGTTCGAAATTACAAAAATTAACCATTCAAATCGCTTGGAAATTCTAAAAAAATAATAATAATAAGTTATGTTCCGAGGAAGAAGTTGGGGAATATATGTAGATGGAACAGCCAGAATCGTGAATATAATTTACTGTCTTTAAAACTATGCAACTTACAATATAATATTAATATAATATAATATAAAAGCGAGAGAAACCTTTAAATTATAAAAAATACTTCCAGAACAGCCAGTTCATTTCAATTTATTATTATAAGAATTGAAACCATGAGATTGAAAATGATTTCCATTTTACAATTATGTATTTGTTAGATTTTGTATTAATGTTTATAAGTACACAAAATCTATCAGCCCGACGAATAAGCTAGACACCATAACACCTATAACAATATTGCAATTTTGATTGTTTTAATAACTACATTACTTAAAATATAAAAAATATATTTAGCATAAAAATAATTATATTAAGTTTCAATTTCAGAAACGAATTCATAACGAATTTTATTTCATTTTCATTTATTGACAATTAAATAATTATTGTATATTTGTGTTTCTCCTAATATTAATAACAATAAGAAGTTCAAACTTCATAGCCATTTTTTCTTATCATAAGCTTATAGATCCTTAAATCAAAATTATGGTTATTAAAGACATTAGAAAGGATTTAAGAAGATTTGGCTAATGAAAATTTAAAGAAATTAATTATGATACACTTTTTAGAAAATGAATCCAGTCTCCACTTCCGAGTACAATTCTTTTTAAATTTCAATATTGTGCGCATGAAATAGAAAATGTTTTACTTTCTTCAACTGATAACCGCATAGTTGACCCAAAGAGAAGACTCAATCGTGTTTCGAAATTCACAACCTCTTACAAATGATTAAAACGGAATTGGAAATTGGAATAGATCTTATTATATACTAAGTATTTTATAACATACTACTACATATGGAAGAAATGGGAATAGACTTAAAATATTGGAAATATGGTGCAACCAATTTTTGATTAACTATTTGAGACTGCAACTCTCGTAGAATCAGAATAATGTTCTCTACTACGAGTATTGTCATAGTTGAGGATTATTTTTGGTGTCTTGGGTTGCCAGACTTGAAGTCGGACCCGCATTTTTGTGTCATGTGCTTATCCATGCATCAAAGCTACCATCCTTCTGTGCGATTCTTCTAGCCCATCCATCTGCTCATCCTTGCAACCGTCCGTCCGTTCATCCATCCATGCGTTTGTCCACACTCATTTGAGTCCCGCATAAATCAATTGCACTTGTCATCAACTCAATTAATTTTTGGCAAACAAAGTGCAGTAAATCAATTGCTTTGGCAGCTCGGCCCGTTGACCATGCCATGGACCAGGGCATAGAGGGCACCGGGCAGGACAACGGCGCAACAGGGACCATGGCCCGTTGAATGTCCTTTGCTGTTTCGCTCCCATTTTTGGATATTTTTCTCGGTATGTTTTTTTTTTCTTTTTTTCTTTTTCGACGTTTGTCATTGGCATTTTTTGTCACTCGGCGCAGTTTTTCCACTTTTATTTGGCGTTGCATTCAGGCCCAGGTCCTGGCCCCAGGATAACGTCGTCGGCAGGGGCGACTGCCGACTGTCGACTGTCCATTTTATGAGCCGCAGCCCCATGCATGTTGACACTGTATCAAATGGGGTTAAAAAGTGATTAAAGTAGGTTTGGCAAATGTCAACAATGTTTATACCGTGGCCATTGCCGGCCCCGGACTGCGGGTCCTGGACTCTTACTCCAGGCCAGGCTAGCCGAGGGAGGGTGTATGGGATATGGTAGCCGGAGGCTTAGGCGTGTAACTGTCGTGCGAGTGCTCTTGACGTTTCGGTATGCAGACCAGGCTGGGTTCGTTTGACCCTACCTCTACAATACTCCCCCCTTTTTAACTCACCTCCACTCATTGGGCGCGACATTCGTTTGGCTGCTCGATTCGATTTGCAATTTTTTACATCATATCCCCGTCACCGTCGTCTCCCCCCACTCACCGGCTGTACATTGATACTGGCGAACAAGAACCACAGCCATTCGTATGCACTGACCCATCCATCGTCCACTCAGCCGTGTCCTTTGGACAGCGTTAAATTATGCAACTTTTTCTTTTGCTATGTGAATATTGAATTTATGCATTTGCTTCCTGCCCGACGTGCCCCTGAAATTCGACTGCTCCCCAAGTGTGGATGGATCCTGGGTGCACCGCAGGATCTGCAGCTGACAGGCCCAACATTGCCGGGGTGTGCCAAACTGATTCAGTGTCAAGCTGCTTATCAAGCCCAACCAGACATCGATACACCCACTAAACATTGCTATATTTTAAACGCTTTTCAATACAAAAATATTGTCGAAAATAGCTTAATATATTTAAGAATATTCCAATCAATTTATTCACAGTAAAATAATTCAAGCTTCAAAGCCTTTTCTGTTTAAGTAAATACTAGGATATATATATTATATGCTCATCCTAATCTTTCCACACAAAACTCTTCCAGATCTTATTCACAAGTTATTATACAGTGACTGAGCTTAAGACCTAAATCAATATATATAATAACTTGTGATTAGATTAAGTTGCCTCTAAAGTAGCAGGACACTATTCGCAAAGATTTCAACAAACAAAATAAATTTTAAAAAATAAAAATTGAAATAAAAAAAAATTATATTTGTCACAGCTACAAAAGTATTCTTTGTTCTGTTTTTCTTGACAACAACAAAAAACATTTAATTGAAAAATGTTCTCCGCAATCCTTCCACTCATATTACTTGATTTTAACTGAATTGATAAACGTTCGAAACACTTCATTAATCGCTGCTTAAGACCCCTCTCACTATCCCATCATCAAGTAGTTACTTGATTTGTTTTACAACACTGGTTTACCTACCAGCATTGCCACCTATCCAGTAGATATACTACTTGTAATATTGAGTAACTCTTATTACAATGGAATCCATTTATCTACTTTGATTTGTCATTTAAATTTAACTCATGCGTTAAAGAAAGAATATAATTTAAAAATTTTTAGAAAATCCAACCTTAGATTTTTTAATTTTTGGGTTAAGCAAAGGAAAACGCTTTGAGGCACCGTATAATTATCGCAGGCACCCAAGCCAAAACAGTTCTTGTCAAAGAGTTTACCCAAATGTGTAATCCAATGTGTTTGACTGGCATCAAAATCATATTCGGGTGGACACAGGACACAGGACACGGCCCACTCGTCCAGAGCTATCTCGGGGTATTTGCTATTTGCTACGCAGCCTCTGACTTCGACTCCGACTCTGAATTTGAATCTAGCTCTGACTCCGGCTCCGGCTCCGGCTCTTGATCGTATGTCATGCTTGGGCAGGCGATTTATATTCAACGAAATACTCTTAAAAATGTTGCGTAAGTTGCAAGTGCAACTGCAACAGTGAGTTGCAAGGAGCAGGCAAGCCAAAAGCAAACAGACAGCAACGTAAACAAAGGGAATTCATTCGAGAGGTGGAGCGGGTGTGTGGGTGTGTGGGAATAGGGGTAGGGGGTGACTTTCCATGCATACATCTATATATAAATTACACACCCACATATATAAATTACCTTTTGATAAATCTCAGCCGTTGGCTGCTCCAAAAGCCAAGTAGTCAAAATGCAAAACTACAACAAAACATATAGAAAAATGTGTGCAGTCAGAGGGGTTGGGATGAATGGAATGGAATGGAATGGTCTCCGAATGGAATAGGATGGAATGTGGGCGACAGGGTGGCAACACTGTGTTTGTATAACTGTGCTATGCACACACTGTCGCACTTGAGAAATCTTTTCGAACGTAAATCAATCCGTGCAGCTACATCATCGTCCGGCTACGATTCCTAGCTCCAACATTTTCCGGCACAGCATGGCCAGCTTTTCAGAGCCAGAGTCCGAGCCACAACTGCACCAATTGCTTTTCTTGATTGTTTTGTGTGCTTGGACTTGGAACGAGCCACATATCGAAATGTAAATTCAAGCTGTAGTTAGAATACTCTCGCATCCTTTGGCCCACACGAAGGAGACAGAGGCAGATGGATGGAGGGGGATGGAGCTATGACAAAACGAGACTCTACAAAAGCGATAACGACACTCATCATCAACCAAAGTCGGATTTGCTAGCTGTTTTCCCATCTCATTCACTCTCTCTATATATTTCTCACTCTCTCCCTGCCACTCTCTCTCTCTGTCTCTCTCTATCTATCTCAGTCTTACGCACACTCATCACATGCATTTCAAAAACGCAATTTTTGGTCCTTGCCAGAACTTCCATTGCAATGCGTTGAACAATTTCGTTTACTTTGACCCCGGCAACCAGTGTGGAAAGATGACCAAGTGTCTCCTCCCAGTCGTCCTATTCAGCTTCTGCTGCTCCTGCGGCTCCTACTGCTCCTGCTACTGAGCATTTTCCGTATTCGTTTACGCATCGTTTGAAATTTCTATGAATTTAGATGCAATCGGGGCTAGCTCGTGGCCAGGCTAAGACTCATGTGTTACGCCAGCAGATACATGTGTGCCCTTTTGGCCACTAACCCCTAACCCCTAGACCCTAACCCGTAGCCTGTAACCCGTAACCCGGGCTAAACTCCTAGCCCGAACCCTGAAGTCCAGTGGAGTGCATTTCACTTGCAGCGCCCGGCAGTGCATTTGCTAAGCTCTAGACGAAGGCAAAGTTGACGATTCTGTTGCGGCTGTTGCGGCACCGTTGCCAACAACAAATTGAAAACAGTTCCCGCACTGGCCCCACCACAAGGAGCGCTACAAATCCGAAAACAGAAATAGGGGGAACCAAAGCAACACAGAAAAAAATATAGAAGAGAAACAGCTACAGTTGCCCGTTGCGTAAGGATTACAATGAGAGAGTGAATGCAGCAGCCGGACCGGGGCCAATCTTTCATGACGAAACAAATATCCTCATAATTCAAGAGGAAAATTGCCTGGGCCTGGGTTTGGGCCTGGGCCTAGACGTGGGCCTGGGCCTGGGCCTGGGTTTTTAGACTTGGGACTGAAGGAGGCCATAGGCCTCCGTAAACCTACGTAGGCCTCCATAGGCCTACTCCGTGCTAAGGTACGGGTTTTTTGCGTCCTGCTGGCGTCGACATCGTTTGTTACGCCTCTGTGTGTTCCTGTGGGGGCTTTTGCATTTGTTGGTTTTCGGTGATTTGCTTTGTCAGTGACAAAAATAATAACAGCCAGCCGCAGGACATAGGCCCGAGCACTGGCTCTTACTCATGTCCAAGGCCCCAGCTCCATATGTCAAGTGCCGGGCCTCTGCCATTGTCTAGGTATAACCTCTGTTTCTTTCACTCGGTGGGCGTGTGTGGTTGGGACTTAGGTTGTGGTTAGAGTTACGGCCTGCTGGCCATTTTTAATTACCACAATTTGAATTGCTTAAATAACTATTTGGATAACAATCAGTTGTATGCCATGTCCAACATCAAAGCCAAGCTGCCAGGGCGTGGCTCACGATGCCCCTGGAAACGACACAAAGCGTTTCTCTCTAGATTAACAGAGACTTCTCCAATGTTACACACGAATGCTTTCTATTTAACTAATGAACTTGCAACTAAGGCTGAATATGACACATTATATTAAATACATATGTGGTCTTGCCTTATCCTCCGAGTGTCAATGGAATATCATTTCTTTATATACTGGACTGGCATTAGCTTTTTAGAACAACCTTGCTCTAAATAGCATATAATTACAATCACAGCACGCTTCTGTCTTCTGTCTGCCAAACTTAATAAATGAGTTCTCTAGCCACCCCAAGCAACGAGGTCTTGGTTTCCAAAATCAGGATAGGGTACGGATAATTTAGAGCCTTAGCCTCAGATCAAAAAGATTTACTCTTTTCTTTGATCATTGAAATATCTTCTTAAGAATGGTGATATTTCTATAGGATAGGTTATTAGCTGATGGCTATGGCTTGTACCCAAGTTCGAGACTCAATCTATGGCTTGGTTATTATTATTAGGTGACGGGTTCGAAACTCAGTACAATGCTTGCGGCCTGTTATACTTAATAGTAGACTCATGTCCTCCATGCTGACATTATTGAGGCGCATTAACTATAATAATCCTAAACGTTGCTGACATTTGCATTTGTGGTTCTTTGCCCACAACTGTCTGCAATTCTCTCCAGACCTCTCCTGTTGCGTGGTCCGCGAGTACGAGGATAATAAACATTTCTTTGGCATTGATTTAAGTGCGGCCTAAACAAACTTTGGCTGGCTGGCAAGCCGTCTCGCTCGTTTGTCCCATAAATAATCAACCAATTATTTTGCTGTCAATTTCAACACGGCCGGCGAAAACGCAATGCCAACGCCTACCCAAATGCAGGCAGGCACTACGGCTGCGGGCCAGGACGATGATGATGGTGATGGTGATGGTGATGGCGACGTCCTGGCAGCAGGACATGCAACCCGCTGGGCGATGTCTTCGTCTGTGTGGACACGCAACACGGCACAGTGGCGCAATAAATTTTGGCTGCAGCGCCAAGAAATCCACGCCAATGCACACACAAAAGACGACCAAGTCTGTTGAATTTGTCGAAGTAACTTGCCAAAACCGTAGCCAGGAGTCGTAGCCGTAGTCGTAGCTATGACTGGTCGAAAGGACTAAGACAGGAGCAAGCACTTAAAGCCTTTTGTGTATGTGTGTGTGTTTGTGTGTGTGTATGCAGGACTACGTCTCATGCCACGATTCGATTTCACGGCCGTATATCATTGCGTTTTCAGTTACAGTCCTCGACAACGTCGCTTTCTCCTTCTTATAATCCTATTTTCCTTCTACCTTTCAGTTTCTGCTATTTTCTACAACATTTTTTCTTTTGCACGCAGCGCACGCACCAGGCGGAAGTCCTTTAGCAGATTATCTGAGCAGGCAAGTCAAGAGAGAGTCAACTCTCATAGATTTGTAATTGAAGGGCGTGTTTGGTGTTGCCCCATCGAAACATTGAAACAGCGAACCGCCGAACTACCGGGCCGCCGAGCCACTTGACTGTAACTGGGTTTGTCTAGTTCATTGCATTTTTGTGTGTCTGTGTGTGTGAATGTGCCTGTGTCTGGCGGAAAACGGAAGGGGCCATTAAGTGATGCCAATGATTAACAACGGAAGTATAGATTTAGAGCACTGCTCGGCAACTGTGGCTAATCGATGGGCTGCTCGGGCCTAATGGCATTTGGCCATAAATCAAAGTGTCTCTCAATTGTTCAGCGTGCTCAAGGCTGAAGTTAACTACAAGTATACGAAAGCTTTTACACACACACACACACACACAGCTCACGTATGCGTAAGTTGCGCGTGCCGATCAGCGAGCGCTTGGAAAGCTCACCAATACCAATGAGCCCACACGCACACAGTTACGTGTAGCATAACTTTTGACTTTGAAATATTTGCATAGCTTGTGGAGTGGGGCATTTGAAATGTTTGCCAACTGGCAATGAAATGAAACAATAAACGTAAATAACTTTCAATTGAATAGTTTTGTGGTGGCAAATTTACGTTCGCCATGACGCCAAAATGCCCGCAAGCCAGCCAGCTAAAAGACTGCTTCCCAGCCATAAAATGAGGGCCCAGAACCGGGCACGACAATGGCGCGCCATTAGCAGCGCCCCATGCATGTGACATTTTTGCAAATGTCCCTCTTTCTCTATGTGTGTGTATTGTGTGTATGTATGTTGATTGTAATTTTGTAATTTTCCGAGTTTATTATCTGTCAACATTATCACACACACAGGCACACACAGGACCATTTGGCTTTGAACGAGTAACTGTGCAGCAGTTAAACACGCATCCCCAACCCCCCAAACCCTTCATTCCCGGCCTCAACCGCCGTCAAGAGGCCATTGGATGGACCCATGGACCGAAGCGGGTATTAAATGTTTGCCGCCGCCATCGCTCTTATCTTGACTCGCATAAAACGCAACAACACCAAATAAACTCATCGAATTTCTGTTGTTAATTGAAATAAAACTATTTTAAGTGTGTGCTCTCTGGGTCTATTTGAATTCAGGCTATGTGCCGTGCCCGGAGATCCCAAAATGCGACGACGACGACAATTTCGTACGCGTATATTTTATTAAATATACTCGTATGTTGGTATTCAGCTTTAAAGTTATTTCATTCGGTTTAAATACTTGCGAGTAAAGTATTTTTGGGTACAGTCTGTCAAGTAAGCATTTTGGTCAGTTGCATTATTTATGTACTACTCGTATGTTGCATATTCAATTAAGTATTTACATATGCTTGATATTCCTTAAAAGTTAGCAAAGGAACTATGCATAGAGGCAACTTTCACAATCTATCGTTAAATAGCACTGATCTAAGAATTTATACCACAGAAGCTTACCTCAAGTTGTAAAATCCGTTCAATAAAGTTACTCATAAAGTTTTTGAAAAGTTAAGCGTCCTGCCTGTATCCAAAAGTTTAGAAAACTTTGTGCTCGGAGAGCATGCGTGAAGTGGGGCCCATGCACGGCGATCATTAATCGATCACTGTACGCGTATGTGTTAACTCACTCAAATATGTATATATCACGTAATGATCGAGATCATAATCATCAAAAACGGTTCGCAATATATTTCCAAAGAGTACAATACATCTTGAGTCTTAAATTAAATAAAACCCTTTTTTAAAATCTTCTTTTGGTATATGTAAGATTTACGAAATTTTAGACATGTTCTTAAAATTTTGTAAATTAAGAAGATTGTCATTTTGCTTTTTATACTATGTTCCCGAAGGGAAAAATAGTATATTGGGTTTGCGAAATGTCCGTCTGTCCGTACGAACGCAATTTTTTTGTCTTTATCTTTGAGCTAGAGCAACCAAATTTGGTACACATGTTGGTGTATATCGTCAATTTATAAAGTGTCAAGATCACAAACTCACAACTCACAAATAACCATATTATATAGGACTGGGAACATAGTATTCCGCAGTTGGGTGCGCCCGACTGCAACGTTCTTACTTGTTTTCTTTCGGAGAGAGCTCGATCTTCATTTTTCTGAAAAAAAAAAGATTACAATATTATTATAATATATGCCGTTCTCGTGTCCTTATAATCTATAATACAGCGGCTGTAAAGTGCAAGTGCGAGTGCATGGGCTCCATTTATTTGATACAGAAGAACGAGTGAGAAAGAATGATAACGAAAGAGAGCACACCAAAGCTCAACAACCGAGTTGTATATCAACAACAACCATACACACCACAGACAACAACAACGGGCAACATAACCAAGGCAAGCCAGTGCCAAGTTTTGGCATACTAAGTAAAAGCCACTTAAACAACTGAAAAAAAGAAACAACAACAACAGCAACAACAATAGCAACAACAATAGCAAAAAAACGAACGGTAAAAAGAATGAAATGAAGAAAGAACGAAAAGAGCAACAGACACATACACGAAACTCATAAAAATGCTTTGTGGTTGGCATTTTTTATTGTGCAGCTCGAAGAGCTTTTTGTGCCAAGCTCGTCATCAGGTCCGACACCACGACCTGTACACCCCTCCACTACCCCCCCTTGAGCCACCACATACGTCGTGCTTTAACTTTTTTTTTTATTCGACCGTTGTTGTTATTGTTGTGTAAACTTTACAAAGCATTAACACTTCATAGATGGAACGACGACAACACGGATGCCGAGCTAAGCAGACAAAGTGGAACGTGGACTGTGGTATGGGGGTAAGAAGGTGTTTCAATGGAGTCCACTGGCTGCCAATGGGGTCCAGGGGTACCAGAGGGCACAAAGCAAAGCCAAAGCAAGTCAAAAATCAAGTTAAAAGCAACAAACTCAAAACTCAAATATCGTTCGTCACGTCACACGCTTCTCAACGGCGAAGCTACAGATATTGGCCAGCAGATGGCGCTCCGCACGCACGTAGCCCTCTCAAAAGGAAAACTTGCTTTTCAGGACTGTTCCGTATTTCACTTTCGAACCAATTCCACTGCAAAGCATACATATAAGAATGCTTCAAGCCCAAAGTACCTTAATTCTAAGCTGCCCCAAAAAGTGAGCTACACTTTTTTTTGCTGGAATTCATTTGAAATTAACATTCGGAACAGATCGAATGAGGAATAAAAACCACACGCAGTACAATATATCCAAGTACATATGCTTGTAATTTGAGAAACTTCTGACTCATTTAGCTGTTACTTCAAATGCCTTTCAATTTGTGAGCAATCCAACCAACCCCCTCCCGAAACTCCCACATCGCAGTCTGTCGTAGATGTCAAACTTCATTCGATTCAATTAAACATGCGCGAAATTCCGGCAACTTTTGCTGTCTGACAAATTTCATAGCCATTGCCTAATTGTTGCAAATTATCAATTCAAATCACGTTAAGAGCTTCCAGCCTCACATTTCAGCATTGGCCGGAGTTGGAGGGGGAAGGGTGGTGTTCGGAGTTGCCTCAAGCAACAACACAAAACAAAGCAGCCGAAAAGAGAAGAAAAAAATTATCATGCAGCACGCTTAAATGGCTTTTCAATTAGATTATGTCATTCAAGGCAATGACAAGCGCCGTCCAGCCACGCCCACACCCACCCCCTTTGCCACATAAAGCGTATCAATTTCCGTTAAGGAATTTGTCGGAGAAAAAAAAATACTCAAAGCCCCAGAAAATAAAAACAACACAAACAACTTGAGTTCATTAATTTTGTGTGAGGCGCAACAATTAACACGAAACCGAACCGAGCCACGTTTTCAGGGGGTTGGAGGGTTCCAAACGAACACAACAACAGCAAGAAAAACAACAACAACAACAAAAAATGAAATAAAATAAAACAATATTAAACAATATGCCCGCCCGGGCTGCGCCCCCGTCTCCAGCTCTATAAACGTGACGCTGCTAATTAAGTTGACGCATTTGCTGCCTGGCTGACTGGCTCGCTATTTTACTTTGTAGCAGCGTTCTAGTCCTGCTCCTGTTTATCGTCCTTTGCATTGTTGTTAACGTCGCGACGTTGTTGTTGTTGTTGCGTGTGCCTCGCGGGAAGTCACAGGATTCAAGTTTTGCGGGGGCGGCGCGAGCGTTTGCCGTCTTGTGGTAAGCTTAGGAAATTTGCATGGTTGATTTGGTGTTAAGTTCGGTCTGGGGCCAAAAACCTCCAAGGATACACCTCTAAGTGCCTAAGCACAACCGGTAGCTAACGTACAACAGGTGGAAAAATGAGCTAGGATTGCGTCAACTCTTGTCATCAAAGTAAGTGCAGGGCGTTAATTGGAGAACAAAAGAGGGACAATTTCAAATAGAGCTGCTCAAAGCAAATACTTTCAACTCAAATGAAATGAATACAGTATCCTAAGTGATTGCGTTAGTCATATTACTGCATTTGTATCTAAGTGTATAATAATCGCTGATCCCTGAAAAGGACCACGAACTGTGCCTAACTCACTCACTCGGTGTCCACGTTATATCCTTCAAAGGCTCTAAGTAATTTGCCTTCTAAGCAGATTACTTCTAAACTAAGCAGCAAACGTATTAAGTGATATATAAATCTAGACACTTTATAAACTGAGTCGATATAACAATTTGTGTACCGACTTTGGTGGATCTTGTATTAGGTCGGACAGACAGACGAACTTTGCAAACATTTAATAACTCTTTTTGTCAAGAGAGTAAACTATTTGGAATCAGAATATAATTAGTTTAAAATGCTATTTAAATTTCTTGCTCACATTTCATGACAAATTTGTCAAAATTGTTTAAAAGTAAATGACTTTTTTAGACTTTTAACTTCTATAACACATCATAGCTTTTAGATATGGTTTGTCATTTAGATTGCTTTGGCATTTTAATTGAATCAATTAATAATTAATTAATAATTATAGTGATACAAAACCAACTGACTGACTTGCCTAGATCAGCTAGTACCGAACTTACAGTTGGATGAAAAAGCGAATCTTTTATAAAAGTGATAAAATTTCAATACAAGCGGTTCTAAAAATAAAAATTGAACTTAAGGGTTAGAAACTTAGTTAAAGGGATTAAGCTTTGGTGCGGACTTAGAATTTCAAATGGACCTGTTGATGAAAGTAATAAGTTCAAGCCTGGCCTAAGAAAGCAAGTGGAGCAGAGGTTAAGGCATCCGCCTTACAGGCGGGAGCAGTCAGGTTCGAATCTAGCCGACTACCGCTCATATACGGACAAGTTTGGACAAAAATTCTAACAATAAGGTAAGGTCACTGATGAGGATGCTTGACAGCATCCGTAATAGAGCTCGCTATATGACCAGCCAATAATTTTCATATCAAACTTTCTATTACCCTGAATTGTTGACGTCATTGTTGATAAATATTGCATTTATTAGAAATGTATTTTAAATTTGTTATAAAATTGAAAAACAAAACAAAAATCGTTAAAGACATTAAGAAACCAAATTTTCACTTTTAATAAAATTTTTGCAAATTTTCGATAGAATTTCATGTTTAAATTTACAAGGATCTCAAATTATAAGCATTTGTGTATATAGAAAATTGATTATACTTTCTAGAAATCCTATTTTCAAAATATATCTTATTGGCCATAATATGTCTCTTAGATTAATTTAAATTTTCAATTTTATTAATTTCTGCAAGTGTAAACTATTTCAATTATTTAACAAAATATACGTAATATATAGAAAGGTCAATTCTTAGAATTCTCAGCAGCGCTGCCAGCAGAACGTTAACGAATACAACACAAGAAGTAAGGAAAATTTCTTCAGCTCTAAGGATTTGTTGTAAGAGATTGAAGGACCATGCGGTCCACTAAGCTGTCAATTGCGAGTACTTCTTCTTTCAAGACGTCTTTCCATTTTAAACTTATGATAAACTAGTTAATACGCTGGATCAAAAGTAAAACTGTTCAAGCCAAATATTCAATCGGTTTAGGTAATTCAGAATATTTAACAATTGCCATTCCGAAATTCATTGTAGTCAAAAATGAGAGTTGCATATTAAACTATGTATACCGTCAGGTACAGGATAATAAAGGATACCGCACAAAGTAGAATTGCAAGCTTTGACTCTCTTCTGAAAACGTATACATAGAAGTAGTGCTTTTTCTGAATATCCTGGCACAAAAATGGCCAGAACAATGTCTTAAATAAGGTTTGAATAACAAAATGGTCATTGAAACACTTGAAGCCCAACAATTGTTATTTTAATCTAAGCTCAATTGTGATATTTCAGCTCATTAGAATAACAAATTCCTTCTGCTTCATCAGTCAGGCAGGCCAGGAGCACCCCAACCAGCCAACTACAACAATCTGTTCGGAAAATCTCCGAGCTCAGAACAATAACACAATAACGAACCCGGTCTGAAGAGCTCAAGAGCCAAAGGCGAACAAAAAATGCAAAATATTTATTGAAAATGCGTGCGAAAAGCACTTGAGAATTTTCACAGCCGCCGCCAATGTGAAGTGGTGACCCAAGTCCTGCAGCCTGCAGAAAAGGGCCAGGATGATGGAGTAGAAAGGGACGAGTTCGCTTTGATTTAGCCAGTGTTCTCAATGAATTTCGCTTTTTGTTCGACAATTGTTGACGATCGCCTTTTATTTTTTGTTGTTTTGTGTGTGTGTGTGTGTGTGTTTTTTGTGGCTGCACATCAAACGCCTCGTCTCAAAAACATCAAGGAGGCGTGGTGCACTTGTGTGCGTGTATGTGCATGAGTTCTCAAGTGTCCTGGGCAGGCGGGCGAGGGCGGTTGCAGGGCAGCAGCTTTGATTTCTTTGCGCATATAATTAGTTTAGTCAAAACTTGACTTGTGGCAAGAGTTGGCAGCAACTGCTGCTGCTGCTGCTGCTGCCGCTGCCGCCTGCCACCCTTCGACTTATCCACAGGGCTGCAGTTTTTTTTGGAGTTGGCAAAACTTGCAGCCTGCTGCTTGCTTGCTTATTATACTCTATAGCCAAGGGCTAGAGGTATATCAGGTCGGAGGAATGCTCAGCTGTCTCGTAATTCTCCTGTTTTCCATAATTACAGCTAAACCAATTCATTCGAAACTTGAAACTTGAAGCAGGAAGGATCGCCACCCTCAAAACCTTCCGCACAGGATGTTGACATAATAAACCCCTAAAACTATTATTCCTATATAACCAGTAGAATTAAATCAATATATTGACATAAGTTCAGGTAAGATTAAGTTGCCTAAGTAGGTAAGGTAGCAGGACACTAATCCCAAAAGATTTCAATAAAATAAATATAAGAAAACCTTAAGAGCTGAGATTAAAAGTGTTGAATTTTATATGAGGGCGCTCTTTAAGTAAACCTGCGCAAAAAGGTCAAACTCTGACAATAGAGTATATTGCAGTCGGGAGTTATTGACTGCTGGATATCTGCTTGTTATTGTTGCAGTTGTATTTTGGCTGGCAGCTGCACACGCGTCCAGAAATGTGTTGCATACAAGCAGGCGTCCGGACAAGAGCCAACCAAGTGAGTAAATCTTATGCACAGTTATGTGTGTGTGTGTATGAGTGTGTGTGTGTGTGTGTGAAAAGTTTATCAAATGTTGCGTACCGAGCGCTCCCTCAAGCCTTGCCACCCACCCACAGGCCTGGCACCTGCCGACGCCTCGTTGTTTTTTCAACTGTCATTTTGACAGCTGCTGCCGCTGCTCCTGCCCCTGCCGCTCTTCGTGCTCCTGCTACTGCAAGTAGCAAGCACAGACATGTTACACCTTTTGCTTGGCCCAAAGTTTTTTCTGCCAAGTTGACTGACTGCATGTAAAAGATGCAGCCAAAGTGATGCCGAAGGGTAAGAAGATGACATCAGCTGTTGACTTGACTTTTGGCAAGACCTACCCACCCACCCATTCACAGCCATTGAGCTAGCCAGCTAGCTAAGCAGCAGCAGCAACAGGAGGGGTCGGTAGGGGGCCACGCTGAGATAAAAAGCGTGGATCGGGCTGTATATGCAGCTGTCAAAGCCCAGCCGCCAAGTTGTAGTGCAGTTTAAAACTTGCAAAATTACAGAAATATGAACATACAGAATAGGCAGCAGGGCCAAAATGAGAGAGAGAAAGACAGAGTCAACGACAAAGAAAAGTGAGAAGGATGTACAAGACTGAACAGGAAACGTAAAGAAAGTTGCCAGAAAGATTACAAAACTGAGTTAAGTGCTTAAGTTTCATACCTGCTAAAGGTTCTACTGGAAGTTAAAACGCATACAACTTTGAACAGAACTATAAAATCCTATATGTTATAACAAATATTAAAAGTATTTGTCATCAAAATAGTCAAAATGCATGCACCCTAGCACAAATTTTACACATATGTGAACAGTCGATACGACTTAACCCCACCGAACTCAGGAACTACAAGATCTATAGTCAGCAAAGTTGGTATGTGGGCTTTCAAATACCAAACGCACCGCAATATATTTGAAAATATGGATTAATCTTACGCTATGCTCAGAAATCGATGAAATCAAATACGAACAACTATAAGAATGCATTTACAGCCACATTTTTCACAATATTTCACTAGCATGTTTCATGTATTTACATCTAACAATAAATAGTATATCATAGTCAAGTAATACTAAACTAACACCTTAGATTATACATCGAGTATCGAAGATACTATACCATTTAACATTAACAGTCTATTGATTGTCATTTATTTAAGCCACACATCAAATATACAAGCTCATAAATATTACACAAATAACAATAAAAGCGCATTAAAATGTTAGACAAAAGCGACTGAGAATTGCTTAAAAATTTTATCATGTCAATAAATAAACAAGAACCGATGAAAATTAAGGACCGGCCAAAACTTCAAAGGCAACACGGAAACGGAACCGTAAAGCGGAAGTAGCTCAACAATTTTCAACACGTTTGTCGGTTGCTCTTGTTGTTGTTGTTGTTGCTGTTGCTGTTGCTGTTAGGTGTGTTGGTTGGTTTTTTATCACACACTCACACCAAAAATGGGGCACACGCACACGAACCGACACGGAAAATCATAAAATTTTAACGAACCTATTGAAAGTTTACACATTGCCGCTTGATTTCACCGGGCGCCAGAAACTTGTACCCGGGCAAGGATATGGCAAGGGCCAAGGCGAAAGTGTGAAAAGCACCATCGAACGGCAAAGATTTTCACACTTGAACATTAAGGAAATTTATGAACACACACTGACACACACACACACACACACACACACACACGCACAAACACACAGGAGCACAGCGTACATGTTTCATGCATGCGCCCCCGAAAAGTGTGCTACAGGAAAATTAAACTTACCTATGTAAACAAGACACAGGCAAGCCAAGAAATTGTGTCCATATGTGTGTCCTTGTATGTGTGTGTGTGTGTATGTGTGTGTGTGCCTGTGTGGGCGGAAGAACAGTGCGGAAGTTATGTTCAAACTTAATTTAAGGTTCAATAGCGTAACCAAAGAAAACCGCAAAAACTTTGGCTGCAAGAGGTCGACGGGCACAAGGATGAGGACGAACGAGTTTTGTGTAACATAAAATCTTGTGGTTTATTAGATTTTAATAATTCACACGATTCACAGCAGCTGCTTGTGTGTCTCTGTGTGTGTGTGTGTGTGTGTGTGTAGATACCTGAAGAAGACACATGACAGTCGAGTCAAGTCTGAGTCGGAGTTGGAGTTGGCGTCGGAGCAACGAGCAAGACGCGTGCATTTGAAGTCAACAAAAAACTAACTTTTATCTGCCGGCCTGGCCTGCCTGCCCGCTCCCCCTTAGCCAACCGCCCCACCATCACCATCATACTGCAAACATATGAGCAACGGCAACACTTTGCCTTGACGCTCTGTTTCTATGGCCTCAAAAAAGCACCCGAAGGTGTGTTTGTCTTAACAACAACAACGACAAATTTGTGGCATATCAGCGGCATGTTGCGTGGCTTTCTCCAAGAATTGTGCGGCCAGGTGGCACAGGTTAGGGGCAAGATTGAGCCGAAACTGGTTGACGCTGCTCCGGCTCCAACCGGATAGAATGTTGTAGGATGGATTAATAGAGCACACGCTAACAAATGCCACTAAAGGGAATTGATTCACGCAGACGTCGCGTTGTTTGTCTTGTTGCTTTGAAAGTTTAAAGAATAGTACGAGATACATTGTGTATTCTTCAAAAGGTTGCTCATGTTCCTTACGACACAAGGACATCAGGTGATTATCTTGAGATATATCCCACATATAATCTTTATGCTTTAGCAACTACGTACAGTTTTAGCCAGTAAGCTATCCTTTCAGCATAAGTTCAGGTCAAAGTGCTTTCAAGGCTATGCGAAAGCTGGTTTATATTGTGTTATTTATATTTTTATAAAAATCATATTTAAATTTTTAACCAATTTTATCAAGCCGTCCAAATATCAAGATAGCACAAAGCAAATTGATATAGTATACTATATATTATATTAAATTTTATATAGTAAAAACAGGAAACATATATTTATATTAAATACAAATATTGTTGAGCTGAAGGCCTTGTTACGAGTATTATATAATAAATTATATTATCAATTTCTTTTAAGCAAATGTAGTGAAATTTCTTCAAAGCAAACGTAGTGAAATATAGTTAATTTTGTAAATAATAATATTACTTATATAAAAATATACCTACTAGTTCTGCAAGCTATCGCTGACACTAACCATAATATCGATATATTCCTACCACTATCGATCATTCTTAACTGTACTATTTTCGATATTGCAAGCTTAACGTTGCTGGAAATCAACGTTCGTTAAGCTTTTTAAATGAAGTCCAATGGATGTTATTGGAGTTTTGTATTATTTGAAAGCCTCAAAATGAAGACTTAAGTAATATAATTACTTAAACTAGATAATTTAGCACATACTTAACTTCGCTACTCTTAGCTGTGTTCTCTGAGTGCGAGTTTCCGTCATTATTTTTATTATATATTACATTTTGAACCGTTTCTTGACGATTTGCAAGTAATCAAAATATTAAGCGAATATGCCTTGTTCAACACTTTCACTTTGTATATAGATATATCTTAAGCTATTCAACGACTATACAGAGAACTTCTGAAAGTAATACGGATGACATATGTAGTCAGACGACTTCAGGTCACCTATGTCGTACCCAGTTTCAGACTAAAGTAAGTCAGTCGACCTTAATGTTTCTCACTTGTCTGCATGCCATAAGAGTGCATTAGCCAGATATATAGCTACCTAAGGGCATAAGATGCCAGCTAGTTGTGTCATAACCTCAACATCAATATCAAGACGCTGACAATAGCCTGAGCTTATCGTTAAGTTGAAGCTTCAGTTTGGCAAGCTCAGAGCTCAAGCTTCATAAATTGTTGCAGTGCGCCGCCTGAAAGTATGCTAAGAACTTTTGCAGCAAGACAAAATAAATCAGTTAAAAATGTGCAACTTATGATCAAGTGTTCCCACAAGAATTGCAAACTTTTTACCCAAAGCTGCACATTTTTTTTTTTTTTTTTTTTTTTTTGTTGCCATCTTTTGTATTATTTGTTGTATTTTGGTCCCGAATGTTGCCGGCTTGCAGGGCGGCTGCCTTTGTTGTCTGGCTGGTCGTCCTGTCGAAGGCATCATCGAAGTTATGCGCTGCACTGTCCCCCAAAGGTTATGCAGCTAAAACTTTTCATAGCTACGGCCCCGACAACCGGTTGACAACATTGACCTTAGACCGAACAGAAGCCCGGTTAGCAGTCTCCAGTTCTCCGCTCCCGCTCCCGCTCCCCATTCCCATTCCCAGTTTCCGGTTCCACTTCTTTCAGGCATACATAAGTGCATAAATAGTTCATAAACTATTTTTGCACAAAGTTAAGAGCTGCAATTGCCTGGCTGCTGTTAGTTGGTAGTTGCCTGTTGTCAGTCAGATCTTTGAGCCTGGGCTAATTGCATTTTACACCAATTAATTTGCTTCGTTGTCGCAGTCATGAGCAAATAAATCGCTCAACAAAAAATTCAAGTCGCATAACGAAAAGCAAACAAACATTTACGGTTAAGGGCAGATTGAGGAAGCCCTCCCCAGTCGCAAATCAATTTGAATTTCAAATTAACATAAAGCGCTCAGCACAAAACATAACAGTATGGGCATTTGGCGGGGGGATTGGGCCACAACTACAAGAGGCCAAGCTATTTTTGGGTAACTCACAAGATTTGCGACTTTATTTTGCCAGGCAAGCTGTAGGTTGGTCTAGAAGGGGGGGCTCTTTTGTATTATACAAATGCAATGGCCGCTGTTGAGGCATCAAATGTTGTCGTTGCCAGACCCCTCGCAATCGAAAGGCGAAATGTGAGCTAGTGATGGAGGAAAGCAAACATCGGAAGAACGATCAAGTATCAGGATGAAAACTGATAGGTTTGACGCTGCTGGTGAACGATAGGATACATTTTACTGATAACTTCTCAGCGCGCACAACAGACAGAAAACAGAGAACATTGGATCCTCGTTGTATAGATAGTTGCTACAGCAATAACCAAGCTCACCAGAATAGCTTACTTCTTGGTCAAGTATCACAAGCAAAGTGATGGGTTTCATACTTTCTGGTGAACGCTAAGATACGCTTTCTAGCTAATACCGCATGGGTGGTCAGAATATCTATCAAAAATACTTCTTAACAACCATAGAATTGAAAGAAAGATCATGATATCAGGGGCTTATTTATTGAACTATCGCTTCAACGATGTTTGGCAGGTCGAAGCTTTTTTAACGATATTAAACATCGATATGTCCATTCCACATTTGCATCGCTAATATGAGCAAACAAAAAGCATTGCATACTTTTCGGCAGCAGTCGCAATACAAATTGAATTTTCTACTTAAAGACAATGGCTGGCAAATTCTGAAGCAGAGCGCAGACCAAGAGAGTGAGAGCGAGAGAGTCAAGAGTGAGAGTGTGAGAGAGCGGGCAACGGCTCGCCGCCATTGTCATCGTTTGTTATTTTGTCGAAAAATGAAAATATTAATTCCCAGCGGGTTATTTGCGCTGCTTCTGCCAAACGGGGCAGCGGAGGGCGGGCGCACGACGTCGCCGAGTCGATGCCGGCCGGCGCTGCAGTCGATTTCAACAGTAACGGTAAACCGGACGGGAACAGGAGCAGCAACGACAACTCACAAAAGACAATGAAAATGAACTGCATGGACACGCTGTAGATATGTATGTATTTGCGATAGACCTGGAAGATTACCGGAAGTAACAGACAGGCTAAGAAAAGGAGAGCGAGAGAATCTGCGAGCTTAGCTAACACACTTTGAAATACCCTGACAGCCTTAATAACCTCACTTAAAATACGGATATAGTATACAGAACAAATTCTTGAACCGAACATCTAGATAGTAATTTAAGTAAAACATCAGAAAGAAAATGCAGGAATAAGCGAGGAATTCAAATTAATAAAAGTAGTAGGTAAAACAAACATGAGAGAAATACATACATAAAAGAACAATACTAGAGATTAAGGATAATAAAAGTAATGTGTATAAGGAAAAATGGTTTATGTAATGAAAATAATTCGATTTAAAAAAGTTTATTTCAGAATATTTGAACAGTAATTGTAAACTGATGTGTAAAAACATGTGAATACATAAGAAACAGCTGAAATAGTGACAGAAAGTGCAAAATACTCCTAACATGAAAGTAATTACAATTATTTAGCCCAATTACCAAAATAATTACATCCTTACTTAAGTAAGCGTCATCGTAAGTGCAATACCAAATATATAAAGGAAAAGTCGGGCATGAAGCAAACATCCCCCAATCCGCTCATTCCCCGCGCCCTTTCGATGCAGGGCCCCAGACAGGAGCTCAGTTCTATTGTTCGAGTCCCAAATCCTGATGGTTTCAATTGCGTGAGGGCCTGCGCTCTATCTTTCAATTTAGCAAAAATTAATTTATTACATCAATATTTATGTTTCACTTAAATTATAATGCGTGAATGCAGCCAGCCCGTGTCTAAACATTTTTTATTCCATTCATTTTGCGGCAGGCAATGGCAAACAAGCCGTCAAGGGATGGGAAATGGGGAGAACGGAAAAATGGAAAATGCGACCACAATCAGTCATAATAAATATTAAAAATAGCGCATAAAGTCAAACATTGGAAGCTGAATACATCTCCAAAGAGCAATTCAGATTCAGTTTTTGCCGTTTTTCCCATTTTTCCCCATTTTCCCATATTTTTTTCAGTTATCCAACTGCATTTCCCCATTTTGATGGCCGTTGTTTGGCCATAACAAAACTTTTCTAATAAAATAGTGGGGCCCGTGTTGCCGTTTGGCGTTTTTTGAAAAAGCAATTGCAATTGCACAACTTTTTTGGCATATTCAAAAACCATTTTTGCCTATCAGAGAGTGTTTCAACAAATATTGACAGACTGCCGCAGAGCGATAGCGAGTCATAGAGTTCGAGGGGTTGGATAGGGGGGAGGGGCGCTATAAACTGGGTCGGGTTTTCACGGATTTAGCTACCATAATTAGCAGTTAATATTGCATAGCGGCAAAAGTTTTTCGTTTGGGCTCCAACGTTCCCATGTTGCGTCAGTTTATTTCTATTTGCGCTATTTGTCTAGAACTCGCAGCAATGCAAATGGATGGGATGGAGGTTGGAGTGTGGAGAGTGGAGAGAGAGTGTTGAGCGAAGTGTGTGGAGAAATGCCAACGAAATGGGAAATGCCGTTTAATAAGCTCACAGTTCTTGTTTGTGTTTTCCAACACTGCAAACAGCAGGCAAAGCATTTGAAGCGCCTCATATGAGAGCTGGCCTCCGTTTCCACAACTTGCAAGCAAAACTCAAACACACCCACACACACACACACAGACACACACACACACACACACATACACACACACACACACACACACACACACACACACAGCAGTGTTCCATGGCTGACACTTGAGCCTTGCTTGGCCTTTTTTTCCAAGGCACTCGACTGCCAGCCTGTCCCCCCACCCCCATACCAGTGTGCTAGCCCCTATCCCTGTTCTATTTCTCCTGCTCGCTGACTTTTTGCTCATTTTTTGGTGTCAATGAACAGTTTTAACATATTAGCAAAGTTTCTTAAAGTACACATATAAATACACACACACACACACACACACACACACGTACATACGTACATATGTTTGATGTGTGCTTCTGCACGAGCTGAGTGATGAGCAGCATTGGATGAATGGAGGGGGGACTAGGGTGCTGGGTTGCGGGGTTGCGGGGGGTTAAGGCCGTAAGAACAGGCTATGCGAAATACCACGTTGTTGTATTGGATACTGTGCTGTGTGCCAAGTCAACGGCAAATTATGTAAGATGGCATTATGAATGCCTGCTAAGTGGCAGTTTAGTGATCCTTTGAAGTGCGCCAGGCTCCAGCTAAGAAAAATAATTTAAATTAAATTTCCTATTGGCCTGCAGGCTGCTTGTTTACTGCAAAGTCAAGCCACTCCAATAAGTCACTATATTGATGCAAGAACTACGAATAAATTCTAAGAAAGATTTGAGCAAACCAATAAATAAGATTTCCCAAATTATTAGATAATGCTACTCGAAGTAGTTTAAAAACTGTTCCATATGACGTTGTTTTAAGCTTATGAGAGCTTTTACAGCATAGATCTTAATCAACAATTAAGTATGTAAATTTGAAAGTTCTGTCAGGCAACCAGAATTTTATTGGGGACTGACTGTACATTAAAAACTCAAGTTTATTTTAAACACGCAGAGTGATAAAAGCTTAAAAAGAGAGAGAGAGAAAAAAGCACACAAAGTGATCACCAAACAAAGCTCAAGGTTTGCCTATGCGAGTCTTAACAAAGCTTTTGAAATTCACAGGTTAGTTACTCAAAGATCGCAATTAAGCTTTGTTTGAACTTCTACAGTCAAAGCTCATCGCATAGACCCGCACACTCGTTCCTCTTCGGCTAGCACTAGAAACACGAGTCAATCCCAGCGAAAGATATGCCCGTGCGAGCGAAAGATCAAAGCTTTCGTATTGAAATCAAAAGAGACAACAACATTGCTTGTGATCAACAATTACACTGGTTAACACAATTTGGGCTTTGAATTGCGGAGGTGGAGTGGTCGTGTTTAAAGATCGTTATTCTTTATCTGTTGCGGATACATATCAACACCACATAACACATAGTAATCTAGCTATAATAGTGCCGAAAAGACAAACTGATATTGAACACACCAAATATACTCTATATCCCTCTGGGAAGCGAATCTAACTAAAGCTTTGACAGAGCTTTAAAAAGCTCGATCAAAGCTTGCACACCGACACACACACACAGCAATTAAATATGAAAACCATTTTCGATATTAAATTAACATTTCGGCCATCCCCCGCCAAGCTTTTACAACAATCAAATTGGTTTGGGGGGGCAGAGCAGATCAGACCCGCACAGTGCCCCTGCCCCACACACAACTATGGCAACAACAACAAAAGAAACAACAATTCAGCTGCGTTACAACAAAAGCATGTCCTGTCGTGCCGTCGCTTAATCATGTCAATGATTTATAACGCTTTCAAGGAGCGCGCCAAACTCGAAGTTGTCGACGGCAAAGTCGCACTGAGGTGAGGCGTC
Source organism: Hirtodrosophila histrioides (assembly GCA_037075165.1). Taxonomy (NCBI): domain Eukaryota; kingdom Metazoa; phylum Arthropoda; class Insecta; order Diptera; family Drosophilidae; genus Hirtodrosophila; species Hirtodrosophila histrioides. Next base: position 1,403,842 of record JBAMCL010000372.1, on the reverse strand, counting down.
TGTGCTCCATGTGTGTGTCTGTATGTGTGTGTGTGTGTGTGTGTGTGCGTGTGGTCGGGGGGAGTCCTCTGATGACTTGGCAGACAAAGCATAGCCACTAAGGAGCTAACGTGTGGGGTGGTGGGTCGCAACATAAGTTTTGCAGCTAGTCGGAAATTTATCTCACGAAAAATGATTTGGCTCATTATCAACAGCAGCCAAAGTGCAGTTCGAGGCAGCATCAGATGGAAAGAGACGGGCACGGCGAGACAGTGGGAGGGAGGGAGATAGATACACAGACACAGAGACGGACAAAAGTAGCGAACACATCGAACAAACGCATAAATCAACAACAAAAACAGAAAAATGATTTATTTTTACTCACCGAAGTGCAGAAAAGAGAAAGAGACAAGGCTCGAGTGAGATAGAATGGGAGGGTTGCGTGATGAGGGGTAGTCAAGGAAGACCGCCTCGGATATGATTGCTTCTAATAAGAAAAGTAGCTAAAGTGTATGCACAGTGAGTAATATAAGTTGACGTACCGTCTCATTTCTTGCCGAAACGAAAACAGGCCCGTTCTAAATTTCACTTACGATTTCATTCCACAGAAATATATAGCGTATACTTTAAGTATCGTTCACAAATCAAATAAACCTGCAACAAGATCAATTTAAGAGAACTGCAACAATGATTTCTATATAATTATCTCGAAAGTGAAATACTTTTCATTATATAAATAACACCGAAATAATATCGCAAGATACTTGATATTTGAGGATATTACTATTATATAATAAGATCGTTCGAGTACTGTTAGATTTTAATAATAAAATAATACTAACGTTAATCATATTAGGCAGATTGTGATATATAACTTCTATGTAGTTTCTTAAATCACGATTTTGTATTTGGTAAAGTTTTCTTTAATACAATACATATATATATACATATATACTTTAATACCAGATTATAAGCCTTTTAATGCCAATTGTCATTCGTTGTTTTTTATACTGTAGTAATAAGAGCCCTATTAAGTTTGAAGTTTGTTATATCACCATTATATATTTCTTATACAACGGAACTCATTTTTACTGGCAATGCCTTACTTTTAGGCCGCACTTTTCTTTCCGAAAGCCAATTACGAGTATTTTCAGTAGTTTCCAAGGGAAAAACAGGATGTACATAAACTTTCTTTGCTGACTGTATAACTCTGGGATAATACTTACGATGGGGCACGCAGGAGCAACAATAGCAACAACAGCAGCGCCACAATCATTCCAAGTGCCAGTAAGGAGCCAGCCAGGAGCAAGGTAATACCAATAATAAAGTAATCAAAGTGATATGGTGTTGATGGAGGGGGGTGTGGGCTCTGTGTTGGTGTTGGGGGAGACGGAGAGTTGCTATTGTTGTTGCCATGCCACATATGTCCAATTGTTTATCTATGTATGTGTGTGTGTGTGTATTTGGGCCGTGTGTTGTGCCCTGTGATTATGCCATTAAGACATCGCCAATCTCCATCCTCGCCATCAATCCCCATGCCCCTTCCCCCTTACTACTTAGCTGGCAATCGAATTATGACCTCGGATCTAACGGGCTTTGTTGCCAGGCCAAAGGCGAATAAAACTGCTCGGAATGATGCCCATTGTGTGTTTGACAAAAAATGATTGCCTTAGAGACAGACAAATCGGCAATGCTCCAACCATATGCGAATAATTGTATAACTTATCAATAACTCCAGTTCACAAAAATATAGAACACAATTATGTCAATCAAGGTATAAATAAAACTAAGCCACGATAAATACATTGTCTAAAGTCAAGTAAGAGAATGTAATTATGTAACACTCGTATATACCGTCTAGTAGATAAATTGACTAAGAAATCTGTTACCAAATAGATTATATCCATATAAGTATATTCTATTGATAAAACTTAATACAAGCGCATCTTCGTTTTCCTAAAGACAGTACATTCTGTTCGAATTGGGATGATCGGATTACTATATCATTTGGCTGCTATGGAGACGATCGAATGAGTTATAATAACTGTGTAAATTTCAAGTACATCAAAAAACAAGAAAGAACGGCTATCTTCGGAGTGTCAAAGCTATATACCCTAGCAGGAATTATTTTTTGTCTGATTGATCCTATGGGAGCGATTTTGATAGGAAACTATTTGAAGTACAATAAAACTCTCACTTAGTTTGGATAAAATAATTGTATAAGCAAAAAGTTTGATATAGTGATATAGTGATATAGTAATCCGATTTTGACCAAATTTGATCAGATTGTTATAAACTCTCTAGAGTCTCTGTTTGGGAAAGTTTTGTTAAGATATATTTATAAACAAAAAAGTTTTTCATACGAAAACATACTTGTCGACCGATCATTCCAATGACAGCTACATATATATTCTAGTGGTCCGATCCGGCCGGTTCCGGCATATGTACTGCCTGCAGGAAAATGAAGGGTCTGTGCCAAGTTTCATTACGATAACTTTATAACTAAGAGACTAGTTTACATAGATGGACTGAGGGACAGATGGACATCGCTATATCGACTCGGCTGTTCATGCAGATTCAGAATATATGTATATACTTTGTTAGGTCGCAAACGTCTCCTTCAGTCCATTACACATTTCGAGACAAAATTATAATACCCTCTGCTAGGGTATAAAAAACACTAAAGTTATTCAACAAACTAATGACTAGACCTCGGATTTTGCATATTTGCATATTTTTGAAGGATTAAGATATTTAAATTCTGATGACACCAAAATTCGTTTCATTGAAAATAGAGGTGAAAACGATATGCATATTTTTATTTTTTTTTGCATATTTTGCATATATATTGCATATTTTCGATTTGCATTAAGTTTTGTTATATTTAAACGACAAGACGTCTGCATACAAATTTTGGTACCAATCTGATGAAAAATACAAAAGATGCAAAATTCCGAGGTATTCTAATGACGCATACATACATAAGTATATGTGGAAATCGTATATATATAGGATTTATGTTATTAAAAGGTGCTCTAGTCGAAAGTACTCAACTTTGTTGAATTAAGAAATCTTAAAGTAGACTGGGAAGAAATTTTAAATTTTGTTTGGCCACTGTTATGGTCGAATTTCACGTTTTGTTCCCTATAATTCCCAAACAGTTAAAGCACTCACTAGTTGACTTACATCGTGCAAATCGCTGAATATTCAGTCTGTTTTGCGAGCGACTCACATGAACGTTTTGTTTTGTCTTTTATTTTAATGAACTAATTTTAAGAGCAGCCCGAATTGTCTGCATAATAATAATATGGTGATAATTTAAAAAAAAAATAATAATCTAAAATACATTTTAAAATGTACTATTTTCTGATAATATTCAGCTCCCTTGAAATTTCCATGGTCGAAGCTTGACATTTGTTATTTTTACTGTACTAAATTGTACTCCATACTTTAAAATGGATTCAAGTGCAATCAAGCAACTAATGCAAAAGAATTGAAAAATGTCAATTATATAGTCAAATATCCAATACTAAAAGTGTATTGTTACTGTATTAGAATCGATCTCATTATTATCTTCTTTGGTTTTCTTGGTATGAAGATAACACACATAAAAGCAAGCAGTGTAATAAAAGTAATTGCATAAAATCGGCAATATCTTTTCGCAAAATGGTTATATTATCGTACTACGAATAACTTTTGTGGTGACTTTCAAATATGGGTTCTTAATTTCTTCTTTATTAATCACTAAGATTAAAGTTGTTTCTATCATGAAGGCAAAAAAGCCTAAGAATCGCAGCAATATTTACTTTTTACGAAATCTTTACATTTTCTGCGCTAATTAATTATAATTTTAAGGCTGAGAACTTTTGTTTTTTCGTTGGCTTTGATCGTTTCATACTTGTCGGTGAAACAGGCAGAAAAGCCAAACTTCTTTCTTTTTAAAGGATTCTTTAATTAACAATCAGTGGAAGTCTACCAGCATTATCGCCATTATTCTAATGTAGGTACTTATCAGCATCAAATTCTTCGATTATTTTGGAATTCTGCAAACATCCCCAAATTTTGGGATTTATCCGAATCGTCGGATTCACTATCGAGCCACTGAAGCCTCTAGCATAAAGTTAGAATATCCCAACTCAATAATCAGTTTAAAACACACTGCAAATAATTTCATTAAAATGGTGTCAGAAGCATCCCCAATTTTCGGGACTTATCCGAATCGTCGGATTCACTATCGAGACACTGAAGCCTCTAACATAAAGTTAGAATTACCCAACACAATTCAAACACACTGTAATGATTTCATTGAAAAGGTGTCAGAAGCATCCCCAAATTTTGGGATTTATCCGAATCGTCGGATTCACTATCGAGCCACTGAAGCCTCTAGCATAAAGTTAGAATATCCCAACTCAATAATCAGTTTAAAACACACTGCAAATAATTTCATTAAAATGGTGTCAGAAGCATCCCCAATTTTCGGGACTTATCCGAATCGTCGGATTAACTATCGAGACACTGAAGCCTCTAATATAAAGTTAGAATTACCCAACACAATTCAAACACACTGCAAATAATTTCATTAAAAAGGTATCAGGAGCATCCCCAATTTTCGGGACTTATCCGAATCGTCGGATTCACTATCGAGACACTGAAGCCTCTAACATAAAGTTAGAATTACCCAACACAATTCAAACACACTGCAATGATTTCATTGAAAAGGTGTCAGAAGCATCCCCAAATTTTGGGATTTATCCGAATCGTCGGATTCACTATCGAGACAGTGAAGCCTCTAACATAAAGTTAGAATTATCCAACACTATCAGTTTCAAACACACACAAATTTCATTAAAAAGAAGGAGCACCCCAATTTCGGACTATCCGAATTCCGATCACTATCGAGACACTGAACCTCTGCATAAAGTTAGAATAACCCAACACAATTCAAACACACTGCAATGATTTTATTGAAAAGGTGTCAGAAGCATCCCCAAATTTTGGGATTTATCCGAATCGTCGGATTCACTATCGAAATAATTTCATTAAGATGTTATTATATCTACCAGTCTTAAAGTTGTTTATGGACTTAGGAAAAAAACGACTCTTGATTTTTGATGGCACACATAATTGAAATACTTTATTTATGCTAAATTACACTAGCATGCATAGTACAAGAGTATTATTCAAAAGAAGTGCAAGGTCAACTACCCTCAAGCACCAACTGATTAAATTTACAATGGCTTATACACTTTTATTTCTTAAATATAATTTTAAAACAAACTATCCAGTTTTTATTTCTAAGTCAGCAATAAAAAAACAGATACGGCTGTTGATGACATGTCCTTATCATTTTATCAGAAGAAATTAAAATAATAATTGCATTTTATCCGGAATAATATTAAGTAACATTTTTTTACTCTCTGTACCCATAAAATGGGTAAAAGGGGGGTATGGATTTGTGCAAAAGTATGTAACAGGCAGAAGGTGACATATCCGACCCTATAAAGTATATATATTCTTGATCAGCATCAAAAGAAATTTCGATTTGGCCATGTCAGTCATGTCAGTCTGTCTGTCCGTCCGTCTGTTCGTCTGTCCGTCTGTCCGTCCGTCCGTCCGTCCGTCCGTATGTATGAACGCAAGGATCTCAGCAACCATAGGAGCTAGAGACACCAAATTTGGAATGTAGGTTTGTGTATAGCAGGCGCAGGTCAAGTTTATTTTTTATCCGAGATATTCCCCCCCATTTCCCCGCTATTCAATAAAAACGTTTTACAGTAACAATTTTCAAGATATAGCGTTGGGACTTGGGATGTATAATACGTTAGTCACTCTTAATCTTCTGTCCAAATGTCAAGTTGATCGGATAATAAACACGGAAGTTATTCAACAAACAAGTTTCAGTACTGCAGCCCGGGGGGAAAGTGGATCAGACAGATGAGAAGTGAATATCGCGATCGCGATATGGCTGCAAAGCGCAGCTTCAAAGTGAATTTTACAGTGGATGCACCTTATAATTCCCAACTTGTTCTAGCTTAAAAATAATGAAACCGATGCTTGATCAGTGCATTTTAGTTAAAGTGGATACTTTTTCGGGTATTAATTAATAACTCAAGAACATATAATATCAAGTGGCATGGAAAAATGGGCGTGGCACCGCCTTTGTGTTTAATTTCACGATATTCAAATTTTTTGTTTTTCAAGCTATCTGTGCCAAACTTTCGGGTTTGAAGTGTTGTTTTGCTACTAAATTTGTGTTAAAATATTACCCAAATCGGACAACTATATCATATAGAAATAATAGGAACTATCGGTCGAAAACAAATTTTGTATGGAAATAATTATCTACAAGGACATTCAACTCTGGTCACATTGCTGTAAGTATTTATTTGTTACTCTAAAATATAATTCGCGAAGTTTGTACAGAGTATGCCATAGTCGATCATACTCCACTCCTTGGGTCCTGCCAGTTTGTTTCGCCTCATTTGTTTGGTCTGTCAACAAGGTGTCTTCAGGGAAACGTTTCGATTTGTGATTTTTATCGCGCTGTATTTGAAGTTATCGAAGATGCGATCGGAAATTTTTGACCTGGGTACAGGGAGTTTTGTAGTTGGGTATACTCAACTATAGCATTCTTACTTGTTTTTTTTTTAATTTGTATATTTTATTTAAACAAGCGTTCGATAATAATTTGAAATACGTATATAGCAATCTAAGAAAATAGCTTGCTTGTTGTATTTTAAAATATTTTAATTAATATTAAAAGACTAAACATTAAAAAGAAGCTGAATAATTAAAAAGGATGTAAAAGTAATTATCATATGTGTTCTTTATGGTATTCGATGGCTATTGGTTGTGGATTCAAACTCTTCTTTTGCACATTAACTGAGCTGAGTTTTGAAGTTTGCGCGCTTTATTTAATCGAAATGTTGTTGAACATGTGCTTTGTGCCTTCTGTCTGGCTGGCACCAACTATTCGCACACCCTGCCCATAAATAGTTGGCTAATTACCTGCTCAAGTGCCAAGTGCACACCCTAACCCAACAAAAAAGTTGGCCCAACAAAATGTTGGAAAGAAACTGCGAAGCAAAAGCTAAGTACACACATGAAAACATATGCCAAAACACCGATTGCAATTAATCTTGTGCATGTTGAATGCCCCATGTTGCCGCTCCACCCACCAACTATCTACTACCTCACCCTCCCCCTCCCCCAGCTGCAGCCCCCTCACTAGTCGGGCTGCTCATTGCAGGTGGCAGCTTCTGTTTATTGGTAAACAAACAGAAGTTTCGTGCCGCAGTTTTGTTAGCCACGTTTTTGGGCAGAAAGAGAGACAGGTATATATACAGAGTAAGAGAGAGATATGTTAGTGGACAATGCAAGGGGAAAGCGGTGGGGGGTTTGAGCTGAGCGGAGCTTACGTTATGTGTGGCTGCTGATCTATTGTCTTCAGTTGGCAGCGCAAACTTTGGCTGCATACTTTAAGGCGCAGCTAAGCTACTATATATCTATGTGTGTGTGTGTATCTCTCCCTCTCTCTCTCTCTCTCTCCTCTCTCTCTCTGTGTGTGTGTTATAGACATTTGTGAGGTATCCCTTAAATACCAATTTATGGCACAAGCAGATAAAGTCCCAAATCTGCACTTAATCTTTTGCATTGTTTAATTTCGACTCATTGAGTTAGCGGCGCCAAAAATGCTTTCCACACACACACGCACACATGTAAGCAAACAGGCAAGCCACAAGCGTGTGTGCAAGAACACTCTGTGGGCGTTGGTGAGTGGGTGGTGGCTGGAGGGTGAAGAGTAGCGAGTGTTCGTGGGAGGCGCCAGAACGGGCATTGTTCAAAGGCGCGCGCGTTTGGGCGCACTTAAGTTGCTTGGGAAATAAATCGTCGTCGACGTTTACAATGTGTGTGTGTAAGCGTGTGTGTGTGCGTGTGGGTGGCTTAGTTGGCTATATGTGTGTAATATTCGATGCTTCATTGCAACCGCAGCAGCAGCAAACACCAACAGTTCGCTCAACAGGCGCAACAAGCGTCGTCCTTCCCCTGAGCGTCTCCTCGTACTCCTGCCCGGCAAACTTGTTTGCTGCTAGTTAAAACTTACAACTTGCGCGCTATTTCCTGCCACACACACACACACATAAAGTAGAGAACTTGCTGTGCGCCCCTTCAAATACTTCTATACCCCAGCAGCCCCCCGCCTTTAGCCTAACCGCAATGCCCTGCGTACTTAAGGTGTTAACGCAAAAGCTTGACTCATAAAATATTGAAAAAGCCGCAAAAACTTTGCACCAAAAAACGTGGCTGGCAAACGACGTTCCAGGACACACACACACACCCAAGTAATCAGGAGGGGGTGAGGAGCAGGGACTCGTTACATGCCTGCAAAGAAAGCTGGCTGAGATAGCTAACAAAGGTCGGAACCCCAAATTGAACGGTTAAGTGGCGACCGGCAAAGTTTTTCACCTGCCTTGACTTGCATTTGTGTTCCTAGAAGTTCCGTTTCGGGATTGGGATTGAAATTGGGATTGGGATTGGGATTGAGATTGGAGCTGGGATTGGTATATGTTTTTGGCTTGTTGCTTTAAATGGATTTATTGACTTATTAGCGCTACTTACTTTGCCCTTCCCTGCACAGAGCAACTTAGCAAGCTAATTGATTGATTGCTGTAAAGCGTAGAAAATATCGAAATAGTTAGGCTGCAAGCTATAGAATGTAGAAAGTCGAAAAACAGCAACAGTAATTAAATACTTAAATAAATAAATACTTAATACCAAATGAATTCCTATAGGAGCTATGTGGTCCGATTTGGATCAAATTATAGGAAACTATATGAAGTATAATAAAACTTTCACTTAGTTTGGATGTAATATTTGTATAAGCAAAAACTTTTCACCAGATTGTTCGTATGACAGCTATATGATATAGTAGTGCGATCTTGACCAAATTTGTACAAAATATACATACTTTCCAGAGTTGACTAGGGTGAGTTTGCCGAGGATATCTTCATAAACAAAAAAGTTTTTCATACAAAAACCTAATTGTCGACCGATCATTCCTATGGCAGCTATATGTTATAGTGATCCGATCCGGCCGTTTAAAATATAAAGGACGGCTATCGTCGGAGTGCCGAAGCTATATACCCTAGCAGGAATTAAATTTTGACCAAATTTGGTCAGATAGCATTTTTCACCCGATCGTTCTTATGGCAGCTATATGATATAGTGACCCGATTTTGATCAAATTTGGTCTGATTGTATAAACTCTTTAGAAACTCGGTTGGAACGAGTTTGGTGAGGATATCTTTATAAGCAACAAAGATTTTCATACAAAACATAGTTTTATAATTTCGATCGCCCTTCTCTGCGATTCTCAAGAATTCAAGAGAGTCCACTACACTTTATCATTTTGGAGGTATACTTTGTGAATAGTAATAGCTTATTTTGGAGGTCCACTTTAGTGTGTGTTTGTGTGTGCGAGAGAGAGAGATAGAGGAGAGAGAGAGGGAGAGTGAGAGAGAGAGTGAGAGAGAGAGAGAGAAAGAGAAAGAGAAAGAGAGAGAGAAAGAGAGAGAGAGGGAGAGAGAGAGAGACAAAGAGACAGATCGCCCTTCTCCGCAATTCTCAAGAATTAAAGGGAGTAAGTAACCATTTTGGAGGTCTCCAGTTAATGGCCCTTTTCTGTGATTTTCAAGTCTAAAACGTAAAGAAGAAACGCCTACCTTCGGAGTGCCGAAGCTATATACCCTAGCAGGAATTAATCTAGTTTGCATTTGTATAAACAAAAAGTTTAATATAGCGATATAGTGGTCCGATTTTTACCAAATTTGGTCAGATTGTATAAACTCTCTAGAGACTCTGTTTGGGAAAGTTTTGTTACGATATATTTATAAGCAAAAAAGTTATTCATACGAAATCATACTTGTCGACCGATCATTCCAATGGCAGCTATATGTTATAGTGGTCCGATCCGGCCGGTTCCGACATATGTACTGCCTGGAGTAAAAAGAAGGGTCTTTAACAAGTTTCATTACGATAGCTTTCAAACTGAGAGACTAGTTGGCATAGAAACAGACGGACAGATGGACATCGTTATATCGACTCTTATATTCATGCTGATTAAGAATATATATATTTTTTTGTGTCGGAAGCGTATCCTTCAGTCCATTACACATTTCGAGACAAAATTATAATACCTTTTGCTGGGGTATAATAATGGAAGAACTAATTTCAAAATTTTCTGTGGAAATGAGTCGAAAGTGGATTTCGGAACTGGTTCGATTACTTAATCACACTGATGGGTACTATAAAGGTTTGACATCAAAGGTTTGAGGTTTGTTTTAAGGTATTTGAACCTTATTGTGTAATCCAGACTTTATAAAACCAAAATATTAACCGAAATTAGAAACATTTTCATATTTATTGAAATATTGCACTGAGATATAACAATTTTTATAAATGATCAAAGTTGAATAAAAAAAATTAAATTATATTTGTTTATATTTACTTCTACTAGCTATCAGCATTGAAATCTCATCAGCGTATTCTTCTTCTTCATTCTAAAATTTGCCATTCACAACAGCGTTGCCACCTAGGTGCTCAGGAGGAGACCCTCTAGGGAGAAATAGTTCCCAATTGATGTTGTAAATTGAGCGTAAAATTAAATGATTTATCAAATGAAATTGTGACTGCAAAATACAAATTTTGCGAAATAAATGTAAGTGAGTACTTATAATACAAATATTTCAGGCACATAAATTGAAGAGGAGCGGGAAGCAGAGCAAAGAGTGAGGGAATGAGAGGCGGAAATAAAAAAAGGCAAGCACGACGGAAATTTAAATTACCTGTGCCGTAATTACACAAAAGAATATGCCAATAAAAATGACTTATGTATCAATTTCCTTTACGACGACTCCACAGGACGAGTACGACAACGATGATAATAATAAAAGGAAACGGCAACAACAACAACAAGAACAACAACGACAACAACGGAAACGGCTACGTTGGGCACAAAGCGAAAATTTCAATTTTATTTTTATTGCCTTATTGTGTATCAAATATTTACAATTATTTGCCATGAGCCATGAAAATGAGCCATTCAGCCAGAGTTGCGGGACGGTGCGCGGGGCACGGGACGCGAGGTGCGAGGTGCGGTGGGCGTGTGCATGCTGATAAATTCAAATAAATTGTGCAGTGTAACCAAGGTGAAAATGATAGCGAACACCCCGTCCCACCCAACCTCATACCCCGGCCGCAGCCTCAGCTTCAAGCCAAGGCAAAAGTTTTCGATCAAAGAGCGAAAGAAAATTGCATGCAAAATGGAAAATGGAAAATGGAAAATGGCTTTGGCCTTGGGTTTTTGGGTTTTTGGCTTTGGCTGCCTGAATTGAGGCGCAGCGGTGTGCCTCTTTTCATGGCATTAAAATTTTATTTTAATGTCATCGAGACGTTGATTTACAGCCGCCACTGTGAGACTACGATACAGCGTGAGTCGGCGAGACGGCCCGTGCCGTCCCGTCCCGTCCCGTCCTGGCCCGGCCCGGCCCTGCACAGAATCAGCCGAATATAATTTTAATAATATTTTATTGCTTCGAAAAGTGGTAATAGCGCGTAAAATGCCAAAGCCAAAGCCATTCAGCGCCCTGGAGAAGCATTCAACGCACTTTACAGCCGCATCCGCATCCGCATTCGTATCCTTCGTCGCATCCTCATAGACAGCATTTATGTTGCTTTGTGAGAATGTTAAGGTAAAAGTGCAGACACAACCAATGCCATTCAAATTGCTACAAACTAACCGTGAACAATTGCCAAATTTATTTACGGATATATAAGTAGTACTTCAATTCAAGTAGCTTAAAGTGTAAGTTAGAGTTTACAACTGAGTCTATATAACGAGAGATTTCTCTCCCGTTATAGATTTTCCTAATCATTAAGCCACATGCCTAATGGTTTTTACTCCCTGTACCCATAAAATAAGTAAAATTTGTGTAACAGGCAGAAGGAGACATCTGCGACTCAATAAAGCATATATAGTCTTGATCAGTATCAATAGAGATTTCGATTTAGCCATGTCCGTCTGTCCGTCCGTATGTATGAACGTGTCGATCTCAGCAACTATAAGAGCTACAGACACCAAATTTGGAATGTAGGTTTATTGTATAGCGGGCACAGCTCAAGTTTGTTTCTGATCCGAGATATTCCCCCGCTATTCGATAAGAACAGTTTTGCAGCGACAATTTTCAAGATATAACTTTGGGATTCGGCATGTACAATACTTTAGTCACTCTTAATCTACTGTCAAAATTTCAAATCGATCGCATAATAAAAACGGAAGTTATTCAACAAACAAGATTCAGTTCTGCAGTCAGGGGGAAGAAGCAGCACAGCCGCCACTTAAAATGCCTCGCTTGTATATATGTGTGTGTATGTGTAAGTGTACGAAGATGCGATCGGAAATTTTTGGATCTTTTAATTTTAGGATTAGTAAAGAAAATATTTTCATTCAGCATTTTGCTGCGAATTTTCCGAATTTTTCTTGTTATCATAAAAGGAAACTACTGTACAAATTTCAGCGATATATTAACATTCACGGCATGGACTTTATTTACAAATTAGTCAGTTAATCAGTCAGAAGAAGTTATTTTATAAAATTATACATAGATATGATGATATACATAGATATCCTTATATCTATGTATTAACCTTCAGGAACTGAAGTGTTTTCTTACCAAGGCAAAGTTTCTGAATGTCGAGAAGAATTATCGTAAAGGAAAGAAAATATATTCTTCATTGATTATTGATATATCTCAATCAAAGATAATTCCATCGAATTCTATTCATAGATTATATAGATTTTCTATATATCTCCTCCATCAAAAAGAATTCCATAGAATTCTATTCATAGATTATATTGACTGATCTATCCAATATAAAGAGAATTCTATCGAATTATATTGATTGGATTATATTGATTATTGATATTTCCCCTACATAGAGAATACCATATTAATAGATTATGTTGATTATTGACACTATATTTTCTTCAAAGAGAACTCAATCGAATTCTATTCATAGATTATATTGATTATTGATATATCTGCTTCAAAGAGAACTCAATCGAATTCTATTCATGGATTATATTGATTATTGATCTATCCCCTATAAAGAGAATTCCATCGAATTCCATTCACAAATATCTGTCTCTAGAGCAATTTGAAGTTGTTCTCAGCTAGCTGCCTCAATTGGCAACACATTTACAGTTTGCCAGCTGCCAGTCTGTCTGTTAACAGTATTATGCTTATTGTTATGACGTCTGCCAGACCAGAGAAAGTAGCGAAAGTGGCGAAAGTAGCGTGCTGGAGGCGGTAGAGTAGGGTGGCAGGAAAGCCACAGCAAAGTTCAATTAAGAACTGTAAATGTAAGTATTCGAGTGAAGGACGCATTACTTCTAATGGTTTTATTGCCCTGCCAAAGTTGAGGTGCTTTCTTTTTGCTTTCCTGTGAAATGGAATCGAAAAGCACATAAAATTTAATGAAATGAAACCTCAAGAAATCGTTCGAGTTACATAACAGATAGAGAAAGTGAGTGTTCTAAGTGAGATGGAAAGTTGAAGGGCGGCACTTGAATTGACAAACAGTTGCAATTATCAAAAGAGTAAACAAAAAAGTTGTAAGAAATGCACTTTAATGCTAAGAAAAGTTACAAAACTTAGAACTTTGGTTCTTTATCATTCCATTTGTTTCACTTTCGCTATACAAATATATTTAAAGTAATATTTATGTGCCTTTCTGACTTTTTTTCATGATTTGAATTTTTTTTTTGTATTTTTTTTATTTTTTTTTTTGTTCTTTTGGTCACCAATTAATTTTTATTTATGTGCTTTGCGTTTTTTTAGCTGCGTTTTTTCCCCTTATCAAACAAACAGTTGGCAAAATGATAAATGCCGTTGCTTTTGTATACGTCCCGGCAACACCCTTGCCCCACCCAATGCGCACCCATTTGGTAATTTAATATTTTTCCAGCTAAAAGAAGAAAAAACCAAACCAAAAAAAAAAACAAAAAAAAAAAGAAAAGTATATGAGAAAAATGATATTTCAGCAGAGCGAGCGCTGTTAAAAAATGACAATTTTTAATTATCAAATGCATTTAATGATAAAAATTGTATATTGCGGGTATGAGGGTTATGTGCGGATGGGCAAAAGGGAGACGGGGCAGGGGTGCTTTCTACTTGGCCGGCGCTACATCTTGGCTTTTAATTTATGATTTATTTGTGTGGGTGGCTCGCCTATAATAATTAATACTGCACACAAGCTGAGGACATCTATCCTGCCCCTGCCCCTGCCCCTGCCCCTGCTACCTTCAACCAACACCGCAACGCAAGGAGACAGCAACACAATCCCTGAGGATGAAAGGGGTAGGGGGTGTCAGGAGGAATAGCAACAGCCTTAACGCTGGCAAACGCGATTTTTTCATAAATCTTTTGCCGTCGCGACGGAGCAGTAAGTGCAATGTCATTGAGGCAGAAGTGGTAGCAAGTAGCGCGGGGAATAAGCAACATAACACACACTTTCACATACACACACACACATGTGCACACATCCTGCGATGCCTTCCCAAGACAAGGCCCAACTGTGCCCAGGCCAACGAAGTGTCGACATCTTCCTCGTCGTCGTCTTGAGTCCTGTGGCAAAAAAAAAAAAACAAATTAAAAGTATTTCTCGAATTATTGTTAATGATGATTAAAAATATGTGTACCTACATAATACACAGCACACCTCAGCACACACACGCCCTTCGTCTGTGTGTGTGTGTGTGTGTGTGTGTGGGTGGGGTTCGTTGGTAGAGGGGAGCGCTTTTTGTTGAGGTGTAATCACAAACAGATTTTTGCGGCTTGGCGACGCTTTGCAGCGTTTCCCCAAACGTCCTTGTCTTCAGCTTTGACTCGCCCCAAGTTAACTTGGCCTGGGAACTGACTTAATAATAATATGTAATCCAAAAATGTTAGAAAAAGGAGCTGGCATAGAACAAACTTTGTATACCCTAAGAACTTGTAGTGAATGGAAAAACCATTTACCTACAAACTAATTGATAAAGAACTAACAGCTTTATTTAATATACGTTACTTGATAAGTCAAAAACAACAACTACTTGTCCATAATTAATATTCACATCTGAATAGAATTTTATCAAAATTCTTTCTTTTTTTTATGACATTAATTTAATTAAAGGCGAACATCTTAAATAAAGGACATAATCCGCTCGTAAGCGTTAGAATTACATATGATCAGCGTCTCCCAGGTAAGGCATGAATAAATATGCGTTTAAGCCTTCTACGCAAAATGGCATGACATCTTGTCAGCATGGTTCTTGGAAATTATATTAATATCCTCCATAACTGAAGCAATATTAAGGTCTCTCCTGATAATGGAGTTCTGAAATTGGCATTATGTGTGTATTAGCAGCAATGCCTCATATGGCCGCTCCATATGTCCAGATGGGTATAATCATTACCTTAAAAAGCAGTACCTTGGAGCGTAAGGGAAGCTTTGATGATACCTTCAACAGCCACTGAAGTTTCTTGAATCGTGATCAAAGAGAGTGTCTAAGCACTCTGGTAATAATTCCTAATTTTAATAAATTATCAAGCAATTTTTTAATTTTGATCACAGTCATCATATAAACTCCAATTCCATCTCCCTATAATGCTGAATCAACTTTTGAAACTATCAATTAAAATAAGCATTTGGGGAAATTGCAGTCGGCAGTACCCGACTACAGAATACATACTCTGTTTTCTGTATTATACCGAAACTTCAATTTGGTTAGTCAGATCTGGATATCTTAAGAAACATATTAAGTTCTCATACCAAACAATTGTCGACCGATCGTTGATATAGCAGTTTTATGTCCGATCAGACGGGTTACGAAATACTATATACTGCCAGCGAGTAGGAGATTAGTTTGCATAGAATGCACACAGACAGACATCACTATATCGGCTATTGATGCTGCTTAAGAATATATGTATGTAAGGTTGAATATATATTAACCAACACTTTATTGTGTCTAGTGCAATGAATTATTTGCTAAATACAGCGTACAATAATAAGTTTGAGTGACTGCTCAGCTTTCGACTAACGACGACCTCCGAATTATCACCAACGAACGAACTGATTGTCAGCAACTGCTTCTGCTGACGATCCACTCCGACTGCTTTTCCAACTGCTTATCGATACTTCTGCTGATATCGACTTCCACCACCGAACTGATATTCGATAACGTCGCCCTTTCTCATACACCCGATAACATGTATATACTTTGGGGGATCGAAAGCAGGGAGACTGTTCTTGGTATACATTTTCATATATTTTTATTTAAAAATGACCATTGCACTATTGGAAAAAGTCGAATATTTTTGCATAAATGCAAATTTTATTCTTGTTCAGTATTTTGAAATTGTTTTGATTTTCCCAATATTAATACTTCAGATAGAACAATGCATTGTTGATATACTTTTTCATATACTTTTAATTAAAAATGCGCCTCTTTCTAATATATTTTATGGAATTTTATAGTATTTTTAGATTTTTGGTACACTTTTACTTATAGTAAGTATTGAGGGACAACTCTTAAAATTATATTAGGAGAACCCTTTGGCATTTTTGTCTTAGGCCAAATAAAACAGTTGGGTTAGCTAGGGGTAGACTCTGTCAGCAAAGAAAGAAGCAATAATAAAGCCCTACTTAATGCACATAAAAGCTCTACGCAAGTTTTGGCAATTGAAGAGCTTTCAAATTAAGTCTGAAAGTCCCTTATCACAATGGGCCTGTTCTGGCCCAAGTGTGGAGTAGGGAACACCAATTCTCACGCTCCAGTTAACGTAACCTAAGGTCTGAAAGTTCTCCAAAAGTTAACAACACTCAGCCCGCCTTAAGCAAAAAGCTCATTAAAGCTTTTAGTGCTGTCCACTTTGATTGTGAAGTTGGCAGCGCTACATTCTGTTAGGTGATCCTGTATCTTAACCACATGTTGATTAATCTGTTAACTTTAACTTGAACTTAAGTGCCAATATAGCTTACCTTGCCATTAAGTAGCGTTACTTTGTCCATTAATAATCAAAATAAAATTAAGAATTAAATAGAACAAACCAATTTGCAGCCTTGGGATTGTGATAATCCATACATATGGTCGCATCTGCATGTGTGTGAACACGAGTCTGTTTCAAATTCACAGCCGAGGAAACAAGGATGCGTCATATTGCGGACTCACAAGGGGTCGCGTGTGGCAGCACTCGATAACATAATTATCTGTCATAATCAGTAGGCGTTGAAATGTGCAATTTGAAGTGCAATTTAATGTGCACCAACAGCCAAAAACAACAACAACAACACAACAACAGCAACCGCCACAGATAGCACAAAAGTGCGTTTGGGGGAGGGGGCAAGAGCGTGTTAGGGTTGCCAGGTTGCTGCTTAGGGCGGTGCTCGCCAACGCACAGTGGCCAAAATTGATAAAATAGTGTCATTAAGTTAATATCCTTCAAAATATTAAGTAGTTAAACTGAAATTAGTAGCTAGTAGTAGAAAAATATATTAAAATATTTAAGCTAATTAGATTTGATTAAAATAATGTATTTCAATACATTTTTCCTATTTATGTGTAGGCTATATTGTTATTATAAACCTCTCTTATATTTAAAACTGCTGATAACACAAAACTCTCAAAATTAGTAGGTTCTCTTACATATTTACTTAAAATATATGCTATGTACCCCACCAGGTAAAATGAACAAAGGTTAGGTTAGGTTAAGACGGCAGGTCACCCTCACGGTTGGCCTCACTTAGACCATCTGGTCCTTAGTGTTACCGCATATTTGACCCTTGCGACGTTAAAGATTCATTGAAGATCACTTTCGCGAATTTAAAGAGTTGGTTCAGTGGTGTCCTCGATACACTCTCCAAGGAAGTGAAGGTGTAGGATCTCAGATGGTTGAACAAAAAATAACAAAACTATCGTTCTACCAAATGTTCAAATTAAGCCTACAAACGAAACGTACGTTTTCGGAATAATATTCTTAAGTCGGAATTAATGTATTGAATCAATCTCGAATCCATACTTAAGATACAATTACCCTGAACAGGGTTCATCTAATTAGGACTTGACTGGCCTCTTAGAGCAATATAAATATTTGCTGAGAGTGAAACCAAACTTAAACTCATTTGTTACAGACTTAAATTACTTGCATACTACTTTTTGTAAACATATATAAACATATCGAAATATATTAATTAAATCATAATCACGAGATTAATATACATGAACATATTAAAATCGTTTAGGGATTAAATAAATCCCATTTGATACTTATATTGGGCTTGCGAAATGTCCTTCTGTCCGTCGGTCCGAATGAACGCAATTTTTTTCCACACCCTTGAAGCTGGAGCAACCAAACTTGGTACACATGTTGGTGAATATCCTCAATTTATAAATAATTTGAAAAATTTTGACAAAAAATTTGAAATTTGCAATAACTGCTTTTTTTTCGCGTCTCTTTCCGAACCCACAAATAACAAAATTATTCAAGACTGAGAACAGAGTATTCTGCAGCCGGGTGCGTCCGACTTGTTTTATTTTCAAATCAAGAATTCGAAAATTTAAAAATAAAACGTTGCTAATTCAAAAATTTTGCATTTGGTTTAAGTATATTTGAGCTTCATTGACTTTTGACACCTTTGGTTAACGAATTAAGTGTGGAATCTGATGAATCTTTTGTGTGTATTCCTACAGATTAACCCCAGATTTATGTATATAGTTTTGTTGCCATTCAGAATATTGTTTTATATTTCCTATGTAATGCCAAAACAAAACAATATCTTTGGCATGCTGAAGATATATACTTACATACTTGATGCAATGCTTTTGCAACTGATTATTTCTATGGCAGATACATATACAATGGTATTGTGATCAACCGATCGTTCCTAAGGTTGTTATAGTATGTTGATGCATTGTTTTGAGAATTTCAGATCTGCGCATGGTATTGCAACTATGTTTTTTAAATTTATGAAATACCATTCGACTTGAATTTTGGCAAGTAGCTTGCCCATTTTGCCCACAGTGCATTGTCTAAAGTATTCAGTTTGAGTTTTGAAAATTTGCATCAGATTATTGCAATAAACATAATTATGCGCGCTGCATATGATTTTTCAATTAAACACATGCAACACAACTCCCCAAATGATGATGATGACGGCGACGTCGCTGCTGCTGCTGCTGCTGCTGCTGTTGCTGCCACGCGGGGGGTTGACGCTGACGAGGCAAATAAAAAGCCATTCACATAGCCTATGCAGATATGTTGCACATGTGAGTGTGATACTTGTGTGTATATGTGCATTTGGTTGCTGCTGCCGCAGCGGGGAAGGGGTGGTGGTGGTGGGTGGGCGTAGGGGTGCTGGGGATCTGATGACATGACCAACCAATTGCTGCTCGTTGCGGGTGTTTGTAATGCATATTTGTTAATTAAGTGTCGTATGTGGCTGTCTCTGTCTGTGTATGTGAATGTGAATGTGTGTGTGTGTGTGGCAGTGCAATTGTAACGGTGCTTAAGTGGAATCAATGGATTGTAATGCACAGATAATCATTTTTAGCAAAAACACAACCCTAGCCTCCCCACCCGCAACCAAGCTAAACCCAAACCAACTGAAAGCATTTTTGCATGCTGTGTGTGTGTGTGTGTGTGTGTGTGTGTGGGAGGTAGGCTATCATTATGCGAATATTTGGAGAGCTTTGCCATATGCTGGGCGTTGCCACTCTGCTTGTCAATGACAAATGGCACAGCGTGAAATGACGGTAAAGCGCTACAACGGCAGCAATTGCAATTGCAAATTTCAATTAGACGAGGTGTCGATGCAGAAACTGAAAATTGTTGTCCCCCACCCCCATGCCCCCTCTCCCCACTCCCCACTCAACCCAGCCACCCCATTTGTTGTATTTGGCAGGCGTGTACTTGACTGAGTTGTGCCCCACCCACAAGTTCGTTGAGGATGGTTGGGAATATAGAAATATATCCTTAAAATAGGATGATTTAGTTGCTGTCATCGATATGCTTGCGCAACTTTATGATCATTTCCTATTGTTTTTCAGATTATTTGATATTTAGGTTTAAAAACTAAATTAAATATTTAAATTAACCAAATTCAATAAACATACAAAATTATGTTTTAAAAATCTCACTTGCATACATTGTGTTTTTAGTCCCTAAATTTAGCAAAATAAATGCCAAAGAGTTCAGAAAATCGCCCTATAATAAAGATCACCCTAAGTCCCAGATCACCTTAAAACATAGAAATAATTTAAAAATTTCTTAAACTCATATCGATAACACTTTTAAGACTGAACGGACTCAAGATTGATTCTGTGTTAGACTACTATCCGATCTTAGAAATATAATATAGAATAAAATATAAGTTATAATACGTTATAGTATTTTACCAGACAAGCTTAATAAATATATTAAAACACTTTGTATAACTTCTTTTAGAGAGCACTTCTTTACTACTGTACACACTGAATGTCAGATCACTACCAACTTAACTTGTGAGGAATGCTCATAGAACCAACTCACGGAACTAACAATTGAAACCAGTTCCGATTTATCATTTATCGATTTCTGTTGCTCTGTAAGCATAACATTGTTACTTTTGCTATGCGATTTACAACATATAACTTATAACATACAAATGTATATTCATCGACAGCCAGGAAAAATATCCTCAGAATGGGATGCCCGATACCCACAACGCGGGCTCTCCTCGCTAAGTTGGAGTTATTATCCAAATTAAAAACATGTTTGAACACATAAAATTGTTGGTCTTTGAAAGCGAATCATTATATTTTTGGCAAATAAACAAATATGTAACAAACTAAGGATACATAAAAGACATAAAACGCTTGCAGTGCCATATGGATCCACCCAAAACAAAGAATATTGGAATTATAAATAAGAAAAAAAAGGAAAAGAAAAAAAATGA
This sequence comes from Hirtodrosophila histrioides, assembly GCA_037075165.1. Classification (NCBI taxonomy): domain Eukaryota; kingdom Metazoa; phylum Arthropoda; class Insecta; order Diptera; family Drosophilidae; genus Hirtodrosophila; species Hirtodrosophila histrioides. The sequence goes on along the minus strand of JBAMCL010000372.1, from coordinate 1,382,830 downwards.
AGGCCAGTGATTAGGTTAGTGTGACAGTGAGGACAATGCCAGCTACACCAATTTCCTTATCCAACATATTGAGCTCCAGTAGATAATCTCCCTTGGGCGCATCATCGGGCAGAAAGGTGGTTTCCAGCTCGTAGTTATCAATTGAGTACTTTCCTTTCGGGAATGGACAATCGCCCTGTTCGGGCATGTTTGATTTTTTTTGCAAGTGGGGATATGTGTCCGTATCCTCGTTGACAAACTGACAGAACGGCTTGTTCACGTTCATGACCATAGGACCCTTCTGTTTGCTGCCCTCATCATATGTGAACACTTGCAACGATATCTGTGGAATACGTAGCAAACATTTGACAATTTATAATCTGTGTACTGAAATAGGGATAAATAGAATATTAAGCTAGAACAACCTTTGTCTTTTAAGTTCTTCACCACAGCACCCATCTCCTCAATTAGGTAAGACCTATACCCTAAATTTGTATAGCTGGAGTCTGATAGTTTGATATAGTACAGCCTACTGTTAATCTCATGGAGGGATTTTATAGGGGAATTCTATATCTACCCCTCTTTAGCTAGAGTTCTCAAATTAGATATGAACACTGCTGTTGACCTCCTTAACAGATTTGACTGAAACGATTTATGCCAGACCCAGTACCGCTCCCACAAATAACCAAAACGTAGTGTACCGCAGTCGGAAAATTCCGACTGCAAAATTTTTACTTGTCTTTATACAATGTTTTTATATGTGTGGCTTACCTTCTGCTCATCGCCCATGTTCCTTATGAACTCGAAATCGCCCGTCAAGGTATACTTATTGCGTCCCACCTTCTTCATCCGCAGGTCGCCCCAATCGACCCAACTGGCATCGTCGTCGAAGTTAGTGTTCTTGTTAAAGGAGTTTAGCTCAACGCTGTAGCTCTTATCCTCGGCGCAGGCTAACGCTACAAGCATTAGCCCAACCACCAACAGGCTTAGCAGACTAGTCATGGTATTACAACTGGAGTGACTGTGATTGCTCCTCCGCTAGAACACTTTATATAGGGAGGTGCCCAAGTTGCTATCTCGCATGCAATATCGTTGTTCTCAGAAACTATATAATTGTAAATAATTGTAGCTTGTACATAATTTGTGTTTACATTTTAACTACAATGGCTCATGCAATAAGTAATATAATATTTACAACTCAACAATATTCGGATTCATCAGACCATGTTCAAATAAGTTTCTAGCATAATCTGTCAATTATATCTAATGCTGTTGAGGTTCAGTTGCGTAGAATACTGTCATAGTACTTATCATTTTATATGTATTTACTTATATTACAGGGTCTAACCCTGTCACAAAGGGTTCTTGTTTACCAATCAAGTACTTCTTCGATCCCATAAATATATCTAAAAGTTCGTCTGCCTTTACTTTTGTTACTAGACAAGTCAAAATATGATAAATTCGAAGTTTCTACAGCTTTGAAGCATTTCCAAATATATTACTATACTATACGATACTAACTATCCTGGCATTACAATCAATGGTATTCCAGCCCTGGTACTTATTATGAGTACTTTATAATTTATTGTTTCTGTTTTATTTCTTCCAGGTATCGCTTAACTTTTCTTTAATATCAACTTAAGACGGTTCTAATTTCCTTTTAGCTTTGTTGCTGTTTGAAATTACAGCCCAAAATCAGCAAATTGCCCACCTGTTTTACCCTAGCACAGTCAACGGCAATCCTGGCTCTTAACTTTTCAACAAGGCCGCTGCTTTTTGCTGGAATTCTGCAAATATTTTATGCCAACTAATCTCTTAACACTCTATTGAGACATGTAAACTTTTAATAGCATTTGCTGTGCCAAACTCTGTCGGTCCGCCGTCTATACCCCGAATATGGTGTTTGGGGGCTTCGGTTACTCCGTGGGACCTGCTTCCCAGTGGCGGATCCAAGGGGGATACGGCCACATTATCCCCCTCCTTAAATTTAAAAAAAAATGAAAGAACTTCCAAATGCTTATGTAGGCTGTACGCTTTAATCAAAACTTCAGGTGTCAAGAATATAATTTCTTCATAATGGAGGTTTTAAATATACCTAAAATTTCCCGAGGATTGGGCAAAATTTGTTTTGGGGACACTTTTCACATTTAACACCCAATACTTTTAGATCTTGTTGAGATATATATTTTAAGAAAATATAACATATTGTTGTTTTTTTAGGAGGATATTTCGTACCGGAAAATATATAAATATCTTAATTCTGGTATTCTCTTATTATCTTACAAAATACTGACTTTGCAGGTAGAATTCTTGAAGAATTTTGCGAAAGAAAACCTCGCGATGTGAGTTCCTGTGATGCTAGGAATACTGCATATTATTACATAATATTCAAGCAAAAATAAATTAGGCCCCCCCTTGAAGGATATCCTGTATACGCCACTGCTGGGAACTGGGTACTTGTCTAAAGTTTGGCGCTCTCCGCTTGTTTTATGGCCTGCAGCAGTTTTCGTGTTTGAACATCAAAAGTAATAAATTCATCGAACCAAAATTTTGCACGCCAGACCAATGGTGATGTCAGGTGGCAACGCCAAAAGCTGCTTCGTTTTGTTGTTGTTGTTTTAGGTCGCGCCTTTGCCGTACTCAATAACTTCCGCCGGGAGCCCCCCTCGCGCCGTACAGTTTTATATATGTATTTACTATATTGCCTCCTGTCGTTCATTCTACTGACCCATCCATCCGCCCCTCTCCGCAGCACTCCAACCCGCCGGCTAACTTGTTTTCCTGCTGCAAAGTTATTTAAGTAACTGTCTTGACTTGTTTTCGACTTTGCATTGATTCTGGGCTAGGGAGGAAACGGGGGATCATACTCCCCATAAATATCCATGTACGAGAAAGCATGTTAAGTGTGTGGGCTGTTCGAAAGTTTCGCCGAAAGATTCGGAACAGTCCAGCGCTTATTTATTTATTGTGTTTGTGTTCATGAAATAATCGTATATTGTGTTGAGGTTATTTCAACTTATACTGTAAGTTCTACATCCGTTATAAAGTAAGCTGGCAAAAGAGTAAAATACCACCCGTATTTCAAGGGTATACGGCAATGAACTACGAGTTACTAACTAACTAGCTAATCAGAAAAAGAACATATTCTGACAAGTTTCACCCACAATTGCGGAAATTTCGTGGAGTGCTATTTTGTGACTTTTTTGATTATCATCCGATCAGCCATAACCTCATTTTCAATTCGATTTCGGAAAATTTAACCCCTTGGCGGAAAATATGGGTGCAGGCATAACAAATTTAAATTTTGTAGGTGAGCGTTTTTTTATCACTATGTAAATCTGTGAAAAAGACATCGGAAAGACTCTGATTACTGATACTGATCCGGAATGCGTATATGTACTTTATGGGGTTGGAGATGTCTCCTTACCCTTCCGCCTTACCTATTTATCGATACAGGGTGGGTAGCCCACGGAAGGGACATTGATAGAAAGTTATAGTATAGATTGCCGAAGGAGTCCACTCCAAAATCCTTACAAGCCAAATAATATTTATTAATTTAAGTCCGATTCTGTAATTTTAGCATCACAATAAAGATATTTAAAACTTTCGATATTATCAACGGTGAAAATTATCGATAGTTGTGCAACACTAGCATATAAATATGTCGGAGAATAGATGGTTTGTTTGAATTGAGCGCGTTATCGAAAGTATGTAGTGTCGGATAAGTCAGTATATCGACAGTGTTGGTTGTTTAGTATCGAGTGAGATGATAGTGGCAACGCTATTTAATCAAGCGTGGCCTTGGGAATGTTGCCGGAAGTCGTTGAAAAAGCAAATGGTGAATAGGCAACTACAGACTCGCTGCACTCGACAATAAGTTAATAAATATGGAAAATAATATGAATAGCGGTAATCTCTCGCCGATAAATATATGTGTGTATGTATACCTGTGTACACAAACACATACATATATGTACTACATGAATAAAAGTTGTGTTGTTGTTTGGTAAAGTATGTTTAATTAAAACAATGTGTGCAATAATTACAAGTAATTCCAAAAAAGAAAAATAAAAATCGTCTTAATAAGAGTCACGTAACAAAATGCACGGCGTGTCATTTCAATAAAAGCCGTTTGCGTCGCTGCCGACGCCAGAGTCGCTGCTGCTGCTGCTGCTGTTGATGCTGCCGCTGCCGCTGCTGCTGGGGTTCATAAAAATGGCAGCGTTGGCCTGGCCAGAAGACAAAAAGAAGAGCAAGGGAAATGTGTGAGTGTGTATTAAAAGAATTGCAGCGAAATTAAAATAAAATAAAATTTACGTTGAATTAAAAACACGCAAAGGCAAAGGCAACGGCAACAACAACAGTAAGAACAGTAGCAGTAACAGCAGCAGTAACAGCAGCTAAAGAAACAACAACAGCAAGCAGCGAAACAAATAACTGGAACTGAGAGCCAGCCGTCGAGTCGTGACTTCATTTGCTTGACACTTGCACAGCAAAGAAAAGTGACAGCGTCCGTCGTGCGCAAGGGCGTCGGCGTCGGCATTGGCGTCAGCAGCGCTGCTGTGGCGTCAAGTGTGTGCCATAAAAAAGGTGGGCCAGGGAGTGGTGGGGCAACAAGCGCAAAGAAAAGGCTGCAAACGATTCCTAATTGAAAACTATTAAATTCTGTCTTTTTTTTTGCGCTGCTACTTAATTTCTTCTTTGCGCTCGCCTTCGCCCACGCTCTCATACGCACTCATTCAGTCGCTCTATCCCTCTCACTCTGTCTTCCTGCAGCTCGCCCTCTGTCTTTCTAGTGCCTGTCGTTCGTTCTTTGGTCCAAATTGGAACTTGAATTTCATTTCGAATGACATTCGCTCCATCACGCGTCAACTGCAGCCAACGCCGGCAGAGCACGTAGAGCAAAAAAAAAAAGCGGACATTTTCATTTGAGCATATTTAATTAGATGCAATTATTTATGGTATTAAATAGATGAGGCAGTAAATGTGCTGTACACTGGCGTTGTCTCCTCTACTCTCCACTCGCCTCGCACTCTCTTTCTCCCACCCTGCTCTGTAAAATGCAAAGTGAGATAAAAAAAAAATTGAAATAAAATGCTAAAGAATTGCGTCGTCTTTGCCGTCGTTTCGTCTATTCTTAAAAAAAATTTCAATTCCTGGCACAATTTCTGCAGCGTTGCCCCGCCCCTGCCCGCCATTATTTACCCACACAGCCATAACAATGAACCGTACCCGAGTCGGAATCGGAATTGGAATGAGATCGGGAAATGGAACGGGAATGGGTATCGTTGGGCCACTTGGCCGAAGGAGTGCATTTAAATAGCAGGAAAATTGAAAAAAATTGAAACTTAAGTCTTTGATATATTGTAGTCGATTTTTTTTGCCGCCTTTTTGCCATTCCCAAGTGTCAGTCATTTCTTTAAACTTTCCCACCATCTTGACCCCACCCTCCCTCTACTTAGCTCCATTGTCTGATGAGCAACACGATTACAGCTGGAATGGTCGCTCCACTGTTGTTGTTTTTCTACAGACTGAATGACGTCAATCAAAATAATCGTACCTATCTCTGATTTTCTTTTAAATCTCTTCCAATTTTAAATATGTATGTGTGTATATTATATTTCCTGAAACTACAAGCTAAAAATTTCCTTGAGGATATAAAAAACACGCTCATCTAAAAGAATCGATTTAGTTTTGGCGAGGTTAAGTGACTTGGAAATCGAGTATCATATTTAATATAGAGTTGGGAGCAACTTTCTTAGGATGATTTTTGACTTTAAAATAAACAAGTTATTCAATAGCATTTTATGCTAAATTTGTTGGGAAAGATGAATTTTAAAGAGATTGTTTTCCAGCATAAGATTATACGAGTTACAACCATATAGTATACTAGACAATGTGGCAAAAGTGCGATGAAATGGTGGCATTCAAAGTTTCCATGACCAATATGGAAAGCAAATATTTTAAAGTGTAAAATAATATGTAAAAATGTAATTTTAAGACATTTCTATTTAAGCTAATTATTAGCAATAAATTAAGAATAAAAAAAAATTTAAAAAATTCAATAGTAGTTTTTTAAATATTCACACCGGAGCACCCACAGTGCCGGTTACTAGGTGCCACCACTGAGCATCCACTGGTAGCACCCACGGTCCCGGTTACTTGGTCTCGAACGCCGTACCTATCGGTTACCGCCTATGACATGCCCATGTTAAAGTAACCGCTAAAACGCATTGCTGGTGGCTTGCCTGGTGACCGGTGGTATACACTGAGGACCGGTTCTGTGGGTACCCACGTAGCCGCTACCCCGAACCACTGGGTAAATACAAGCAAGGATATACTCCTACGATAAAATACTCGTAGTAACAACTATTTGATTGGGTTCAGAACTGAAAATGTGTATAATTTGTAAGACGTCGATTATCAATCCCAAATATTTCGGTCAACCGATGATCCTGGATGATTAATGGACCCACTCCATAAAGCCAGTTAAGCATTCATTGGTCTGGGGAAGCCTAATCGCTCGCTGGACAAGGGGCCCCCATTTGGTTGGGGTCACAGTTAATAGCGCGTGACCATGGCATGCCAGTCAACCCTTTCGCACCTTGTCCGACGAGCGACAGCCGAGAAGACAAATCACACACAAATTGACAAACGTTTAACATAATTTACACGCCAAAGCCAAACGACTTACACTTGACCACACCAGACGTCGACCTAGTCCCGGTACGGTCCGCTCCGGTACGGTCCGGAGGGTATTCGGAATTCGAGCTCAGGTCTTGCCCCAATATTGACCCTTTGGCCCGGTCAAACCCTTGTCAACGTTGCGTAACCGAAACTATTACAAATATCAACAGACACTTGGGGAACCAAAAAAAAAGGAAATATATAAATAAAAAATAAAAAAATACTGAAACCCAAGAACTCGCTGGATTGTCATTTTTCACACGCTGAATGGGCGCTACATATGTTCATGGTCAAATCGATTAAATAAATCATTAGCATCTTTTGTAGCCAATTTTCTTGCCCTTTTTTTGCTGTTGTTGTATTTTGTTCCTTCATGATTCCTTTTTTGTCGTCCTTTGTGGCGCGTGTCGTAAGTTTTACGAGTATTTGGTGTGCGTGTGTGTGGAAATTGTTTTTTAATATGACCAAATGGGTTCTGCTTATGGCCAAGTGAGAATGCTTTTTCTCAGCTCAAGTCTCAACTGCCACCCCGAAACCCCTAACCCCACCCATCAGTCCAGCAAGTTGACATTTAATTTGTTGCGCCATTGTGTTGGAACGCAAGTTTGCGGTTCGAGTACGACAGGCAGTCAGCTAATTTATTAGCGGACCACCCAATAAGAAAACGCCCCACAAGTGCCCAACGAATTCAATTGCAGTTATACAACGTCTTCGTTGAACCCTTGCCCGAATACCCTAACAGTGCAGCAGTGTATACAATTTGTCACTAAGTTTGACCATATTATATTAATCATGATTTGTGATATTATTAGATTTAGAAATCGTCCTTAGGTAAGGTTAGGTTAAGACGGCAGGTCACCCTCACTTAGACCACCTGATCCTTAGTGTTACCGCATATTTGACCCTTGCGACGATTAAGATTCATTGAAGATCACTTTCGCGAACTTTAAGAGTTGGTTCAGTGTTGTCTTCGATACATTCTCCAAGGAACTGAAGGCGTGGGATGCCAGATGGTTGAGTCGGCTTCTCATGAGCGCTGGACAGGTACAGAGGAGGTGTTCCAGGGTTTCGGATGCCCTCGGCTATCTGCACTTCCTACAGTTGTCGCCAAGATTCTTCACACGGGCCGCTGTCATACAGTGTCCCGTTAAAGTACCTAGCAGCAACCTGCGGTCCTTTCGTGGGAGCGATAGGATGTAGCGGGACGTAGCCGTTCCGCACTGTTCCAACTGCCCGTTGAGCTTGTTCTTTGAGTTCTGTAATCTTCCTTATATGTGTACATATATTTTCCATATACACGTAATATATAATACATAACCTCGAAAAACAACAAACATATTCAATAATAATCACAATAAAATGTGCAAATTAAAGCAATAATAATAATAATCTGCTCCAAATTAAGTCGAAAATGAAAATCTGAACAGGCCTGTATATATTTATTATAACAATTTAATTCTATAAATCTCCCCTTTAATGTAATGCGAACTATCCTTACATTCTTAATCCCTGTCACGAAATCACCATATCAAATACTAGATGATATAGAATTAATCACAGTTTTCGTTAAAATATTACAGCTTGTATAAGGTAATTTAAATCAAATACCTTTTTGTTTTGAAAGTGTATGCAAAGTTCGGTTAAGGCCAGCGCGACATTATTATTAGGAGTATTATTATTATTTTTATAGCATTTCATTTCTTTGTGCGTTTCAGGGCAAATCACTCCAGTGTTTATTTTCTATAAATATAAATTAAATGGGTGGCGTGCAACTGTCCAATAAATTTTGCCATTTTTATATTGCGAGACACCTTTTTGTGTGGCATTGCGGCCGTGGCTTTTGTCTCGCATCCCTGTCGCAGCCACGTCGAACCCTTTTCATTGTGACCGATCCAACCGAGTTCCGTAACTTCCCGCACCGCTCCAGTGTCCGACCAAGGCGCAACAGAAGTGCTCCGAGTGTCCTTTCAGTGCTGAAGCCAGCGGGGCAAAATCATGTGACAATAGTTGCTTTATTTGGCATTCTCGTTTTTTTTGCGTTGCCTGCCATTTCAGTTTTTTTTTTTTTTTTATTGTTTGCTTATAAAACGCAATTTGTTTTATGTTTTATTCATCACCTTCCCGCACCAATCACAGCCTTCTATGTTCATAGACATCGTGCAACAGGCAGCTCTTAAATTTCACGCTGGCTATGAAGCAAACTGAGCAGCCACTGATCAAATTCCAAAGCATCATCTGATTAGCTCCAATAAAAGCTCTTTGATTTCAAACAGGATCCCAAACTAACAGCTAACTTACAGCTAGCTTACGTGCCGAAGCTATATAACCTAGCAGGAATTAATTGTTATACAAAACTTAATTTTTGTCTGATTGCTTCTATGGGAGCCATGTGGTCCGATTTTGATGAAATTATAGGAAACGAAAAGTTTGATATAGCGAAATAGTGGTTCGATTTTAACCAAATTTGCTCAGATTGCATTTTTCATCCGATCGTTCCTATGGCAGCTATATGATATAGTGACCCAATTTTGACCAAATTTGCTCAGATTGTATAAACTCTTTAGAGACTCGGCTTGGATGAGTTTGGTGAGGATATCTTTAAAAACAACAAAGTTTTTCATACAAAACATAGTTTTATAATTTCGATCGCCCTTCTCTGCGATTCTCAAGAATTCAAGGGAGTCCACTACAATTTATCAGTATGGAAGTATACTTTGTGAGTAGTAATAGCTTATTTTGGAGATCCACTTTAGTGTGTGTGTGTGAGAGAGAGAGAGAGAGGGAGAGTGAGAGAGAGAGTGAGAGGGAGAGGAAGAGTGAGAGAGAGAGAGAGAGAGAGAGTGAGAGAGATAGAGTGAGAGAGAGAGGTAGAGTGAGAGTGAGAGAAAGAGAGAGTGACGGAGAGAGAGAGAGCGACAGAGAGAGAGAGAGAAAGAGTGAGAGAGAGAGAAAAAGAGAGAGACAAAGTGACAGATCGCCCTTCTCTGCGATTCTCAAGAATTAAAGGAAGTCCACTTAAAGTAACTATTTTTCCGGTTAATGGCCCTTTCTGCGATTTTCAAGACTAAGACGTAAAGAAAGAACGGCTACCTTCGGAGTGCTATATACCCCAGCGGGAATCAATTTAGTTTGCATGAAATATTTGTATAACAAAAAGTGTGATATAGCGATATAGTGGTCCGATTTTGACCAAATTTGGTCAGATTGTATTAACTCTCTAGAGACTCGGTTTGGGAAAGTTTAGTGACGATACATTCATAGACAAAAAGTTTTTTCATACAAAAGGCAATATGAAATCCATTGTATACGATATTAGCTGGGATTCACGAACCTGAGTAATAATTTTGACAGGATGGTATTGAAAAGCGGTAATCACAGAAAAAATTGTATATTTTTTAGCATAACTTAATTGAATTGTTGCATTAATAATTACATTAAAGTTTATGTACTTTGAAAGTTATTACAGGTCTGGTAATCGAACAGTTTACATTTATATACAAGTATGTATGTATGTCTTTGTTTTATTGTGCTTCTTTTTAAATTACAGCTAGATATACATTTATGTATAGATATTATAAGCAGAGCTTTTGTTTTAGTTGCAACCTTTGTATGATGGGGGAAAAAAAAAATACAAAATAAAAGCAAACAATTTCTTGTAATTAAAATCCATGGCCTTTTCAGTCAGCCCAAGAGTCAGTCAGGTGCTCAGCTGCGCCAATCAGTCACAGCCGGAGTCAACCACCGAGATAGCATTCCATCAGCTACCCAGGCATTGAACGACCCAACCACCCAGCCACCCCACCGCCTAGCCACCCAACAATCCAACCACCGATCCAAGCAGCTGCACTTGTCACTGCAGCGCAGACCCCAAAGGCGAACCTTCTTAGCTCTCGTCCATGCTGAACGCGTTGTATTTTTTATTTTCAATATACCCTTTGCAAGCGGTATTATAATAATATAAGAAATCATGTAACGCATTTTCTATTTAATTATAAGCAGGCTTATACCATTTCCGATGACAAACAACTTATTCGTAATTAAAATTCGTAGCTGTTCTCAATTCCGCAAACCTATAGAAAATTCGGTTTGAAAAGTAAAGTTGCGTATTCGAAATCAGTGAAATTTAAGATATACGATTTGAAATTAAGAGCATTGGATGTCAACGCATTCGTAATTAAAATTCGTAGCTGTTCTGAATTCCGCAAACCCATAGAAATTTCGGTTTGAAAAGTAAAGTTACGCATTCGAAGTCAGTGAAATGTAAGATATACGATTTGAAATTGAGAGCATTAGGAAATTGGAACAGGGTGGATTATACCCGTATAAATCCTCGATAAGGACAACATAAGTCGACCTGTTTTCATGAATTATTCAAGTTTTTCATATGAAAATGCAATTCAGATGGGATTAGTATATTAAAAAGCTAGTTGGGCAAGTGTAGAATAAAAATTCAATTGAAATATAGACAGCTTTTCTGTTCTTAACAAAATTGATCAAATGAAAAATACGTATACTTAAACTTTTCACCAACTTCAAATGTATTAAAGACTTCAGTGATAATCACACCTGTTCCCGTTTCCGATTACTTAACATACCGAATCGAACTAGATTTTGTGTTCCTGTGCAACCGTTTTCATAATTTCGAATCGGCTTCAAATGTTTTAAGCCTACTGGCTCAGAAAGCAAACTTTTCATGCCGAATTTTCTAACCTTATTTAAATATTTCGAACAGGAAATAATTCGGAAAGTTGTCGTTGAGTCGGAAATAAGGCCCAAGGGATTTTCAAACAGATTGAGGGATTTATAGAATCGATTTTGTTATCATCTGATCAAGGGTATATAATCTTCGGCAGCACAGCTATGGCGTGTGTATTTTTTTATCATTATTTTTTCTGGATTTTCTGCTGCCATTTTTTGTATGCATCTTTTTGTTTAAGAATTACTGATTATTAATTCATTTTGAACCAGTGAGGCATTCATATTTCTGCGGAGCAGTGGGTCGACTGTCCTTCGACGACGGTGCCCGGCCTCGTTGTCTGTCAATGTTTTGCTTTCATTTTGTTATACTTTTTTGCAGATACGAGTATACACTCGTGCCACACACACATAGATACATAGCTACATCTATTTGTATAGCCCGGCCGGAACATGGACGATGACGATGACGATGACGCGGAACCTGGCCAGAAGGCGACGCTGCATTCATTGTTAAATCATTGAGTTTTTACTGCAGTTTGGCAACGGGATTCGACGACCGACGCGTCGCCATATCCAACCTCAATTTGTGACGTTCGTTCAGTTGTGAGTATTGTTATTGTACTTGTTGTTGTTGTTGTTGTACTCGTTGGCTTTCAAGTATGAGTACGAGTACTTTGCATTTGCTTCACTGTCCGTGTAAACAAAGTCAGTCAGCAGTAAGAAAACAAAATATGGAAAACTCTCGTCGTCTCTACTCGTCCCAACTTGTGACGAGAGGACACCTGCTCTAAAATGCAAGGATTGCCTGGCCCAAGCCCAAGCTCCACCTCCATCTCCAGCTCTGGCTGGAGCTTGTTAGTCTGATTGGGTGGCTGATTGGTTGGACTGGTTGACTAACTGACTGACTGACTGACTGTTTGAATCTCAGCTGCTGTGGCGTCAAGGCGTCATCGTCCTCGTCATTGTCGGCCCATTGCAATGCCCAGTGACAGTTGCTCTGGCCCAGGACCAGTTTCTAACAATGAAGCGGAAACAATGTTTACAATTTTTACTACATACAAACATATATATATATATATAGGTATACATATGTATGTACACTCTTACCTGCCTCATTCAGTGACAGTCGGCGCATTTTTTCTATTTTTTTTTCCCTCTGCATTTTATGTTTGCCTTGTTATGCTTTGTGTATTGTATACATATTGTACCTGGCTATGTTTGACTGTATTTAGCCAGCGGTCATAAAGTTCATTTGTACAAAACTTGCAAATAATTCAAACATTTTCCTACGTTTCGCTTCCATCTCTCGTTTATGGACAGCCAAAAGAAATGCTCACCTGCAATGTGACCCTATCGAATGCAGCAAGCTTAGCATTCTTCCTAGCTACAACAAAATGTACGAGTATATTGAGTCTGGAGTGGCCTGGGAAATCTATGCCGGCTATTCAGAATGTGAAGGTTATAAACTTATTACAACCTAGCAGAGGGTGTTATAGTTTTGTCTCGAAATGTGTAATGCACTGAAGGAGACGTTTCCGACCCAAGAAAGTATATATATTCGGAATCAGCATGAATAACCGAGTCAATATAGTGATGTCCGTCCGTCTGTCCATCTATGCAAACTAGTCTTTCAGTCTTAAAGCTAGCGTAACGACCAGACCTTTAGGCAGTACATATGTCGGAACCATCTGGATCGGATCACTATAACATATAGCTGTCATAAGAATGATCGGTCGACAATTATGTTTCTGTATGAACAAATTTTTCGCTTATGAAGATATCCTCACCAAAGTTACTGAGTCTCTGGAGAGTTTATACAGTCTAACCAAATTTGGTCAAAATCGGACCACTATATCACAGCTGCTATAGGATCGGGTGGAAAATGAGTTTTTGTATCACACCTAAACTAAGTGAGAGTTTTATTCTTCATACTAAAAGTAAGAAGTTTCCTATAATTTTATCAAAATCGGATCACATAAGTTCCCATAGAAACAATCAGACGTAAATTGAGTTTTGTACTCGGAAGATAGCCTTACTTTCTTGTTAATATTTTATCTTGTTATATCAATGACCAGTGACTACAGACAGACGGACATGGCCAAATCGAAATCTCTTTTGATACTCAACAAGAATATATACACTTTATAGGGTCGGAGATGTCTCCTTCTGTCTGTTACATACATTTGCACAGTTTAGTACCCCATTTTTACCTATTTAATGGGTACAGGGAGTAATAAATGATATATTTGTTTAATATACTTTGAATTATATATAAGTAGTAAGGCTCATAGCGTCATTATAAATTCAAATTCAATTTTGTGTTTAGGTTAAGCATAAATAGTGCGTAACATTCGCTGCGTGCACTTAAGAAACATAGAGCAATTGCACAATATGCAAATGCATATTATAAAGTGGCAAATAGTATTCAAGAGCGACGTCCACATAAAATTTCTAATTAACCAAAAAGCCAAAGCACAGGCAAGGACAACAGCAGAGCAAGGACTCGCAGCAAATATGTATCTCACCACAGTGGTACACTATTTTATGATTAGGCCAGAACGCGGCGAGTGGCAAACATTTTAGGGCTTTTAGCGGGGCCTAATGAAATACTCGTTACTCGTTACCCGTTACCAGTTACCCTTACCCGTTACCCGTTTGTGTTGTTACTCAACCCGCAGGCAAAGCATAATTTTACTTATTACAATTTTATATTTTATAGATGGGACACGGCGCTGAGACAAGGGAGAAGGGGTGTGCTTGGGCTGTTGGGGGTTAAGGTGGAAAACATATTCCAAAAATTACCAATTTTGTTACTTACGATTATTACCTTGACAATGTGCGAGTTGCACTTGTTGTTGTTGTTGCTTTTGTTGTTGTTGTTATTAGGCTTGGCTTTTTGCTACACTCTGGAGATGACTTAACACGTAGCACATCATTAAAAATTTTGTGCCATTAATGCATAACACACATACATATATATATTATATGTACATCACATGATCAAATTGCCAATATGTCACACACACACACACCCACACACACAACCCTCTCCGTTGGGGTTGACTGTGTGATAAGGGGAAGTGGGTGGTGCCGGTAGGGGTAGGTTGGTAAACTAATAACGGCAACCGTCACACAAACAACACTGGCGAAACATCATCATCTTATTTACGTCTTTTTAACACCTTACCTGGGGCCAAACAGTACTCAAGGCATATGGCACACACACACACACACACACACACACACACACACACTGAGGCAACACACAAATCCAGGCATCGTGTGCCGTTGAACAATTAACAAAAGGTAATGTAAAATTATAATTATCACACAAAAGCACATTTGTTAATTTAAGCTAAAACAAACACCGAGCCAAACAGCTAACTGGAATATGTATGTATGTATGGGGTATGTGGGTGTAAATGGGTGGTGCGCGGTGGTTGTGTGGTGCCATTTGACTGTATGCCTGTGTGTGTGTGTGTGTGTGTGTGTGTCTTTCAAGACAAATTTTGTCGCCTAGTTTCTTGGCGCTGGGCAAAACGACCGATGCGTTACATTGAAAACTCCCCAATGTAATAAATATAAAAACAGCCGAAAAATATGCTATAATATTATTTGGAGCCATGAAACATGTAACTAGAGATGGACTAGAGCTTAACATAGAATTCCGATTCTCACGCACAATTATCGGGCCCGTTTCGTCCCTGCAAGGACTGCTATTGGCGGTGTTTATCTAATAAAACAAAACATAAACTATCTGTTTATTCAGTCAATAAGAAAATTTAAAAAAATAATAAATAATTACAAGATTTCAAAAAAAGAAAAATATATTCCTGATCTAATTAGACCAAGTCTAACTAATTTTTGCCTCATCGTTCTCCTCAATGATGCAGATTTTCTTTAAGATCAAGTTGCTATGTGGCAAGAAGAACCCGTTTTAAAGAAATATATATTCAAAGGTTTTTATTTTTCTTCATTAATTTTCAATACAATTTCTTGATGTTGAAATAATCTACCAAGATATTTACTTCATTTACCCATAAAATGGGTAAAAATATGGTACTAAATCTGTGCAAATGTATGTAACAGGCAGATGGAGATATTTTCGATACTATGAAGTATACATATTATTGATCAGTATTAAAAGAGATTTCGATTTGGCCATGTCCGTCTGTCTGTCCGTCTGTCTGCCCGTATATATGAACGCGTCGATCTCAAAACTACAAGAGCTAGAGACACCAAATTTGGAATGTTCTTGTATACCATACGGAGAGCAAGTTTGATTCCAATTTCAGATATCTCCCCCCGTTCCCCTGCAATTCAAACAATTTTAAAGATTTGGGATTTGACATGTATAATACTTTAGTCCTTTCAAGTCGATCGGATAATAAACACGGAAGTTGTTCACGAAAGAAGATTCGTTTAGAAATGTTTGAGCTGGGACTATAGCTTTCATACTTGTTTATGAAATAGATTTGCTATAAGGATCAAGTTGCTAAGTGCTTCAGAAAAAAATGATATATAACTATTTGTGCAAGGATATATAGTCATTGGTCTTATAACTTTTCATTAACTTCTTTGAAATCCTTTATTTCCAATACAATTTCTACAATTAATTTCTATAAGTCTTAAATATTTGTTCGAGGAGAAAATAATTATAAACAATACACTTACTTAATGTGAAAAAAATGTTGCTTTATTTTTTGAAGAAACATTCAAGACTCTAGACATCTTATTTACAGGCATAAGGACGCAGCTCTGAGCATATAATATGTATATATTCTTGAAGGGTATAAGTAGTACAGTCGATGTTGCCATATGCATAAATGGATCGATCTGAGAACGCCAAGTTGATAAATAAGTTCCGGTATGGCAGGCGAACAAATATTAAATATTAAATCGAGCACAGAGGCCGCTTGTTGAAATTGTATTTACTTTTCTTACAGAAGGCAAGCCTGAAGCACGCAGGATCTGACATATTTAGGCACGATACATCGCATTAACAAGCCGGAGACTTTCACATCTCTAGCGGCATTAGAGTGAGAGAGATTAAGTTGAGTGAGAGAGAGAGGAAGATGCTTAGACTTCATTGCATTGATACCACGTTGTTCGGCTGTCGGTTGATTTTTGGTTGGTGTGTCCTTTTTGCGGCACATAAATTTTATGTGCCAGGACCTACACGCTCCCGCACACACACATTAAACCCTTTGACGTAACACACAAACACACACACACACACCTACAAAGGAGCAGCTCATTTATGGCTTGGTCTGATAATGTATTATCATCTGGCGAGGAGCCGCTTATAGTTTTTGTTGTGTCGCGCTGTTTAGAGAGGCGACTGGCAAATATTTACACACACACACACACACACACACACATACGCTTTGAAAGCGTTAATAATTTTATTTGTTTTTGTTTTTTTTTTAGCATTTTTCTTACTCTTTTGCCTGCGCTCCCGTAATTTATGGCCGTTACATTGTGGCGCTTCTTTGTATGGCGCACACTTTGGCATTTTAATGGGCATTAATGGCATGGTGCGAAAAACTGGGCTGGGGAATGAATGGAGTTATGAGGGGGGCTTGCGGAGGATTGAGGGGGTCGGGAGGGGATTGGGCGTGGAGCACATTAAAATTATTGAAGCCGACAACGGCCATTAATTCGTTGCGCTTAGCACGCAATAACGCCGCACATAATTGTTTATTAATGAAGTATAAGTATTTTTATTGGCATCGTTCTCAGTTCAAGGACAACAAAATTCCATTTTACTCTGCTCTTCATTTGCAGCAGCCTTTTTCATATTAAAAGCCGTCTGTCATCAGAGTCTATTCGTATCGTTAAAAACTGTTTTCAAATGAAGTCACGCAACAATAGAATGTTGCCATTTGATAGTATCGATTAACTTATCGGAACTCATAAAGAGGCTCTAACTACTGGAGTTATCGAAAGGCACATACACAAAATACCTAAAACTGTGTTCAAATGAAGCCACGGAACAATATTATATGTGATAGCGATCTGATAAATAAGCAATGTTGCCATTCGATAGTATCGATAAACTTCATCAGAACTAATAACAAGGCTCTAACCACTGATGCTATCGAAGGGCACATACACAAAATTCTCAAAACTGTTTGAAAATGAAGCGAGTTACAATATTCTATCTATCGGAACAATGTTGCCATTCGATAGTATCGATAAACTTTATCGGAACTAATAACGAGGCTCTAACCACTGATGCTATCGATTGCTTTGAAGCATTTATTAACAGTATCGAGGACGTGAAACATTTTCTCCGAAACACTCAAGTACAAGAGAAGGAGAAGTAGAAACAGAAAGTTCTAATTTAGCAGCAAGAGAAGAACAAAGTAGAAGAAAACGCCAATACAACTAACTGACGAGATATCGCTCCTTTTTCTGATTATGATTATTTGAATACCGGATTTTCTATTGGACATAAACGAAAGAGTACAGCGCTTAATGACACTATCAATATCGAAACGTAAATGGAGAGAACGAACTATATGGGATGTTCTACCTACTACAAAACTTTAAATTCTTCAATCAGGACTGCCTACAGTGTGCATACAAGTGCATACTCACACACATGCACTCACACACTTGCACACACACATGCACACATACGCATACAGAGTTACACTCACGCACTTTGAGCTCACACATGTGAGCGCCAACGAAAGGGTTGCTCAGAGCCAACTTTCCACCCCCCGTTGCGAATGCGCGCGTCGAAACCTATTGAATACGCATCAGATATCAATACTTGGCCACGAACACACACACTCACACTCATATACACTCACACACGCAGACACGGGGAGGTACTGGGCCGGGTCCGTTGGACTACCCTATGTGCGGGGATTCGATTTCGGGGCCAGAATGTGATGAAGGCAGCCAATCGGAAGACTGCAGGCAGCTGATTGGACAAATTTCATGGTGCTGCGAGCAGCCAGAGTAGCCACAGCACCCAAAGAGGAGGACGAAGGACAGCGGAGGAGCTGGGCGAATGAAAAATATATATAGATATAGTATGTATATATATGTGTCTGTTTATATAGTGGCAGAAGATGGAGTCAGTCATTCAGTCAGCGCAGATCAGTTGGAGTGGGTCCGAGGGGTCCTTGTAAGCTGTTAGAAAATGTGAAAAATTACATAATATGCGATGAGAAATGTGCGTACATTTTTTGTTTTCCATTTCTTTTCTTTTTTTTTTCTCGTTTTTGGGGCTGACCATTTGCTGAGTAGCTGCTGCCCCGTTTGCCAGCTATAAAATATATATGTGTGTGTATATACTTTTATATATATTTGTTTGTTTTATGCAAAACTTTTGCGTTTTACAATTCATTGCATATTCAATTTGGTTGGGTCGCCAACAACGACGCCACAAGGACACCAAACAAACAGCAAAGGTCCAAAGCATATTAATAAGGATTTCATTAGTTTTATACGTTTCGTTTCGTTTCCTTTTTATTTTATATTTTTTTTTTTTTTTTTGGTTATTTTTTAAACAGGACACACACACACACACTCATACGCACATTAATGGGTCGATACTTTTATTTTCTTTCTACATATTTCACTCCATGTACTCTATAGTTATACCCTTTGCGAAGGGTATTATCATTTGGTTGCCAAATGTGTAACACTGCGAAAGAATATATATTTTCGATCAAGTCGACGAACTGCGGGGATATAGTAACAAACTCCATAGTCTATGAAAGTCGGTTAGATCGGATCACTATATAATATACAAGTTACATTAGATATTAACCTTTCCAAATTTTCCCTTAGTCAATTTATTCAAGTTGCTGAAATACTTTAACCAATTTATCCAAGTTACTGAAATACTTTCACCAATTTATCCAAGTTGATGAAATACTTTTACCAATTTATCATATATCTTATTTTCTCTATTTTCTTTAGAGATAAGTTTGAAGCTAATCGGATGACAGTAAAAGTTTTGACTTCCACACTAGTAGTTAGAATTTTTCAAAGGTTTTGTCTAAAATATTCTGATCACCAATTGAAAATCTAATTATGCCTTACAGTAATATGATTAATTAACTTTTAATTTGATTTAGTGACTGACAAGATTTTAGTTTAACTCAGATTACTATATCATTCCATAAGATACATTTCAGTAGCATATTTATCTTCAAGAGTATTCAAACTTCGACGCCCCAAACTGGTTTTGAAAACAGTTATATTTGGGTTTTTTTTTTTTTTTTTAGTAGGGTTTTGTTTGGTCTGGAGTTGTGTGCCCTCTCCACTCCACTCTGAGTGCTAATAAATGGCTAAACGTTTAGATAAATGTACGTTATTTTGTATTATCGTAGTTTGTTTGATATGAAAAGTTGACCAACTGAGCGAGCGGGCCAGAGTCAGAGTTAGAAAGTCAGAGGTCAGTTAAAGTAATACGTCTACTTGTCTAAAGCTGCTTTCCGGGACAACACATTCAGTGGGGATCAATCAGTAAAACGCTGGCCAACAATCATAACTGGAGTAACGAGCGCTCGCATCGAAGTACTCGACGTGCTATATACCCTGTAAACACAGTTGGTGAGAATAGTTGAAAGTTTGATAACTAAAGTTTTCTTAAATATTTAGTATTTGTGTTTTAAAAATAGAGAAATTTTACTTATCAAAATTTCAATTATACTTGCTTAACATTTCCTTATTATGTGATTTGCTCAAAACGAAACTAATTTAGAGTCAAAATTCTAGTTTCGAGAGTAAATCTCAGTTCAAAATAAAAATCTAAGCTTAGCTGAACATATTTTCAAAATGTGTAGAGTATTTAACACACAAATTAAGCAATCATCAAGATATATGTAGAACAGCATGCCATTTAAATAACTTCTTAAGAACATTATTAAGTATTTTATAAGAATCACCAAAAATTGTCTAATTCACAATCTTCCAAGGATGGCTGATTATATTATATAGAATAACATAGAACTCTTAAAAATGCGTATAAATTTAAATATATTTGAAAACATGTCACATATTTAAATTTTAATATAATCATTTTGGACCATTTATATACAATTACTTATCCAGGATCTTAAGTTATTTCAGCAATGAACGAACGCAATATAAAGATAATCCTGAATCTTGAATGACTTATCAACTATATTATTAACTGGTAATCGTATTATTATTGGAAACATCATAATATAGTATTCTCTATGCGTTTATTCCTTGTAATGTTTCCCTAGGATCAAAATTTTATCTATAACTATTAACACTTATAACATCTGGATTTTCAGTTGGTACGAGTTCGAAAACTCATCGTTCCTGGAGGAACTACTGGGGTCAGGACCCATTGTCTGTATTGTCGTCAGGAGCGCATTTGCACACCCATGCCGGACTTTGGACTCGATTGTTTGTGCGAAGGCTTTTTGTCTCTATTAAATTAATCGACACTCATTTTTCCAACTTAACAAAACGCAGTGAAAATAAAAAATAAAAAAAAGTATAAACGATAAAACATTTGCTGGCTGCCACTGTTGCTGCATATACTTACATACATATGTATGTATGTATGTGTATATACCAGTGATGTCCCACCCATTTTACATTTTATATATTTTTTTTCTTCGCTTTTAAGTAGCACTATTTTTTAAGGATTCTGTTTCGGGCGCCCGCCCCCCACTCCACTCTCGTGTCACATCTAAAACAATTTTATTTTCTGTGCGTTTTTCATGCTTATCAAATACAAAACAAACGCACACGAGGGTTGACTCCCGGCTTGGGTTCGGGTTCGGGTTCTGGTTCTGGTTCTGGTTCGGTATCGGGATCGGGGTTGGGCATGGTCTTGGGCTTGGGCTACGGTGTGGGTTTTGGGCTGTTGCGGTTAACAGGGGACGGGATGGTGAGGGGGGGCTGCTGCTTGCGGCATTTATGTTTCATTTGGCATTTTTGCTGCGTTTTATTTTTGAATTTTTTGTCGGTTTTTCTTTCAAGCGTCACATTTAAAGTGACATTTCAATCAATCAGCGCGGGTCACTGGGCAATATGAGCAGACCCGACTCCGGGACGCTTAAATGCACGATTTATTGAAGGCCGTAGATTGCACGATTAGGCACTGGAATTATAGAAAATATAAAACAGGGATGAACTTGCGTTTTCCAGGGGGGGAAACTGTCCCTAAAGTCTCTCAACTCAACTACACAACATCTTCGTCTGCAACTCCGCTACCCAACACTTTTATCAACACTAAAGTCATCAACATCGGGGGAAACTGTCCCTAAAGTCTCTCAACTCAACTACACAACATCTTCGTCTGCAACTCCGCTTCCCAACACTATTATCAACACTAAATTCAACAACATATATGCTAAGTTTGATTGTTTCTAAGTATTGTTAATTTTGTAAAATCTTCCTTATACAGTATTTATTCCTTAAATATAGTATACAAATGAATTCCTATAGTTATTTAAAATTCCAAGCAAAAAATGTATATTTAAATAGGGTTTGATTGGAAGAGGGCTTGTTTCAATGTTGAGGAATCCGAATTATCGGATCAAATTACTGCCGTTTCTGTATAGTAAAAGTCTTTACTTTTAAAATATCTTTAAAATAGTAATAGAAAATAGTAAAATAAAATAATATATTTTCATACAACAAAACAACAATATTGATACACAAAATATTGTATCATAAATTTTCTCTTAATATCAAATAAAAGTTTAAATTTGAATTTAATTGTATTATTTTATATTTTTCAAAATTAAACTTATATTACTTAAAAAGAATTTTATATTATAGTCTTAATGCAATGTGATTTAAGAAAAGCCCCTTTATTACTAATTATTACTTGAAAAGTAATTAAATATAAATTTTATAGAGACAATTATAAAGATTTCACTTAAGGTTGAAGCTTTCGATAGTTCTGTTTATCAAAGAATTCAATAATATGTTTTAGTTCCCAATGATATGAAAAGTATGATATTTGTGAGAAAAGCTATGATATGTCTAAGCTTTTATAAATGTGTATAGAAAGGATTTGATTAAAATTTAGTTACTCCGATATAACTAATATAGACCATTAAAACTGTATAAGACGAGCTAGGTATTTCTACCCATTAAAGTTATATTTTGTTATTTTGAACTAAATACCTCGCAAGAATGAATAAAATTGTATAATACGTGCTTGGTTGTTCTGCCTATAATAGTATTCCTCTGTTGATTTGAACTAAATACCTCGCAAGACTGATTAACCAAAATTCAAACATCGATAGGTTTTGGCGCTGAATTTGACGCTTTTTTGCTGGTACCACTCTAGTATATGAAGGAAGCACCATATCACATACACTGCTCAGTAGAAGGCAGTCGGGAGGTCCTGTACGTGCATCATAAAAAGTATTTTAACAAAAGAATGAAGGCGGCTTGGGCTTTGGTCTCGAGAAATGTTCTGCGAAATCAGTGAAATCATAAGAAAGGCAGCATAAATAAACACATCAACACAAAGGCAAAAGTTTTGCTGCCCCACGGCAGACCTACCCACCTCCACCTCCACCTCCACCCTAACCCTACCCCAACCCCAACCCCACCAAGTTGGCATTGCTGCCTAAAGACTCCCAATGCTAATCCCCTTCATATGTGCGTGGAATGCTCTTTGAATGCTTTGGTTGGGTGGCTTTGTCTGAGGCAGCGACGACATCGCAGCGGAAGTCGAAAACAAAAAACATTTTTTAATTGCTTCAGATAAGACACAGCACACATAACTTGCAGCTAGCTTACCATACCACCCCTTCCCCCACCCACCCCACATACCACTCCCTCCACCCCTATGAGGCAACAAACAACAACAACAACAACAAAAAAACCAAAGAAAGGCAAGCGGCAATTTTACAATTCAGCGCACATTTTGATGAGCTTCATAATTTTTGCTGCTCATTGACGTTCCCACCCATAACGTTTTTAAAGCAAGCTCCCCCCACATGTCCTTAACTGTTGACACAGCCTAGACGACCAACCCGAACTCATTTACACATTCGAGCTATAGACCAGATAAGACACAGCATAATAAGCTGAGTTTATAAAGTTTATAAGGTTATAAAGCAGATCGATATACAGAAGATATGAATATTGAAGAACGTTTACGGAATACAAAGGAAAAGCAATTCAATGTACCGCATTCACAGTTAGCAAAGAGCGATCAATGTGTAAAAGAGAGCACTGTAGTCAAAAGAGCATTGCAAGAGCGTAAAAAATGATGCATTAAGATCACACACAAGCATTATTTCATGCGTACAATTGGCCAAAATCATACACACAATGATGGCGATCATGATCGCCCTGAATGGGGGGCATAAAAGAGAATTGAAGAACGTTTACGGAATACAAAGTAAAAACAATTCAATGTACCGCATTCACAGTTGGCAAAGAGCGATCAATGTGTAAAAGAGAGCATTGTGGTCAAAAGAGCATTGCAAGATCGTAAAAAATGATGCATTAAAATCACACATAAGCATTATTTCATGCGTACAATTGGCCAAAATCGTACACACAATGATGGCGATCATGATCGCCGTGAATGGGGGGCATAAAAGAGGCAGAAGGGAAGATTAATAAAAATGGTAGTGTAGGCAATTACAATAGAGCTAGCTGGTGATGGGTATAAGAGGGAGAGCAATATAAAAACATGCCATAAAATGTGAGTTATTGGTGTTATGTCGGAGGGTAAGAGAGTTAGCTTGATACATAAAAGAGAGCACTTGGATATAAAGACAACTGTTGGTGAAATACACAAGAGAGGAATGTATACAAAGAAAGTCGAAGTTCGAAGGTTATAGAGTACAGTTAAGCGTCATATGTTTATGCCTTTGGAAGAAGGAAATGTGTGAAACATCATTCCTTCATTCAGTATGGTATAGATTGTTCATGTTACCCTACAGAGTGTTTCACAAGTGCAACAATCAAATGAACTGCAGCTGAAGATCCACATGAACTATGCAAAATCTTATAGATTCAAAGCTAGCAACCTGCGTAAATTTCACGGGTTTGGTCGCCTTACGTGTTTCCAAGCATTTCGTATGCGAGTACAAGCGAGTATAAGCATAACACACAATTATCAAACGCTCTATCTGTGCATCAGTCACTGCCACAATTCGCACCACCACACCACCGGGCCCGCCCCCCAGCCACACCCACACCAGCTACACCCACTAGGCCCCCACTTTGTGTGTTTACACAATTACATGCATTTTACGCTACATAAACGAGATTAGTGCGTCGCTTACTTTTGCCTAACTTCTTTTGACACAATGCCACGGTAGCGCAACGCCAGCCCCATTAACAGAGCAGCCCCCTCGTCCTGCCCCAGTTCGGCCTAGACGAAAGTTGGCTAAGAGATACGAGCCAACAACTCTTTGAGCCTTGAATGACTCTGACGGCAGCGGAGGCAGCGTCAATTGCTTTTGTTTTTTACTTGCCGTGAACTTTTTCTTTTCTATACTCTGTACCCGAATAGGTGAAGGAGTATATTGGATTTTTCAATCCCGAAAATTGTTAGACGGTCTACTTAAAAGATTATATCCAAGAATATTTCTCCCACACACAAATATCAGCAAAATCGATATCTTCTATAATGTTAGATCTAGAATTTTATATTAGAATTACTGATGAGATTGTTAATAAACTATGTACAACAATTTGTGAATTGCCACCAACCTTTTCTCATCATTTTTGAACTATAACCAACAAATTCTAAATAAGGACTGAATAGATCCCTAAAGGATGAGATCTAAAATATATTTGCCACCTTTTTATTATTGCTATTATTATTTCGGGAAAGGCTGAAACATCTAGAAAGGCCAGTCCTAATAATATAACTATACGAACTATACAACATTCGTCCTAAACGGATTGAAGATTTCATCCTTGCCTCCGGATGGTATCCCTATTGACTAAGATCCACTATTCGAGGAAGAGGTTTTCTGCAGGGCTTATTCTATCTTAGAAACAGAGTATATTACAGTCGAGCTCTTTGAACTGATATGTTATTACATATTTTGCTCAGCCCATGCTTACGAGTTCTGTTATGTTTGGGGGTTTGGGTGTTTATCAGGGGGGTATGGGTGAGTGTGTGCGAGTGTGTGTGTGTGTGTGCGTGACTCGTGCGTTTGCATTGTTAACAAGCGCAAATTTTGCACATCTTTTGTTACACAACAAAATTTATAGAGACTGTCGACTGAAGTACTTATATGAAACATACATATCTATATTTTTTATGACTTTTTGTTGATCTTGGCAGCATTCGAGGCAGGGAGCACTGGGGCTGTGGCAGGGGAGCTCCTTGTTTATGTTTCGCAAGTTCTATCAGCAATTGTACATGGGTAGTTGGGATAGGAATCGACAAGGATATGCTCACCAACCCATGAACGAATCTCACACTGAAACAAGGAAAATAATTCCAAACCGAAGCTGTTGCCAGAAGCTTTATATTATTCAATATAAGGAACTTATATACATAATTGGAATTGTATATAATACAGTACAATATTACATATTTACCTTTTAGTATTCCTTGCACGACTATAGGGTGTTGAAGACATTTTGCTAATTATAAAGCACAATAGAAACTAGATTATTTATTCTAATAGAAATGTGTTTGTTTCCACTAACATTTGATATAATTGTCTTATGGGTTCTATATTATCTGTAGTGGAAGGACTTAATGCAAATACTAAATAGAGTGCAATCAAGGCTACAAAACTGGATTGAACCGAACTGGATTGAGCTCGGATTGAACCCGGATTGACTCCGGATTTCAGGATTTTTCATACATTGAACCGAACTGTGAACCAAATGATTTCTCCCAAAAATAGCTAAGTCTAAGCCAGAAGCGAACCATATTTATCTCCAATAAAGAACGATTTAGGAAATTATATAGTTGGTATTAAGACATTTCAGTTTTTTTCTTAAATTGCATACAAATTTCTACTATATTTTTACACAATTTTGTCTGACTTTAAAAGCGGTATAGATGAAAGCCATAAATTGGAATATTTCAAGACGTAAACCGAAACACTTATACCATGTACGCAGTGCCACAAGCTGTTGCAGTTTTTTAAATGAATCTGGATCCTGTGAGGTTAAAAGTATTAAATTGTACAAGTTATCAATAGCTGGAGTTCATAATACTATTATGTCAATCAAGGTATGACTAAAAGTAAGCCATGATATATAATAAAATTAACACTAAAGTGGTTCAATAAACTATTTGCGTACTGCCATCCACAGGATAGACTATACACTCGTATGTATGCACAGGTACAGCTGCGCTCAAATTAATAGTAGTGCCACCAGACGAAATTTAAGCTTTGACATTGCGCATGTAGATTAGAGCTTTTGTTTTTTGCCTCTATCAGATCATAGCCTTGCAAAAGCTTTTATGGAGATGCACCGTTAGAACTTAAAAGCTTCTTCCAATTTCGTGACCCAAGCTAAATTTGCTGCTGTCAAAATAATAGTAGTGCATTAAGCATCTTGTAAAGTGAAAAGAAAGTATTTTTAGCAAACAAGGCACTTGGTGAAGGTTAGGTAGAACCGGTTGACCACCACATGGTGGTCTCACATAGACCGAGCAAGTCCTTAGTGTCGCCGGATACTGAAGGTCGTTAGGAGGTCCTGTAGGATTTATGTGTATCGATGTCTTAGTGTTGCGAGTACTGGGCAGCTGCATATAAGGTGTTCCAAGGCTTCCACAACTCCTGGTTCCTTACATTTCCGGCAGCCGTCTTCCGTTAATATCCCCAGCACTTGATAAAGAATTTAGATAAATGAAAAGTCCTTTAACTTTGAGTTTTTTTGAATTCTTTACACGCACTACTATTATAGTAGACCAACAGCAACTGTATGTATGGAATTCCTGAAACAAGGATATATATATAAACGTATGTCATTGAACTACTTTAAATATGAATGCGTGCTTGGGTATATTCGACTATAGCATTCATAACAGCTTATACGAGTATGTCATACCCGTCACAGATACTATATTCAACAGTCTCTTACCCCGCACCGCTGAAAAACAATGGTAATTCACCCTAATGCCTCTTCAAATTATAAACCATTAGCCTTTAGTTAGGCTAGAGTTTGGAAAAGAATGTTGATTCTTTTGTAAATGTTGAGACGAGCGGAAACTGTCAACAGCTGTTGGGCCAAGAATGGCGGGCAACAAAAAGTAACTGCTAAGCAACAACAACAACAACAACAGCAACAACATTAACATTAGCAACAACAAGAGCCAAATCAAAATGCCATTAAAGCGTGTGACGTTGTCGCTTAAGTGGAAGTAAATATTGTCATTACTCAAGCTTAAAATTAAAATTACCCACCTGGATGGAGCAAAATGATAAACTGCATAAGCCAACGGCAGCAGCGCAACAGACCAAAAATTTCGAATGCAAAAGTTTTTTGCACAAGTGTGTGTATGTGTGTGTGTATTGCCTCCACAACCCGCTAAATACCCCACCCCACACTCTTCCCCATCCAGTCAATGCCAGCAGCAAAAGCAAAGAGCAAAGTCATTTTCATAACGACAACGACGCCAACTTCTTGACTAAGGTGTGCGCGCCCACAGCTGATGAGCTGTAACCCAGCCCTCTCGGCTGGCACCTTTCCCTTTCCCCGTGCCATCGCTTGCATCGGGGGTTGGGGAAATTGGGACAGTGGGGGCCGCGTAAAATGTGCTACGTTAAGCACATCTGTTTTTTATTGCTTTTAATTTGCCATTAATAACGCATTCCAAGCCAAAAACGGACGTCGCGTCGTCTGCCCAAAATGCTAATTTATAAGCATATAGATAGATATAGTAATAATAATCATAATAATAAGTATATACATACATATTTTGA
Source organism: Hirtodrosophila histrioides (assembly GCA_037075165.1). Classification (NCBI taxonomy): domain Eukaryota; kingdom Metazoa; phylum Arthropoda; class Insecta; order Diptera; family Drosophilidae; genus Hirtodrosophila; species Hirtodrosophila histrioides. Next base: position 1,354,583 of record JBAMCL010000372.1, on the reverse strand, counting down.
AATCCAATTTTAATATGCCCAGCCAATAGGACATTAACTCCCCACTTGGCCAGCTGGGGCTTAGGCGGCAAGGCGGCAAGGCATTGCAATTAGAGACGCCGCGGCATGCAAGTCCTGTGCCCATAAGTCAATGAGATTTTGGCATTTTTATGGCCAAACATTGGTGTTTTGGGGGATAAGTGAGAGAGGGAGGGGCGGCTTGGCGGGCAATCAGCGACCTCTGCCCGAAATGGCCTCTCCGTCTATCCAAGGAGAAAACATTAAGTAGAGCCAAAATTACGGCTACTTGATAAGCTGTAGTTCATTTTGGTGCCAAAACAATGTCAATGGATCTTCTAAGACTTCTTTGGTTTAAAGTGCTTTAATAGTAGAACCACATCCAAAGTGATAGTTTTTTAATGAACTTCGCAATGAAATTTTTCCTGAAAGTAGAACTACATCGTCAAAGTCTGGGCAGAATCTTTTACAGGAAACAAAATTGATCTGCATATACCAGAATTTTGGAGTGTGTGTTTTATAGTCTCTGAAATTTATATACCCTTTTTACAGTGTAAAACAAGTAAGAACATTGCAGTCGGACGCACCCAACTGCTAAATACTCTGCTCACATTCCTGTATAATTTGGTTATTTGTAGGTTCAGACAGAGACGCGAAAAAAACAGTAGTCTATCTGTCAAATTTGATGACTCTACCTGTACAAGTGTAGGAGATATAGATTTTGCTCATATGCGGGGGAGGGTTTTGAAAGGTCAAAAATATTTAGATGCAGAATTGTCCAGGGGGTTAACATAAGTCTGCAAGCCACATTTGGTGACTCTACCGATACAGGTGTGGGTGATATAGATTTAGGGGTGGGAGGGGGGTCAAAGTTGGGCGATCTTGACACTTTATAAATTGAGGGTATACACCAACATGTGTACCAAGTTTGGTTGCTCTAGCTTCGAGGATGTGGAATAGAATTGCGTTCATACAGACAGACGGACATTTCGCAAACCCAATATACTCATTTTCCGTTCGGGAACAGAGTATTAAAAGTAATTCCTTTCCAATTGCTCTTCGCTTCTCTAATATTATTAAAACTCTATGGAGCTTCAATATTTTTCCTTACAAACATATACATATATTGTATATGCTTCCACAAAATACGAAAGTTCAAAGCCATAAAAATTTGTTTTTGCTTGTTGTATATTAAAAGAATAGAAACTGCAGCTTGATTTTAGTGTTGAATATAAAACTAGTCAATGATAATGTAGACATAATTGGATTAAATCACCTTGTTCAAGATAAATGCTGTTTTCTAGAGTTTAGCACTGAATTTGACTACACAATAAAACTCTATATACTGCAAAAGCCAAGAAAGCAAGCTTCAGCTAAAGGAGTGTAAGTCGCTTTTCTTTATATACGAAAGAGTGTTCAATTTTATGTACCTTATATAAAAGTATGTCTATGTTGGCAGCAGACTTGCGGCAGCATTCGAGTGAATGCAACAACTTTGTGCGCAACACATTCATGCAACATCAAAGAAATTCGTTGTCTTAATGCCTAAACAAGAGACCGTTTGGACGGTTCCTTAAGTTCTCAACAGGCCTGGCAGAAAGCAATTGTTGTGCCGTCTTTCTGGCCATCCTGCGCCATACCGTTGCGAAATTAGCCAAAAGTAATCCTTTAAGTTTAGTGCGCAAAAATTGCACACAATTGCCAGGCAAGGCAGAGACAGACAGCCAGATAGTCAGTGTGACTGGAATGGGAGAGAGTCTGGCGAATACCGCCCCAAACCAGCCTAAAAACCGGACCAACTAGCCCCAAAACAGTAGCGTACCAGCACTCAGCTACCCAACATTGTCAGCCACGTTGATGACATTGTGTAAAATTTTGTAGATGTCGTCGTTGTCATTGTCGTTGTCGTTGTCGTTGTCCTTGTTGTTGGTCGCGCCATCTTCAGCCGCCTGGCCATAAAACTTTTATAGTAAAAAGTAAATGCCACAAATGAGCAATCGAAAATTTCGCATTATAATGCAAACTGTGTGCATTTTTCGGGTTATTGTAGTCTACTTTTGGGCAAAAGACAAACGCATACCACGACGACAGCATCGTCTTCCCCATCCTTGTCGTTGTTGGAGTCCTTGTCGACGACATGGCAGTCGTCATGGTCGCCTTTGCCGTTCTCAGTGCCTAGGCCTGGCATTCATTTGCCATCTGCATTCCCCCCATTTGCCCCCTTACCCCTTTTGCCTCTATTAATAATAATAATAGAATTTTTGGAAATTTTGCTGCACAGCAGTCAGTGAAAGGAAAAGGAAGCTCGCCTCGCGATTTTTGCATTTGACGACAACTAACGGGTTGGTTAGTGGCAAGCCACTGACATTGGCTCTACACACCCCACACACCGCATTCACACCCACCCTAACCCAAACCCCTCCCTGGCACTTTTATGCTCCACTTCCTACTTTTCACTTTTGACTCTGTATTGCATAATCCAGCCCTGAGCCCTGAGCCTTGAGCCCTGACAATAATGCTAATAATGTTGATAATACTCATACTTAACTCCCGAATATACTTATAATATTTGCTCGTTTTCCTGAACTTACTTGTCCTTGTATTATCCCGTCAACTCGTAATGAACTTCTTTATATTTTATATCGGATAATCTGTTCAAATTTCTTCAGATTCTGAAAAACTCAGCAAAATATGATGAAAAATGTTCAAGGACTTTTGTCTTCCGGAAATATACCTATTTCCAATGATAGTATTATATTACTCCATATTGATTGAATTCTGTTTTCAATTGTAATCCAGTATTATTGTTTCCTTAATAATCACCTTAAGACAAAACGTATAAAACGCAATTTCGAAACTTGTTCTGAGCAAGTACAGTTTTGCCCAAAATTCTACAAATTTCGACTTGTAAAGTGTCTTACACTACAGAAGCTCTACCTCCTAGATTACCAACATATGGAATCTTTTTCTGGTTCTCTAAATTAACTTGATAATTCAATTTTAATACATAAAGATAGATAGATAGATAGATTTGAATACCACAGTAGCTCTACCTCCTAGATTACCAATTCCCATCCTAGATTACCAACTTACATTGATCGTATTTGTATCCTAACTTGACTTGGTATTATCCAAAATAAAATTGTTAAGATTCTGTGGAGATTGTCCAAGATTGAGTGAATTTGGTACATATCGAACTACTATATATTAAAGCTTAGGAACAATCGGATAGCCGTTTTACCTTGACTTGATCTTTCATACTTTAATTCACAAACATTCTATTTAACAATTTTCGTAAAGATATCTGCGACTTATGAGCTAAGCTTAAGTAAAAATCCATTATAGGAATATTTAACTATATTTATAAATTAACTTTAGCTTAAACATGCAAATCCCACATTCCACTTATACAGGTACATATCGAAGTGCCGCCACCCAGTTCAGCCCACTCCATAGCCTTGAGTTCCAGTTCTTCAGCTATCCAGCTCTAACCAGGTAGATTAAGGACGACAACGAAGCAGTCAGCCACATCGTTGGCTCGTCGTACCCATTCGCTTATATTAAAACCATTTTTCGCTTATTACCAAAAAATTTAAATATTTTGAAAATAATAAACTGCGGGTGAGTTACTAAGTGGCTGGCTGCCTGGTGGGTAGATGGATGCGATGGTATGGGATGGTTGGGTGGATGGTTAAATGGGCTGAATAGGATCAGCCAGCCCCATGGCAAGGCATTGGGCATTGCCATCGACAACAGTCGCAGTCGCAGTCGCAGTCGCAGCCGCAGCAACGCCCACAAAAGAGCAAACAATGTTGCTCGTTTCGAACTGGGTTTCAGTTTGAGTTTGAGTTAGAGTTTTGGGCGTCATCATCAGCAGCATAAAATGATGCTAAGCATGCGCTGGCCCACCTTTAACCCAACCAACAGCCATGGCCATGGCGCCATTACTAATCCTCCAACCCAGAAACCAAACCGCTGCTCGCTGTGCGCTATCAGCGCGCCTCGTGTTGATTGTCGCGCGCTGCCATCAATGTGCCACCCAGATGCCATACTGATGCTGTTCGTCCTGCCAACTTCAGCCACCTGCCACCTGCCTCCTGCCTACTGCCTCCTGCCTGCTGCCCACATCCATTTAGCCGGTGTTTCGGGTCGCCTGCGAGCTGTAAGCTTTCGAGCTCATTATGAGCATCATGCGTTTGGCCACGTCTGAGGTTGCACGCCATCATCACGCTGCCGATGATGATGTTCATGTTAATAATAATGATGACGAAGTCTCATAGTGTCATATTTTTATGATTTTTATGTTAATTCATAACCAGCCCCATCGTGGTTGCCAGTTCTCAGCTCTCAGCTCGGCATTCGGAGTTTTCCGTGTACAGTTCCCAGTTCTGCTGCCAAATGCTTTTTAATCCTTTTAATGAAAATTAGTTCCTCTCAATATCATTTAATATATTTTCTTTTGCTTGGGTTTCATTACTCTGTGACTGCTACCCCACACCCCACCCCGCGCAATACTCTTCTGTTGTTTTCACAGGCATTATCATAATTTCTGTTTGCAACCCTAAATCAACACTTGCCCCATGCTGCTCGTCTCGATAAAGGGTTACTGACTGCCACCATCCCCCCCAACCCAACACGGTGTGGTCCTTCGCTTCGCTTTGGCATATATCACAAGTCGCTTCTGTTGCTATGCCCCTGCTCCAGATCCTGTTCCTGGTCCTGGTCCTGGTTCTAGCTGCGGCTGCGGCTGCGGCTGCTCTTGTCTTTGTCTTTGACCTTTCGCGTTTGATTTTCTATGCGGCGTTAAATGGCGTCGTCCTCGCTGTCGTTCACGTGGCTTCTTTGGCAAATTGAAAACCCAAATGTACTAAAAATTAATGTCCGTAGCGAAGGTGTTGCCATATTTCTTGCCAACTGGCAGGCCAACCATGAGCTCCATTCTAGCAACGGATACGCAAGGCAAGCGCACCAAAACTGTGCATCTGAGATAATGTTATGTATATATATATATAAACAAAAGTTGCATATAGCTTCAATCCAAGCATTATAAATGCCAGTTTTCAAGGTATTACCTGTACTACTAATGCCAAACTATCGATGGTAATATTGATTTCTATTGATTTCTGTATTTATGTGGAAACTACAACTATACGAGTAAAAGAGATTTTCAAGATTGTTTGGCTCTGTCGCTACTTTAACACCTTCAGGTAATCAACCTATAAGTATGACAATAATTTGATTTATTTTTATTCAATTGAAAATATCACCTAAGCTCTGAAATATAATTGCCCCAAAATACAGATACTTTTGTGGACTAAGGCAACTAGCCTTATTATACCCTAGCAGAGGGTATTATAATTTTGTCTCGAAATGTATAATGGTCAGAAGGAGACGTTTTCGACCCAACAAAGTATATATATTCTGAATCAGCATGAATAGCCCAATCGATATAGCGATGTCCGTCTGTTTCTATGCAAACCAATCTCTCAGTTTTAAATCTATTTTAATAAAACTTGGCACAGACCCTTCTTTTTGCTGCAGGCAGTACATATGTCAGAACCGGCTGGATCGGACCACTATAACATATAGCTGCCATAGGAATGATCGGTCGACAATTATCTTTATATAACTAACTTGTTTATAAATGTATCCTCACCAAACTTTTTTAAACAGAGTCTCTAGAGAGTCTATACAATCTGCACAAATTTGGTCAAAATCGGACCACTACATCGCTATATAAAACTTTGTGTTTATACAAATATTTCATCCAAACTAAGTGAGAGTTTTATTATACTTCAAATAGTTTCCTATAATTTCATCAAAATCGGCCCAAAAGTTAAGTTTTGTATAAAAATTAATTCCTGCTAGGGTATATAGCTTCGGCACAACAAGGTAGGCGTCCTTTAATGTTTTTTTCTAAATTTTTCTTACAATTTAAGAAACATGTTTTTTTTAATTTCTTATATATATTTTTTAAGAAATATATTTGATAAATTTAAAAAACTATTTCTGTTCCCAATAAATAGAAATTATTTCTGGTTTTTAGGATGACCTTTATTATAGGGCGACCTTTAATATACTCTGTACAATTATTTTTCTTCTAATATTCGGATAAGGGCCATAACCTAACCTAAACCAAAGATCAAAGATAAAAGATGGTTCACTCCCATACATAATCTATATCGATACCAGGGAATGGTTTATCAACCAATCAGTAAGTCAACTTTTGGACCCAATAATTGGAGGATACCCAAAAGATAATTATACACATATAATTATATACCATCAAACTATTTATATTTATTTTATTTGCTATGAAGTGTTGAAGGCTTGTTTTGCATTTTTATAAATGATTTGACTATAGAAAATTTTGTATAAAATATTCCTATACATTTATCGATACTTCCACATTTGGATCAAAAGCTGCACGAACTTAGTATTTTCAGAATACTTGTATCATTGCCGACGACTTGGGTACCCTGTTGACCGGCCTTCATTTCTACATGTCTGTTCCATAAATACCGGCAGTTGGTCATCCACTGGCCAGTTGGTGACCCTGTTTGCCGATTAACCATCTTTATCATATACGCTCTGTTTCACAATACCTGATGAAGAAAATTTTGTTTTGCTGTCCAATTTAAGGGGGTAGAAGGCGGTAGGCTATATGTAGTACAAGAGCATGTTACATTATGCGTATATGTATGGAACATGTACATACATACATCCTAATATCGGGCAATCTTGAAGAACGTCGCTATTGACCTCGATTGGAACTAGAATTAAACCAAAAAAGCGCCAACAAAATCTAATCCCACTTCTTTTTATCCATTCGCGGATCGCGTTTGCGATCCTTGGACGACTCCTTGCGTTCTTTGACAAGTCTGGACTCCGCTTTGCGGTTCAGACTCCTCTCCATATCCTTTTCCACCTGCTCCTGATCGCGCTGCTCCTTGGCCAAGAGGGCCTGACGCCGCCGGTTGGCCGCAATGCGCATGGCCGCCTCCCAGTCACGTCCCATTGCATCCCGGGTGCGCTCATCCGGACTGCGCATGAACTGTTTCCGCAGTGAATGCGGCTCGGTCAAACCAAAGTCCGGCTTGTAGCGGGCAGGATCTCTGGGACGTAGCCATTTGGTGTCCAGGCGCTGGGGATCGCGCCACATGTTGTTCTCTCGCATAATGTGCTGTGGTGCGTGCCCCTCAAAGCCGGTGCTACGTTGCGTTGGAATCTTGCCGCTGGAATCCGCTGGAATCCTGCCGCCGCTGCTGCCACTGGCGCTGGTACCGCTGGTGGTCGTGGTGGTTGACTTCGTTGGAGCCTTATCCGATCCATGACCAGCCAGATGACGTTGGCATACCTTGGGGCACTGCACGTGGCGCAGCGTGAGCAACTGCTGCATGGATGGTCTCTGCCACATGCAGCCGATGAACCGAGTCGACGTACGTTGCATGATAGTGCGTATCCTTCTGCCAATTTAAGGATGTTATGTCTTTCGACTTTCGCTTTAGTTGTATACGTTGACAGCGTTTACCTGTACTAAAATTTCACTTACAAAATAACTAAAAAAATAAATTTTTTTTAAATTTAAACCAGAATTTTTGCACAAAATTTTTTTTACTATTTTTCAGAACTATTGTGTCTCACATGTGTTCTGTACTTAAAACGGAAACCGAATGAGCTCTACAAACAATCCTATTGACATCTTCGTTTTGGAAAAGCAACGCCTCCTAACAATCCAATAAAAATATAAATAAGTTTGGCAGATGAAAGTTCTCTATAAACTCCAAATGCTAACAATTCAATGGAATTATTTTATTCTGTTTGGCGTTCTAAATGAAATTTTGAAATGCAATATTTAATTCAGATTTCGTGGATAATAACCGTTTGAGAGTACTTTCGAATGGTGATACAAGTAGGAGTATTTCTTAATTTCAGCAGCGATATAGCTTTGCGGAGGTTACAAAAAGGAAGTCTATTAAATTGTATTACTTCCACAATTCATTAAAGATCACATTATGGAAAGAACATTGTTTAAGGTTAGGAGGATATTTCGACAGCGTAGATTTTACCTTTTTGTTCAAACGCAATATTTAGACCTTCAATCGTTGCGGACGTGACATTTTTAGAAATAATCACTTTATTGTTTGAAGCAACAAACTGCAGACAATAAAGGCAAAAAAGGTTTCAAGACAATGGAGCACCTCAGGTTTATCTTAAGCTAAAAGATATATATACTTCAGTAAACCTGAAAAAAGAAGTGATGAAATTTTGAATGTTTTCACTTTTGTGACTCTTTTTTGAATAAGTCCATATGGAAATTTGTAAGGAAACTTATACGAGTTGACGTTTGCCAAGCGCACACGAATTCTACAGGATCAACAAACCTCCTAACGACCTTCAGTATCCGGCGACACTAAGAACCTGCTCGGTCTATGTGGTGGTCAACCGGTTCTACCTAACCTAACCTGTACGAGTCCTTCTATATGAACTGCATTCTTGCAAGTAAATTGCACAATTAATAATCCAATTCTTAAACAATTATATGGTTAAGAGGTCTATAATTTAAGACTGTAAAAACTGTTCAAATACATCAAATTGTAACAAAGTGTTCGGTTTTCTGTTGCAAGCAAATTGCAGCACCCTCCAACCCTAGGGGTTTGGATTTGGCATGACGGTTATTTCATAGAATGAATTGTGTGTGTGTGTGTGTGTAATTATAGGTTAAAATAAGGGTGGGGGTGAGGATAAGGCTTCGACTTGAAGCAGTGGCACATCCGTAGCAAGCAGTACCATTAACTGCCTGAGTGAGCGGCGGCCCTTGGAACTGAAACCAGTACGACTTAAACGCAGACACTTGAACTCTTTTTGATTTTACATACACACACACACACACAGCACGTATGTATATATATGTGTGTGTGTGTGTGTGTGTGTGTGCCGCACAATTGCACAATTATGTTAAATATCGACAAGTGGCCAGAGGAGGCCAGAAGGCGCTTTTATTATGCCGCTGCAGCGCCTCACACGAATATTAATGACGACAGGTATTAAATACTCGAAGTTGCAGCAGCAACAACAAAAGCCACAGCCGTTACAAGTTGGCAGTTGCAACAATCGAAACGATTCCTGGGGCACAAACGTAATGCAGGTTGAGTGGTTTATAATTTTGCGTGCTTTGTTACAGCTTTTGGCTAACTGGGTGAAGTAGTTGTGCAAGGATCTTACCACAATCCTTGCAAGTAATATTACAGCGTAGACCTCAACAGCACAACATGCAACCTGTGGCAACTTATGTATATCGTGAGCACCCACGAATGCTTTCATGCGGAATGTCCTGTACCGAAATTCCTCTTGAATGCTGCCGAATTTAAAAGTATCAAAAATATCAGTCAATCCTCATGTTAAATCGGTTTCTAAGTCCGCAAAAAAATATTTCAAATATTTTTTTATTTTCGGATATTTTGGATAAAATATTTGTATAAACAAAAAGTTTGATTTAGTGATTTTCAGCAAATTTGGTCAGATTGTAAAAACACTCTAGAGCCTCTGTTTGGAAAAGTTTGGTGAGGATACAAATATAAGAAAAAAAGTTTTTATCCAAAAACATAGTTGTCGACCGGTCATTTCTATGGCAGCTATATGTTATAGTGTTCCGATCCTGCAGCAAAAAGAAGGATCTGCGCTAAGTTTCATTACAATATATATAAGACAGGCAGACGGATATTGCTACATCGACTCGACTATTGATGCTGATCAAGAATATATTTATATATAGTACTTTTGGGGTCGAAAAGGTCGCCAACAACCCTAAAAAAAACCTCTGCAAGGGGATAGCAACACTTAAATAATATATAGGTAAAGTTCTGAGTTTAATAATATAAATCGCCGTGAGCTTAGAAAATGACTAGCTTGGGGCAATTTTAAAATGTAATTATACAATATTCAATATTCAACAATTTTTGATTCAAGGAGTAACCGAAACGTCCGAAACGCGAAACGCAATTGGAATCTGACGAAGAGATTTTCATGAAATAAGCGCGTAACTTAATTATGCAATCTAAATGCATTGAATCACCTGAAGCAAATGACAATAATCATAATGACAGAAGCCAGCGGGCAAGGGGTGAGGCCTAGAGCTGAAGCTGGAGCTGGGGCTGGGGGATGGGGGTAGGGATGATGCTAGGTATGTCATCTGTAGGTACGAACAACGATTGCCAAAGATTTTACGAAGCGACGCCAAAAATGTTAACTCATTTGTTGTCCTTTTGCTCAGTGGCAGGCTGGCAAAACCGCACAACAGTCTCAGGACTATAGTAGGGGGGCAGGTGTTATTATTGTTGTTGCTGGCAGGTCCGCATCCTCAACAGACGACAAATCTTTGCAATTTATTTACGTGCCATTTCGTAGCAAAATTTTCGTTAGATTTCTTTGGCTTGGCGAAATTCCAAGACGGCTCCAGCAGCCAGCAAAGTTGTCGACGTTGTCCTTGGTGGCGGCTCACAAAAGTCATGACGCGCTGATGACGTTGCCAGTGGAAGGATTTAATGGCACATTAAGAATTTTATTACCGCACACAACAACAACAGCAACAACAACAGCAGCAGGAGCAGCAACACGGAATGTATAGATGGTAGGGAAGGTGAGCTTAATAGTCAGTCGCCTGGCATCGCATCATCATCATTATCAACATTATCATCATCATTATGATCATTTGAGGGTAAAAAGCCATTGCACACCTTGGCAGAAAAATTTTTCGCCCGCGTACACAGAAAATTTTGACAGGACCATCGTTGGGTGCCATGAAAATCTTTCAGAGTCAACAAAAATTTTTTTTCGCTTGCACGGATTTCACGAATCTTCGCCCGCTCCCCCTCCCCACCCGCAATGCCAAGAGTTGTCATTATTACAAGTTTTGCATAAATGAATGAATGAATGACATTTATGTATTCCATTTAGCCAACACAGCATACTAACAGTCCAAATCCACACCCAAGCCCAACTCCAAGCCCAAGGACTCGAAATCCTGTCAGTCAGACAGTCAGTCAGTCAGTCAGTCGGTAGTCATTTGTCGCCCGAAATGATGCGCGAGTTTTTCAAATCTTCTTGGCCATTGTTTGATAAACTTCTCTTGGCAACAGAGCAAGATTTGGACCGTTCAGGTTAAGGCCAAGACTAGACCGTTGCCAGCAAGCTGTTTCTGTTGTTATGTGTCAGCAACTTTCAATCCAACAGTCCAACAGTCCAACCACATTTTGAGCTTTGACTTTTATGCTTAATTGAATTCATTTCCATGGCTTGGACGGGGAGTCAAAGTTATGAGCTCATAATCCATCGTACCGCGCTCTATCTAGTTTTCCCACACCACTCACAATACTCGTTTTATTGAAACTATTACAGAACTTTTTGTATTCAAGCATCGAAGAAGACATTTTCGTCCCTATTAGGTGTACATTTTTACTCCCTGTACCCATAAAATGGATAAAATGGGGTACTTAATCTGTGCAAATGTATGCAACAGGCAGAAGGAGACATCTCCGACCCTATAAAGTATATAAATGCTTGTTCAGTATCAAAAAATGATTTCGATTTGGCCATGTCTGTCTGTCTGTATGAACGCGTCGATCTCAGCAACTATAAGAGATAGAGACATACGCAGATCAAGTTTGTTTCCGATCTCAGATACATATAGCCCCCGTTCCCCGCAATTCGATCAAAACGTTTTACAGCCACACTTTTAAAGATATAGCTCTAAGATTTGTCATGTACAATACTTTAGTCGCTCTCAATCTACTGTCCAACTTTCAAGTCGATTGGATAATAAACACGGAAGTTATTCAAAAAACAATATTCAGTTCTACAGCGCGGGAGGGAAGAAGAAGCGCAGCCACAACGTCAAATGCCTCGCTTTTGTTGTATTTGTGTATGTGTGTGTGTGGGTATGCCTAAGTGTACGAAGATGTGTTAGGAAGTTGTAGACCAGGTCACAGGAAGTTTTGTTGTTGGGTATACTCGACTATAGTATTCTTACATGTTCATATCAAGGAAGTCAACCAAAGTGTGGGAGATATATTATAGATTTTGCTCATTTGCAGGCGAGTAGTTGGGGCTGATAAAAATAGCTTAAAACAAGTTTGTGAAAGAGGTCAAGAGCAGACTGTAATGCAAATTTGGTGACTCTAGCTATAAAAATGTGGAAGATATAGGTCCTTTCTGGTTTTACCATTTTTGTAATTTTGTCATCTGCTGGTTCATTGCCAAAGTAATCGACTGGCCCCAATTGTATGCTTGCCTTACCAATTATAGGCATATAAAGCCCTAACGAACAGCTGCCGCCTCTTATTTTGCCTTGGTCCTTTATTGCAGGATGAGATGGCAATTAACGCCCCAGCCCCCCGCTCTGCTTCGACCGCCCGCATCAGAAGAAATTACAAGAATTTTTAAGGCAATAGGCTTTTTTATTTATATGCAATTTAGTTTTTGGTATTTCTTTTTTTTTTTTTTTGTTGCTTGTGCAACCCCTTGAACACAAACCGACACCTTTCCACATTACAGCAAACAGGCCCAACCCCAATCCGTAACTCCATTCCCCCCTCTACTAGCCCAACCCATCGCGTGCTACTTAATTTGAATGCATTTAAAAATGTTAAAATATGAGAATTGCTGTGAACGAAAAAAAAAAAAAACAAATTCGTGTAATACAAAGAAGAGGTATTTTTGAATGCCGTATTCTTAATACGCTAGCATAGATGTCAATTTAATGTATCCTAAGATATCCATCCTTTACATTCAGAGGATCTCTCCACAGATACACAGTTACAATTTTCAAAAACTACTCCGAACTTTATAAACCATTATACAAATTTGCATTTGATGATTTAAAAAAATGGGAAGTTTTTTATAAAAAAAACTTATTTTTTATCCGCTGGTTAATACGGCAGCTTTGAGTTATAATGCTGAAGTTTTGATAAAACCTAGTTAACATTTAAGAAGTACGATATACTTTAGATTTGCTGAGTTAGATTGCGATATCTTGAACAAAAATAGATTTTTATACAGCTCGTTTTTCTACCGATTACTCCTATGGTAGTTCTACGATAAGGTGGTTCGATTTTGATCAAATTTAGTCATCAAGGAAGTTTTTCACAATTCTATCCCAGGACAGCTTTTAGATATAGTAGAGCGATGTTGAGGATGAACGAGAGGACGAACCCATGCAATAGAAAAGTTAATATGCCCTTCTTAACCATTTGTAATGTGTTCAGGGTATATAAACATAATAACAACAACAACTACAAAAAATTATCTGCAAAGGCACGCACTAAGCACGTAAAGCAAGTGGAAGGGAGACGGCTGTTCGGTACACAAAAGATTTGTACGTGTAGTTACTTGACGAGGTCCCCGAGTGTCACCCGCCCGCTCCATTTACACCCTTTCCCCACGCATCTCGACGACACACGATGCTCGGCGCGAGAGAGTGAGTAAGGACGAACGCACAACAGAGACAGCAAAAATAGGCATTACAATTAAAAGAAGAAACAAAAAACTCGCTACACAGAGAATGCTGCCGTTTGAAGGCAAGTCGCGCCTTATACGGCTCCCGCCTTCCTGCCCGGCTGCCCTTAAATCTAGTCTACACCCACCCACTGTCCCTTGCCGCCTCCGCATGCCATTATCCAATGCGAGTGGTTCGCGTTACGCCGAAAAAGAGATAATTTTATTTCATTAATCCTTTTTTGGGACAAATTCGCTGGCGTTTTTTTCTCGGTTTCGTCCGGCTTTGGGCGTGGCTCAAACGTAATATTAGCTTAAAATTGTGTAAATAAAAATTACATTCGTAAGAAGGTCTGGCCGACAGGCAGGCAGCCGAACAGCAGCTGCTATCCACCCATACCAAAGCACAACCAAAACGAACCAAGCCCTGCCCTACCAAGCCGTACCATACCGTACCGCACCGGACTTGGCCACATGAATCAGTGGTGTTGCCGGTTCCTAACCCCAAACCCGCTCCAACATCCGTAAGTGACCGCAAGTGATGATGGTGTTTGTCTGGCTTGGGATACGCTCATGAATTCTTAACTAGGCTTATGCACAACTGTACCAACAGAGAGAGAGAGCACTTAAAGCCCTGTTATATTTATGTTGTATGCAAATACTTAAAAACAATATGTCAAAAACAAAATATGTACATTGCAAATCACGAATGTTATTCAACTAGATGATATATGTACTGTTCTTAGTTGGGTTACTCAACGCAGCTTATGTAGTTGCTAAATTGTAAAAAATGCTAAGTTTCTTTTCGACTGCAAATCGAAAGAATAGTATTACGATCACAATTTTCAAGATACAGCTATGATATTTGGTACTCACATACTTAAGAATACTAACTATCCACATACCAAATTTCCTAAGCATTGGCTGTTATTTAGAGTTTTATAATTGCTATAGATCATTCAGAATGCAGGACATTGCTTTCTGTTTTCAGTTGATATTTGATATTTGGTACTCGCATACTTAAGAATACTAACTATCCACATACCAAATTTCCTAAGCATTGGCTGTTATTTAGAGTTTTATAACTGCTATAGATCATTCAGAATGCAGGACATTGCTTTCTGTTTTCAGTTGATATTTGATATTTGGTACTCGCATACTTAAGAATACTAACTATCCACATACCAAATTTCCTAAGCATTGGCTGTTATTTAGAGTTTTATAACTGCTATAGATCATTCAGAATGCAGGACATTGCTTTCAGTTTTCAGTTTTGTGCTCCTTAGCTGGCATCTTGACTACCTTGGGCATTGTCAGCATCGATATTAACACCTTGGCGCCGCATACATTGTAATTTACAATGCTTTTTGGCCAATATAATTTTCCCTTAATGGGGCCCCGGCCTGGCCTGCTGTACCGTTGGCAACTGGCAAAACCCTTTGGCACGCATAATTCAAATGCAAAAGTTTCGAAAGGGGAGGGCCCATTCGCAAATTAATGTTACATTTTATTTGAAAAAATATTTCGCAGCGCTGCTGTCGCTGTGTTATAAATAAATTCCAGCGACTGCTGTCCTACACTTCCACCTCTATTGCCATACATACTCGTGCATACTTATATATAATATTACTCGTTTCTTTTATTTTTATTTTTTTTTGTGAAAATTATAAACAGCCGCGCGTCGTCGCTTTGGTCCTGGTCGGTATATAACTCCGCTCATTAGTTGCCCTACACGCAATTAAGCACAAATGGCTTTTGAGGCGGCGACGTCGGCGCACGCACACGTACCCAGAACCCAACCGAGAACCAGTACCAGAACCATACCGAGAGCCATATCCAAGCCCACTCGCAAACCCACGCCAAGTCACAGTGGCAGTGGCAGTGGCAGTGGCATCCCGCCTTTAGCATTCACATTCACATCCATATCCAGGGCTTCCAACTAGCGCTTATGCCGTGCCTATGATGCGTCGCCATGACAACTCGGTTTAGCCAGAGCAAAGCAACCAACCAGTCTACCCACCCATTCACCCCGACCCTCCGACTATCCACGCTCAACTATAAATCCTTGAGCAAAAGTTACACGCAGAGGAAACACTGTCATTGCCGTTGCCAGCTCTGCAGAAACTTTGCGTTTTATAATTCTTTTTTTATCCCTCTCTATTTTTATTCCAGCCTTGGACAGAGCACCTCATCTACAAGGCAGCCCACGTTAGGATTATTACATCTGTATACCACATAGATTCTTTATGACGAGCGTGGGTAGAAATAAGTCATTAGTGGACGCAAATACTATATTTAGTACATTTGACCCTCAAAAGAGATTAGCTGCCCTGTTTAAGCTTGTTTAAAAATATATCGCAGTATTGGCCATTACTGGGCCATATTAGTTGCCTTGTTTATGCTTGTTTAAAAATATATCGCAGTATTTGCCATTCCTGGGCTATATGCTTAACTCATCTTAGTTGATAACATAACCCTAATTGGAATCTAAGCAAATAAGTTAAGGTTTTCAAAACTCATACAGTTTGTGAAGAGCTTTATGCACATAAGCATCCCAAAAGCCTTTGAGATTTCACCTTAAGCTACCTATATTTCAAAGTCTTCTATCTTAAGTACTATTCGTAACTAGTATCTGTATAGCCCTGAGCTTGAGTATCTTGCATTTGTCTCAAATTCAAGAAATCAATGCACAATTGCTAAGTTAAATCTTGTATTTTTTTTATATTTTATTACACCATTCTTTTCTATTTTGGAAATATTGTAACTATCGGATAATAGATCCTGAAGTTTATTAATTAGATCTTTACACAGCTGGGAAATAATTCCAGACTACTAAAACAGCGAGAACTGTTGTTATATAGCCGTACCTTATTAATCTATAGGAATTTTGCCACTTACGGTAAGGTATGTTATTTTTAACAAACGATTTATAATAGTTATATAGCTTCGATAATGATAGTTTGAACTATCAATACTATGGATAGTATCGACATAGTTCAAGTACAATTTAATGGGTGCTAATGACATATATGCATGTATGTATTTTTGAAAGCAAAACAAATAAAATCAATCGATACTATCGATAGTATTAACTTTTGATTTGCAGTTGTAGTACACAGACTTATACTTATCAGGCTTCCTCTCAGCCATATAATATAAGCAGTGTCGAGAATCCTCGATAGTATTTCAAAGAAAATCAATCGATACTATCGATTGTATTATCTTTTGATATTCAGCTGTACTACACAGACTTACACTTATTAGAGTTCCTCTCATACCTCTCATACCATACCGCCCTTATTCGGAGAGTGTTTCGACCAGTCTAATAGCTAAAGGACTTGCTGAAAGATTACTCGACATTGTGAGCATTTCTTAATGTTCATTGCCGAACTCATTGGAAGCCTCTGCCGAGTGCAGAGCATTGCCTTTGCCTGAAAATTTGCCGTTGTAGTTCGTAACTTTCGCGAACGGCGCATCCGTCGCCGTTTCTGGGATACTCCTGGAACCCCTTCTGGTTGGCAAAGTCAAATAAATTTATTACACGTAAAATTCTACCTGGGCGACTGTGGAGCGGCGCCATTTTAACGCTACATAGGCAAATAATGGGCAGCGGAACTGGGCGAGCAGAGACGGGAGTTGAAAAAAGGATTCATAAATTTAGAAATTGTGAAATTTTGTAGACAAATTTTGTCTTTGCAAAATGTTGTTGAATTTATTGAAATTAGTTGAATAGCGTCGAATGTTTTTATCAACACAGTTGTGTTCGCGTCTTACCAACACTGACACTCATTTGGATTTTTGTCATTTTAAAATCGCCATGAAACTTGTTTACTTTAACATTTTAAATATGTTGGAAAGCATTTTCGATTTAAATTGTACATTTAATATAACTTTTCTCGGTTTTTCAAAATCGATTATTCAAATACGTGTATAGTGTTGCAGAACGCGACACCAACACTACTAAATAGA
The DNA here is from genome assembly GCA_037075165.1 of Hirtodrosophila histrioides. Taxonomy (NCBI): domain Eukaryota; kingdom Metazoa; phylum Arthropoda; class Insecta; order Diptera; family Drosophilidae; genus Hirtodrosophila; species Hirtodrosophila histrioides. The sequence continues at coordinate 1,337,126 of JBAMCL010000372.1, read as the reverse complement.
CCAAAAAATAAAATTCAAATTAAATTTAAAAATTAATATCAAATTTGAACTTAATACTTTCCTATTTAAATTTATAATTACTGTGCTCGCGCTTTCTATCTATATTTTTTGTTTTTATATTTAAATAATTATTTAGTTTCTCGTTTTCACAACACCACAGAGGTAGAGGAAAGGTATTTTAATAAAAATTAATTATTTACAATTTTCCTACTTGTGTGAATCGTAAGAAATAAACAAAAATCCAGTGCCTAATAAGTTTTGGTTTAAGCTATCTAAAAAAGGACCTTTTATCACACAGTTGACATTAAATCCATTTCTTGTTAGATTAGATTTTCCAAAATCGGGTAATACGCCTCCATGCAAATGTTTGAAATTTCATACAATAGCTCTCCGCGAAATCCCACTTTTCCGAACAGAATTTTCCGGATATCATTGCAGAGTGCAAACATACGATATAATTGGAAGCAAGCTACCGTACAAATTAAAGATTTTTAGCTTCCACCGTTTGGTCTACCCGATAATTCAATCAATACGTCAGGTTAAAGAGTCTTATAAATATGTAGATTTGTTGGCATCGATAAGACTGGGGCTTAATTAAAATTTTCTGTTTTAGTTCATATATATAATATATATAAAATACATATAATAAAATCCTTACGTAATCGAATGAATTTTTCCTAAGTTAAATCTTTCTTACATAAAAATAGTTAAGCTAGGGTGTAGGTTCGGCTAATTTTTTACAAAAGGTTCGGTTCAGAGTTGAAAAAACTTGAGCTTTTGTATTAGAAGCGCCGGATTCAAAGCCAGGACATTTTATTTTATTATTTTTTTGGGGCAAATGAAAAGGTCATCCCAGCTTTCAGCTAGTTACATTGGGACATAATTGAAATGTTTTTTTACTGATCAACGAAGCATTTGGCCAAGTTGGCAGCCTGTTTTGCCGTCGACTGCATCTAACTTAATGACTATTTTCAACTGTTGCGCACACGCCTTGCAGGCAACAAAAAATATCAGATGGCCGGAGGGCTAGAAGGAAGCTAGTAATGGGTAGGGTCTGGGGAGCCGGAGCAGGTTACCATTCCGGTGATGGCTATGTGTGTGTGTGTGTGTGTGTGTGTGTGTGTATGTCTGTGTATGCAAAATGCAACCATGTAGATGATTCGTTTATGCTTTTGTCAGTTCGTCAGTGAGCGCCCAAAAAGACGATAGAACGTGCGGTGTGCGATTCACCTGTCGGCCCAGTCAACCAGCCAGGCAGTCAGCCAGGGAGTCGGTCAGGCAGTCACTTTGTCAGTTAGTCAGTCAGTTAGCCAGGCCAACACAGGCGAGTCGACAACTCAGTTGTTTGATTTTACAGTTGTAGTCCAATTACGATTTTGAGCGCTTACCAACCGCACAGATTTTAGCCGTTAGCTATGTATGAGTACGTCTCGACTCTACGGACTGTCCTGGTCCTGGTTTTGGTTCTGGTCCTGGTCCAGGACCTGTCAGTGCATCAGCAGCATTGTGCCTTAACCAACATCCCACTCCCTGCGTCCTTCTGTCTCTTTGGCAGCGCCGTTTCTGGCCACTCGGCTGGCAGTGCAGCCCCCGCACTGCGCTTTAAATTACATTTTAGCAAGTTAATTGAAATGGAAATTAGTTGAAATTGTAAAACGAATTGAATTGTATGTGATTAGCTTCAACATTCTCGAATTGGCTCACCAGCAGCAGTCAGCTTTGAGTTTGGGCTTGGGCTTGGACTTGGGCTTGGGTCTGCGTTTCAGTTTGAGGCTTTTAATGTTCCACCTGACCCATAAGCCTTACAGTCCTAAATGCTTACTCTGCTCACCGAACTTAATCATATTACCAACTGGCAAAATTTGATGCTATAAATTGCAAGACCCGTAGCTAAATATTCGCATTGTACTTTATTTCTGTATATTTAACCGTGCTCTTCTTAGAATCCGTATATCTTAAGGTCTGTTCGAGATAGAACTATGAACCTTGGTATTTTTGAAAATAGAACTAAACAAGTAGGAGTGTTTTTGAAGGTAATGCTCGACTAGGGAATACCGTGTAACCTGGTCAGTCTTGAACAGATGCAGGGCTACTGCTTTTGATTTATACATAAATATCTTCTGTATTAAGATCGAATCTTTTTAAAATATTCAGAATACAAAGATGGCATGCAGACATTTCGGTATGCCAAAGTTTAAGGCTTTGTCTTTCAATTGAAAAAAGTTGAGGAAGATAACAGTAATTTCAAATTAAACTCCATCAGCGAAGGGTGTACGAGATTTGGTTGCCCTTGCTCTTGAAATTTCTAAGAGCAAACCCACATTATAGGGATGATATAGGGATGATATAGGGATGATAATAAAGCTTTTACTTGTCGAAAATCCTTCATATTGTCTAACCTTTCTTACATATGGTATACGTTAATCTACATACCAAATTTCGTATCTCCAAAGCGACTCAGTAATTGAGGCGAGCTAAATCTTCGAACTTTGACGAATTTTTGATTTTTCTTTAAATAACCCTTACGTGAAGTGAGCTAAGAACTCGCATTATCTTATCTTTCACTAGAATGATTTCATTTTCAAGTTAATCACTTTTTGAATAGCTTCCATAGAGTCAGGACAGTCGAGAACATCCTGTAAGGCTGTGGATCTGTTGACCACATCCGCCAACTATTTGTTGTCGCTGTATTTTAACTTCATCTTGTGACTCCCCCACCGCCCACCACTTCCCGCCACTGTCACGTCAGACAGAAGTCGCGCTTTTATTTTTAACCGTAAGTAATATAAATACCCATTTTTGTTAAAAATAAATACAAAAACAAAAGAAAAAACCGAATGCGCATTATGAAAAAAATTATACATTATACAGATATACTGGGGGGGGAATGTAGATGCATGTGTATGTCTGTGTAAAATTATTATCCTTCACGCTTAATATGCACAAGCGGAAGCCATCATTTGTACGCCGCTGCTGACCAGCGGCCATTTAGCATGGACAAACCCTCGCCTCCCCCTTTGGCCCCACTAGAGCCCGTCGCACTAACACACTTACACCACGCCCCCGCCCTGTCCCAAGCATCCATACGCATGTGTATATATATATATACATATATATATATATTGTGTATGTGTGTGGCGAGCGTTTTTTATGTCAACGTGGCCGTCGTCTACTTATGCGCCACATGCTTCTCCGCCTGTGTGTGTGAGTGTGTGTGTGTGAATGTCCGTCGCCGCGCGCGCGTGTCCTTACAAAATTAGTGCTCCTTTACATTTGTATGTACGAGTATAAAAATATATAACAATTTTTTTGCAATACATTATTTTTATTCATTTTTTTTGTTCTTGCCCATGCCCCCAAAATGCTGAACGATTTTTTTAAAACCCGCATACTCTTGCAGAAGGTATTATAATTATGCGACGAGTTTTGTTTTTCATTTCGTATCCCAACAATTATGTATGTACATGTGTATTAGTGATGGGATCAAAATAGGAATTCTATCGGGACAGCAATTTAATCCGAATTTCGCTCCTTTTGAAAAAAAATATTAATCTGCGGCTCCCAACCCCTTTTTTTCAAAGTTTCCACGGTTACCGACATTGGCATTATGTTTTTTAATATTTCCTATTGCTATTTTTGTTTTCTTTCCTCCATTGTCAACTCCTTTCTAAGAGCGATCTACTTTTAGAGCAGTGAAAATACCTCAATGCTAAAATAAAGTCAGAGTTACTTTCATAATGCGGTTCTGTTCACGGTTTTAAGAACCTGTAGTTTTGGCTTTTCTTTTTGTACATACATTTGTACATATTCTAAGAAAACATAGCTCCGTTGCGTATAGACACTGCTATATTTTGGATAACTGGTTTGGTTCAATACTTAAGCAGTTCTTTTCACAAGCTTCTAATTTGTTTCCTTAATAGTAATTTTAAAATGAAACATGTTAAGCTAGATCTAAATAAAGCAGAAAGTCCAATGACATTGATTTAATAATAATAACAATAAATAAAAAAATACTATGTTCAATTCCGTATTTGCATAGAGCTACTAGAATATAAACTTTCTTTGCAAAAAGATTATTTTCGAATTTTACAATAATATATTTCTATTTCTATCTTTATACAATTAGTTTTATTTATTTATATTTCTATCCTTATAAAATTAGCTTTTAGTTTTTCAATTTTGTCTATCCTATTTGTTTGATTTTTGCTGTGATCAGAGCTGAGTAATTGTAAGTATTTGAATTAAATTGAATGAATATGCCCGTAAGGGTATTTAATTGTTCGCAAATCCTAAAATTTGAGTAAAAATTTTTGTTGTTTTTCTCGTGCAACTGTTTGTGCCACATTGGCGGAAGTATCGCAGCGACATCAGCGAATCTCCGGACTGTGGCCGCCATGTGGAGCATGTGAAGGCTGTGGCCAGCTCCGGGCCATCCTCCAAAGATGGTCGGCCACCCAGTAACAGTTTTTTCTACCATTGCATTAAAAAATGAGCGCATAAAAAATTGAAAACGCTTTCACATATTAAATGTGTGCCGAGTGCAGCGCGTGGGCGTGTGGGCGTGGCAATACCACCAGTTAATACTGAGTGTCTGAGTGAAATAGGAGACGTCAGAGAGAGATAGAGAGAGACAACGAGTAATGCTCAATCTGGGGTCGCCGCCTTTCCAAGTAGTCTATTTTCTTAACTAACTTCTTGTCTGTTTTTACTATTTTTTATTTTGTTTACTCTAAAATGAATAATAGATGATGGGCCATCATAAATGTTGAACACCAAGGAACTTTAGAAACGAATTTTTCAAAGGCTCCTTTATCGAAGAAATCATTTAATTTTAGAGAAAAACCGATTGTTTGGTATCTTTGGTTTAGAGATATTGGTCAACTCTTATAGCATTATTATTTGTCGAATTTCGACTAAAAGACCGCAAATAATGATTATTTTTAGACATTTATTAAATCGTATATCCATAAGGACTAAACCTAGAGTCTACGTGTCCTTTTTTACACCAAGCCATGTTCATTTATAGTTCTTAAATAATATAGTATCGTACTTATGGGATATAGTACTTGTATTTCAAAATTAAATGGGCAATTTCCTAGGCTTGTTAGGGATTTATTAAATCTATTTCGAGAACTACTTAATTATAAGTACTTCCTCTCAAATAGAACTCTCTTAGTGGTATTTTTAATCAAAAATATACCTTAATAAATGAGTTTCGATTTAGAAAACCACTGCTTTTGGGTTTTATTTCTTAAAATAAAAACTTTTTCGTAAGTTGTATTTCTTTTTTACCATAACATTGCAGTTATATTTGGCAACCCTTATAATTATACCTCGAAATTTTGCATCTTTTGTATTTTTATCAGATTGGTACTAAACTTTGGATTTAGACGTCTTATCGTTTAAATATAATAAATCTTTATGCATATCGAAAATATGCATCTATCCGAGTAATAAAAACTAAAATATTAACTGAAAACTTCTACATTAGTTTCATATTTTTTTATTTACACGTAGTTAACTTAAAATTTAAATCAGAAACTAGCTTTAATATTTGTTGAACAATAATAACTGATGCCTCCAGTTCGGATGTTGATTTATTCGTTTAATAAATTTGTTTTATGCCGTTTTTATGTAGTATTTATTTAATCTAAAAATTTTAAAAATATAATATAATAATTACAAACGCTGGAACAGTTTATATTTAGTATTTTTAGTAGGGTTCTCAGACTAAAATAAAAATACCAAAAGTGCTTAAAATACCAAAAGCTAGCTGTTATTTCTAATATTTTCAGTAGCGCCTTTAGAAGTTGCTGTGAGCTGCTCTCGTTGGTTCTTCGACTGCGACTTGCTGCTTGCTGCTTGCTGTGTGTGTGTGTGTCTGTGTGTGCGCATATCCGTTTCCTGTTGTAGACAACGTAACGCTGATCTCTTTTTTTCTACGCTGTACGTGTCGCCTTGTCACTGAGACAGCGGCTGGCATCGTCGTCGTCGTCGTCGTTGCCGCCGCTGCTGTTGCTGGTGCTGATTATTATTCCGCTGACCATTTCGTATTTATTTGAAAGGCATTTGCCACACGCTCGCTTAGTGGCAGCAACACACACACACATACACACACACACACACACATGCTTGGCATATGTACGCGCGTGCTGCTTGGCTCACATCCTTTTGTCGGGAAAAGGGAAAAGAGAAATGGGGAAAAGGAAAAGGGAAAGAGCTGGATATGGGCACTAGCCAGGACCAACAAAACGACATATTCGTCCTGCATAAATGATGTAATTACAGCGCAAGATTTTTGCTATGAGCAATTTTTATTTTAATTCCTTTTTTGCTGGTGCCACCCTAACTCCTATATGCTCATTTATCCGTTTCCATGTTGTCCCCTTTATTTTTTTTATTTTTTTTTTCCTATATAGCATATATACAGGCATGCTCATATAAGCATGCATATATCTGTGCAATGGCACATAAGTCGTCGTATATGCGCTTGTGAAATATTTTGCATGCTTTTATCATAATTTTAATTAAATGCGCAAATGACTATAAAATTTATGTGTGTGCTGCATTTTTTCTATATTATATTCTTTCCTTTGCCGCCCACAAAGCATTAGATTGATGTTGTAAGACTACTTAAAGCTACAGTTACAACAATTAAGAATTACTTAATTAAAACAACGAAATCTTTCGGGTTAACCCAACAGATCAATATCTTCTATACATTATCTTCAACAGATGAGAACAAAGTATAAATGTACGACAACTCTGAACATAGATAGAGAATTCAACGAGAAGCGAAGCAAACTAGAGCGAGTACCGGAGCAACAATCGAAGCAAGAAGTGTAGCGAGAAGAGAGAAGCGATATTTGTAGCAAGCATAAAGTGAAGCGAGTATAGAAACGAGTAGCAAAGCGAGTAGCAGAGAAAGAATTGAAGCGAGTATTTGACCGAATAGGCTAGCGAGTAACTAAGCACGTAGAGGAGGAAACGAGTTGCGAAGCAAGAAGTGTGACGGGTAGCGAAACAAGAATAGCAGCGAGTAGCTGAGCGTGTAACTATACAAGTTCTGAAGTCAGTGACGAGTAGCGAGTAAAGAAGTGAAGCGAGTAGTGAGGCAAGAATAGAACTAGTAGCGAAGCGAGTTAAGGAACGATAGAAGCCAGTAGCTGACCAAGTAGTAAAGTGAGTAGCAAAGCAAGAAGTGAAGCGATTAGCGAAGCAAGAATAGAAGCGAGTATCTGACCGAGTAACTAAGCAAGTAGCGAAGAGAGTAATAATGCAAGAAGTGAAGCAAGAAGTGAAGCGAGTAGTAAGGCATGAGTAGAAACGAGTAGCGAAGCATGAAGAGTGGCGAGTAACGAATCAAGAATAGAAGCGAGTAGCTGAGCGAGTAGAAAATTGAGTAGCAAACCAAGAAGTGAAGCGAGTTGCGAGGCAAGAATAGAAGCGAGTATCTGACCGAGTAGATAAGCGAGTAACTAAGCTAGTAGAGAAGAAGAAAACAATGCATGAAGTGAAGCAAGAAGTGAAGCGAGTAATAAAGCAAGAGTAGATGGGAGTAGCGAAGCAACAAATGTGGCGAGTAGCGAATCAAGAATAGAAACGAGTAGCTGAGCGAGTAACTATACAATTAGTCAAGTCAGCGAAAAGTAGCCAGTAAAGAAGTGAAGCGAGTAGCTCAACAAGAAACAAAGTAAGTAGCAAAGCAAGAATAGAAGCCAGTATAAGAATAGAAGCTAGTAATTAAGCAAGTAGAGAAGTGAATAGCGATGCAAGAAGTGAAGCGAGTGGGGACGTAAGAAGCTTGATGAAACAAATTGTACATATGTGCACATATATGCATACATATATTTTCTGCAAAGTCGTTGGAAATCAAAACATGAAGCGACGCTTTGTGGTAATTGCTAGAGTTACAAAATGTACTAAGAGTGTGGGTAGCTAGCTCAAACAAACTGAAAAATAGTTTGAAAAGTGGACATGACTGCATTGCCTCAACTAGTTATCATTAAAAATTAGTTTGTTTATATAAGTTGTTGAATGAAATATGAGAGGCTAATTGGTGACTCCTTTGACTGGTTGTTAGCTTTCCGCAAATGGGCTTAAATACTTATATAAGTATATTACATAAATTTTCCCCTTATAAAAGACCACGTGTAATTTAATTGGTCCTTACCTCCAGTGGCCATTGCCACTGTAAATTAAAAATTATAAACTTTTAAGGGTCTGGGCAACATTTTTAATACATTTGCCTTGGATAACGTTATGCGACTTGGCAACTGTGACAACCATTCTGCCCAGTCCACAAATTTTCACAATATCTAACAATACTCATAATGCTTATTCAATGTTCAACTGTCTCTGTCGCAGTAAGAACTTCGCAGAGTTGCTTACCCCTTTTTGGCGCCGGGTGGGTGGGGTTGGAGGTCACACAGTTCAGCGCTCCTTGCGTTTTGGTTTTAATTAATTAATTTATGCATTTATATGGAAGGTATATCCATGTACTTAATGAAAAAAGGCAGATGGAGCTGGACAGCAACCAACCATGTTTCAGTTTATTATTGCCATATTTATTTTTTTTTTTTTATGATTTCTTGGCATTTCCATTTGCAATTATTTTCCACGTGATTTATGCACTCCAAATTGCGGGTATTCACCTTTTTTTATTATACCTATGTATATATACTACATAAATATATATATATATATATTTTCCAACTGCTTGTTTTCCTGTTGCCATAGTTGTTAGATTTGCCAACGCCATTTTTATAGTTGACCTAAGCAAATAGGCAAATTTCGCGAATGCCCGGCAAACGGGACGTCTGTGGAGAGGAGGGATGGGGGTGCTTTGGCGGGTCGACTCTCTGGGCCGTAAATTTAGTCCCGGACGCTGTTTGCGCTGCCAGCGTCCGCTTGTTCTCCCTGCTGTTGTTGTTGGGTCATTTGTTAATCGTTGGCACATTTGGGGCCGTAATACACTCCAGTACTTACCTCTCTCTCTCTCTCTCTCACACTCTCTCATTCTCTCGGATAGAGATGAGCACGTGAGCTAATCCAGCTCTCATTTTTACCAAAGCGTAATAACGCTCGCTAGAGTAGATCATTAAATCATTCTTCTTTGTGTTGCTTTCGTAAACGCCTCGCTTTTACTAAGAGTCCTCGTAATTACGCTCGCGGTCGATCATTTATCAATTCCTCTTTGTGCCATATTCGTGAACGGTTTTGCTTGCTGTGCTTCGAGTTAGCTGTCATTAAAATATATCGGGCTTTGTATATTTCAGAGATACATGCATATTGATCCTACGGCCTCGATATACCATCTTGAATGTGCTCTCTCTCTACTTTCACTTGCACTGCACATTCGTAAAGGTTTTTTCCTTGTTGTGCCTAAGATTTGTTAGTCTTATTAAAACAAATTGAAACTTTCTTTTATTAAAATTAAATGCAAATAATGGTGGATGTGATATGGGAAATGATGTTTTTGATAGATATGATCACTTTAAGAGTTCCAGCTCTCACTTTTACTGTGTTGTGTTTTGAAGTTTGCTCTTGTCGAAATTCAATAATTAATATTGGTTGCCTTTTGTGATTTATAGGCATAATGATGCTGCATTGTTGTTGAATATAAAATACAGTATATAAGAACGAAAAAGTAAAAGGATCTGAACAGATTTTGGTGTGATCACAGATCCTGCTTTAGAAACAGGTCCCGTCGCACAGCACCCATACAATGGAAAGGGTTGAGGGGTTGAAATCACCTGCGTTGCCTGCTGCATTAGTTGCTGGTTTAGCTAACTGAACAATTGTTGTTGTTGTTGTTTTTGTTGTTGTTGTTTTTGTTGTTGTTGTTGTTGCTGGTGCGTGTGTTTTTGATTTTTCCAGCACAGGTGGCAACAGCAGCAACAACGCAGCCTTTGAGTAAAATAAATGATAATGGCCTCAATGATTATGCATCGGCACGTTTCTCATCGCGCCAGCACACAATCACACACACTTACACACACACACACACACAACAGGTGTTGCCTTGCGGTGTATTAGTATGGAAAAGGATTCAATGGTCGCTGCTGTTTTTAGCTTTGTGGTGGCGTTTAGCTCTCGTTGTTGTTATTATACCCTTGCCCAAGGATATAACGATTTTATCATAAAATGCGACACGCATGGCAAGAGGCGTCTTCGATCTTATAAAGCATATATATATATATATTCTAGAACAGCATGGAATAAATAAATATTAAATAAACATAAAAATTTCTATACTAACAAAAAAAACTTCATTTGTTTTTAAGACTAACTTGAAGAAAACCCAACAATGCTCAGTTCAATCACACTCTTCACAAGTTGACCAAATTTGAACAAATTCCGAACTATTTCTTATAGTAGATCAGTATTTGAGTTGTTGGGAAAATAAAGTTTTCTTACATATTTATATAAATATTTTAACTAAACTTACCAATTCAATTTTAATAAGCTGTATCCAACACAATTTGTTAAGATTTGAATAAAGTCAGATCTTATAGCTGCCAAGAAGTAGCATTGCTACAATAAATTGCTTTTATATGACCAACTTTATTGTTTTTCAAAATATCTTGACCAAATTTGGTATATGTGTGCATTTTACAAGTTAACAACATTTAAGCAAAATCAGACTACTAAATTTTAAGGCTGCTAGAGGAATACTTGCTTTAAACTTGAGTTGTAGTAAGAAAACTAATTTTATTTTCAGTAATTCCTGGTAAAACTTATGCCTTATATATTTTGTTTAATTTTTACTTGCTGTACCCATAAAATAGGTAAAAAGGGGGTGTTACATTTGGTATTTTTTATATAGATACAGAAAGCTATACTATATCAAGGGAACAATCGGTCCCAGGCTCCTGCCATGTGTGGTGATAAAGGGGGGTTGTACAACCAGATACACTTTTTTGTCGTCATAAATTGAACAATCTCATCTTTGGGCCAAGTTTCTACAATTTCTTTAAAAATTTAACTAGTTTTCTGAAAATTGAAACTATATCAAAGGAACAATCGGTGAGCAGCTCCGCAAGTGTATTAAAACTTCGTCAACCCATAAATATATATTCTTTCATCTTGTTGTTGTTGTTGTCTTTTATCGCCACTCGCGCGATTTGGCCAAACAAATTACAAATTGGGTTTAACTACTATTTTTTATGCTGCCACGGCGTTTTGGCCCTCGGCTCGGCTCCGGCTCCAGAGCCAGCTGCGCCTGCTGCCTTTTCTGCGCTTTTGCGGTTGCCAATGCATATTACCCTACCCTGCCGACCCCAAACCCCAACGATAGCCGTATTCGTCTCTCCCCACTTCTGTCCCTCGCCCAGAAGCACTCTTTATTTTTTATTGTTGTTTGATTTTCGCGGTCGCGCGTTTGGCTTTTCATTTCATTTAACACGCCCGCCAATGTTTTTGCGGCGACGCTGTGTCAACAAATCGCCCGGACCCGGTCACAGTCCGGTCCGGCCCATTCCGTTTACGGTCTCGTCCACCAGCCGGGACGCACTTTTTGCCATGTTAGAAATGCATTAGGCGGTTGCCAGGTCCGAGTGCTGGGCCTCTGTTTGTCTCGTAAAAAATCAGCATCTAAATGTATTTGCTGTATTCCCTAAAAAAAAAACAAGGGGAAAACGATTCAAAAACAGGTCGGAAAAACAAGAAAACCCCTTGCAAACCAACCGTTTGACCGTTTGTTGATTTTGTGTCCAAGGTTTCATATGGTTGTAAAACATAAACGATGGCCCACTGATACAATCTATAGCCGAACAGCCAAAAACACATTCTCTCTCTAGTTGGGAAAGTATTTGATGGCCATAATAAGTTCTAGTCAAATAAAACGAGTCCAAAACTTCACACTAATAAGGCCTAGCACTTTTTTGTGTAACTTTCAATAAATGATCAAAGTATACATTTCCCAATATTGAAATTCGCTTCAGGCGAAGTAAAGACGTTTTTCAATACTTAACTTATAGATAGATTTAAGAAAAAACTAATAGTACTTCTTAGTAAGATGCCAGTGTCTCAATTAGCTTCATCTCCCTCTGTGTCCCTCTGCTTACCGATTGCATTTTATTTTCAGGCATTTTTACTCCCTGTATCCTTAAAATGGGTAAAAAGGGTAAATCTGTGCAAATGTATGTAACAGACAGAAGGAGACATTTCCGATCCAATAAAGTATATATATTCTTGATCAGTATCAGAAGCGATTTCGGTTTGGTCATGTCCGTCTGTCTGAAGAAACAGCACAGCTACCACTTAAAATGCCTCGCTTGCGCTGTCACTTGTGTATGTGTAAGTGTACGAAGATGCGATCGGAAATTTATGACCTGGGTACTAGCATTCTTACTTGATTCTTTCTGTAACATTCGCAAACGTTTTACTGGCTGCGCTAATCGTTAATTCTGTACATTCGAAAATAGATTATTAGGTTTTCTCTCTTTTTTACACCACAGATAAAAAAATTTTCTCATAGACAAACCTTGGCAGAAAATGTTTCTTAAGTCCAGTAATATTAAATTGTTTAAGACGTTCCAAACTTAGACCGTATCTTCATTTAAAAATTTGGTGAAGCTCATTTAGCAAGCTTTTCTACATTAAAAACACTCTCATTCGTTTATAACTGAGCTTCATCTGGTTAATCTTACTATTTCATCCTAAGGACAGAAATCAGATCTTAAGTTCTCCCACAAAACTAGAAAATTAACCCTTCAAGATTAGTTTGGAAAAAGCAATAATATTGTAATTATTTTTTCATGATAATTGCGAAAAATAAGAGGAAATATATTAAATTTTCAAATGAAGCCATAAATCTGTACAAACAATATATTCGAGATCTCGAAAATATATTTTTCATCAGCTAGTACCGAACTTGCACTTGGATAAGAAAGCGAAGCTTTTACAAAAGTGATAACAAAGTTCAAAACAATTGGTTCTAATAATAATAAATAGAACTGTAAGGGTTAGAAACTTAGATAAAGGGATTAAGCTTTGGTGCGGACTTAGGATTTCAAATGGACCTGTTGATGACAGTAATTAGTTCAAGCCGGGATCGGACAGCAAGTGGGTCAGAGGTTAAGGCATCCGCCTTACAGACGGGAGCACTCGGGTTCGAATCTAGCCGGCTACTACTCATATACGGACAAGTTTGGACAAAAAATTTCTAACAATAAAGGTCACTGATGAGGATGCTTGGCAGCATCCGAAATAGCGCTATATGACCAGCCAATACTTTTCATATCTACCTTTCTATATTCACCCTGAATTGTTGACGTCGAGCCTGTTAAATATTTCATTTATTTTTCATTTAGTATTTTATATTTTGCTTATTGTATTGTTGTGAGATATATGCCTTAAATAGATGTAAGTATTATATATAAAAATGTTTAAATATAAAACTGAACATGAAGCAGGCGGAGTCTATGTTTTCATCCAGTTTGAATTGAAGTTCTGTATCCAGACAAATTTATATCATTATCAAATCGGCAACAGAACGTAACAACGTACAAAAATAAGTATTTTGTTGTGCTGTAAAATATATATATTATATTCTATAAATTATTAAATTATTTACGTTTTCCAACGTGCTTCAACTTTTCCAATTTATTGAATAAACAAGAAAAGGTAAGCACTAAAGAGGTCGGTCCATATAACTGGCTAGTACACAAGGTCCTTTCAATAGATGAACAAGCCAAAGGACGCTGAAAAGCAGGCAAAGGGCCCAATGCTATCCGACTCCACGGCTGCCCGGAATACATCCGCCGAGGTGAAGTCGCAGATGTTGCCTGATGACTCCATGATGCCAATGCCGTCAAAGAGCATGATCCAAAGGATCACCGAGCTGTTGCAAGGCAATCGCCAATGGGTGACCCGCTGCCGGACTTGGTTCCGCATCTTGAAAGGACGTTTCTAAGGATCTGATTTCATAATGGTTTTTCATTTCTTTTCTTTTTTTGTTTCCCGTTGCGATTGATTGCAGTACCTTAAATAAACATGTAGTTGTGGTAACTTCCATGCAAAATATCTTGGCTTTTATAATTTTTGGCTGGCATTTGTTTAGAGCAACAACAACGTTTCTAACCATGGCATTACATTAACAAAGGATTGCGAGACCACAGACACGGCAAGCAATTTAAATGTATTAAGGGTCGCAGTCGAGCCACAGAACAGCTGCCCAAATCGCCAAAGGCTCCAGCAAAAACAACAAAAACAACAAAAACAACGGGAACATAGTAATGGCAACATTAAAATAAGTTTTAAAAACTAAGCAGCGCGGCTTATGCCACGCCTTAAAAAGGACGTAACAAAAAAAAAGCACTGTCACAACATTTAGAATATAAATTTCGCAAAGCAAATCTCAGGCGCGGCGTCCCCAAGGTACAAGCGGGGCCAGGGTGGCCAGATCGCATGTGCATCGTAACAGTGCAGGGGCCAGGGTTGCCAGCCCATGCGAGAGTTTGTGCAGGTGCCATAGAGTTGACAGTGACAATGCGCTGCAGCCAAAAAAGTTGACATTTCATATCAAATCTGCATTATATACTCGTACAATGATACTTGATGCATTTCTTGTTCTGCTGAATGCAATGATGCAATTTGCTATTTTGAATGGTTTTCTAAAACTGGTTGTTGCAACTCTGTTTAACAAAAACAGTTGGAAACACAATATAGGTATTTTATGACAATTAAGGCAAAATCAAGTCATTTGTACCAAGTATTATATTATTTGTATGATACATTTTTTCATGTGATAGCGCTTGCCGGATCGGAACCCTCCAAGTTTTACTGATCAAAATTCCCTTCTGAATGCGTCCTTTGAATCTGGATCAAGTTATCTAATAAGATTTTTCAGGTATTTTATATGTGGCATAGGGTGACCTTTTGAGCTAACTGTACACCAGGAATTTAACCATTTTACAAAAGTGCCGTTAACTGCTGCATTTTTCCCCCCTAAGGTTAGTTCTTCAAGCTAAATATTTAACAACAATAGCGTACATTTCGCTTAGAAGAAAATAGATTTTTGGATGTTCAAAAAAACTTTCACATTTATAAGATTATCAATTTCGCATTCTTGGATTAAACAACAATAACAATAGCTTAGGAAACTGTGAATTTAAAAAATTTTACAATTTCTTTACTCTATAGAAGGAATTCCGAAGGATTTGAGGAATTCTTTCGGGAATCTGAGCCCTCGGGATGGTTTGAAAACCCTAAAGAAGTTTGAGATCCGTCTCAAATTTGCTGTCTCTAAGCTAAACAAATATGAATATACCATTAATAAACATCTTAAACAGATAATATGTATATATGGTAATATCGCAGAAAGAAAATCTTCCTTCTTTCTCCCCATTCCTTCTAACCTCTCTCTCTCTCTCTATATATATATATATGTATTTATATTTGATCAAATGTTCGAGTCAGATCGTTTTCAAGGACTCGCCTCTGTATAAAACACAAATTTTCAAAAATTCCAAAGAGTTCAGAGCGACTTCAATGTAGGGCAACAGTTGACCCCCAGGCCCCCAAAGTGCATTTGGCCCGTTTAGGGTTAGGGTTTGTTGCTTTTTTCTTAGTGGGATACCGAATACTGTCGCCGAAATATACATGCAGTGTTGCGAATGCTGTGGAGGTCGCCACCCACCTGAGCCCGTTGCCCCCCCTCTGGCACCGCATGGCCCAACCACTGACAAACGTCAAAATATAATTTTTGCGTGGATTTGCGTCTGCACAACAAAAGCAACAACAATATAATATATGTTGGAAAAAAAAACAACAAAAAATAGAAAATAGAAAATTTTTTTGCACTTTTACAACTGCTGCCTGCTTATCGCAGCGCTGCCAACGTCGCTGCCTGAGTAGCACATTAATGTGGCCTATGTGACTGAAGCAGGGGCAAGAGCAGGAGCAGGATCAGGGGCAGGGGCTGTTGCTGGAGTTGTGGCAGTTGCCGGCATTGCATGTCCTACTGTGAGACATAATTTTTAATAATCTACAACACGACCGGGTTGAAAAGCGCCAGCACTGGGGGTCCTAGCTGGGGGCCTCTGCCCCAAAAATACGCGCATGCAAATGGCTTAATTTAATATATAATTATACCCTGTAAATGTCTAATGTCAGCCAATTGGGGCTATGTGCCTTACGGCCACAACCAAATTATATAGTGGGACTGTTAAAGAAATCATCTTCAGTTCATTAGCTTCATAAATCTGGGTATCTAAATCCATTTTACTGGTATTCGCAGACAGTGCAAGCTCGAGAGTGTGAAATACATAAAAACCAAGGGTGTTCAGTCTTAGACTGTTTTTTCTTTGATTTTTATGCACAAAATCTACATACTTGCGTCGAATTTATCAATGTAACAAAACTAGTTCGTTCGATAGTTTGTTGGCCATTATATATGATTGTTAGTATTGTGAAACTATCGCAATTGCCATCATCGATAACTTTAAAAGAAACTATATATAACCACTAATGGTCTCCAAAACAATTGATATTTTAACATCGGTAATGCCTATGGCTTCTATACTAGTGCTAACATTCGATAGTATCGATAGTAGTATTGCCAATGGCTTCTATACTAGTGCTAACATTCGATAGTATCGATAGTAGTATTGCCAATGGCTTCTATACTAGTGCTAACAATCGATAGTCTCGATGGTATGCTCTCGGTTTATCTTCATACTATTTGTTTAAGATTTCATAAATCTAACCCGTGAGGAACTATCTATTTGAAACTATCGATACTGTCGACTATTGAGAATATCGAGTGGGGCCATCTATAGCTTTTCTGTAAACGCTTTCAATTTGCTGAGCGCCTAAATTAATTTGATGAATTCTGTCGGATATTTTTGGTAAGATTCGATATTGAAAACTTAAAACTTGATGCAATTCTTTCATTCGCATTCTGTATTCAAACAGCGCCTTTAAAAGAATTCATTTCTTGCGTACAAAAATGGCATGCACATATCAAAATATTACATGAAAAACTGACATACGTACAGATTTTATAGCACTCAATAATATAAATGTGGCTCGACATGTTGCACCTACTTGACGCGTTTTTATTTATCAGCAAGCTGCGCCAGAAGGTCGCCTGAAAATTGCACGCTAGATTAGTTCGAGTTTACACGACGCACGACACAAGTTGCGCAAAGAGCGTGCATCCGTCCAAGAAGCGCCGAAGTAAAGTAATCCCCCTTTGTCATATATTTCCTATGGGCAGTATCTGATAGGCCGAACATGCCCTATAAGTCGGTGCCCTTTGCGAGATGTTTTCTATCTGGCACTTTGCCCGGCTAAGGTGCTAGAAATTATGTTTATATGTACATATAGGTGTACATACATACATATGTACATACATATATGCGCAGATTGTCTTGTCTAAGCCAGAGATTGATGCTGCGTTGTTGCGAAGCACCACCAACCAGCTAACAGCACCACCCCCACCGCCGCCTTGCCCCTCCCTCCCTTTGAGCAATCCCAGTGCCGTAATTAAATTATCATGCCAGCAACGTAAAGTTGCCTACTTTTAGGCTGAGACATTGTCGTCTGCATATGTAAAGATGCCGCTTGTACGCTTGGTGGTGTGTATAAGGATGGGGGTGGGGTGGTTTGGGTGTTTGCAACACACACACACACACACACACACACTCGTAGGCTGTGGTCTTGGCTACTGGATGTTGTAATTCAAACGACAGCAACGGGTTAACATTAGCGCACTTTTTATGGCCCGCGTTGGATAAGTGCTCGTTGTTGTAGTCCTTGTTGTTCTTGTCGTACGTATTGTTGTTGTGCTCCTGCTGTTGTCGCATCTCTATGATTAGCGTTAAAATTTATGCCAACCGCAAAGGCATTTGCGGCATCAACAACGACAACATCAACACCAACAACAACGACAACGGCAGCAACAACTGCAGCCAACACTGTCAGAAATGTGACGCCCACACCAAAGTCAGCATCTCGCATATATAGACATAGAATATATATACATATATATAGTTTTCAACCTGTTCTCCCTATTACTATATTAAAGACTTTTTATTGGCTGTTTTCTTTATAATGATTTCAATCCCGGCTTATCCGATGTTTCCCTTTTTTTTAAACCTCCGAACAGAGAACAACTCCATTTGTTATCATACAATTTCTTGAAATCCCTTATTTCTAAGGCTTCAAAGCAAATTCAGCTACTATATATCCAAATATAGTAACATATAATGGTTTTCACGATATATTCTTATAATAATACTAGCAGCAGTTGTTGTCCGGCTTCGCCCGTGCCAACTATTTTTCATAAAGTTTATTCTTGTTATGTAAAGTTTTCCATCTCTTATTTATAGTAATCCCAGTACAGCTAAGCAGGAGCTACCCAGAATTTCAAAGACCAAGGTAATAAAAGAAACCAAACTTGTACTAATCATGAATTCCACCAAATCCCACCCGCAGGGTTCAATTAGGACTATTATTTATTTGTTGTGTAGAATCTGTTTGACTTTATTTTATTTATTTCTGATTAAATAAAACTCAAGAAATATTCATTATTTTATGAAAGTTACTATAAGTGAATGATTTTTTCGATTAAAAAACAAAATAGTCGATAATAATCCCAGATTTATTCATATCTTGAAATTCACATTTCGCTAAATGTGCAAGTCTCAGATTCCGTCGCTTTATAGAAAATATTCTTTCTAGATTGCAATATGGTATATAACTTTGTCAAAGCTGAACCAATTTTTATAAGGAATGAATTTTAATTTTAAATTTAAGTCTTATACATTTTTTGAACTTGACACCGCATTTATTTTTGAAGGTCTGGAAGAGTTTTATGGAATATGTTTGCACTTTTCGATGTGGTGAGACAGTATAGCTATATCCTCGATCTGATAGTCACGTTGGGCATATAGTTCGACAAGCTTTGGGGTTACTATTCGCAAGGAAGTTGCTCAAAATGTTCTCAACTCAAAGAATTTGAAATGGCGTCGCACTTGGTGGCCAGGAGTTGGTGGGGTCGGGTGGACTGGTGGACTCTGGTCTGGGAGGCACTCTACATATGTAGCTCTTCGGCAGCAGCTGTGTTGACCAAGTGTGGACTTAGGACGTGCTTTTAATTTTTAAAAACTGCTTTTAAAACGTGATAAAACACGTTGAAGCTGCAAATAGTTGCGAGAGCCAAAAAAAGAAAGCAAACCAGCACACACTTGCATATACATGTATGTATGGTATGTGTGTGTGTGTAAGTGTGCGTGTATGTATAATATATGCTAGTATATTTATATATATATATATAGCGATATTTTTTATATAACGCGCAAATCCCAAGCCAGTGATGGTAGGGGGAAGAGTTGTAGAAGAAGTAGAAGCAGAGCTTGAAAAAAAGCGCTGCATAAAAAGTGGAAAGTGCTGGACACCAATGGACACCAACAACAACAACAACAACAAATGTGTAAAGCGTGCATTTACATAATGAAAGATGTAGCAATATGTGACTGTATAGCTACATACATGTGTGTGTGTGCCAGTGTGTGTGTGTGAAGGTCCGAGTCCGGCTGCAGCTCCTGGCAAAGGGATAAGCAGCAACGGGACATCTATGCGTGGCTTTTTTTCTATATGCCAAGCGTATGGAAAAAATCCAAAAAAAAAAAAAGAAAAAATAATAAATAAAAAAAATGAAATTATAAAATATTGAGGCGAATAAGAAATGCGCAAAGGACACACACACACACACACAGAAGCAGTGCAATTGTGAGTTGAGGAATGGGGTTGGCTGCGCTGCTTGTCTGCCCAGCACTGCTTGCCGGGTTTGGGTCTTACGGGCACACACAGAATTAATGTCCTTTTAGATACAAATGCAATTTATAAGCACAGACCAAACGTATGTGTCTGTGTGTGTGTGTGTGTGTGTGTGTGTGTGTGTGTGTGTGTGTGTGTATGTGCGAGCCGCCCCTAAAAATGCTTTCACATGGTCACTCAGCATCATTTTCTCCCCCCATTTTTTTTTTGCAACATAATTTTGAATAGCATTAAAATTATTAGCTACAAATGATAGAAAAAAAGACAAAGACAAACATTGACATCGTACTGCCCCGACTGCTGTATACTCTGTTCGGCGGGGAGAACGTGCCAACACAAATCTCCGCAATTTACCAATTATCGGATGTACCGATATCCCAATACAGCTCGTCCCATTCTGCAATTTACCCGCGAAATCCCAATCTCGCACCAATATCTATTTTTTGTATTTCTCCCCCCTTCAGCTAGGGAGTCCTTATATGACGTCAAAATACTGCAATTCCATAAAATATGAAAATTCAGATTTGCACTTATAATGCAAAAAAACTATACCAATATCAAAAGGACTCTTTAATGCTCTAGCTCTAATAGTGCACAAGTCCAATATACTCATTTTACGATTAGAAACAGAGTATAAACAAGCAAAAAGATCCTTTTTTTTCAAAAAAAATAGCATAAAAATGGGCGTATCCCGACAACAAATGTGCATAATGAGCTCTGGTCAGAGTCACAGACATCAGCTTGAGGGGGTGGAGTATGCTGTGGGAGGGGGCAGCTGCGCGAGTCCTTGCCGAGATTTACGCGCGACAGGTTATATTTTTTTGTACTGTTCAGTTGCTCGGCTTGTGGGTATCCCTGCGTCGTCGTGGGGCTAAACACTTTTCAGTTGATATCGCAAATCCTTTTTCGCAATGCTTACATAATGATATGTGGGCAGCGGCTTTTTCTGTGCAGCTGCTGCGGTCTGTCCGGTGTGTGTGGGAGGGAGGGAGGTAGGGAGCGTAGGGCGGGGGCAGCTGCATTTGCATGCAATTTGCGTTGTTGATTTTTCGGGTGGAAGGCAGCGCGGGCGACAACCTTGCCACAAAATATATATAAAGCTTGGGGCAGCTTGGGATTTTCTACTTTGTCGCTCAAGGGAATGATAAGAATTCGCCACTTAATGAGAACAAATAATCCCCAAGCATTAGGATGAAATAAAAACTAACGAAAAACTTAAGTTCTCCTTGATTAATTATACCTAAATTCAGTTTCCTTTGGTATTGCGTGGCTAAAACCAGAGGGAAAAGTTAACTGCGGATTGCTGATACATATTATTCCTTTATCATAAAGAAAAGTATTGCTCACGTTTTTTGATTGAAACCCATTGAAATAACATCCAAAAAAGCATAAAGCTTAATATTAGTAAGTCTAATTGGGTTTATCGGTAAAAACAAAAATGTTTTCATACAAAAACTCATTTATATTTGATTGTTTCTATGGCATCTAATAGATTATTTGCTCAAATTATGTTTCAAATTCGATCAACATCTAAAGAGAATAAGAACACATAGAACTGCTTAATTTAGTTGACATTGAAAAACAAAAAAGTTGTTCATATAACTCGTTTCTCTGCTGACTGTTCCTATGTCTGCTAGAAATTTAGTGCACAAAAACATTATCCTATCGGTTCGGCATAGTAATTACTATCTCATGGGTTTTTCCATTCTTTTAGCTTAATTATTTAACTATGATAATTTATATTTAAGGCGTAAAAGCAGTTAACGAAACTTTACCTTATGAATTTGCTTGAAAAGGCAAAAAGTATCCCATGAAACTTCATTTTGAGCCGTGTTCCTTGTTTATTATCCGATCGACTTGAAATTCGGATATTAAGAATGACTAAAGTATTGCACATGTCAAATCCCAAAGCTATATCTTTAAAATTGTGGCTGTTAAACGTTTTGAGCGAATTGCGTGGGAACGGGGAGAGATATCTGAGATCGGAAACAAACTTGATCTGCGTACGGTATACAGGAACCTACATTTCAAATCTGGTGTCTCTAGCTCTTATAGTTGCTGAGATCGACGCGTTCATCCGGACAGACGGACAGACAGACAGACGGACGGGTGGACAGACGAACAAACAGACGGACATGGCCAAATCTCTTTTGTTAAAATCAAGAATATATATACTTTATAGAGTCGGAGATGTCTCCTTCTGCCTGTTATGTTTAGTAACCCCTTTTTACCCATTTTAAAGGGTACAGGGAGTAAAAAAAGAAATATTTTCCTTATAATTATAATTAGGATTTCAGCTAAGATTTCTTGAAAATTTGAACGTACTTTTGTTCTTTTT